>CM060973.1:37404579-38737079 GCA_030765045.1 Tenodera sinensis
CACAAATAGTTAAAGCATTACATTTTCACTCTCTCTCTCTCTCTCTCTCTCTCTCTCTCTCTCTCTCTCTGCTGCAGCTATGTTAAATGAAATTTTCTCTTTGATTTAATGTATCTTAATTTACTTAAAAATCTGTGTGTGTGTGTGTGGGGGGGGGGGGGGATGGAAGTGTATTCCTCACAGGCATCTACACCGTTGTAGTTTTTACTTTGGATGTTATTTCGGTTTTTTTTTTCTTTTAAATACCTTTTAAAGATTTTATCAGTTTTAGGTTTTAGAAAGTTATGTTTTTACCACTTTTTTAACTTTTAACTGTTTTATTTCTCGGTTTTAGATATTTTATATTTTGGCAATAATAATCATAGTAGCTCAAACATTGCCGACTTAATAATTACTTACGTTTTCACGGCCTCACAAATTAAAACAGGAACAGCGACTTCATATAGTATTCGCTGATCTGACATTGATTATGGAGTAATAACACAGTAAAATTTGGTCTTTCTTCTTTTGACTTCCTTGTGTTTTCTTGGTAGCACTGTGTGTTGGTTATTACGAATATATTGACGTTACTTAAACTGTTATTTTTCCCGGTGATATTTTTCTATCAATAGTGACGAGGTAGTCCAAATGTGACAACATAAAGATAGCTCCATTAACGAGCAATTATTACCAACTGTGGTATTTGCGGTTTCAACAGCTTTCAGTGTTTTCTCGGCATTTTTATTACATTTATCTTTATAGTGTCCTGGGAGATTTAATTAGCTCTTTAAATGTATCGTGTGGTATTCCACATACCTCCAAAGAAACGTCAGTTATTGGGCAAGTGCAACCCAAGGCTAATGTACGGATAAACCGTCAAACCAAGGTCAACGGAGTAGTTAATCTTATTTAAAGGTTCTATAATGTCATTAGGAAGCTAAGTAAACTAACACGTCACACTACTACAAATTCTGGTTACACAATAGTGAACAATAACCAAATTTGGATTGATATTTTAATTACTTTCTTTACTACGTATAGCAAGTAGAGGAAGTATTGTATTGCACCTAAAAAATCAAGGTTGAGTTTTCACGGGAAGTATATGTTTTGAGGTCCCCTGAATCCACAAAAAGCATTTTTAGAAAAAGGTCCTGTGTCAAGTCTATGGACAGTATAACTCAAAAACGAAAAGTCAGTTAAAAACCAAAGTTGGTATTTAAGTTTGATGTCTTTCAAGGATGCGACACGAAGATTTTGAAGAAAATTGCTCCACCCTAAACTACCCTTTATATGGAAGATGTGACGATTTTGATTAAAATGCCATGTATCCGAGATATTTTTATGGCAAATGAAATGTATATTTTTAATTTTCTGGCTGTTACCCATGTAGCCCTGTCTACTCTGGATGACTTTTGCACAACTGGTAAACCGTAAGAGATGGACCAAATCTTACTAATGTAGATCTTGCTAAAACACACAATTTAAATTTTTTTGTAGAGTGAACCACTTGGGAGATATTCCTTGATATTTGTGAGAGTTTTGGAGAACTTACACTTCTGTCAAACGGAACATCACTGTTCATTTTTTTATCTTAGCCGTGCAAAGAGAACGGACTCTCAAAGCTTTAAAAGATTTGACTATCGCACAAAGCCTACTGTATTCCTGTATACCCCTCGTACCTAGAAGAAAATAATTTCTGAAAATGTGTATCTCAACTAAGACGAAGAAGATGTAGGAATAATTAGTACAAGAGTAGAGAAAGTCATGTGAGTGCAACACGACTTTTTACAGATGCTCCTTAACTGCTATGGTTCTCAGTGTCCCATTCTATACTGCGTGTGAAACATCGCTTCATTTTGCTCAGAGAACTCTTTAATATGCTTGAGGTTAGTGGTTATACTTTACGTTTCTGCAAATTAGTATAAAAATAACTTAAAGCTTGTTTAAAGTTGTGCAAAAAGTGATGTGGCACCATGTTTTTAACTCGAGATGTAATTCATACGCCACATGCACTGGTACTTCTAATTCGTCACGCGTATGGGGATATGTTTTCATAAACTTAAAGCACTGCCACGTATAATAATCACATTAGATCCAAAGAGCGAGCAGGCAATGCTTCTGTCACTGCTATCTCGTTTCCTTGGTTGGGAATGCTGGCTACGAACTAGTCTGTTAAATGGTTCTAAAAGCTTACAAATCCCGGGATGGTGACGCTAGGGAATTTCTGCTGACAGTCTACGTGTGGCTGTTAGAACAAAACTTAACACAATAAACATAAGCTGTATATCATAATTACACACAGTAAACACAATCAACACAAAGGTTCACATAACTAATTGCCACTGACATGCCAAACAGCCTTATACTGAACCGCAAATGTGATTGTCCAATAAAGGCGTTAACTACAACGAGGGAGTAATTACTTTGTGATTGACACAAGCTCCTGTCGGGCAACTGTGGGAGGGCTAGTCATCTACCTAACCAATCAACGCTGATGTGGAGTTTTGTCTTCCTGAAGCTACTGGTTCCGAGATACCACACGTCACACTGGCTGATTCAGGGAAGCGATGATCACAAAGTAATTTCTCCTTCATTTTAGGGCTGCCGCAGTAAGGTCATTCAACCCCATAAAACACTAATGCAATGCACTCAAGTGCAAATGGTGACTTAACAGGTTACTTCGTGCGAAATTTAAAAAATCTTATGTGTTACACTCACATGAGTTTCTCTACTCTTGTATTAACCATTCTTACGAACTTATTACTATATCTTCGTGTTAGTTGAGATAAAACATTTGCAGAAATTATCTTCTTGTTTATCTTCTTGTGGGTATAAGGAGAATATGGGAATACAGTAGATTGAGCAATAGTTCATTCTTTTAAAGCTTTCAAAATCCATTCTCTTTGCACGGTTAACATGTAAAAAATGAATAACGATGTTCCATTTGATGAAAGTTTAACTAGTCCAAAAGTCACACAGATAATAAGGAATATATCCGAAATGGTTCATTCTACAAAAAAAATGTATTAAGACGTAAATTGTGTATTTTAGCAAGATCTGCATTTTTTGTATAGTAAGATTTGGTCTGTCTCTTACGGTTTACCAGTTATACAAAAGTCATCCAGAGTAAATACTACAGAGGCTATAGCTAGAAAATTCAAGATATACATTTCATTTGTCATAAAAATATCTCAAAACATATGGCATTTTAACAAAAAATCGTTAGAGCCATTTTCAAGAAAATCAAAATTTTGCATGCAAAGGGTAGTTTAGGGTGACGCAATTTTCTTCAATATCTTCGTGTCGCATCCTTGAAAGACAAACTTAAATGCCTACTTTGGTTTTTATCTTATGCTGTCCAGAGACTGACTGCCAGACAGACACACACTGACCTTTTCTAACATTTCTTTTTTTGGATTCCGGGGGTCTCGAATCATATATTTCCGGTGAAATCTGGACATTGAATTTTTGGGTGGAATACAATACTTTCCCTACTATACTATACGTAGTAGAGAAAGTAAAAATAGGTATTTCAAGGAAATTGCCTGAGAGCTTTATGTCAGAATACGTATTTACACTGTATAGCTGTAAATTTTACAGCTAAAAAACTGTAGACAACCGATCATGGCTGTAACTCAATTCTGTATTTCCTTTTTCATCGGAAAGCTTGTTGAGTTGCCTTGACAAAGTAAATGACAAAGAACAACAAAACATTATATTGATCTCTGATGCTTCTCAGGCCGGGAATTTCCTTCCTAGTCCCACAATTAGCTCCACGAATGAAAATGCTCCCAAAGTCCAGCTCAGAGCACTGGCCTTGATTGATCCTTGTCCTGCAAAGTGACTATTGGAACCGCGTGGAGCTCTTCTCTTTTCTTGGAACGAAAGGCAACTTAGCAAAATTAGAAGCTCCGTCTATAAATCAGAAGACATGTTTCCTAAACCTCCGGGCTTCGCTTATTATCGCGTAGACGTGACGTCAGCTACAGTTGCTATAAATGTGGAAACGTTGGCGAGATAGTTCTGCGTGAAAATGTCACGTATTCTGACTACAAAACGGAGATCCGTATCAGCGAAAACAGGTAACAGCAGCAGAGAGACCAGTCTATTGAATATCTACTCCCCCAGTCTGCTTGTCTCCAGCGAGTCGTGCCTTCATCCCTCAACAACAGCGGTACACCACGCCCCCGACTCTTCCACCAATAGCAGAACACTGTTTTACGTGCCATCATCACGCGAGGGCCACTACGGCCACTCTCCGGCGCTTAAATACTTCGATTTATTATATTAACACTCTGCCTAAAATAGTTTAAAACTGGTGCATTATCTCAGCGTACTGCAGCACATTTTTCACAGTTCAAATACATAAACACCTACAAGATTCCAAGGTATCTACTCCAAATGTGTATAATTAGTCTTGACTTTTATTAGGCCAGAGGAAATCTTGCAGTCACCACTAAAACTGCAGTTGAGCATTGCTGGAACGCAAAGTTGCGTTTAAGCTGGACAATGTCTCTGTATCGAAAGAGTTCCTACAACTGTCTCTTCCTTCATTTCTTGTTTTCTCAAAACACGTTAATGTGTTAATACAGAGCGCGCCATCTCCTATATCTTCTTCGTGTTGGTCGAGATAAACATTTGCAGAAATTACCTTATTGCTTATTTCCTTGTACTGCTTATTTCCAAAAATGAGAAGTCGGTAAAAAACCAAAGTTGGTATTAAGTTTAATATCTTAAGGAGGCGACACGAAGGTTTTGAAGTAAACTCCTCCACACTAAACTACCCTTTACCAGGAAAATGTTTCGAAAATGGCTCTAACGACTTTGATTAAAACGCCATATGTTTAAGATATTTTTATGGCAAATGAAATATATATTTTTAATTATCTAGCTATAGCCCATGGAGTCCTATTTACTCTTGATGACTTTTACATTACTAGTAAAGCGATAGAGATCGACCAAATCTTACTATATAAAAATGTACATCTTCCCAAAACACACAATTTATGTCTGAATAAATTTTTTGTGGAGTGAACCATTTCGGAGATATTCCCAATTATTTGTGTGAGTTTTGAAAAACAAGCTTTCGGCAAATGAAAGATCGTGATTCATGTTTACTTTCTCTATTGGTAAGTAGGGGAAGTATTGTGTTCCACCCAAAAATTCGATGTCGAGATTTCACCGGAAATACATGTTTTGAGCCCCCCTGAATTAAAAAAAAAGCATTTTTAGAAAAAGGTCCGTGTGTGTGTGGTGTGTGGTGTGTGTGTGTGTGTGTGTGTGTGTGTGTGTGTGTGTGTGTGTGTGTGTGTGTGTGTGTGTGTGTGTGTGTGTGTGTGTGTGTGTGTGTGTGTGTGTGTGTGTGTGTCAGTCTGTGGACAGCATAACTCAAAAACGAAAAGTCGATTAAAAACCAAAAGTTTAATGTATTTCAAGGATGCGACACGAATATTTTGAAGAAAATAGCCTCACCCTAAACTACCCTTTACATGGAAAATTTTTCGAAAATTTTTATTTTCTTGAAAATGGCTCTAACGATTTTGATTAAATGTCATATGTTTGAGATACTTTTATGACAAATGAAATGTATATCTTGAATTTTCTGGCTATAGCCCCTGTAGTCGTATTTACTCTGGACGACTTTTGCATAACTAGTAAACCGTTAAAGATAGACCAAATCATACTACACAAAAAATGTAGATCTTGCTAAAATACACAATTTATGTCTAAATAAATTTTCTTGTAGGGTTAACCATTTCGGAAATATTCCTTGTTATGTGTGTGAGTTTCGGAAAACTTAGAACTTTCGTGAAATGGATCATCGTGTTTCATTTTTTTATATGTTAGTGTGCAAAGATAACTGAATCTCAAAGCTTTAAAAGATTCTTTAAAAGATTTGACTATCGCACAAACCCTACTGTATTCCTAGATTCCCCTTGTAGCTACAAGGAAATAAGCAATAAGATAATTTGTGCAAATGTTTATATTAACTAACACGAAGAAGATATAGGAATAAGAGTTTGTAAGAATGGTCAGTACAAGAATAGAGAAAGTCATGTGAGTGCAACACATCAGATTTTTTTTTATATCTCAGCCATGCAAAGAGAACGGAATCTCGAAGCTTTAAAGCCTACCACATTCCCCTTACACCTACAAGGAAATAAGCATGATTAGTACAACAGTAGAGAAAGTCATATGAGTGCAATACATCAGATTTTTTATTTATAGACGCACTTTAACTGTTATGGTTCTCAGGGCGTGAAAGTGCCTAATTTTGCTAGGAGGCCTGTTTATTAGGCTCGAGTTCTTTTATTGTAAATCTACAACCCGGGACCACCGGTTTATTTCCCTTCCGAAGTAACCCATGCTAAGGATTTTTACGTCCCCACCGGGTCTGAACACGCGAACTTAGGAACCGAAGGCTGAGGTGTTACCTCGGAGGATGGCTGTAAAAGTAAGCAGTATAGGGATATCTCTTCACATATTATGGATATCCTTGCCACCATCTGACTACATTTGTAACATTCTACAAGGCACCAGTAGTCCATCTACTGTTTAGTTTACCCTACGAACTCGAGAGAAGCAAAGGAAGGTAACGAAATGGTGCCCTTAATAAGCCTTTTGTGTAAAACTGCTTTTGAGTTAACCAACTGAAAAGAAGCGAATGTCGGAATATTTTATAATGAGCGTTTGTGAAGGAAAAGATTTCCAATCAAACCAAATAATAGAAACGCTAACAATGAATCTCAATACAATAGGATCGAAAACATCCAACGTTAGCATAACTTTTCTAAAAATCTGTGTTGCACTCATATGACTTTCCCTACTCTTGTACTAACCATTCGTACAAACTCTTATTCCTTTATCTTCTTCCTGTTGAGGTAAACATTTACAGAAATTACCTTATTATTTACCTGCAGGTGCAAGGGAAGTTAGAATACAGTACACTTTGAGCGACAGTCAAATCTTTTAAAGCTTTCAAATTAGGTTCTCTTTGCACGGCTAGCATATAAAAAAATTGAATAACGATGTTCCATTTGACAGAAGTATAAGTTCTCCAAAAGTCATTCAAATAAGGCATATCTCCGAAATGGTTCACCCTACAAGAAAATTTAGACATAAATTGTGTATTTTAGCAATGTCTACATTTTTTCTATAGTAAGATTTGGTCTATCTCTAACGGTTTACCAGTTATGCAAAAGTCGTCCAGAGTAAATACGACTATAGGGGCTATAGCCAGAAAATTCAAGATATACATTTCAGTTCTCATAAAAATATCTCAAACATATGACATTTTAATCAAAATCGTTTGAGCCATTTTCAAGAAAATAAAACTTTTTGAAACATTTTCCATGTAAAGGGTAGTTTAGGGTGGGGCTATTTTCTTCAAAATCTTCGTGTCACATCCTTGAAAGACATTAAGCTTAAATACCAACTTTGGATTTTAACCTACTTTTCTTTCTTGAGTTATGCTGTCCACAGTCTGACAGACACACGCGCGTTTTCTAAACATCCTTTTTTTTGGATTCAGGGGATCTCAAAACATATTTCCGGTGAAATCTCGACATAGAATTTTTGGGTGGAATACAATACTTCTACTTATCAGTAGAACAAGTAAATAAAGTCTAAGTTGCCTATACGCAAAGCAAGAAATTAAGTAAGCCGAGCAGATAACATTACTGTCTATAATGTTTATATAAATTGCTCCCCATCACCGAACTTCCGGCATTATAATTTGAAATGCATTCATCGTTGCTGTTTTATTTTCTTGACCACGTAAACTAGTTGTTTTTCGATTCGTCACGACGTCTAACTCGAACCACGTGCACATTACAATGCACTACAAACTTTGGTAAGCCGCTAAGGGTAAGCAAGACAAGTTATTAACGCGTCTACCGCTGCAAGGAACTAATTACCGATGAACACGAACATATTCGCTCACATCCCAAGAGTACTGATTTCCATTCTTTACTCAGTCACAAGCACCGATTGACCAATAGTAAACAGGAAACTCGCTGAGAAGATAGCAAAGGAATTGTTATGGGTTTATTTTTTAATTCGCAAACAGGTCTAACGCTATTGTAACCTCTCTACATGGAAGCCAACCCAACAAATATGAATAGAACCAAATAGTTATAAAACCACATTTCTTACATTTTATTGGGGAAATTTCGTATTTCTTAAATTTGGTGGTCAGAAAATGTTCAGGGGAACGCGTGCCCCAGCTTTCCCCCAGAAAAATAGCACTGCATATACTGAACAAAGATGCTCTTTAAGGCCCAAGTATGCCCCAAAATTTCCTTATTCATCCTTTGCATATTATACTTTTTCTCCGATGAATGACGTAACGCTTGAGGCGAATGTCAGCTGTGGTACTATCTCTCTCTACACATTTTCTGCTGTGGATATCAAAATCTAGCTTTCTCTTAATGTATCTTCAGCCCATGGGGCATATCGTGCAACTAAGGCCCTTTATTAGGACTGGCAAGGAAGTATTAAAAGGTTAGTAAAATGATTACTCTTTTGTTGTATACACCTAATATGTTCAAGATCTAGTTTAGGAGTTTGTAAAATAGTGAGAATTTGACAAATTCCACTCCTGACACCAGATTGACAAAGACGACAAAATTCCAGTCCAATTAATTTTTCGTTGCTTTATTTTCTTTCAAAACTGAATGCACAACGACACAGTTCTTTTTTACTGACGTTAACACAGTCTAAAGTCTTCTAGATATTACAACTCTTCTTCTCGTAAACTTGACTCACTCCCTTCTGTCTTCACTTTCGCTCTCGCTCTCTCTCAAATAAGCTGACTGAGGATACAATCACTGGACACTCATTAACTGCTTCCTATCTTCCTCCCTATGCGACGGTTTTCTCACGATACACGCAGCTCACACACACACACACACACACACACACACACACACACACACACACACACACACACACACACACACACACACACACACATTAAAAACTTTGTAACTCACTACCCTACTCGTTGCCCCACCGCTTTATATAGTGTGGATGACTAACACGGACCTTTCTCGAACTCCCACAAATACGCCGGCAGCCGGACACTTCTCGAATAATCACGAAAACCCTTTTTGGATCTGCCGCTCTGGTTGTTGTCACATGTTCACAACAGTCACGCGAGGCAGACTAACGCTGAGCGTTTTCGATGTACGTACCGCTTGTGGTGTGAGGTAGCCCGGCTCCGAGCCTTTGTTGTGTTGCCGCTGCCGTTGTCAGGCGTCACAATATTTAAGAAATGGGAGTGCTAATTTATTCAACATTTTAAGTAACGTTTTACATAGAACAATATTTATCGCGGCCTGACAACGTATATGAAATGTGCCTGACTCCCGAATTTAAAACAGTTGGACCTTGTTAGGAATTCAACGTTTTGGTTCAAGCTGCACATTAAATCTGAAACTTCTCCCAGAAAGGAACTGCTACACGTATAAATTTACGACATAAAAAAGAAAAAACATTAAGCGCATTGCAGGAGGAATTTCTTTCCATTTGAACCCATTTTTCTTTTGTGTGTATAGGCAAACACGTCCTTCTTGGACTATTTCACATTATACATACATACATACGAATTACCACTTGGTCATTATTTTGTTTTGTACAAGTTATCACTTGGTCGTTCTTTTGTTTAGTCTACTGCATCCCTAAATCGCTGAAAAATAATTTATTACACATTATAATCGGTTAACAATCGAAATAGCACTCCATTTCACTTTGACAAGGGTTTTAAAACAACCGTTTTCATAATAATTGATGTATTTTTCCAAGAAACGTTATTTGTTAATGGTAAACTCGTAAAGTGAGATTTATTTGCGATGACAAACTGCTTTTCTGTTATAACAACAAGAGATCGAGATACATGTAAGTCTTTGGTTTCGTTTTCCTCAATTGGCAGTGTCAAACAATCGAAATGAATATATTTTAGGTTATTGTTTTTACAGGATTTAACACTTCCTGGTCAAATTTTTGCAATATTTTACTAGCTCAGACATCTTATGGCATTACTTGTGACAAAACTGTATGTAATATAATCATGTCATTGTGAGAGATTAGAAACAAATATTAATTCATTAAATCATCCCATATTTTTATAGATATGAAAATGGTTAATTCACTGTGAAGCATTTTCAGTCCATGCGACAACAAATAGGAAATTGCTTCGGTGATAGGCCCGTCTATCACCTAACCCACAGGCTTGACCTTTCGAATGACCTTTAGCTGAGATGAATTGTCGTTTAATAAAAGACTCCGGCGATTGATCGGTACGCCTAATAAAAATAAACTCTTACACGTGGGAGAACAGTTTTAAAACGACTTGTTTGCTCTAGTCGTGAATAACAGGAGGATATAGAAGTTTGGCCAGGCTCACTCCTAAGTTATGCTTGGACAATGCCACTTATTGCTTTTAAAGTTGAACATTGCTGTGATGTAGTAACAATTAAGATAAAAGCTAAAATAGACAGACACAGGAGACATGAGATAGATGGATATAGAGATAGATAGATATAGAGATAGATAGAGAGATAGACAGACAAACAGACAGATAGATTAGATAGATAGATAGATAGATAGATAGATAGATAGATAGATAGATAGATAGATAGATAGATAGATAGATAGATAGATAGATAGATAGATAGATAGATAGATAGATAGATAGATAGATAGATAGATAGATAGATAGATAGATAGATAGATAGATAGATAGATAGATAGATAGATAGATAGATAGATAGATAGATAGATAGATAGATAGATAGACAGATAGACAGACAGACAGACAGACAGACAGACAGACAGACAGACAGACAGACAGACAGACAGACAGACAGACAGACAGACAGAGAGATAGATAGATAGATAGATAGATAGATAGATAGATAGATAGATAGATAGATAGATAGATAGATAGATAGATAGATAGAGTGCGGCAACTTCCAGAGATGCGGCACCATTTTCAGGAAAATCCCTGGACCTAAACCAACCTTCTTTATATGGATTTTTTATGTTATCCTTAATTTACTCAAATACAACACGTAACAAATTTCATTGAAACACCTTAGGTTAAGATCTCGCATGACAGAATGTACTACTCTTTTTCAAATGGCCTATAGTGTCTTCTTCGTTTAAAGGAACCTTGTATAACTTTGTATAACTGATAAAAGCACACACCGTGGGCAAAGGTTTCATACACAAAAATGTACCTCTCGTTAAAACAAAATTTATATCAAATAAGCCCTTTTAGAAGTATTACCGTTGCCAAGATATATGTTGCTCTCGGTTTGAAATTTCTAACGCTTCATATTCTGGCGCCGGCTGCACACCAAAGGAGGCTCAAGGTCAGAAACCTCACACCACTATGTTGCTAGACAACGCTAAGACGTCGGCTAAGGACAAAGGCCGTTTTCAGACAATTCGAAACATCGATTTCCAACAAAATCGCCGGTGCCTAACTCTCTGCGGTATAAGTGAGTCGGCATGGACAGAGAACTTAGTGCTGGGTCAGTTTTAGTGAGTTTATCATCAGTTAGTGTGTGAGTAGAATTGTCAGAGTAAGCCGTAGACAGTTGGGCAGTGCTTTGTGTCAAAGTTACGCTAGAACGGAGCAGTTCTGAACTGTGATTCAGTTTTAGAGGAAATAAAGTGGCATAAAACGTAACTGAACATGTTACAATATTTTTTTGAAATGCTTGGTTGCATGTATGTCTCTCGCGATGTGCTAAGAATATGGAATTTCAAAAGCCTGCATATAGCAACCGGCTTTTTAAAAACTTGACTATCTCTTCAGCCTCGTGTGCTTCCCTTGTATCTGTAACGAAAGGTGTAATGGAATCATTTCTATAAGTGTTTATCTCGATTGGCATAAAGTAGATAAAAACTGATGTGTTGCACTCACATGACTTTCTCTACTCTTATACTAACCATTCCTACAATCTCTTATTCCTCTATCTTCGTGTTGGTCGAGATAAATATTTGCAGAAATTATCTTATTGCGTATATCCTTGTAGGTACAAGGGAAATATGGGAATACGTTCTCTTTGCACGGTTAACACACAAACAAATGAACAAATATGTTCCATTTGACGAAAGTAAGTTTCCCGAAACTCACACAAATAACAAGGAATAACTCCGAAATGGTTCACCCTACAAAAAGAATTATTTGGACATAGTGTTTTAACGAGATCTACATTGTTGTACAGTATGATTTGGTCTATCTCTTGCAGTTTACAAGTTATCCAAAAATCAACCAGAGTAAACAGGACTACGTGGGCTATAGACAGAAAGTTCAAGATTGATTTGCCATATAGATATCTCTAATGTCATTTTAATCAAAATCGTTTGAGCCATTTTCAAGAAAATAAAAAAATTCGAAAAATTGTCCAAGTAAACTGTAAAGGGTAGTTTAGGATGGAGCAATTTTCTTCAAAATCTTTGTGTTGCATCCTTGAAAGACATTAAACTTAGATACAAACTTTGGGTTTTAACCGACTTTTCGTTTTTTAGTTATGCTGCCCACAAACTGACAGATTGACACACACACACACACACACACGAATATTTTTCTAAAAATGCTTTTTTTTTTCAAGGTGCCTCAAACATATATTTCCGGTGAAATCTCGACATCGAATTTTTGGGTGGAATGCAATACATACTTCTACTTACTACACGTAGTAGAGAAAGCGAAAATAAGCTTTTGTAAGAATCGTCTGAAAAAAAGTATATTTGTGAGTGATAATGGACTGAGAAACTCATAAGAATCCAACGCATCCGACTTTTTCCTGCTAGAGACTCGGTATATAAAACCTGAACGGGGTATTCTATCTAGGAAAGCTAGAAGGTATTTTCTATCCCACAATACACTGTTATCAACAGATTATGCATCCTTTCAAACACTTGAGTTTGCATGTCTGATGAGGTAAACCGGTAACCATAAACTTTACACCTGGTCATCTCCTCTCCATCATAATTTAAATCAGGTCAGGAGTTTGCGCACGGTTTTTACATTTTAACCTCATTCCCACAATCCGAAGACAATTAAGCAAGTTAAAACCTTCCGACGCTCAACGTGGTAGCTTGAAGGAAAATCTCTTGACAATGAAAATGAGCATTAAATTCACGTCTGCGAAACAAAACACAGTACTTATGCGTGCTACGTTTACAGTCGCTGTATGCCTAATGATATTTTGATTACAGGAAGTAAGCTTACGGTTCTCCTACATACATATATTGGAAGTAACCCAATGTATCTTGCCAAGCTGGAATTAATGGCACCGCAAAGTTAAGTTACAACATTTTGGGCAGCTAAAGAAATTATTCGGAATGATTTCACTGAAATTAAGGGGACACTGGTACCAAAATAGCTAAAACAGTGTAACAGCTGAAATAGTGTATGTCAAATTTATTTAGACACTTGCAATGTAAAGTGGGTGTGGCAATCCTGTCAGATTTCAGTTCGTAGTTAAGCTCGGTCAATTTGTGGGTTTTAATTTTAATGAGACATTGCCTTTAAAATATAGGAGGTTGGCTGCTTTTATTGTGCAAGGGCTGCTATCGGTTGACAAAAAAAAAAAAAAAAAAAAAAAAAAAAAATCTGATGTGTCGCACTCACATGACTTTCTCTACTCTTGTACTAACCATTCTTACAAATTCTTATTCCTATATCTTCTTCGTGTTAGTTGAGATAAACATTCGTACAAATTATCTTATTGTTTATTTCCTTGTAGGTACAAGGGGAATATTAGAATACAGTAGGCTTTGTGCGATAGTCAAATGTTTGAGATTCTGTTGTCTTTGAACACTTAACATAAAACAAATGAACAACGATGATCCATTTCACGAAAGTTCCAAGTTTTCCGAAACTCACACACATAACAAGGAATATCTCCGAAATGGTTCACCCTACAAGAAAATTTATTGAGACATAAATTGTGTATTTTAGCAAGATCAACATCTTTGTATAGTAAGATTTTGTCTATCTCTAACGGTTTACCAGTTATGCAAAAGTCGTCCAGAGTAAATACGACTAAAGGGGCTATAACCAGAAAATTCAAGATAGAAATTTCATGTCTCATAAAAATATCTCAAACATATGGCATTTTAATAAAAATCGCTTGAGCCATTTTCAAGAAAATCAACATTTTCGAAAAATTTTCCATGTAAAGAGTAGCATAGGGTGGAGCAATTTTCTTCGAAATCTTCGTGCCGCATCCTTGAAAGAAATTAAACTTAAATACCAACTTTGGTTTTTAACCGACTTTTTTGAGTTATGCTCTCCACAGACTGACACACAGACACACACACACACACACACACACACACACACACACACACACACACACACACACACACACCCACACCCACCTTTTTCTAAAAATGCTTTTTTTGGATTCAGGGGCCTCAAAGCATATTTCCGGTGAAATCTCCACAACGAATTTTTGGGTGGAATACAATACTTCCTCTATTTACGTAGTAGAGAAAGTAAAACTATAACAAATTATGTTCTATACAAAACAGCTAAGCATCCATGTGTATAGTTGGTTTGTTGTGCCTTTTTAGCAAATGCAATGGAAAGATACTAGAGAAAAAGAAGCTGAACTTCTAGCTAGAAGATGGAGGCAATCTACAGCAGGTGCTAATATCTCTACACTGGAAGTGTTGCATGTGCTCAGCTGTGCACAGAGCCAGATCACCTTCTTGTTGACAATGTCTTGAACTTGTATTAATTAGGGAGTGTAAAGAAAAATGTGTTACTGTGAATTTGAGAGTGTTCTGTGGTGTTTCTCTGAAGTGCCAAGCCTGTGATATCTGAAGAGCTATATTTCCAATACTGTGTCCCAAAACTTGAAACATATTTTCTCCAAGTAACAGTTTTTGTACATTGGAGTAAACTTTTTTGCACTAAATATTGACAGATAAAGCTGAAATTTTCAGGGCATTTAGAATATTATAACTTGTTAAAGAAAACTGTGAATTGGTTTGTTGATTACACTCATACATACAAGTATATGCTTTTTTCTTTGTAATTATTTGTAATTTTCTTTGTTGTAAGTAGAAAAACATTCATACTTCTAATAAATGTTAATATTTTGGAAAACAAATGCTCAATTTTATTGCACAGACATAGAAAACTAGCATACTAAATTTTAGGCCTCTATTTTAATTCTGAACTGCCAATCTTTTATTACTAATCAATCCTTTCTAAAAAAAAATGGGTAAGTACTTTTAATTACAGAATTATTTAATCTATATATCGTGGCTGGTGCAATTTAACCCAAGTGTGTCATTAAAATGTGTTGCCTGATTGTTCTGGATGTTAGATTCTAAGTGACTTTTCCTTGAAAGCATCCTAGATTTCAGTTATTAAAAGTAGTTTTTGATATAATTTCAAAGGCATCCTGCAGCTATAATCCCACTAACGTATTTTAAAACAAGATGAGAATTCTTTTCGAAAGTTGCGGTATGTACAACGGTAGATATATTTGTAGCAATGAAAACGATGTGATATCTAGGATCGTTTCCGAGGTTAAAGTGTTAGCGGTCGGCTTTTGTTTGACGCGTGGAAAGAACGTACAGAATAAGAAGCCGATAAGTGGCTCAACGCGCCCAGCACAAAGTCTATCGACCACAACTTGAGCACTTGGAAACATCACTTTGGACCAAAATCGCCTCAAATCCAAGCCATTTGGCCATGCTGATGAATAGGGCCCAGATTTTGACGTCATCTTTTAAGTGTTGCTTCACAGACATCGCTAATATCTACATAAATCCTATCATACATTCCACATTAAGAAAATAAAGATTTCTTGGTGATAACCCACTTTCTATTTTAGGGCTTTTTACGATCTTTTTTTTTTTTTTTCCCTTGGCCTTTGTGTCTTTATTTTGTTATTTACTTGTCCTTTGAGGTTCATTATAGTCGTCTTGCATTTACACTGCGTATATAAAGTTTTTTATATAACTGACATTTTGTACACAACTTTTACTCAAATGAGAAATAAGAGCAATTTTGTACATCCTTTACTCATATTTTTGCAAAAACACAAGGCCTATTTACAGTTATCTAGAACGGGGTGCTTGCGTGTGGAGGGGTGCCTATTGTCAGGGGAGTAAGTATCATTATTGTTCTGAATTCATGGCCACATCTAGGGATGAGGTAGGTCAGGTTTGTGCTTGCGTCGTATCGTATCATAGACTCTCAAGTTCTCTCAATGTGCTATAAATTTTGTACTCTGTCCAAAGTTTTACAAGATTTGATTTAAAAGCAATTTTCTTAATTTTATAATCTGATTCCTCAAAAAAAAAATGGATAACCTTTTTTACCAGTACATCCGTTAAAACCAATGTATAAGCTAATTTATAACTTTCTGTAGACTAATTTGTATAATAACTTTAAAATATCGATTTCAGGTCATTTTGTACTTATCATTTTATAGATAATTCTTCAAACATTTTATGCCAGCAAAATTCGGGTCCCGCTGATGTATATACAGCATTTTGATTTCAAAACTTCCAGCCTAAATAACTATTTACGTCAAGCAAAATACATGTGTATTTAGATAGATCTGGGACATTTTAAAACCCGATTACTTGTTTTCAGACTTGATGCTTCATGCTCAGCCACCTCCACTGAGAGAAATCTGGCTTTTCGGGTGAATGCCAATGAGTCATGAATCATGGCAATGCATTTAAAACAAAAAGCACGTAAAAGAACTCATGTGGACGAAATTCCGAAGAATTTATCGGTTGTTAGACGTTTTGTATTACCTGGGACAAATTGTGTGCCTTAAGAAATCTACATTTTTTCTGTACTAATTTACCAGTTATGCGAAAAGTATTCAATCAGCACGATGAGCATTTAACAGATTATTTGCAGAAAATATAAGACATATGTACATATTAGATTTGATACTTTATTGAAAATTTTCATAAGATACTAATTTTTCTTATTTGGGGGATTTCGTCGTGTATTTCCAGCAAAATCTTCATATAGAATTTTTGGCTGATATGCAATTCTTCCTCTATGTAGGTGTCAGAAAAAGTAAAAAAAAAAAAGTTCAAATATATCTACCGAAGAATTCCTACATTTAATTGTTCAGTGATGCATTATGAAGAGGAGAAAGTAAACATTAGGTGATAAAACAATGGCATTTAGCAATTTCACTGCGCAGTCAAAGTCACAGAAAAAAGAGAATGTAAGTATACAGGATAGGAACACAAGGTTTGCTTTGGTTTCTCTCTCCTGGAAAGATTTAATTCCGATAATGCTTTGCAGTGACAGCTATTTGTTTCGATTCTGCTGACGCACTCGCGATATCAACAAAAGAACATCAGTGAAGAGAAAAACATCAAAAGAGCAATGCAAGAGCTACATTTAAAACTAGAACATACAGAAGCACTGTTACTTGTGCAGCTGCCCCGTCTCTAATGCATTTCTTTCACTCCAGATACAAGAATTAATTAATGAAACTCACCCCCCGTCAAAGGGTCCCCACTCCGGATGTCAGCAAAAGATCAGGTTGCAGATCTGCAAACAAACCAAACAAATGTCACCAAAAAGTTGAATTTGTCTTACATGAGAACAAAAGACAAAAGTAATCTGTGATTAGGAAAAGTAAAAGCGAGGTGCTGAGGGAAGAGGAGGGGGAAGCGGGGCGTCGCACTGGAGGCGCCTTGGCGCTACAGCTGAGCGTATTGTTATGTCTGTCTCGCTCGGCAGTAGGGGGCCGATCAATACCCGGCAAGGCTAGGCTACCATACTACTGCAATATAAAACATTGACCCCGTTCTTCAGCTTCATGACGACTGATCACCAGGTCCTACGGGAACCGACAAAACTTCATTTCTGTTCAGCAACTTTGCTTCAAATGCGCCCGAGTTTCACTGTAGACACATTAATCTGGAAAATCGTTCACAGAATACACGGCCAGCCATTGCTAGAGCCCTGATTTTAGCCAAGATGCATTTTTGCTCGCTGCCGGTAGTAAATATATAAAGTTAACCATGTTTTGAGGTACTGAAAGTGAAAGGATATAGTTAAGTTTTATTTGAATAATAAATGCCAGTTTTTGCCATTTTACTTTCTCTACCAGATACACAGTCCGTACAGGTTCCTACCGAAAATTCGATAGATTTCACAGGAAATACACGTTTTGGGACCCCCTGAATTTAATACAATAATTGTAAAAGTGTGTATGAGTGTGAGCGTGTGTGTGTGTGTGTGTGTGTGTGTGTGAGAGAGAGAAAGAGAGAGCAACGTAACTCAAAATCCAAACAGCATCGACACGAAAATTTTAAAAACGTCCTGCCACCCTATTTACCCTTTACATGGAAACATCTTAGAGAATTTTGATTTTCTCAAAAATGGCTCTTAAGATTTTGATTAAAATATCGTAGGTTTAAGATACAGCTTGAATTGTTGGAATTGCTTTCGAAGTGCTTCATTCTGAGTGACTTCTGCAAAACTGGTAAACCATAAGAGATGGACAAAGTCTTACTACACAAGAGATATAGATCACGCAAGCATACAATTTATGTCAAATACATTTTTATGTGGAGATAACCATTTCCGAGACATTTCTTGTTATTGATTTGAAATTCCATACATAAACTTTTCTCAACTCGACAGTCGTTATTCATTTTTTTGTTCCTGGAAATACAAAGAAAATGAAATTTCAAAGCCGTTGCATAGTGACCAGATCTTAAAATATTTCACTATCCCTTAAGGGCTTAAGCCTACTGTATTCTCCTGTTCCCATTGTACCTATAAATATGTAATAAGACTATTTCTACAAACGTCTATCTCGATTAACATAAGGTAAATAAAAGAGTAAATGCTTTTAAAAATATGTTGTACAAGAGTGAGTAGAGAAAATCATGAAAGGGTGGGGCTATTTTCTTCAAAATCTTCATGTCACATCCTTGAAAGACATTAAACTTAAATACCACTTAACTACACAACACCGCAAGGCGCGACAAGATTCCAATTGGATGTTGTATTGATTGACTCCTCCTACCATCCGCCATTAAATTTTGTCTACCATAATATTACAAAGAGAAAATGTTTATACAAACATGTGGTGGTAGGGCAAGGTCCCCGAAATCACGTAATAATTCTCATCATTTTTTCACCATTAAAAACACGGTTCTTCCCAACGGACATTGGCTATAAGATGGCTTTTTATTTCAACCCCTAAATGACTAACACCAGCATTTACATGGAAAGATTCTTCCAATACGAACACGTTGGAGCCATTAAAGGACTTGCAAAGTAGGCTTTAACTTTTCGCTGGAATATAATCTAGTTACTCCACAGAAAATGCATGCAAAATAAGATAAAAGTCGCAAACATTTCACTTCAAGCGATACTTCTTTCTTCAACTTAAATTTTATTCAAATGCTGCATATGCATATCCAGAGTAACCATTATTCTAACTCTAAAGATACATGTAATTAAGTTTTTGCATGCCACAAACAATTCAATGATCCTTACGCAAGAAATTTCTGGGGCATTCCTATAGAAATTCATAAATAGCGCAAGCTAATTAAAGAGAGAACATTGTATCCAGTGTAATAAAAATAGAGCATTTCTAAGTACAGAGATATTTTGCTGGATGGTTACAGACCATACATGATTTCCGAAATATTTAAATTTATAGCCTGAGTGGAAAATCTTCATACTGTGACGTCAGCCGCGGCTGCACGCTTCAAATACGCTCAAGATCAAGTTATCTCATATCACTGCTTGTAAATGCGCGGCCCGGCGACAATGAAGCGGTCAGAACAAAGCGTTTCCAGTCTGTTCGAAAAACGTTCAACTACCGGCTTATTTACGAGAAGTTCGAGAAGAGAATTAGTTTGGCATAGGTATAAAAGTGAGACAGCATGGACAGAGAACGAGTCTTAAAGTGTTGAACGAGACAGTTGTTAAGTGAGAGAGTTTGAGTATCGTCAGACAGTTAGACATTTAATCGTCGCGTCGGAGTTGTTTGTTATGTAAAGCAGTTTTTAGTTAAGCGTGTTAGAGTGAATGTGAGTGTATCGTAGGAAGCAGTTTGTGAGACAAAGAGTAGAACTGAAAGACAGTGAAGTAAGTGTCAAGGTTACGATCGGACAGAACAGCTGAATTACTAGGTCACGACGAATTGAAGATTGTGTTAACGATAAAAGAGGACTGTCTTTTCGTGATTCAATTTTAAGGGAAATAAAGCCACAGAAAAAGTAGCGAAGTGTCATTTGTCACAGTATTCACCTGTTCAGCCTATTTCATTGTATACCGATGTCAGGAGTTTTAATAATATGTTGAAAACCGTGGAGCTTTGTTATGAAACAGCTATAGAACCAAAGAGAAGATACAAAAGTTTAAAGTGCATTTATTTGATTATTTAAGAAGTACTTGACCTTTACAATTCATTCACAGCTGAAAGATACTTATGGGCTATACAACATTTGCAGAGCTCTGAACACCGAGGACGATTAAGGAAATGAGAAAAGCAACATTCGCTGGAATTTTTCCTCCCTTATTAAGAATAGATTAGGAACTTTACAAAAGTAGAACTGTAGTGGAGCGGTAGATTGGAGGAGTTATCATCAAAAGCTTCAAGACTGGTGTATAATAATTTCATAAAGAATAGGAACAGAGGTAAATACAATTGAACTAATTATTCACCCATCCATGAAACGTTGGGCAAGGTAGCTAACTCTACTACAATTAAGTTAGCAAGCTGTGAAAACATTCAGGTGTTTAAAAAGCGATTAGAGAAGCGCTAACGTTCCACGTAAGACAATGTTACACACAGAACAAACATAAACGATCCATCGAATCACATCAGAACTGAACTGTCGCTATTGAATCACAACTCACACTGAACTGCACTCGGAGCTGTATACTGTCAACTGTCTAATCAGAACTTCATTTTTAACTACCCAACTGGGCGCTCAGTAGCCGGATATGTAGGCCCCGCATACAAAGCGGAACGTTCTGGAAGGGGAAGCTACTGGAAGCTCCCGAAAGGAATTTTCCTGAACAGGGAAGTAGTATGTAAATATGCACTTACACATGTAAGTTTATACTAGCTTGATTACTCTCTGCATAAATTAATGAGAAACACTGAAAGACATTTGGCATTTCTAGGCACTTTTAAAAGCACTGAAAAGATTTTAACGATCAAGAGCCAATACTTGAACACATTGAGATACATCTGTAGTTTGGCATACCTCTCTCAAACTTACTATCTAGTCAAATTCGTGGAAAGTGGGAAGCATAGTTCCTAATACTTCAAATTGGTCTTCTAATCTCGAAATGTGTACCTCCGGCAAGTTCTCAATTTTCAATTTTTGGACCGACATGACTATATAGGCTGCAAGGGAAATATATCCTATTAACGAGGATACGAGAAACGTGTGTGTTATTCCCTGATTTTGGGGCCAGATTGCAGATCGCAGTTCGATCAATCGATAAAGTTCTGACAACGCATTCATCTCTGTTCTCTCCACATTATCGCGGTCAGCCGATGACATAATTAAATGTCTTTAATTAGAGGCCACGCTGACCCGGTCAACAAGCTCATTGTGGCCAACCAGAGGGTTGGGTTTTGAATACAGCCTAGACCACGAGTGGATTCTGATGTATTTGTTCACGTTGCAAGTAGGTAATTCAGGCCAAATTATGTTTTAGTTCAATAAGACAATCCTTCAACAATACTTGCTTTTTTTGGGAGATAGTACGATTTCATGGTCATGTTGACATTGCAGGTAAATGAATTAGCAGCTAAACAATTCTATGATTCAATATTGATGTTATCATTAACATGAATTCCAAAAACATCTTTGTATGAAAAAATCAATAATTTTTAAGATTTAATTTTCTTTGTTATTTAAAAAAATACGTACAGCATAATCAGCAAACGTATTTGAAATATCTCTTCATACAATTGTTACCCATGTTTTAGAGTACCAGTTCTGCCAGTATAAACCAATTTTGAAAAGTCAGCAGACGCGAGTCACATTTTGAAAATGTGCCTATTAAATTCATAAAATAATTTATATATCAAACGAATTATCCAATTTTAATGGAATTTGGTGTACATCACATTCTCATATAAATACAAACACAGTAAAAATTTCAACAAATCTATCAAGAAATGTGGAACATTCAAATTTCGCTCCCAGTGTCCCTTAAGCTCTATGAACCCCGGACTCAGCTGAGCATAATTTCACTCCATTGTGTAATCAATGAATCAGATCTAAGGACGTCAAACAGAAAAAGATTCAATAACGTACTTAGTACTTCTCAGAAATTTTTACAGCTCAAAACATCACAAAAGAAATAATTTGCATAAGCACAGTTACTTCTTGACAGTGTGAAAAATGTCAAACATGACCATTTACTTGATAAAATAGTCTTTATCAGAAACACGCTACCATGTATGCATAAATATGACTGAACAAATTTATAATTCGGTTAGTTTCCAGAAAGGGGATGTTCTATCAGAAAAATCCTTGCCCTACTCATGAATGACAAATGACTGCAGCGCTAAGTTTATGTCCTATGTAACCGGTGTTGTCTGAGCTGGTACTTTGTCCTTGAGGCATCTGCAGCCGGGCGGTCCAGCTTCATGCACGCTGGAATACACAAACACAACTTTACCGCAGCGAGGTTCGAACTACGATCCTGCAGTCTGCAGATATTCTGGCCCGTGACCCAATTACCAATTCTCTACAAGTTCAAGAGGATTGCGGATATATTGTTCGCCCAACTCTTATGTTTAGCTTGGTTCAATTTTTCAAGCATGGATTACTCTACATTCAGGACTCTAATAAAACAGTTTTCTCTGTAAAGTGTTATAGAGAACAGAGAAAGCTGGAAGACCTTAAATGCAAAAGTTAATTTTAGAAAACTAACGCCAGTTTTAATCCTGCTGGACGGATATTTCGAAACCATCTGAAGCAGGAAGACTACAAATTATTTGTTTTAATTAATGCAAACTCTGGGAAGATTTTAAAGCTTCCCACCCTTTGCCTAATATTAGAAGACAATTGGAATTGCTTTTTACTCTTAAATCAAGAGAGAAAAATTTCAATGGAAATACCTATTTAAAGAGCCCCTTGAAACTCGAAAGAACACTCGCAGAGGAGTGAAAAAGAACCTTTACCTCAAAATCAAAAACGAAAATTTGCCTAAGTATCCTATTTCATTCCAGCATTTAATTAGAATGCAAGGAAAGTATTGATTTCTCGCAAATCAAAAGAGAGGCTTACAAGGGCATCCCAAAACTTTTCTAGCATTGGCATTTTTTTAAACAGCCAGCACTGTTTCATCTTTATAGCCATTCTTTTGTACACTTTCAACTCACTCTCCAACCTTTGTGGCTTAGGGGTAGCGTGTCGTCTTACATTCAAAAGCTCCAGAGTTCGAAAATCGGTTCGAGTGAGTCACCAGAGTAAGGTATTCCCCTATCCTAAGAAAAAGTGTCCGATAGCTTTGAGCTCTGTGGACACCGGGCTCATTTGAGCATCCTTTTTTTCCATTTCAGCCATAAAAAGCTCACGTAGGCCTATTATTTTAACCAGCTGCCTGCTGTCAAGCCTAAAATATAATTTTATTTGGATAATATGTAGAATAGTCCTGAACACAGTCTTTTAGGTATAGAGTATAGGACTGTATACGTTATAGGTATATTGCATACGCTTTGATTTTCTTTTTCAACATATCATCCACTGCTACAACAAATTAATTTTGCTGCTTCTTCAGAATGATCTGAGCAGTGGTGCACTGTGTTAAAGCGTTGTGCTACGGTTCCCAGGCACGGAATGCAGAAATATTCCAACTCAAATGGAGGTGCAGATTTTTCGGATCTATGGTGAAGAAAGACGTCGCATCGGTATGATTTCCCCGCATCGACTGGATAATGGTTCAAGTCTTCTGTGCACATGTTGGCGTGAAGTCGGCGATTGGTTTAGTCGGTCAGTCACCAGCGCATGGCAGTGTCTGCTCACAGGAGATATGTTACATAAACGCAAAGTTCCTTCTTTTCCTGATACCTACCGTTATATTACAATTAGTATCTATCCTTACTATCCAACGTAACAATTAGAGGTATTTTTAGACGTGGCGAATGGCTTGAAGTCTTGCACTGGCTTATCGTCAAGTTCACTTTATAAGATATAGGAGTGTCAGTTTAGTATCTCTCCTGCTGTGTGTAGTAAACATCGCTTAACTGTGTGTACTGTATCTACTCGCATTATCAGCAGTCTCTTGTTTATTTCAGGAGGGCAACCGACACGTTACCCCCACCATCAATTTGCGTGAAGTCCTCGCGCAGATCCTAGCAAGGTCATTCGACACCTCTAAGTTCTGCGTACACAAGCAATTTCATTTAAGGCTACCCATCTGTGAAATATCTAGAATCTACAATGCCAGGTCGATCTCTATTTAATGTATATCTAGACCACATTTAATGCATATTTAATAATTTTTGTAGTTTGAAAACTTGCTCCATAAAACGCAATTAGTATAGTAAATAACTCATAATTTGCATATCTTGTTATGTACGAGGTAATGCCGAAATTATTGACGGGTTAAGAAATGATAGGGAGATAGGTAAATACTTGCAATAAATAATTTTCACATGTTCAAATCAATGCACAATATAAGCCTTAATTACAGTCAATAGCTAGGCAATATAAGATTTTGTCAAGAGGATGGGAGTCAGCGATGCAACTTAGGGGGTAAGTTAAAACAAGCAATTAGGTTGATATAGTGAATAAAACCATCAGCTCAAGGAAATTAACTTCTTAGGTTTGAACCAAGTCAGAGTAAGAATTGTGTTTTAGATGCAAATTAGCTTAGGATCGATCCACTAAGATGGTGGTAGCCATACGGGCGGGACTGAAGCTCACATAAGAGCACATATTTCTAAAATTTGCGTCTTTCCCGTCGTGTCCTTCGTGCATTACGGAAGTTCCTACTGTGACGGATTAGCTATCCACAGAGCAAAGATGCTGAAAGATTGAAATATCAAGAAATCAAACGAACACGAGAAATACATTAAGTAAACAATGTGGAATGTCACATCTAACAAGTTAAATTTATAAGAATTATTTGTGTAAATAAGGCCATAACCTATATTAGATGCATTCTTAGATTTTAAAAAATTGTAAAACGTGACCATACGATTCTAACTTGGACTACAAATAAATATGAATATATTATGATATACTAATTATGATTTTTGGTAAAATACTGCATTTTATTCTTGACTCGAGAATTTATGTATGTTTTGGAAAGCACGCCTGGCATTACTACAGATGAACAGCAAGTAACTAGAACACTACAGCACTGTACCAATAATGAAATTATCGATATATTTTTAGACGTGGCGAATGACTGCAAGGATCTGCGCAAGTGAAGGCGTGCAAAACAATCTGTTTCCTACTTGAAACAAGCAAGAGACTGTTGATAATGCGAGTGGGCACTATACTTAATCACATACTGTCCCGCCATGTTTACTACACGAACATCGAAGAGATACTAACCTGACACTCTTATGGTCTTATAAATACAAAAGTGAACTCTAACATAAACTACGCTACTTCCAGCCATTCGCCACATCTAAAAATACCCCTATAGTAGAACATATATGAAAATTTATGGGTAATGTGAACAAGAGCAAGGAAGATTGTCTTATTTCTCAATAATATGCAAAACTGTCCTTAAGAGAGCTAAATGTCTTTTCTTATTTTGAAATGTTATTTTTAGGCAAGCAATCTTGTGGAATAATAACCCTTCTTTCGTGACTGCATGTCAAACGTTCATTAAAAGAGCACCAAAGTTAATTCTGTGTAGTTTTTAAATGTAACCTTGAAGAAAGAATTTTCTTGGATTTTAATACACGAACGCCCCTTACT
This sequence comes from Tenodera sinensis, assembly GCA_030765045.1. Classification (NCBI taxonomy): domain Eukaryota; kingdom Metazoa; phylum Arthropoda; class Insecta; order Mantodea; family Mantidae; genus Tenodera; species Tenodera sinensis. The sequence continues at coordinate 37,430,500 of CM060973.1, forward strand.
TAACACTTAATAAAGAATTAAGTAGAGTTTGCTCAGAGTGATGAACAAGACGGAATTTGTGATGAGAGCAGGGCGTTTAAAATTTCAGTGGAGCGCTTAGAGCTGTGACCTATTGTAATGCACTTTGGTATTTGCAGTGGTTGTGGGTGAAATAACAGAGCCCTCCGCTCAGCTAGAGAGGGGTTACTCGTCGCTTCAAATGATATTGGGGTCACCTGCTCTTTGCATTAAGTAGCTTCAACATTGATTGCCTGCCTGCATTAAACCGTTTCGCGGCGCCATGCATCCCACAAGTGATTCCTGAGTGAGAAACTGAATTAATAAGGCACGTTGTTTATGGTGAATGAACGTGTGCTTTTGCTTTCTCTGCTACCTACCTATTGCAGGTAAGAGGAAGTCTATGGAATTTGGTTTATGTCTCAAGTCTACAGAAAGACAAATAGATATATTGAAAAGAGACGCAGATACCCTGCTGTTATAGGGAAGGTGGGAGAAAGTTTGGATCCATCTAACCAATCAGTGCTGGCCTGGAGGAGCGGGTACGAAGACTTCCAACGTTTCTGCCTACCCTAACTTGCGTGGTGGAAATGGCCTTCCACTTTTATGGTCCTAGAGACAAGCTAAACCATCGCAACTATATTATTTTCCACACAATTCGATGTCGAGATTTTACCGGAAATACATTTTTGAGGCTACTGAATCTAACAAGGAGGTACTGGTGTAAAAAGGCAGGTGTGTGTGTGTGTGTGTGTGTGTGTGTGTGTGTGTGTGTGTGTGTGTGCGTGTGTGAACATAACCCCAAAAAGAAATGTCCGATTTACACTAGGTCGATGAGAAATTACTTTGTGGTTGACACAAGCTACTGCCACTGCGAGAGAGTTTGTCATCTACGTGGTCAATCAACATGACCTGGAGTTTTTCCTTCCTGAAGTTATTGTTCCGTCAGATATTACACTCACAGAAGCAGGATAAACTTGTTTTGAGGGGAAAAAAGGAATGAAGTTCTAGTTCCAATGAAGCCAAAACAAGAAAAAAAAAATCTGATGATAAAATAGGCATACCAAATAAGAAGTGAGAAGCGCTAACATAAGTGGTGCAAAGTGCAGTATTCTGGAGAAAACCATTATAGGTCCGTAGTTGGTGAGAGGATAGACAGCAATGCAAATTATTATAAAATTATTGTTAATTTAAAAAAATAACAAAATTTCGTTTAATAGATTACTGTTGACTTCAATTAAAGATACACATTTCACTTTTAAAACCCTCATTAAATAGTGTAATTTATAAAATGTCTACTAGTAGAACTTTGCACAATTGTAAATGTTGATTTGTGCATCTCTGCGACACTTATTTTCTAGTTTAAACCCTGTTTTGAGGCCACTGATTCCAAAAAAGTAACAAGATAGATGTGTCTGAACATAACCCTAAAATGATAGGCCCGATTAATACTACGATCGGTGAGAAATTACCTTGTAATTGGGCCAAGTTCCTGTCGAGCAACTGCGGGAGGGCGTAGGTATCTACGTAACCAACCAACGCTGACCTGGAGTATTGTGCAGCTAAAGTTATTGGTCCGCAAGATACCATACCGTCCACTGGCGACTCAGAGAAGCGTCTGTCAATCACAAGGTAATTTCTCACCGACTCTAAACTTTGTGTTTAATGATGATGATGATGATGATAATGATAATGATAATGATAATAATAATAATAATAATAATAATAATAATAATAATAATAATAATAATAATAATAATAATAATAATAATAATAATAATAATAATAATAATAATAATAATAATAATAATAATAATAATAATAATAATAATAATAATCCTTTTTAAGAAAACAGAAAAACATGCATTCAGCTATAGTTTTTTATTATATCTGCACCTTATTACACCAATCCGGTATTCACATATTCTTTTACATTACATGCAGATCGCTTAATTTAGTGCATTGTAGTTAACTACAAAAAGAGGAAAATCTGAGACTGTTATGCAGGCAGCAGCAGCACTGAATGAACCGTATCAGCCATTCTCACATAATGACGGCTCGGAGTTATTCCTGAATGTAGCACTCCGATTATATGCTTCTGTTCCCTTTATATGCAGATTCATTAATGTAAAGACAAAGAATCCAATTTCCTAGTTGACGGAAAGTCCTCCTTTGTCTTCCTTAGACAAGATTTGCGTAGACGCGTGGATTATGTTGTAATTTACTTTCGAGAATTGCTCATCGACCCATTTCTTTTCCTGTTATTCTGATCAACTGTAGCAAAGATTCCCTCTCCCTGAGCTAAGGTTCAGCACGAGATCTGAACAATGCGAGGACAGTAATGATTCCATCCAGTCTCTTGCACAATGTTGCGTTAATGTTTTCATGCACTCAGCCAAAATGTTCACTTGTTCTAACCCTCGTGCAACAGGAGCTCAGTGAATGTGACGTAGGCAGGTAGCGGCCATCAAAGACGCTCAAGGTGAAGCTACCTCACACCACAGGGCGAACGCGTGCCTCAAAGAAGCTCGGTATCAACTCACATCACTGTTAGTAAATACGTGGCCGACGATAATGGAGCGGTCAGAACAAAGCGTTTCTAGGTTGTTAGCGAAACTTTCGACCGCCGGCTTGTTTATGAGAAGTTCGAGAAAATGTAAATTAAGAGAAACTTCCGTGCTACGTCGTTCTCGTCTATATAAGCGAGTGCGGCAGCGAGAGAGGGCCTTTCTTCAGAGTCGTTAAGTGTTGAGCGAGACAGTTGTTGGCAGTCAGCTAGTTTTAAGTGTGTAAAATCAGTATTGACAGAATGTGTGTATGGTCAGAGGAAGTTGTAGACATTCAATCGTCTATCGGAGTTATGTGAATCAGTTTTAGTGTGATCGTTGAAGCCAGGAGTTTGAGACAGAGAAAGGACTGAAAATCAGTAAAGTAGTGTAAAGATTGCGATCGGACAGAACAGCTGCGACTTGCAACGTCACTATGAATTGTAGATTGTGTTAACGATAAAAGAGGACTATGTTTTGGTAATTCAGTTTTAAAAGTAAAGTGACAAAAAAGTAACTGGAAAGTGTGATTTGTCAAAATATCATTATCCAAGAAATCAAAGGATTTGCTGCTTAGCTTAGGTAGTGAGCGAGAATGTTTTTATGAGATGTACTGCCTATTTGACAGCAGAAAGTCAAGATTTCCATCTACTATTAGGTAAGGATTTTAGTACGCCTCTGGCGGTACAATTTTCCCGGCGACTATAGGCTCTCTCGCACAATGGAGAGACACTGCGGAACTGGTTACCACATATTTTCAAGACCCCACACTACCAATATAACGAGAAAATTATTTAACTTGAGATGTACAACCAAAGTAACCCTTTACAAGTGCATGGTAACTAATTACTTTCTCCAGACGGAGTGTACTATAACGCAAGAACAAAAGTTTTAACACAATTTGGATACCACTAAACAAAACGTTTGTTTTATCTAACTTTCGCGCATTTTTATCACCACCTGGTGAAACTGATCTTGATAGTGCTAATACTGAAGAAACTCCTGAAAAGAAAAGAAAAGAAAAGAAAAGCTACTAAAGGAAAGTTACCATTAAATTCGAGAGTCATAAGTAAAAACCAAGAACAAGCGTCCTGAACTTTTACAGAACTTAGTAACTTTCGTAACTCAGCTTTTGTGTTTTAAAGTTGTGTGTGACCAGAAGTTTCTAAGGACGGAGGTTTCAGAACGGCAGGCAAACTCTGGAAACAATGTAATTTTTTACTCACTCCATCGGTAGAGGAAGGTCCAAGAATCGTATATTATTTCTACCGAATCTGTAGCTAACTCATTTTGGAGTTTTTGGTGTAGTGGGTCATAGACGATGTAAAAATTCAATATTTGAATAACATAAAAACAACAATTTTTGCCTTTCCGACCTGCTAGGTAAAGAAGTACTTCATTCCGCTAAAAAAAATTTATATTTAAATTTCACCTAAAATGCATGGTTTATGTCTCTGAATTTAAAAAAAAAAAACCTTACTTCAGTACCTTCCAAAGCTGCTACACGTACATTTTCAAGAAAATGCCCCTCCCCTACCCCCATCACAGACTCACCCTCTATTGGAAAATGTTTCGCTGTTATTTTCTCAAAATATAGGTATAACGCGAGTTTTCTGTAAATAGCCTATAAAGGCCACTTCATTCAGAAAGAATTTCGTATAACTGGTAAACTATGAGAGATACAAGTTTCTTTCAAATAACTTTTTATGGCATCCAGTCATTTCGGAGGTATCTGTCACTATATTCAATTTTTCAATAATTAATAAGTTTTTAAACTTGTCAATATTTGTTTCTCGCTATATAATGTAAAGAGCACTATTGTGACACCGGCAGCGACAGCACGTAAGAGATGATCAAGGTCAAGCTACCTCACACCACTGGGTGGCCGCGCGCTTCAAAGAAGCTCACACCACAGCTTGCAAATACGTGACCGAGGACAATGCAGTGGCCAGAACATGTACTATGAATACAGTAGAACAACGTGTTTCCAGACAGTTCGCGAACTTTCTACTGCCGGCTTGTTTGTGAAGGTGCATTTCCAGAAAAATCCGTGCTACGTCATTCTCGTCTATATAAGCGAGGCAAGACGGCGAGAGAAGCGAGATTTTTGTGGAGTCGCGAGTACTGAACGAGAGAGCTGTTAGCAGTGTGTGTGTGAGCGAGTGCGCGTGAGTGTGTGTCAGTTTTGGGACATTATTATTACTATTATTATTATTGTTACTATTACTATTATAATTATGTATTAATTTATTTAAGGATATCAGGGACTGTCATCTTCAAATCAGGACAAATAAATTACTTTGCTCACTGATATGGTAAACGTAGTAATATCATATAAAATTGATTTTTTTAACTCCTAGTATCCACATAAATTTATGAATGCCTTAACATGCAAATCTCTGCAGATTAAATTGGTACTGCATACATTTTGTTCTATTTAAAAATGAAGTGAAATTAAAACTAATAAAAATATTCCATAAAATATTACTGCTGTATTAATAAATTGATGGCAAAATGACGCCACAACCGATAACTTGGAATTCCGGCACACCTCACATTCTAATCGATCACATTTTCACTTCATCCAGCATTCTTACATTTCCGCAGCGAGCTCTAAATCCCATGGAGGCTATGAAAGTTTTTTCCGGATCAAATGAATAAATGAACCACGATTCCTCACGCAGGTTGAGATTTATCAGCGAAAACATGCTCTCTGGCAAAAAGATGACTTTCTTCTCGTGGGAAATATATGGTAGGGCTTAAAATTCCGCGAATTAATGTTTCTATAGTTATTTTGATGCAGTGTGCAAAATTAACATTGCAGCACAGAATATATACATCGCTGTGAAGTAAACGTGGCATAGGAAAAAATCTGATGTTACATTCTCATGAATTTCTCAAACCACTCTTTCAACAAACTGTTCTTAAAATGATTTACTTATTCTTTTACTTCACGTAATTCCAGATTAACATTTCTAGAAAAGATTTTATTTCATATTTCCTTCTACAGTTCTTCATTTGACCTAACGGAGTACACGGCGTTTCGCCTCTGCCGCGACCTTGCTGGATTCCCGACTACCGGTTGCCGTTGTACGCGCGGCTAGTCGGTACTGGGTCTCTGAAAATCCACATCGCGTTCAAAAAATCCCTCATTATGATCGGAGAGTTGGAGTTTGGTGTGCTGTTAGCGCTAGATGCATAATCGGTCCAATATTCTACGAGCAGACTGTAAATGCAGAGAGGTACCGAAATGACACTTTGACCCCATTTTATCATGAACTGACAGAAGAAGAGAAATATGGCTGGATTCAACAGGATTCTGCTACTGCCCAGACAGCAGAGGAGTCCATGAATAAAATTAGGGAAGTGTTTGTAGATAGTGCTGGTGTATGACCTTCTCGCCCCCCCTGATCTAACACTGTTTGAGTTTTACTTATGGGGTAACCTGAAAGACAAAGTTTACGAGACAAATCCTCAAGAACTGAAACAAAATATTAGAAATGAAATCCGAAACATTCCAGTGGCCCAACTTAAACGTGTGAATCAGAATGTGTTCTCCCGATATAATGCTTGTTTAGCCGAGGATAGACAACTTTTTCGAAAATTTGTTGCTGTGGTTAGCGAATGCTGGATTTCTGACAATGAAGTCATTAATCCTCTTGCTCTCCAATATTTTTCACTGATGGATGGGGCACTAGAAGTGGCCAGGCATATTTGAAGGTGGTCTCGATCCATTTCCTCTTGCAGATCACATAGAGGACAGAGTGGTGAAGAATATATCCCAATTCTGTTTAAATGTTTTGCCAGACAATCATGTCCTGTAATCAACCTGAAGGTTGCAACTGAGGATACTCAGGAATCACTGTTTGAATGTTTGGTAGTTCCCATCTTTTATTTTTTGATTTTTCGTAGTAATATTTAGCAGTGATTTTTTTAAATTCAGAGTTGACTAATCTTTTAGCTGCACAAATTTTGATGTTCTCCAAAATGACTTTAACGATTTTGATTACAATCCCATATCTTAAATATTTTATGACAAATGAAACGTATATTTTAAATTTTCTGGCTGTAGCCTATGTAGTCCTGTTTGCTCTAGATGACTTTTGCATAACTTTACACCGTAAGAGATAGACCAAATCTTACTGTACAAAAATATAGATCTTGCTCAACACTTAACGACTCTGAAGAAAGGCCCTCTGCTTATTTGTGCGAGTTTTGCAAAACAAACTTTCATCAAATGGAATGGAACAAAGCTTTCAAATTATGCTCTCTTTGCACGGTTAACATATAAAAAATGAATAACGATGTTCCATCGTTATCGGTAACAAAACCCTCTCTCGCTGCCGCACTCGCTTATATAGACGAGAACGACGTTGCACGGAGGTTTCTCTTAATTTACATTTTCTCGAACTTCTCATAAACAAGCCGGCAGTCGAAAGTTTCGCTAACAGCCTAGAAGCGCACAACTCGCACAAATAAGGAATATCTCCGAAATGGTTTACTCTACAAAAAATTTATTTTGACATAAATTGTGTCTTTTAGCAAGATCTATAGCTTTAAAAGATTTAACTATCTTGCTAAAGCTTTAAAAGATTTAACTATCACTCAAAGTCTACTATATTCTTATATTCCCCTTGTACCTACAAGGAAATACGCAATAATTTCTGCAAATGTTTATCTCAACTAACACGAAGATACAGGAACAAGAGTTTGTATGAATGGTTAGTACAAGAGTAGAGAAACTCATGTGAGCGCAACACTTCAGATTTTCTAATTTTTGTTGTCCTTTAGAGGATCACAAATCTACTATTCTCAGTGATATATCGATATTTAATAATTTAACAACAACGGTAATACTCTACGTTTGGTATTAAAGCGATTGATAAGGTAATGGAGTTTTTATAAATTTTCTCTTGCGTATTGTTTCGGCAAGAAAGACAAAATAAGAACCGGACAGCATATTCAGACACCTGTAGACAATATGGCCGAAGCAAAACAACAAAGATGGATGAATATTCAACATCTATAGTTGCTCGTTATGAAATTAAATAAGCCCACAGCAACAGGGATTAAATGGTATGAAAACTAAATATCACCAGAGTAATTTCATAATGAACTTGATGCGTTGCCTTCAGCGAAAGAATGTGGCCATTTTGTAGAACACCGAAAATGTTTAAGGCGGATTAGCTGATGTATGTCAACAAACTTTTAATTGCCATAGCAGAGGAGAGTTAAATTTCACGTGTCTTTTCTGTTGACAAGACTCGAGCGATGTTTACCTCAATAACAAGAGCGTTGTTCTTGTTTAGCTTTCACTAATTAGCAGACGCCGGGCCCAGGCCAGCCCAATATAGCGCGAAAGGAACACCTAACCAACAAAAGCTCTGAGTCATAAATTCAGCACTCCGTGGCAATTTTACTGGTGATAACTATAAACCGAACTCTGATTAAACTGCTCAAGCAAATCGATGTTCAACTCATGAAAGAATTCCCACCAGCGCGCTCCTGCGGAACATCCATTATTCTCGTCCATTTTCCTTCTGCAAACACAAATAAGGTGCTTCTCAAAAACAACGGGATTCAGGTTTTTATTTCATGAAATATTTATGCCGAGTCCTGTTCTCATCTGATGCCAGTGCTCGCTCCGAAAGTAACCATCATAGCTCAGAACAATAAAATTAGAGAACCAGAGATCTCTCTCTGCAGGTGTAATGCTAATACCTAAGTCCATGTGTTACATTCACATGACTTTCTCTACCCACAGTTGTTTCTATATCTATTTCTTCTACCAATTACTCTTACAAAAGGTTATTTCTACTTTCTCTACTACGTAAGTAGAAGTATTGCATTCCACCCAAAAATTCGATGTCAAGATTTCACCGGAAATGTGTGTTTAGAAGCCCCCTGAATCCAAAAAAAGCACTTTTAGAAAAAGATCCATGAATGCGTCTATGGACAGCATAACCCAAAAACGAAAAGTTGCTATTTAAGTTTAATGTCTTTCAAGGATGCGGCACCAAGATTTTTGAAGAAAATAGCGCCACCTTAAACTACTCTTTACATGGAAAATTCTGATTTTCTTGAAAATGGTTCTAACGATTTTGATTAAAACGACAGGAAGATATTTTTATGACAAATGAAATATATTTTTAGAATTTTCTGGCTATAGCCGATGTAGTCCTGTTTGCTCTGGATGACTTTTAAATAACTCCTAAACCGTAAGAGATGGACAAAATCTTACTATACAAAATGTAGATCGCACCAAAACACACAGTCTATGTCCAAATACATTTTTTGTAGAGTGAACCATTTCGGAGATATCCCTTGTTATTTGTGTCAGTTTCATGTTTGAAGGAGTTCGCGAAAGGCCGTGTGATGTCATCCCCTCTATATAAGGAGGCGATGCAGCAGCAGAAACGGAGTTTAGAGTTACAAACATGAGACCATTAGTGTGTCAGTGAGTGCGAGACAGCTGTGCGTGTGCGTCGTCGTGAGATACGTCGGTCGTCGTAAAGAAGATTCAACGAGCGCCGAGTGATTGTAACGTCGTAATTAGTGTAAGAGAGATAGAGTAAGTGAAGAAATACACTGAAAAGACTGAGCAAGGTTACAAGAAGTAGAAGTTGGAGTTGTGATAGCACGAAAGACTGTCGACTGTGTTAACGACGAGAAGAAAACTGTATTTGTGATGAAATTTTAGAGGGCAATAAAGTGACCGGATTAGATTTCGTTGTTTTGTCACTGTGTCTGTGTGCGCGCGTGTGTGTGATAAAAATATTAGAAATTCAAAGCCAAAGCTAATAGGTATGTACAGAAACGGTTAATGCCACAAAAATATTTGCTACAAATTGTGTTTTAACGACATTTGCATTTTGAGTGACCAGTTTTCGTCTGTTTCTCTTGGTTTAATAGTTACACAAAATGTATTCAGAACGAAGAGTACTTCACAGGTTATTCACATAGCAGTTATTTTAATCACTTCCTGCTTTTTGTCCATATTGCCACGCCATAAATTAGAACGTTAATCATGGAATGCCACTTTAGTTCACTTTTTTTGGTCATAATTGCCACTGCTTTGTCTCTCCTGTCGTTTCATTCCCTAAGTGTAAATCCAAAGCACTGTTAGCAGTATTAACCCAAGTGTATTCTGAATCTGCTAACCCCGTGGGGTGAAAACCTTTCTCCCCTGATGTTTGGCATTTGTAAACAAAACGCCACTGCGGGATTCTGTTTGCTCAATAAATTGCATATGTTTCCTAGATCGATGCAGCAAAACGAACAACTCCATCCCATCTCTCTTCAAGCGTTTATTAATCGGAGAGTCACTTTTAGTTCGGATTCTCATCACTACTGTTTTTCATTATGGGTAAAGAATTAAACGAAAAAGTCCTGGCTTTATGCAGTAGTTAACCTAGATTATCCGTACTGCGGAGTGTCTTCATTTAGTTTTACCACTTACGAACATCTGCTCAAGAACTAGAAGCCTCCTAATCCACATACGATCTAGGTTTACTACCTAGTGAATATTTACAACTCCTATAGGAGCCAATAGCCTACTGATGAAACTGCATCAGCAATGCAAACGTCCACCAGTTTTATGGCCGACAATCGCTGCTTAAGACAACATATTACAGTTATGGCTTTTAAAACTCCATTCATGCGTGCAATTTCATGTGCATCGCGACCTACAGGTACATTGAGTTAAATCGAAGCATTTATACCATGGTTTTAAGTTACAGTCGCTTTTTGCTGCTCGAGGCCGAAGATTGTGAAGAACTTTAAAACTCCATTCGCAAAAATGTGCCAATCTGCCACAGAAACAAATGACTGAGGCTATTAAGGCATCTTCTCAACGAGTCATGTCACAGAAGCAAACGATATGCCGCTTTTCTCTATGAGCTGGTCTGCGTGGTTCACTCATTATTGTCAGATGGATACTGTGTATGTTTTTACTTTCTCTACTACGTATCGTAAGTAGAGGAAGTATTGTGTTCCACCCAAAAATTCGGTGTCGAGGTTTCACCGGAAATATATGTTTTGAGAACCCCTGAATCCAAAAAAAAAAGATTTTTTAGAAAAAAGTGTGTGTGTGTGTGTGTGTGTGTGTGTGTGTGTGTGTGTGTGTGTGTGTGTGTGTGTGAGTGAGTGAGTGAGTGAGTGTGTGTGTGTGCGTGCGTGCACGCGTATGTTTAAGTCTAGACATCACAGCTCAAAAACGAAAAGTCGGTTAAAAACCAAAGTTGGTATTTAAATTTAATGCCTTTCATGGATGCGATAGGAGATTTCGAAAAAAAACTTCTCCACCCTAAACTACCCTTTACATGGAAAATCTGTCGAACATTTTGATTTTCTCGAAAACGGCTAACGATTTTGATTAAAGTGCGTTTAAGATGTTAAGATGTTTAAGATATTTTGGTGACAAATGAAATGTGTATTTTGAATTTTTCTGGCTATAGCCTATGTAGTCCTGTTTACCCTGGATGACTTTTGCATAACTGGTAAACCGTAAGAGATATGTTGCTAAAACACACAATTTATGTCTAAATAATTTTTTTTGTAGATTGGACTATTTCGGAAATATTCCTTGTTACTTGTGTGTCTTTTGGAAAACAAACCTTCGTCAAATGGTTAGCCGTGCAAAAAGAACGGAATTTGAAAGCTTTAAAACATTTGACTATCACTCAAAACCTGCCGTATTCCTATATTCCCCTTGCACGTACAAGAAAATAAGCAATAATTTCTGCAAATGTTTATCTCAACTAACACGAAGAAGATACAGGAGTAAGAGTTAGTAAGAATGGTTGGTACATGAGTAAAGAAAGCCATGTGAGTGCAACACACCAGATTTTCTTTTGTCCATGAGTGTATGTCTCGTTGTCGCATTGTGGCCGAAACAATCGAGTGCTGCCATTTTGGGAAACGGAGCTGCACTTCTGGTTTTTCATTGCGCTATTGTTTTCAAGTTTCCCGAGAATGATCTGATTTGCAGTCGTTCACACATTGGTCGAGGCAGTGGAGAGAGATTTGCACCACTTGCTGAAGACTAGGATGCAAAAATAAAGCGAGAGAAGAATATTTTGTGTGCTTTTGACTAAAGCCGCAAGATTAGAAGCCAAAACATTTAAAATTGGCTGATGTCTTTCCTTTTGTATAAAGTAATGACATACTGAAAGTACACTACCTATTTTAAAGACTAAGACAACAATTTTATTCTTCCTATGGTTTGGTACATGAGACTTCGGAAGGGACCACGTGTGAAAGGACAATGTTATGTTTTCAATATTGACACAAGCGATTGTCTACATAAATAGCGCTGCGCGAACATTGGCACTTGGTCCAAAATAAATATTTAAACGAGTCCATCGCGCTTCGAAGACAAATAGTTTCAAATGTCTGTAGAATGACGCCTACACAGGAAGAAGAACAAAGGAGTAAGAAGACCTACAAGGTTCAGTGGAGCGTAGTAGTAAAGGGGTCAACGGCCCATCAGGCTTGATGGCTTCGGGGCATCTCCTTTCCCGAACTATGTCAGCCGCAATCACGAGGAATTATCGCAACACCGCCCTTTCCAGCTCCATACCGGTGCGCTGGACCTTGGTGCACTTTACAACCATTTTACTACCTTTTTGCCCGACCATATCCAAATTTATTAATTAAAAGTCTAACTACGATCCTTGGACCTCCTTAAGTTCAAACTTTAACTAAAGGACTGGTCTTCACCCAATCGTATAATTCAATTTTCATTAAACGACAGGTGTTCCACCAATCACAGAATTTCCATGTAGCAATGCCAAAGTGCAATATCAATTGAGGCGTTGAGCGCAACAGTGGTCTAACCCACAAACATTCAGAAACTCAGTTATTAGCACAGACATGTTCCCCATATCAAAACCTAGGAGAGCAGTAGCGGCCTATACCACATTTCTACAACCACCGACAGATGGCATGAGAAATGTGTTATTGCATGGAATTGAATCTGGCTTCCTGGATAAAAACAGTGGCCCAACCTTCCTGCGTGTATCACAATGTTGGTGCTATATTGATTAGAGTTTCCAAATATCATGACTCTTGCTTAGTTATTAAAGTCAATATAAAACTTTCAAATCACAGATATTTTTTACACTCCATTATCTCCATTATGAACATTTAGTGGTTGGGCCACTGTTGCGCTCAACGCCTCAATTCTCGAAACGCAACTAGCGCGAGTTTAGAAAACGCTAAAATGTCGCACACTACTGACAGTAAGATGCAACATACACACTTTGAAGTCAGTCTGGGTGGCTCAGTTGATTAGACGCTGGCCTACTGATCCCAAGGTCGTGGGTTCAAATCCGCCCCAGGCCGATAGTTTTAAGTATGTTTAAAAAGGATAGCTCCATGACAGTATATTTATTGGCATGTAAAAGAACTCCTGCGGACCGAAATTCCGACACACCGGCGACGCTGATGTGATCCTGGCAATTGACAGCGTCGTTAAACGACAAAATATTTATTTTACACACATTAACCTCAATACAGCATCAAGTTCCAAGAATATTGCACTAAGCACAGTCCCGCAAATTTCACTAACTGTACAATAAATGACTTATACATGAAATAAAGTTTCGTCTGAAAACCAATATATTCAATTTGCCTTCTATTTTTCAATGTTAAGCTGCATCATGCAGCTGTGACATGCTGGAAGCGAATCGATCGTTTAGCGCCTGCGCAGAACTTCAAATATCAGCTGATGCAATATGTAGGTCATTGTCCCTGGTGAGTGTGTAACATTTTACAATATTTCAACTAAAAAATTAGGTATATGGTTGAGCATAAATTGTCGTATGAAATTTCGCTCGTTTCCTATATAATATATACTTGCGTCTTAATTACTATCATTTTAGTCTCGTTGCATAATATGCCATTAAAGGTGCGCGACAGGGACGATTTGTTTCATTTCAAAACGTTGTGTTGGGCTGCTGTTTCCGCCTGTGCATTTTTGCAGATATGTTGCTTTATTTGCTTGTATGTCAGTCAAACAAATTACAAAATCTTCAACTGAACTGGTAAAAAGTGTTTCGCTTTGGATTCATTGAGAAGAAAGAAAGTTAATTAAATACCACGGTCGGAACAAGGTATTCTGCCCTCTATGTCGATGCTAATACCATGAGATGTACGTAATCTGTTGACCTCTCTCATCTGATCAAGCACCCTAAGTAAACCTTAAAGCCGTTCTCAAACACTCCAGGTATATGTAGAACCCCAAATACACTTAGTAATGCTGCATTCTTTTACATTCCGGATCTCAAAGTTACTAGGGTTATTATTAGGGCCCGAATTTGTATGTAAATAAATGTTTTTCCCCTTCCACATACCTCAAGCAAACTTAAATATCCCGATCTAGGTCCAAGAATTGTATCACTTGCCTTTAGTCCAATTTAATTAAACTCAATATAATTTCCAGGTTTACAAACTGAAGAGGAAGTGTATGATAAATCAAGCGACCATTACTGTTTGGAGAGGCAACATTGTAATGGTTTATAAACAATGTTTAGGGAGTACAGCATAACTCTATCCAAGTGGGAAGGGTAGACAGCAGCAGAGCGACTACTAACAGGAAGAATGCTTTCACAACGGCAAGTGGGAAGAACTCAATTGGACATGTTATTGAACCCTTTACAGCATCACTAGCAAAGCAGCTCATGAATCTCTCTCATTCTTACACACCGAGTAAAAAAGAGCGATGCTATTCAGACATACATATTAAAATCCGCGCTTCCATCTCGTATGTGTGTCAAGGTCTCGCAGTCACATAATTATCTTGATGGGTATTCTGTGAAACGCAACGTGTTTTCAACTTTCAAAGCGCTCTTCTCTGCCAGGATATAAACTCGTTAACGACGCTAATGTTGGCAAGGAATTAGTATATCAAATATATTGTCGTCTGTAATTTTAACTAATGAAGTCACAACAGTCTTGAGTACCCAAATAGAGATTGTTTTATTAAGGACTCTTCTACAATACAGAAGATTTGCTTGAGCCCAAATGGATTTTGTTCTGCCACAGATTTCTGTCCTCTACACGTTCTTGAGGCCTTTGTTGATCATGTTTCTTCTTGCTTCATCCAGCCATTGTTCTCTGGGATTCCCCTTCTCTTGCCATCAACATTCCAGTCCAACATCATTTTTGGGATTGTATTATACTCTTCATCCTCTTCAGATGCCCAAATTCCTTGTCATATATGACGTCTTCCGTGTCTTGAGTAATGAATATTGAAGAGACAGTTTCCTATATTACAAAAACAGCTACAAACATGACTGTTTTTCTTTCTCAGCGTGTAATGTTCTGGCTTGACTTTATGCTAATAGAGTACGGGTTTCAAATGCTAACCATAGCGTCGCTACAGCTGAATAAATAGAAGTCTTTGACATCTACGTGCATTAGGACTATTGGACTGTTTCGTCTTCAAAGAATATGATTCCATACATGTTATTTCTGTGCTTGTAGACCCTTGTTTCCCTCTCCGACGTTTCGCCGAAAACAGCTTCCGGCTTCCTCAGGGGTCCAGGCAAACCAGTGATATGGTCGTTCTGGACGGCTCAGCTGGTTAGACGCTGGCCTACTGATCCCAAGGTCGCGTGTTCAAGTCCCGCCGATTTACTGGCATGTAAAGACTTGCGGGAGGAACTTCCGGCGCACCGGCGGCACTGATATAATCCCGGCAATTGACAGCCTCGTCAACAAATAAAATATTAAAAAAAGAAGACAAGAAAAAATAATTTAGCTAATATATTTCCGAACCATTCCCAACGTATGTTAAATAATAAACAGGTTCACAGATTCATCGTTGTTCCTGCATGAATGATCATAATTATTGGCTCGAAACACAGTTAAAAGGAATGAGTTATTACAATACAACGACTCGTAAATCGACTCAGCTACCCTTTAATACACATTTAAAATGGCTAAGGTAATTATTAATTCTACTGAAACTTCGGATAACCATTATGAACCCATAGAAGATATCAAAGACCGAGCAGGAACAAAAGAATGTGGTCAGAAATATGAAGTCCAAAGCGATAACTATCGAAGGTGTGAGAGAACTTAACAAGGAAGCACACAACTCAATGCGTGATTCTAGGAAGAACAGGACTGGCCCCAGGCAGCAAAGGTGACGTTACCCCTAGCCTCGAATAAGCAGTAGGCAGAGAATCGACAAAACTAATAGTGAAAATACACCCGGAGCACATTTCTTCTCCCTGTTGAGAAATGGTACAAAAAGTGTTGATGCCAGTCGAGCAGATAGGATGCACCTTCACTCTCTTCAAATACCTCCACAGTAACACAAATATGGCAAAATAAGTTAGCAGACTTGCAAATGTTGCCATTTCAGTGCAACCTATGTCACGAGTACAGGGTTCGATTTTCTCAAGGTCTTATTCCCCCCAGGCGTGCCACCGCAACAGATGTTTTGCAAGGATTTCTGCTGACTAGTAAAAAGGATGACAACGCAAACAGAAAATGCTGGGCTTTTAACTTTGTCCACCTGATCTTCCAACCATTTAAAATACAAATCTGCTTTTCCTTGTGAAATTAAGGGCACTTATTAACACCGCCCATGCTTCTTCAAGTTAACTATCTTCAACGTAACTTCTGATGTCATACTTGGTCTATTAGGGTCAAGAACTTACTATGCTTTTAAAGTTTTTACTCCTCTTTATTCTTAGTCGCTAAGCAAACATGAGTCTGAGTATGTCAGTAACAAATAGCAACATCTGTTCACTTCTTATGCTACTTTTAATTGCCCCTAAGTGCTTTGTAATTACCATCCTGTCTATTCCAACACGCGATGAAATTCACGTCTAAGATGACGTAACTATATGGTATATGCAGTATATGCATAAGGGAATACAACCAAAACACTCGGAAGTGTTACATTCATTTGACATTCTCTGCCTACTATCCTTTATTACTTTCTCTACTAGTAAATAGAGGAAGTATTGTATTCCACCCAAAAATTCGAAGTCGAGATTTCACGGAAATGTATGTTTTGAGGCTCCCTGAATGAAAAAAAAAGCATTTTTAGAAAAAGGTCAGTGTGTAAGTTTAATATCTTTCAAGGACACAACACGAAGATTTTGAAGAAAATTTCTCCATCCTAAACTACCCTTTACATGGAGAAGTTTTCGAAAATGACTAACGATTTTGATTAAAATGTCATGTTAGAGATATTTTTATGGCAAACGAAATGTATCTTTTGAATTATCTGGCTATAGCCCATCTAGTCCTGTTTACTCTGGATGACGTTTGCATAACTGGTAAACCATAAGATATAGACCAAATCTTACTACACAAAAATGTAGATCTTGCTAAAACAATATATGTCCAAATAAATTTTTTGCACAGTGAACCATTTCGGAGATATTCCTTGTTATTTGTGAGTTTTGGAAAAAAAGCTTTCGTCAAATGGAACATCGTAATTCATTTTTTATGTTAGTCGTGCAAAGAGGATGGAATCTCAAAGCTTTAAAAGATTTACTACCGCACAAAGCCTACTGTATTCCCATATTCCCCTTGTACCTACAAGGAAATAAGCAATAAAATAATTTGTACAAATGTTTATCTCAACTAACACGAACATGCGAGTTTGTAAGAATGGTTAGTACAAGAGTAGAGAAAGTCATGTGAGTGCAGCACATCAGATTTATTACGTATGTTACTGAAGAAATTACAACTGCCAATGCATTGAAAAATACATATTCAGTGACCCAAATTTAAATAAAATTATGAAACGAAACGCCAAAGACTGTTCTATGATGGAATTATGAAAAGATAAATCACCTAACACTATACAAATACTTCAGAAATACGGAAAAGCAAATACTACATGCAATATGGTGTATCAGTAGAAGATAAGATATACTAGGAAAGATAACGAGAGTGTGGAAAAAGTTGTGTTTAAAACTACATCAAGGAAGATGCAGTGCTCGCCACTGCAGGAAATCTCTTAAGAGGATTCTCCGGAAATGAGAACCTCTTCCAGCATGCCAAGGGGCTGCTCTAAACTCAACACTCTATAGGTTATAGGAAACTATCAAAATACTTTCTTTGTCCCAAAGGTTACAGTTATAAGATTACAATTTAAAGAACAGATTTTTTTTTCAAAACCTCTGCCCTTGAACAAGGTTCTTCAATTATAATCCCTTATTCTTGATTGCATCTTCATTTCATCTATCAATGGGAAATCTAACATGGTTTATTGACTTTTTGGGATTTCCAGTGTGTCCACTCTTACTTTTTCCCAACCAGCTAAAAGAAAAAATGCACAATCTGGTCACTACATTCCCAACAGTCATCCAAATTTTCCACATTATTTTTATAATTTTAATTACAAAACACAAAGACTGTACATTATTTCAGAATGAAAACAAAATTAAAATGTAACAATGAATGCACCATTTTTTTTAAATAAAGAATTAAAATACAAAATCAAAACATCATAGAACCTGAATTTAAGCACTGAAGAAATACAAATTCAGTCTAAAGACAGAGGAATTCTTCTTTTAAGTTATTTACTCTTCAACTGCTCTATGACATATTTTTAGTAGCAAGTAGAGGAAGTATTGTTTTCAACACAAAAATTCGATGTTTTGACACCCCCTGAATGAAAAAAAAAAGCATTTTTAGAAAATGGTCTGTGTGTCTCTTGTGGGCAGTAAACTCAAAAACTTAAAGTTGGTTAAAAACCAAAGTTGGCATTTAAGTTTAATATCTTCCAGGGATGAGACAAAAAGATTTTGAAGACAATTTCTCCATCCTTCACATGGAAAATTTTATTTTCTCAAAAATGGCTCTAACAATTTTCATTAAAATGCCATGCTTTTGAGATATTTTTATGAAAAATGAAATGTATATTTTGAATTTTCTGGCTCTAGCCCATGTAGTGCTGTTTACTCTGGATGACTTTTGCCTAACTGGTAAACCAGAAGAGATACACCAAACTATACAAAAAATGTGGATTTCATTAAACACACAATTTATGTCCAAGTGCATTTTTTGGAGTGAACCATGTCGGAGATATTCCTTGTTATCTGTGCGAATTCTGCAATACTTAAACTTTTCTCAAACCGAGGTTGTTATTCACTTTATCTCTGACCGTGTAAAGAGACTGCAATTTCAAAGTCTTTATTTAGTGACCAACTTTAAAACATTTGACTAATGTTCCAAGCCTACTGTATTCCCATATTTCCCTATAAGAAAACTAGCAACAAAATAATTACTACACGTATAATTAGTAAACTCATGTGAGTGCAACACATATCTTTTTCTTTCCATGCTGGGCAGAGCTCATCTCCTCCAGTTACATATTATGTTTGTAAATTTTCTTATTAGACTTCAGTTTCTTTGATTTCAAGATCTCACTGAAAATGATAGTTATAATACATCTAGCACTTCTTACTGAACACTGCTTCAGATTTACAGCATCCCAGCAGATATTTTATCACAGCATAAAAATGGATAAACAGATTCTCAAGGCTTTAAGTCAAAACATGTTTAAAACATGTTACACTTCTTCCTTTTACTTGCATCTGGTCTCAGGCTGTGATTCCTTTACTATAAAGGAATTATAAACAATATTGCTTCAAAGGTAAACATTTCTATTGCTAGAGATTTATGTCTCATATTTTGTCTTAAGCCTAAAACAACACTGATATTGGGCCATCCTCTGTCACTTCAACCAAGAATGCCATCCATCATCTCCAATCTTCCAGTTATTTTGACATCAATTATGTATGAACAATTTGGTTATCTTTAAAAAAGCAAATAGATCAATTTAACTTATCATTCCTGATTTAGCCCTTCACTGTAAAGTTTGAGATAAACATGTTTATGAGTAGAGAGTAGAGGGTTCAACAAAACAATCATAACTTTTGATTTAACACACTACAGAAATGTGTTTGCTTTCATTTGGTAAGAAAAGGCAGATTTTTAGCCTGTTTTTAAATACATTTTAATTCACTTTAAATTTATAATATAACATTTAAATTTTAAACACTTTATTTAAATGCCTCAAATATGCAACTTTTACTCACTAATTTCTGTATTTCAGAATGTGATGTACTTTTCTCCAGAGGTACATAAGTCAGTTTGCAAGAATGAAAGTTGTTCTGGAGAACTGAAGGACATTCAAGATACCATACCTAGAACTAACATTACATACTGCATTTTTATGTCTACTTTGTAACTAAAATAAGAGTTGCACTTACTGTATCATTTCCAATTCCCCACCAATTACAAATTTTAATGTTACCATTGAATTGAGTGTTTAACACCTGCTTTTATTACATGCAGCACAGTAAGGATGACGCTGATGATACATGGAATGAGATGGCAGGGGAAACCAGAGAACCTAGAGGAAACCTGCCCCTGCACCGCTTTGTCCACCACAAATCCCACATGCAGCCACCTGGGATGAACTCAGGCTGCTTTGGTGAGAGGTGAATGGTCTAACCACTCGGCCACGGTGCAGCCTTTGTGAGTACCTTACTTTCATTCTGTGTCTTGAAAATTAGATGTCATTTGGCTACCAAAATAAATAATATATTGACGATGTCAATTGCCAGGACCACACCAGTGCCAGAATTGTGTCATGTGGGAGTACCTTTACATGTTGGTAAATCTGACACAGGACGGTCACTTTTAAGCACACTTAAAAACCATAAATGCAAACTAAGCTGGTAAAATAAGGAGACAAACTACCTAAAAGAATCAATCTTAAAAACAAAGAAGCTGATTTAAAAACACACCTAAAGGAACTAAAATACGGGCAGTGGCTGCAGAACGCAACTATAAAATGAGACACTAAAGGAACCAGGTGCAAAGGACTTCACACCTCAATAATGGTAAACACAGTTATATCCTGGCAATCACGTTGCTCTCAAGGTTAAAACACATTTAACTGCCACTGTGTCATCCCATTGGTCTGGACCAGATTTGAACCTGTGACCTCGGGATCAGTAGACAAACACCTAACCAAATGGAGCCAACCAGACCAATGGTTTGGCTGCCCGAAACTTGTTCCTGGGGGAGTGTTTACTCCCAGTTTGTTACTTGTTTAATTTTGGACTTTGGTTGTGGAGGCAGGCTGGCTCTGTGAATGATGGGAGGGGATGTCAATGTAGGTCATTCACCATTTTTGTTAAACACGTAATTAAAGCACCCATCCCCTTCTTAAGTTGGTCATGTAACTGTAAACACGTGTGAATGTCGGGGTGAAGAGAGGACTGAGGAACACTGTTGAGCTGCTTAGTCTGTCAACTTTCTTCATCCATCAAAAACTGGTGTTTTACACAAGTGGTGCAACAGTATTTGGTGATTTACTGAGAAGGATATAAATAAGTGAGAAGTTGAAGAGACAGCACAGTTCCTGCGGTGCTGCCAAAGAAAGCATTAGCCCTGAAGAAGCTCTACATAGTAGGGTGAAACGTTGGCAACAACAACACAACCAAGATGCGGCCTACCCCAGAAAAACTTATTATTATTGTTGAGAAGTTATTTCACAGGATTAAAAACAAAAATAAATTTGTGAAAGCATTAGGTGACATGTTTGACAGATGGTTCAACCTTACTTTAGCAGGAGAACTGAAAGCAACTATGATCTCTTCATATGCAATTTTCCAACGCCAATCACAGTTTTCACTTGATCTCTGCAAAATGTTAATTGACACTATATTCCTTTGTGGAAGGAAACAACTTTTTGCAAAAGTACACTAAAGAAAAAGTGCCAAGTGAGAGCACATAGTGTAAAAGCAATACACATATTTGTTACAGTGATACAATTAATTGAATTAGAGAAGCAGTCAGTGGGAAGAAAGTATCAATATCGCTTGATTAAAGTATGTAGGAACCTGGGGCTGGTTTATTGCAAATGTTGTGACTGACAATGAGTGACGATCAATCTTCTAAAATGTGTCTGCTTGAACAATTTGATACTGAAAAATTCTCATAAATAACAATGAATATCTGAGAAATGGCCAAAGCTACAAAAATTATTTCAAATAAACTGGAAGTTTTAAAGTGATCAACATTTTGTGTGTTGTAAGCTTCTACATGGGAAACGAGTTATACAAATTTAGTTATGAGTCAATTTTTGACATCACTTACATCACTCACTTTTTAAAAACAGAAAAAGAAATGTAGTGTCAAAAATCAATTCTTCATCTTAATTGCTTAATGGAAAAGTGATGATTGAGCAGTTGGTTACAGGGGAAACTAGAGAACCTTGAGAAAATCCACCCAGATGCCACTTTGTCCACCACGAATACCACATGCGTGTCCCTAGGATCGAACCGCCTTGGTAACAAACGGGTCTAACTGCTCAGCCATGGCACTCCCCAAAAACTCAATTCAATATAATTAAATATTAATGCTCATCACTATCACTGTGTTCAAAAACACATGTAATTTGTGATTTAAGTTACATAAAACTAATAGTAATAAGCCAATTTTGAGAAGATAAAAAAATAACAAAAATGTTTCATATAAATGGCAATTTAACCCATTGGCTCTTGTTTGAGTACCCTCAAGGCTACCTGAGAAATCTAGTTAAAACCCCTGCACAGCTACGCAAATGCATAACTTATTTCCTAAAATTTCATATGCATCATACTGGAAGCATTAACTTTAATTTTAATGGTCTTTTAATTGGGTTCTTCTTTCTTGTCCGTGAGTGGAAGGTCCATAGGAAAAGGAATGCATGCTTTAGATTGCAGTTTCAATGGGGTAAGTCTGTGTAGCTGGTCTTTTCCTAAGTGGTCTTCTTTTAAAATGCAGTGAAACAATTGAATATGCACATGTCCTAACCAACGAAAATTATTTATTTATAACCTTTAGCTGTGTGTGTGTTTCCTATAGGAAACGGTGGTCAGAATTTGATACCTCCCATCTGCTTCTGGTATTCAAGGATGCAGGGTAATTCATTTACATTTTGGGTTCAATAGTCTTCCAACGATGTATGGAGATCCTTGGAATGCAACCGGTTAGTTAAAAACACACATATCTAGCTTTATTGGCCTGCACGTACTTGTGGGTTATGCTCATAATGCAATTTAAATATCATTACTAAATTACGCTAAGTCTGTCATATGATTCAAATGGATTAAAAATTTTTGTGCCGCATTCTTGAAAAAATGCTAAATTTAGATAGGTATCAACTTTGGTAACCATCCAATATTTCATTTTTGGAATAATGTTTCATATATACCAAAATGCAACTTTCGTCAAATAATTTTGTGAGGGAATGTTGGGTACCTTGAAAAATGTCAGTACATTTTTGTTTTAAGATCATGATATTGCCTCTGAAACTCTTAAAAACACAGAAATAATGTTTCTACGAACCTCGTTAGGCAGCAGATACTATACACAGAAGGGTCACAGGGGCAAAAGCAATGAAGAGGAAGGTGGGGAAAGTGGTATTGGCAACATATGAAAAGCAGAAACTATGTCAGCAACATAGACAGGAAATATGAACAGGGGAAATCGCAACACCACATGCTTGTATTCTTAGTGTCGATGTTGGCAACCGCTTGACAAGAGAGGGAAGGCCTGAGCAGAAGAGAAACGCTCCCTTGATGCCTTGGGTGAAGCACATCGCCTTTATTTCACTCAATTACTCAAGTTTGTGCACCTTGCCTCAATTAAGTGCAGTTTAAACATTCACATAAATAAATAACACATTATGTGTGTCAAATATGGTTCCTAAAGGGTATTCTTAATACTTGTGCTGTATAGTGTTAAAAGCGTGCAAAAATCCACTTGAAGTGTTTTGGTAAACACAAAAAAAATCCATTTTTGAGTTATGCTGCTCAGACAACTTTTTTCAAAAAACGCTCTATTCAGGGGACCTCAAATCTGAAACCTCAACCTCCTTTAAGTAGTTTCTAAAGAATATAATAAAAACAATTAACTGTGCGGTGAAACAGGCTGCATAACATAGAACTAAGGCTAGGAAAATCAAGCTTTTAACAAATAAAAATGATAAATATCAGTACAAATTAGATAAAACATTAACCCTAACCTCTGTAAATGAACATAAAAATCATACGACTTCGTTATTCATGGTATAGATCTATCTTCAAGAAGTTCTTGTTCTTCCTAATCCTTGAAAGAAGAACTTCTTGAAGAGATAGATCTATAACGTGATAATAATGAAGTGCGCAAAAAGTATGGAGACTGAAGTGCCAATGTTTTGAGACCTCGCATGTTAAAACAAATCCAATTTCTGCCGGTAGAGTAGTTCTGATAGCATGTTTAAAATTTCAAGATAGATGCCAGTGGCGTACCTGACTAACAGAATCAGGTACGTATCCCAACAAATATTGTTAAATTCATCAAAATATGACCCAGCCTAAACAGAATTGCCCTTCAGAGTTTTCATCTTTTATTAGTGAAAGAAATGTTTGATAATACTACAACATGATTCAAAAGAGAATCTGCTTTTCTGTCGGAACTTACATCTGTAAAGCAAATAAACCTCTATTCAACATTTCCGTCAACATTTATGTAGCGAAAGGCACAAAGTTTTTCTTCACTATTCATTTAATATTAATGAAACAAAGAAGGCATCAGAAATTCCTATGTTGAAAAATATCAGGTGAAGTTGCATGAAAAAAAGTTCCGCTTTTCCAAATGTTCTTCCAGAGAGGTGTCATATATTGTTAATTCATTTACATATAACCCCCATTCTCATTGCGATCATGAAAAGCAAGCGCTTGTTTTCCTAGAAAACATACAGCCTGTAGAAAATAAAACTCGGTTCGGCTTACATCAGTTGGGGAATTTAATGCGATACTGGCAAGCTGCTATAGTAGCTGAGTGGCTAGAGTAGCCGCATATGAAGCAGAAGATCTGTGGTTCATATCCTGGCTATGTTACTGAATTTTTCAGTCCTGATTCTACCTTCCAAACATTGCCCACACCCAGCTAGTGTGTTTAAAACCATTGGTAAGTTGGTTGACATAAAACAACAACTACCATCTAAAGCTCTATTCTTTTTCACTTCATTCTTATGCTGTTCAACTGAGAGCTCATACTGATTATTCAAAGAAAATTCTATTCTTGGATTTATCCCAAAGATCTTTAATTGTTTTTTGCATATTAGGTGATTACAAGAATAGCTGTTTTTTGGCTGCATGTTATTTAAATCTTCATAACCACTGGAACCCCAGACACACTTTTTATAAAAAAATGTCAACAATACATTTGTTTGAAGTATTACAACACAGCTGGGATTCACTTTAATAAACTTTGAAGTTGAAATGCCTTACACATTTTAATGTTCATTGTAATATTGAGTGAAGGATCTTCTTTAGTTACATAATGTTATTTAGAGAAATTTTAATGCTTGTAAGCTTCTTACGTGGAGTTTGTCGATCATGCTACAGTTTATTTCCATATCTGTTGCAACAACGAGCAGAAACGAAGTTACGTTTGCTACTGTAGCTCTCATTCATGTCATGTCATGGATGTACTCTGTCTGTGTGCATACTTTCAGCTCAGAATCTGCGCAAATCTTAACCTACACTTGTTTTAATAGAAAGTAACCAAGTGTCCAAATCATCCTCTAATGTCCACAACTGAAAAGCACATATACAAGAAGCAAAAAAATCCCAAATTACTTCATATTCACAACTATAAAGACAGTGATGTTAGCACGATACCTAATACAACATGTACAATAACACTTTACATCCAGTGGGTCAAGTGTTCAACACCAGTTTCCTGCAGCTGATGACAGATGCCGTTGACCCAAACTTTGTTCCTAAACATACTGTGACTAAACTATTGCACAGTAGTGTGAATTCAAATAATAATGTTAAACAGTGTTTGATTTTTCATGATATTAAAACGATTATAAACCACAAAAATATAATAAACACCAATTTGGCAATCTGTTTGAGAAAAATTACAGGGTATGTAATACATTTCTCACATCCACTAACACTATGCCCCTAGGTACTTTTAATACATTTTTCAGCATATTACAAAAACCTGTCCAATTACTGAACAATATAAACCTACACAAGTTCCTTTAAAACAAAACTCAAATATTGTCTTCAATGCCTTTTGGTTCATATTAAAAGAAACAATGTTAGTTTAAAAGCACCTGTATTACTTTCAGTCCATTTCATGGTTATAAAGAACAGCCCAAAATCTGAGTCACTAAACATTTCTAATACATTATATAATAATTTACAAAAAGAGGTATAAAATGCAAGTTCTTTTATTGGCAGAACACTTGCACTTATGCACATTCATTGTATACTCAAAACCAGAAAGTTGTGGCTCAATTATTTCACAATTCACAAAAATTTCATCCAAAATTAATTCTATGCACAGTATTTTCTGAAAACTTATTTCCCACCAGCGTTGGACTTGAGGTTTCATTTTGGAGGATACTTTTGGCTTCCAAAGAGGTAATAGGTAAATTTCTATTCTCTATAGAATACTTTCTTTGGCTCTTGACCTAGTTTAAAATTTCCCTCCAATTTAAAACTGCTCTAAGGTATCTAAGAAACAAACCTCCAGAAAACTCTTTTGAGTTTTGTTCTAGATGTGAAAAAGATACTCTGAATATGTATTATCTCGTGTGGAATGAGAATGACTCCTTCACTAAATACACCCACTATTGACAAAATTTCCTTACCTAATGTGTACATTATTTATGCTGCTAACATCAACCCAATATCGTTAAATACCTTCAAAGTTTAATGCCCCTTACTATACCTCATACCTATACTTCAGCCTATACTATAGATTGAATTTACCTACTTGAATGCACAAATAATACATTCAAGACCCTAAAAGTTACCGGCAATGTCATTATAACGTAAGAATATAAGCAATAAAGTAATACTTTCAATAGAACTCGATTGAAATCATAAGAAGTCTCCCGGAAAACTGGTTTCAGTCAATACAGAACCTTTATAGGTTAACTGTCTTAACAACTTGCCGCGTAATTTACATAACCTTACCTAACTAAAACAGTGGTATAGGAGTTTACCTTAATGAATTGAAGCTCCAGCTGTAATTGATATTCAACGATATGTTGTAAAACTCTGTATAAATACTACCCGAAAATTTACAAATTGTTGGAACCATAACAAGCCAATACAGATGGAGGACTTGTTTTTCATGTTCACATTCAGTAAACAGAAGAATTATTGAACATTCCGAAATGAAATTATAATGTTAACGTTCTCTAAAACTTCATTTGGGAAATATTTATGAATCCCACAACTTTAATGACCAAATTTGGCAGCTCTGGTTCCAACCGGCCATACTCCTATTTCGTTGACTTATATGTCTATAAATATGTTTATATTTGTTGAAAAAGGGCAGATGAGACGACTTACAGTTTTCCTTCAGGCGCAGCTCACCTCCTCTTCTACACAAACTTGCTCTATATTTTCACCTGTTTTAATTATATATTTACAACCCGCTCTATCAACAACCCTCTCTTGCCCTGCCCGACGACGCGCATGTAACTGTCGTCTGCTTAAGACAAAATGGTTTCCGCCTGAAAAAATAGTACATATTAAATATGCTATACTTCGGTTGAAAGATTAAATTAAGTTAAATTTGGCCAAGTGCTTATATTAAATACATTTAATAATATAATTTAAATTGCTGCTACGATCTATTCATTAGTAAAAAAATTATCATAACATTTACGAATTACACTACCGAATCGATGATGTCATCGTTCGGTTTGGCATGTGATGCATCTATGAGCTCTACAGCTAAAGTGGGCGTGGTTATCATCATATGTCCCAGCAATTTTAATTCCCATATAACTGGACCCCGCGATAAGCTATCAAGGCATTTTCGAGGAGAGTGGCGTAATTAATTTACCGAAACCATTTTCGATAGCTGTATTAATCATTAAGTTTTTAATGCTTAATATGGGTATAAATAAGAAATTAAAGATGTCCGGAGGTAATAATATGGTTAATTCGTTTTTGCTTTCCTTAGGTACCGATACGTAACTAAGAAGTATTATATTCAGCCCAAAACACAAAATTTTTAGATTTTACCAATAATACACGTTTTAGAGACCTTATAGAAAACATTCGCGTCTTGTGTGATGCGCAACATACACAGTACCTAACTCAAAAATGAACATTCGGGTACATTTGTTTCATATTATCCAAGTTACCTTTGAATGTGCAGCCTAGAAGATATGAAAAATATATATATATATATAAACTAGCTTCTTTTGTCTAAAAGTAGATAAAGTAGATTTGGTTTTCCAAACAGGATGCATTTAATTCAAGGTAGCTCAAAATCGGAAATGTATGAGTTGTAAAACACAGTTAAGTTTTAACCGCTCTTATTTATGTTTAAAATTGTCGTTGTTATGGATTTATTAGCAGGCTGTGTCTTTATGAGATTCTAAAATAGGATAGGTATCCTATTTCTAATCTAACTACTGGATTTTCTCTATAACAATAGTGGCTACGTGTACGGCACAGAACACTTAACCTTATATTGCACACCGGTCCAGCGGCGAAGAATGCCGAAGTGTTGGAGTCACGTGACTAACATGGCTGGGCGTCAAGTGACACTTGCTGCAAATATGGCTGTCAGTTTGTTATGGAAGGAACTGTTGATTGTTTACTGCATTTTTTATGAAATAAGGTAAGCTATAATTTTTTGAGATTTGAAATAACCTGTATTTCTTACAACTGCTATCACCAGGTGACCTATTTCTGTTGTTTCAGAGCCGCAGAGCTGTTGTGTTGTGGCTACAAGTCAAATTATAACGTTATTAGCTCAAAGAAGATGCACACCAACTATCCTTGAGAACCAACCGAAATATTTCAGCACAGCATTAGCATCAATTCAGAAGGATCCTGGAGAAAGGTGATAGCAGAGACTTCAGGAAGAGGTAGCTTTCAGAGAATGGTGTCAAAACAAGAAGATTTTGTCATTTGGGAACTTTTAAAAACGGTGTTTTGTACTTATACTTTATTCATCACATTACACTTACATGGGTGAGCAGGTGCTCGTAAATTGGTGACTCGTCAATACACTATAATTACAACTTTAAGGATTAAAATAAGTCTACAATATTTACAAACACATAGAAATATAAAAGAAAGGTAAAAGAGAAAAAATGTACAGTAATGATTTGTTAAGACACCTAAAATTGAGGTCACAGTACATCTTCCATGTATTCTGTAACAGAGTAGTATGCCTTGCTGGCAAACAAACTTTTGACTGTTTTTTTAAAGAGGTTTGGATTTGGGATTTTCCTAATCCTTTGTGGCAATTTATTGTATATTTTACACCCCATATATTGTGGACTTTTTTCATAGAGTGCAAGCCTATGCGCTGGGTATTTCATTTCTCCTTTTCGCCTTGTGTTGTGTTCATGCTGGTGCTGATTTGCTATATATCTGTCATGATGTTCTCTCCATTTGTTATGATTGAAAGTGAAAACTACTTACTGTTTGTGTATGAAAGTGATTTTATGGCGGTGCTTGAGCACATTGTAGGTTTCAAAGTGTTAGTTTCTTTAGAAGTTAAAGTGTTTTAAAAAGGTGTGTGTATAACAACAGTGTCCTTCAATCTCAGTAATGATTGGTCTTAATTTGAAAATCTGGTGAGTCATTTAAGTCAGTATAAACTATTTGTATGTGATCAGGTAGAGTATATTGCACATGAAATGCAGAGTAAAACCCACTGTGTAACAGGAAGAAGATAAACATGTGTGTACCGCTTCTGTTAATGAAACAAAAAATATACCCTTGTGATTCAGTTATATGTTCATGCACTGCTTTTTTTTACTTATCCTGCTGCTTAAAGTGGTGACCCTAGTTTACCTCATCCCTCTAACTTCAGAAGAATTGTTGCTGGTGTAGGAAGTAACAAATGATGGATTGCCAAAATGTATACTTAAAACAGACACACAGGTTTGTGTAACTAACATCACATAATGGTCAGTCACACCAACTTGATTTATAGGCAAGCAATCACTGCATAATAAAATAAAGATTTCTCAACACCTGGAATATTAAAGATAACATGCCATCACTGCTATCTGTTCAGTTTACCAGAGAAAGTAGAGTATTTAGCGTATTGTAATATATTCTTGAATGTTGATGCCATCAGTTTGCAAACTGCCAAGATGGTGAAGTAAGAAATGTCGCTAAACTAGTAATGTATTACGTTTCGTTCATTGTAATCCCGGAATTATTCCCATTATTGTACACTAGCTACTGAAAGTTATCACAGCTGCACATAAATAATTTATTCTTTGCAAAATGGTTGCGCTGTATATTTTTACTTTATGAAGAAAGTATGAACAACTTTTTCCCCATTTAATAAACAACACTTTATTTACCTAGTTTTACACAGGTAATTTACAAGTCCTAAACTTCTGAATACACACTTTTATAAATTTACATCATAAAATAATTGACATTGAACACACATTACTCCTTCAGAATACCTACACTTTTTTGAGTTACATCACAAAATAATTGGGTTCTGAACTCATAACTTCCTCTGAATATTAACAGTTTTAACATTTTATGTCGGAAAATTATGAAAATGTAACATACATAACTCCTGAATACCAACATTTTATAATGTAAGATTTAAAGCTTTCACGGCGCACGTTATTTATTAAAGTTTCACGGGCGATCAGCCGTGTGAGGTTTGAAAATATTGAGCTTTCGGCCATTCTAAACTCCATGGCCTTCGTCATTTAATAAACATTTTATAAGTTTACATCACAAAATAATTTATATTGAACATACATAACTCCTAAATCCGACACTGTTATAAGTTCACATCACAAAATAATAACTATAGGCTCGCTCAACACCATCAGTAAGAGCAACGATAACCAGAACCAGAAAGTGTGGCAAGTATGCGATGAAATACAGTACTGGACGCCAACAGCTTGTTAGTTTTATTCCCACAATCACAACTCCAGCTTCCCACTGTGTATGTCCTAGAAATAAATAAAAATACAATGCAATGAATAGCAGTATTTTATGTAGCCTAAGTAATGAGTGTGCCTAGGGGCTAGGTCATATCTATTTTCACTTAAAATATAGACGATTTTAAATGGATTATAATCAATTTCAGTGGTTGTAAAAAGTATTTAGGTAGCAAGTTTACAATCTTATTACTCTCGTTATCAGCTTTGTTCTGTGTATGGCATATGTGAAGAACAATTAACATTGATTGATCTAAACTGGTTTAACTATAGAGTATGAGTGACTTTTTATGGATTCTCTAACTGCTATGGTTCTCAGCACCCCATTCTACAGAGAGATCCAAATACATGTGAACCGTACGCTGTGCTTTTCCACTGTGCACACAGAAACGCGTCACCAGTAGCTGATATACACAAGGTCACGAGTATCACTTGTTTTTCTCTGCTCACAATCAGTATTGAGTTGACACGATATCGTGTGGCTGTATTACTACTAGTGTGCTTTATTATTTACTCCTGTACTTAGTTACAAAGTGTATTATAGCTCAGTAATTGTTTTCTACTGCACGATGTGTATTTGTTTATGATTCGTATGTGTTAACTCAGTCAGCTCGCCAGGTGTATGGTGCACCATTAGTGGAGAAACAGTTTTAGTCTGAATTTTTTTGAGTCAACAGTTGATGCCCGTACATATGTGAATACAATTTTGCCCCATTTCTTTTAGAGAACTGACAGGGAAACCGCCTCCGTAGCGCAGTTGGTAGCCCGCTTGCCTCTGGTGCAGAGGACCCGAGTTCGATCCCCGGTACCAGCATAGGGATTTTATCCCCTCTGGGGGGTCTGGCTCGGGGTGCACTCAAATAGAATATACCAATATTACGCACAGATATATTTTTCTCAGTTAAACCGCACTCTCAGGTACTGTTAGCTGCAATTTTAATTTTAGTAAATAGTATAATTTAAAATAACTCACATTAGCACTTACTCATGTGAGTTCTCTTGCAGCATAGACACTGCAATGTTCAGTGTCTCTGCTACCTCTGCCGCCTCAGTTCCTTCTTTCCAACTCTTGAAGTCTCCAAATGATGAGAATTCCAGTTCATCCAATTTTACACGTCTATCATGTATCACTTCCAAGTGTTCGTATAAACTACTTTCTGATCTTCCTTCAAAGTTGCAACGGCTACACTTAAACTGAAGTTTTTGGAGAGGTGCAATGGCATTCACTCTCCCCGGGTGAGCTGTGGAGCTGTGGAAGCGTGACGTTGCAAATGTCTCTGCTTGTACCACCTCCTACACTCAGCGCACATAAATTGTTTTTTTGGCTCACTTCAATCACTTCCATATTGCACTTGCAATCACTTGCGCGTATTTCTTACCTTTCCCGCTCAACTTTTTAGTCACGTGACGCTCAGCCATGTTAGTCACGTGACTACAACACTTCGGATTTCTTCGCCGCTGGACCGGTGTGCATTATAAGGTTAAGTGAAAAGCAGAGCTATAGCGCGTTTCACCCTTAGAAGACAGTACACGTTAAATGGAGCGCAGTGTTGCAACATGTACTAGTTGCGAATCTTTCTCCGCGCGCGACCCCGAGGTGATCAGAGTCCTGTACTTAGTACTTCAATTGCTGCTTGACGAGATGAGCACTTTTAACTTTGGTATCCCTCCATGCCTTTGTTACTGTATGACCTAAATTTACAAATGACTCGTCTGTATAAACAATTGATTTCCCCTGGTCCCTAAACCTTTTTACGTATTTTAGATATTTATGTCGCCATC
The DNA here is from genome assembly GCA_030765045.1 of Tenodera sinensis. Lineage (NCBI taxonomy): Eukaryota > Metazoa > Arthropoda > Insecta > Mantodea > Mantidae > Tenodera > Tenodera sinensis. The sequence continues at coordinate 37,462,813 of CM060973.1, forward strand.
TGATGGTATCGTCTCTTTCTATTAATATGCACTTCTTACCCCTTCTTTCATATTCGGACCCCAAATCATGTAAGAACTGACTAAGTGAGGCCCTTGAGAAATTTGGTTGTGTCTCATCACTGTTGAATAGTGACAAAATTATATCCAGCGTGGGTGGAATATTTGCAAACTGTAAAGAATGAACAATTCGCCGCAATCCACCTTGCACTATTCAATCATATTGCGTTAACCTAGCGTTTTGTGTAGTCTCACCCTTTTTGCTTTCTTTTTCGATGGCGTTCTTAGAGAGCTTTCATTACTTCCTTTTTAATCCTATACACTACCGCTTCTGAACACTCAATAGCCTTAGCTGTTTCTTTTACTGCCTTACACGCATTTTACTTCAAAAATAATCTAACAGATTCATAATTATTTGGCGTTCCTTACTTCTTAATTTACCAACATATCGTCTCTTCCTAGCTTCCCCCTCCATAACTACAAATATTTACAAAAATATTAAACAAATAACGCAATAACAGCTCACAGTTACACACACGGCTTCTTTCGAACTAATGTTAGTGCTGCTCCTTATACTATCTTCTGCGTCAGGCCTGGCGCTGAATAGATGAATACCTTTTGTTTGCCTTACTGGATAAAAGAAAGAGGTTACTGCCTTTTGGTTTATTTTAAAAACTTTCTCCAACCTTCCTCAACATTTGCTCTCGCTGGTTCCCTCATGTAAACTCAATAACAAAAAAGTTTCACACTGCGTAACTTTTGCAGTGCATAGATATAAAATTTTCCGAAAGCATTTAATTTAAAAAATTATAACACTTAACTGAGTAAACATAGAGAATTCAAAGTAGGCAGGTAGTAGCACTATGGTCTACTCTACCTAAGTAAAAAATATAGATGCATTCTAGCAGTTAGTTTGTTAGTTAGCGAGTGATGAGTGTAGAAACAGCAAATATCGGACTTCTATTGAAAAAAACGTTTTCTGAAGAAATTTGGACCTATAGAAATGTATAATGACTCTGAAAAGGATATAACCTGATAGAGAAAAAATTCTGCATAGGATAATGTGTTCAAACCTGAAATTTATAACAAATGAATATTTATACCATGCTATTAGGAACCTGGCAACATTGCGAGGGTAGAAAAGGACGCGGCTAATGGCAACTTGTATGCGCTAGATAGAGACAGAGATGTCCCATTTAACTCCATACTGTCTTCTAAGAGTGGAACGCTATATAGATTCCGTTATCGTAACATAGCTTGCTATTGGAGCGTAATCTGCTAGTATGATTGATTATAAAGTGGACGGAAAAAACTCTAAAGCGGACACTTGAGATACGAATAAATAATAGCATCTTATTCAGCATACACCGGAGAGATTTCTCATGCCTATTTCCCTCATAGTAATTTGCCTGGAGTACAGATATTGGTGTTTTCAGTACTTGAGTTAGGCCACTTGCTACTTATTCACTGCGTTTATGGTTCTCACCACAGAACACTTCTGCTTACACTGGCAGTAAACCTTGACTATTTATGTGTACAGTGTGCTTTATTTAAAATACGTATCTGTTTATCCCACGGAGGCTTGTCGCTGGTGCTATTAGTTTGTTGTTGTTCTTTTATCCTCCTAGCATAACAGATGCAGGTGGCCGGTGTTTGGTTCAAGAAATTAAATAATTATTTACAGTAACTTAGAACGTAAAATAATATTTCAGTTGCCTTATTCCCGTCGCCTTTATTAAGCACTCTCACCTCGTTGGACTACAAGCGCAAGTAACGGGTGTAGTCGGTTCATATATAGTGATTCTGTGATAGTATTTAGTCATTGTGTTAACTGGTATTCTACACTTTTATTGTTACAAACTAAGGTTAAGGTCTTTTGCAGCACGCTAACACTAAAAGGCATTTAGCATCATCTATAAGTGCATTTAGCTCTTCAAGAACATTGGACCAATTTGTTACTTTAAGTTTATAAATCTAAGTTCAGCGGCAGTTCAAGTGCGGCAAGTATTCAGTTGCAAAGGACAAAATATAGTGCTTCAGTGAATTTTGTTTTAGGTCTCCATTTTGAGAAACTAGTGTTAGAAGATAGGGACTGCAGTGTATAGCATATGTACTTATTGACGAGTAAAATGACATATGTAAGTGTTACGAAAATATTGGGGATTGCAATAGTGTACATACATATTTTAGTCTTAGGAATGGTGGGTTAATTTCTACATTCCTAGCTCTTTCTGAGCTACAATCTTGCGACTCTGAGTCATTCGCTGCCTGTGTTCTCAAAACATCACATGAGAAAGAGTTAAACATGAAGAATTTAAAGGATATTGGCGTCGATAATGCTGCTGTTATGACACGCATCAAGATGGAGTTTGCGCTAAATTGCGCAGAGAATCAGTGTTGCCAAGTATAATTCAGTAAAACAAGCTAAACCGGCTTGCCAAAAAGGCTAGAAAAGGCTAGATTATATTTTAATACCTATATACATTAGAAAACTACATTATTAAAAAAATACGCATGGATCACCTAGCAAAAATAAATCTGGTCTTCGTCATCCCCTTCTGCCTCATTTCTACTGCTGCAGCTGGGATTTCCCTTAAGCTCTTGCATGTTTGCAGGATTTGTACCAACAACTTCAATATTTCGTCTGGAACTTCGCATGAAAAATCTGATGTGCTGCACTCACATGACTTTCTCTACTCTTGTACGAACCATTCTTAAAAACTCTTATTCTGTATCTTCGTGGTAGTTGAGATAAACATTTTGCAGAAATTACCTTATTGCTTATTTCCTTGTAGGTGCAAGGGGAATATGGGAGCGATTGTCAAATCTTTTAAGCTTTTGAAATTCCGTTCCCTTTGCAGGGTTAACATAACAAATTGAATAACGATGTTCAATTTGACAGAAATACAAATAACAAGGCATATCTCCGAAATGGTTCAGTCTATAAAAAAATTATTCAAACATAAATTGTGTACTTTAGAAATATATACATTTTTTCATAGTAAGATTTGGTCTAGCTCTAACGGTTTACCAGTTCTGCAAAAGTCGTGCAGAATAAATAGGAGTAAAGAGGTTATAGCCAGAAAATTCAAAATATACATTTCATTTGTCATAAAGATATTTCAAACCTATGGCATTTTAATCAAAATCGTTAGCCATTTTCAGAAAATCAAAATTTTCCATGTAAAGGGTAGTTTAGGGTGGAACAATTTTCTTCAAAATCTTCGTGTTGCATCCTTGAAAGGAATTAAACTTAAATACCAACTTTGGTTTTTAACCAACTTTTCGTTTTTGAGTTATGTTGTCCACAGCCTCGAGATGCATACACGGACCTCTTTCTGAAAAGTACCAAAGAATCTAACAACTTGGTGGAATCCACACTCCCAGATTCAAAAAATTCGGGAATTCACCCAAAGGATTATATCATTACGTGCAATAGCTGCAGTAGCGAGATTAAATTATATATTATTTTAAAGGTACCTACCGGTAGATAAATTAAAAATGAAAAAAGGCTAGAAAAGGCTAATGAAGCTTAAGAAAAAGGCCAGGAAAGCTACTTGTAGCTTTTTGGAAAATTTATAGCTAGATAGGTTCTCAAAAAGGCCAGATCTAGCCATAAAAAGGCTAAGTTGGCAACACTGCAGAGAATGTCCAGAGTCTATGATAATACCATAGCGGATAAAAGAGAAAGTGTGAGCTCTCTCGCTAGTTTACTACACTATCAGTGGTCCCGTGGCAACTGACCGAAACTGTGGCGTGGCGATCGCAGTCGCCTCAAAATGCGGCCGAACTGCCTAATATGTGATTCGGAAGTACAGACATAATTTCATACGTATGCGTTGTGTGTTATGAGTAATTAGGTATATAACTTGTGAAATTGCTTCTAAGTTTGTGCATAAATGTGTGTGTTCTTCAAAACGTAAGTTTCAAGCAGCATCAATAATTGATTAAAAATGCCAACTTGTTTTGTACCCGGGTGCCGTTCAGGATACAGAAACTGCTCAGAAGCTAGACTTCTTTCACTCCTTCTAAAGATAAAAATCTGTTTTACAAACGGGAAAAGTCTATTCCTAGGAAAGACACTAAATATTCTGTTAAATCTAGTATTTGTGACAAACATTTTCCAAAGGACTTCTTAGTGAAAGTTGATTCATTCGTTGTGCATGGGAAACTAGTTGAAATCCCTAGAACTAAATGGCGGTTAAAGCCAGGGGCAATTCCCTGTATATTTCCTAATTTACCCAGGTACTTAACTACAATGCATTAATCCCGAAAATCTCCACAAAACAGAGACAAAAAATTACTGAAAAAGCAATATTCAACAATCAGTAAATTACCAGATGCAGGATCCAGTCAACCAGTTCTTATTTCAAACGCGCCGTCCTTCAACAATGAGGAATTCACAGAAAACAGTTCTAATTCCTCCAAGGTCACAAACACAAGTGTCAGTAATGAAATTGCTACACTGAAGAAAAGAATTAGAAACCTCAATAGAAATTTAGTTAGAACTAAAATCCTGGTATCTAAAGAGAGGGCTAAATTAAAAATAGTAGAAAAGAAATTCGCTACTAATTGTTGCGAACATAAACGCAATTTAAATTGTTTAAGTAAAAAACAAAAGCTTGTTTTAGATACAATGCTTAAAAAATGTCAGACGAGCTCGAAGGGGATGCGTTACACCAATGAATTTCTATTAGAAAGCTTGTTATTTAAAATTAAAAGCCCTAAAGGTTATAGACATTGCTTAACACATGAATTGTTGCTCCTACCTTCTGAAGCCCATTTAAGGAAATTATCTAAAGGGATAAAGTGCACACAATGGTATAAATAACAATGCTCTAAATCCGATTTCTACTACATTCAGTCAAGAAGAAGATGAAAACAAGCGTCTTGGAGTTGTAATATTTGATGAAGTCAAATTAAGAGAAGAAGTTAGGTTCAATGCTAGCTCGCTAAAATTCTATGGCTAACCATGCTTTAGTTTTTATGTTTGTTCCCTTACTGCATACATAATTGGAGCCAACCAATAGCGATTTACTCAAGTAGAAATGCTACACCCGCTGATATACTAGCTAAGCTCCTTATAGAAGTATTTATCCAGTCAGAAAACTCAGGGACAAGAATCGTTGGTTTCACTAGAGATGGAAGTTAATCAAACAAAAAAGTATGGAAAAATTTGGGAATAGGAGCAACATGTGAAAATGTACAATGCAGTATCCAGCACCCCTTGATGACAAAAGAAGAATATGGGCTTTTTCAGATTGCGTCCACATAATAAAATGCATGAGAAATTATTTTCATGATAAGGTGGATGTCTTATACAGAAATAAAAGCATCCAATATAATTTTTATAGATATATTTATGAAGCTGACACTTCTCCTAAACTTGCTGGTCTTAGAGTTTGCCCGAAATTGACCTCATCCCAAATAGATCCCACCTCTTTTCAGAAAATGAATGTGAGACTGTGTTTTCAATTGCTCAGTAACAGCATTGTAAATGGCATTGAGTTCTTCAGGAAAATTAATTTTGAAAAATTTAAGGGAAGCGAAAATACTGAACTATTCACAAGAGATGTAAATAATCTTGTAGATGCATTAAACTCCACAGTTCCAATTAAAGTACTCTATAAAAACTCGCAATCTCACAGAGTACTAAAAGATTTCTTTCGCATAATAACGTCTGAAAATAACACATTCTGCTCAACTAGGACTTGGAATCTCTTAGAGTCACCTTAAAAAGTACTTTGGAAGTGTCCGAGTATTTATGGAATAGAGGATTTGCATACGTCTTAACAGCAAAGACCCCCTTGAACGGCACTTAGGAATTATGCGTTCTTTAAGCTGTGATGACCATCCTTCCACAGTTGACTTTTTACATTTACATATGCTACAGGCTATGTATGTCCCGTAAAACTTGCACTGTCAAATGCTGCTAATTGTGAGAATGAAGTGGAGCCACCACTTACATCTTTTATGAATCAAATTCGTATATTGGCAAAACAAACTGAGCAAAAGAACCGTGAGCTGTTGGATTTTGTTGGAAACAAAATAAAGAACAAAACTAAAATACTTGACTGGGAAAGTGAAGTTCCCGAACTCTATAAGAACAATATTTCTAAAAGATGCTTAGTACACAACTTAGGGGGTTATATAGTAAAAAAAAGCTTGAAAAACTTAGTTGTAAAACCTGTGCCTCTACTCTGTCCACCGAGCTACCCTCTGACACGTTAGCTTCCACTTTCACTACAATAAAAGACTACGGCACCATAAAAAATTGTCGGTATTTAACCTACCCCTCTGAATGTGTGGTTAATATTCTTTTGCAAGTCGAGGCTATTTTAGATAAGAAAATGTGCTCGTTGTTGTTGTTGTAGTAGTGTTTAACGCCCGCTTTTACTACTACGGCACCGCAGGCGGAGAAAATGTGCTCGTCTGAAAGTTTGTGGGGTGATATATTTTACGAGTGCTTAGATAACATCGATATTTCCCATTGTTCTTCATTAATTGTAATACCCATTATTGTAAAATAGCATCCTATATTATGTGTCAAGGAAAGACGATGTTTCAAAACAGTATTTAAAATATTCCTGCTTACGATTTTAGGTATTTAAAATGCTAATTGATAATATGAAACCCATTTTCACCCTGCATTCGTGAACTAAAGTGAAGCGACCGCGACACCAGTGCCATCTTGTGAGCGAACCATAGTAACTCCCGAAGAGCTCACACTATCTCTTCTATCCGCTATGGTACACGTTAAATAGAGCGCAGTGTTGCAACATGTACTAGTTGCGAATCCTTCTCCGCGCGCGACCCCGAGCTGGCCGAGTCCTGTACTTAGTCCTTCAATTGCTACTTGACGAGATGGGCACTTTTAACTTTGGTATCCCTTCATGCCTTTGTCACTGTAAGACCTAAATTTACAAATGACTCGTCTGTATAAACAACTGATTTCCCCTGGTCCCTAAACCTTTTTACGTCTTTTAGATATTTATGTCGCCATCTGATGATATCGGTATCGTCTCTTTCTATTAATATGCACTTGTTACCCCTTTTTTCATATTCGAACCCAAAATCATGTAAGAACCGACTAAGAGTGGCCCTTGAGAAATTTGATAGGGTCTCATCACTGTTGACCCGTGACAAAATTATATTCAGCATGGGAGGAATATTTGCAAACTGTAAAGAATGAACAATTCGCCGCACTCCACCTTGCACTATTCACTATATACCTCTTTTTTTTCCACCGCCCTTTTTGCTTTCTTTTCCGATGGCGTTCTTAGAGGTCCTTTCATTACTTCCTTTTTAATCCTACACACTACTGCTTCTGAACACCCGATAGCCTTAGCTGTTTCTTTTACTACCTTACTTACACGCATTTTACTTCAAAAATAATCTAACACATTCATAATTATTTGGCGTTTCTTACTTCTTAATTTACCAATATATCGTCTCTTTCTAGCTTCCCCTTCCATAACTACAAATATTTACAAAAATATTAAACAAATAACGCAATAACAGCTCACAGTTACACACACGGCTTCTTTCGAATTAATGTTAGTGCTGCTCCTTATACTATCTTCTGAGTCAGGCCTGACGCGAGAATACGCTGAATAGATGAATACCTTTTGTTTGCCTTACTGGATAAAAGAAAGAGGTTACTGCCTTCTGGTTTATTTTAAAAACTTTCTCCAACCCTCGTCAACATTTGTTCTCGCTGGTTCCCTGATGTAAACTCAATAACAAAAAAGTTTCACACTGCGTAACTTTTGCAGTGAACAGATATAAAATTTTCCGAAAACATTTAATTAAAAAATTATAACCTTAACTGGGTAAACTTAGAGAATTCAAAGTAGGCAGGTAGTAGCACTATAGTTTACTCTATCTGGGAACAAAATAACTTAACTTGTTTCTTAGGTTAAACTTACAGTGAAGTTTCAGGAAATCAAGGACACACAATGAACTTGCCTAGTCATCAGTTTACGTGTAGCAGATAGAGAGAGGCATTTCTTAGTGGACGGTGGCTGATTCTTTGTTAAGTTCTTATAAATAGCAGGTGCAGATTAGGTGTCTTTTACACAGTAAAGAGGATGTGGAATTGATCATGCGTAAAGTAAAGCAAAGTGTGGAACATAAGATAAAGGACTGTATTGATTTGGCAATCTCACTTATTTCACTCTTTTAAACGCCATAAAGAGCAATGTACGTAATGCTTATTTCCCTTCAGAGGACCTGCCCAAAAATTATCTTCCCCACACAGAAAGATAACCAAACATGTACTTAGGTTATTTCTTGGGCGGAGTTTTGTTCAGTTCATTTCGGCCATCACCTTCCATGATTTTATTTCCTTTATAGAAGCATAAACAAACAAAACACGTGTTGCTGTCCTCAATTCAAAGACGCAAGTGAACAAGACGCGTGTTCACGTCACGTATCACATGACCATAGGCAGGCTTAAGGATTGGCTACAGTCTGCCAGCCAATAAGAAAATCATGGTCGCTTCTACTGATACGTAATCAAAATACTGCTGCCAACATTGGGAAAGAGGAATCATTACTTCGATATATCCCATATTCCAAATATCCTTATAAAACTTACAATAGAAGTAGTGATTTAGGACGACTAACTCTAAACGAATAGGAGAGAAATTACCTTGTGATTGACACATGTTTCCAATGCTTGTTGTGGTAACTCGCGCACCAGTAACCTCACATTGTCACTTCGGGTCTCCAAACAAATCCGAATGGTTACGATACAGTCCTCCGTGCGACCTGTAATATTGCGAGTGTGTTTACATTATTTACTACGTGCAGGAACTGTTGTATTCCATCCAAAAAGTCGATATCGAGATTTCAACGGATACACATGTTCTGAGGTTTCCCATCACTTTAAAAAGTTAGCAAAAAATAAAATACATTTTATACCAAGTTAATCTTGCACATTTAATAATTACTTCGTTTTTAGGCAGAATTGAACTCGATTTGAGTCCATTCCCGCGTTTCCATATTGAATTCAATCCGGAAATGAACAAATCTTGCACATAGGGGAAACTGCTTTTCTTCCCTCCCTCCCTCTCTACAACGGCTGAGAGGGGGAAAGGCGGGCGAGCTTGCCGCGAACGAGTAAACAACATGCAGGTGAAATAATTGCAGTTCACATGATAGTGATCGTTAGCACATATCCATAGTTATAGATAAATCACTTTGTTCGTTATAATGCTAATTTTTATACATATACAAAGTGACTAGCAATATGCACTAAAGCTATGCTAGCGAACTCCTTCATGGACGAAAACGTTATGACTTCTGCGCATGCATGATTGCGCAACTTCCCTCAACATCAGCCTTTCAGGTGAAGGGTTGCCACTGCGTAGGTAGAGGAATTGCTCTTGTCTTGCAACACGACCTATACAACGTTCATGCAATAACATTTTGATCCGATTCCACTAAATAAGCGGATTGGATCCAATGGTTGAGCTTCGTTTGAATCCGCGTTTCCATGCGGTATTTAATCTGTAAAAAGAAATTAAATTGACTTAAATTCCCCATGGAAACGTAGTGAATATTTTTAAGGTATTAGTACGAGAGAAAGAAATTAACTTTAAACGAAAATTCCGAAATATTATTAATGGAGCTAGGGTTATAACAGTTTGTAACTAAAACACACACACACACACACACACACACACACACACACACACACACACACACACACACACACACACACATTTTCTAACTAGAACATATAGGAGAAATTTATGAAATTCGTAAAGTTACAATCATGAAGAACCACTGATAAACTGTGTAGTTTAAAACAAATGAAACGGTTATGTATGTTTCAACAAGCAAATTGTTGCGTTTCTAACGTAATTCTTTTTTAACTTTGAACATGAATTCACAGAGTTTCACAAGAAAATATAACTTTAGTTCAGATATTAAATAGCAAAGAGAACAAAGGTTTAGCATTACAAAATGACATATTTAGAAAATACACTCTTGCCATGTCCTGTTTCAACATTCCAGTTCGGACGTAGCTAGTGCGAATTTGGAAAACGCTAAACTGTCTGACACTATTGACAGTGAGATGCAACTTACTCTACCTAAGTAAGATACAACTTACACAAACTAACCTCAATACACAATCAACTTCTAAGCACAGTCCCGCAAATTAATTTTACTAACTGTGCAATTAATTACTTGAAATGTAGTTTTGTCTGAAGACCAATACATTCAATTTGTCTTCTATTTTTCAATGTTACGCAGCATTTCAAGTTTATAATTTTCATCATGGAGCTGTGTCTTGCTGAAAGCGAAGAAATCGTTTAACGCCTGCGCAGAACTGCAAATATCAGCAGATGCAATATGTAGGTCATTGTCCCTGGTGAGTGTACATTTTACAATATTTCAAGTAATATAAAATTAGGTATATGGTCGAGCATGAATTGTCGTATGAAATTTAACTATAGTACTAGTAATAAAATGGCAAGACCATGTGCAGAGAATGACCGAAGACCGTACACCACAAATAGTGCACAAGTATAAACCTGTAGGTAGAAGAAATGTTGGCAGGCCACGAATGAGATGGTCCGCTCAATTTCCTTGAAGTCGGAACGAGCCACAAGGGTTATACCGTGATGGTGATGATGATGATGATGATGACTAGTAATAAAGACACTCGTGTGAAAATTAGGCTAAGCCACTAAGGATAACGCGCCCATTTTATTTATGTGAGTTTGTCATATACGGAAAATTTGAAATAGATGTAAAATTGAATAAAACGATAAACACAATGAACGCTTAGGCTGAACTTTAAGTACACAGTACCGGAAATATACACAAGCTTGGTGTTTTCTTTCTAGTGTGATACTCTGCTTTTATGAGAAAAGGCAAATTTTTAATTACGTTTATCTAATTACATGAGTATTTCCTCGCGTCAGGTAGCATTGATGTTAAGGAATATTCCAGTAGGCTGAACGTTAAACATGGAAGTCCACAAATACACTCAACCTCATAATTGCCACGTCATTTAGCAGTAATAAAGGAATATTGCTGTACATACAGCATCAGATATTCTATTTTAGCTCGTTAAAGCAACAGTCTGGTATGTCGACTGTGTTTTAGCCTTTAAATTACTACTCATTTCCTTGCTTGCATTTCTTTTAAAGCGCAATATGTCGTATATCTATAACTATTATCAATATTGCAACTTATACCTACTAAAGTGTTAAAACATTTTCGATTATATCAAGGAGTAGATCATAACCCAACCTCATTTTTATTTTCTTTTAAAATAAAAGACTGTAGATTCTTTAGAGTAGCTGTACTTTGTATAAGTGGAGAAACGATGTGAACATTTCCTGGAATTTGCGAGGGGATGTTAACTTGACCTTGGATGACCCGACAGTTGTCCTCTCAATCTTCTCGTTCAAGTCAATCCATTTCAAAGTAAACATAAATACGATTTTAATTTTTAGTGTGTCAATTGATGTTTTGCTTCTTTTTTTATTTTGTACATCTTTATCAGAAATTTAAAACGTATATTGATTATCGAGTACTTTTGCCAGGAATGGTCATAGCGGGAAAACCTTTTGCAACTAAAATATGAAAATCTCTTACTTTAATCTTAATTTTACATTACATAAAAATATGAGTAAGAAAACTGCTATGTTATTTAGTAGAAACTTTCTTTAATACGAGTTTTTAACAGCACGTATAACAGTGCGCTAGAGGTGGTTATACCTTCCTCCCCTATTTTGTTGCACTTGGTACGTCCCAAAGCGCGCGATTGCAAACGAGGGAAAAGTGCGTCCGTCGACCTCAGTGCTTCTAATCGCGCCGGAATGGGAAGACGACATCAAGTGCGGTAGACAGTGCTTTTGGTTTTGAATCCTTGAGGTACTATCTTTCTGATTCTTTAGTTGAATTTTACTATTCTGGCATTTATATTGATCTTCATGAAGTATCATACATTAGTTTACTCAATTTTTTCAGAATATCGGTCTTCAGTTGTAAATTTACTAATGAGTTCTAGAAGGAATAAGTTTATTAATTTGATTTGCTTGGTAAAGCAACCTAAATTCTATTGCTAACGTCTTCTCACCAGTCTCAAGAAGTCGTTTCAAACATTTAGGCATCCATCAGTATTGGACTGACTTTGACCTGGACCACAGAAGAGTTAAGGTTTTCCTCTACATCTATATTGTCCTGATTCTAAGTGTAAAGATAAAGATACCTCGACATATTCCATTGACCAGCGGACTTTCCACAGCTGGTGTCCTTGCCCCTGTTGTCCAATGAGCATTTCACTAAATTCTTGTGCTTATCCTCTCCCCCCCCCCCCCCCCTGCTGCCAACTTGGATCCAACATTGTCATGGCATAAGCCCATCTATTTTTAAGCATGTCTTCTCCCCATCTTCACTTAAGTGTTCTTACGCCTTCAGCTACATCCACCATTCCACTTGTTAGATCTTCGTTTCACACTTTATCTGCGAGTCTGATCTCTAAAATATTCCTCTCCATATCTGAACCATCTTGACTGTGTATATTCAAGTCTGGCGACCATACAGAAGTACTGGGATGACACAGGTTACTAGAGTTTTCAATTGCAATACAGTGATCGTGGTTTCTTCCATTAATATAAATTTTAGATTCCAAAATTTTCCCTATGCTAAAACTTATTCTCTGTAGTTCCATCTCTCGGTTTTCTAACTATAGAGCTTCTATAATAATATGACAAAGTTGCATATTAATACAATGTGTATTGCTTGAACTGCTTTCGTAATCCACTTCACTTTCACGTTGTCTATTTGTCAGCACAACAAAATGTTTGCATGGAGACTGTTCTCTTTTCACACACTTCGACATGGTATTTCACACATTGTTTTCCACATAACCTTTCACTTTGTCCATTTGTGGAGACTGTTCTCTTTTCACACACTTCGACATGGTATTTCACACATTGTTTTCCACATAACCTTTCACTTTGTCCATTTGTGGAGACTGTTTTCTTTTCACATACTTCGACATGGTATTTCACACATTGTTTTCCACATAACCTTTCACTTTGTCCATTTGTGGAGACTGTTTTCTTTTCACATACTTCGACATGGTATTTCACACATTGTTTTCCACATAACCTTTCACTTTGTCCATTTGTGGAGACTGTTTTCTTTTCACATACTTCGACATGGTATTTCACACATTGTTTTCCACATAACCTTTCACTTTGTCCATTTGTGGAGACTGTTTTCTTTTCACATACTTCGACATGGTATTTCACACATTGTTTTCCACATAACCTTTCACTTTGTCCATTTGTGGAGACTGTTCTCTTTTCACACACTTCTACTTGATATTTCAAACATTGTTTTCCACATAATGCACACACATTCTTTGCCTGGGTCATGGTCACATGGTCACTGGTGGAAACCATGTCCTACATATGTTGTAACCAGACGCCTTAGGTCATAGTTTGTTCCCTTCCAGTCTTCCTTGGTCATGTACAACTGTTCCCACATTTCTGTTTTCTTCATTCACTGTTCCTTTACTAGTTGTTTACACACCTCTGTTGCTGGTAACATCTTCTATCAACATTATTTCCCTCATCTGTTAATCTTGTGGTTGTGTACTTTGATGTACACAACATTTTCTTCATGAACATTGTCTTTACTTTCTCTATATTGTTTAAATTTCTTTTTGTCAGGTGCTGCCATATCAATTGTAGTCCATACGTTATTATAGGTGGTGCTTTCATCACCGTCTTTGTTGAGGTGTTTAATGTCTCACATGGCTTTCACTGCTGACGCTACTTTGTCCTTTATGTGCTCTGTAAACATAGTTCCCTGCGTCTGTAGTTTTATGGCTAGGTATTTGAAGCTGTTGACACTTCCAGTGGTGTGTCCTGTAGTTTTACGTGTCTTTCTCATTACTACAGTTTTTTTCTGTATTACATATCAGTTTGTACTTTCTGTTTGTATCCACCTAGAAGCTGTCTATTGATATCATAACCATATCGTCTGTGTAGATGTACGTTTTCACTCCTGCTGTTGTTGCCTCGACTACATCTATTGTTGCCACATTGAAGAGATGTGAACTCATTGGATGCTCTTGCAGCATTTATCAGTTCTGATATTATGTTATCATCCATCTGTACTCACTTGTTTGCCATCATGTCTTTGGTTATTCTTGTTATTGGATTTTCTGCTCCAGTTGCCTTCTCTACATTTTTTTGTAGTTTATTCCTGTTGATCATATCATAGGCCTTGGTGAAGTCTATGAAAACTGGATACACTTTCTCTCTGGGTAATTGTATTGACTTAGAGAAACTTTACAATTTCGTTAATTATTCCTGTAAATAATTTTGGTGCACACTTCCAGGTATTATCTAGTTTATCTTGTTGTACGTGTGAGTAAGCTTTCTTCTCTCCAGCCATAGCAACTTGGTTTCAAATGTTCAGAAATTCTCGACTACTGATAGTTGAAAATGCTCGGCTATAGAAAATAAGCTTTCCTGATAACATCAATAGTTGATACAGCCTGGTTCTTCTATGTACAAAACCTCTATTGCATTATATTTTATTGATGCAATGACTTCAAGAATATTTCACATAATTTCCTTCATGCCACAATTATGCATAACTGCAACACTGTGCATTTTTATTTATTTACTTTATAATTTTTTTACGAGTCTACTGTGTGTGGTTTGCATGTAGATGTAGTAGTAGCAGTAGTGGTAGTAGTAGTGGTGGTGGTGGTGGTAGTAGTAGTAGTAGTAGTAGTAGTAGTAGTAGTAGTAGTAGTAGTGGTAGTAGCAGTAGTGGTAGTAGTTGTAGTAGTAGTAGTAGTAGTAGTAGTAGTAGTAGTAGTAGTAGTAGTATTTAACAAACTAACCAGCACTAATTAGTATGAAACTCACACACAAAGGCTCCCTTATTTACTTTACTTTCTTTTTTACTTTATCTTTCTTTGACAGTGATTGCAGTGGCATATTGAGTGGTATTTCTGAATTAAACGATACCTTCTGGTTTTAAAGGAATATTTCTTTGGTGTATTTTCTATTCTATAATAAACAAAATGGCAGCACCATTACACAATTTAATGATAGTAGAACATGTATTCAATACTAATTCCTTGGCATTGTCTGTATAGACATTTTGCTGTTTTGCACTTCATCAGCTACATAATTTGTCATGCATGTTTCCTGGGTTCATCAACATTTTTTACTTATGAAATCCATGGATCATGGTCCAGTTTTTGTCCTTCACTGCTTCCGATCCATAAAATATTCAGCCTTTCTCACAAAAAATGTGGATTGACAAATTGCTAGAGGGATGTTCACCAATTGATAATACTACTGCAAGTTGAGGCCACACTTCTCATCATCCTGTACAAATTTACAGGAAATGTCTTCAAGATATCCCCAACTAAATTGCTTATTCTCGGAAATCTAATTTTCTGTTTCTATACCATTATTTCTGAAGATCCTTTCAGTCATATTGTTCATCCCTCTAAAATCTGCAGTACTAACAATGATGGCCGACTAACATCGTATGGAAATGACTGTCAAAATTATATCTCAACATATTATATTACTTGGATATGTTTGCCAGTCTTTTTATAGTGTTATATCTTTAGGTTTTATATGTCTCTGTTACACATTGTTTTAGAGATTTTCATTGTGTTTCTTTGTTGTAACACCAATATGATTGCAAACCTTGCTATAGTAGCAGTCAAGATCTACACTTCCTCTCTGGGCTCTCAACTCAAACTGTCTTCTATTCAGAAAGTCTGAACTTGATTTCCAAGCAACCCTTTTTGGTTTTCTTGTCCAATTTCAGGTGTAAGTATTTCATTTCTTGCTCCATTTTTGTGATAAATGCTGTTCCGTTTTCTCTCTTTACTGCATATATGTGTTCTTATCAATGCTATTCATATTCTAATTTGGCTAAACACACAAAATTCTTAAGACATTTTTCCTTTGACCAACCAAAACTGGCAACAAGGTCACTTAACCTCAATTATTTTATAATGTATTTAAATACAGCTTCTCATATTTGGTGAACTGGGTTAAAATATTGTTGCAATCAATTTGCAGCCCCAAGCTCTGTTCTACAGTCCTATTCTTTGTACAGTCATGGAAAAAAAGGAGCGCATTAGAAGAGTAGAATATTTCTAAGTCCCACATGTTGCAGTGTGGTTTACACAAGTCAATATTTCCAACATGCACCTGAGTTTACTGATAGTCTGTTCCATATTTTATCATCTGTCAGATACATAAATAGGCTGTCTCTTGAATCATCACTCACTTTGTACACATACTTGCAAATACAAATGTGAGTGCTGATTGAAGGTGCACACTATTTGTGTCCGACAGATGATAACGTATGGAACAGAGACTAGCAATAACCTCGCTGCATGTTGGAAATATCAACTTGTGTAAACCACACCACAGCACAACGTGGAACTTAGAAATATGCTGTTCTCCCAGTGCATTCACTTTTTTTCCAATACTGTACCAATTTATCCTAAATGCAAGAAAATCTCAGCATTGTTTTCATTATACATCTTTGCTCTTTCATTATTAATAAGAAGATACAGTGCACAACTGTTCTTTTGTCTGTTCCATAGTCCCTGAGTGATGTATGTAACTGTTTTGTTGGATCTGTAACACAGTGTGCACTTGGAATGTGACATTTGCCATTATTACCTACACATTTTGTGGTGAAACCCTTAGTTTCTGTTTCTCTTGTTCCCATCGTGGCATCCGTTGTGTGGAAATCTAACCGTATTTCCTCTGTCTTGTTTATTCTGTTCTCTAGATGTTTCTGCTCTGCTGAGGTAGATGGCAGCCATAGTTTAGTGCATAGTTCTTCCATGAAAAAATGCTCTATCATTATTAATGTACTATAATACATTCTTATTGCACCTGTTCTTCATATAAATATACCAATTGTTCTGTGCATCTGATGCTGCTTTTAAATTGAAAAACATACAACGACTGTAGTAACAATAATGAATTTTCACACAAAGAGGGAGTGATAGTATTTTAAGGATTCTGAACCTCATCCGAGTGTTGTGTCTGGTGCTAACAGTGACAAGATTACCTCAAGAAGACGTCGTGGAGAAGGATTCATCACCATATCAGAAGGTACTCAATTGTTTATTATTTATTTGCTTATTATTTGACATTTTATGAAATAGAATAAACAGCTTAAATTGAAGGCATACAAATATAAAACATGTGAAACAACAAATTCTGAAACAAGGAAGAAAAAATAATAAAGATATATGCAATTTGTGACAGTGAATTGTCATGAAACTTGTTCTGTTATAGGTTCTCTCTGGAAGTTTTTGTCATCAGAAGTTGAAATACTGAAATGGACTTGGAATATTGGAAGGTAAGAAGTCACCAATTACCTCAAAATTCAAATTCAAAGCAAATTAGTAGTATTGTAACAAAATGACAATTTGATGAATTGCACTCCTGACACCAAAATGGCAAAAATGAGAAAATCAGACCAGTTACTTTTCTCTTACACTTTATTGTCTTCTAAAATGTTGCACAAACACACTGTCCTCTTTACTGACATTAACACAGTCTATAGTACTTTGTGATACTACTACTCACAACTGTTTTCTTCTTGTAACCTTGATTCCTATTTTCGGTCTTTCTTCACTTTCTCTGTCTCTCAAACACGCTTTGGGGAACAATGACACATCAGTGATAACTGCTTCAGCTGTTTGTTTCCTCTTATTGCTAAGTTACATTCCACATACACATATACCATGAACAAAAATTTATACATTGTGTAGAAACTTTTTGAATTCAGTGTAAGAGCACAATGTTCTTGGAATGGACTTATATTGCAAATACCTTTTGCCCCTTAAATCACTTATTCACTAAGATGTTAAGTCCCCTTCTGTCTATGGCCATAAGTGAAGTATGGGCTGTATAGGCAAGATAGACTCAAGGCACACTTGCTTTTTAGTGGGCTGCATAAATTCAAAAAAGAAACAGGGGCGGATGATTCATCTGGTATATTCCCAATGAACTTGCCACTTCATTTGTTCTTACCTGGCTTCCTGATTGGTGAATGTAACATTACATTTATTATTGTTTTGTTACAGATTCCTCTACAAGGTTTTCTCACCGGGGCTTGAAGACGTCAAACGGTAGGACAAGAGTTGCCAGTTACTTGCATGTATTGCCACTGTGTCATTGTCTGGCATTGCTCTAGGACCTCCACATGTCTGATGCGACCAAGTTTAAAGATGCACTTCCCTGGAGTGATCTGTTTGTATTAACGGACTTACTCATAGGAATGGATCTGGGGGCCACAGGTGACTATCTCCCCGGGATCCTGCACCCAACTTGGGGGCTGTGGAGAGTGTGTTAGGGAGTAGCTAGACAGCCAATGGGGCCTGCAGGGTGGGTACTGTCACTAACCCAGTCCTCCCCTTTCCCATGGTTAGGTCGCGGTACTAACAATAGTCTGTAAGTGCGCCAGGACGGGCGAAACCTGGAACCAGCTACCTCCGCGTCCTGCTTGATTCCTTGTTGGCTGGGCAATGTCAGACACATGAGCAAGGGTCGTACATGCACTGAGAGAGTGTGCTGCCATCTTGTGTTGTGTTCTTCTGTTTCAGCTTTCAGGTTATCACAAGGTGAGGTATTTCGTATATTGTATCTGTTATTTCAGTGGCACACTTCTCTCAGCAACCGACAGTAAAAGCAAAATTATATCTTTGGCTGTATTTTATGTGTATAACCTTATGTTCAGATGTAATGAGTATTAAGCATTGTTTTTACCAGACATGTTCTCCAGGAAGACATGCTCTGATGGCCCCAGATACTGTATTGTTGGTTATGTGAGTATGGTATGTAACTCCAGGGGCAGTTTGAGGTTAGCTGAACTTCAGGTGGGGTTCAGTTAGGTGAAGAAGCTTCTGTGTTCACATAGCATGCACATAACCTGCAAACCCCCATTCTGGAAATTAAGTAATATTTTCTAAATTTTCCTGGAAGGGATAGTTGACATCCCACATTTTTCCCCCTTCTTGCCCCTGTACCTCATCGTGGTTTGGGGGTGGCAACAAACAAATATTCACTTGCGTCCAGAACAATAACTATAATTTATATGTGAGTTCTATACTTTTACTTGCTTCACACACATGCATAAGTGGTAGTGTTCTTTGTATACTGTTTGAAAAAATTAGATTTTCATGGCTTTATCAATGTGAAAACAAATATCATGCGTAAGAATTTCTAAGCATTAAACGTAAGAGGCAAGGAAATAAACTTGGACTGTTACAAGACTTTAGCAGGGATTTCACCTCCCCATTCCTTGGGCCGTCTGTTAGCATTTGTAGACATATTACTGAGAGAGTAAAAAATTACAAAGCAGCTGCATGGTGTTTGCCTGTCTGTGTCCTTGGCACTCATTCCCATCTGCCGCTATCATAGAAAGTTGCGGATAAACCATTAATATTTTTAAAACTATTTTTAAAGTGTTTACTTACCAACTTTATGAAAGGAGATTCTGGAACTGGCCACATGCACCTCTTTAGGACACTATACATCACTCACCATATTTCACGTTGAGAAATGCTGGCAATTTCCTGGCAGATATTTTGTTTTAATTTTTCCAGAGTGTGTGTATTTGTCTTGTACACTTTACGCTTTAAGTTACCTCAGAGATAGAAATTGCTTTTTGGAGCTCTGAAAAACCTTTCTTTGCTAACGGTGGAGTACTTCATGAACAATATTAGGTTCTGAGTTATAGGGCTAATTTTTTTTGAGTCGACAGTTGATTTCCATACATACATGAATACAATTTGCCCCCCCCCCCCTTTTTTCAGATAATTATAGGTAGGAAGCATGACTTTTCTTTTTTAACAAGACTGTAACACCTCATATGGCCAATCTTTTGATGATAACAATTGAAAGTGTGTTCCAGGACAGAATTATTAGTAGAAATTTGTGGTCACACATCCTTAAAGAATTAAAATAAAGTATTCGGCAGGAAATTGCCAGAATTTCTTAATGTTAACTACACGAGTGATGAATAGTTTCCTAAAGAGGTACCAAAAATGGATGGACAATGACAGCGGCCAGTTTCAGTAGCTCCTTTAATAACATTGGTAAGTAAAGCCTTTAAAAGTAGTGTTAAAAATGTTGTATGCCTTCATCTGTGCTGTTGTATGACAGCAGCAGATGGCAACGAGTGCCGAGAACCAGACAGGCAAAACACTGCACAATCTGTTTGGATCATTTTTGCTCTCCCAATATATTTTGTGACAATCTTCACAACTAATGCAGTAAATTCCTGGTAGTGTATTATTTTCAGTAGGATTTTTTAAAGGGTAGTAGGGCAAGTTTTTTTACACTGCTTCTTTAGAGGAGCCAGTTTTATATTATAATCCTTAAAAATCTTGGATATTCCTAATAATATTCTATGCTTCATTTTTATTAATTTTGTTATAAGTTTGGGTTTGAAAGTATTCAAATTACCGCCACATTTAATTTGCACCAGTTTTTTCATACTCTCCAATTGTTAATGAGATATTAATAAATTTGTGAATTAGACTGTGAAAAATAGTGTGCTAATGTATTTTTGGATTGAAGCTACCCTTTTCATTTAATTATTCAGCTGTGTCGACTTCCTATATATGCCATATTCTAATTTGTCCATATATCATTGTTTTGAAACCCAGAAAAGCTGGCCATCCATCTTGTTCTGTTTCAATAGCAAGTTTGGTACCCTGGGTTCCATGTATACTGTCCCAGCTACCTCATGTGACATTTTACCAAACTTCTCAGGCGGCGTATACATAGCAGGGAGGAGGGTTCTGTCTTTGTTGTTCACCAAGTACTAGGAACCATGGGACTGAAGTTTCAGATGAAAATGACATTTTCAGTTTTTGGATTACATCATATAAATATTCTATAGACACCTGTGGATCATTTCAGCCAAACATTTTTCCTGACCTACCATTTTTAAGTCCAGTTACATGTTAAGTAACGTAAGTGCTTCATTTTAATTACACTGTGATGCAACTCACTTTATTTTCTTCGGTTTTGCGCTTGGTATGAAATTTATTCCTTACATTTCAGTTTTTCTCTGATTTATATTTAAATTTGCATACATAATCTCAAACATATTATCTAAAGATTCAAATATGCATTTACTGACTGCTTTAGTCATTGGCTCACAAAAAATAATTTATGTTGAGAAGAAAGGGAATTTAAACACTATCAAGTGTGTGCCAGTTTTGAAGTAAACAGATGTAAAATTGCAAAAATTTTATAATTAATTCAAACTGTCCGTTAACTGCTGACATGATACATACAAATATTGTGGATGTGGAAGAATTGTGTGAATGTGGGAAGTCCATTTCTCATTTGAAGACATTGCTGCAAGTTATCTATTCATATGTGAACAATCTAGAGCTGCACACATAACACGCATGAAAATCAACCTAGAGAATCCCTAGAACAGAACACAAAATATAATAACATTGCCTTCCTTGCTCTTATGACCCATATGATATGAAACCCAAATCATGCACGTCGTGATGGGGGAGCTAGGGGGGCCGTGGCCCCCCTTTGGAAATTAACGAACTTAAGGTGGTGACTATTAAACTATTATTTTAATTTTTATGTAAACAACAATTTTTATTTAGTGCAAATTAATACAGTTATCCGCAACAAATACTATAAATTTTGACAACAAAATAATGAATTAATATTATCTGATTGCAAAATTCCAACATTTGGCCCTCCCCTGGAAAAAACTCTGCCAATGTTCATGACCCAAAATGTGCAACTGTGTGAAGCAAGAATACTTTTAGTCTGGAGTGGACACAAGTGAATATTTGCTTGGCAAAAGCAGAGGCACAAATATAACATATTTCTGAGTTTGTTGCAGGAACAATCAGTCGCAGCTTATACAATAATATGCCAGTGTGCTCCAATATTTATTTTTGATGTGAAACATTTATTGGCTGATCTTGGAGGTAAGAGCAACTCTTACGCAGTGATGCAAACGTCAAGACACATCATGCCCACTCTCCACTGTCACTGTACTCCCTCGTCTGTGTGTGGTACGTACAAGTACGTATTCATCTTAACAACAACAAAACAATTATGTGAAAAAGAAATCACTTTCCTATGGTATCTGGATATGCCATGTAGAGGTTTGCATGAGCTCAGGCCAAGCCCTCGGACCAGGTATGGACCTAATTTGAAAAATGTGTTGTTGGGCTCAGACTGGGTACCAATGGTCACCATGGTCAAAATTCTAAGATTAGCACAATTATCATGGCATTTCTTTGCTAGTATGATTATTCTGTAGACATTTCAAATAAAAATGATGATGCTAATGACGATGGTGGTGGCGAGGTGGTGGTGGTGGCAGTAGTGGAGGAGTAGCAGTGATGGTGGTAGCGGCGGTAGTGGTGGTGGCGGCGGCAGCAGAAGTGGTTGTGGCAGTGGTGGTGGTGGTGGCAGCGGTGGTGGTGATTGAAAAATATTTTTCTGACCTATTAATGACATGGCTGAGCTTGTTTTCTGGACACCAGCTCCTCTATGACTAGCTGAATCTTCGTTAGTGCAAGTATGACTTTCTGAATACCGAGCAGAATAATTCAGGTGGTAACTCTGTGTCCCACATTTGGGAGGTGGCGGGTTCAATCCCTGTATCCAACATTTTGGACCCATTGTTTCCCTGGGTCACCAGGAAAATGCTGGGAAGAATTTCCTGTCCCTCCAGTTCATTACATTAATCATTTCATTTCACCCTTCATCCCGTTAAATTCCTTTCAGGTTTGAAGGAGTCTAGGAGCATGGCGGTAGCAGCATGACAGGGGGGAACAAATGCACTCTGGAAATCTCGTCCCCTGGATAGAAAGGTGAGCTAATGGCTTCCGTGCCCCCATGGGATAGTACAAGCCCAAGAGGGGGAGGGGAGCTAAGCCAGCCTCCTCCTGGGTGCTTTTAACTGGGAAAATGTAGGGACACTGCCCTCTGCTCTGTCAAGGCAACGTTCTGGCCACCCTTCATATCCATTCACCTCATCCATCCTCTTGGGAGTACCCAGTGAGGGACATACACACAAAGTCACCTTCAGTCGAAGTGCTAAGATCACCTTTCAGTCGAGGTGCTAAGTCCCTCTCCGTAAGCTGTCATTGACCCATATTATAGTCCAAGAAACATGAATAAGAGATTCAATTGCGGTGGATATAAGATGATTTATTATTTGCAACTAGCAATGCTAACACATACTATGTCTCCAGTGCTACCTACCTTTCTTTATTTTACAACATTGTGTACCCATTACTTTTGAACTTATATGTAAATCTTCTGTTTTACAGCTGAAAATTTCGACTAACTTGTGTTTATAATCTCTGTGATTGTTTACCAAGTGCCTGTGATGTACGGATGGTTTCATAGAATTTTTCAACAGAGTTTAGTTGCAAAGAGATGGACCACACATCAGAGCAGCGCAGCCCCCCCCCCCCCCGCCCCACCTAACAATAGTATATATATATATTGGGAGCGGAACACAGTCGTTCTCTCAGTCTTTTGATTCTGACGAAGGCCATGGAGTCTACAATGGCCAAAAGCTCAATGTTTATAAATCTCTCATGGCTGATCACCATGAGAGATAATAACACCAACCGTGAAAGCTTGAAGTATTACAATTATCTTATTGTTAATTTTCTTGTACATACAAGGGGAATATGGGAATACATTAGACTTTCGGCTATAATCAAATGTTTTAAAGCTTTGAAATTTCATTCTCTTTGCACGGCCAAAATATAAAAAAGTGAACAACGATCCACCATTTAAGAAAAGTTTAGGTATTATAAAACTCACAAATAACAAGGAATACCCTCAAAATAGTTCATTCTACACAAAACTCTATCTGGACATAACTTGTGTTTTAGCGAGATCTACATTTTTTTGTAGATGTGGGGATGTTCCAGAGCAACTCTTAACACAACATACAATGTATATATAAAGCCATTATTTACTTACTGCAGCAAAGTTCTTGTAACAGCAAACACAAAAAAAATTCAAATCTTTCAAAATCAAAGTCTGAGATTAATTACAGGTGCTATCAAAACCACACCAATAGAAGCTATGGAAATACTAACCAACCAATACCCCAATGAATATGAAATAGAAAAAGCGGCTCTTATTCAACACGAAAAGTTGATCAGACTCCCATTCAATACATGGAACAAGAGAAATTTTACACATACACTAAAGACTCAGGAGAGCTTTCTTTCCAAAATTCAAGACATCAAGAAGAATGTACACCTTCCTAATTCAAAGGAAAACTCATAACTAAAGTCAATCCGACACATACATTAGACATCACATATTATTGACACCTCACAGAAGAAGTTAAGAAAAGTGATACTCCAACTAGTGTTCTAAAATTATTGGCATTAGAGACAATCCATACTAGATTTCCAGAACACTAATGGCTCCATATTTATACTGATGGATCATTGATATCAAACCAAGATGGAACAGGTGCTGGAGTCACGTGTCACCTCTTTTCCTATTACAAATCTATAAGTTATGGAACTACTAACTTTGATGGAGAAATTGAAGCAATTCGAATGGCCCTACAAAATCTTTTGTACAGAATTTCACATTTTCACCAAGCAGTTATTCTCTCAGATTCCAGGGCAGCAATTATAGCAATTACTTCCAAGTTGTCACCAAAAAAACCAAACAATTATAGAATGTTGGAAAATCCTTACCCATCTAACAGCACTTCAAAAACACCTAGTCTTCCAATGGATACCAGCTCACTGTGGACTGAGTGGTAATGAGAAAGCTGATTTTCTTGCAAAAAAGGATACCAGCGGTGTACAAAAATCTATAGTTAATCTACCATTTTATGCAGCTAAAAGATTAGTCAACTCTGAATTAAAAAAAATTATTGCAAAATATGACTATGAAAAGTCAAAGAATAAAAGATGGGAACTATCAAACATTCAAACAGTAATTCCTGAGTATCCTCGAAAAACAGCAGTTGCAACCTTCAGGTTGATTACAGGACATGATTGTCTGGCAAAACATTTAAACAGAATTGGGATATATTCTTCAACACTCTGTCCTCTATGTGATCTGCAAGAGGAAATGGACCAAGACCACCTTCAAATATGCCCGGCCACTTCTAGCGCCCCATCCATCAGTGAAAAATATTGGAGAGCAAGAGGATTAATGACTTCATTGTCAGAAATCCCGCATTATCCAACAACAACATTTTTTGTACAGTAAAATTTTGTCTATCTCTTATGATTTACCAGTTATTCAAACGTCATCCAGAGTAAACAGGAATGCATGGGCTATAGCTAGAAAATTCAAAATATGCATTTCATTTTCTATAAAAATAGCTTAAACATATGGCATTTTAATCAAATTATTACAGCCATTTTCAAGAAAAGCAATTTTTCCGAAAAATGTTCCATGTAAAGGGTAGTTTAGGGTGGAGGAATTTTCTTCAAAACCTTTGTGGCACATTCTTGAAAAATATTAAACTTAAATACCAACTTTGGTTTTTGAGCAACTTTTCACACATAAATATGCAGACCTTTTCTAAAAATGGTTGTTTTGGATTTAGTGGGCCTCAAAACATGTATTTCCATTGAAATCTAGACATCAAAATTTTGGGTCAAATACAATACTTCCCTACTTACTACACATAGTGGAGAGCATAAAAATATAGGAATGTGCTAAGTAAAATAGTAATAAAGGATACAGAATAAAGCACTAATTTAAAATTCAAATAATAAGATACAATCCACCTGGAAAATACTGATATTTGTAATTAACAACTGAGAAGATTATGTAATTGCCAAAATGTTAAATTTGGAGTGGAGGGAGAGTCCTCATATTCACCAGCTTCATTGCATAATCAAATCTGTGGTTTCTGTACTATGTGACAATCACTGCAAACAATATACTTATTCTCAAATAAATATAAACAAATGGTTTAAGCATGGATGTTTATGTTGTGCTTAGAAATTCATATATGACTTGCTACATCAAAATGCTCTGAGAGCATTATACTTTGCTTATTTCCATTCCGTAATGAGCTACAGTATTATTTTCTGGGGTAATTCGGTACAAAGTTGGAGGTTCTTCGTCTTGCAGAAGAGAGCACTACGAATTTTAAGTGATGATGGAACCTGTCACTCATGCAGACCCTTATTTAAGAAGATGGGTATTCTAACACTCACAAGTCAATACATTTTTTCACTTATATGTTATGTCGTTGATAACTACAATATCTTTAAATTCAATTCTCTTTTACATATCCACAGCATTTGATACAGAAATGACTTGCACAGGCCATTTAACTCCTTGCACATTTATCAGAAGGATCCCTGCTACTCCACCATAAACATATAATGGACTTCCTTTAGCTTTAAAATTACTGTGTAACCCAAAAGACTGTTCAAGATTCAAAAAGGAACTGAGAATGTTCTTGCTTTCACACTCTATTTACAGCATAAGGGAATAATATACTGTAAGTTCCTTAAACCACTAGTTGTAACTCTATTATAATGATTGTGTTTAGGTGTTGGGGAACAAATTGCATGGTTGTATAACGTGTTTTATATCCTTGAGCCTGGCTCATTCTAGGATCAAAAGAATAAGATGCAATGCAATGCCCCTGTCACCTCACTCATATACATACACTAACCTAACACAGGCAAAATTTCGATAACACAGTACCCTGTCACCTCACTCATATACACACACTAAACCTAACCTAACACGGACAAAATTTCGATAACACAGGACCCTGTTACACACTCATATACACACACTAAACCTAACCTAACAAGGGCAAAATTTCGATAACACAGGACCCTGTTACCACACTCATATGCACACACTAAACCTAACCTAACAAGGGCAAAATTTCGATAACACAGGACCCTGTTACACTTTTTTTTTTTTTTTTGCATTAACGTCCTCCAACATTGTGTCATATCGGACGAAACCCTGTTACACACTCATATATACACACTAAACCTAACCTAACAAGGGCAAAATTTCAATAACACAGGTCCCTGTTACACTCATATACGCACACTAAACCTAACCTAACAAGGGAAAAATTTCGATAACACAGGACCCTGTTACCACACTCATATACACACACTAAACCTAACCTAACCTAACCTAACACGGACAAAATTACGATAACACAGGACCCTGTTACCACACTCATATATACGCACTAAACCTAACCTAACATGGGCAACATTTCGATAACACAGGGCCCTGTTACACACTCATACACACACTAAAGCTAACCTAACACGGGCAACATTTCGATAACACAGGACCCTGTTACCCCACTCATATACACACACTAAACCTAACCTAACAAGGGCAACATTTCGATAACACAGGACCCTGTTAGACACTCATATACACACTAAACCTAACCTAACACGGACAAAATTTCGATAACACACGTCCCTGTTACCACACTCATATACACACACTAAACCTAACCTAACACGGACAAAATTTCGATAACACAGGACCCTGTTACCACACTCATATACACACACTAAACCTAACCTAACACGGACAAAATTTCGATAATACAGGACCCTGTTACACACTCATATACACACACTAAACCTAACCTAACCTAACACGGGCAACATTTCGATAACACAGGACCCTGTTACCACACTCATATACACACACTAAACCTAACCTAACCTAACAAGGACAAAATTATGATAACACAGGACCCTGTTACCACACTCATATACACACACTAAACCTAACCTAACACGGACAAAATTTCGATAACACAGAACCCTGTTACACACTCATATACACACACTAAACCTAACCTAACACGGGCAACATTTCGATAACACAGGACCCTGTTACACACTCATATACACACACTAAGCCAAGCCAAGCCAAGCCTAGCCTAGCCTAGCCTAGCAGAATTATGCCAAATATTGGGGGCCCTAAAGAAAGGAGTCGTAGACTTCTTTTCTCAGTTGTTACATCCATCTTGCTTTATGGGGTGGGGATCTGGCGCAAGGCACTGGAGAGACAGATTTACACCACACGGCTCCTCAGCGTGCAACGAAAGGTTGCAATTAGAATAACCAGCGCATATCGCACCACCTCTACTTAAGCATTATTGGTCCTGGCCAGAACGCCTCCAATAACTTTGTTGGCTACAGAACGCCTCCTAAGAGAGCAGAACGACATCAGAAGAGATGAGGCCAGACAGCAAGGTAACTAGAGAAAGAAACTTAACCTTATAATGCACACCGGTCCAGCGGCGAAGAAAGCCGAAGTGTTGGAGTCACGTGACTAACATGGCTGAGCGTCATGTGACATGCATCATGTCACTAAAAAGTTGAGCGGGAAAGGTAAGAAATACGCGCAAGTGATTGCAACTGCAATATGGAAGTGATTGAAGTGAGCCAAAAAAACAATTTATGTGCGCTGAGTGTGGGAGGTGGTACAAGCAGAGACCTTTGCAACGTCACGCTTCCACAGCTCACCCGGGGAGAGTGAATGCCATTGCACCGATTGCACCTCTCCAAAAACTTCAGTTTAAGTGCAGCCGTTGCAACTTTGAAGGAAGATCAGAAAGTAGTTTATACGAACACTTGGAAGTGATACACGATAGACGTGTAAAATTGGATGAACTGGAATTCTCATCATTTGGAGACTTCAAGAGTTGGAAAGAAGGAACTGAGGCGGCAGAGGTAGCAGAGACACTGAACATTGCAGTATCTTTGCTGCAAGAGAACTTGCATGAATAAGTGCTAATGTTAGTTATTTTAAATTATACTATTTACTAAAATTAAAATTGCAGCTAACAGTACCTGAGAGTGCCGGTTTAACTGAGAAAAATATATCTGTGTGTAATATTGGTATATTCTATTTGAGTGCACCCTGAGCCAGGCCTCCCAGAGGGGATAAAATCCCTATGCTGGTACCGGGAATCGAACTCGGGTCCTCTGCACCAGAGGCAAGCGTGCTACCAACTGAGCTACGGAGGTGGTTTCCCTGTCAGTTCTCTAAAAGTAATGGGGCAAAATTGTATTCACATATGTATGGGCATCAACTGTTGACTCAAAAAAATTCAGCCTAAAACTGTTTCTCCACTAATGGTGCACCATACACCTGGCGAGCTGACTGAGTTAACACATACAAATCATAAACAAATACACATCGTGCAGTAGAATACAATTACTGAGCTATAATACACTTTGTAACTAAGTACAGGAGTAAATAATGAAGCACACTAGTAGTAATACAGCCACACGATATCATGTCAACTCAATACTGATTATGAGCAGAGAAAAACAAGTGATACTCGTGACCTTGTGTATATCAGCTACTGGTGACACGTTTCTGTGTGCACAGTGGAAAAACACAGCATACGGTTCACATGTATTTGGATCTCTCTGTAGAATGGGGTGCTGAGAACCATAGCAGTTAGAGAATCCATAAAAAGTCACTCATACTCTATAGTTAAACCAGTTTAGATCAATCAATGTTAATTGTTCTTCACATATGCCATACACAGAACAAAGCTGATAACGAGAGTAATAAGATTGTAAACTTGCTACCTAAATACTTTTTACAACCACTGAAATTGTTTATAATCCATTTAAAATCGTCTTTATTTTAAGTGAAAATAGATATGACCTAGCCCCTAGGCACACTCATTACTTAGGCTACATAAAATACTGCTTTTCATTGCATTGTATTTTTATTTATTTCTAGGACATACACAGTGGGAAGCTGGAGTTGTGATTGTGGGAGTAAAACTAACAAGCTGTTGGCGTCCAGTACTGTATTTCATCGCATACTTGCCACACTTTCTCGTTCTGGTTATCGTTGCTCTTACTGATGGTGTTGAGCGACCCTATACTTATTATTTTGTGATGTGAACTTATAACAGTGTCGGATTTAGGAGTTATGGATGTTCAATATAAATTATTTTGTGATGTAAACTTATAAAATGTTGGTATTCAGGAGTTATGTATGTTACATTTTAATAATTTTCCGACATAAAATGTTAAAACTGTTAATATTCAGAGGAAGTTATGAGTTCAGAACCCAATTATTTTGTGATGTAACTCAAAAAAGTGTTGGTATTCTGAAGGAGTAATGTGTGTTCAATGTCAATTATTTTGTGATGTAAATTTATAAAAGTGTGTATTCACAAGTTTAGGACTTGTAAATTACCTATGTAAAACTAGGTAAATAAAGTGTTGTTTATTAAATGGGGAAAAAGTTGTTCATACTTTCTTCATAAAGTAAAAATATACAGTGCAACCATTTTGCAAAGAATAAATTATTTATGAGCGGCTGTGATAACTTTCAGTAGCTAGTGTACAATAATGGGAGTAATTCCGGGATTACAATGAACGAAACGTAATACATTACTAGTTTAGCGACATTTCTTACTTCACCATCTTGGCAGTTTGCAAACTGATGGCATCAACATTCAAGAATATATTACAATACGCTAAATACTCTACTTTCTCTGGTAAACTGAACAGATAGCAGTGATGGCATGTTATCTTTAATATTCCAGGTGTTGAGAAATCTTTATTTTATTATGCAGTGATTGCTTGCCTATAAATCAAGTTGGTGTGACTGACCATTATGTGATGTTAGTTACACAAACTTGTGTGTCTGTTTTAAGTATACATTTTGGCAATTCATTATTTGTTACTTCCTACACCAGCAACAATTCTGAAGTGAGAGGGATGAGGTAAACTAGGATCACCACTTTAAGCAGCAGGATAAGTAAAAAAAAAAAAAAAAAAAAAAAAAAAAAAAAACAGTGCATGAACATATAACTGAATCACAAGGGTATATTTTTGTTTCATTAACAGAAGCTGTACACACATGTTTATCTTCTTCCTGTTACACAGTGGGTTTTACTCTGCATTTCATGTGCAATATACTCTACCTGATCACGTACGAATAGTTTATACTGACTTAAATGACTCATTAGATTTTCAAATTAAGTCCAATCATTACTGAGATTGAAAGACACTTGTTATACACACACCTTTTTAAAACACTTTAACTTCTAAAGAAACTAACACTTTGAAACCTACAATGTGCTCAAGCACTTCTATAAAATCACTTTCATACACAAACAGTAAGTAGTTTTCACTTTCAATCATAACAAATGGAGAGAACGCCGTTTTTAAAAGTTCCCAAATGACAAAATCTTGTTTTGACACCATTCTCTGAAAGCTACCTCTTCCTGAAGTCTCTGCTATCACCTTTCTCCAGGATCCTTCTGAATTGATGCTAATGCTGTGCTGAAATATTTCGGTTGGTTCTCGAGGATAGTTGGTGTGCATCTTCTTTGAGCTAATAACGTTATAATTTGACTTGCAGCCACAACACAACGGCTCTGCGGCTCTGAAACAACAGAAATAGGTCACCTGGTGATAGTACTTGTGAGAAATACAGGTTATTTCAAATCTTAAAAAAATTATAGCTTACCTTATTTCATAAAAAATGTAGTAAACAAGCCACAGCTCCTTCAATAACAAACTGACAGCCATATTTGCAGCAAGTGTCAGGTGACGCCCAGCCATGTTAGTCACGTGACTCCAACACTTCGGCATTCTTCGCCGCTGGACCGGTGTGCAATATAAGGTTAAGTGCACAGAACACCTAGTAGGAAGAAGGGAAACTACGTGTCAAAAAAAAGCGCTCCAAGTGGGGCGAGTTAGAACGAAAGTATGAGAAATCGCGCTCCCGAATTCTCACGTTGCCGGTAGTTCCTACAGGATTTTTCACACCTACCTGTCAGTCTCATGGTCTCAGCTGATCGTATGTCCTACTGACATTTTGCTACCGCTGACGCGCGAAGTTTAACACATGAGCGTCCATAGTTGTAATTACAGTTTTTAAGGGTACTGCATATTAAAGTTCACGCAAAATTATTATAATTATATAATTATTATACATATTATAATTATTTGTAATTTAATTTTTTATAATTGATTTATTATAATTTAATACATATAATTTATAATTTTATAATTCCTATTTACTGAAATTGTCCAACTCTATATCTCAATAACTTTTATGACATTATGAAGTTCTGAATACTAAGCAGCTCCCTCTCCGGCTGCAGCCACAACTCAGGTACGTACTCCACAATTTCTCTTAGCATGACACCTTATCCCAATTCCTGCCTTCAGCATGATAACCCTCCACTAACACTTAGGCCCCAGGCCTGGGCCATGTGACCTGTACCTAACCCCACTCTGCCTGCATACCCTCTTGTATGCAGGTGCCTTTTTAGAGTTACCCACAAACATCAGGTTTGCTTCAGCGGTACCTGACATAACAGCACCCGACTTTCCCTTCCATCCTCGTAGAGTAGACGTAGTGCATGGAAGGGGAGGCGATGTATATCCCTTTTTGATGATCGTCACCTGGGCTGGCAGAGGCGGGGCCAGTCCAAATAAAAATTTTAAACAAAAATGAAGTTCTGAAATGGTTCCAGGTTCGTGTGAGTAGTTCTTTTAATGGAAAGGACAAAGATTTTTATGCCATTATACATAATTTTATCTCCAATTCTGAGGCTTGCAGGAATTATTAATTTTCTACTTTAATGAACTCAAAGTTCTGTGAATCTGCAACCAAGTAATACTAGGACATGGCATTGGACAGGAAAATTGGAATCACAACACTATTTTCAGTTACTACTTGCTTTTATTGTTATCCTTTAATAGAATAACATGAGAAATTCAAAGTATAACAAAGAAACTTTAGCACAACATTATGTACAAAACAGTAGCAATTGCTCAAGCATGTTAAATGATTTGCATAATATGAATAACAACTTTCAACTGATTACAAAGAAACTTAACACCTTCTGTATAACATTGAGTATTGCTTAGGCCCTTATAGTGATGCAAATAACAATAATCTGTTTCTGTAAGTTACAGAGAAACTTTAGCATAACATTCTGTATAACACCATAACTATTTATTACAAGGAAACTTCAACATAACATTGACTATTGCTTAACCCATTTACATAATTTGACGACCAGGGACATGCGTCTTTTTTGGCATATGGAATCGTATGACAAGCTCAGCTCGCTATGCTGCATTGCTCCATAAAATTTTCAACACAAAATAGTTAATGCCTGATTTAAAATAATTTTTTAAGCATCATGCCATTACAGCACTCACAGCTAGGTGATTTAAATCTGTTTTCTTGGTTAGTTGCCAAGGCATTGAAGCATGATGCGATTAGGTTAAGCCTTATAGTGATGCAATTCTTTCTGTAAATTACAGAGAAACTTTAGCATTCTGTTTAATATCATAACTGTAGCTCAAGCATCAAAAATGTTTAAACATAAATGAGGTTAGTTGTGTAAGGAAAACACAAGTATTACCCGGCATTTGCCTTTTCAGATTGAGGGAAAACCCTTTGGGGAAAAACCTCAACCAGGTAATGAAATATTAAACCAAAATGACATTGATAGAAATATACTGTGTGATTATATGGTACACACTTCCCAATATGGGATATCTAGGCAATAAATGCTTGTGAACTTTACAGGTTTACATAAAAGGTACTAACATTTCAATGGAATTATACCATAGTTCTAAAGAGATTCACAGCTACAGTGGCTCCAGAAAGCATTGGTCTGAAAGCACTAATGAGGAAAAATTAACTGTGTTAAATAGAACATAAATATTGTTTCCATTATAGTGTAAGAAATGTTCATTCACAATAGCACTTCTAATATTGACCGACAAAGCCAAATGTGCCATGATGTTTTAATGGGGTAATACAAAGCTAATTCACTTGCTTTTCTGCCCCCAAATAAGTATTGGTCTCGTTTGTAAACATGTGATGTATGATAGTGTGGACTACTCTACAGGTGCACAATGATATGGAATAGCACGTTTGGTAGTATGCAGCAGGCAGCGCTGTAGTTCGAAACAGTTTGTCTGTGCCTTGGAGCAGTTATGTCCAAGAAATCAAATGAAACAACTGAAGAACTAAGGACAATAGTAGTACATTTATTTAAAAATGGAACATTATTCAAAGCGATAAGGAAACCACTTCAAGATCTATTACTATTATTAAAAACATTGTGTATAAGTTTAAGAAAACAAAAACAATGAAAAATGTAGCAAGAAGTGACGGCCCTTCAAAACTATCTAGGGGAGAGAAAAGAGTAATGGAAAAGTAACTTAGTGCTCCAAAGATAGCAGCAGAAGTTGAAACAGAAATGGGAATAAAAGTGTCATTACAAACTTTCAAAAATATCTTTTACGACAGTGTTTAGAATGGGAGAAGTGCTCGTAGGAAACCTTACATCAATAGGGTGAAGAGAAGGAAGAGGCTTGCCTATGCTAAGGTACATAGAAATGACACCTAGGAATTTTGGAAAAACGTTCCCACTGTTGTGTGTCAATTTTGTATTTTCAAATCAAAAGGGCAAGTGACAATGTGGCATAAGAAGAATACTGAGGTAGATGACAGGAATATCACAGCTAGTGTAAAACATGGGGACAGTTCTCTGATGGTATGGGTTTGTATGAATGGTAATGGTCTAAGAGATTTGTATTTTGTTGACAGCACAATGGGTCACAGAATATATATTAACATTTTAAAGTCCCATCTTTTCCTCAAAGTGTGGAAAAATGAATCTTCCTGGAAATTATATTTTCAATAAGGACAACTCCAAGCACACAGCCTCAAATACCAGGCTGTGGTTGATGTACAACACTCCATGTTGGGCATAGACGCCATCTCAATCTCTGTGTGTAAATTAAATGGAGAAAGACTGGAAGAAAATATGAGAAAACATGAAATATCCAAAAGGAATGATTTGAAAAGGGCCCTACTGACTGAATGGAATAAATTTTCCACACAAACAGAACTGCTAGTGAAATCAATGCCAAGGAGATTAGCCGAAGTTTTCAAAAGGGGAGGCGAGCCTACAAAGTATTGAAGTGAACAAAAATGCCCAAGAACTTTTGTTTTGTTATAGACCAATATTTCTTATACTTGGAAGCAAAAACCTTTTCATTTCAGTTTACTGTTTATTTTGAATTGAAGAATGTTCATGTTTTGCATAGTTTATATTAAATATGTATATAAACATTCACACAGTACAATTGTCTGTGCTCATTGTGTTTACTTACTCCTTATTCTGTGCCTTCAAACCTGAAATCTATGATCAGACTAACACTTTTTGTTTTTTGAAGTCACTGTACAAGTACTTAGAGCCACAAAATTAGTTCAATAGTCTTAACTGCTAGTCAATCAAACATGAATATAATTTAAAATATAATTTTAATACATTTTACTACACACAAAACATTGTTGGGGTTCATAAAAGTGTTAACTGCAGCATTTAAAGCAAACTATTTTATTATGTGATTTAATGTCTATCACTGTCTAGTAGATTTCTCAAATGATTAAGTATTTCAAATGCTGGAAAAAATATTAAACCAATTGGAACATGCTGATGTAAACAACGCTGAAATGCAGAGCAAGTTTGAGTCCTAATTTGCATGCCTCACCAAAATGCCAATCTCAAATGAGAAATTTAATGGTATATAAAAACTACCGTAGTTATGTCCCAGGGACCTTCTGCTCTTTAGTGATGCAATTGTTACCCTTACTAAAGGTGGTTTAGTATCAGTGCATAACAGAAAGAAACAGAGATTGGAAGCCAGAACACTAATTTCAAATAATTAAAAAAAAATAACAACACTTAACAATACATTAGTTATCCATTTTTACAGTCAAATAAATTAAGCAGTAATCTTGAATCATACAAGAATACATACCTAAAACTGAATAACTTGTGCCAGAATATATAACTGGAAATAATATCACAAATATTGGTATTACAAAGGTCTAAACCTCGCACAATTTTAGCCATCTTTCCACAAAGCTGACTGTGAACCCTTCAAGTCAACTGCACATCTCAGCTAAATTGCCTTGAAAGTTTACAATACCTTTATGCAGTATTTTTTTAGCAAGATGGATAACATACCTTCAGATTAAAGTCTCCACTTCCTCAGTTCACCACCAGGAATACAGTCTATGCGCTGTGGCACTGGATCTGTAAATAAATTTTGAAATGATAACACCTTGAACTGCTGTAAGCTTGCATTCCTCTTATGCAGTAGTTTTTTTTCCAAGATGGATTAAATTTCGTGAAATATCAAACGACAACGAATGTGGGTAAAACTGTAATAAGACGTTCCATTTGAAGAAAGTATAAGTATTGCTACATTCACACAAAAAACAAGGAATATCTCCGAAATGGTTCACTCTACAAAATATTATTTGAGCGTAGATTGTGTTCTGGTGAGATCTACATTTTTTGTATACTAAGATTTGGTCTAGTGAGTGATTAGGGTTTAAGGGCCTGTCGACAGCTAGGTCATTAGAGCCCCAGATTTTGTGAAGCTGTTTAATCGTTGTGTCCTAGTTATTGGATCGCCATTTGAAGCTGAAGTCGTTGGTGACGTGACGTTGCCCTTCGATGTAGCTCGCCTCGGCTAGTTCTGCATAAGATCTCTTTATCTCGGGTTTGCGTAAGTGTAATGGACAACCCAAGAACAACTTTGTACATCATTTATTTTAAATATTTTCGGGAGATATGCCGATTCTATATGTGTATGTAGAGGAATCGCCCTCACATCCACGCAGCGCGACCTCCCGTACTGGTCTCTCGTTGAGTAGTGGCCGACGCTTTCTCTTACCCACGCTAAGAAGACCGTTCTCTTCCATTTGAATGTCATGACGACATCCAAGAAAGCCTCGTATCCAAAATGCTATTTTCTTTTCCCGCAATTTAGAAATGTCCCTTTCTATTATAACATGTTCTTTTATGAATTTCAAATATATAATTACCTTTTTAGGATTAAACGATGTTTACTTTATATTTTATTAGATATATCGCGCGACTTTTAAGGTTTGTAGGACTGACTTTCGAACGTGTATTTAAACTATGTGGTATGACGTCATGACTCGTTAATTTCAAACCAATAATGCGTTTATACTACAAATTTAACGACTATTATTTACTCATATCTTGTTCACCTTACAACACTTCCTGCTCTATTATCTATTTATGTTATTACTCAACACTTATCGCAAATCTCACATCCGGCAATTAAATTAAAACGTGTCTTTTTCAAAAGCCCATTCGATCGGAAATCTAAATTTCGGTATCAAATGCCCCCATTTATATTATTTTATTATTTCATAATAAAATAATGTAAATGTCTTGCCCGAAAGAAAAATTAAAAATTACTCCTGTATTTTGAATAATCGGCAACACTCCCATTATATACAATTTTCAATTACACTGTTTTTGAAATTGGTTATTAACACATTTTCTCATTAATCTTTTTAACATGACAAACAATTATACACTTGACTTAACATTAATCCTTAAATACTAATTACAATATGTTATGGTTTCTTCTGTGAAGCTTTTATATAAAGGTTAAATTTCAAGAGTCTTTCTTTATACTTCCTTCTTTCAGTTCATGTTTGCTCACTTCGCTCTCACTATCACTTGCACTGTGATTTTTCACTTTTGTTATTGTAACACATATCTGTACTATATCCTTTAAGCACTAAAATGTACATATATTTATATAAATCCATTGCACTCTTTAGACAAGTTCTTTCTTTGTCTTTCTGTGATAACTATCTATACATCTAAATATGTTAACAAATTTTTTACAAAGTAAATATTCTGTTTTCTCTCTATGCAGAGATGAACATTTTAACAATCTTTCTGAAGCTGTTATTGTGAGCTCTATACAATATATTTTTAAGCTCTTTGTAGTAGATAGCAATTCACATTCTGCATTTTTCATGAATATGTAAGTACCTGACCAATATATGGTTTTCAAGTAAGCTAACATTTAAATTTTATCTCAAAGCTGATTGGGCGCCAATAGACAAATGACACTTCCAATTTTTCTTTTACATTAAATCAAGGTTCCAAGGCACCACACGGTTTCTTGTATGGTCGAAGGAGTTGTTTATGCCATCTTCCCAGACATTTTTCATTTTTAACATCTTTTAATTCATAGGTATGATAACCAAATTTTGATATAATTTCTGCAGGACCTTTATATAACAATTCCATCCTTTTGTTCCTACCTCGCAATGCACTTGATAACTTATGGTCTTTAACTAGTACCCAATCGCCTATCTTAGGTTCCCATTTATGTTTTCTACTCTTTTTCTTTAATTTTCGCTTCTCTGCCTTTTTCTTGATTCGTTCAAAAGCAATTTTCGCTCTTTCTTCCTCACTTAACTGAATGTCATTAATTTTCAGTGTTTTTGGTACCCCGATCAATATTGGTTCTGGTTCAATTCCTAACATTAATTTTATTGGTGCAAACCCAGTAGTTACATTAATGGTGTGATTGATAATCTTTTCTATCAATGGACAATATTTCACCCAATCCTTGTGATTATGATGTGTAAGTACACGTAAATAAATTCCTATATCTCGGAGGACACGTTCTGTTGGATTCCCTGATGGAAAGTATGAGGAACAATGATATAACTTTATCTCATGATTTTCTAGGGTTTCTTTAAAGATTTTGCTCCGATGAACTGTAGCATTATCTGTTAAGATTGCCTGAATCTTGCCATATTTAGGCACACAATCTTTTATTATCTTTCCTACACATGTTTTGCTGCTGATATTCCTAACAGGATAAATTTTAATAAATTTACTAAAAACATCATGAAGAACAAACATATATCTACATCCAAATTGTCCTACTGGTAGCTCCCCATGTGCATCAGCAGTAACTAGTACATTTTTCCCTTCTCTTATGATTGTCTGAGGTTCTATATCAAATTTGATATTAAATGGTTTGGCCCTTTGACATAAATCACAGCTTGAACATATTTTTCTCACTTTCTTTGCCAAATGTTTTATATAAAAATGGTCACTAATTACCATGATTAGCTTTTCACTACCTGTATGAGCTAGTGTTTTGTGATAAGCAAGTATAAGTGTCTCTTGTAAAGCTTTAGGTATCATTACTTTCCATTTAGGTTCAATTCTTCCATGAAATTTATAGATTTTTCCCTCATAAATACCTATATTATCTTTTAGATTTTCTGTGATTGGTTGTGCCTTTTCTCTCAATTTCTTAAGTTCATCGTCCTCTGTCTGTAATTGTTCCAAATTTCGAAATTCTTTAGCTAATTGAGTCCCTTCTAAGGTTTTCAAATATAGTATGGTTACATCATGTTTGTTGTCACTAATTGTATCTGGTATTGTATAATTGGTTTTCATCCTTGATAACAAATCACTAAAAATATTTTGACTTCCTGCTATGTGTTTGATTTCTATGTTATGGGATGTGATCTCATGTATATATCTAGAAATACGTGTGCTTGTGAGTTTGCAAGAGTTCATAAATGCCAAACTAACATGATCTGTGTAAACTATTACTGGGTTGTTATATACATATTGCTTAAATTTTACAAGTGCAAAGTAAATAGCTGCTATTTCTTTTTCTGTAGTGCAAGCCTGTGATTCAGTCCTTGAAAGCCCCCTTGAAGCTACAGCAATGAGGTGATCTTTTCCTTCCTCATCTTTTTGTAATATGACACTACCATAACCAAGTCCTGAAGCATCTGTATAAATTATGTAGGGGAGATCTTCCCTAGGTTTTTCCAATAAAATTGACGCTGCAAACAACGTTTTTACCTTTTCGAAAGATTCTTGTTCTACTGATGACCATTGCCATTTTACATCTTTTCTCAAA
The DNA here is from genome assembly GCA_030765045.1 of Tenodera sinensis. Classification (NCBI taxonomy): domain Eukaryota; kingdom Metazoa; phylum Arthropoda; class Insecta; order Mantodea; family Mantidae; genus Tenodera; species Tenodera sinensis. The sequence continues at coordinate 37,502,669 of CM060973.1, forward strand.
AGTTGTCTTAATGGGGCTACTACGGTTGCATATTCCAGGATAAATCTTGACTGATAATTTAGAATACCAAGAAATCTTCTCAATTGTTTTATATTTTTAGGAGCTGGTATTTTATTTACGCTTTCAATTCTGTCGGGATTAGGCCTGATTCCCTCATTTGAAATAACATAACCTAAAAATTCTGTCTGTTTCACAAAGAATGCAGTTTTACTTGGCTTTATTGTCATGTTTGCTTTCTTTAACTGACTAAGCACATAATTGATATGATTTAAATGATCCTCTATATTTTCTGAAAAAATCACAAAATCATCCACATACTGAGCTACAAATTTCTTTATGGTTTCTCCAAAAATTACATACAAAGCTCTTAATAGTGCACTACCACTGGTATTCATACCAAAGGCACAAACTCGAAACTGATATAATATTCCTGAATGTAAAAACGCTGTATATTTTCTTAAATCTTCTCTAAGTGGGATCTGCCAAAAAGATGCTGTAAGATCTAAAGTAGAAAAAATTTTGCCCTTCTGCAATTTGTTCAATATTACCTCTACACTTTCTGGTCTAAATCTATCAGGTTTACAATGTTGATTTAGTTTTCTCGCGTCTAATGTCACCCTAATCTTTCCATTGGCCTTATTTACAATACATAGGGGATTCACAAACTCTGAATTCGAAATCTCAATAACCTCATCTTCTAACATTGACTTTATAACTGCATCTACCTCTTCTCTTATTGTACTAGGGATAGCTCTCGCTTTATGTGTAAAAGGTTTGATGGGTATCATCTCAAACGAATGAGTATAAATATTACATTTACCAGGTTTCTCAGAGAATACTTCTTTATTTCGGATTAATATTTCAAACAATTTATCCCTCTGTTGTTCATTTAGTTGATCAGCCTGAGTTACTTTTTTTCTCAACAATTCTTCTAAGTCTTCACTACTCTCCCTATCATAGTACCTAGTTGCATCAGAAACCCTCAAATTGTCTATGAAATCATTTTTATCCCATTCTACATTTTCTTTATTATCGACACTGTACTCTTTGACATTTACTTCAGTTAATTCCATAGCTCCTACTTTAACATATTCTACAAAGAATGTATCCCCTTGGATTTCTTCTTCCTCTTTTTCTCGTACAATAGTTTCTGAACTACTATCTTCCACAAAAGGCACTATAATGGTCTCATCTTCAACTTTCATTTCTAGAATCATGTTTTTAAAATTCACCACAGCTTCCCAGGCATAAAGACAATCACAACCTATTATAATATCTGTCACAAGTCTTCCTACAATCAGAAATAAAATTCCAAGTATTCTCCCATTTATTTCAATATTTATCATTGCTTGAAATTTTACTCTCTCTTTTCGTTTTCCCACAGCTAGCGAGCAATATATCCCATTAACTGGTAAAGACATTACTTTAAAACCACTACTTTGTAAATTATCATAAAAATTTTGTGAGCATACTGTGCTATTTGATCCCGTATCTATAATTGCATTGTATTGTTTTCCATTTACTCCAATTTTGATTTTAGGTGGATCTCCTACTTTTTCGTTTTCGTCGATTCTATTTTTACATTCTCTTTTCTTTCGTATCATCATTTGCCTTCCAGGACTATTTATTTCCGAGTACTTATCACAATCATTACTAGGATACCCAGTTCTCACTGAAGGCGCGTTTGACCGGGTCTGGCGTTTCCCTGATTTTTATGTATTGCTCCTGTACTATTTCCCAAATTGTTACTTCTGTTTTCCTGCATTAAATCGGGGTTACTTCCTACCATGTTTTTGACCGTGTTAATGGCCTCGACCATTTCCGCATTTTCGGGGGAATTTCGTCCATTAGAATACCTTTCTTCCTGTCTTGGTGACCTCGGTCTAAACTCATTATCTCCGTTTGTCCAATACCCATCATTTGAATTTCTACTATGTCCAAAATAACGTCCCCGTCTACCTCGATCAAATCTATTTGTATTCATATAATTCACCCTTATATTTCTTCCCCTTTGATTACCATTTCTATTTTGGTGATGCCCTTCCTGGTTATATCTACCTTGATTTTCCCACCGGAATGATTCCATCCTTGGTACTGGTCCTTTATATCTTTCCCTAATCTCACTTCTATTCTGATAATACTGTGCCCCTTGCCCGAAAGAATTGACAGTTTCTTTTCCTTCATATTTATTTCCAAATGAGTGTTTTGGCTTATTGACTTCTAAGGCTGATAATAATTCGATCATAGCTGCAATGCTATCGGGTCGGGCTATGATTAGGTAATGTTGAAGCGTTTCCGGAAAATGTGGAGTAACTATATTTATTAGATCTTTTTCATCCAAGGGAGGATCCAACATCTTCGATTTTCTCGCTATTCTCATAAAATAGTTGACCATCGATTCCTCCGATCTAGGATTAAATTTTCCATTGCTTAATTCAACTCTAATATTAGCCTGCCTACTAGCTCCCCAATATCTGGTTAAAAAGATGTTTCTAAAGGTCCTGTAATCATTATTGTTACCCATAGAAAGGCCTAGCCAATTAGCAGCATTACCCTTTAGACATTTTCTTACTATCACCATCTTGTACTCCTCTGGTATACGTTTCACCGTGAAGTACTCTTGTAACCCTTCTAAAAAGGCTTTAGGATCATCTGAATCTTCATTTTCAAAAACTGGAGGTGTCATTTCATTTAAGACATGGTTAGGCCAATGTAAATTTGAATTGTCACCTGTCCCTGCACTATTTCTGAGATCAGAATGGGAATTACTGTTACCTCTATTTTGCATCGAAATGTCAGCTGATACATCTGGTATTGCCTCGTTTCTTGCAACTTCATTACTAAGATTGTTGTGATTACATGCATTTTCATTTAATTTCAAATTTTCTAAGGCCTCTTTTACCTGAGTAATTTCTGTTACTACCCCTTTTATTTGGTCTGTAACATCCTCCAAATTTCTAGCCTGCCTTTCACTTTCTACATCAGATCTTTCCATTCTAACTTTACACCCCTGTAGCTCTTCTCTAATTTCTTCCCTGTCTTTATCTAACCTTTGTACTACCTCTTCCCTTTGTTTGTCTAATCTATATGTTACTATTTCCCTTTCTTTATCTAATTTTTCACTCACTTGTTGACCTAATTTCTTTTCAGAATTCTTTACTTCTTGCCGTATTATCTCTAATTCTCCCTTAACCTGTTCTCTATTTTCTTTTACTTCACTACTAACTTTATTAATTTCCTCCCTAACTTCTTCCCTAAAGGTTTCGAAAGCTCTCTTCTGATTCTCCAATTGCATTCCCACTTCCTGTTGTCCCTTCTCTAATTTCTGTCCTAACTCTATACTAGTTTCATCTATCTTACTCATCTTTTCCATTATCTTTTGAAACATATTCTCTATTTCTGACATAATTGCTGGCCTTTCTGAATTAGTATTAAACATTTCTGAGCTACCTCTAGGTGTTTCTCTAACGTTCTGATCTTCTACTTCTTGGCATATTCTGCTACCAATTACATTCTGATTAAATTCTTCCATCCTACTTACACTTTTCTCAATTTCCGGACTTTCAAAACCTAAGAAGTCTGTATCACTGTCTTCCATTTCTAAGCTATTTACATGTGTTTTTCTACTCACCAAAATTTTCAATATTTTCACTATTTCACTTTAACTGCACTTAAACTTGTTCACTACACTTTTCACAGATGTTGACACGCTGGGCACCTTCTTGTCTGCTGGCTCGATGCTGATCTGGTCGTCTTGGGGGTTTGGTCCATTCTTTCGGCGCCACACGTTGGGAAGCCAATTTGAAGCTGTATAATCGTTGTGTCCTAGTTATTGGATCGCCATTTGAAGCTGAAGTCGTTGGTGACGTGACGTTGCCCTTCGATGTAGCTCGCCTCGGCTAGTTCTGCATAAGATCTCTTTATCTCGGGTTTGCGTAAGTGTAATGGACAACCCAAGAACAACTTTGTACATCATTTATTTTAAATATTTTCGGGAGATATGCCGATTCTATATGTGTATGTAGAGGAATCGCCCTCACATCCACGCAGCGCGACCTCCCGTACTGGTCTCTCGTTGAGTAGTGGCCGACGCTTTCTCTTACCCACGCTAAGAAGACCGTTCTCTTCCATTTGAATGTCATGACGTCATCCAAGAAAGCCTCGTATCCAAAATGCTATTTTCTTTTCCCGCAATTTAGAAATGTCCCTTTCTATTATAACATGTTCTTTTATGAATTTCAAATATATAATTACCTTTTTAGGATTAAACGATGTTTACTTTATATTTTATTAGATATATCGCGCGACTTTTAAGGTTTGTAGGACTGACTTTCGAACGTGTATTTAAACTATGTGGTATGACGTCATGACTCGTTAATTTCAAACCAATAATGCGTTTATACTACAAATTTAACGACTATTATTTACTCATATCTTGTTCACCTTACAACACTTCCTGCTCTATTATCTATTTATGTTATTACTCAACACTTATCGCAAATCTCACATCCGGCAATTAAATTAAAACGTGTCTTTTTCAAAAGCCCATTCGATCGGAAATCTAAATTTCGGTATCATTTGTATATCTCTTAGGGTTTACCAGTTACACAAAAGCCATCCAGAGTAAACAGGACTATGTGTGCTATAGCCATAACATTCAAATATACGTTTCATTTGTCATAAAAATATTTTTATTTTATTTATTTTATTCATTTGTGCTACAACAAGCGAATAAGTGATACAACAGAGTGAACAATAATTAAACAAGTTTGAATATAATAGAAAGAGAATACAATAAAGTATTAAAAACTAAGACTAAAAATGAAACATATTAAACTACTATATAAGACTAGAATTGCAAATGGTATACTGATTCTGCAGATGACAATAATTGATAAAACTGAAAATCATATGCAAATAATTCCCATATTTAATTGTTTTTTAAACTGCCTGTAAGGTAAGCTAAAATCCAGCTCTATTTTAGTTGAAAATTTATTGTATTTCGCACACAACCTAAGAATGGGAGAATTTTTAAGGGATGACGTTTTCGGAGTCCTAAATTGAAATAGCTGACAATTTCTAAAATTAGTAGTACTGACATTAAAGTATACTCTGTCAAGCAGTTCTTCGGTGGATACCAGGCCATTTATGAGTTTATAAATAAATAATTGTTCAGCTATTACTCTACGATCATAAAGTGAGACTGTTGAATTTGTTAAGCAGTTGACTATACGACAAGTTCTGATTATAAATAAAAATACCATGAGTTTTGTAATATAAGTATCTGAGGAACTTTTCTGGATCTTCTCTATTTGATTGTTGTGACATTTATACATTGGTGACCATACAATTGAGGCATTACTACGAACAAGACTTTTGTATAGAATTAGCATAACTTGAGTGACTTTTAAGTCCCTACAGGTCCTGAATACAAAACCAAGTTTCTTAAAGGAATCATTGGTTATATTTATAATGTATTGATTAAAAGACAAATTCTGGGTTATGGAACACCTGAATCCTTGTCAGAATATACTCTTACAAGTGGAGAACTATTTAAATAATATTGTGACTTTTGGTTTGGTTGTGTAGTAAAGTAGACAGATGTAGTCGAGATAAAGAAACACTTTTATTTCCGTAAACAGTAACTTGTACACTCGTTGCAACAGCAAGAAAGTCTTTTCCGATTCTCCAACAGCACGACTCCGAATTCGTAACACAAAGAACTGTTCCTTCTCCCTGGCGTGACTCCTCGACGCTTCGCATACGTCTCTTCTTTCCGTCGGCACGACTACTCAACCTTCACATACGTCTGACTCACTCCTGTCGCACTTAACCGCTATTTATATCTCCCAGGCACTATTCTGGAAAGTTCAGTTATTCGGTGGAATACAAAGAGGAAGATTCCAGAAGCTTCTATCCTTTTCTCTCTTTCGGCAAGCGCCCCAACAATGCGGCCATTCTCTGTCTCTTTCCTTCGGCTCCTTTGCGGTAGTGCCGACAATAATGCGATGGGTGACACTGCGGTTGTCGGTAATTAGATGCGGCGGGCGCGGTGACACTGCTCCCTCCTCAGAGCTGGTCGTCCCGACCAGCACTATCACTGCGGCATCTCCCTTGCGCCCCGGTGGACTAACCCATCGAACCTCTCCTCCAGGAGGCACGATCCTAGGTATCGCTGTTGGATAGTGTCCCTTGGTCCGGGTAGGACGATGTATGCCATCCTGCTTCGAAATTCTGCAACAGTACCGCCGGTCTTGACGGTCCCTCGTCCAGTTGCCCTTCTTCCTGGTGTGTTGACGGGCCATCCTGCGCACTTGGAAACGGCTCACTAGGTACCATGTCCGCCGACCTCTCTGGCGCACCTTCGCAGCCACCTTGCTTCCGATGGGTCCGGCAACAAACCCCACCACATCCGCGCGAGTCACGTCCACCGCTGCACTCGTGTTCACTCGTGCTCGGCACGGTCTCTCCTGTATCCTGCCGTCCAAGACGATGTCCACCATTCTTCCGTTCACGGCACTATGTGTCAGGTGATTGGATGGCTCTGACGGTCCCCCCATGTTACACGCCAAGTCGGTTCTCGCGTGTTGCTCGTTTGCTTGTGCGCTTCCCTGCTGATCGTCTTCCACGTCATATCCTGTTTGGTTACGTACCCGACACACTCCTCCAGAGGATCCTCGATGACGTCCCTGAACTGCCCCTTTGTCTTCCCCGAGACGTACACTTTCGTTATCTGAAACGGGCGCAACTGTCGCCTCGGCCACTAGGTGCTCCCTCCCCGGGTCTGTGCTATTCCGTCTGCCCCTGGCATCCAGTACTTTGACGCTCTCGTCAACTCTTACTACCAGGGCGCCAAGACGTTCCCCGTCGTCCTCCACGACGTCCACATGCTGGCAGAGGTCTTCCACCTTTTCGCCGAGTTCTTCCACGCCTTCCGTCACGCCAATCAGTTCGCCGAGTTGTTCCACGTCTTCCGTCATGCCAATCAGTTCGCCGAGTGGTTCCACGTCTTCCGTCACGCCAATCAGTTCGCCGAGTTGTTCCACGTCTTCCGTCACTCCAATCAGTTCGCAGAGTTGTTCCACGTCTTCCGTCACGCCAATCAGTTCGCCGAGTTGTTTCACGTCTTCCTTCACATCATCTGAAACGGGCGCAACTGTCGCCTCGGGCACTAGGTGCTCCCTCCCCGGCTCCGCGCTATTCCGTCTGCCCCTGGCATCCAGTACTTTGACGCTCTCGTCAACTCTTACTACCAGGGCGCCAAGACGTTCCCCGTCGTCCTCCACGACGTCCACGTGCTGGCAGAGGTCTACCACCTTTTCGCCGAGTTGTTCCACGTCTTCCGCCACGCCAATCAGTTCGCCGAGTTGTTCCACGTCTTCCGTCACGCCAATCAGTTCGCCGAGTTGTTTCACGTCTTCCTTCACATCATCTGAAACGGGCGCAACTGTCGCCTCGGCCACTAGGTGCTCCCTCCCCGGCTCCGCGCTATTCCGTCTGCCCCTGGCATCCAGTACTTTGACGCTCTCGTCAACTCTTACTACCAGGGCGCCAAGACGTTCCCCGTCGTCCTCCACGACGTCCACGTGCTGGCAGAGGTCTACCACCTTTTCGCCGAGTTGTTCCACGTCTTCCGCCACGCCAATCAGTTCGCCGAGTTGTTCCACGTCTTCCGTCACGCCAATCAGTTCGCCGAGTTGTTTCACGTCTTCCTTCACATCATCTGAAACGGGCGCAACTGTCGCCTCGGCCACTAGGTGCTCCCTCCCCGGCTCCGCGCTATTCCGTCTGCCCCTGGCATCCAGTACTTTGACGCTCTCGTCAACTCTTACTACCAGGGCGCCAAGACGTTCCCCGTCGTCCTCCACGACGTCCACGTGCTGGCAGAGGTCTACCACCTTTTCGCCGAGTTCTTCCACGTCTTCCGTCACGCCAATCAGTTCGCCATCAATTTTCGCCGATAGCTCCGTCTTCATCTCTTTCAGCTCGGCAGCGAGGTTGTTTGACGTGTCCATTTTGGCAGCGAGGTTGTCGTTTGCCGTCTTCATCTCTTTCAGCTCGGCAGCGAGGTTGTTGGTTGCCGTCTTCATCTTGGACATTTCTGTCTTCATTTCGGCGAATAATTCTTTCATCATTGCCATCATCCTGGTTTCCGAATCTCCCTCCATCTTGGTTCTAACGTTGCAACTTCTAACGACGATGTAACGAAACTAGAAGCAATTCGACGGATCCCACTTCTGACACCAGTGTGACTTTTGGTTTGGTTGTGTAGTAAAGTAGACAGATGTAGTCGAGATAAAGAAACACTTTTATTTCCGTAAACAGTAACTTGTACACTCGTTGCAACAGCAAGAAAGTCTTTTCCGATTCTCCAACAGCACGACTCCGAATTCGTAACACAAAGAACTGTTCCTTCTCCCTGGTGTGACTCCTCGACGCTTCGCATACGTCTCTTCTTTCCGTCGGCACGACTACTCAACCTTCACATACGTCTGACTCACTCCTGTCGCACTTTACCGCTATTTATATCTCCCAGGCACTATTCTGGAAAGTTCAGTTATTCGGTGGAATACAAAGAGGAAGATTCCAGAAGCTTCTATCCTTTTCTCTCTTTCGGCAAGCGCCCCAACAATGCGGCCATTCTCTGTCTCTTTCCTTCGGCTCCTTTGCGGTAGTGCCGACAATAATGCGATGGGTGACACTGCGGTTGTCGGCAATTAGATGCGGCGGGCGCGGTGACAATATTGAGAATTTAAGTGTTGCTTGCTTCTGGTATATATCATAAAGGAGCATTTCTTAATATTGAAGTGAAGGTTGTTTTCCAAGCTCCATTTATAAATATTATCCAGATCAGATTGTAATTTCAGCATATCGTCAGCATTACTAATTGCCCTGAATAATTTTAGATCATCAGCATACAAGAGACATTTGGAGTAAATAATGCAACTTGGTAGGTCGTTTATAAACAGAATGAAAAATAAAGGTCCTAAATTTGATCCCTGTGTAACTCCAGAATTAACAATAAAAGTATAAGATTTTGATTGATGAAAATTTACATACTGTTTACTGTTAGAGAGATAGGAGGAAATTAAGTTTAACATTTGAACTGAGAACCCAAAATTAGAAAGTTTATATAGGAGAATATCATGATCTACCTTATCAAAGGCTTTAGAGAAATCAGTATATATGGTATCAATTTAGCAGGCTTGCTCTAAACCTGTGGAAACATACTGTACAAAATTAATAAGATTTGTGATAGTAGATCGTTTGCTAATGAATCCATGCTGATATTCCGAAATGTAAGGTTTGACATGCCAAAATATTCTACTGTACAAAATATGTTCAAAGACCTCACTGGAGCAGAAAGAACTGCTAGTGGTCTTTAGTTTTCTATATTGGTTGCATCACCATTTTTAAATATAGGAGTTATGCTTGTGATTTTCCATTGTGAAGGAAAATATTGTTTTTTTAAGATGAGATTATATAAAATTTTAAGAGGAAACAAAAGCAATTCAGAACAACCTTTTAAAATGTAAGGCGGTATCCCATCAGGAGCACAGGTTCCTTTGGGCTTTAATGTATTAATTGCACATTTAATCTCCTCTTCAGAGATACAATTAATAAACAATGAATATGAAGTTCCCAAAATTGCAGATTTAGGTATGTCATATAATGGTGCTAATACAGATTTAAAATAAGTAGCAAAAGTATAGGCAACCTTTTCACCATTATCTAAACAGACATCACCCATGGTCATAGTAGTCATCGTGCTATTATTTTTGGCTTGTCTACTTTTGATATAGTTCCAAAAATATTTGGGATTACTTTTTATTTGTTCTTCAACGTTTTTAATGAAGGTTTTATATGATTGATTAATCCTAATTTTGATCTCTTTCTCAGTTCCAAGTGCCTTTGTCTATTAACAGAAGAATATTTTAGTCTTTTGCGGAAATATTCTTTGTATTTTAATTTAGCAATGATATCCTTAGAGAACCAGTGAGGATATGACTTGTTCTTGTAAATACTTTTTAGTGGTACAGTGCCATGAAATACTGTGTTTATATTTTCATAAAAATAATTTAGAGCCGTATCAATGTCATCAAGATGTGAAAGAATTTCCCAGTCAACGTGCTTTAATTTGGTGTACATAGCACAATATTCAGCCTTCCTGAAATTATAAATTAATGAAGATGTATGATAAAAAACTTTTTGATTTATTTTCAAGGTTGCATTTAACTTGAGAGATGGGTGATGTTTGTCTTCTGGTACAAGAGATCTTAAACATACGGCACTGTAATCAAAATCGTCAGAGAAAAGTTTGAGAAAATGAAAACTTTTGTAAAATGTTCCATGTAAAGGGTAGTTTAGGGTGGAGGAATGTCCTTCAAAATCTTCATGTCGTATTCTTGAAAGATATTGAACTTAAATACCAACTTTGGTTTCTAACCGACAGCTTGGTTTTTTTTTTTTTTAAAGTTATGCGGAGGTTTTTCTTCGCTTTTTTTAATTCAGGGGCCTTAAAGCATACTTTTCCAGTGAAATTCTGAGTCGAATACAATACATAGTAGAGGAAGTGAAAACTCAATTCATGTTGAAACATAATTTCAGCATTGTTCAAGGATTTTCTTCTTCACTCGGTATATAGAGTTCTGGGGAATCCGGGAAGCTAACCTTTCTACGCTGCCTAATTACATCTGGCAACCTGACTCCCTGGTTTAGCTACTTGGCCAGAATTCTAGGAATTGGCGACAAGGTCTGGACCTTCACTAATGTCCTACTTAACCCTGGTAAACCACAAACTAATTCTCTGTCTGACAAACATTACACATTTTAATCTTACATAGCATATTCCTCCCATGTTAATATTTAAATTGGTGCTATTTGCTTACTCCCTCTGTTAATACTTTATTGATAATTCTGATTACTTTCTTACTAATTGAATTTAAAGGATTGATTTTCTTAATCTAAAATTTCTATATCATAACAACAGTAGTGTTTTCAAATGCTAATTTTAACCCCAGGCTGAGTACTGAAAGGGACAAACGTTATTTATTAAAAAAGGTCCTATAAATTACATTTACATGATCTTCTCCATCCATTCTTCAGCAAAGTGTTATCTACTTAAACGAGATACGCATTTGTAGAGTCGTTTACCTTTAGGTACAATGGGAGTGTGGGAATACATCAAGGTTAAACACAGTCAAATCCTTTAAGGACATTTGTTAGTGATTTTGGATAAAATATGGATTATTTTGGGCTTAATATGAATCTAAATAGATTGCAGAACATGCCCATATTGTGTGTTTGTGGCAATTAAGTGCATTTAAATGGAGTTTTAAATATGGCGCACAAACTGTCATGGCCCTTTTACACTGCACAACATTACCAAATCATGGAATACTTTGCTGACAATCTTTGGATGTAAGAAATTCTTTCGGACAGGAGCATGAAGCTCTGTTACTATGTTTTGCTTCACTGTTGTCGTGCTATGATTCTGGCTGATTTCAGCTCTTGAATAATCTCTTCAGTTTCTTGTGTGTGATTGTTATTGCCAGCATTTCTGAATGCAACGAGAAGTCTCAGGCAATTCCCTTGATCATTGGGATTCTTTCAGTAGATGTGGTCTTGCTTCGTGTCAGGTCATTGTTCTTTCCACTGGAAGCCTAAGCCCTTATGATTGTTATGATTCTTCACTAAAGGAAGTATAACGTTTTTATACTTGTACGAATTGCCTGATCTTAGTTTCCCATGGCTGCTGTAGTTTCGACGATATACATGTGATGCTTTCAGTATTTTACTGTACGTATCAAGAGCCTCTTCTGAATAGGCATGCTTTTTGGGATCCTGAAGATGAGCTTACTCAATCTAGGTGTAACATCATATATTTCTTACCTACTCAAACTATATTGCTAATAAAGTCAAAGATCTTGTTCCCTAGCATATAGTCCATCTTCATATCTTGCTCCATATGTCGTATCTATTTCGTTCCTGTCATTTGTTCGAACATTCTGTATGTAGCTCAAGATTTTCTCATTGTTAGCTGCATAATTATCCTTTTCCTGAATTTCCTCTCAGCTTGAAATGGTAGTGCTAGTATTATTTTCTCTGTATTTCCAGTTACTGGTTGAAGAGCTTCACCGATTACCTCTGGGTCTCAAACGTTGGCCTTTTAGTGCCCATAGCTTTTCCCTTATAACCCTAGCATGCTTGGCTGCAGATTCCTTAAGTGTTATACTTTTGCTGTCCATCTTAAAATGACACTAAAACATGTTTTCATGTCAATATATGTTGCTGTTAGCTAACGCTGGATTTCTGACAATGAAGTCATTAATCCTCTTGCTCTCCAATATTTTTCACTGATGGATGGGGTACTAGAAGTGGCTGGGCATATTTGAAGGTGGTCTCGGTCCATTTCCTCTTGCAGATCACATTGAGGACAGAGTGGTGAAGAATATATCCCAATTCTGTTTAAATGTTTTGCCAGACAATCATGTCCTGTAATCAACCTGAAGGTTGCAACTGCTGTTTTTCGAGGATACTCAGGAATTACTGTTTGAATGTTTGGTAGTTCCCATCTTTTATTCTTTGATTTTTCATAGTATAATTTTGCAATAATTTTTTTGAATTCAGAGTTGACTAATCTTTTAGCTGCATAAAATGGTAGATTAACTATAGATTTTTGTACACCGCTGGTACCCTTTTTTGCAAGAAAATCAGCTTTCTCATTACCACTCAGTCCACAGTGAGCTGGTATTCATTGGAAGACTAGGTGTTTTAGAAGTGCTTTAGATGGGTAAGGATTTTCCAACATTCTATAATTGTTTGGTTTTTTGGTGACAACTTGGAAGTAATTGCTATAATTGCTGCCCTGGAATCTGAGAGAATAACTGCTTGCTGAAAATGTGAAATACTGTACAAAAGATTTTGTAGGGCCATTCGAATTGCTTCAATTTCTCCATCAAAGTTAGTAGTTCCATAACTTAAAGATTTGTAATAGGAAAAGAGGTGACATGTGACTCCAGCACCTGCTCCATCTTGGTTTGATATAAATGATCCATCAGTATAAATATGGAGCCATTCATGTTCTAGAAATCTAGTATGAATTGTCTCTAATGCCAATAATTTTAGAACACTAGCTGGAGTATCACTTTTCTTAACTTCTTCTGTCAGGTGTAAATAATATGTGATGTCTAATGTATGTATTGGATTGACTTTAGATATGAAGTTTTCCTTTGAATTAGGAAGGTATACATTCTTCTTGATGTCTTGAATTTTGGAAAGAAAGCTCTCCTGAGTCTTTAGTGTATGTGTAAAATTTCTCTTGTGCCATGTATTGAATGGGAGTCTGATCAACTTTTCGTGTTGAGTAAGAGCCGCTTTTTCTATTTCATATTCACTGGGGTATTGGTTGGTTAGTATGTCTGTAGCTGCTATTGGTGTGGTTTTGATAGCACCTGTAATTAATCTCAGACTTTGGTTTTGAAAGATTTGAATTTTTTTGTGTTTGGTGTTACAAGAACTTCGCTGCAGTAAGTAAATAATGGCTTTATTTATACATTGTATGTTGTGTTAAGAGTTGCTCTGGAACATCCCCACTTCATTCCTGTTAGATGTTTTAAAAGTGAAAGGCTCTGCTCTTTGTATTACATTTTCAATTTGTTTGGTTCATGTAAGTTTGGTATCAAATGTAACTCAATATATAGCTTCTTTTATTCAGCCGGTGTCAGTTTATATGAAATTCTCAACTCAATATTTAGACTATGACAATCTTTTGCTCCATTGGCTGGAGCAGTGAAGGTTAGTATATCACCCATCTGAACAGGTGCAGGATAACTTTCAAAAATCGGTTGTTTATTTCAAACTTTGTACCTGATTTGTATTTGGTTGCATTGATATTATAGAGCATGAAATCACATTTCCACTTACAGACGACTTGTAGTATTCAAGACCAGATGTTAACATAAACCTTAACAAAGAACCTCTGTAACGTTTCGTCTGTAAGGTAATAATGAGTTGTCCTTTCATTTTCTCTAGTATAGCATTTATGACATTAACTGGTGCTTTATTCATAGATGCAGCCAGATGTTTATCCATGGAAGTCTGCCGGTTTGCCACAGTTTCCATGTTGTCCCATTGTTTCAGAAATATGTTTCAATAGATTGCAGCCCTAGGTACTGCGGCTGGAGGTGCAGCTCAAGTTGCCACAACACTGAACAAGAAAAAAGCTGCAGGTAAACACCTATAAACGTTTCAACATTTTGGTATTAGACTTTCTTGTTATTCACAACTTGAGAAATTCGCTGTTAAAGTCTGGCAGATCATTTCACTTCCATCCTGTAATGCAAACACTGTTTTTGCTTTCATAAAATGACTTGGCTCTCTTGTGTGTGGTAAGCCAGTGACTTGCCTCCTTCTTCCTCTGCAGATGAATTCTATAAAAGCGACGTCTCAATGACTAATCTCCCTTTTGTATTGCTACTTAGTCTATACTATCTGCATCACTCACACAACATGAATATGTTGTTAACTCATTTAGGCCAATTTATATGTAGTGACGTACCTCCCTTTTCCCCTGAGGTCTTCATTTATATATTTAATGATAAGCATTTTTACTTCCTCTACTACATACTTACAGTAAGGGAAGTACTGCATTCCACCCCAAAATTCAATATTGAGATTTCCTCGGTAATAAATGTTTCGAAACCTTGGATCCAAAAAAACTAGTTAAAAAGCAGCTGTGCGTGTCTGTGTCTGTCTGTGATCGCATGTTGCACTCACATGACTTTCTCTACTCTTGTACTAACCATTCTTACAAACTCTTATTCCTATATCTTCGTGTTAGTTTAGATAAACGCTCGTACAAATTATCTTATTGCTTATTTCCTTGTAGGTACAAGGGGAATATTAGAATACAGTAGGCTTTGTGGTGTAGTCAAATCTTTTAGTGCTTTGAGATTCCGTTCTCTTTGCACACTTAACATATAAAAAATGAACAACGATGTTCTATTTCACTAAAGTTTTAAGTTTTCTGAAACTCACACACATAACAAGGAATATCTCCAAAATAGTTCACTCTACAAAAAATTTATTTGGACTTAAATTGCATGTTTTAGCAAGATCTACATTTTTGTATAGTAAGATTTAGTCTATCTCTTACGGTTTACCAGTTATGCAAAAGTCATCCAGAGTAAATAGGACTACATAGGCTATAGGAATACATGAAGTCGATTTCCTATAGAACCAACCTGGAAGTATATGGAAATAAAATGTAGAAGACCAAAGTACCGCTTATTTTAAAGACGAAAACACATATTGCTGAATGATATACATTTAAAATGTCAAAAACAACGAAGCATCTAAATGCGGATCCACTGAGAGCAAATTACAGAAAAGAAAGAAATAATGACGAAGCTGATAAATGTGGAATTTTTGGGGTACGAGCCAGTTCACCTCCTCACAGTGCACCCTGGGTAATGCTTAACATATTAGAGGTTCACTTTGTTTTGGTGTTAGAGTCATGTTTCTTTGTTATTAATTAAAAACGCAAAAAACGTTTAACTTCTTCCACTAGAAGTATGTAAGTCTTCATCGAATATTATAAACACCAAACTGTTACCTGCTTTGACCTGGAGGCTTGGGTGCTATGTAATTAGAGACCCTTAAGGGTCTGGGAGGCTTCAGGGCTATTTTTATGACCGCAAGACTTCGGTCCTGCGCCCACATACGGGGCTTTTTCTAAAGGTGCTGGTATTATTTAGGGACCTCAAAACCTGTAATTCCAGTGGCATTTCGGAATCGAATTTGGGTGAAATGCAGTATCTTTCCTATATACTATGTCCATGTAAGAGAGGGAAAAATCAATTTTCCAGTTTGTTATGGGGTTTCTATTTAACGGGATATTGTGATCAATTCTGTCTGCAGCAGCATTGAAGTGCAGGTGATGGCGCTGGCAGGGGCAGAGCTGGGCAGAGCTCTCGGCCTTATGTTGATAATGTTGCTGATAGATGGCAGTGCGACACTGCGCAGCACTATTCGACTCTAGTAGCAGTTTGGGTGCATTATTCAGGTGCAGGTGATGGCGCTGTTGCCCAGGCAGAGCTCTCGGCCTTGGAGTTGATAATGTTGCTGGTAGATGGCAGTGCGACACTGCGCAGCACTATTCGACTCTAGTAGCAGTTTAGGTGCATTATTCAGGTGTAGGTGATGGCGCTGTTGCCCAGGCAGAGCTCTCGGCCTTGGAGTTGGCCGGCGAGATTTACTACTGACAACTGCAGAATGTTGCTGGTAGATGGCAGTGCAACACTGCGTAGCACTATTCGACTCTAGTAGCAGTTTGGTATTCAAGTGCAGGTGATGGCGCTGTTGGGCTGGCAGCTCCACAGCTTTGGAGTTGGTCGGCGATGTTCATTGCATAATTTGCTGGTAGATGGCAGTGAAACACTGCATAACACTATTGCACTCAAGTAGCAGTTTAAAACGTCTAAATGTTGGCTGGAACTGTGGCGTGTTCCCTTCGTCCAAGCATCTGGGAGCCTACACTTGGATGTATTCTATGGCCAATAACGCAGCACTCTGCCTGCTGGCTTCGCCGAAATGTCCGCTTGGTCAGTGGACATTTCAGCAAATGACCACAGGTGTTCGGACATTTCGGTAAATGTCCACTGAAGAGTAGAAATTTCGGCGAAGAAGGTTGGGCAGTGAGTTTACATCCTCGTGGGAAGACGACGGAGATCTTCAACATTGGCTTCCTTGTCCCGTTAGAACCTACGAATGTCCCATTCCAGGATTCGTAGGTTCTGACGGTACGAGGAAGCCGACTGTAGAAGATCTCCGTCGTTTTTTGTGTCTTTTTTAGTTATAAACCATCTTAACATAGAGTTGGTAGAGCACCTGCCTGCTGTGCTAGGGGTCCCGGGTTCGATTCCCGGCAGAGGGGTAGGAATTTTTCTCCAGCCAGGATTATTCCTCATCCTTCCCTGAGTCTGGAAGTATGAATGAAAGTGTGAATGTGTGTGTGAATTCAGAGTATAAAACCCCCAAAGATAGAAAAACCTAACGTATACGTGTAACACCATTTGTCAATAGGCAAGGCCGCCGATATGACCTCTGCATTTAAAGGCGGGATATAAACATGGGAAAAAAAAAAAAAAAGAAAAAAAAACACTAACCATGACTATTGTAGCTAGGGAATTGATTTTATGTGCCAAAAAATTTAAAATATTTTATATTTTAAGTAGAAAAATACAATAAATATGCATAAAATGTAAAAATGTTTTGTTTCAATATTACAAAACTGTGAATACTAATAGTCGCCCATCAATCATGCTAAAGCAGTGGTAGATTGAAACAACTCACTATTGCAGTGAGAACGCGAAAACGTTCTTCAAATGTTTCATCACAAACCGATGTCGATGGTGTCGAAACAATACACGATACCGGGAGAAGGACCTTTCAACCTCAGAGAAACAGTTTTTCATAGGAATGTCACTGGCATCACACATTATGAATTTCGCCAACGACTATTTCCCCTTCAAAACCGTCTTTTAACCGACTTTTTGTTTTTGAGTTATGCTATCCACACACAGACACACACACGGACCTTTTTCTAAAAATGCTTTTTTTTTTATTCAGGGTGTCTCAAAACATCTCCGGTGAAATCTCGACATCGAATTTTTGGGTGGAATACAATACTTCCTCTACGAAATTCGTTCACTTCTCTTTGAACTTGTGTGTAAGACGTGAGGGTTTTGACCAGCGATTACAACCCTGTCTCTTTGGAGTACCTTACGTAATTAACCGCTATTCCTCACCTCCTCTTTCAGTCGGAGAGTGAATCAGCACACAACCAGACAGTCAGTATCCAATGACGGACACAGACTATTTCATGGCAGTTTCTAAGTCATAACTTGAATTTTCTGGGGATTGCCTTAGAAGATCTCTTCGGATGATTTTTGCATAAACGATAAATAGTAAGAGACAAACAAAAGCTTACTAAATAAAAAATATGAATCTCGTTAAAACACACAATTTGTCAGATACTTCTTTTGAGTAAACCATTTCCGAGATATTCTTTATTCTTTGTTTAAATTTGTCAATAGCTACACTTTTCTCAAATATGAATGTTATTCGTTTCTTTATCCCTTGGCTTGCAAAGAGGCTGCAATTTCAAAGGCATTGCATAGCAAACAGCTTTTAAAACATATGGCTGTCGCTTGAAGTGCACCGTATTCCTATATTCCCCTTGCACCTACAAGAAAATTAGAAATAAGATACTTTCTGAAAATGCTTATGAGGTAGATAGAGAAATAAACATTTACAAGAATAGGTGTATAAGAGTGAGTATAGCTCTACATATATTTGTGAACAGAGTTGCTTCAAATTAAACTATATTAAAAATCTGTATCGCAATATGTTAAGCGACGGTCTCTTGGTGTATCTTCTAAGGCTCAATACCAAACAAGTTGCTAATGAACAGATGTTTATCGCATAAGTGCTTTAGTTAATCAAACGCAAAGTCCATGTAACCAACCCGCCACTGCAACACAATACACGGCTGGTGGTTAAAGAGGGGCAAAGTTCACATATAATGGAAGGAGGTAAATCCAAACTCTCCTCTTTTTTAGACATTGGACATCGCTGTTCTAGGTTGTGTCACTTTTTTTTTTTTTTAAAGAAATCTGAAAGTTGTTGCAAACGAGGATTTTAGCAGTAACGCCAAGTTTTCCTTGTGATATACCACGCTTCCTAAAATGACTAACTCATCTTCCCTTACAGGAAAAATAAAGCTAACTGTGTAACCCTTTTCCGTTCTTTTAATCGTTTTTAAAACGGTTTGGAAACCACGTCACTAAGAGCTGTTCCTGGAAATAAACCAGAACACATTTATCAAAGAGGTGATAATTTGCTCAGGATAGGAGTCGTGAATGAGATAATCAAGCAAGAAGATGAATCACAAGCAGTTTCCGCAGTTGCAAGAACAGGACTTTCCGAGTTTACATACGTCATACTTCACAGCAATGTCAGTTTATAGAATGCAACTCTACCAAGTAACCCACACGGACGCAGAGCCGAATCCTTACATAGCCCCCAAGCCTCCCGGTCAAACCAGGTAGCAGGTGCAGTTTGCTGTTTATAATATTTGATGAAGCATTACTTCTACTGGAACATATTAAACATTTTTTACTTGTATAGTGAATAACAAAGGAACATGTCTCTAATACTAAAAGGAAAGGAACCTCTAATGCTCAAATTTAAATTAGTGGTTCTTGTTTTAGTTCCTTTAGCGTTTTCCAGGGTGCAGGGCGTGGAAGCGAACTGACTTGCACCCCAAAACACTCCACAGTTATCAGTTTCGTCATTATTTGTTTGTTTCTTTGTTTTCTGTAATTTAATCACATTGGATCCGCATTTATGTATATGCTTCGTTGTTTTATATTTTACACCTATATCATATGTATATCGTCTTTAAAATACGCGGTATTATTCCTTTTACATTTTACCTCCATGTATGTATTTCCAGAAGAAATCGACCTCACGTACGCCATTGTTGAAATTTTTTCAGCTTTGAAATTTTCTACTTGCTACATGATGAGTTTCAAGTGTGGATAGACCTTTCCTTTTTGTTATTTATTGAGGAATTGATTGCAATTTTAGTATCTAGCTGAATTTGCTTCAGTATTTCAAGAAATCTATGTAAATAGATCTGGGATGCAAGAGTAAAACTGGTTATTGTATTTGTTGTGGAAACTTTCCCAGGTGTTGCCAGTTCTCTGTCTACTGCAACTTATACTTCTGCCCACATGGAAGGAGGAAAGAGTGCATATTCGTCGATGTAAGTTACCACTAAATGTAAGTCACCAACCATATTAGGATCCAGCATTGGCAAATAAGATATGTGGTTCAGAATCTTCCGATTTCATTTCTAGAATAGTAGTTATGTGCAAGTCTCAAATTTTGTATGTTTCGCAACAGCTGCTGTCTCATTAGACCGGTTCCCTGGGAGGCTTGGGGGTTGTTACCTGCTACGCGAGGCTTCGGTACTGCTCTGGCCCATCCACACAGCAAACGCATATAAATGTACTTGGTAAAAGTAATCTAAATGACGGGATAGCGAGTAGAAACATAGGTGCATAGACATGTATACCTTGCCTTAAATTGCCGGTGTTTACTAATGCTAATAACACGATTAAAATACAAGAGTATTTAAATGGTTTATAATGATGCTCTTTGAAGTAATAATGTAATATTTAATAGCATGTTATGTGACTTTTTTACTCTCTACCACGAATAGAAAAGCAGAGGAAGTAATGTATTCCTCCCAAAACTCCGATGTCGAGTTTTCACCGGAAATGTTTTGAGGCCCCCTGAATACCAAAAAAAAATTTTTTTTTAGAAAAAGGTCTGTTTGTGTGTGTGTGTGTGTGTGTGTGTGTGTGTGTGTGTGTGTGTGTGTGTGTGTGTGTGTGTGTGTGTGTGTGTGTGTGTGTGTGTGTGTCAGTGTGCATGTGGGCAGCATAACTCAAAAACGAAAAGTTGGTTGAAAACCAAAGTTGATACTTAAGTTTAATATATTTTAAAGATGCGACACGAAGATTCCTCCATCTTAAACTACCCTTTACATGGAAAATGTTTCGAACATTTTGATTTCCTCGAAAACGGCTATAAGTATTTTGGTTAAAATGCCATATTTTATGATATTTTCATGACAAATGAAATGTATATTTTGCATTTTATGGCTATAGCCCCTATAATGCTGTTTACTCTGTATGACTTTTGCATAATTGGTAAACCGTAAGAGATAGAGCAAATCCTACTATACAAAAATGTAGATCTTGCTAAATCACAGAATTTATATCCAAATACATTTTTTGTAGAGTGAACTACTTTGGAGATATTTCTTGTTATTTGCGTCAGTACGGAACCTCAAAGCTTTAAAAGATTTGACTATCGCACAAAGCCTACTGTATTCTAATATTCTCCTTGTACCTACAAGGAAATAAGCAATAAGATAATTTGTACAAATGTTTATCTCAACTAACACGAAGAAGATATAGGAATAAGATTTTGTAAGAATACTTAGTACAAGAGTAGAGAAAGTCATGTGGGTGCAAGACATCAGATTTTTTTGTCCTGGCCATGCAAAGAGAATGGAATGTCAAAGGCATTACGTAGTAACCAGCTCTTAAAATATTTGTCTATCTAATAGGAGAAATTCCGATTAAAATATTGTCACCGCGCCCGCCGCATCTAATTGCCGACAGCAGCAGTGTCACCCATCGCATTATTGTCGGCGCTACCGCAAAGGAGCCGAAGGAAAGAGACAGAGAATGGCCGCATTGTTGGGGCGCTTGCCGAAAGAGAGAAAAGGATAGAGGCTACTGGAATCTTCTACTTTGTATATCACCGCAATAAGTGAACGTTCCTGAAGCTTCCAGAATAGCGCCTGGGAGATATAAATAGCGGTAAAGTGTGAGAAGAGTCAGTCAGACGTATGTGAAGGTTGAGTAGTCGTGCCGACGGAGTAGTCAGACGTATGTGAAGGTTGAGTAGTCGTGCCGACGGAGAAGGGACAGTTGTTGTGTTACTAGTTCGGAGCCGTGCTGTTGGTGAATGGGAAAAGACTTTCTTGTCGTTGCAACGAGTGTACAAAGTTACTGTTTACGGAAATAAAAGTGTTTCTTTATCTCGACTACATCTGTCGTATTTACTTCACACCACACCCACCACCAAAGTCACACTGGTGTCAGGAGTGGGATCCGTCGAATTGCTTCTAGTTTCGTTACATCGTCGTTAGAAGTTGCAACGTTAGAACCAAGATGGAGGGAGATTCGGAAACCAGGATGATGGCAATGATGAAAGAATTATTTGCCAAAATGGAAACGAGAAATGACAATCTCGTTGCCGAGCTGAAAGAAGAAATGACGACGAGAAACAACCTCGTTGCCGAGCTGAAAGAAGAAATGAAGACGAGAAACAACCTCGCTGCCGAGCTGAAAGAAGAAATGAAGACGAGAAACAACCTCGCTGCCGAGCTGAAAGAAGAAATGAAGACGAGAAACAACCTCGCTGCCGAGCTGAAAGAGATGAAGACGACAACCGACAACCTCGTTGCCAAAATGAAGACGAGAAACGACAACCTCGCTGCCGAGCTGAAAGAGATGACGGAGCTATCGGCGAAAATAGACGGCGAACTGATTGGCGTGACGGAAGACGTGGAAGAACTCGGCGGAAAGGTGGAAGACCTCTGCCAGCACGTGGACGTCGTGGAGGACGACGGGGAACGTCTTGGCGCCCTGGTAGTAAGAGTTGACGAGAGCGTCAAAGTACTGGATGCCAGGGGCAGACGGAATAGCGCGGAGCCGGAGAGGGAGCACCTAGTGGCCGAGGCGACAGTTGCGCCCGTTTCAGATGATGTGAGGGAAGACGTGAAACAACTCGGCGAACTGATTGGCGTGACGGAAGACGTGGAACAACTCTGCGAACTGATTGGAGTGACGGAAGACGTGGAACAACTCGGCGAACTGATTGGCATGACGGAAGACGTGGAACAACTCGGCGAACTGATTGGCGTGACGGAAGGCGTGGAAGAACTCGGCGAAAAGGTGGAAGACCTCTGCCAGCATGTGGACGTCGTGGAGGACGACGGGGAACGTCTTGGCGCCCTGGTAGTAAGAGTTGACGAGAGCGTCAAAGTACTGGATGCCAGGGGCAGACGGAATAGCACAGACCCGGGGAGGGAGCACCTAGTGGCCGAGGCGACAGTTGCGCCCGTTTCAGATAACGAAAGTGTACGTCTCGGGGAAGACAAAGGGGCAGTTCAGGGACGTCATCGAGGATCCTCTGGAGGAGTGTGTCGGGTACGTAACCAAACAGGATATGACGTGGAAGACGATCAGCAGGGAAGCGCACAAGCAAACGAGCAACACGCGAGAACCGACTTGGCGTGTAACATGGGGGGACCGTCAGAGCCATCCAATCACCTGACACATAGTGCCGTGAACGGAAGAATGGTGGACATCGTCTTGGACGGCAGGATACAGGAGAGACCGTGCCGAGCACGAGTGAACACGAGTGCAGCGGTGGACGCGACTCGCGCGGATGTGGTGGGGTTTGTTGCCGGACCCATCGGAAGCAAGGTGGCTGCGAAGGTGCGCCAGAGAGGTCGGCGGACATGGTACCTAGTGAGCCGTTTCCAAGTGCGCAGGATGGCCCGTCAACACACCAGGAAGAAGGGCAACTGGACGAGGGACCGTCAAGACCGGCGGTACTGTTGCAGAATTTCGAAGCAGGATGGCATACATCGTCCTACCTGGACCAAGGGACACTATCCAACAGCGATACCTAGGATCGTGCCTCCTGGAGAAGAGGTTCGATGGGTTAATCCACCGGGGCGCAAGGGAGATGCCGCAGTGATAGTGCTGGTCGGGACGACCAGCTCTGAGGAGGGAGCAGTGTCACCGCGCCCGCCGCATCTAATTGCCGACAGCAGCAGTGTCACCCATCGCATTATTGTCGGCGCTACCGCAAAGGAGCCGAAGGAAAGAGACAGAGAATGGCCGCATTGTTGGGGCGCTTGCCGAAAGAGAGAAAAGGATAGAGGCTACTGGAATCTTCTACTTTGTATATCACCGCAATAAGTGAACGTTCCTGAAGCTTCCAGAATAGCGCCTGGGAGATATAAATAGCGGTAAAGTGTGAGAAGAGTCAGTCAGACGTATGTGAAGGTTGAGTAGTCGTGCCGACGGAGTAGTCAGACGTATGTGAAGGTTGAGTAGTCGTGCCGACGGAGAAGGGACAGTTGTTGTGTTACTAGTTCGGAGCCGTGCTGTTGGTGAATGGGAAAAGACTTTCTTGTCGTTGCAACGAGTGTACAAAGTTACTGTTTACGGAAATAAAAGTGTTTCTTTATCTCGACTACATCTGTCGTATTTACTTCACACCACACCCACCACCACAGTCACAATATGATGCTGAATTTTGTATAACTGGAAAGCGTAGGAGTTGAACAAAAAGTTGAAGGAAAGAAAATCTAGACTCCGTTGAAGTATAGACTTTGAAAAATATGAATCAAAATACTTTGGAGAATATTTATCACTTAAAGAATGTGAGGATTGTAGAACGACTATGAAAATCAACCATTTTGAGTAGAGGAATTTGCGTTATTCTTAACATTACATATTATTTGCAGAAACATCTATTGTTTGTGGATATCGATGTTTAAAACGACCAGATGACAAAGGGGTGCAAGCCTGTACCCTAATGGTGCCAGGTGCCAAGAGTTGAAAACAACCATTATGGTCATTATGTCTAGAATGGCGAGAGGAACAAGCCAGGTAGATCCATGAATCGGTAATGGATTTGGGCGTACAGTGACTTACATTGTCCCGAGGGATAATGAGGGTTCCTTTTTAAAGGTTCAAGCTGATTGTGGCTGCTGATATCGTTAACCTTGTATAACGGTAAGGCTACTAAACTAAGGCTGTATAACTAAGGGAAGCTACTAGGGTTTTGAACCCGCAACGTCCTAAAAGCGAGTCACAGACACCACCTCCTAAGCCATCTCCAGTGCTACTTTTCGGGAACGCGTTTCCGTAAACATTTTCTGATAACAGAATTTAAAAGCTACGAAATTTCCGCTTAAAAGGTATGAAATGAGATTTTATAACTACTGACTGATTTTATTCATATTTGTTCGGTTGGCTTCCATTTAAAGAGATTATAGCAGCATTAGAACCGATCGCAGCCTCTTTACAAGCGTCAAAAATAAACCGCTTTGCTAACTTCTCAGCGGATTTCAAAGCTGGAAAAATTTCAACAATGGTATACGTGAGGTCGATTTCTTCTTGAAATACATACATGGAGGTAAAATGTAAAAGGAAACCGTCATCGGTAGTCGCTAAGCGTAAACAAGACACATGTCCCCGCGTCAACCACTGCAAGTAGCTGAATGATACCTCCGAACACGGAACATTCGGATCCAAAAGTACTAATTTCAAATCTCTGCTCAGATCATATGCACACGCTACTGTATCTGAAGAGCTATTCATGTACAGAATATTGTCCATAGCAATTTTTGTTTATATACTCATAATATATTAAAAAGTTTCAGAGAAATTATTTAAACGTTTGTATGCGAAGGACTTTTAAATATGAATTAATTTCACTAAATTGTTAAAATTATTAAAGCTATGCACCACAATGACATCAAATTCGGTGCACATTTTAATTTTTGCAAATTGGATAGAAAGTAAAGAATTTTCAAAACTCAGTAGGGTACCCCTTTAATTGTATAATTTATAAAGTGTTCTACTATCAGAATTTTGCAAAAACATAATACCTGTACATTTTGATTTGTGCATTTATTTTCTAGTTTAAGCCCTAGTCAAAACATATATTTCCAGTGAAATTTTGGTATATTTTTGTGTGAAATACAGACTTCCCTAATTTACTATACGTAGTAAAAAGTAAAAAGAAGAAACCACAAATGATGGTAGGTGTATCTGGGCAGGAACTGTAACAAAATACAGTTTATTTTATGTGGAAATGTTTGTTGCTAAGAGCGGAAGCTAATGTAGTTTATGAAGTAAACTTCTCTCTGCGACTAAATATTTACTTCGGCTAGTCAGCAGAGATGGAAAAAGTGTGCTGCAGCCATAAGCAGTGAGGTCATTCCTCCTGTGATTCTGCTCTGCAGGTATTGACAAAAGAAATTACTGTCAGCTCGACCACTACGTTGTTTGTGAGTTTGATGTTTGGATCCTATTGTGAGCGCACAACTCCGTCATATAATATAACATATATACAGCGTTACTACAAATGACTTTTAGATTTTGAAGACGTGTAAATTGCATTTAATAAAGCTTAGAAACATGAAACTAGTATAAATGGAAATAGAAAGTCAAAGTTTTTTACAGTACTTTAGAAATAAATGTTCCATGTGAATTCCTTTGTTAACAAGGCACACAACAAGCCTGTAATTTATTTCCGTCCAGTTACGTCCTACCTAGTCATGTGATGACTTCTGTCACAATTATGAACATGGATAGCATAACAAATAATGACACTGTCTAAGAATTTTCATATCATTTATTAACTATAATATAGTGAATACGAGGAAGAGATAGTTGTTCAAAGTACCCTCCTTCGGAGGCAACATAGAATGTCAAACGATATGCGCAATCATCTACATCAGCACGTATGGCATTTATATTCAAATTCTGCAGTTTGCTTCAAATCTCGTTTTATTACCCCCAAATTTCTTTGTCTTGTCGAGCAAGTTCTACTCTCGATGACAGTCGATAGTCGATGATAGTCTAATAGTCAGAGTTGCCAACTCCGGAAATGAAAACGCACCGAAAAGCACTAGAACTAACAAACACGGTAAAAATTCGATATCTTTCCCGCCATATGCAGTATTTTAACAAAATAGAAAAATCAGTTATACAAAAAGTGTATGAAGTTTAAAACCTGAAGGTGAAATAATTAAAACGATCCTGTAGGTAATATTATAATTATAGTACGCCACATGGCAGGAGCCATGTCGAATATCATCACGTAAGGTTATGTACGATACGTAGAGTTGTCCTCACTTCGTCAGAATCTGCCACAAAACGTCAAGATTTGGATTTTTTCACTTACGTACGTCCTTCGGTAAATCATAGTTCCACCAACGTTTCCCGTATGTCTAAATCTTATTGCCAAAACGGACGACGATTAAGGGTTTCTATAAACACTGATTAGCCATTGTTTTCACTTGTAGTATCAACTGAAATTACTTATTTGATATCTCTTACATTGAAAAGCGCTAGATTTTCACCATGGCCCTAATTACCTAAATCTGGTACCAGATGCATTTAAAAAACACAAGATCTGCTGCCAAAAGCACCAAATTGGCAACCCTGCTCACAGTTGGTAATCCAGTCGTGGTGCACTATAAACTCGGGAACATTGCCGTAAGTCGATGTTGCACGTGTTTAGCCGTGCAGTCCTGCGATATGAGTTATTTGTTTGGATAATCGGCTCTGATACGGCAAGGTTGTTGAAACTTTTATTTCGTTCCAGCTCAATAGTGTGTTGAGGTTTGACCATAAGTTGTTTTCCCCTAATGTTTCGTGCAGTTTTTCCATCTCTAGTTTTCTATTTAGTAGGTCAAAGAACTTCGTGAAATCGATGAAGACGGTGTAAAATTTACTTTTTCCTCTAGGGCTTCCCAAATGTGCTTCAAAAGGAGTTCGATTGCTTGTAGGCTTAACCTTCCTTTTCTGAGTCCTAGTTATGGCGTTATATAACAATGGGTTTTTCAACAAGTGTATTCCACACAAAAACTGATTCCGAGATATTAGTGGAAATACGCGTTTTGAAGTTCCTGCATAAAAAAGGATTTTTAGGGAAAGGTCGTGTGTGTGCGTGCGTGCGTCCGTGTGTGTGTGTCAGTCTGTGATTAGCATAACTTTAACGAAACATTGGTTAAATACCCCCGCCCCAAACTATATACCTGAACCATTTTACATAAAATGCTTATTTTTTCAAAAATAGGTCTAACAGTTTTATTAAATGTTATATGTTTAAGATGTTTTCATGGCAAATGAAATATATATCTTGAATTTTGTTGGAATGTCCTGAAGTCCCCTTCATTCTGGTACTTTTCACAAACAACCTAGCTGTCGACGGGCCCTTAAACTCCATTCACTCACTAACTCACTCACTCTGTCACTCAGTTACTCATTCAGTCACTCACTCACTTATTCACTTACACACTCTCACTCACTCATACAGTGGAGCTGCAAAGAGAACGAATGTCAAGGCCATTACATAGAGACAAGCTCTTAACACTTTCTAATCTAAAAGCGTATGTACATATGTCCGGAAAGAAATCCTTGTTGAGATATGTTTTAGAGAAAGGCACATTTTCGATAGGTTTGGCATACACTTTAAATTTTCCCATAGCCAAAAAATGCAATGAAATTAAGTTCGGCGAATGTGGAGGCCATGCTACTGGACCTCCTCGACCAATCCATCGTCCAAAGTTTCTGGCTATCGGGGCATTTAAAGACATTGGTGTATGCCAAACCTTTTTAAAATGTTTATAGATTTTTTATTAAATTTATAAAAGTTTTGAATAGGTATGATTAGGGATGAGATGGAATGTTTTGTAATTTATTTTGGTAATTTGGTTCCCCCCCCTTTTAATTTTAGTTAGAAGAGGTGTGGTTTTGGACGTTAAAATTTTGTGATTTAAATTATTTTATTTTATTAATCTGTAAATTTTTTGAAGTGTGCATTTGTTTTATATTTGTAATAAAATAATAACGATCTGAATATTGCACATTTTTCTAAAATGGCTCATATCTAAACAAGTATTTGTTTGCGTACATATTTTTATAGGAACATTTATTCAGACACTTTTTTAAACACTCACGACGTGCGACGGGCGGGTTAAGCTCGCAGTGTTTAAGAGACAAATACAACATTTCATATTGGGAAGTGATTTATCTACTTTTTGGTGCTCGTGGAGTGATTACTAAATTTACTGTTAATTTGTTCCGACGTTTTGAATTACAATTAAGTGTTTTAAAAGAGAGTTTACAAATTATCTGTGGTTCTTTGTACATTTTGCACAACCATTTGTATACTACACTAAATAAAATAAATAATTCCAAAATGGCTAGCTGTCCGATTTCCAAATTTTATAATAATTGTGTACATTATTACATTTTATCTATTAAATATTTTTATATTATATGATTTTTTATCCTTTATCATTCAGATTTTTTCTGTTTACAAAATATTGTTTTATCACTAATTTTGTTCTGATTCATTAATCCAAACTTTCACTATAGTTTTACTTAGTTTAAAATATAATTTCCCTTCTAGATATAAGACGAGCTTTTTGGTATAAACTTGGTTGTATGAGTTTTTCTTCTCTTTTCTTTGTTCAAAAATCACTATTTTATTTTTTCAAATTTTTATGGAACATCTAGGTATATTGTGTTTGTTTACATTCATTATCTAGATTAAACTGCAGTAATAAAATGCAAAAAGTAGTGAGTTATCTCAAGCAATTCAGGAGTTACCATTGAAAGAGAAGTTCAAAACACCCAGTCAGGAGGATAGGACTGTCAAAATGAGATCCAGACCAGCATGTGAAGTTTTGGCTGTCATTAAAGCCTAATCAAAATTAACCAATCATGTACATGCGCCACAGTTTACGTAATTTGACACAACAGAGGCACTAAGTTTAAATGTCAAAATTGGCTGCCTCTCCCTTCGTTGAAGCGTCTAACGCTGTAACATGAAATAATTCGTAGAGGGAAAATTCAGAGCAAAGAATAGAATAGAAAATATGTTTGGAATCACTTTGATAAACGAAATTATAAAATTATAAAATTTGATGAACGAAATTATAAATTAACAGCAGATACTGCAACTACTGACAGTACCAACTGAAGCATCACTATGGGCAAAACTTGCGAGAAATTGAAAAGTGTAAGTAATAAATGCGTTTTCAAATGAAGTTTTATAAAATAGTGGAATTACATTTGTTGATTAGAGTGCACATTAGTCTTCTATCGGTAGTAAAACAACTGATAGGTCTAGTGCTGGTTGAAATCAATAAACTGCGTGTGCAAGCAGGAAACTAGGTCAGTGGTATTTTAATCTTGTAGGCCGTGTCAATGGACGCTGATTTAGGCCTGCTTCATTTTGCTTTTAAGAGGTTAGTAATTATAACACAGCATTTAATAACATTTCATAAGTATATCATCCTTTAATTCGTGAAATATCTTAATAAATGCAACTAGTGATGGTCAAATTCCCTAGATAAATTCTCTCATCGCCTTGTTACACCAGAATTTATCGATAATTTTTATAATCACTCGTGGCATTACTCATAATTATGAACATTACTTTTTCACCAACTTCGGAGACTTTTGGTAGAAGTGATGTGGTTGCATTATTAGAAGCAGTCTATCATGTTTGAACAATGATTTAACAGCATATTTAAGTAGCCTCGTTACATAAATAGTGCACTATTCCTGTGGAACAGGTTTCAGAACCTTAATGGAAATTTCATCTTATCCTGCCTAACCCCCCTCCCCGCTCCCCATAATACTGATAAGTTATCAGTCCTCATGTGACATAATGCAATTCAAGTTCTAGAAATTTATCTAGGAAGGATGATTGCAAAATATCTATATGTTGTGACTTATCTTTGTTTCTCATATTTATAGTTAAGTTGCACGATTTAAACAAAAGTTATTATACAATGCGTTTCAGAATTCCTACCTATCAGTGGCGTAAATAACGGCCCCACAGGCCCAGCGGCATGAGGGGCCCCCAACTTCAGGGGCCCCCAGACTGCCTTTAATAGTTTCCGCCCGCCAGTCATTCCACCAATTGCTCCATTATCACCTTTCCAATCACCCATTTCGCCTACATTTCATATCATCCTCTCCCTCACTCTCATACCTGGTTTTTGGCTAATCGCCCGCTTCCAGGTCTTCACTCTGTATGATCCATAGGTTCCTGTGCCCCCCCCCCCGATAGGCGTCTAACCTTAGGCACTGGCTTGTAAGTCCTACATAACGGGAGGGTAACAAAGAAAAAGAAACCCACTTTAGGTGTGCCAAATTTTCAAGTAAACAGATGTAAAATTGAAACACAAAATTCACTGCCAAGCACCTTAAGTGTAAGGTGTAAGCAAATATTGTGGGGAAGACTTGGAATATGTGGGAAGCCAATTTGTCTTTTGAAGACATTGCTCGAAGTTATATATTCATATGTGCATTATACAGAGTCGTACACGCAAAGCACGACCACTGCATGCCTGTAAAAGTAAACAGATACAAACACCTCCGCCTTGCTATACATCCCCTGTGAAGATCAGTAGAATGCCTCCAGAAGCTGTGGAGACGGTATAAATACCTGCTTCCAGAGTGGACCAAACCTGTCTTTGGCATGGGAAATTCTGCCCGTTTCGTCTTTCTTTGTACGTATCCCAAATAACAGGAACGTTTGAGCACTTGTATTAGACGGCATCACATGCGTGTGATTCACTGTGGCGTGTGTTAAAGCGCGCCTGGCTATTTCCCTTTGCTAAGGTTAAGGCGGAAGTTGCACATTTAAACTGCCTTGTATGCACACACCCGGAAATGAGTCATCTTTCAGCGACAAACAAGCGACTGTTTAAAACTCTCTAAAACAGTGTAAAGAAATCACATGTAATCCGAAAGTTATTTTCCTTAATATGAAGTTTTTGTTCAGAAATGTCAGGCGAAAATCAAGCGCGAAGATTTAATATAAATTAGTTCATGTGTTTTTGCAAAAGCAGTCAACCTCCGGGGTTCTTTGCTTAATTGCAGGGGTACTCAACAAGCGAGCACACGCTCGCTTCACCTACACATGTTATATCGCACCTCCACTGACCAAGGCAAGCAGAACCAGACCTGCTAGTCAGAGGCGGATGGCGCGGAGTATATACCGGGTAGAAGAGACGTCATTACATTGGCTTGAGCTGCCTACTATTCTCTGATTTACAGATCAATGTCACTTAGTAAACCGCGTGTACAGTGCAAGCCTAACTTTTGTGGAAAAATTCGCTGTCATTCGAAAAGTTGAAAAAAATTTGAAGAAAAAATCTGAAATCGCGGAAGAATGCGGATATATACCACCGAACACTCTGTCAGCTGAAGAATAAGCAGAAAATTTAAAGCTGTGCCTCAAGTGAAAATGGAAAAATTCGAAAAATAGTAAAATGTAACTCATTTCTCAGGCAATTCAAAGAAATAAACCAATTGCTCCATTTTTACTGTCTCTACTGGTAAGTAGAGGAAGTATTGTATTCCACCCAAAACTTTGATGTGGAGATTTCACCGGAAATGCATGTTTTGAGACCCCTGAATACAAAAAAGCATTTTTAGAAAAAGGTCCGCGCGCACGCTCGCGCGCGTGTGTCAGTCTGTGGACAGCATAACTCAAAAACGAGAAGTCGGTTAAAAACCAAAGTTGGTATTTAAGTTTAATGTCTTTCAAGGATGCGACACGAAGATTTTGAAGAAAATAGCCCCACCCTACACTACCCTTTACATGGAAGATTTTTTGAAAATTTTGATTTTCTTGAAAATGGCTCAAACGATTTTGATGAAAATGTCATATGTTTGAGATATTTTTATGACAAATGAATTGTGTATCTTGAATTTTCTGGCTATAGCCCCTGCAGTCGTATTTACTTTGGACGACTTTTGCATAACTAGTAAACCGTTAGAGATAGACCAAATCATACTAAACAAAAAATGTAGATCTTGCTAAAATACACAATTTACGTCCTGATAAATTTTCTTGTAGGGTGAACCATTTTGGAGATATTCCTTGTTATGTGAGTTTCGGAAAACTTAAAACTTTCGTGAAATGGAACATCGTTGTTCATTTTTGTATATGTATGTTAAGTGTGCAAAGAGAACGGAATCTCAAAGCTTTAAAAGATTTGACTATAGCACAAAGCCTACAAGGAAATAAGCAATAAGATAATTTGTACGAATGTTTATCTTAACTAACACGAAATAAAAGGCTAAAGGAGACCTCCACAATCTGATATTCTTTTGACATTCACAACTACCGAAGCGCAGTACAGGACAAGGAATTACACCCTAGCAACGGCCTTTGGACTTCGCTCTCCATACAGTTTATGCACTGCATTAGTCATAAGTTAGTAACTTAGCTTCGAAAATGAAACGATACGTACAAAGGTAGCAAACTAGCTGCAGCATTGAGAAAGTATGGCTGGTAACCACTCCAGTACTTACTGATGCAAGACATTTGATAATAGTCTTTCGTTTTCGAGCACAGAACAAGTTATATTAATACTTCAGAAGTCAATGACCTAAATTCAAGCTAACACAGTAGTATACGTAGTTATTAAACAAAACAAGTTTGTGGTATCTTATTTGTAACCTTCACGAGAGAAAATTAGACCTATTTACATTAAAACTGGTCTTAATGCGACGATACATTAACTTCTATGCGATTAGGTATTGTTTCCCATAAAATGAACATGGCCATCTCTGATTAACAGCTTGCAATGAAATAATGCATTTGGAGATATCAAGTTAGTTTCTGGTAGTGTCAACGAACTTTCAAACCACTTGAAGCTTAGGATACATGCAGATACAACATATACACATACAAATTATCAACCCACTTCCATTTTTACTATCTCTACTGCGTATATAAGTAAGGGCTGTGTGTACTCGACCGAATTATTCGATGTGGAAATTTCGTCTGAAATGTATGTTTGAGGCCCATTGAATAAAACAAAAGCATTTTTAGAAAAAGGTCCACGTATGTATGTGTATCTGTATACGTGTCTGTGTTGTCTACCTGTGAACAGCATAACTCAAAAATAAAAAGTTGGTTAGAAACCAAAGTTAATATCTAAGTTTAATGTCTTTCAAGGATGCGAAATGAAGATTTTGAAGAGAATTCCTCCACCCTAAACTACACTTTACATAGAACATTTTTATTTTCTCGAAAATGGTTCTAACTATTTTGATTAAAATGCCACACGTTTAGGATACTTTTATGAACAATGAAATGTATATTTTGAATTTTCTGGCTATCGCTCATGTAGTCCTGTTTACTCTGGATGACTTTTGAATAACTCGTAAACCGTAAGAGATAGACAAAATCTTGCTTTACAAAAATGTGGATCTTGTTAAAACAGACACACAATTTATGTCCAAATGATTTTTCTTTTTTTGAGGAACCATTTCGGAGATATTCCTTGTTATCTGAGTGAGTTTTGGAATACTTAAAACTTTCGTCAAAAGGAACATTGTTATTCATTTTTATATGTTAGCAGTGCAAAGAGAAGGGAATTTGAAAGCTTTAAAAGATTTGACAATCGCTCAAAGCCTGCTGTATTCCCATATTCCCCTTGTACCTACAAGAAGATGAACTATAACATAATTTGTACAAGTGTTTATCTCAACTAACACGAAGAAGATATAGGAATAAGAGTTTGTAAGAATGGTTAGTACAAGAGTAGAGAAAGTAATGTGAGTGCAACACATCAGATTTGATTATATATAGTTATTCACTATAATTAAAATACCTTGTATGAAAATGGTAGCTTTTCAGCAATTAACATAAATCACTATTATTAACTGTACGTGTCAAAAAGTCCACCCAGTGTAATTAGTATTCTTATCCTTTCTTCGTGTTTGGTTTTGCTGTGTTGCGAGCGATAAGACTTGTGTGCTCCTGAAAAGCCAAGGAGGGGTTCCCTTTAACCTATCGCTAGTTATTTACATGTTCCTCATAAAAGTTATGAAGTCGTTAAAGTCTACTGATATGTGTGATATTTCAAATTGCTTCTTCATGCACGTTTGCAACGGACTTCCATTTCATTTGCTTATTGACAAATGTGTAATTCATACTTTACTGATATTTTCATCATGTCTCCGGTTTATAAGCTGGCGCCGTATTCCGGAAGCCAAACTCCATGCCTCTCTGCTTCTCCATTGTTCTGGGTCCAAATTTATTGATAGTAAGGCTGCTTGTATTTCATCCATCCAAGTTGTCATCGGACGTCCCCCTTTTTTCTCTTTCTTCTAGTATCCATTCCAGTATTTTCTTTGGCAGTCGTTCCTCTGGCATTCTTT
This sequence comes from Tenodera sinensis, assembly GCA_030765045.1. NCBI lineage: Eukaryota > Metazoa > Arthropoda > Insecta > Mantodea > Mantidae > Tenodera > Tenodera sinensis. The sequence goes on from CM060973.1 coordinate 37,537,324, forward strand.
TAACTTACCCATACCGCTGTAACCTTTTCTTCTCTATAATATCCAAAATATCTGGTTCTTTTACTCTTATAATTTCCTTATTTTCTGGTTGTTTTTTCATTCCAATCTTGATTTTCTAACAGATCTCCTCTGTAGCTAGAATTTTATGTTTTCTGTGGTTGGAATTTGCCATATCTCTGCACCACATGCAAACATAATTTGGGTTATTGTTTTATAAGTGTGTAATTTCCTATTCTGTGTGATATTTTTTTCTCTGTTTCGGGAATTCTATGCTTGATTTCTGTTACAATTTCCCTGACTGAGCTACTTTTGTCCCAAAGTAGGTAAACTCATTGCTTAATTCTTACTGATGCTTTAAAAACAATAGTTACTCGTGTTAAGAAAAAATCGGATTTATTACATTCACATGGATTTCCTGACCGTTTTTCAACAGGATGTGCTTTATAAGGCTTATCTTTCTATCTACTTAAAGTTAATCGAGATAAAGGCTTGTAAAAATAGTTTTGTTGTATAAGTATTTCCTTGTATGTACAACGGAAGTAGAGGAATACAGTGACCTTATGCAATAGTCAAATGTTTTAAGAGCTGTCGCCATGTGATGACTTTGAAATTCCAGTTCCTTTGCACAGCCAAGAGACAAAAAGAGAATACCACTAACTATTTGAGAAAAGTATAAACATTTGAAAATTCAAAGAATATCTCGAAAATGTTTATCTCCATAAAACAGTTTATTTTACATAAATCGTATATTTGTCAGGAAAAGATGTAAACATATGGTTTTAATCAAAATTGTTAGCCATTTTTGAAGCATTTTGCACGTAAAGGATAGTTTGAAGTGGGGGGGGGTGGGGATTTTCCTGAAATCTTCATATCACATCCTATCAAGATGAAGAACGTAACTACCAAGTTTGGTACTTGACCGACATTCAACTTTTTGAGTTGTGCTGCTCACAAACAGCCACACGCACACACGTACGCAACCCTTTCTCCTGAATGCTTCAATTTTTTTTTTTTTTTTTTTTAAATATACGTTTCTGGTCAAATCTTGTGAACATCTAGAGAAAGTAAAAATAACTTTTTGCTAGAATAATTTGTAGAGGCGGTACAAAATAAACGATAGTGGATAGAGAATATCATATGAATGTGTATGACACATCAGATTTGATTGTCTTTATAGTTCAACAACACGTTCTTTTCCAGGTCACGAATGCCGCATAACCTTTCGGTAGGGCTCGGGGCGCTGATCACTTCCCAACCTCCAGTTCTGCACCCCACTTATTACGCCTGTAATGGGCAGCGTGTTTTAACGAGATCTACATTTTTATATAGTAAGATTTGGTCTATCTCTAACGGTTTACCAGTTTTGCAAAAGTCGTCCAGAGTAAATACGACTACAGGGGCTATAGCCAGAAAATTCAATATATAAATTTGATTTGTCATAAAAATATCTCAGACATATAGCATTTTAATTAAAATTGTTAGAGGCATTTCTAGAAAATCAAAATTTTCGAAAAATTCTCCATGTAAAGGGTAGTTTAGGGTGGGGCTATTTTCTTCAAAATCTTCGTGTCGCATCCTTGAAAGACATTAAACTTAAATACCAACTTTGTTGGTTTTTGAGTTATGCTGTCCACAGACTGACACACAACACACACACACACACACACACACACACACACACACACACACACACACACACACACAAACACAAACACACTCACACGCGGATCTTTTTCTAAAAAATGTTTCTTTTTTTATTCAGGGGGCCTCAAAACATATATCTACTTTTAAGTAGTAGAGAAAGTAAAAATGATCATCATTAAAGTGTATTTTAATTTTGTTGAACCTGTTTTGATATCGTGTTTTGTGTTTTGTTAGAATATAAACTATTGCTGGTTATTATAGTGGTAGATAAAATTCTTTATTGGAAATTACGTCCGTTTGGTATTTCAATATTTGTGAATTCTAAGAATCACTTTAACCTCTGAACCGATGTGCGCCGTAAGAGCACGGAACTAAGAAATCCCCACATTTTGGATATCCCAGTCCCGGGGCAGGTTCAGACGTTCAACAGTTGACCTGACTCTCCATATTAAATATATATTTTATTCCTTTGACCTAAAATGACGTAAAGTAGCAGACGCATTGTCAGCTGGTTTTTTATCTCAGATTTCACAGACATTGTTTTTGCTTTTAACTAAAAGTATACGCAGAAGCCACTAGAAGAAAGCTCTTTATTTATCTCTGTGATAACCCCGTTAAATTAACCATCTCAAAACACGTACATAAGCGTGTTCAAGCATGCCCTGCCAGGGAAAACCTTTAACACGAGGAAAACTGACGCCGTTTCAGAGAAAATAAGCTTATCATTCAACAGTTCAAATGAAAAACCTTGCATTCACATGCTTTCCACTTTTATAATTTATTTCATACAGCCTTGACAAACAAGTCTTACGAAGAGAGGTATTTTATTTACAAAAACGCTATACTGGGAAAAATCTTGAGCATAAGGAAAACTTTGACGCCGCTTCTATGAAATAAACTTATCGTACAACTGTTAAAATGAAAAATCTTGCATTACATTCACATAGCTTTCTCTTCTGAATATCATTTATTTTATATAGACTCTACAACGTATTCTTACGAAAGGTGAGATTTTATTCATGTTAATCGAGGTAAACTCTTGTAAAAAAGTGTCTACACATTTCGTTGCCTTTTCGAGCGGGACTGAGGGACCCGAATCTATAGCCAGAAATTTAAACATCTTTGTTGCACTCACATGTCTTTTTACTTTCTCTACTGGTAAGTAGGGGAGTATTGTATTCCACCCAAAAATTCGATGTCGAAATTTCACCGGAAATATATGTTTTGAGGCCCCCTGAATCCAAAAAAGCATTCTTACAAAAAGGTCCGTGTGTCAGTCTGTCAGTCTGTCAGTCTGTGGACAGCATAACTCAAAAACAAAAAGTCGATTAAAAACCAAAGTTGGTATTTAAGTTTAATGTCTTTCAAGAATGCGACACAAAGATTTTGAAGAAAATAGTCTCACCCTAAACCACCCTTTACATGGAAAATTTTTCGAAAATTTTGATTTTCTTGAAATTGGCTGAATTGATTTTGATTAAAATGTCACACGTTTGAGATATTTTTATGACAAATGAAAGTATATCTTGAATTTTCTGGCTATAGCCCCTGTAGTCGCATTTACTCTGGACGACTTTTGCATAACTGGTAAACCGTTAGAGATAGACCAAATCATACTACACAAAAAATGTAGATCTTGCTAAAATACACAATTTATGTCCCAATAAATTTTCTTGTAGGTTGAACCATTTCGGAGATATTCCTTGATATGTGTGTGAGTTTCGGAAAACTTAGAACTTTCGTGAAATGGATCATCGTTGTTCATTTTTTTATGTTAAGTGTGCAAAGAGAACGGAATCTCAAAGCTTTAAAACATTTGACTATCGCACAAAGCCTACTGTATTCTAACATTCCCCATCATCTATTTATTTATTTATTTATTCATTCATTCAGTCACTCACGCACTTACTCACTCACTCATTTATTTATTCGGTAAGCTGACCACTGCCTATGTTATTTTGCATACGCACGTGTCTGCGTTTTGTTTTTCGCTGACCTTAGTGCAATTGACGTTAACTGCTGATTTCATGGTACTATCGTATCACAGAGTGATGACGTTTTACCTGAAATGTGCACGCAGCAAACACGAAATAACTGCACTAGCATATTTAGTCAATGTATTGCAGAATCGCCAACATTTCAAAATTATAACTTTGGTAAAGTGTCCTCGAACGCAATTGAAAGAATTCGATCAGTTGTCAATAAATATAATTGAATCGTATATCATTACTTGTTATGTGCATAAGAGTTGTTCAAAGTTCAGTTGGATAACTTTAAACCTTTGAACATATTAATTAGCAGAGTTCGGAACTTGGGCAGAACTCGTTTTTAAATTTGTCAAGTCTATCTTCAATTTGAAAGTGAGTCTGTACGAATTTTACCTCTGTGATTGAAATGGCAGAGTTTTATGTTACCTTTTTCTGTTTTTTTAAATATAAATGCCTACTTTACGAAATAAATGGTATTTTTTTTGCTTTTATTTCATTATTTATCATTTATCTGGATAAACTTAGAAACATTTCAAATATATTAAATAAATGGGGTTTTCTAATTACCTTTTATTGCCTTTCTTAGTATTCATAATGCCTTTTTCCTGCCTATTTTAGCTATTTCAACAAACAAGTCAGGATATTAAAGGTCTCGTCAAGAGCTTTACGAAAACCTAAATAACGTTGACTTAGTCTACGCGTAACAGTCATTTTGGCCATAAATTCTCTGTCAATGGGTCAATTTCAACAAACAAGCCAGGATATTAAAGGTCTCGTCACGGAAACGGCTCCGACAATTAGGATGAAAATTTATATTTAGTTAACATTTTGCTTTGCAAGTTTATCTAAATAAGTATCTCTCCCCCCCCCCCCCCCCAAAAAAATACTAAAAAAAAGAAAAAAAAAGAAAGGAAAAGTAAAGAAAAATCGAGCGAAGCTCAGTCGCCCAAGAATTACTCTTTTAAATATATAAGATAATGCTTAAACATCCTTTGTCTGTTAATTAGTTTTCAAAAATATATTTTAGAATATTTTGCAAAGAAACCCACAGGATGGAAATTTGGAAACATATTTGAACACAAGGTTTTACTTCTTAAAATTCCTTTATTATTTATTTCTCATAGTTTTCCTGAAAAAAACAAAAAAACTATATATGTAATTACACTTACGAACAGAAAGAAAAATGCATTTTTTCACTCTCCATAACCACGTAACAATTTTAAGCACGAAGAGAAGGCGTACTTAATCCTTTCAAGACGCTGTGGGCAACAACGAGACGAAAAACTCATCGAGTGGAAATTGTAATGATCAAACTGTTGAACAAAATTTCTGTGTGCATTCATATTACTTTCTCTGCTCATGATTGTACAAACTATTTCTTTAAAAAATACTTCCGTTATACTTAATTTGAGATACACATTTGTGCAAATGGTTTCCTCGTAACAACAATGAGAAGAGAAAACAGTAGGCGTAAGTGAGAGTCCAAACTTTTAAGAGTCGGTCACTATGTGATGGCTTTGACATTCCGTTATTTTTGCATGCCCAGGACATAAAAAAACGAATAACCACTTTCAACTTGAGAAAACATAAGTTTTGAAAAATGCAAACAAATAACAAGAAATTTCTCAGTAATGGTTCACTCACCAAAACAGGAATGTATTTGACACAAGTTGTGCGTTTTAACGAGATCTATGTACGTCTTTTATTGTTTTATTTATTATTTATTGTCGTTTTCACAATCTTATCCCGACATCTTGAAGTTGTTTAGTATATGGGGTTACAATGTAGCAACAAAATATAAGATAACAATAATGTAACAAGAAAACAAGTAACATTATTATTATTATTATTATTATTATTATTATTATTATTATTATTATTATTATTATTATTATTATTATTATTATTATTATTATTATTATTATTATTATTATTATTATTATTATTATTATTATTATTATTATTATTATTATTATTATTATTATTATTATTATTATTATTATTATTATTATTATTATTATTATTATTATTATTATTATTATTATTATTATTATTATTATTATTATTATTATTATTATTATTATTATTATTATTATTATTATTATTATTATCGCTGCAAAATTCTTGCACTGTAGAGTTACTGCCACCTGCAATGCCAGTATTGCGCAATAGCCTCCATTCTATATCTATTTGTTGGATTTCTTCTGCTTTTACCAAATTAGGAAACCGAGAAACAAGTGACTGTGCAATTGGCTGAACTGTTTGGATTTTAGCTGTTTCTAACACTTCCAACATTATAAGGAGAGGATCAGTTAATGAAAAACGACTTAATATGTCGCAAATTGACTCAGGTAAAAATCAACACATCGTAATTTGAAAACTTGTGCATATTTGTCGCGCAGGGATGACTTTGTCAGATATTTGAACTTGGGCACCGAAATATATGTTTTCTACAGGAAGAAATACTTTTGGACTCCTGTATTCTATTTCAGTGGAATTCAAATGTTCAGTTTAATGTGGCAGCCGAGGATAGTTCACAATGCGTAAACAGATGTGGTATAATGTTTATGTATACAAGTGATTATATTAACCTTTTGTTTTTATACACAAGGGAAATGCCTTGCCTGAAATCTTTTTCGGAAGAGCGAATTATATGATGTTAGGGAAAATGGTGTTTAAAAATGGAAAATACCCAACAAGCAGAAGACTTTGAAGTACATTCAGTTTTTTAGCAGTAGATCAGTAGATTTGCAAAAAAGCGGAAGATCTCCTGCAAACCTTGGCAACCCTGAGTACATATCTTAAGTATACAATCAATATCACTAGAGCTAATGTTCCATATAAAGGATAGTTTGGGTATTTAATCGCGAAGTAAGATGTGAAGTCAGAGTTCGCGTAAAATCTGCAAAGTTGGCAACAGTAGCTCGTAGCGTTGTTTCTAACTCAGGGCTTTGTCTGAAGGTCAAGCAATGCAGTGTTTTCTCTGTCGTGGTTATGCAATGGAGCCTTAAGCGATAATAATTGGTGACTGGCGACCACTGGAACCTAATTCTCAGAAGTGAAGCTATTATTATCATCTCTATTACCTGCAGAACTACACTGGAATGGCGCATGTGCTTGCCCACTAGACCCGAAAGCACCACAATTAATATTATATCCAGATACTTGTGTTGCGTCTATTTTATGTAAAGAAATCGATAAGTGACTACCAGCCACGGGGCGCGGATTATGACACATTTCGTCTCGTCTGGGCGCTGGCAGGCAGAGGACAGCCCGAGGTGTGTCATACGTATGCCTATCCTTGTCAGGGGTTAACCACTAATAACTGGTGTAACTGGAGTTGGGGTAGCTACAGGAGGTAACAAGACTTCCTCCTCAACTGCTGCCGGTCAGGGTGTAACGGCCGTTGTACACCACTGGTGTTGTAACTGTATCCAAAAAATCTGATGTGCTGCACTCACATGACTTACTCTTGTGCTAACCATTCTTACAAACTCTTATACCTATATCTTCTTCGTGTTAGTTGAGACAAACACTTACAGAAATTATCTTATTGTTTATCTTTTTGCAGGTACAAGGGCAATATGGGAATATAGTAGACTTTGAGCGATAGTCAAATCTTTTAAAGGTTTCAAATTCCATTCTTTTTGCACGGTTAACATATAAAAATGAATAACGATGTTCCGTCTGATAGAATAGGTTCTCCAAAACTCAAACTAATAACAAGGCATATCTCCGAAATGGTTCATTCTACCCCCCCCCCCCGCCCCCCCAAAAAAAAATTGGACATAAATTTTTATTTTTAGCAACTTTCAACTTTTATAATAACGATTCCTCAAGCACCTTCCCAGTGTCCGCAGATAGTATAGCAGGAACTGCCATCTCATAACCTTGCTTTAAAATGTAGCTAAACGAAAGAGCAGTTGCAGCAAAATTCAACTGAAGATTAACGTTCATAAAACGAAGTAAAACCTAAACTATAAGTTAAACCTAACCAGGTGTTTAAACCTGCTTTGTGCTCGACCATGCCATAGTGTAGCGCTTATATACCACTGTAATAGACCACATTATATCCACCTGTTCATAGCGATACTGCTATCAACCGATCAAAGGAGCACCTGTTCATATCGATACTGCTATCCACCGATCAAAGGTACACCTGTTCATATCGATACTGCTATCCACCGATCAAAGGTACACCTGTTCATAACGATACTGCTATCCACCGATCAAAGGTGAACCTGTTCATAACGATACTGCTATCCACCGATCAAAGGTGAACCTGTTCATAACGATACTGCTATCCATCAATCAAAGGTGAACCTGTTCATAACGATACTGCTATCCATCAATCAAAGGTGTACCTGTTCATATCGATACTGCTATCCACCGATCAAAGGTGAACCTGTTCATAACGATACTGCTATCCATCAATCAAAGGTGTACCTGTTCATATCGATACTGCTATCCACCGATCAAAGGTGAACCTGTTCATAACGATACTGCTATCCACCGATCAAAGGTGAACCTGTTCATAACGATACTGCTATCCATCAATCAAAGGTGTACCTGTTCATATCGATACTGCTATCCACCGATCAAAGGTGAACCTGTTCATAACGATACTGCTATCCATCCCATCAATCAAAGGTGTACCTGTTCATATCGATACTGCTATCCACCGATCAAAGGTGAACCTGTTCATAACGATACTGCTATCCACCGATCAAAGGTGAACCTGTTCATAACGATACTGCTATCCATCAATCAAAGGTGCACCTGTTCATAACGATACTGTTATCCACCGATCAAAGGTGCACCTGTTCATAACGATACTGCTATCCACCGATCAAAGGTGAACCTGTTCATAACGATACTGCTATCCACCGATCAAAGGTGAACCTGTTCATAACGATACTGCTATCCATCAATCAAAGTTGCACCTGTTCATAACGATACTGCTATCCACCGATCAAAGGTGCACCTGTTCATAACGATACTGCTATCCACCAATCAAAAGATCTTTATGTGGCAAGCACTACTTTGCTGTCTGTGCACATTTCAATGCAGCTGAAAGCGAAACTATCGAGTTTAGGAAATAACTTTCCGATAAATTCAATTTGTATTCTCGTTTTTGAAAGCTCAATTTTTTAAGGTTATAGCATATATACTTTCTGCATCATTGTCAAGGCCAATATAAAAAAATCAATAATATCGCAGTTGAAGGCACAACTACCGATGTACAATCGAATAACAAATACACTATTAAAATGTCGCGCACCCGTGACAATAACATGCAGCGTAGAGTATTAAAAACATTTTATAAATGGTTTAAACTTAGACACATGGTCGAGCATAAATAGTCGTCTGAAACTTGAGTACCTATAATGGCAATTTTACTTTCGTCGCATAATATACTATTATAATACTGGCCCTAAACCAAGTAGATAAGTATGCATTTAGGATAAAGCAGTAAAACAAACAAGTGCTTATAAATACTATAAATTTGCGTCATAGAATATTAGCAGGCGTTTTAAATGTTTTGCTTATCTGTAGGGATACCTCAAAGTTATTCAGCTTAGAGAAACTTCTTTAAAATCACCTTAGTTTTCACAATTATGCCACTGGACCAAAGTCATCCCATATCATGGTATGCTATTGATCTAAAAGTGACAAAATCGGGGCGATATTATATAACAAATGAGACACATAAATGCGCTTCCTTTTGTAGACATTAAAAAGAGAATTGTTGGTTTTGTTTGAAGGACGTCTGGATTTTAAGTTATCGACTATTATCATATGTCATCTGAATCATAACACTGCAGCACATTAGACTTCGTTGTTTATAAACTGTGAGTCAAATAAATAAGTACATATTTGTGTACACGTATGGTCGTAAATTCAGTTCCGGTTGCATGTGCCTGTTTCGAGTTCATATCGTACGTGCTGGTGAGTCATCAACACTTGCAGGCGCAAGGCTGCGTTCTCCATGCTTCTGCCTTTGTGGTGACGTTCAGGGTTGCCAATCGTCTCGCATTTTACAGGACAGAACCGTAAACATGGTGAAGTCCCAATGTTTCGAAAATTTTAATTTTCTTGAAAACGGCTCTAACGATTTTTATTAAAATGCCATGTGTTTAAGATACTTTTAGACAAATGAAATGTATATTTTGAACTTTCTGGCTATAGCGTATGCAGTCCTGTTTACTCTGGAGGTCTTCTGCATAATTGGTAAACCGTAAGAGATAAACAAAATCTGTTGTTGTTGTTGTTGTTGTTTTCTAGTGCCTTGCATCTGGCAATGAAGCCATTAGCATTCGTGCTTTCCAATACTTTTGAACTGTAGTTTCTTCTGATCTTAATGCTTCACAGGTCTTCAAGTGGTCTTCGTTCATTTCTGCTGGATCGTTACACAGGACACATATTGGTGAGGCGATAAACAAAATCTTACTGTACAAAAAATGTAGATATTTCTAAAAGACACAATTTATGTCTAAATAATTTTTTTGAGTGAACCTTTCGGAGATATGCCTTGTTATTCGCGTGAGTTTTGGAGAACTTATACTTCTGTCAAATGGATCATCGTTATTCATTTTTTTATATTTTAACCGTGCAAAGAGAACGTAATTTGAAAGCTTTAAAACATTTGACTATCGTTCAAAGGCTACTATATTCCCATATTCCCCTTGTACCTATAAGGAAATAAGATAATTTCTGGAAATGTTTATCTGTGTTAACACGAAGATATAGATATAAGAGTGGTTAGTACAAGAGTAGAGAAAGTTATGTGAGTGCAATACATCAGATTTTTTCGATGGTTGTATGTCTTTCAGAATGCAATTTATAGGTTTTCAACTTCCTAGTCCTAATAAGTTAAAGGTCACACAAAATATACTGTTAGCTGCGCTTGTGCAAACAGGAGAATATTTGTACTGTTTTATCTTGAACGTTTGTGCTAATCTTTACGTAGATACCATCTGTACAACCAAAGATTCAATGATATACACGCACATTGACGGCAAAGGCAAATAAGATTAGACTTTGGACAGCACCATATGTAAGTTGTATTAGCGTCAAATGCTAACATGCATTTATCATGAGATAATGACACATAGTTGCTTATTTTTAGAGTTGTAAAGTATTTGCTAATGTCTTTAACCATGCGTTTTATTGTGTCCTTATTTAGTGGAAATCAAATCTTGCTGCAAGAGAATTTGTATTGTGCTTCCTTGTAGTACGCGATGGAAGACACAGGCACTTATATAAATATTCGATCACATAAGTCTTGCGTATATAATCCAGAGTTGTTTTAAATTATGAATTGGTATTAAATATAGTTTATGTTGAATGTAAAGCATAAACAAAGGATTAAAGAATCTAGCCACTTGAGATTTTTGCAACCAAGATAGAAATTCTTAGGTACTGTTTGACTCAAAAGCAAGATACATGCACCACTTTAATATTCGGTCAGTCTTAATTACATTTCTATTTACCCGTTTAGAGGAGTATAAAATTGGAAGGCTCCCACCTTCATTACCAGTGTCAAACTTGTGTTTCTATGTTGTTGCGGTGAACCGAAAAGTTTAAAATCTGATGTTTGCACTCGTGTGACTTTCCCTACTCTTGTACTAACCATTCTTACAAACTCTTATTCCTATATCTTCTTCATGTTAGTTAAGATAAACATTTGTACAACTTATCTTATTCCTTATTTCCTTGTAGGTGCAAGGGGAATATTAGAATACAGTAGGCTTTGTGCGATAGTCAAATGTTAGAGATTCTGTTGTCTTTGCACACTTAACATATAAAAAAATGAACAACGATGATCCATTTCACGAAAGTTCTAAGTTTTCCGAAACTCACACACATAACAAGGAATATCTCCGAAATGGTTCACCCTACAAGAAAATTTATTGAGACATAAATTGTGTATTTTAGCAAGATCTACATTTTTTGTACAGCATCATTTGGTCTATCTCTAACAGTTCACCAGTTATGCAAAAGTCATCCAGAGTAAATACAATTACAGGGGCTATAGCCAGAAAATTCAAGATATACATTTCATTTGCCATCAAAATATCTCAAACATATGACATTTTAATCAAAATCGTTAGAGCCATTTTCAAGAAAATCAAAGTTTTCGAAAAAATTTCCACGTAAAGGGTAGTTTAAGGTGGGGCTATTTTCTTCAAAATCTTGGTGTCGCATCCTTGAACGATATTAAATTTAAATACCAACTTTGGTTTTAATCGACTGAGTTATGTTGTCCACAGACAGACACACACGGACCTTTTTCTAAAAATTCTTTTTCTGGATTCAGGGGGCTTCAAAACATACATTTCCGGTGAAATCTCGACATCGAATTTTTGGATGGAATACAATACTTCCTCTACTATATTATGCGTGGTAGAGAAAGTAAACAGGAGCCACACAACATAAGAACAACTGCTTACGATCTTTAATAAATAAATAAATAAAAACTGGAATTTGGGTTGGTAGAACCAAACCCAGGCAGTTTAGGGTTTAACCCTCTTCAACCTAATCTTTTAAAAATTTTTGTCTTGTTACGTGAATGGAGAATCTTTCAGCGTGTACGTAAGGCAGATTGTTGTAGTTATTAGGATGTGTAAATATGCTTCTTGTTGTCATTATCATGTTTATATAATTTTATTTTTTATACATATTTTTATATATGTATTTTTATTTTGTTTTTTGTGGGTTTTTTTATTTGTATCTATATTTTGTTTTTTGTTGTGTTTCATTTTTGCTTTTTTTTTTGTATATATATTATTTTTATGCATATTTACACATTTACAATATTAAGTGTAAGTGTGTTTGTCAAGGCCCGGGTCCCACAACATGCCGCCGTCTCTGCTCAGCATGCTAAGGGTCTTATGCATAGAGAATTTGCTCCTAAGATGAATATGCCACAGAACACATTGGAGATATCCGACGATATAGAGAAGACAATCAAATCTTTGCTGCAAATAGGAACCTAAGAGAGAGTGAGAGAGAAGTGCCAATGAGAAAAGTAATTATTAACCCTAATCCTAAACTGCATGCTGCATGCCCCAAAACTGGCGGCCGAAGAACTTGACAACTGCTCAAGTAGTGTATCCAAAAACAGAAGGGTTATACGATAAAAAGGCTGCAATGGAAGAGCAGCCAGAAAAAAAAATCCCTATGTAAGCAAAACTATCAAAGCAAAGAGGTTGCAGTTCGCTAAGGAGTGTTGTAAAAGAGATAAATATTACTGTGACGATTTCATTTTTATACTAGATGAAAATCCCGTTTATGTATTTGATACAGAAGTGTTCGCCGCAAGCCCAATACAGAGTTGAACAGAAGGAATTTATATCCTACAGTGGAACACAAAGGTGACAATGTGATGGTGTGAAGATGCATATCAGCAAGTGGAATGGGAAATTTGGTTTTCATTGTAAACACAATGCACGAACATCAGCATCTCAACATTCTCAGAGAAAATCCTCACGATTGTGCAGAGAAATTAGGGATAAAAATGTTACCAGGATACTGACCCAAAGCACGTTGTTGTTAGGGAATGGTTGTTGTATAACTGCCAAAAAGCATACATACACCCCCACAGACTCCAGATCTTTCCCCAATAGAAATTTTATGAAATGAGCTGAATAAAAGAATCAGTTCTCCCATCACCTCTAAATATCATCTTAAGACAAAACTGGAACCGCTATTTCTCCCTTAAGTAGGTCCTTGATTGTCCCCTTGATACCGAAATTTAGATTTCCGATTGAATGGGCTTTTGAAAAAGATACGTTTTAATTTAATTGCCGGATATGAGATTTGCGATAAATATTGAGTAATAACATAAATAGATAATAGAGTAACAAGTGTTGTAAGGTGAGCAAGATATGAGTAAATGATAGTCGTTAAATTTGTAGTATAAACGCATTATTGGTTTGAAATTAACGAGTCATGACGTCATACCACATAGTTTAAAATACACGTTCGAAAGTCAGTTCTACCAACCTTAAAAGTCGCGCGATATGTTTAATAAAATATAAAGTAAACATCATTTAATCCTAAAAAGGTAATTATATATTCAAAATTCATAAAAGAACATGTTATAATAGAAAGGGACATTTCTAAATTGCGGGAAAAGGAAATAACATTTTGGATACGAGGCTTTCTTGGATGACGTCATGACATTCAAATTGGAAGCGAACGGTCTTCTTGGCGTGGGTAAGAGAGAAGCGTCTAGTAGTCAGTACTCAACCAGAGAGCAGTACGGGAGTTCGTGCAGTTCGTGCTGCGCAGATGTGATTGCGATGCTTCTACAGATACACATATAGAATCGGCATATCTCCCGAAAATATTTTATATAAAATAAATTGATGTGCAAAGTTGTTCTTGGGTTGTCCTTTACACTCACGCAAACCCGAGATAAAGAGATTATGCTCAGCTAGCCGGAGACAACACACCAAACCACATCAACGTGACCAACAACATCACGTCACCAACGACTGCAGCTTCAAATGAAGAGGTAATAACTAGGAAGCAATATTACAGCTTCAAATTGGCTTCCCAACGTGTGGCTTCGAAAGAATGGACCAAACCCCAAGACGACCGAGCCAGCATCGAACCAGCAGACAAGAAGGTGCCCAGCGCGTCAACATCTGTGAAACGTGTAGTGAACAAGTTTAAGTGCAGTTAAAGTGAAATAGTGAAAATATTGAAAATTTTGGTGAGTAGAAAAACACATGTAAATAGCTTAGAAATGGAAGACAGTGATAGTGAGTTTAGAGGTTTTGATAGTCAGGAAATTCAGGAAAGTATAAGTAGGATGGAAGAATTTAATCGGAATGTAATTGGTAGCAGAATATACCAAGAATTAGAAGATCAGAACGTTAGAGAAACACCTAGAGGTAGTGCAGAAATGTTTAGTAGTAATTCAGAAAGGCCAGCATTTATGTCAGAAATAGAGAATATGTTTCAAACGATAATGAAAAAGATGAGTACAGATTTAAGTCAAAAGATAGATGGAAATAGTAAAGAATTAAGAACAGAGTTAAGTCAAAAGATAGATGAAAATAGTAAAGAATTAAGAACAGAGTTAAGTCAAAAGATAGATGAAAATAGTAAAGAGTTAGGACAGAAAGTAGAGAAGGGACAACAGGAATTGGGAATGCAATTGGAAAATCAGAAGAGAGCTTTCGAAACCTTTAGGGAAGAAGTTAGGGAGGAAATTAATAAAGTTAGTAGTGAAGTAAAAGAAAATAGAGAACAGGTAGAACAGGTTAAGGGAGAATTAGAGACAATAAGGCAAGAAGTAAAGAATTCTGAAAAGAAATTAGGTCAACAAGTGAGTGAAAAATTAGATAAAGAAAGGGAAGAAATTAGAGAAGAGTTACAGGGGTGTAAAGTTAGAATAGAAAGATCTGATGTAGAAAATGAAAGGCAGGCTAGAAATTTGGAGGATGTTACAGACCAAATAAAAGGAGTAGTAACAGAAATTACTCAGGTAAAAGAGGCCTTAGAAAATTTGAAATTAAGTGAAAATGCATGTAATCACAACAATCTTAGTAAAGAAGTTGCAAGAAACGAGGCAATACCAGGTGTATCAGCTGACATTTCGATGCAAAATAGAGGTAACAGTAATTCCCATTCTGATCTCGGAAATAGCTCAGGGATAGGTGACAATTCAAATTTACATTGGCCTAACCATGTCTTAAATGAAATGACACCTCCAGTTTTTGAAAATGAAGATTCAGATGATCCTAAAGCCTTTTTAGAAGGGTTACAAGAGTACTTCACGGTGAAACGTATACCAGAGGAGTACAAGATGGTAATAGTAAGAAAATGCCTAAAGGGTAATGCTGCTAATTGGCTAGGCCTTTCTATGGGTAACAATAATGACTACAGGACCTTTAGGAACATCTTTTTAACCAGATATTGGGGAGCTAGTAGGCAGGCTAATATAAGAGTTGAATTAAGCAATGGAAAATTTAATCCTAGATCGGAGGAATCGATGGTAAACTATTTTATGAGAATAGCGAGAAAATCGAAGATGTTGGACCCTCCCTTGGATGAAAAAGATCTAATAAATATAGTTACTCCACATTTTCCGGAAACACTTCAACATTACCTAATCATAGCCCGACCCGATAGCATTGCAGCTATGATAGAATTATTATCAGCCTTAGAAGTCAATAAGCCAAAACACGCATTTGGAAATACATATGAAGGAAAAGAAACTGTCAATTCTTTCGGGCAAGGGGCACAGTATTATCAGAATAGAAGTGAGGTTAGGGAAAGATATAAAGGACCAGTACCAAGGATGGAATCATTCCGGTGGGAAAATCAAGGTAGATATAACCAGGAAGGGCATCACCAAAATAGAAATGGTAATCTAAGGGGAAGAAATATAAGGGTGAATTATATGAATACAAATAGATTTGATCGAGGTAGACGGGGCCGTTATTTTGGACATAGTAGAAATTCAAATGATGGGTATTGGACAAACGGAGATAATGAGTTTAGACCGAGGTCACCAAGACAGGGAGAAAGGTATTCTAGTGGACGAAATTCCCCTGAAAATGCGGAAATGGTCGAGGCCATTAACACGGTCAAAAACATGGTAGGAAGTAACCCCGATTTAATGCAGGAAAACAGAAGTAACAATTCGGGAAATAGTACAGGAGCCATACCTAAAAATCAGGGAAACGCCAGACCCGGTCAAACGCGCCTTCAGTGAGAACTGGGTATCATAGTAATGATTGTGATAAGTACTCGGAAATAAATAGTCCTGGAAGGCAAATGATGATACAAAAGAAAAGAGAATGGAAAAATAGAATTGACGAAAACGAAACAGTAGGAGATCCACCTAAAATCAAAATTGGAGTAAATGGAAAACAATACAATGCAATTATAGATACGGGATCAAATAGCACAGTATGCTCACAAAATTTTTATGATAATTTACAAAGTAGTGGCTTTAAAGTAATGTCTTTACCAGTTAATGGGATATATTGCTCGCTAGCTGTGGGAAAACGAAAAGAAAGAGTAAAATTTCAAGCAATGATAAATATTGAAATAAATGGGAGAATACTTGGAATTTTATTTCTGATTGTAGGAAGACTTGTGACAGATATTATAGTCGGTTGTGATTGTCTTTATGCCTGGGAAGCTGTGGTGAATTTTAAAAACATGATTCTAGAAATGAAAGTTGAAGATGAGACCATTATAGTGCCTTTTGTGGAAGATAGTAGTTCAGAAACTATTGTACGAGAAAAAGAGGAAGAAGAAATCCAAGGGGATACATTCTTTGTAGAATATGTTAAAGTAGGAGCTATGGAATTAACTGAAGTAAATGTCAAAGAGTACATTGTCGATAATAAAGAAAATGTAGAATGGGATAAAAATGATTTCATAGACAATTTGAGGGTTTCTGATGCAACTAGGTACTATGATAGGGAGAGTAGTGAAGACTTAGAAGAATTGTTGAGGAAAAAAGTAACTCAGGCTGATCAACTAAATGAACAACAGAGGGATAAACTGTTTGAAATATTAATCCGAAATAAAGAAGTATTCTCTGAGAAACCTGGTAAATGTAATATTTATACTCATTCGTTTGAGATGATACCCATAAAACCTTTTACACATAAAGCGAGAGCTATCCCTAGTACAATAAGAGAAGAGGTAGATGCAGTTATAAAAGTCAATGTTAGAAGATGAGGTTATTGAAATTTCGAATTCAGAATTTGTGAATCCCCTATGTATTGTAAATAAGGCCAATGAAAGATTGAGGTGACATTAGATGCGAGAAAACTAAATTATTGTTCCTCATACTTTCCATCAGGGAATCCAACAGAACGTGTCCTCCGAGATATAGGAATTTATTTACGTGTACTTACACATCATAATCACAAGGATTGGGTGAAATATTGTCCATTGATAGAAAAGATTATCAATCACACCATTAATGTAACTACTGGGTTTGCACCAATAAAATTAATGTTAGGAATTGAACCAGAACCAATATTGATAGGGGAACCAAAAACACTGAAAATTAATGACATTCAGTTAAGTGAGGAAGAAAGAGCGAAAATTGCTTTTGAACGAATCAAGAAAAAGGCAGAGAAGCGAAAATTAAAGAAAAAGAGTAGAAAACATAAATGGGAACCTAAGATAGGCGATTGGGTACTAGTTAAAGACCATAAGTTATCAAGTGCCTTGAGAGGTAGGAACAAAAGGATGGAACTGTTATATAAAGGTCCTGCAGAAATTATATCCAAATTTGGTTATCATACCTATGAATTAAAAGATGTTAAAAATGAAAAATGTCTGGGAAGATGGCATAAACAACTCCTTCGACCATACAAGAAACCGTGTGGTGCCTTGGAACCTTGATTTAATGTAAAAGAAAAATTGGAAGTGTCATTTGTCTATTGGCGCCTAATCAGCTTGGAGATAAAATGTAAATGTTAGCTTACTTGAAAACCATACATGGGTCAGGTACTTACATATTCATGAAAAATGCAGAATGTGAATTGCTATATACTACAAAGAGCTTAAAATATATTGTATAGAGCTCACAAAAACAGCTTCAGAAAGATTGTTAAAATGTTCATCTCCGCATAGAGAGAAAAACAGAATATTTACTTTGTAAACATTTGTTAAAATATTTAGATGTATAGATAGTTATCACAGAAAGACAAAGAAAGAACTTGTCTAAAGAGTGCAATGGATTTATATAAATATATGTACATTTTAGTGCTTAAAGGATATAGTACAGATATGTGTTACAATAACAAAAGTGAAAAATCACAGTGCAAGTGATAGTGAGAGCGAAGTGAGCAAACATGAACTAAAAGAAGGAAGTATAAAGAAAGACTCTTGAAATTTAACCTTTATATAGAAGCTTCATAGAAGAAACCATAACATATTGTAATTAGTATTTAAGGATTAATGTTTAGTCAAGTGTACAATTGTTTGTCATGTTAAATAGATTAATGAGAAAATGTGTTAATAACCAATTTCAAAAAAAAAAAAAAAAAAAAAAAAAAAAAAAAAAAAAAACAGTGTAATTGAAAATTGTATACAAGGGGAGTGTTGCCGATTATTCAAAATACAGGAGTAATTTTAGTTTTTTTTTTTTTTTCTTTCGGGCAAGACATTTACATTATTTTATTATGAAATAATAAAATAACATAAATGGGGGCATTTGATACCGAAATTTAGATTTCCGATTGAATGGGCTTTTGAAAAAGATACGTTTTAATTTAATTGCCGGATATGAGATTTGCGATAAATATTGAGTAATAACATAAATAGATAATAGAGTAACAAGTGTTGTAAGGTGAGCAAGATATGAGTAAATGATAGTCGTTAAATTTGTAGTATAAACGCATTATTGGTTTGAAATTAACGAGTCATGACGTCATACCACATAGTTTAAAATACACGTTCGAAAGTCAGTTCTACCAACCTTAAAAGTCGCGCGATATGTTTAATAAAATATAAAGTAAACATCATTTAATCCTAAAAAGGTAATTATATATTCAAAATTCATAAAAGAACATGTTATAATAGAAAGGGACATTTCTAAATTGCGGGAAAAGGAAATAACATTTTGGATACGAGGCTTTCTTGGATGACGTCATGACATTCAAATTGGAAGCGAACGGTCTTCTTGGCGTGGGTAAGAGAGAAGCGTCTAGTAGTCAGTACTCAACCAGAGAGCAGTACGGGAGTTCGTGCAGTTCGTGCTGCGCAGATGTGATTGCGATGCTTCTACAGATACACATATAGAATCGGCATATCTCCCGAAAATATTTTATATAAAATAAATTGATGTGCAAAGTTGTTCTTGGGTTGTCCTTTACACTCACGCAAACCCGAGATAAAGAGATTATGCTCAGCTAGCCGGAGACAACACACCAAACCACATCAACGTGACCAACAACATCACGTCACCAACGACTGCAGCTTCAAATGAAGAGGTAATAACTAGGAAGCAATATTACAGCTTCACCCTCCCCCTACCCATGGACTTCACGAGGCTGAGTGCACCTCACACCATGTCTTTCAGCGGGAGAAAATCCCCACGTCGGTCCCGGAATCGAACCCAGGTCTTCCGCTTGCTAAAACCTACTGCAATCCTCTAATCCCCACGTACCTACAAGGAAATATGTAATACAGGCGTGTCTATGATTTAGGGAGTCTCAAAATATGCATTTCTGGCGAAATATACAAGAATTTTTGCTCTAGTGTAAATGCGAAGTAGAGAATAGCGGAGGATAAAGAAAATTGGAAAGGACATGTAAGCAAAACGGATGACCTGAAAGCTCATCCACATTACAAGCCTAAAGGGAAGAGAATAATGGAGTAAGAACCGACGAGGCTGTCAGCATAATAACTGGTTATTGCGAGAGGAGCAGAACAACAACAACAACAACAACAACAACAACAACAACAATATTTTAACATTGTGGCGCAAATGCTTGTTTTTCTACAAAATAAAGGGCAAAACTTTTTCCGGTGGTAAAAGTCACACTTGAAACTTCTGAATGCCATAAAGTGTTTTCACTCTGGTGTTCCTTTAAACAATCTCTCGCTGGCTGCAGAAATATAAGTAATGTTTATGGAATTGGAATAGTTAATACTCGTACACTTCATCTTCAGCACTGGAATCTAGTACTACGAACGGTCCGAGTCAAGAAGGCTTTGCGAAAGTAACAACTGAGCATCGTTGTACACACTCCAATGTTGGAGTCTGTTTAGGAGCCATATGTTCACTGTTCAGCCGTTGGCTATCCTTATAAAAAAAACAATTGCAAAAGCCACAACTCAGGGCCTTTTATGATATAATTTGAAGTACGACTGCGTAAAAGACATGAAATGTCCTGCTGCCGTCTTCGACAACAGTGCTATTTGAAAGCTAAAGTGTCGAGTTAGTAGAAATGTCTTCGTTTTTGTTGCTGCAAAAGTTTCTTGTCGGTATCAGAGTCATTAGCTCAAGGCTGGAACTATCTCTGCACGTGCTTTCCCCGCTTTGACTATCGGCAGAGTAATAAATACAAGCCTTGAAACACTTTTCACGGTTAGCTTACCAAAATACTTCACCATTAACACATAATCCTCCACGAAAATCAAATATCTTGTGGGTTACTACACAATTCCTTGCAGTTAAAGATGATTACAAATATTCTGTATAGAATCAGATGTATTAATGACATACTATAATGGTAACTATTCCGTTTCTCCTTCCTAGCCCTCGGCTTGGCTTCAATAGCGACAGCTACAATATTACGTATACCAAAGTATTTCTCCCAAAAATTCGATGTTGAGATTTTACCGGAAATATACGAGTATGTTTTGAGGCCCCCTGAATTCTGAAAGAGCATTTTCAGAAAAAGGTCCGCGTGCGCATGTGTGTGTCAGTGTGTGTGTGTGTGTGTGTGTGTGTGTGTGTGTGTGTGTGTGTGTGTGTGTGTGTGTGTGTGTCTTTGGACAGCATAACTCAAAAACTAAAAGTTGGTTAAAACCAAAGTTGATATTTAAGTTTAATGTCTTTCAAGGATGTGACACGAAGATTTTGAAGAAAATAGCCCCACCCTAAACTACCCTTTACATGGAAAATTTTTCGAAAATTGTGATTCTCTTGAAAATAGCTCTAACGATTTTGATTAAAATATCATCTATTTTGGGATATTTTGATGACAAATAAAATGTATATCTTGAATTTTCTGGCTATAGCCCCTGTAGTCGTATTTACTCTGGAAGACTTTTGCATAACTGGTAAACCGTTAGAGATAGATCAAATCATACTATACAAAAAATCTAGATCTTGCTAAAATACACAATTTATGTCTAAATAAATTTTCTTGTACGGTGAGCCATTTCGGAGATATTCCTTGTTATGAGTGTGAGTTTTTGAAAACTAACTTTCGTGAAATGGAACATCGTTGTTAATTTTTTTAAATGTTAAGTGTGCAAAGACAACAGAATCTCAAAGCTATAAAAGATTTGACTATCGCACAAAGCCTACTATATTCTAATATTCCCCTTGTACCTACAAGGAAATAAGCAATAAGATAAATTGTACAAATGTTTATCTCAAGTAATAAGAGTTTGTAAGAATGGTTAGTACAAGAACAGAGAAAGTCATGTGAGTGCAACACATCAGATTTTTTTTGTTAGCTGTGCAAAGAGAACAGAATTTGAAAGCTTTGAAAGATTTGATTATTCCCATATTCCCCTTGTGTCTACAAGGAAAAAAGCAATAAGATAATTTCTACAAATGTTTATTTCAACTAACACGAAAAAGATATATAGGAATAAAAGTTTGTAGGACTTGTTAGTACAAGAGTAGAGTAAGTCATTTGAGTGCAACACATTAAATTTTTAGTTATAGCAACAGCATTATAGGTTATGTGCTACCTTGGGGACAGATATATTCCTGAGAAGCTACAATTTTGCCCAAAATTCAATTTAAACTTTTCCCAAAACATTGGTTCACGTACTTACAGTTCTATATCTACAATCGACTAGATTCCATTCTAAATGTCACAAATTTTCGTATTCCTAAATTAAACTTAAAATAAAATTTCCTTTCCTAAAGGGTATTGTAAATACTAAAAATATAGTCTTTTCGTAAGGTTTTTCATATAGCTTCTTTTATTTTTCTAAGATCAACATACTCGCTGTAGCTTCTGTTGTATTTTCTATGTACGAATTCAGTTTTGAATGATTCACTTTCTTAATTATGTTTACCTTTCCCTTTTAATAATTTTATATTAAAAATGTATGTCTGTGATCGCAGAAAGCAAATGAAAGTCTATGTCTGTTTAGTGAACGCCAGTGCAGTTGTTTCACAAAGGAATGCTTCAGTAAAGGAAAACCTCAATTCCTGTCCTTGAAGACCAATAGCAACCCTGATTTCAAGGAAGTGACAGTTACATGTTGATTCCACGTGGAGTCTCAGTTGCCAAAATTATGAATACCAGCCTTTCAGTTTCATTGGGTTTCATTGATATTGGAACCAAAATACTGCAAACTCGCTCAGGGGACAGCTTTTGGGAAACAAGGATTATATGACTTATATGGATGTCACTCACTGTGCAATAGTGCTTCATGAATAAAAGTGCTTAATCCTTCCGTTAAAGTGATTTTAGCTTTCGCCACAAATGCTGTATTCATGGTATTTAATATCCCCAATAACTGCAAGAGAGATTGTGCACCCAGGTGCGGGTTACTAACTAGGAGGAATGTGGCAAAAAGTAGTTGTGAGTCATCTATGCACTCCTCGCCAGTGATGTCATGTATCAAGCGGCAGTATATGGATGTCTGTCTGAGCTGTTATCGGTCCAGTCCAGCCTTTATTCGTCACCTCACAAAGAGGCAAGCGCAACAAACTGAACCAGATTAAACTGTCCGACTTGAGGTTTTATGACGCACTTCCTGCTACACTTGAACAGTGCAGGTTACAGTCCATTCTACGGAAGTTTGGATACAGACTGCTGTGAGCTTCTCTGATAACAACAGAATGTGGAGAAATACCACAATGGCACCAACCTGCAACAACCCAGAAACATTGCCATATGAAATTGAATATACACAGTGACATCCAATAGAACCGAAAGACTTAACCAAAGAAACTATTTCACTTTCGGTTATTGTAGTGGAGCTGATTTACACTAAACTGAGCTGATCATATTTTGCCCGGTATTTCGACAACTGTTTTATAAAGGTCCTGTTGTTACAAACATTCACATGACTTTCTCTACCCATTATCGTTTTTTGTTATATAACTTCTTCACACTACTCTCATTAATGCGTATTTTTTCTGTTTATTCAGGTAATGGAAATAAACATTTAGAGAAATACATCCATTGCACTTCTCGTTGCAGGTAAAAGCAGGATGGGGAAACCAATGTATAGTCAGATGTCTAAATAGAGAGGCTGTAAGTTGGCCTTCAAATTCCATTATCTTATCGTGACAGCTGAATAGCGACAACACGTAATGAAAAATTCAATGTTTTCTAGAAATAGCTGGTGCCACAAAAAAGGTTATTTAAAATAATGTGTATGCTTTAAAGAGATCTACAACGCCCTCTCTGGGCGATGCTGAGGAACTTCGGTTCTGTGCCAGGTGGCAGTCGAGCAGTTTAGGGACTTAAGCACTGCTCCGTCCCCGCTCTCTGCCAACTTGTCTCCCTTCACCTCATCTCTCCCTCCCAGGGTTACTAGCCTACAACTGACCCATGTCTCCCTCGTCCACTACCACAAACCTCATTACGGACACTGTCCCAAAAATCTGTGGCGAATGACCACCTTAATTTACACATGAATTAGATGATATTTTATAGCTCCTAAACGATCTTGGCTAAGACTTGTTTAAAATATTGTGGCTGAAAGGAAGAAAAAGCGCGTTTGGTAAATGAAACCCGTTATTAACAAGCTAGCGAAAACCTAACGAGAGGGCTCAGTGATAAAGCCAGAAGCTCACATGGGGAAGGAACAATTTTCCCCTATTCCGATCACTCTGACTAGTGGTTTTCTTTATGCGTAGGTTTAACACACAAAATCCACGATTAAGGCTGGTTCACAACCACTGATAACGTTAACGATAACCAGAACGAGAAAACTTGAAATACATGTATTAAAATGGGAGGTTCACTACC
Source organism: Tenodera sinensis (assembly GCA_030765045.1). Lineage (NCBI taxonomy): Eukaryota > Metazoa > Arthropoda > Insecta > Mantodea > Mantidae > Tenodera > Tenodera sinensis. The sequence continues at coordinate 37,561,619 of CM060973.1, forward strand.
GATGGGAAAGAAAACCTGGCCAAGTTTCAACTTTCTCGTTCTCGTTGCCGGGCACGGCATGTTAGATTTGTATTGTTTTAGACTTTTCACTGTAGAAATTGAAACAGCCGCTAGAGCTCTCTCTATTCGCAAGCTAGAAAAAATCACTGGTCACTTAGAAGCAAATGAATTCCCAATGCACAATTTCGATCGCCGATTTCTATCGAAAAGCTGGTCGATAGTGCATCTTGTTCTCGTTGCCGGGCTGTTGTGAATCAAAATTTTGAGTGCTGCTTTGCTTCCCGTTGCCGTAGTCGAGCGGTTGTGAACCATATTTTACTATCGTAAATTAGCAAAAGTTAGCTCCTACCCAGTTCGAAGAACTATACTAAAACCCTTATCTCTGCTGGAAAAATATAGAGATATTTTAATATTTAATGTAAATTTCTGAAGCAAAGCTAGAAAAAACATGAAAATGTTGAAACCAAAAGTATTTTGACCTTAAAGTTAAGATCTAATATTGCTTTATCTATTCAACTTTTTACTCGGTTTTCTCTATGATTTAGAGATTTCTCAGTTTCATGCATATATTTGAAACATTAGAAAGACACGTGATTTTTAATGAATGAAAATGAAGAGAAGGAATAATTATATTACGGTGAATATGGTATTGTTATTGGTTAATTCAAGTGCCAGGAGTTCCCATTTAATTTTTAATGCAACTGTCTATTAACTTTAATTTGGCAATACTAAACGTGTAGTTGATAATACACTGAGTATAATCCATGCAGAGAAATGGAGTTCGCATTGCTCTTAAATGGTTTTCAATACGACCCGCATTTGCATGTTAATTATTCCTTGTGGAATTTGATCCCATTCTCTTTTCTAGCAGAATCGATTTGCAGTTTTCATTCCGAAGATTGCCCGCTTGCATGTCGTAATTGAGAATGGAAACTGGACTCGGGGCAATTACAATATCCAATGCTAAAGTAACTTATACGTCAATATACTCAAAGCTATTTATTGTATTGCAACTGAATATCTCGTCGATAACAGTTTTATATTTAGTTCTGATATTCATTTTGAGCTACCCTTGAACTTGGGATACCGTCCATTCGACATGGACAGCTCTCTGCAATACAAGCTATACATTTCTATTTTATTGCTGAACATGTTTGCATCGTGCTTGTCAATTGTTTTATAAGTGGCACCCATCTGCCAGTACAGTAAATTAACAAAAGACGTTGCGTTACAATACAAAAATACATAACACGATAGAATTTTGGTCCTACGACGACAAATGACTCGCCCACATTATAAGATCCCCCTTCGGTAATAAGTAAATCTCTTAAGGTGTATAATAATTTATTACATTAAATAAGATTAATAGAATAGAGAAAAAAGGAAAAAGTAACACGTGCCTATCGTATGCTCTTTACCTATTTCTGTTCTGAGATATTGTTATGATACCCACTATAGTTATTAATTTCCAACCTTTGCTTCTCTTCTCTAGGCATGAAATTAAAATTTTTATTTCTTATTCCATAAAAATGTAGTTTTACTATCAGAATCTCATGATTTATACAATCAAAAGCCTTCGCTAAGTCACAAAAGATTCCATTTGCATGCTCATTTTCATTTAACGCTGTTAAAACCTTATGCGTGAGCTTGTAGGTTGCATTATTTATTGATATTCCTTTTCTAAAGTCACATTGTTCCTTTACAAGTAAATTATTTGTTGCCATGAAGTTATATTGTCATTAAAACTGCTTGTGCAACGATGACCGAACGCACAACGCAGACGGAAACCTAACTTTAAAGGACATAATTTGGCCCCCTACTGGTTGTTTCAGAGCAATAAGTCGCTGTGAATATAAGTTCAGAATTATTTGGTTTTATGCTTTAAAAGTGTCCATTCTTAAAAGGACGGAGAGTTAGACCACATTAATTGTAAAGTGGAATGTCTCTGCCGAAACTCGAAACACAGATATTCTAGATCCGGCCGTGGCATTGAAGTTTTCAAGTCTGGTTCAATTTTCGAACTTCATATCTACACAAGGCTTGGGTGGAACAAAACATAAAAATATTACATCTTAAAATGATGTACCATAAAACGCAATTCATCTTCTTGTATTTTTACGACACTCTTGAATGGTTCACTCACTCATTCAGTGTCCACTAGCGATAATTAATTATTAATCACTATTAAAGTATTTAAGTATCCTTGTGTCCAATAATTAAAATTTTCCATACAAATAATCTTAAATGTTTATTTTACATTCCGAATATGTTTAATCGTTTTGCAAACTACTTACTTAGGGTTATATTCCATAATATATGTAATTTTAATGGGTCCTGGTATGCCCATGTTGTACACCGGTGCAAGTAATTCATCATTTTCCGTATAAATTTTGCATCCCCATTAACACATGATCAACAAAAGGGATTACTGTGGGGATTACTCAACTTTGAAGACAATCTGCGCATGCGCACACAATTGGGATCGCTCGAGAAACACCACTTGACTGTCGCTTTGCAAGCGAATTATCAGTTCGGTTTTAACAAGCAACATGGCTGTTGCGGGAAGAGTGGTTTGGTTGCAGTGTTTAATATTAAGTGTTTATCTTACTTCAGTACTGTGCGAAAGATATGGATTACCATCTAAAACCCTTCACATGCAAAATAATGTTGTGAAACGAAGCTATGAAGTTATAGATGCCCCACATATTGGGAATAATGATGTCTCCGCAACCGGTGAAGAAAAATCGAAGGGATCTCTGTCATCACATCCACTGCGCAAAAGGTCGACATCACCTGAAAATACAAATATTACAACGAAGGTACGACAGCTCTACATAGTAATAGGTTACATATATATTAATCTATCTTTCGTTTTGAGAGATTAAGTGACGCATATCCTCTTTTTGACAAGGTTTAGTAATTAAAAAATCAAGCTTGTGAGCTGACATAGCACTTTTGAACATCGTATGGTTCATGTTTTTGTTTCAAATAAAGACGTATGAGCATGTATTTATAAACTGACTGTGAAGATGCAGTTAGCAAAAGGTAAATGTTCAATTGACAAAGAAAGGTACTGATAAACGATAATTCACGTGATGTTTGCTTTGCAGTGTTCCAGCCTTGTTGCCAATTCTGTATACACCTGAACCTTAAGCGTAAAAACATTAAAGGATAAATGTAAACAAGTGCACTTGAGCGTTCTTCCTTTTGCAGTCGTAGCAAATATCTATATAAAAACACAATGTCATTTGTGAAAATCTGAAACGGTATTTAAATTCAGGTCAGAGTAAAACAGTTTCGTGTTTTTTTCTTTCTTTTCTAATGGAAGGTCTCGATGAGGATATTGTTCTAGATAGGGACTCTCCCTTACAAGTGAAGTGGTTAGCAAATTATGTGGAATAAATACACATAAAGAGTAGATAGAAAAGCATTGAAAAAATATAAACATGTAATTGAATATTTAGCAAGCACCACAGACATTTCCCACTGTCACATTATTGGAAGTTACAGTATTGGTTGAGCCCTCCTGTTACCCTTAAGGTTTTTAACTTCTATATCATTCATAGTTTAGATTTTTAACTTGTATGAACGCACTCGTTGGCAGACACTGATTTATAAAAAAAGACACCAACATACTATCGCTCTCAAAATAAAAGATACAGAAATGTGTTTGTAAGAGCTGTCACTACATGTTAATGGTTTTGAATTGTGCTTTTCATTTTATTTCTTTATTTTCCCTAGAATTTGGCATTTGATGTAAAGAATAGGTATTGTTCACAAAATTAGAAATTTATTCAATACTACATTACGATTTCTAATTTATTTTCATATTTTTATTCCAATTGTTTACATCAGTAAGACTCATTTGGCAAAGAGAACAGCTCTTGGGTCAAATTACTTTTCTAGAGTTTTCTTCAATTTATTTAAAGTATATTTTGATTTCTTGTGAGTAATCTATTTTATTAACAAAAACAATATTCCACTGAATACTTACTATGTTTCCATGCAGAATTGAATCTGATTTGAGACCAATCCCATTTCCATGTTGAATTCAATCCAGAAATGAGATCGCTTTGCACATGCAAGGCTCAAACAGAAGTAATCCAAGCTTTTATGTTGATCACTTGGTTTGTGTTGACAAACCTGTAAAATTATGTTTTTTGTGTATTTTAACAGGGTTTTGAGGTTGGTAAATGCTTTTGAGAAGAATATATTGTGAGATTATAGAAACAATACAAGTGGCTTTGTTGTTTTCTTTTATTACACCTCTTTCATTGAGAAAACAAAATGCTGAGTGTGCAATGTTACGAGTACAGTAGAAGTTAGCATCTTTGCCGGATTCAAATTGATAAGTGTTTCCTTACAACACAATTTCCATCCAATCCCACGAAATAAGCAGATCGGATCCAGTGGTTCAGCTTTATTTGAATCCGTGTTTCCATGTGGCATTCAATCTGGAAAAACTACTCAGTATGTAAATTGAAAATATGTCAATATATCTAAACACATTGTGCTCCAACTTACTTGTAATCACAGGACTAGGTTCGAAGAGGGTCCTCTCCATCATTCAGTTGCTGACCGACTGGTTCAACATCAGGTAACTTCTTCCCCCTTCTCTCGTTGCATGGAATGCTGTTCTTCCTATTGGCTAGTCATAAGATAAGTCCTCCCCAAGGAGTTCATATCTATTTGTAAATGTATATATCATTAACATTACCCCTTGTCATGCTTAATATCCCCTCTGGGGGAAAGTGGCTGTATTCATTACTGTTCACAACAATTTCATTTTACTCGTATCTGATGTCTGTAATCTCTGTAGTCCATGATGCACATAGACCACAAATGTCGCATTTTATAGATTATGAATCTGATTTTACTTCTGCCATTTCTAAGATCTTGGTTGGTTAAATGAAATTTCTTCTTGCTATTTGAAGTCCATCTGATATAGGTTTGCCAATTACTGAGAGTCCAAACATATCTCTTCTGAATTCCTTTCACAGGGGTAGATTGGAACATTCTTCTGTTTTCTGCTGGCAGAATTCTTCAGCTACCTCTTTTTGCGACACAATAAGGGCTAGTGATGTGTTTGACTTTGCCATACTTGTAAAGTCCCTGGTACAGGGTGGCACTGAACAGACTGTTACTTTTAAAATGGCCTTATAACGGGTGATCCAAAAGACTGTGAACTGGCTGCGCTGTGTTTTGTCTGTACGGGTTCTATGAGCTCGTCGCCAACTGCTGCTGTCATAGAACAGCACGGATAAAACCATACAGTACTTTTAAAACTACTTTTAAAGGCTTTATTTACCAATATAATTATAGCAGATGCTGAAACTGGCCACCATCATTGTCCATACATTTTTGGCACCTCTTTAGGAAATTATCTGCTCACATTGAAAAATGCTGGCAGTTTCCTGGCAGATATTTTGCTTTAATTCTTCCAGGGTGTGTGGGTTTGTTTCGTACACTTTGTGCTTTGTTACCCCAGAGATAGAAATCGCAGGAGGTTAGGTTGGGGGAGCAAGGGGGCTGCAAATTTCTACTAATAATTCTGTCCTGAAACACGCTTTCAATTGTTCTCATCGAAAGATTGGCTGTATGAGCTGTTGTAGAGTCTTGTTGAGGAAAGGCAAAATCATGCTCCCTGTCGGTTAATTCACTAAAAGAAGGGTACAAAATTGTATTCATGTATGTAAGGGTGACAATTATTGGCTCAAAAAAAGTCCTAAATAAATAAATACACACTGTGCAGCAGAAAACAAATGCTGAGCCATAATACACTTTGTGACCAAGTACAGGACTAAATAATAAAGCACACTGGTAATAATGCAGCCGTACGATATCGCATCAACTCAATACTGATTGTGAGCAGAGAAAAACCAGTGATGCTCGTGAGCTTGTGTATAATAGCTGCTGTTATCGTATTTCTGCGTTCACATTGGAAAAAACACTGCTTAGCGGTTTACATGTATTTGGATTTCTCTGTATTATTGAATGGAAACAGAAAAAAGAAAGTTGTACTATCTAAAAATAAACTGAAATATGCCCATTAACAATTTGTTCAGATCGTCGCAACACTCCTCATGCGCAAAAGAGGAGAACATCGGAGAAGTGACTGGAGTGGTGGGAAACAAGAGTGGTCAGAACTCAGGCAGTCACACACACAAGTAGTGTATTGTAAACAATTATTGTGTAGTTATCACAGTGAGACTAAGTGGTAAATTAATCCCCACCTCTCCTATTATGCAGGTGGGCACGTCTCTGCTATTGCAATATATGTTTAAGGAGCGGGGGAGTGTCACAATGCACTGGACAAACTGTACTCACCAGCATCCTAAAGTTTTTTTCTTGTAAACAGTGTCTGAAGTATTGCCTCCATTTAAATTGATGCATTCTTATAAATGCTTCTGGAAGTTGCTGAAGACTGCCTCCACAAGTCATTGTCAACAATGGCTTCTTTAAGTTCTTGAATTTTCTGAATATGATTCCTTCAAAAGTCCCCATGGAAAATAATCTGTGACAGTAAGATTGGGTGATCAAGCAGGCCAAGGGATGTCTTCAAAATGAGAAATGGCCCAAACAATCTATGAACAATGGTCATATTCTCATATAATTTGGGTTGTTGCACCATCATGCTGAAAATAAAGGGCCTTTGGGTCAATGCCAAGTTGTTGGAAGGAAGGTTTCAACAAAGGCTTGCATCATAGTGAATTAACTGCGACTGTTTCTTCATTGGAAAGAATATGAACCAACAATCCCAAAAGCACCTATTCCACACCAAACTATCACATTAGGAGAGTGCAACAGCATTTAGTGCAGCTCTTGAGGGATCACTGGAAACCAGCACCCCATATTCTATTATTTGTTGACAAAGCCTGAAAGATGAAAATATTGATCATCATTTAAGTGTCTCCTAAAAAGACTGTTGCACTTCTGTCACAGATTTAATAACTACGAACTGCGGTAACATTATGACTGACCATATAATATGGCGTTCTTTCCTTTTCCAGTACCCACCCTGCCAACCAACATAAGTTATTGCCCCTGCTCCATATAAATCTGTGGCACTGCAATCCATATAGGACCAGGGCCTGCCAACCCGACTGCCGGCCTCACGCCCACATACACAAGGTAGAGTTGGGCAATCATCCAACTGATATGGGGAGGAGATGTGGTCAGCATCTCGGCACCCCCAGCCGGAAAGTTGGCTCTCATGACCAGGGCCGCTTACCTATAGCAAACTCCTCAATTTCGCCACAATACTGAGTGGGCATTGGTCCTATACCCGGGACTTAAAATCTGCACCCCCAGGGGTGGGATCGAACCCGCCCTGTGCCATATCCAAGTTTGAAATGTGTCAGTCAGCTCTGCATCACCCTGTATTTTGAATTGCAGCTATACTTGGACTGGGAAAAAAATGTTATGTAGCGTGGTGTTTTAGCAGGCCTCTTAAACCATTGCGAAGTCCTGCCCATGACCATTAGCATCTATATCCACTCCATTGGTGCTTCAAATAGGTGGAAACAAGTTTTAAATTGACTAAGAGCACAATCAGAAAAAATGATGATCTTTTCTGTCTGTGATTGCAGCAGTTGAATTTTGCAGGTTGCCAACAATGTATTTGCTAAGTCATGTTACCATTGATTTCTAGACATTGATTTGAATGCATAAAAGGTATCTGAAATATACGTGCATTTATGTTCTTAAAATCTTTATTTTATGCTCTATAAGTTCAAAAATATGCACTAATTGTGCACTAAAATTGTTAACTTTAAGCTTGGTACGTACACTGTACATCCTTTCTTAGATGTCATTATGGTCTTTGTTGTTTGCTGTGCAGTATACAGTGATAACTTTCTGCAAATGTACCAGTGTAAGTTTATTGGTTAACAGAAGTTTGTCCGTAAGCTGGGTAGGATCTTAACCTATCTGCTGATGTATTGGACAACATTTTAAATATTTATTAACTGGAGATATTTCTTCAGGGAACATTATGTTTTTACCTTTACGATCTTTATCTACAGAAACAAAACTTTAGTGTGAGGATTTCTCCCTAAAGCACTGCAAAATTTCCTTAATTGTTCTGCATAATTTAAATGAGCAAATTTGTCTACTCTGAACCTTCACATTTAGAAATCTATAGTAAGGGCTTTATAACTTTGTGACTAATATGTTTAAGTACTAATTTTTACTTTCTCTATTACGTTTAGCGAAGTAGAGGAAGTATTGTATTCCACCCAAAAATTCGATGTTGAGATTTCACCGGAAATATATGTTTTGAGGCCCCCTGAATCCAAAAAAAGCATTTTTAGAAAAAGGTCTGTGTGTGTGTATGTATGTATGTCAGTCTGTGGACAGCATAACTCAAGAATGAAAAGTCGGTTAAAAACCAAAGTTGGTATTTTAGCTTAATGTCCTTCAAGGAGATTTTGAAGAAAGTTGTTCCATTATAAATTATCCTTTACATGTGAAAATTTGTTGTTGTTGTTTTCTAGTGCCTTGCATCTGGCAATGAAGTCATTAGCATTCGTGCTTTCCAATACTTTTGAACTGTAGTTTCTTCTGATCTTAATGCTTCACAGGTCTTCAAGTGGTCTTCGTTCATTTCTGCTGGATCGTTACACAGGACACATATTGGTGAGGCTGAGATACCTATTCTGTAGAGATGACTTGCTAAGCAGTCGACATGTGAAAATTTTGATTTTCTTAAAAATGCCTCTTAACAATTTTGATTATATGTTTATGACAAATGAAATGTATTTCTTGAATTTTCTGGCTGTAGCCCATGTAGTCCTATGTACTCTGCATGACTTTTGCATAACTGGTAAATCGTAAGAGATAGACCAAATATACAAAATATACAAAAAATGTAGCTCTTGCTAATATACACAATTTAAGTTCAAGTAGTTCTTTTTTTTTTTTTTTTTTTTTTTTTTTTTGTACAATGAACCATTTTGGAAATATGCCTTGTTATTTGTGTGAGTTTTGGAGAACTTATACTTCTGTCAAATGGAACATCATTATTAATTTTTTAAAATATTTTTATATGTTAACCATAAAGAGAATGGAATTTGAAAGCTTTAAAAGATTTGGCTCGCTTAGAGCCTATTGTTTTCCCATATTTCCCTTGTACCTACAAGGAAATAAGCAATAAGATAATTTCTACAAATGTTTATCTCAACTAACACGAAGAAGATATAGGAATAAGAGTTTGTACGAATGGTTAGTACAAGAGCAGAGAAAGTCATGTGGGTGCAACACATCCGATTTTTAAATAAAAAACAAACATATTACATGCTCGATTAATGGAAAAATTAAATATGCAGCATCAGAAATATTGAATTACATGCAATATAAAACATACGAGTGCAGAACAGGATTGATACATATTACAAAACTTGGCTCCACATTACAAGTAAAGCCAAATTAAATATGCAATTGCATATAGGTCTGATATTTACTCATAAAAGCAGCACAATGTGACTCCACTAAAAATTGAAAGTTAAGTCATTACTCCAAGTTTTTCTTGTGGCAGAATCACAGACCACTTCTCAGCAAAATCTAGTGAAATACTATGTTGTTTTTCAGCTTCTACATGTCTCTTCACTTGCAGTTTTTTTTTCAGATGTTGGTTTGTTTATTGCTGGGATTGTAATGGTACCACTGGTGTGCTGAAATTTCATCTCATGTAGTTCTTTTTAATTTCATTTTCATCTATTGACATGGGGCTGTCACTTTTAAACACACTTAAAAACCATAGGAATGGGCTAAGATTGTTCCTTGATCAGTAGGTATGGGTATTTGTATGGGGCACAGTTGACACTGGACAGGCCAGTTTTATACAGGATATACAGCAACTAAATTTAAGTATACCACAAGTGCCTGTTCACCTTCAGTCTGATAATTGCTTACATTTCACCTAGACATATAATCACTTGTTAATTATACACTCTTTTCTTTTATACTAGCTGAAATATCCAGCATTGCCTGTGGCTTTACGATTTATCTCTGCAACTTGTAAACTTAGGTTCCACTTGCCCTTGTGTTTCTTTGGAGACATTTAAAAAAAATTATTACTTAATACGTTTAAACAAAGAGTTAATCTCTTAGGGTCTTATAAAGTACAAAAATAAACAAAATAAATAAAAACGTAAGGAAGATTGCAAACACTGTTAAACAATCCTGAATACTTCAGGAAGAAAAGCAAGTAGAGAAAGTCATGTGAGTGTAATACGTTGCATTTCTACTTCAAACATATAGCAAATTGTGTGAATTGTTTGTAGAAGAGGGAGTACAGGACATGTAACTTTGTTTCATGCTGTGCAGTAGAAAACAAATGCTGAGCCATAATACACTTTGTGACTAAGTACAAGACGAAATAATAAAGCACACTGCTAATAACTCAACCACACGATAGTGCGTCAGCTCAGTACTGCATTTTCAGAGCAGAGAAAAACAAGTCAACCACATGATCTTGTGTACAGCAGCTGTCTGCTTGCGCAGTAGAAAAACACTGCATTGCAGTTCTTATGCTTTTGGATCTCTCTGTATATGCATGGATCTTCTGCTTCAAATGCGGTTGCACAGCTGCATGTGAAGTGGAAGATCTGTGGTTCAAATACCGGCTCTGGCATTAATTTTTCAGTCCTGATTCTACCTCTAAATAAATTTGACTGCTATTACTCCATGGTCATTGTTAGAGAGGAGATCAGTGAATATTACATGAACTTGTGATTCCTTTGTTATTTTGTAGGCCATGAAAACTTACATAACTATGTTAGCAGTGTTCGTGCTATTATGATTATGGTTGACAAATATATAGATGGTATTGCAAGCTTCTGTAGCCATTACATAAAATTGTACAACAGTGTAGAAACCTATAAGCAAGACACATATACAGTTACTTTGTATATTAAGATTACTATACAGTTTTAAGCCGTTTCATTATTAGAACAATACTCCACTCTACCATGTACAAGGTGGTTGAGATTCTTATTAGCGTGAATTAATGGTGTATCTATTGTAGTTCATTCATATTTATGCTTGTAGTTTATTTTCACAAGATATTCCCTCACAAAATAAATGAGTCCTCTGGTATCAAAGATGGATATATGCCAGCAAGTTCAAGTCCCCATTTTGATCAAATGGCACTATGTCGGAGTTTGAAAGTTACCACATATTTTAAATGTCGAAATATATTAATTTCGTCCATTTCTGAATGGAACTGTATTTGCCATTCAATGCAAGCAGATTAATAGGAACATGTTTAAGTCCCATGTCAACCAGATGGCATCCGTCTTTGATATTAGAAGCCTCAAAAAATACACTTGTATCACAAAACACTGTGAAAATCTGGAATTATTTGCTGAAATGGAACAGGAAGAAGGAAAAAAATTCAAATTTTGCATGTTGAGTATAAATGAGCTGGGCATTATATTGTCATCTTCATAAGTTTGTACAGCTAAGTTTCAACATCTTTTTCAGAGCTCATACTTGTTGAGTTAGCAGATATCCAGCTTATCAAATGGGAGAATATGATGCTTTATAAACAAGTTATGCAACTGTTGCTTATAGATGTTTTTGAACTTAAATTATTAACATTGCTTTTATCTTCTATTTCAGATAAACCTCCTCAATGATAGCCATCAGCAGCTAATGGTGCATTGGGCAGGAGAGGGGTCAGATGTCATAATGTGTCTGGCAAGAGACTCGACCCCTCGCTACACTGGAGTGATACGCCCATCAACAGTTTTTATCTCTTATGATTATGGTGACTCATTTGTAAACAAGACCAAGTATTTTAGACTAGGCGACAATTCTTCTAGCTATGCCATTTTGGACAAATTTTTTATTCATCCAAAGTACAATTCACATGTGAGTAGACCAGATATTTATTTATTTATTTTTCAACCATAAAAACATATACATGTTGTGGTTGTGTCACTAAAAAAACTACTTACAAAATATAGTACTTACATACATAATATTCACAGGCACAATCTATCTACAAACCCTCATCTAAAACTCAAGCTCAAAATCCTCCAGACTACAAAGGACACCTTGTACCAGATACTGTTTCACCGCTTACATCCTTAGATCTGCATTTACCTCAACAATGCAAAAACTCATCAGTTGAATAATAACAATAATAACACTAATAATAATAACTTGGGATTGAATGGGGATGTCATTCATTCATAGCTTTTAAAATGTTAGTTGCCAATAAGTGAAAAATGAATTGTTCATCTTCTCTTTTATTGGAGATAATGTGGGTATTTAAAATATCAAATAAATGGTTCTATAGAAATCATAACACAAAAAAAAAAAAAATCTTGCTACATTCACAGGACTTGCCCACTATTGTCTATTTTTATGTGGCCTCTACCATTTATTCTTATGAAAGCTTATTTTTACTTTCTCTACTGTGTAAAGCAGAGGAAGTATTGTATTCCACCCAATAATTCAATGTCAAGATTTCACTGGAAATATATGTTTTGAGGCCCCCTGAACCCCAAAAAAAAATCATTTTTAGGAAAAGGTGTGTGTGTGTCTGTCAGTGTCTGGACAGCATAACTCAAAAATGAAAAGTCGGTTAGAAACCAGTTTGTATTTGTTTAATGTCTTTCAAGGATACAACACAAAGATTTTGAAGAACATTGCTTCACCCTAAACTACCCTTTACATGGAAAATTTTGATTTTCTTGAAAATGGTTGTAACAATTTTGATTAAAATCACATATGTTTGAGATATTTTTTTTGATAAATAAGATGTATATCTTGAATTTTCTTGTTTCAATACATACTATAAATGGTATTAGAACTACTGGAGTTGCTTGAACTTTGGCTATAGCCCCGTAGTCATATTTACTCTGAATGACTTTAGCATAACTGGTAAACGTAAAGTCGGTCTGGGTGGCTCAGTTGGTTAGACGCTGGCTTACTGATCCCAAGGTCGTGGGTTCAAACCCGGCCCAGACCGATAGTTTTTAAGTGTGCTTAAAAACGACAGCTGCATGTCAGTAGCTTTACTGGCATGTAAAAGTACTCCTGCGGGACAAAATTCCGGCACACCGGTGACACTGATGTGATTCTGGCAATTGACAGCGTCGTTAAACAACAAAATATTTTTTTTTTTTTTTTTGGTAAACGTAAGATATACACCAAATCTTACTATACAAAAAATGTAGGTTTTGCTAAAATACACAATTCGTCTAAATAAAATTTTTTGTAGAGTGAACCACTTTGGTGATATGCATTGTTATTTGTGAAAGTTTTGGAGAACTTATTCTTCTGTCAAATGGAATATTGTTATTCAGTTTTTTATATAACTGTACAAAGAGAATGGAATTTGAAAGCTTTAAAGGATTTGACCACAGTCCAAAGCCTACTATATTCCCATATTTCCCTTGTACCTACAAGGAAATGAGCAGTAAGATAATTTCTGCAAAAGTTTATCAGTGTTAACATGAAGATATAAGAATAAGAGTTTGTAAGAATGGTTAGTACAGGAGTAGAGAAAGTCATGTGAGTGCAACACATCAGATTTTTATATTTCATGTTGGATGAGATAAACCTGTGTAGAAATAGTTTCATTAAACATTTTGTTGTAAGTGCAATGGGGAAAAGAGAAAACTGTATTGATAGATGTTTAGCCCTTTCAGGGATACTGACATCGTATGACGTCCATTTTAAAATGTACAAGTGATGTGTACATCTGAAGCTTTCATGGCGATGATTATTAATAAGTGCTTCTCGGTTTACCAGCCATGACTGGCAGTTGCTCATCGATATAACTTAGTCATAATCTAATATTAAAATGCCATGCAACTTTTAATTTCTAAGAGATTTGGCTAAATACATTCGAATTGAAATACAAGACATTACAGCATTGTTCACACAATGTTTGCGTGACAGTGAAATAATGAACCATTTATATCCATGCGTCAAGAAACTAAAGGGGTCCAAATGTTCCAAATATTTGACACAAATTATTTTTTTGGCTTAACAGTTCTTTATAGGCAATAATTGTATTGGAGGTATTTGTTATACCCATCATGTTGAAACCGTGGTTAACGTGTGTCCGAAGCAGTACCTTCTATCCGGTATATGTTGTTTTCTAGTGCCTTGCATCTGGCAATGAAGCCATTAGCATTCGTGCTTTCCAATACTTTTGAACTGTACTTTCTTCTGATCTTAATGCTTCACAGGTCTTCAAGTGTTCTTCATTCATTTCTGCTGGATCGTTACACAGGACACATATTGGTGAGGCTGAGATACCTATTCTGTAGAGATGACTTGCTAAGCAGTCGTGATTTGTCAGTAGTCGGAAGGCTGCAACCGCTGTTTTCCTTGGTCTCTGGGGGATTATATCTGGGTTGGAAAGTAGTGTAATTCATTTTTTATCTTTGGCATTTGTTTCTATTTCTTGTAGGTATGAATGAGAAAATTTTTTAACGATCAAGTGTTTTATTGAGGAATATGAGAAATTGAATTTAGACTTTTGTTTTATTGTTGTGCCTTTCTTTGCAAGTGAGTCTGCAGCTTCGTTCCCCATGACTCCACAGTGTGCTGGAATCCATTGGAGATGAACAGTCTTATTAACTTTTTGGAGTTGTGTTAACATTTTATAGCATTCTCTAATTTTTGTTGACTTCTTTGTAGTATTTGAACATATTCCCTGAATTGCAGCTTTAGAATCCGAAAGAATTACTGCCTTGTTAAATTATATATCCAGTATATAACAGGGAAGTTTATTATGGCCACTATTTACATTCACCCTTCATTACCCTTTTCCATTTTCTCTATTTGCTCATACTCCTTTTAACCATATGTTTCCCAGATAACACCATCAGTAAGTGCTTGTATTTTATATTATATTTTATATTTTCAGTTAATTTATTTTCTGCCAGACTGTGAACGGGTTTTGAGAGTAATGAATTATTCTTAGCGTTACAGCATGATGTGGGCTTGAGCTTCCCTTAGTTTTTGCTTCCATTCATCCTTAACGATAGCCTTTCTTCTCCATATCCTAACTCCAAGTAGTTGTGATGCATCTTTTCTTACTGCATATTCCCATCTCCCCCATGGGGTGCTCTTGTCACATGGCCAGCCCATCTCAATCTCCTTAACCCTACATCTTTCCCAATGTCCAGCTCTTTATATAGTTAATATATTTCTTTATTTTACCTGATTCGCCACGTTCCATAATTGAATAACATTCTGTATTACGTATAAGTTTAAGCAATATTTATGCAACATGTACTTTTTCTTTTTTCAGAGCGTCTTCACAGATTCTCGCAACCAGTTCATTTTTGTGTCCACAAACTATGGAAATGAGATCAAAAGAATAAAAGTGAACTTTTCGCCATCAGAAATTACCTTTCATGAGGATGAGTCTCTAACATTCCTGGTTTATGACAAAGTGGATCCCATGAAAAGAGTGAGTAAAGAGATGAAACTTTTATTTGTTACCCAACACTTTATTTGTAAGGAGGGAGGATATACTAACATTGCACTCAACAGCTCTCAGTGAGGTTGGTAAACTTGCAGAATAACAAGTGAAAACCGTTTCCACCATACTTAGTGAGCCATGTACAACAGCAGTTTGATCAGTCTTGAGGCAGAAATGGGAGCAAAATCAGCTCTGTATCTGGATTTATTGTGTGTTTGTTTTAAGTAGAAACATGGAAAGCAGAAAGAGATATATTCCACATGGCAGTTAGGAATCTTAACTCAGGAGTTTTGTCAGTGTTAAGTTAACATTGAGTTTAGCTGAAAGTTATAGCTAACATTGCTCAATGAAGCAGAATTTGTGTTAATTTCAGTGTTAAATCAGTTTAGCATTGAGTTAAAATTTTACATTGGCTGGCAAAAACGGACCTTAATGAGTGTAAAAAATAATTGTGCAACTCAACATGAAACATCCCTCATAATACTATACTTAAAAAGTAACTCCTAAAGTATCTGAATACAATTTTTCTTAGTATATACAGTTGAACCTGATTTAGATGTAACCCAGTTCTAAGTAATTTGTATTTATACATACATTTTTGTAGGTCCTGGCAAAATGTAATTTAGAAATGTGAATATAGAATTCTGATGATGGGGGTAATTTAAGCTCTTGAAACTGGCCAAGATATATATTTACATGTAAGTGACGTTAAGTTTTTCAACACCGTTTCAGTTTTGATAATAATTCAGATTCACATCACTGTTACTAGCTTATTCAAATATATGTGTTAATAGAACCTTATTTATATGTAATTCGCTGTTACATGTATTAAATTTCAGTGTAATACAACTGAATTTTATGTAATTAAAATGAGCATACGGCATACGTTACCTTAAAAGAAATTCGAGGCACATTTTTACTATCTCTTTTGACAAAAACTCAAACTGCACATGCAGCTTTTGCTGTGGAAACAAAAGACAAAGATGTTTGCTAGTAGATATGCTGGCTTTTGGCACGACAATGTAGCAACAATCCAGAAGTAAAGATAAACATTTTGTATACCTGGTGTTTAGTGATTAACAGCGGTTTTGTCTTTGAGTTTTCAGTTGCTTTTAATCAACCATGGGGAACAGAAAAAGGAAATGGTACACACTAGATACTCATACAGGAGGTGGAATTTAATCCACACGAAACCAGAAGTCGAAATTCTTCAGACTTAGGAATTGCTTATATCTATCACGCTATGTGTAGTCAATAACAAAATGAGGTGTATGCACTTAATGCAAGAAAAATTAAACAAGCTAAATTAACTGATTTCTTTAAAGCAGGACCAAGTTTTCATACACATCTTTGTTGTTTGTGAAATATAACACATGTAGGCCCACAGTATTGCTCTTTTTTTAAAAAAAATGCCTTATTAAAATCTCATTTGTAAGTAATTCTGAGTTACAAGTAATCTTCCCTCTTCCCCTGACTCACGCATAAGTCAGGTTCAACTGTATTAGGAAGAAATGGGTTTTATCAAGGTTTATGAACATACATTGAAGTTAATACTGAGTGTATACGACTTCATACTTAGCTTTGAGGCAAAGTGTCTATTGCACGGTGTTACGCATACAAATATATATTTGTATATTCTAAGAAAAGGGAAGAAATGTATGTGCAACGTTGGCAGACCACCCACATCTAACTGATATGTGTTGAAATTTGTAATGCATTGATCAGCAGTTCCGGGATTGATTGAAGCTGTACTATCTCAAAACACGTACTCCTTCCTTGTTCTAAGTCTTAATTATATTTTACATTTAATTACCTTGATTATTACTTTTTGTACTTTCAATGTATAAATGGCGGAAGTAAAGACTCAACATCTTGTTTTAGCTCTGGCTCACCAAGGACTTTGGTCAAACATTTACCTACGTGCAGGAATACGTCAAGGCATTCTTCTGGTCTACCACAGATGATGGTCACAGGATGCTGTATGTTGAACGTATGGAACCAAGTGGCTCATCTACAGTGCTGTCTTCAGCTACACTTTTTGAAGATAGGAACTACTCTGTAGTAATAAAAAATGTTGAAGATTTCCAGATTCGTGAAGAGTACATGTTTGCTACTAAAAAAGAACGTTCGGTAAGATGTATTTTCAAATAAAGGGTGCTACATTGGGGTTGCATTTGTTGGCGGTCTGTGGCGGGGGGAAAAGATTAGGATGTATGGCAGGCTGAGGGTTAAGAAATGCATCTGTGAAATTTGCCAGAAAAATGTTGAGTCTTTTTTATACTGAGCTCAAGATTAAAATTTGGGAACAATAAAATAAATTATATGGTTCAGGAACATTTCATATTACCATATCAAAATGTGATTAGTACTAAATTAAAAATTAATACTTTAACGGTTTGATATAGTTCATTAAAAGGTTCTGCACACTGTGGTTTGGGTCTGTGGTAAAAAGTTTAAAGCAATCCAAAGAAAACTTTCTTTTTTCTTTTATTACCTTTTTACAAATACATTTCCTTGAAGACTTCTCACAAAGATGAAGGAACTAAACATTTTGATATAGTTAAATATATGAGTATATAAGTGTATGTATATACATCATTTCCAAAACAGGGAAGACTGTCTTAACTTTTTTTAATGGTCAGTTACCTTTATCAGCATTTTTGAAACAATGAAACAAATGTTCTACATAGTTTGCATATCAGGATGTGCGAAGTTACACATGTAGCTAATTCTCAAAATAATCATGCCCAATAGAGCTGGCGCAATGAAAGCTTGCCAATCTGCTGTATGCACAGAAGACTATTTTCTTAAATATACCGTACTGCTATGCCTGTTGCAGGGCAACAGTGTCCCTATTACAGGGTCCAGTATCTAACAACTTCTCGGGGAGTGCATATCACAATGAATGAACGGGTAGGGTGTAAATGGCATGTGGCCTTCAATCGAGTGAGGTAACCCAACTTTATCTGAGTAGTGGTGAAGTTTTGTGCAGCTCCCATTGGCAAGCATTAGTTGCGTTACTGCTATGTAGCCTAATCCTCAATAATAAAAATCAGTATTAATTTAGTTTCAGGGCTAAAGGAGTGAAAGTGTATAACAGAAAGAGGAAGCTAAATAAAATTTATGAAACATTTTGAGATACATGTCAAAACAATTGAAACTGGGTTATTGAAGCTGTATTTTGCTTTAATGTTTAGGACAATCTAGAATTGTTTGTCTCGTACAAGCGTGGGAGTTTTGTCAAAGCCCAGTTCCAGTCTGAACTGGATCGCAGAGAATATCATATAGCTGATGTGAGTGATGGACAAGTGATGGTAGCTGTCAGCCACACAGAACAACTAGCTAACCTCTATGTGTTACAAATGATGGATGCCACAAGCATTAAGTTCGTGCTTTCACTGGAAAGGATCTTCTGCTATTTTCCAAATTCCACATGGAAAGATTCTTGGTTAAAGTAAGTTTGAGTATTTTTAAATCCTTTTTGGGGAAAACCGTAGTTATTTTGATGTTTCTGTGCAAAAATTGACATGTTTGTTACTCTAACTTCACTTTCTACACCAGAACTTTGTGCGACATGTTTCATGATTTACTGCCATGTCTCCTGTTACTTGTAGATGGCATTTTGCTAGGACATATTGCTCAATGAAGTCCTTTCACATGAACATCAAAGTTTATTAAATCACATTATGAAAAACCAAAGCTGTTAACTGTGGAGCAATGCTATTCTAAAATTATAACAAGTATCTTAGAGACTATAAGCTTCACTTATTTTAGTATTTACTGAAAGTAAATGTAAATTATACTCTGTTCATCAAGAGATTAGAGGAGATATAAACAAAGCACCGGTTTGTATCACTCCTCGGCCACGTGCTTTCACAATGACGCAACACGGTTACCTACCGCTACGCGTATGTATAATATGCATTTTACACTACTAAAGGATATATTTACTTGATTCAAATAACATGTAGCACATGGAAATTAACTGCTACTTACGTCATCTCTGTCCACAATAACACTTTTTCATTTCCTGCTCACAATCTCGAAACCAATCTCCAGAAGCAGCTTGTGGAGGGAAGTTCGTTTTAAATCTGGAAGATCGGGATCAGTTAACTGCCAACAGCATTTTGTTTAAGGTGGGGTTCATTGTTAACAAAAAAACTAATTAACTTTTCGAAGAATTGCAGATCTCACAAATTCGTCGCAAACTACATCCACCATTTATCTGGCATGTAATCGCTTTTTACCGGTATCTTCGCCAACTGACGATTTTTCGTTGTGTCTACTGTAAATACTTGCAACTGACACACCGGTAAACTCGGATGTTAATTTCATCACGTCTTCGATAGCAAGTTAGGGATATTTCTCGCAGAACTTGTTAAATACGCTCAATATTGTTGTCTTTTCACCACTTCAAAACGGTTTGCCGCGCTTATGTTTTACAACACTCACTTGTTCCATGTTACTTTCATACTGAATAATGCGCGCGCAGAATGAATTAGGCTGGGTACAGATTCACTTAACTGCGTATTCTTACACTTTAACTATGCTTAGTACACTTAGTTCATGCTTTAGCAAACATCAAGTGACATTTCAGACCGTACTAACAGTATTTCTTCAAGGGACTATTTACACGGCGAAAGCGTCAAGAGGGCGCGCTGTGGTCAAAACGCACGTGGCTTTGTTTACGTCTCCTCTAATCTCTAGATGAACAGAGTATACATAGTTTCACAACATACTAACTGTATCATCAGTCCCACACTTGTTTATACTGGTCGCATTGGACCTACCTAAATTACTTAATATTTCCATTATTACCCACCTATGGAAACAAAACAAACTTATTAACAGAATTAATTGGCAGTATTTCATAATTCATTACTCTATCCTTATTTTTCAAGATAATATCTTTTTCCAAAACATTAAATATATGGACCCATTTAATTGTTTTAATAATGTAAGTTCTGGGTTTATTTCATGATTAAAATATACAAAAATAATCTGCCACAGCTGATTTATCAATCTGTTTATATTTATTTCTAAAATGTTCCTTTATTCTGGTTTTCAAATGATGGCATATAAACCCCTTTACCATCCAAACAGCCGAAATTGATAAATGCCAGATTTTTTTATAATTTGGAATTATACCCCTTTTAGAAAAATTCAGCAAATGTTTTATATTATATTGATTTTGAGGAACCAAAGTTATACTCCGTTCTTTAAAAATGTATGTAAATTTGTTATTACCCAAGGATGGTAAGTAAACTTTTTAAAATTACAGTCTTTTATTTTCTTGAGGGTACAAAAATTTAAATATCAAAAAGCTGTTAAAGAAGTTTCTCATTGACTTGCTTAACCTCTTGAGCGATGGCCATTTAAAACGTCTGCGAGCCGAGAACTGCTATCCAATATCCAGCGCAGGGCATTTAAAGTGCGTTGTATATACACAGCTGTATTTTGTGTAAATATTAAGTTATTTTGTATGTGTGCCTTATGCGTCAGCATACTGTGTAATAAAGCGCTACTGTATGCGTGGTCTCTTGAGTCATCAGAATAGATCAACATTGCAACTTTTGCTTACGTGAGTTTCATAACTTAGTAGAATCCGTGTCTTTCTTTGTTGAAATACATACATATACTTTCCTGCTTGTAGCTGAAGGGAGAAGTGGTATAAAAAGGTGTTTTTGCACCAACTGGATATAACCATATACAATTGTTTGGTGATTTGGACAGCCCTCTAAACCCACACAGGACAATGACCAACCTTGACTTCCGACTATAAATAGCTCACAGCCTAATTGAACAATACCACGTTGGGGGTTGAAAATCCAAAACCCCTGCACCCCTCAGACTTCAAGGAAAACATTATCCTAAAAGGGTACCACCAACAGCAAAGAAGTCCCTCCCATCTCGAAAGTGTTTCGTGTGCCGCAAGAAGGGAATTCGCGAATGTGGAGATGTACCTACCCTTATGTGTTTATCCCTGTTTTAAGGTAAATCACTGCAGAAAGAACATATTAAGGTAAGCCAATAAAGTATATAGACTTTACTTAAATGTTTCATAAAGGGAAAATTAAAATAAGTTGAGTTGGATAAGGGATAAATAAGGGTTAAATGCTTAAATGCACAGGACGTGTATACACGTCCATATCGCTCATCCGTCATTTTAAATGGACGTGATTTCATGTCCATATCCCTCAAGAGGTTAACGGATTTGAACCCAAATACAAGCCAAACAAAACTGCCTTGTTCAACTGCTACTCAGTATAAACTGTTTGTGTGTGACTTGAATAACGTAAATTTTTGTTGTAATACTGATGGAAAGTTTGGAGTTGAAAATTATATAATTATAAAATGGATGACATTGTTCTTTTGTAAACATATAAATGCAAGATTTCTCGGTTAAAAGGAGCTGTTTTCATTGCATAAGGGACATTAATTTACTGTCTTTAAATTAACAGGGAAGCAAGCATGTATAACACAAAAACTGAAGCTATTGATGTTGAGATGAAGCAACACATATTACAATAAAATAAATACTTAGTAAATACAACTTTGCTGATCTGTTCTTTTTAAATATAACTTTAAAAAAACAGATAATAGAAGTTGTGTTGCATACTATTTTATTGTATTAAAGCATGTATATTTACAAAATATTCTGAATTTAAGAGTAGAACTTGTACTGTAAGTAATAGTGTTTTAGTAAATTCGTAGGTCTGATTCCACAGTTTGTAATGTGTTTCAGTGATATGGTGGAGGAGCCATTTGCTGACCTTACAAAAGTGCAAGGTCTGCGAGGAATTTTCATAGCATCTCAAGTGAACATCAGTATTGGAACCTCCAGAATTGGACCAGAGCATCTCTCAACACTGATAACATTTGATCGTGGTGGTGAATGGAGGCCCCTTGAGGCTCCCAAATTTGATGATGAGGGCCAAAAGATCAACTGCTCAATAGTAAGTAAACGTATCCAAATTATTAAGGTATCAACACAAGAAGTGCTTGAATAAATTCATAACATTGAGTCACACTTTCACATTCGCTGGCTAGCTTCACTTACTGCTATTTATCAGAACTGTTATAAAAGTTCTTGTACCCGTCAGCTGCATGTCCGGACAACACAAGCTGGTGATGGGGCAAGAGCCTTCAGAACCTGAATATTTTGATAAATCTTCCAAAATATTATAAAAGAGTATTGCACAGATTGCTTTTCCCTGCTCCATTGTCTAGGCACCGCTTATTTAACCTGGGCCCAACCCTTCCATGTCCACAAATCAGAACACCCAGCAGGCCTATACTCCATCCATCCTTAGATCCACCCCTTGTATCCCCCCACGATAACCTGATGTCCATATCATTGCGACTAACACAAACAAACGCCACATAGACTCATGCTTCGTGTTTATGATGCAGCATAGTGGTATTTACTTGGGAGTTTCAGGAACAGCGCTGCTATTGCGTTACATTTAAGTAGTCTTTACCAGGGTTATCTTACATCTTGAAAACTCACAGAAAATCACCAATATTTAAGGTACTATAGTTTATGGTGCACTTCGGTTTCCAGCGTATCGCGGGTTAGTTGTTGACGACTTGTGTTTACATCAGGTGCGGATCTAAGGGTGGAGCGATTATAGTTACATCCCTGGTATGGCAGATAGCAGGTGTATTTCTACTGAGTGGTTATTGCTTCTCTACTGGTGTATATCTATCACTGGGCTCTTAGTGTCTCTGTGAGTGATTGTAAAAAAATAAAAATTCAAGTGTTAACGGTAGTATAACAATAAATTAAACATTTTAGTGAGAGAAAAGTTGGTAGTAATATGAGAGATGTAATCATTTCGTTTAATATTATATAGAGCTAAGATCCAATTACCATATTTCATTGCATAATCATTTCATTTTTTATGATTTTTTCATGAAGTAAACATGCACAGTGCAACCTTTATTTGAAGAATAAATTGAGACACACTGTATTAACTTCCAACAACTAGTTTATGCTAACAGAGTAAGAGCGAGTCTGAGCATGTTGTAACATGGCCATGTTTTACTATTCATAGTTGAAAAGAGAGGTAAGAAGGGGAAAAATGATGCGGACATCTCAATGCAAACACCTACTCCGGTAAATAAAAAAAAAATACAAACAAACAATAGTTACAAAAATAAACACAATTGAAGTATAAGATGGTTAATAAATTGAAAAATGTTGATATTTCTAAACACATTCTGTTCCAACTTGTAATTATGTTAATCACAGAATTAGTTTCAGAGAGGGTCTTTTCCATCATTCAGCTGTTGATTGATTGGTTGAACATCTGGTAACTGCCTTCAGCTTCTCTTATTGTTTGGTAAGTTGTTCTTCCAATCGTCTGTGATCGGTATGTCAAAATTCATCAGCCGTTCTCGATCCTTAATGATCGAAATTTGGAAACCAGAATGAAAGAACAGGTCAGAAACATCAAACACAAAGAAACAGATAAATCAGCCATAGCTCACCACTTTTGGTCTTGCAATCATAATATCAGCTTGAATATCCAACTTTTAGAACCACCAAAAAATTATTGAAAGTTAACAGTGTGGGAAAATATTTTGATCATTAAAGATCGGGATTGGCTGATGAATTTTGACATACCAATTATAGACAATGTCTTACGACTAGCCATTAGGAAGAACAGCATACCAGGCAACGAGAGATGGGGCAGGCAGTTACCTAATGTTCAACCAGTCAATCATCAGCTGAATGACGGAGAGAACTCTCTCCGAAAAACCAGTCGTATGATTAACATAATTACAAGTAAGTTGGAGCAGAATGTGTTTAGAAATATGAAGATATTTTTCAACTTATCAATATGCTCCACTGTTTCAAACACTTCATTTTCATCAGTTGTATAGGTTGGTTAATGTTATTTTATGCCAATCAACTTGCTGATTGTTTTAAACACACAAGCTGTGTGTGCGCGTGTATGAGCAGTGGAATCAGGGCTGAAAAATTTGATTTCATAGCTGACTACTGCTCTAACCATGAGCTACCATGGCAACTTGCCAGTGTGAGAGTGTCTCAGTTGTGAGATTCCCTAGTGGTCTATCAGGAAAATATGAATTGGCTGGGGAATTGAATGTCATACTGGCAAGTTGCCATGATAACTCAGTGGTTAGAGCAGCCACGCATGAAGCGGAAGATCCATGGTTCAAATCGCAGCTATTGCATTGAATTTTTCAGTCCCGATTCTACCTCTCTAATTAAGATAGTTATTGACATGGTGCATACTAACTAAATGGTTCACATCCCTTGCCACTCCATTTGCTTATTGTTTAATCATATTTGCTAATTCCCGTACTTCAGGTACTTGAACCAATTAGATTCGTTGATGGGACAGCCACCATTTTGTCAGTTGGCAAACTGATGGCATCGACAATAAGGAATATATGACAAGAAGCTACACATTCGGTGCTCTCTCCTGTGAAGCTAACAGGTTGCTGTGGCAACATATTTTTCAATATTTCTTGATAGTGAACACTGGGAATATTAATACAATGATTGCTTGTGTGTAAGTCAAGGTGCAACTGTTATGCAGTGGCGACAATTAGCGATGAAATATGGTAAATACGCAACTGTGGCAGTTTGTCTTTTTTGAAATTTTGTTTCACAGTAAATAATTCAGATGTCCAATTCAAATAATTATGTTAGAAATAAAATAAAGAATGTTTATCAAAAATGTGATGCCCATGGATGAATGGTGTTGCTATGAATTGATCATGTTTTCTTGTCAATAATTCTTTTTCTACAGAACTTAAACCCATGTAACATTTTCTGGAGGATTAGGGGTAAATGAAGCTAGGTAGCAAATATTAAAGTGTATTTTGTGAATACTGACTATCTGCAATGTTTATATTGAATATATCAGTTGTAATTGCAATGTAATACTTGCACCACAAAGAGAAAATTTGCACTCCATGTATGGTGTAATTCTAAGAAATTGAATGTGTTGCCAAGATGCTTGTTTATTCTGTTCATGCCTGTAATCACATACAGATTTCATATCTTGCTCATTTTAATAGGAACAGGGCTGTTCACTGCATTTATCCCAGAAGTTTACCCAGCTGTACCCAGTACTGCGGTCTGTGCCCATACTTACCACTAAATCAGCACCAGGTATCATCATAGCTATGGGAACAATCGGCAGATCTCTAAAGGGCCATCCAGGAGTGTACCTCAGTCGTGATGCAGGTCTTACTTGGAGACAGGTGAGTAGAAAAGTACTGAGAATGTTAAATGTTAAACAAAGAGAAACAACTCGGTAGCAATCCTGTGGTAACACAGGAATTCAAAAAAACAAACAAAGCCTATCCACAATTTCAAATAAGGTACCAGCAACGTACAAAAATCTATAGTTAATCTACCATTTTATGCAACTAAAAAATTAGTCAACTCTGAATTCAAAACAATTATTGCAAAATATTACTATGAAAAATCACAAAATAAAAGATGGGAACTACCAAACATTCAAACAGTAATTCCTGAGTATCCTTGAAAAATGGCAGTTGCAACCTTCAGGTTGATTACAGGACATGATTGTCTGGCAAAACATTTAAACAGAATTGGGATATATTCTTCACCACTCTGTCCTCTATGTGATCTCCAAGAGGAAATGGACCAAGACCATCTTCAAATGAGGCGTTGAGCGCAACAGTGGCCCAACCACTAAATCTACATAATGGAGTGTAAAGAATATCTGTGATTTGAAAGTTCTATATTCACTTTAATAACTAAGCAAGAGTCATGATATTTGGAAATTTTAATCAATATAGCACCGACATTGTGATACATAGTTACATACATGCAGGAAGGTTGGACCACTGTTTTTATCCAGGAAGCCAGATTCAGTTCCATTCAATAACACACTTCTCATGCCATCTGTCGGTGGTTGTAGAAATGTGGTATAGGCCGCTACCGATCTCCTAGATTTTGATATGGGGAACATGTATGTGCTAATAACTCAGTTTCTGAATTTTTGTGGGTTGGACCACTGTTGCGCTCAACGCCTCAAATATGCCCAGCACCTCTAGTGCCCCATCCATCAGTGAAAAATATTGGAGAGCAAGAGGACTAATGACTTCATTGTCAGAAATCCAGCATTAGCCAACAACAACTTTTGTAATGCAGTGGTAAAGCACACTGACAGTATTTGCTTATAGAAAAATGTGCAAATCAGGAAGTAAGTGCATGTGTGTGCCTAATGCTAATGAAATCATTCTCCTTCCAGCTTTACATTATGTTTAGATTTTCAAGAGCCACATGAAGGTCACAATTTTAAGATTTCCATGTCTGCTACTTCTTCCTTGGAGCACAGTAAACAGTTTGGAGATGTTAACTATTTCAATTTTTAAAGAAGTTTATTCAAACAATCATGCCCTGTAATAAGTCAGAAAATAGCAACAGAAGTAGGTTCTTCCTCTACCAAAGGAAGAAAATGTGCCAAGCATTTTAAAGTATGACTTAAACTTTGGCATTTCTTAATTTTTTACTTAAATTCTAAGTGAAATACATACGTTGTCCATAAAATAAGGTTCCCAAGGATTTGCAGTTGCGAGGAATGCTCTAACAGGATATCCGGCAACACTGGCACATAGCATATTTCACGGACAACCCTCGTATGTATTAAATATTGGCATACAGTGGCAAGAATATATACGACTATGGCTAAAACTATTTAGTCCTAATGCATGTTGAGTTTCCTACTTAAGTTTAATGTACAGTGATAACAAGGCTATTCTCTGCAACAAGCATGTAGATCTAAATAATCTTCTTTACTGGAAGTTTGAAAACAGTGTTGTGATATTCAATTAATAATCAATGATCAAAGATCTAAATAAGCTTATATCCTATGGCAGAAGCTAAGTTTGATCATTCATTCTCCTCAAAAGTCATTGCATGTCATTTACAGAGTTAGTAATTTGCCACTCATATGATTTGTACATAAGATGGAAAGCAAGCCTATGCCATACCTCCTTCTTTATTCAAGTATTTTGCTCTTCTGCACTCCCAAGTGTGTGGTATGGTTCATGAACAAAGATTGTAATAACATTACAGATTTTGAGAGATTACTACTTCTTCAATGCTGGAGATCATGGTGGAGTTCTGGTAGCAGTGAAATATTTCAAATCCCAAGGAGAGACACGTGAGTTGATCTTTTCCACTGATGAGGGCGAATCCTGGCAGAAACATGAGTTTTACAATGATGACCTCAAGATCTATGGTTTGATGACAGAACCAGGAGAAAATACTACTGTTTTTACAATGTTTGGATCGGCAAAAGGAAATCACGCCTGGCTAATTGCTAAAGTTGATCTCCATAATGCATTTAGTAAGTTCTTTTTTATAACAATTCCATGTACTGTTTTATAATGCGATGAAATATTCTTTGTTTCTGAGGTTTTCCATCAATCTGGTTTCTAAGTTCCTTTTTGTTTTACCAATATGTATTTTATGACCATCTTTACAATTGATGTGGTAGATTCCCAATAATTTATCGCTTGGAGTGGTATTTTTTAAAGGATGGTAAAGCAAATTTGTTGTTTTTTTAGAGGAGCCAATTTTATAGTATAATTAGCTTAGTAGTCCAGCTACATTAAAGAGGAATCAAGTTACCCATGTTCGTAGTGTATGTGACAGCACAGTGTGGGGAACCAGTTATGTCCATCTGCTCTACAGACAAAACGTGCACAACTTCATTCTTTTGGTAGCACACCTACTAAGCTTAATTATAAACCTTTAAAATCTTGTTGAATTTATTGAACACTTTTGGATGATGTGTTAATTTGTAGTATCTTTCCTGTATATTTTCTATTTTTAATTTACTAACATCCCTGTTAGTTTTGCACTTTCTGTGTTGTTTTAATCAGCTTGGTTACAGAGTTCGGATGTAAAACCATCCAAATTTGAAACATATTTAATATGCTCCAGCTCTTCATTATATTTTCTCCATTTGTTAATGGGATGTTGATCAATCTATGAATTAAACTATGAAAGATAGCATGCTGATGTGCTTTTGGATTGAAATGATTGTTTTTGAGGTAGTCATTCACATATGCTGGTTTACCGTATATGCCATGCTGTAATTTATTCATATTTCTCATTATTTTCAAATCCAGAAAAGGTAGTCGTCCATCTTGTTCTATTTCAATAGTACATTTTGTGGATCTTTCCTGTAAGTTCAATAGTTTTAATGTATCCTGAGTAAGTTTTTTTTTTGATCAAGTTTTCAATATATGTGGGGATGCTCTTGTGAGGTGTATTTCTAATTTCATAATTTGCTTACGGATATATAAATTTGTGAACAGTGGTGATATGGAGCTGTCCATAGTTAAGCCTGATGTTTGTTAATAAAACTTATTGTTGTAAGTGAAATTGTTTTGTGTTATACATAAATCTATGAGTTGCATGTATTCTTCAATTTGTGATGATTGAAAACTATTCCAAAAGCCAGAGATTTGTTAGTTTTGGTATCTTTTCTGTAAAATACTGGTAAACAGAGAACTGACACCTAATGGTACACTAAAATTTTATTTGTATGGATGGTCACTTGTTTTTATGTCAGCTAGCTCTAAGGCATTATTTATCCTGAGTGGTACAAATAAATTGAAGAATATGTTGATATTTCTAAACACATTCTGCTTCAACGTATTAGTAATTATGCTTATCACAGGACTAGTTTCGGAGAGGGTTCTGTCGCATCATTCAGTTGTTTATCAATTTTATATCAGTGATACAAATTGACTAACCATTTAGCCAAGTTGGTGCATTTATGTTGCTAATGATCTGTCACATACTATCATTTTTATGAATTTTAGTTGGACAAGTACAGCTTTGGTAAGATTGGGTTGCTAGGCATCAGCTTACACTTTATATTATCAGAAATGATCACTCTCTTTTTAATTATTCTCTGATCTATGACCATTTAGGCTCTTAAAAGGTCCTTAGGTATCTCCTGGTATTCTTGATTTTGCAATACTTATTTATTCCATTTATGTAGTCATCCTTATCGATAATAACAATTTTGTTACAATTGTCTGTCTTTAGGTAAAACATGTTTGTTGTTTATTTCATGTCAGTCATCTTAATTTAAACTCTGCTCTATTGTGTTCTGAGGTTAAAAGTGTATGCCAGTACTTCCTGAAGGAAGTAGGGGACTATAAAAGATTATGTAAATGACAGGAGAATTGAATTCTGGAAATGTAAATGCAAAGACAGTTTTATTAATTATGTTATAAAATTATAGAATTTGTTTATACAGTTCTTTCCCCCTCTTTGCTCTACCTCTCTCCCTTTTTTCTGTCTACATTAATTGGAAACACATTTTTATTTGAACATGCACATTTCTTTCAGCATACAATTGTTCTGATGATGATTACAAATTCTGGTCTCCAAGTGGCAGAAACAGTTCTCGCATGCCATGTGTCCTAGGAAGGATGGAGACATATCAACGACGTGTGCCACATTCAAACTGCTTTAATGGTCGTGACTATGACAGGCCAGTCAAAATGGAAGTGTGTGGATGTGAAGTTGAGGATTATGATTGGTAAGCCTATTGCAGGCCAGAATCTTTAAATGCTTAAACAATTGAAAATCAAAGGTTTTTTTGTGTTTACTGTAGAAATTGTTGAATAATGGGTACTACAAATCAGTGTTGATAATTATAATACATGTAGAGCGTTTCTTACTTTTTGGAATTTGTTGCTAGCATTGTTTCCTGTAGTCTACAATTTTCCCAGAGCTTTTCTGATCAGTTTTCTTCCAGTATTATGCTCTCGCTCAAATTTCATTATTAGATTTAGGTTTAGCTGAACCCATTGACTCCATTGCCCTACTTTTGCCTTCAGTTTGTTGTCCTTTTACTAGATAGGTCATAAGGATGTTGAATGAAACTGTGAAATAAATTGCAAGGAGCTTGGGACCTAAAGAGCTAAATATGAATCTTAGGACTGAGGAAATATCTCCAGATAAATCTTACATGGACAGCTTACCACCTTCAGAGTAGAGTGCAGGATTTAAGTGTTTATGATCGTAAGTTGCCATAGGGGTACCTGTCTCAAATAGTTTCCCTTGTGGTCTGCTGGAAAGATGCAAATCAGTTGGAGAGTTTAAGGATGTGCTGCCATGGTAGCTCAATGGTTAAGAGCGGGCACACATAGAGCAGAAGGTCCATGGTTCAATTCCCAGCTATGGTATTAAATTGCTCAGTTCTGATTCTACCTTCCAAAGTTTGCCTACACATAGTTTGTGTGTGTTAGAACAATCATCATAGTTTGGCTTGATGTACAGAAATCTTCAGGTTGTAATAATAAATACTGGAAGTTGATGACAGTGTTGTTTGGAAATTTTAAAAAGTTAGTGTTTAGTATTATTAATCAATTCAAATCCTATGTTAATCTCCAGGTTAGTTTAAGTAAAAGGACACAATTTTCAGATATTAATGTTATAAATACCTTAGTGATATAATGCATGTTTCTGTTGGATACATTGGTCACCAATACAAAATGATTATCCGGGCTTGTGGATAATCTCCTTCCTACGTTTCGTTTGTAGCTGTGTTGAACATCCTCAGGAGTGTGACCATAGTACTCTGCTACTCTCAGTGATGACTGATAGGAGCTGTTTGGTTTCACAGGTTTTATATACTTAGTGCCATTGCCGAGAGTAGCAAGGTACTACGGCCACACCACTGAGGACGTTCGATGCAACCTCAAATGAAACATTTGGAAGGAGATTTTCCACTAGACGATGGCCCACAAGCCCGAATAATCATTTTCTATTTTATGACACTGGCCGTGAAAGTTTACGCAATATTTTTCCCAAAAGCAGTGTTATTTTTATATTTCAAAATACAATTGAATCAAATCCTTGAAGCATGAGAATAATGTAAACTGTTAAATTTCTAGACGCTATCAATGTGTTCAGCATTAAATTGAGAGACAAAGAGGAATGGATGTGATGCAATAATTACGAACAAAGCAAATTTCATTCAAGATGCACAGATCTCTTGTATTTATTTTATGCAGATTGTTCAAACAGAAAATCACCATTGTGTTAGCAATTTAGTCTTAGTAATTAAACTGCTTGAATAAAAGCCAAACAATTGCCATTTGAAAAGATGTCCAAATGTTATCAGTTTTGGTAAGTTGGATGAAACAGAATGGGATATAAATTAATAACAAGAAGATGAGTTTGTCAAGAATTCTGGGGAAAAAAGAGAGCGTTAGTTTAAGAATTTATAGCAACATTTGTTTTGTCAAATTTTGTGCATATTTTTCTGAAAATGCATAGATACTTGATTAATTACACATTATTTTGATTACAGTGACATTGGGTTTTATAGAGGAAGTGATGGACTTTGTATTCGTAACAAATCATCCTCTTTGGATCCCTATGCTATACCTGCAGTGTGCACACCAGGATCTTTCTATGAACGCACAAAAGGCTATGTAAAAATTCCTGACGATGCCTGTGAAGGTGGGAATGAATTGAAATATAAGCCAGACAAGCTTCCATGTCCTATGGCGTAAGTATACCAACAGCCTTCTCAAAACATACTTTAATTCAAAGGTTTGTTTCACTTGTTTCATAATTTTTGTGTATAACTAGAGGTGCAGAGCTATGGAACAACCTGCATATTTTGGAAATTATATGTGTGCTTCTTTGAAGTTGATCTTTACATAGGGTGTGTTTTTACATTCAGTGCATCCTTGTCCACATACATCGGAAACCCATCACTGAGGTCCACCAACTTCATTGCTGAATGCAGCTCTTTTGTAGCATATTGCATGAAGCATCGAACCATTCTTCAATTCAGCGATACATCCATTGCAATTCCATTGATAAAATCCATTGCTCATCATTCTGTTGAGTTAAAAAAATCACCCATTCACTATCTTGAAGAATGTGGACATTTAGCACTACCCAGTTTAAGAACTGAGCGAGTTGGTGTGGTGTTAACATTAACTCTTTACACCACCAACATGAACTTTTGGACATGTTAAAACATCAATCTTATATTAATATTCTGGAAGTTGTTGACAGTGTTGTTGGACCACATTAAAATAGAAAAATCTGTCAATTAATAACAGTTGGTCAATGTCCGGTTGATAATGCAGGAAACTACTGAAACATGTTTTGGGAAATTTAAATAGTGAGTGTTGTTTAAGTGTAATTAATCAACCAATTTTTCTGTTTTAATGTCACCAATCTTATGTTTATAAAATGTTCAAAATATGTTAAAGAGTAAGTTATTTAAAATGCTAATTCAGTCACTAACATCTTAAATTGCTTTTTACAGTTTATCAAAGTCCCAAGAAAATTCTTTAAAGACAAAAACACTTTGTGACAAATTGGAACTGAAATTGATCTTTAATACATGATCTCCCCATGGTGGATCCATAGCTTTTATTTGCACACATTCTTTTTTGCAAACGTAAATCTTTATTTGCTTGTAGACTTGTACAAGTTTCAAGCATCGTCAAGGTGAATACATATTTATAAAGTATTTACAACTCATCCAACCTTTATAGTCACTTTTCCATTAAGTATATTCTTAGTTGTCATAGGAAGGTACTACCTCTAAAGCTTATTTTTTTTTTCTTGTGAAATATTAATGCTGTTTAGAGTTGCACTGATGCTAACAACATTTGTAAAAGTTGTAATGGTTGATGTTTACTTTTTAGGGAGAAGCCAGAGTTCTTGTTGGTTGCTCGGAGAGATAGAATAGCCAGAATCAGTTTAACTGCTGACTACAAAATGGAACCACTACCGATAAATGGTCTTATGAATGTAATAGCTATAGAGTTTGACTTGAAGAATAACTGCATATATTGGGCAGACATCATAAATGACACCATTGGGGTAAGTTGATTTCACTAACAGGTTAACATACACAGAAACTAAATTTGTTATTGTGTATTACTGTGCTACTCTAATGGTTAACATGCACTTTACCTTTGATTATCAGAAGCCTCTCGGGTAACACACATTGCATGTATTGTTCGTTCTCGGAAGTCAAAATTTCACATTGCACCAATGAATGTGTCACTTCAGCCAATGAAATCAAAGAAATCACAAATGACAGACAGTTGTTAAACACAGCATTGCAACATCTCCCCTGGTTTCTCTTTCATTCTGTTAGTTTTCTGGTGACATTGGTCTTCTAAGAAGTAAATGTCCACAAGTGGAGTGAAACACTTATGCCGATGTCTCACGGCCCATCTTTTTGGTCCAAAGCATTGTGTACAACAAAAGTGCATTGTGAGACATCGAGAGGTGATACAATTCTGTTGCATACAATTTGTATCCAACCTGTTTGTAGACAATGCGATTGAGTTGCATCTAATTTTTTCAACCAACAACTTGAAAATAGCCAATCAGCGTTGTAACGTAACAATATAGCGGAATAGAATAGAATAGAATCTTTATTGTCACATAATGTTTACATAGTAAGCCTAGCTGGTAAACTGGTGAGTCGTCAAGTTATACATAAAACAAATTTAAACGAAAAAACTAATTCTAATATATATGGTATACAAGATTAATTATCAATTACAAGTAATACAGTACCTATAATATTGTGTCATCCATGAATTCTTGTGTGGAGTAATATGTCTTGTGTAATAACAGCTCTTTTACACTTTTATTAAATAGTTTTAAAGTTTTTATTTCTTTGAGTCGTTGAGGTAATTTATTGTATATTTTTATACCCATGTAATACGGTGTTTTTTCATATAATGCTAATCTATGCATGGGGTATTTTAAGCTGGACTCTTTCCGAGTGCCGTATTGATGTCGATTTTGTGGACTGTGCAGGCAACATGTAGTCAGTGCAGCTCGTAATGAATCTTCCAGAAAAATTAACATAAATTTTATTAAAATACCTGTCATAATGGACCAACACCATCAAGGTGAACTGCCATGTGTCTTCAGTTTACAGCGTTCCAGGTAGAGGCCAAGTAAACTGTTGCTGTGTGTGCAACAAGATAGAAAACCCTCACATGTACTTTGCTTCTGCAGAAAGGGCTAACTTCTTAGAAACAACAGCAATTGCTGACTCACTCAGAGCCAGAAAGAAATATGAGTCTGTAAAGAAGTGGTTTGTTCTGTTGTCTCCAGCTCCATCAAAAGTGTAGACATAATTGTCAGTGACAAGCAACAAGATAGTGGATTAATTCTGGACCCTACAATCCAATTTGAAAAAAGTTAGACCAAATTACAGAGGTTGATAAGCGAAAAGAAACTATACTATGAGCCTTGCATTCCTTATTTAAAAGACAAGTACCAAATTTTAAATTGGGGAGTGATTGGTCAACCTTTTGATGCTCATGGAGTGGTTACTAAGTGAACTGTTGATCTGTTCCGACGCTTTGAATTGGAACTAAGTGTTTTAGAAGATATTGGTTTAAATATTATCTGTGATTCTTTGTACATTTTAGACAATCATTTATATGCTACATTAAATGAAATAAATAATTCTAAAATGGTTAGCTGTTCTATTTCCAATTTTTATAATTTTGTACATTATTATACTTCATCTGTCAAATATCTTTACATTATACATTTTTTACCCTTTATTATTCATATCTATAA
Source organism: Tenodera sinensis (assembly GCA_030765045.1). NCBI lineage: Eukaryota > Metazoa > Arthropoda > Insecta > Mantodea > Mantidae > Tenodera > Tenodera sinensis. The sequence continues at coordinate 37,596,694 of CM060973.1, forward strand.
TTGTCTTTTGCTTCAGTTTTATTAACAGGCTGTGTCTTTGACAGCCCTAAAATAGGACAGCTATCCAACTACTGGATTTTCTCTCTGAAGTAATTTGTACCATTTTCCTGTTTCAGCGACAATGTTTAAATGGAAATAATGAACCAGAGATACTTGTGAATAAAGAATTATCTTCAATTGAAGGTATGGCATTGGACTGGGTATCCAATGTTTTATACTTTGTAGATGGTGTGCAAGCTAAGATTGAGGTGATCCGTACTGATGTTAATCATGAAGGTCGCATGCGAAGAACAATTCTTGGCTTAGACCACTTGAAAAAGCCCCGTGGTATTGCTGTGCACCCAATGGCAGGGTAAGAAAATACGTCAAAATTTGGTATCATGTTAATGTTTAAGTTAAACTATTGGGCCAAATAAGATCTTGGATTTTGCAATAGCAATTAAGAAAAAAAAGTAAAATCTATTTAAGAGATTGGTTACTGATTTTATGTGCAATAAGTTGTATTGGGAAACTGCAAGATTTGGTTGACATATACTGTTCTTCCTCCCTCCCCCTTACATTAAGTTTTTCTAAATAAATTTCTGATTTGTAAAAAAGAAATTCAAATTCTTTTTTTTAAAAAAAAAATGTGGAGTGAATTTCATTTTGAAATTTGCAAATTGCTTGAAAGAAATGGTTCAGTAATTAGAAAACTGACATACAGAAATTAAACTTCACCAAATAGTGTCACATAACATCCCAAATATATGTACAGAAAATGAAATATGTGGCATTAAAGTTGTGCAAAATAGAAATTTCACCTAAACGTCATGAGGCAAGACCTGAGCAATTCCCCTACCAGTGGCAACTCTTCACCTGAAAGACTGATGGTGGGAGAAGTTGTGCAAACATGTATCTGCAGAAGTCATAATGTTTCCGTCCACGAAGGAGTGCAGTTCACTAGCATAGCTTTAGTGCATATTGCTACATATGTATAAAAATTAGCATTATTATGAACATAGTCATTTGGCTATAACTATGGCTATATGCCAGTAATTACTTTCATGTGAACTTATTGTTTTGGCTGCATGCTGCTATATTAATGTTGACTCATTTGCGGCAAGCTCACCCCTCTTTCCCCCTTCTCGGCCGTTGCAGAGAGGAAGGGAAGGAAAGCAGCTTCCCTGATGTGCAAGAGTTGTTCATGTCTCACCTCATGACCCATATCACCCCGCTTAAGATACCACAATTCCAATATATTGTTGGCTTGGTAAAAAAAAACTGCATGGCAAGCAGAAGGTCTGTGTTTCAAATCCCAGCTGTAGCATTGAATTTTTCAGTTCTGATTCTATCTCTCAGACTATGCTCTCACATGGCTTGTGTTTAAAATGCCAGCAGTAAGTTTGTTGACATACATAAATAATAATTTTAATCACAGATGTTTAATTCTTCCCACATATGTACAGAGGTATTTTTTAGACATGGCAAATGGTCTTGCTAGGATCTGTACAAGTGATGTCATACAAATGGGTGGTGGGGGATAATATCTCAGCTTCATAAACAAGAGACTGCTGATAATACAATTGAGCATTGTGCTTAAATATGCATTCATGCGGTGTTGATTACACAGTGGTCAGAGAGAACCTGATACCCTTATGATGTGAGGAGGTTAAGACTACAATTTTCACATGACTAATTTTTGTCACAGTCTTTCTATCTTGTTAGCCATATGCATTACTGAGTAGTTTGCAGTGAATTGTTAATTCGTACCTTTGTAATACATTGTATAGCCAGCTAGCATGTAGAGACATGGAAATAAAGTGTTATCAAATTGTACTAGGTAGTATAAAAATATTTGCTTAAAGGAATCTTTAATTGCTGCGATACTTATGTGTATCATTTCAATTATTTTAGATACATGTTTTGGACTGATTGGGCACCTGGTGATCCAAGCGTCAACCGTGCACATTTGGATGGCAGTAATCCAAAACAGCTATTCACAAAACCAAATGTTGAATGGCCAAATGGCATCACAATTGATCATATAGCAGAAAAGATATTTTGGGTTGACGCACGAGAGGATTACATCGCTACAGCTGATCTAGACGGCAAGCATTTCAAGAAGATAATAACAAATGATGTAAGCATTTTTTTCTTTCTCTTTCACAAATGCAGTAGGTTAAGAAGGTATAGCATTCCACCCAAAAATCTGATACCAAGATTGTATAAGAAATATTTTGAAGCCTCTGAATTAAGAAGAAAAAAAAACATTTTCAGAAAAAGGTCTGTGTACATTTGTGTGTTGAAAAACAGCATAATAAACAAAATCCACATGACAACGGCCAGTCAAACCAACTTTAATAGGGCTTTAAACAAAAAATACTTCAAAGCATTGAATACTTGGATCTTAGTAAGCAAGCGTTCAGTGGGTGTGATTTTTCATGTAAATAAGTCAGTATCACATCGTGTTCACAAGAGAAACATTGTTTAACTTGCATCATTCTTCAAATACAATGTATTTCTTCACATACTATTGCCAAGGTTATGCTGGCAGCAGCTCCAATTCAATGTTCTGGCTTGAATTGAAATTTCCTCAGGATGTTACCTGTATTTTTAGTCATAATTTTGCAGTTTAGAAATGAGCACTTAGAATAAGCACTGCCATCTACATCCATATCTCATTGTTATGGTCAGTGCTGAATGAGTCGTCGGTACCATTCATAGTATAGGATTCAAGCAAGTCTGAGAATATGTCAACAAATTATTGACTATGCTTTTTATACATAGGTTGTTTCTTTAGTTTTGGAAACTATTTATTTTCTGGGCACATAGCATGCACATAAGGCTGTAAGTTTTACAGGCCTTTGATGTAGTCACTAGCATTGCGTACAATGTGTTCACAGTAATGTGGTAGCCGTTGGCACTGCCTATCAACTGCACTCAGAATCTAAAGTAAGAACAAAATTAGAAACTAAAAACTTCACTTAGTAATATTACTAAGATAAGTGAAGCTTTTAGTTTCTCATTTTGTTCTTACTTTTGATTCTTGTTGCTTCACTGTTAATAGCTTCAATTTCCTTAATTAATGCACTCAGAATGTCGTTCACTGTTCTTAATTTGTTCCCACGCAGTGGTTCCTTCAGTTTAAGAATGAGGTCGACTTCGCAGGGACTTATCCGGAGTATATGGAGAGTACCTCCCACCCCCAGTGATGAAACAAATCAGACACTGCTCCTCCACTTCCGATCCACTTCCACTAATGCGGGTACTGCCTGGACATCATTCTTATAACCAGTGAATGACCAGATCTAGGCATATGTCTTCCTTTAAACACTTGTACCCACCTTGTCACTGTTTGGTACGACAATGTATCTGCACCACTAGCCTCTCAGAATGCTTGGTGACCCTCATGCATTTCTACCTCTGCCACATTCAATTTTCAACCAGATTCTCTGCTGCTTTGAAAACATTGTACTGTGTTACATTGCGATGCCTATATCCAAACTGATGATCTTCAACTTATTATTGCGTGAGGAGGTGAGGGGGAAAGATGCATCCAAATGCTCCGATGGAGGGGCGGTACCTAAACTACACATGCAATAAACAGAATTGCCAAACCTAGTGTTATTTGGATTCCATAATATAGTTGCCAAAACTAAAGAAACAACCCTTGTATTTATAGTGTTACATTATATTCATTTATTTTACTTCATATAATTTACATAACTCTTACTAAAAACTATTGATTGCACCATATACGCTTGATACATAAATATCTATTGGGTGTGGTTGGTGGTGCTGTTACATCCAATTAAAAAATTATACATGCTCGTGAGCAATAATATGAGTTAAATTATTTGAAGTAACTGAACATTGTTTGGATATTTCCTTCTGCCTCAATTCTCTGATGTGAATGACATGTTAAGTTTTTATTTCCTCCACAGGAAAGAGTGTCTCACCCATTTGCTGTTGCTGTTTTCAAAGATACTGTATATTGGGATGATTGGAAGCAAAATGCTATTTTCTCAGCAGATAAAGATCATGGTATGGGTATTTTGCAATTGGAAGGTGGTTTACCTGGACTGATGGACCTCAAGGTAAGAAACACTATTTAATTGTATTGTTTGTTAATACAACATAAGATGAGTAATTGGAAGTTTTCATGGCTGGAGTTGGAATTAAAGCTAGAGATTTCTTCCGGGCTTAAAAGCCGTGGTCTGCTGGAGTTTAGAGGTGCAGACGTTTTGTCCACACCTGCGGTGGACATCATCAGTGGTGTGGTCTGAGTCTTCTCGGCGAAGGTTCAGTTACAACAGTCTGGCTGGATGTGCCACATTTATGTCAAATGGACCTCTTCCGTGTAATATTTAGTGTATTGTCCATAGTGGAATAATTTTAATATTGGGCATATAGCAGTTATTCCAACATGAATCGTAATCATCCATAAATTCAAATTACTCAATGAGTCATATTCAGGTAAACCAACTATTGGGATTGCATATCTGTATTTTACTGGTGTTTAAATATTTGAGTGGATCTTTACAATCTTATGAGGAATATTAATGAACATCAGTGACATCTGACTTAAAGCTAAAGCAAATACAGAAGCAAAGAGAGAGTGTATAACTATGTTTTACCGTTTTTCTATCATTTTTAATTGTTTTGGTGCATTTTTTATAATTTTGCAGGTTTTTGCACATAGTATTCAGGAAGGTACCAATGCTTGTGCAAACATTTCTAAGACTGAATGTTCACACATTTGCCTTGGTAAGCCACAAAATGGATATGTATGTCTGTGCCCTGATGGAATGGAAACAGATTCCAAAGGAAAATGTATGTGTCCTGGTAACAAACCACCAAATGAAAATGGCACATGTCCTAAAGGTAAGCGTACAATTTAGTCAAGTTTCTGTATTACACTCTTATCACTAGCTGTACTGCTTCTACCATCTAACACATATTTATAATCTATAATTCATAATCTTATAGGCTTATGCCCTATTTAGAAATTCTTCGATTGAGTAAATATTCCCATCTATGCAATACTTTTTCAATTCTACTTTAAATCTACGTATAAATTTTGTAGATTTACACGTCAGTACATCTGTATCCGATTGTAGTGGCTGGTGTGTCATGTTGCATTTCATACACGACACTAAGTTCATGAAACCAACTCTCATACAGTTTTTACAGAATGTATGTATTCTGTAATATTATACTATTAAAATATACTCTAGTTCTGTTTAAATCATGTTCTTAGATGTTGCACTGCCTTTCACTTTTTACCATTAACATCAAATAGCTCTTCTACTATACATCTATCCCAAGTGAAGCCATGCTATGCATTTGTATTACTACACGTTACTATCCTATAGGTATCTGCTCTCGTAAGATTTGATTGGTTCTTGTTGCACCACACTATTCATTTGGTTAATTAGATTTTCTTTAACATTTAATTTAAATGCATATTTGTTTAAAATGTCTTATTTTCTGTTCCAATGAAATTTTCTACTGTTTCTCTATTTTATGAAGATTATGCTTTTATGGTAAGCAGGCCCATTTTACAAATTAATGATATTTACACCAGTTACACACCTTTATATAAAAATGCTACATTTATTACAACACAAATAATGAACACAAAAAATAATGCAGTACGCTAGCCAAGTGAGGAATTATGAATATTGCATAATATAAATAGAAAAATATTTGATATTTATAGACACATTCTGCTCCAACTTACTTATATTAGTATTAATCACAAGTCTAGTTTCAGAGAGGGACCTTTCCATCATTCAGTTATTGATCGACTGGTTCAACATCAGGTAACTGCCTCCCCTTTCTCTTGTTGCCTGGTATGCTGTTCTTCCTATTGGCTAGTCGCAAGACATCGTCTATGATTAGTATATCAAAATTCATTAGCGGATCTCAATCCTTGATGATGTAAATATTTTCCCACACTGTTGACTCCCAATAATTTTTTGTTGTTTTTAAAAGTTGGATATTTAGGTTGTTATTATGATTACAAGACCAAAAGTGGTGAGCTATGGCTGACTTATCTGTTTCTTTGTATTTTATATTTCTGACATGCTCCATTCTGGTTTCCAAATTTCTTTTTGTTTTGCCGATATATATCTTATGGCAGTCTTCACAGTTGACTTGGTACATTCCTAATAATTTGATACTTTGAGTGGCTTTTTTAATATATAATGGGAATGATGTTGAATGATGGAGAGGACCCTCTCTGAAACTAGTTCTGTAGTTGATGTTATTACAGGTAAGTTGGAGCAGAATGTCTTTGTAGATATTGACATATTTTTCAATGTATTAAAATGTTCCACTGTTTTAAACACTTCATTTTCATCAGTTTTGTATCACAAAATGTTATTTGTTGCCATCTCAGCATCTATATCTGTATTTGCATAAAACAAAGATAGGATCCTGTATAGCAATGTTAGAAGCACAGCCTGTAGGAAACTGAAAATCCCCAACTTACAGCTCTCTTGATTGATGGTATTTCATTACCAGCTGATTTTCTCAATCATATTTAAAAAAAGAGCAGCTAGAAATCACAGCTTTTGGTTTGGCTTTTTGCATGATAATGTTCAAACTGCATGTTTAAAATTTAGGACAATGATGGAGAAAAAATTGCAAAATTAATCCTTGACCTCTTTTGCTACCAGCAAACAATACATGTTCATCAGAGCATTTTACATGCAGTAATGGAATGTGCATTCCTAAATTGTGGAAGTGTGATGGCGAAAATGATTGCTCTGATGGATCAGATGAACAGCAATGTGCACGATTAACCTGTCCTGGTACCATGGTGCAGTGTAATGATGGCAAGTGCATTCCACCCTACTGGCGTTGCGACTATGACAGAGATTGTGCAGGTGGAGAGGATGAGCGAGACTGTCGTAAGTATTGCAGTTGGGAAGGGACAAGATTACAAAATAGTACTGACTCTGTGATGAATAGTAAATTCAGCTGCTCTGAAATCACTTTACTTTATTGGCGTCATTCTGTAAATTACCTGGAAAATCAAATTAATAATACATTAGTAGACACTCCTATGTATTTGGAATAAAACAATTTAACCCTTTAATTGGCAGTGTTGCTTACAAGCAACATATAAATTTGTTAAGTTTTGAAATATTTTATTCGCTCTCTTTTTCATTTGTTGTTATGTTAACCTAAATAAATAAAATTCAAGTATTGTAAAAATATTAAATTTTTCAATCAAACTGTAGTGTTTCTTTTGGGGGCTGCGGATAACTCCCCGGAGGTGGGGAGCAAAAGAAGCAAAATCCATGCAACTGCAGTCAAATGTAACCCCCTCAGCTTCCAAGAGTGCCATTACACAGATTATTTTTGAGCCCTTCACTGCAGTTGCTGGGATTCAAACTCGCAACGTTCGGCTTTGAGTGACTGGCCAATCCATTGTGTATCGTCTTAACCTCACGGCTATTCAAATCGCTTCAGCTAAGATACCTCTGAAAGGGATACGAAAACCAGTTTACAAATTGGAGGAAGAAGAGCATATGTAGCAAACTGACCTGCCAATTAAATAGTTAAAAATGAATATTGATAATTTCCAACACATTAAATTTCTTGGTCTAATTTTGGATAAAAATCTTTCATTTGATCAACCAATTGATTTTGTTTATAATAGAGCACATACTGATTTATATTTGTTAAGGAGGCTGTCAAAATATTTAATCATCTCTGCAATGCAAATAGCGTAGTTTGCTATAATTTATCATTACTTACATTATGGGATTGAAGTGTGAGGAGGCACTAGTTCGTATAATTTGAGCAGATTGTTGACACTGCAAAAAAATGCATAAGAAGTATTTATGGACTTGATAGTGAGACCTCATGCCGTGATACATTTAAAAACAATAGCATGTTTACAATAATTTCTTTATATGTATATAAGGTGATGCTGTATGTTGTGAATAAGAATGTACACACAACCCACTGTAATAGTCAATTGTATAGTTGTAACACACATGGTAAGGATAATATACATAGAACTAGAATAAATAAAACTACAGCTGAACATAAACTGCTAATAAATGGGGCGAAATTATACAACAAATTACTAAGTAAGATAAAAGATAAACAGCTTCAAAATTCAACAAAGAATTAAAGGAGTACTTAATTGATAAATGTTTATATAGAGTAGATGAATTATAAATTTAATGATAAGTTTTATACTATATATTGAATATTTGACTATGGGTAAATAAATATTATTTGTATGCTATTATGTAGGAAAATATGTACTTATTATTTATTTATTTATTTATTTATTTATTTATTTATTTATTTATTTATTTATACCAACAAACTTATTGTTGGTGTTTTTAAACACACAAGCCATTTGTGGGCAATATTAATGGTTAGAGCACCCGCCTTGTAAACGGAGGGTCTGTGGTTCAATCCCAGCTGTGGAATTGAATTTTTAAGTTCCAGTTCTACCTCTGAAATATGTACTTTGTAACTGTTTATAATTACTTATATTTGTAACAATTTATAATTTATTATTGTTTTGTTACTGCAACTTTGTCGATTATGTCAAGATAAGAGTATTTTTTTGTAATATTTAAATGAACATGTCTGATATCATGTAAAATGATCCATGGGCAATAAATTTCAAGTTGTTAGGTAGCTCAACAGGTGTGTGTTTAAATTCCTTTCATGAGTACCATAAGTTTTAGGCATAAATCTTATTTGATTGCCATTAACGAAGATTATATTTTACATTGCAGAAGTTCAAAATTGTACTGCAGACCAATTTCGTTGTCAAAATGGACGCTGTATTTCAAAACGCTGGGTTTGTGATGGTGAAAATGACTGCAGAGACAAATCTGACGAGAGCAATTGTACTACAACTACTGATACTCCTCCCACATGCAAAAGTAAGTAGGGCAGGATTTTTATTTTGACTAGCAAATTAGTAGGTTTGCAAGGATATGTCATATTTGAAAGATTGTTGAATTTAATCTCATTGGTTTGTCGTTTTAACCTCTTGAGCGATGGCCATTTAAATGTCCGCGAGCCGAGAACTGCTAGCATTTAAATTCTTAAATGCGCTTCGTATATACACAGCTGTATTTTGTGTAAATATTAAGTTATTTTAATGAAACAAAAACTGGTATAAAACTCGTTATTTGCAGTATAAATGTACGTCATCAGCAAAGTTGAGTTGTATTTACAAAACGTTGAAATGGCACAATTTTGCTTCACTGTGGTGAAAAGTCAACTTTGCTCTTTCGAATGCATCTAATATTCGTTCTCGGAAAGATTCAGTAAAGAAACACCCATTGTATGTGTGGCTAATGCGTCAGCATCCTCTGTAATAAATCGCTACTGCATGCGTAGCCTCTTGAGTCATCAGAATAGATCAACATTACAACTTTTGCTTACGCGAGTTTCGTAACTGAGTAGAGTCCGTGTCTTTCTTTGTTGAAATACATACGTATTCTTTCCTGCTTGTAGCCGAAGGGAGAAGTGGTATAAAAAGGTGTTTTTGCACCAACTGGATATAACCATATACAATTGTTTGGGGATTTGGACAGCTCTCTAAACCCACACAGGACAATGACCGACCTTGACTACCGACTATAAATAACTCGCAGCCTAATTGAACAATACCACGTTGGGGGTTGAAAATCCAAAACCCCTGCACCCCTCAGACTTCAAGGAAAACATTATCCTAAAAGGATACCACCAACAACAAAGAAGTCCCGCCCATTTCGAAAGTGTTTCGTGTGCCGCAAGAAGGGAATTCGCGAATGTGGAGATGTACCTACCCTTGTGTGTTTATCCCTGTTTTGAGGTAAATCACTGCAGAACGAACATATTAAGGTAAGCCAATAAAGTATATAGACCTTACTAAAATGTTTCATAAAGGGAAAATTATAATAAGTTGAGTTGCATAAGGGATAAATAAGGGTTAAATGCTTAAACGCACAGGACGCCCACATCGCTCATCCGCCATTTTAAATGGACGTGATATGACGTCCATATCCCTCAAGAGGTTAAGTAACAGTCACTGGTTCTTATGTTAAAATTGTTATGTTCTAAATGTAGGGTTATCGGGAAGTCGCTCCACAGTGGCTGGTATTGTGCCTTTTAATGGATGGTTTAACAGGTTTCTCAAGTTAAATTTGTTGTAAGTGGTTAGCTTAACTTTATGCTCGTGGAATAGTTTCTGTAATTTGTTTTAATTTTTATTTGTAAAATGGTCTTAATAAATACTACTTGATGTTTTGAGCTGAACCAGATAACTTCAAGTGTAAGGTGTTTTTCACCTTGGCAGATTTAGAATTTTAGCCTGTTTTACTTCTGGTGTTTTTATCTTTTTAATGGTTTTACCAGCTTAAGCTTTTAGTAAATTATGTTTTTACCTGCTTTAACTTTTAGCCATTTTAACTCACGTTTTAGTGCTTTTAACTTTTTAGGGGTGAGCTTTTACTAATTGTTTGCTTGTATTTATTTTTGGACTTCGGGCCCTAATGACCTAGTTGTCGATGGGCCCTTAAAGCCAGCTCACTCACTCACCAAATCAGGTAATTAAGTAGGGGAGAGAATGCCTAAACTTATTTACATCTTTTATATGTTGTTAGCTAATGCTGGATTTCTGACAATGAAGTCATTAATCCTCTTGCTCTCCAATATTTTTCACTGATGATATTAAAGAGAGCAATAGCAGTAATAGTAACCGCTTTTTAGGAGCACCATATTTTTATGTTTTGGCGGTCACATCGCTCTCTCACAACCCCCAGAATGTCTGGAGGACCACACCTGTCGTTGGTTTACGGGTCTCACCAACCTGACCGGGAGAATTATCAAAATATATTCACCGACCATATCCTCTGATCACCAATCACAGGACGTATTACATGCCACGACAGGTCAGCATGTTAAGGGTTAAGGTTTTATAGAGAAATGGAGAGGTTGGAAAAATAAAGACTCCCTAGCCCTCAGGAACCCTAATAGCATCAGGGTCGGAAGAGAACAAGAGATGACCAAGGTAAGGTCAGATAGAAAAGTTACAGTGAGGAGCAAAACACCAGTAAGTGGAAGTAATGTTCTGCTCAGCTTGGGTACCTTGTGGTCGCTATTCACATATCCCATAGATGGAGACCCCTGAGTCTACATCTTTTATATAGTTGCATCTAAAACTTACCAGATGTGATGTGCAGTCACTCAGATAAGATCACTTTGTTAGCTAAGTTACCAGTGGAGCATTGCATTTAGTAAATTGATGCAACTCTCTTTTATGTACAGTTAAAAAGTGTAATAACCTTGGGGCTGAAGCCAAAATGAGCATTACTATAAAGGACCGCATACAAGCAGGGAATAAAGCATACTTCGCAAATTTAAAATTGTTAAAGAATAAAATACTAACTAGGAAAGATAAAACCCTGATATATAAAACATTGATAAGACCAGTAGTTACATATGGGGCAGAGACCTGGACACTGACAAGGTCTGACCAAGAGAAATTAAGAAAATTTGAACGCAAGATAATAAGGAGAATATATGGCCCTGTAGTAGAACAAGGTGTGTGGAGGATACGTTATAATGAGGAAATCAACCAACTTATAAAAGGAGAGGATATAGTACGCTTTATTAAAGCACTAAGGCTACAATGGATGGGACATCTGGAACGAATGGAGACGAATAAAATACCTCTAAGAGTGTTTAAAGCAAGACTATACTCAACAAGGAAGAAAGGAAGACCCAGGATGAGATGGATTGATGGAGTGATTGATGATTTGAACACTATGAAGGTGAAAGGATGGAGAGAAAAAATTAAGGACAGAAAAGCATGGAGGCTGATTGTGAAGGAGGCCAAGGCCCACATAGGGCTGTAGTGCCGGATAGTAAGTAAGTAAGTAACCTTGGGGCAGATTGTGGTGAAATGCATGTCATACCTCAATACAAAAAAATTAATGTTGAAATTTATTTCAGCTGGCGAGTTCCAATGTTCATCAAGCATGCAGTGTATACCACACTCTTGGCGATGTGACAATGAAAGGGATTGCTCAGATGGCTCAGATGAAATGGACTGCAACAACAGGACATGTGAAAAATGGCAATTCAGGGTAAGGAGGCTTGAGAATATTCTGCTATGCTGTTAGAAATCATGTACTGTTTTCAAGAAGCTTACCTCCTTTATTAGATTTATGAATATAAGAAATGTTAATACAAATGCCTTTGCTGACAACTTAGGCATACAGCACCTACTATTTTTACTTTCTCAATGTTTAAATTTGAAAAAATAGTGCATTCAACAAAAGATTTGATACTATGAAGCTGCATAGGTAGGTGAGCAAGTGAGCGAGATGACTAAAAATCAAAATATAAATTTCCAAACAGCTTATTATTCAAGTTAAAATCTTGTAAGGATGAAGAAGATAATATATTTTCCCCCTTTCTGAAATGGTTTAAATAGCTTAAGATTGGCATGATGAATAATATATGTCAAATTGTTAAGTATTGCTCATTAATTCAGTGAAAAACTGAAGCTGTTAACAGTGAAGCAACAGAATCTAAAATAAAAACAAATTTAGAGACTAAAAGCTTCACTTATCTTAGTAATACTGTAAGTTCTTAAAAATTCCAAGCAATTGTTTTGTGATGATCATCCACCACGTTCTCAATGATCTACTTAACAGACCATTAAATAGACCATTGAGAAAGTGGTGGATGATCATCATGAAACAATTGTCTGGAAATTTTAGAAACTTGAAGCTTTTAGTCTCTAAATTTGTTTTTATTTTATATTGCTCATTTATTTATCATATTTTGAGCAATACTTTTTGATAAATTATGTGGCCAATTATTTATCTCTCATGCACTCATGTCACTGCTGTGATTTTTAAACAATTATATTTTAGTATCCTTTTTATGAATAATTTGTACAGAGCCTTCAGTGCTAAGCATGGTTATATTACAGGGAATTACTTGCCGTGCTCTATGCTGTTTCCATTACTCCTTCTCGCCGTATATAGTCTAATCAGTTGATGCGGTCTTTGAGCTGTAGTTAAAGATGTTGATACATTGAGACCATATCTGGTGCCGTTATAATGCCAAAAATCTGTATACTTTTCCACTAAGAATCTTCAGGTGGGATTCCTATGCAACAACAAAAGTAAAACAGTAATTTGTAGACAGATTCCCAGCTGTTTGTGCACCTCACAGAGAAATGATTGTAAACGTGTAAGCAGATGTAAGGAAATTGGATCTATTGTTGACAGAAACCAAAGTAATATGTATGCTCTTACAAAGGAAATACTTAATGATGGAGAAAATTTAGAAGCCCTAAAAAGCTCTGAGAAAGCTTTGGTGCAACAACCCTGGCCTGGACTTCTAATCCTGCAGTTAAACACTGCAAGACCCCTTTCCCACTAACTACCATGGGTAGAAATTGTTAAATCAAGTAAATTGAATGGAAGAGAAAATTGACCAAGTGCAGGAAGATAGGGTTTTGTGGATTGACCACAGGAATAGGCAATACTATATTATGAGCTCCATTCGATGGATGGTATGCTGTAAGTGCATGTAAATGGTCTACAATTCTGAGAAAAATAGATATATTTGGTCATACAGTAATTACATTGAAAATAGATATAAGTAAAGTGAGGTTATTACTGAGAATAATATATAATGTGTTATGTAACAGTAATATAAGTAACTTGATCACTGCATAAAATGGGGAATGAAGTTCCCCATGCTAAAGTGGCATTTGACTAACGGAAGGCTAAGCATCTATATTATACACATGTTACCACCCAACTTTCTGAATTGAACTAATCTCAAAAATAAGCAAGCTACTAAGTGACTTTAACAAGATGCAAAGAAAAAAGTGCTAAACCTCATTGATAAACTGATATACAGAAAATAAAAAATAAAGGCTGACTGGCTCAACACATAGTTGAAAATATACAATAGAAAGAGCTTTTACTCTGTTTTAAGCTCAATACATTATAAAGCTGTCATTTGGGTTTGCCTTCTTGTGGCATTACAAAGAATCTTGCAGCCCAGCACTTCAAAAATACTAACAATGCCACAATTGCCCAGAACCCTTCCAAAAATGGCCGGAGTAAGCCTGGCACTCATACACTGCCACCCTACAGCTCCCTTTCTGACTGAAAGGACAGAGAATTACAAAATAAATTTAGAAAAAGGCTAAAAGAACTAGAATGAGAGTTGATTAAACTACAGGCCAAAATAGTTTTCTCTGCAGTGCATAATAATCATGGATAGATCTCGCCAAGTATTGCCATGCTGTATCGCCCTTATCTTTCCTTGCCATCAAGTCCTCCGTAGGTTTGTAGATTGCGCCTCCCTTCGAGACTGTTGCCAACTCACCGTGGAAGCTTTTCGGCACTATTTATATAGCTGACTGAAGACGTGGTGGAGGAGAGAAAAGTGCAGGGCACATGCATGCATGCTAAGTTCTAAGGAGTGGTGCTGTTTTTATAATTGAATTGGGCTTCGGATTTGGCAATGAGACTATTATTTCTCTCAGGGCATGGTACTACATGGAATGAATGAACACTCGATGTAACTTCACTATAAATCACTTTATTAACACTTTTTTCGTCTTTACGATTGAATTATCTTTCGTCGCACCTATTTATATTTTATTGATAGTCTTTCCACCTTTCTAAAGTCTTTTCTACTCACATCCACGCGCGTTATAGAAACACGTCTTCACATCTCAAACATACAGACGCTATTAACAATTCCAGCGCCACTTTACATGATGCTATCTTTGTTGTATACCTCCACGTATGCGTTCATCAAATAGTTCCCGTATTATTAGGGAAGCGATCTTTAGCTATTCTCCCTTCGCTTTAATATTAAATATATATAATTCTTTTATTTATACATATTAAATTTAAATGTGAAACTTAACATTTATGACGTTTTTAAACAAACTTAATTTTTTGTAACAATGAACAATAGCAACACGTTTTCGTTACTCAACTAATTCGTATCAACACCAAAAATAAATTACATTTGCAATAAATATTTACATAAATGATTTCCTTTTGGGGTCTTATAATATTGTCTCAGGAGTGTGCTGTAGTGACTGTTGTTAGGATAAGGAGAGGCCACACACCGTTGTTGTTGGCTCGAGAAGACAGCTCAGTGGCGTAACGAGCAAGCTCTGGCGGTGAGACTGGAACTCATAGTAACTGTAAGTTGTTCCGTGGCGAAAATGTCACAGCTTGCAGAGGAATTTCACAAATCTTGGCTTGGAATGCCACTTAACTTTTGAAATCATAGTTCTGGTGGAGAATTTACAACCATGAAATTATGCTTGTACAATTAATTTCTATAATTGTGTGTTGTATAATGTTAAGGATAGCTATAATGATCCTGTTTCTTTTTTGTGGACGGATGAAACCAGTTTTTATTTACATGGCCATGAAGAATTCACAAGCTTTTATGCAATTTTTTTTAAAAGTTAGAGATTAATGGCAATACAGAGCCATAATTTCCAACATTTTCTTTAACAACGGTATGTGTTGGTAACAGTTTTTATAAAGATGAGACAGAATATTGACTAATAGAAAATTGTTCATGTAAATATTTTTGTAAGAGTGTGTAAATTTCTAATTCTTTTAATTTGGGTGTATCAGGGACTTATTTCTTTTTAATATTCAAGATCCAATGTCTTCTCGTCACTTTGAGTTCAACCAATGAGAACTGTTGCGCGGATGAATACATAAGAATGGCGGTGTTGCGTCATAGAGACGCTAGGGACTCTTTTATCATTAGCGTCTGTGAGCTCAAGGTGAAAGGATGTATATTTTCTGATAGCGTGTGAACATGTAATTTACACCCAAACTTTTAACCAGTGTAGATTCTATCGAATTTTGAAAGTTGTTAACTAATTAATATAGCGATAGAAATATAAATCAACGAATAAATATGTTGTGATAAAGGAACGTTGATTTGTGCATTCCATTCTGTATCCATCGACCCCGTAGATAAGAGTAGCGTCAGATATCAATCAAACTTTCCATCTTTCAGTAAAAAACATTATTCCTGCTGCTATATTCCTGCTGCTACGTAAAAATATTATAAAAACCGTACCAAAGACAATGCATTGCTGCTTAAATATGTGAGAAATGAGTTCTTCATTACAGG
Organism: Tenodera sinensis; assembly: GCA_030765045.1. Taxonomy (NCBI): domain Eukaryota; kingdom Metazoa; phylum Arthropoda; class Insecta; order Mantodea; family Mantidae; genus Tenodera; species Tenodera sinensis. Next base: position 37,612,852 of record CM060973.1, read on the forward strand.
GTCGTATGTAGCAGGTAACAAACAAAGTTCAACAGAATGATACAGGCAAGGATTTTTGTCAACTAAATTGAATTCTATGACAATCGATTCAGTATCTAACAAGCTCCTGTGACTACCGTCCAAAACTGTTCAAATCATTCCCCTTGAGAAACTTTTTTCCAATTGCTTCTAGCCCAAAGCCTAAATGCACGCCACTTTCATGATGAACTATAATTTCAGTTTTTATAATGCACATTTGTATCTATGGAAATCAACCAGACGTTGTTTCTTCTATGTGCATCATTAGCACATTATTCACTCGTTCTGCTTCTTATTCTTGAATAATCCATGCATTTTCTTTTTTATTGTGATGCTCATCTACCACTGATTATATACAATTTCATATTTTTTCTCTGTGTGGTTTAAGATAACTACATCAAACGAGATTGACTATTCACATTGGTTTGGAAGGCTAGCAGTGTTTGTTTTTCTTTTGTTTTTTCTCATTATTTATACTCATGATCAATCATATTACCATACTGTATAGTTTTAGACGCAATATTAAAATTAACAAGATTAAATGTAACATGCATATAACACAAATTGACATAATATTGGTGAACATAAAATATATACAATAAATACCAGCATGAATCAATGTCTATTTCTGTTTCTCCTGAATTAAATGTTCTGGGCTTACTATTTCCTTTACATGGTTGCTCTAGTTATAATATGTATCAGAAATTATGCACTTGAATGTAAGGTGCTGTGAATACGCAGCAAACAGCACACTTCTTGCTGCCAAGAAAACTCCTACTAGGCAGCCATGTGTCCAAATGAACACTGTGTAGAATAGTTATAAAATGAATATGAGTAGAGAATGTCATTTGACTTGTACTACTTATGTACAAGTAATGCAAAAATTTGCAGCATGTAATTTTCAAATAATCAGAATTGTGGAACAGTTATGATGATAATGTAACCTACAAATTTCTTCAATTTCAGTGTCAAAATAAAAGATGCATATATCTTTCCTGGAAGTGTGATGGTGACAATGACTGTCAAGATCTAGAGGGAGGTTCAAAAGGCTCAGATGAGGTTAATTGCACTCAGAACACCACTACGCCAGTTGTCACACCACCAACATTACCAACAGTATGTTGAAATTTATTACATGTCTTATATTCTTTTGAAATTGTGTTTATTTTATTTCTGGAATAATATATACTTTCTCCTAACATCATTAAGCTTTTTTATACACTATTATAAGTTCAATTAATCTGTTTCAATACTCATCAGCACTACTTATTAAATGTAATTTATTTTCAATTATGGCATATACTGAACCTTTTATGCTAGTGTGCATGTCAGAATATTGTATTGTAAAGAGTCTATTTCCCGCAATTTTCACCCCTCACCCCATTTATAAAATTGTTTGTTGAAACCTGAAAAAAAAAAGAAAAAAAAAAAGGGTTCATTATATTTTGCATATTATAAGCCAAGCTTCAGAATGTAATCGATCAATTTTCTCTTCTGATTTGCTAGAATACCTGCAACTCCTGGATGTTTTTGTGCAACAATCGAAAATGCGTTCCATACTGGTGGAAGTGTGATGGCGTAGATGATTGTGGTGATGGCTCCGATGAAATGGGATGTGGTGATAGTGGACCTTCAGGAACTAGTCCAACCATTACAACACCATCTACACCTCCAACTTGCCATGAAAACCAGTTCCGCTGCTTCAATGGTTAGCTATTGCTTATGCTAAAATGGCCATATTTAATATAGTTATGGCAGAAACACAATTTCACCAACTTTAAAAATTGGTTTATTATCCAAGTTATTAAAAAGGAACTTGCTTAGTAGTTCTTTAACTTCTTAGGAATAAAAACGTAATATATCTATGATCCCAAACCTAAGAGTAGCTTGTGATATCTCATTGTACCATCACATTAATTAAAAGCATCTGGAAATAAGCAGATTAAAAGAAAATAAAGTATTAACATATTTAGAGACTGCTGAAAGGATCTTTGGTGAGAAGGTTTCTGACAAGGTAAAATTAGATAACTGCATTGATAACAATAAATAGTAAACAATCCCTAGAGCCAGTTTCACCAGTTTTCATGTTGAAAATACTCTAGCTCAGAGTTTACTAACTTTTAATTCAATATTTAACTAAATGTTAAAAGGCTTGCATTTCATCAAGCTTTTATAGTGGATTGTTAGTTAACTTTTGTTAACATCAAAGACTACTACGGACAATGGCTTTCAAGAAGGCGGTAACCAATATATAAATAGCTTCTAAATGCACCCCAATGCACTTTTGTCTATGCATTGCAGTGCTCTCTGTATCAATAACAAACAATTAGTTTGGTCTAAGCCAGGCTTTTCTGATTGAGGATAGAATTGTGATGTCAATTGTAAAATCTACATACAGAGGAATTAATGGTTCACAGCTCGAAAATTATTAATTATAGGCTATGTTAACTATGTTAAGTTGATTTTCCGGGCTTGTGGGCCATGGTCGAGTGGGATTGCCTTCCTCCGACGTTTCACTGAAAACTGCGTCCAGCATCTTCAGGGTGATCCGATTAGTGAACTACTGAGTCAGTCTTTGGACTCGGGAGTTCACTAATCGGATCATCCTAAGATGCTGGACACAGTTTTCAGCGAAACGTCGGAGGAAGGCAATCCAACTCGACCACGGCCCACAAGCCCGGAAAATCTACTTAACATAGTTGACAACGCCGGCCGTGAAAGCCTCAGCACTTATAGGCTATGTTACTAAGAATAGAAGTGTTATTGTGTGTGAAAAAGCTGACTGCAGTTTCTCCCCGTCCCAAGCATTTTATGGCCACCTGAATGGTGCATACTACATTGGAATCAAAGTGTGCAAAAATGTGTTATCACTACTTAAGAACAAGGAGATCCCAACAAATACATTGTTTGCTGCTTGAAGCAATTGCTTTGGAAACCTAAATAAACCCACAAATGTAGCTTTGGTAATTCCGACATTTCCCATATTGTATAGCATATGGGGTGATTATAACAGTATATATTGGCTGTGGAAGCCTTTGTATAGGCTGCTCATTCGTTCTTGATGAATGACCTTAATCGAAAATCCAGCGAGCTAGCTGACTATCAATAAACACGTTAGCAAATAGTTTGTTACAATGACAAACACCTCTGCTTCCCTGTGTTATGTTTCGAAGAAAACACAGAGTACAGTTGACTGCAAAGCTTGTCTGGTACTAGTTCATGTCATTGCCAGTGTTTTAATGAGAGATAATGAAAATGACAGCAATTCAGACGAAGATTAGGGAGAAATGTTGGGAATAGAAGAAATACAAATTAAGTGTAAACAGTTGCAGGAATTGATAGAGTAGTACATATGGCTGACATCCCTGGAAGTGTGATAATTTGCTTTGTAGTTGCTGTACTTCAGCGCAGAAACGTGAGAGCAATGTACAGGACATCTGACTAACATTTCTGTTTCTGTGTGCCACTGTTCCTGTAAAGCTGAGTGAGTGACTCACACCTAACCTCTCATTTAAAAATTTCATCCGTCAAGAACTAACACACGTCCTATAAACTTGTTTAATAGTTCATAATGTGTGTTTATATTTTTCCTCTTTCAATTGTATTTTTTGAGTGCCATTTGTTGTATAATGGACTGAGTCCGTAATAAACCCATATATAACAATGCATTTCAGCAACAAAGCCTTCTGGTCAGAAGCAATGCTTCTCTTGACATTAAAGTTATATGTAAGTGGAAGCATGTTAATTGCAGCATTTTTCTGGTATTTCAGCATCCGTTGCTGTCAAAACTGTTTCACAACATTTTAATCCACTCTTTGTATCACAATTTTTCCCCATTTTAGTAATTTATCCAATTTCTTGCACTCTGTTACATACTTATTGCTGCTTCACAATTTCTAGGAGCTTTAGTGCAATCATTGCAACTATTATACAATGTAAATAATAGCATGCTGAGAAAACATGCATAAGTAATGCTTATTGTAACATAGTTGAAGCACTTTAATTTCTCTAGGTAGGTTAATAGAAATGGACTACAGAATTTTATTTCTATTTTCTTTTATTTGTAGGAGACTGCATACTTGCATTATGGGTGTGTGATGGTGTGAATGATTGCACTGATGGAGAAGACGAAGAAAACTGTAAGGATGCAAGAAGGTCCTGTGATGCTAACCAGTTCAGGTGCCGAGTTGATGGGTCTTGCATTCCTTTGAATAAAGTGTGTGATGGAGCTCCAGATTGTCCTGATAGATCTGATGAAATAAGCTGTAAAGCTCAACCAAGTAAGTATTGAATGGGAGGGAAGTGGTTATATGAGGCCTCTAGGCATTATCTGTGTTGTCCTGTTTATACTGGAGCCGATGTCACGTGACCTTTCGAGAACCCTCCATATTCATTCACGTGTGAAATGACTCAGTGAGAATTGGAGAAGGCTCTCAACTGCTTTCTTTTGGGTTTCATCGGCATTATTATAGTCACGTACACACACAACCACTCCCCATATCCAAGGTCACACTGCCCCCTCATGTCCATATATTGTTGTACGACCAATATCAAAACATTGTCTTCATTTAAATGTTTATATAGCAGTAACACAGAGGTAATAACATTTTGGTATAATAAATCTAGACAAGCCTGTTCATCCCATTGTGTATATCCTAAGAATTAATTACATTTAATACATACTTAAAATACAATTACAATAGTTATAAAACAAACGTTACATACAAATTATTATTTATTTATGCCAACAAACTTAGTGTTGGTGTTCTTAAATACACAAGCCGTGTGTGGGCAACGTTTGAGAGGTAGAACTGGAACTTCAAAATTCAATGCCACATTCTGGCAGGTTGTCACAGTAGCTTAATGGTTAGAGCACCTGCCTAGTAAGCAGAGGATCTGTGGTTCAAATCCCAGCTGTGGCATTGAATTTTTAAGTTCCAGTTCTACCTCTGTTACGTACAAAATTAATCAAAAGCTTGTTAACCAACAATAAACTAGCTTTCAGTTTATAATATTCATAAAAAGCTGACTTATGCTACAAGGGCAATTCGTGAAGTAAGGTCCTATATTTTATACTCCTCAAATCATCATAGGTAGTTGCAAAACAATTCTTTTATTTAATTTCTTACATCTTTCTCTATTTTTCTGCACAGTTGCCATATTTGTTTAAGCATAATGTTCTACAAGCTTCTGTATGCAGACGTCTTAGAAGTGAGGATAACCAGTCACTGATAACCGATGGATAATAACTGAATAACCAGTCAAAATTATAATCACCAATTTTCACCGATCTTTTCATCCACGGTATTGACCAAATCTTCTGTGATCATTGGTGGCTGGCCTGATCACAGTTCATTATGGACACTGTTCTTGCCTGTCTTGAAAGCTCTCACCCACTTACACACTTTGCTATCACTCATAGCTTTGAGGTCACACACTTCACTGAACTATCAATGAATGTCCGCTGCTGAAATGTTCCTTGCTGTCAAAACCTGAATCACAGACCGTACTTCACAGTTGGCAGGCCCATGAATTGTTTTAAGCAATTTGAACCAACACTGCAAACACTGTCAATGCAGATGGTGTTGTTTTATGCACAAGACATGTCAGGGGCCAGTGCACATGCACATTTCAATGATCATGCAAAATTTGATGCATTACACTGTTTTAGACCTTACTTTACGAATTGCCCTTGTATGAAGAATACATCAAGAATGTTAGTGAACTGGTTGCAAAACTCATTGTTTAATCAGGTGTATAAAATTTATTCCTGAAATTCTTGTAACATTGGAGGTAATTTTACAAATTGTGCTCTCCTTAGTATGTTATTAGTCTAGAGAACTTTCTGCTCTTTGCTTTCCTGGAGAGAGTTGATAAAACCTTAAGGAGTTAATAAGAAAATCCTCCTTTTCAGGACTTAAAAGCTCACTTTCATTTCATCAATTTACTTACAATTTTAATATCTTTATTTTGTATTAATTTCTTTTTCATCTTTTATGCACTAGATTGTGATTTAACAATTATTAACTATTAATATTTTGTTGTTTTTCAGCACCAGCAACTCCTAGCTGTGCAGCAGGATTTTTCCCTTGTGATGGATCAAGTTGCTTAGCAATGGCCAGAGTTTGTGACAACCATCAAGATTGCTATGATGGCACTGATGAAAGTAATTGCAGCAATAAAACTGCTGTTTATCAGGTATAAACATACATTGAAATTTTGAAAAATTTATTCTAATCAAGCGATAATCAAGCCAAGTGTGAAAAGCTAAGCATAGCATTTTGCATAGAAATAGGATAAAACTAAAAATTGGGTATTCTAATTAAAGCAGAATCCAAAATAAATTGAGAGCAGTAACCAGATCAACAGCAATTAAATGAAGTGTTAGAATGGAATGATTTTTGTTTAAAATAGATGTGAGGACTGGAATGACCGTGCATATCAATGTGTACAGAGAAAGCAACTTAGGAAATAGATAAGTGACCAATGACCCTTTCTTATCTCCTTGTAATTGAATTAGCGTAATGCTGATTAACCATTTTAAAACATTGTATCATTTTAGAGCATTGTCAGTGTTCTGACAAAACGAAATTTGGAAACCAGAATGAAGGAAGATGCAAAAGTATCAAATACAAAGAAACCGATAAATCAGCCATAGTTCACCACTTTTGGTCGCGCAATCATATCAACCTAAATATCCAACTTTTAAAACCAGCAAAAACTTATTGGGAGTTAACAGTGTGGGAAAATATTTACATCATTAAGGATCAAAATCGGCTGATGAATTTCGACATACCAATCATAAACGGTGTCTTACAACTAGCCAATAGGAAGAACAGTAGATCAGCCAACAAGAGAAAGGGGAGGCAGTTACCTGATGTTGAACCAGTTGGTCAACAGCTAAATGATGGAGAGGACCCTCTCTGGAACTAGTCCTGTGGTTAATATTATTACAAGTTGGAGCAAAATGTGTTTATAAATATCAACATATTTTTCAATCTATTAATATGTTCCACTGTTTTAACCTCTTGAGGGATATGGACGTCATATGACGTCCATTTAAAATGGCGGATGAGCGATATGGGCGTCCTGTGCGTTTAAGCATTTAACCCTTATTTATCCCTTATGCAACTCAACTTATTATAATTTTCCCTTTATGAAACATTTTAGTAAGGTCTATATACTTTATTGGCTTACCTTAATATGTTCGTTCTGCAGTGATTTACCTCAAAACAGGGATAAACACACAAGGGTAGGTACATCTCCACATTCGCGAATTCCCTTCTTGCGGCACACGAAACACTTTCGAAATGGGCGGGACTTCTTTGCTGTTGGTGGTATCCTTTTAGGATAATGTTTTCCTTGAAGTCTGAGGGGTGCAGGGGTTTTGGATTTTCAACCCCCAACGTGGTATTGTTCAATTAGGCTGTGAGTTATTTATAGTCGGTAGTCAAGGTCGGTCATTGTCCTGTGTGGGTTTAGAGAGCTGTCCAAATCCCCAAACAATTGTATATGGTTATATCCAGTTGGTGCAAAAACTCCTTTTTATACCACTTCTCCCTTCAGCTACAAGCAGGAAAGAATACGTATGTATTTCAACAAAGAAAGACACGGACTCTACTCAGTTACGAAACTCGCGTAAGCAAAAGTTGTAATGTTGATCTATTCTGATGACTAAGAGACCACGCAAGCAGTAGCGATGTATTTCACAGGATGCTGACGCATTAGCCACACATACAATGGGTGTTTCTTTACTGAATCTTTCCCAGAACATATATTAGATGCGTTCGACAGAGCAAAGTTGACTTTTCACCACAGTGAAGCAAAGTTGTGCCATTTCAACCTTTTGTAAATACAACTCAACTTTGCTGATGACGTACATTTATACTGCAAATAACGAGTTTTATACCAGTTTTTGTTTCATTAAAATAACTTAATATTTACACAAAATACAGCTGTGTATATACGAAGCGCATTTAAGAATTTAAATGCTAGCAGTTCTCGGCTCGCGGACATTTAAATGGCCATCGCTCAAGAGGTTAAACACTTCATTCTCATCAGTTTTATGAAACACAAGGGACATTATATTGGTGCGTGAATGCTATCTTGGGATTCTAGGTTGTGTAGGGCATTTAGAGAAGTAAGCATTCCTTAATATCTAAATGTTCAAGGCGTTAATTAGCCCTTGTTCTTTCCTAGGTCACACAAATGGGAGTGGATGAGCATACTTCTAATGAAACCAGTTTGCATCTTTACTGGTGGTTGAACTCTTCCAAAGTAGAATTGGAATACTTGCCAGCTTTGACAGAGGTGCAGCCTGGCATGGCACCCAATTGGACCAATGCTAGCACTTGGGTGAAACAGACAGAATATTTATTCACAAAACTTAAACCATTCACCCTTTACAATATGACCGTTTATGTAAGGCAGTTAGGCAAAGATCAGGTGTATCCACCAGCTAAATTTGTTGCAATCAAAACAAGTGAAGGAGGTAAGTATAAGAATGTACCTTTTTAAGTGTGCCTCAAGTGGAAAAATAAACTAGAATTAAGAAGATCAATATATGAACTACAGAAATGTATTTGAACATATCACCAGACAGTATATAAGGAGAATAAATACTCTAAATGTACTACAAAAATAATTGTCAAAAGTATTATCATTTAACGATCTTAATAATAGAAAGCAATAGTGTACAAACACAAATCAATGAACAATTCGTTGTTATTGTTGTAGTGCCATCTCCACCATGGAATGTGACAGCAGTTCAGCTGAGTGCAGATCAAGTGCGTTTGAGTTGGAACCCTCCAAAACTTCCAAATGGAGATCTGAAACATTATATTATTTACATGATACCACCAATTCCACCAATTCAAAAGAAGTTGCCGGGTTCAACAACAGCATTTATAATGGAAGCAAGCTATGAACCAAATAAAAACTACACTTTTTGGGTAAGTAGAACGTGGTAGTGAAGGAGTGTGCAAAGCGTCAACATGAGGGGAAAAAACATATTGGGTTTGCTTGTGTCAACCACAAGGTCATAGCTAAACTCCTGAGACACATATAGTACACCATAGGCAGAGCAGAGCAAAGCAATGTCAGTAGCATGATCTTGATTTGAGCAGCAGTGCGAAATCATGTGTCTCCACACCCAGCTTCTTCTTAGTTCATTAGTGCTCTCTCTACAAATGGAGTTTGAAAGCATTAAGAGAGAGTTACATTAAAGTGAAAGTATCAGACTTCAATTTGTTTCTATTTTCATTGCATTGATTAGCTTGAATAATCTATAAAACTGAAATAGTTTTACTGTCTCATCTTATTCCATAAACAACAAAAGTTTCTGTACTATTGCAGCTGAAGGCGGAAAATGGAATACATGACAGTGCCAACTCTATAGCAGCCATTTTGTCCTTTGACGGAGATGCATTTATGGCACCTGTTCAAGGACTGGTGAATGATTACAAAGACAACTCAAGTATAAGGCTATCCTGGAAACCTGTATCTGATGTTGATGGCTACCGCGTAGTGTCAAAAAGTTGGCCTCCTTTTGAAACACAGATCAGTAAAAAGAACAAAGTTAATGGTAATCATATTAGCTTATGTTTTTACTCTATGTCACATATTTATTACAGAATGAGTACCTAATGTTGGAAATTGGTTTTCCAGTGACTAATCTTGCTCCGGGTACCAAGTATATAATGGAAGTGTCAGCTTTCAAGAAGCAGTTTGTAGGACAGCCATCAGCTATCACAGTTAAGACAGAGGGTGAAGCTTTGCCACCAGTTGATAGCCTTGCTGGAAGTGTGTTTAAACAACATGGCAACAGTGTGGAGCTTAGTTGGAGCATCCCAAAAAGCAACACTTACCGTAAAGAAAACTGGACATATGGTGTATATTATGGGCTGAATATGACTGATCTTTATTCAGGTATGTTTGTTGAACTTCATTTTATAATCCAGCACTTTTTTCTCTCTTGTTTTTCTCTCACTCACTTTTCTTTCTTTCTTGCTATGTATCCATATTCTTATTCCTCTTCTGTTTGTCATATTGTTCTATAAATTAGACTATTGATTACTGCACAGATTGTTGGACTGTAGATGTCCTCTTTAATGTCCATACTTGTGTCCCTGGGGGGAAGGGGGGGGGGGGGTGCAGCGGGTTCTGAAGATGTCAGACTCTGATTTTCTGAGTGTAAGTCCAAAAATGATAAGTTTCAATGGGAATGTGATGTGTTCTTTGTATAATCAAAAGTTTTAATGTAAGCTAGATCTGCTTATAGCTCACAATTTCAAAAACATCAATGCAATGATATCAGATCTTACACATCCATGGGAAAGCTTTGTAACTTGGATTTTCAACTGACTTGTTGAAAAGATTGGCTAGAAATGTGGATAATGGGTAACTGTAACTTCCTAAGTAAGAAAATATGAATGTTAGATTCGGTAATTATGTTGGACCCTAGCTTTGTCTGGTTCGAGTATAAAGACTAGGTCACAACCACTGGTAATGGTAAACAGAACGAGAAAGTTGAAATTCGTGTATTGAAATGGGAGTGCTCACACTTGATGGGAAGCCTTCCCGGGCCCCAGGAATGTTCAAGATAAGAGATCTTATTTGTCACATATATTTACACATTGAGCATTGGCTCCAGTAAACTGAAGACTTTCAGATTAAAGTATGATCTGGATGACTAAAGTATGATTGAATAGGCTTTCACATTATTTATGTTTAAATACTCAGCTATGCTTACATAATATTTATGCATAACTGCTTAATGTAGTCCTAGAGACTGTCTTCCATATATTCCTTTACTGAATATTACACTTTTTCAGTAAGGATGATTTTTACTGTGTTAAGGAATTCATTTTTGTCTTCAATCTCTCCATTCATTTTTGGTAGTTCATTATAAATTTGTACTTCTAAGTAGAACAGTCTTCTTTCAAATAAGACAAGTCTGTGTGCTGGTGCTTTAAGGCAATTTTGAGCCCTGGTTCTGTGATTATGCGTTCTCTGTTGTATGTAGTAAAAGACTTGACCAGTTTTTAACTTTCTGATTCTCATTCCTGAGCATGACATGTTAGATTCATATTGTGCATATTAGACCTTCTGTTGTAGAAATTATTCAAGGCAGCCGTGTCATGAAAAGCTGCTAGTCCTTTTTCTGGTCGCAAGCTGGAAAGGATATTATTGTTAATTAGAAACAAATGAATTCCCAGAGCGCAATATCGACTTTCCATTTGCTATGAATGTGAACATCAATATGCATCTCTGTTCTGATTACCAGGCTGTTGTGAACCAAAGTATGAATGCTGCCTTGCTTGCTGTACTGCTTTCCATTCTGGTGACCATTACCAGGTGTTAATGAATCAGCCTCAAGTCAGTTGTACTTACACAGTTTTTTTGGGTGGTGGGGTTGAGATCTCAAGTGTTGGAAGAATGCAATAAATAGTTGCTGTAAAGTGAAATATTTTGCATTTGCTCATAATCATAGAAACTGTAATGTAAAACTGATGATAATGAAGTTTTTAAAACAGGGGAGTATATTAATAAACTTAGTTAAAAACTATGTCAACTTTTAAAAATGCATTCTGCTCCAATTTGCTTGTAATAATATTTAAAACATTAGTAGTTTTGGACAGGAGGCTCTCTCCTTTCAGTCTTAAGATTGACCAATAGGAAGAACAGCAGGTGTGGCAATGAGGAAAGGGGGAGGTAGCTACCTGACGAATCAGTTGGCCAAACAGCTGAATGATGGCGAGGATCCTTTCCGTAACTAGTACTATTTTAGATATTATTACAAGTAAATTGGAGCAGAATGTGTTTTTAAATGCCGACATAGTTTCCAACTAAGTTTATTAAACAGTAATGTTTTTGCTCATTAACAATATTAAACAAGAGAAAAATATATGTCCTATACATAAATGTGATGTGCACGGTCTCTATAAAATGTATAACTGTTTTGAGGTTGATAAAACGCTTGAAGTAAAGTCTGTTTGTAAAACATTGCAGGACATAAGTACAACACCACACAATTGACTGCAAATATAACAAAATTAGAAGCATGTGAATCTTACATATTTGACGTTGGAGTTGTGGGACCATATGGTATTGGCCCACTTTCTGATCACCCAATAACTGTAATAACAAAATTCAATGCGGATGCACCACCTAAGGACATCTCTGTACAACGTGATAGCCACAATGAGAGTTTGGTGTGGATCAAGTGGAAGTCATCCTGTCCAAGAATGGAAGACAAAATAGGATATATGGTGAGTGCAAAAACATTTTTAAATAGTGTAAGAATTTGGACTTAGGTACTTCAGTTTTTGCAGGTGCTCATCCTTAAGTTTCCCTCTGTTATGGATATTCCATCTTAAACAGGACCTGTTGCCATTTAATTCCCCCTCCCTCTTCACATGTGCCATCTGCGTGCACTTTAACTCTGTCAATGCGCTATTTCCGACATTCATGTTATCATACTAACATGGTAAATCCTTTTGTGACCTTTATGCATCTATGTTGTATAGACAATCTTTATCACCCTTGTTCTTATTGGTGCTAATGTGGATTTAAAATGGTCTAAACAGTCTTCTGGAGCAATCTTCACAACCGCTTCATTTTCACATTCATTTTTGGAATATATACCATGCATAAAATGGAGTTGTGCAGATATTTCAAAAAGTCCATAAAGTCCATCCCTATTTTTCAGTATAGACCAGCTGCTGTAACTTCACACTTGATAACTAGCAATTAAATTGGTACACTTGTAGAATAATAGAAGAGTTGCGCCCTTAAGACTTCCTAAACCAATTACAAGGCAGAATTCCAGTAGGTCAGTCACAAAATGGAAATGGAAAATGAAGAAGCTGTGTTGCTGGATATCACTGCTTCCAGCCACGTGCTTTAGTTTGTGATTTCTAGCTCATGCGTCTAGTTGTTCTTTGCCAGTTGTTTATTATATTTGTTATTTTTATTGTTATTGTTGACAGTGTTTTTATTTATTAATTATTTATTAATTTTCATTTGAATATATTTATTCTGTATTTTAGTTTCTTCTAAATCTTCATGTCACATCCTTAAAAGTTCTTTATTTTATATTATATTTAGATAAATTCTTTCTTGAAAGAATAGAATACAGCATAACCCCAATAACTCGACCTATTGTGCACTAAGAGGGTCTCAGGTTACTGAAAAATCTAGTTTTATGCAATGGGGCCTGTTATTCACGACTCATAACATATTACTGCAAATTACATAAATGCATGTTCTAGCACAATATAAGAAACAGAAAAGTATAATGCATTCTAAAATTTATTATGTATTAATATGTTCCCTTTTGTCCGGTGTCTTTAATGCATGCAATTTAATTTCCATTGCTATGTCTTTTCTTCTCATTCAACGTTTTTGCTGGCACAAACATAACCCTCACAGTAAGTCTAAAATCTGAAAAAGTGTACTTAACCAGAAATGTGTAATTGGAAGTTCAGCTTATTGCCTTACCACTTACATAGTGAGTAAAGCAATAACCTTCCAGACAAGAGTTTGTGCTATGTATCCACATTATTGGTGGTAAGCTTTTGATTTTGCCACAATGGTCAGCTGACTGCCTATGTTCTGACTGGATATCGAGGGTCAATATGCAGTAAGCCCTTTCGTTATTGTGAGGGGGAATGAGGTGGTTTGTATACATACACTAATTAAAATTTACCTATACTTGAGAGGTAGAATCAGGACTGAAAAATTCAGTGCCGTAGGTGGAATTTGAAACACGGATCTTCCACTTCATGCACGGCTGCTCTAACTACTGAGCTACCATGGCCAACTTATGAGTATGACTTTAAATTCCCCAACAGATTCGTATTTTCCCGGTAGACCGCAGGGTAATCTCACATCTCAGCTAAGTACCCCCAAGGGTGACATAGTCATAAGTACTTTGGGGTCCTAGGTTTAAATAACCTTTCGATGGTAATTGTTAATTTTTATACCAGCATTTTATGCAAATGTTGCCCACGCGTGGCTTGTGTGTTTAAAAACACCAGCAGTAGTTGGTTGTCATAAAAAATAACATATACCTATTCTGTTAATATCACATAGTGGATTATAGAAATTATTACAGTCAAGTTTAATATTAAAAATAAAAAAAGTAAACTGAAAAAGTCGAGTTATTGAGAGCTGAGTTATCAGGATTAAAGAATGGCTAAAGAAAGTCATATGAATGTAACACCATTTCTACCTCTTAAACTTTGCCCACACACGGCTTGTGTGTTTAAAAACACCAACAGTAAGTTTGTTGGCATAAATAAATAATAACCATTTCTCTCTTTCTTTCATACCTTTAGCAATTAACTTTGAACACTTAACATGTGGCTTTCCTTTCCAGATCACAGTCGAGGAAATAACTCTGAACCTAACTGCTTCAGCTACTCTAGTTCCATCTGCCAAAACAGAATTTAACCACAGCTTCATCTCTCATTATGGAGGGGAGTACAGAATCACAGTGCAGACAACTGGAAATGCATCCATACCTTCTAAACCAATTATGTATCTTGCTCCATCTATACCAGCACCTCACCAACTGAGAGTGTACCCAGAGAAGAACGGAAGTTATGTGGTTGTCTGGAAAGACAGAGGTCTGCCAGCAGCCATGGCTAATCTAAAGTAAGTGGGTAATATTGACCTCATTTCTAAACAAGTTAATAGTATTCTAAAATAAGAACAAATTAGAAACTAAAAACTTCACTTATCTTAGTATGTATACTAAGATAAGTGAAGTTTTTAGTTTCTAATTTGTTCTTATTTTAGAATCTTGTTGCTTCACTGTTAATAGCTTCAATTTTTACTTAAGTTAATAGTATTCCACTACTTTGTCCAAAGTTTTATGTGGAGTGATGTGTAAACACTTTAAAGGTAACACGTTGTCAGTCAGCTTACCGACACTTGCATCGATTACTTGTATCGCCACCTTGGGGATGCCCGCTTCCAGCGTGATGGTTAGATGTGTGCCTCGCGTTCAAGAGGTCATGAGTTTGAATCTCGCTTAGGATAACTTATCTGGATAAGGTTTTTTAATTTTTTCAGAATGAGTTGTGAAAAATGTTTAATTTCAGCTCAATACTTTTTAACTAGTGCATGACAAATTTTAATACCTTAGTCTCTGAAGCTCTCCCAAAAATTTCTAGCTAGTAAATTATAAGCTAGGGTTCAAGGAGCATTTTGAATAGTGAAAAATGCTGAAAAAAAGAATTGGGAGAAATTGATTTTCAAGTTTAAGAATATATGTATTTTTGTACTTAACCTAAATCTTGTTGTTAGGTAATGCTGGATTTCTGACAATGAAGTCATTAATCCTCTTGCTCTCCAATATTTTTCACTGATGGATGGGGCACTTCACATTTCATAATTTAATATGTTTTGTTAGCTAATGCTGGATTTCTGACAATGAAGTCATTAATCCTCTTGCTCTCCAATATAAAGAGAGCAATAGCAGTAATAGTAAGCGTTTTTTAGAGAGCACCATATTTTTATGTTTTGGCCGTCACATCGCTCTCTCACAACCCCCAGAATGTCTGGAGGACCACACCCGTCGTTGATTTACGGGTCTCACCGACCTGACTGGGAGAGTTATCAAAATAAATTCACCGACCATATCCTCTGATTACCAATCAGAAGACGTATTACATGTCATGACAGGTCAGCATGTTAGAGATTAAGGTTTTATAGAGAAATTAGAGAAATGGAGATTAACCTAAATCTAGTCAACTTAAATTCCCCAGCACCATATGTGGGAACCTCTGCTGCTTTCTTCTTGTCCTTAGTAGCAGATGTTGAGAATTTTAAGTTTGCTTGGTCATTTCTTTATATGAAAACTTTCCTTTTGCCTTCGCGTTGTTCACAAAATTTTGAGACGTATTCTTAGCTTTTCTCTTCATTATGCACTTTCGTAATTTGTACACAAAACTCATAAAATATCTGCTTATTACTGCTTTATTACAAACTAATGAATAACCTAAAACCTATTAAATATCTAAACAATGTATCTAAAGTAAAAACAAATTAGAAACTAAAAGCTTCACTTATCTTAGTAATATTGCAAGTTGTTTGGTGCTAAGAAGTTTCGAGTTGACTCCAACTCATTCTCAATAGCTTCATTATTTCCTTATTTAACCTAAACAATGCTTAATATATAACTTAAACACTGGAATAACCTGGCAAGACAATAGAATTACAGAACACACTGACTGCACTTCAAGCAAAACACGTGTATAAGATTGGCTGGCTTTAGCTTGATATATCAAATTCATTTCAGCACAGCCAATTCACGCAAAATTCCTTGCAAGAGAAATTCAAAGTCAGTGAAAGCAAAAATTGCATTTGAGAACTGTAGCAACAAAGTTTAGCAAGGAATGCTCACCCACATTGGGACATTTAAATGTCCTCCTGGAGCTTAAATGGGCAATATTGAAAAAACAAAAGTGTATAATTTAAGTACAAAGTGTAAGCATAATAAGCAGTGCAACAAGTAAAAATCAAAATGTTTAACAATTTTCACCAAATTTCGACACATTGCCTTAAGTGAGAGATACTTTTTAAAAGTATACCAACTATAACTAATATAACATCTTTTTAAAGTAAGAACAAATTAGAAACTAAAAACTTCACTTATCTTAGTAATGTTGCACGTTCTTTTGTATAGCTTTGAGAATGAGTTGGAGACAACTTGAAACTCGAGTCAGTTTGTGCAAAAAGAACGTGCAACATTACTAAGATAAGTGAAGTTTTTAGTTTCTAATTTGTTCTTACTTTAGTATCTTGTTGCTTCACTGTTAATAGCTTCAATTTTCCTTATTTAACATCTCTTTACTTAAAACAACTAACAGTCTGGGAGAACATTGTCATTTCAGAAAACATCTTTGAGAACAAGACATTTTTATTAGAAATGGAAGAGTATGTCTAAGAAAGGAATTACCATGACGGCATTGGAAAAGAAAACGATAATGGGTATAGAAAATTGTATGATTGTACCAGATTTTTTTTATTACATTTTGTGGTTGTGTCATATTGGTATCTGTCTACAAAAATCTGTTCATTATCCATTTAGCGGAATCATAGTAGTATTAATTATATTTTCTCTTTTCAGGTACAAGTTTGTTGTTTTTGTTTCTGAAGGACCAAGCTTAAATGAAAGTACTGCTAAACAGTTCCTATCAGAGGGGCCACCATTCATTTTTGATGGTGCTCAGGAAGGAGTAATATATGCCTTTGCTGTGAAAGTGAAAACACAGGAGGGATATACTTCCCGAATATCTGAAGTAAACTCTGTGGAGGTATCAGCTGGTATGTACATCATTTTATTACTCTGCTTTTAATTAAGTAATGGGAGAAGATTTTAAATCAATGAACCAAATTCATGCTTAAGCATGGGCATCACTTGTGTGAACATTGCTTTCTTCTCCTGGCTGTTCAAAAGATTTATGGGGCATCCAAAGGGTAAAGATAGGTGATTCTGATGAGGGCAAGGAGTAAAGTACTTAACATAATATTTTCATATGAATTGAAGCAAAGAAAGATAGAAGTGGCCTAGTGGTATTCTTGCCAGTTTTTCTGGGCAATCAATTGCCAAACACTCATTTGATAAGGTTTGGTTAAGACAGTTTGTGAAGCTACAAGTGCTGTCCCAGAAGTACTCGTCCTGACATAGATAGTTGTTGTTTCAAACAAATGACCGTGGTAGAAACTACCAACCTTATAAAGCGTATGTTTGACGTTTACTATTCTACATTGTTTAGCATTTGTTTGGCAGAGCAATAGTGAATACTTTCAGTGAATTTGTAAACATGGATAAAACTTTGAGAGGTAGAACTGGAACTTAAAAATTCAATGCCACAGCTGGGACTTGAACCACAGACCTTCCGCTTACCAGGTGGCTGCTCTAACCATTGAGCTACTGTGACAATCTGCCAGAATGGCATTGCATTCCCAAACCAGTTCGTATTTCTCCTGGTAAACCACAAAGCCAGTCTCACATCAGAAACTATTACCCCAATGGTGACTTACTATTGTAAGTACTTTATGTCCCAGGATTAAATAACCTTCAGATGGTAATTATTATTTATTTATGCCAACAAACTTACTGTTGGTGTTTTTAAACACACAAGCAGTGTGTGGGCAATGTTTGAGAGGTAGAACTGGAACTTAAGAGCAGCCGCCTGGTAAGCGGAAGGTCTGTGGTTCAAATCCCAGTTGTGGCATTGAATTTTTAAGTTCCAGTTCTACCTCTCAAACATTGCCCTCACACGGCTTGTGCGTTTAAAAACACCAACAGTAAGTTTGTTGGCATAAATAATAATGGATAAAACTGTCTATTTTGGAGGAGTCTGCTTCATTTACAACAGAAAATATTGGGTGGCAGAGTTTAAGCAAGGCTGTACAAGATGCCAATACATATATTGCAGGAACAACCAAATGAGGTGACCATGTCAGAAATTGTAAAAATATCCACAAAATGGTGTTAGATGATGGTTGACTGAAAGTGTGTGAGCTAGCAGACATTGCAGGCATTTCCAAAAGTGCTGTACATCACACACTGACTGAAAATTTTGGGCATGAGAAAGCTGTGCGCAGTATGGGTGCCGCGTTTGCCCACAATGGAATAAAAACAGCATCGTGAGGCTATTTCAGTCGAGTGTTTGGTGATGCTTTGCCATAATATAGCTGAGTTTTTGTGTTGATTCATAACCATGGATGAAACATGGTCCATCACTTCCCACTTGAAACAAAGAAACAATCAAAACAGTGGAATGAAAGGGGAGAATCGACTCCAAAGAAGGCAAAGAAAGCTCCATCTGCAGGCAAGGTCATGACATCAGTTTTTTGGGATGCACATGGGATCATTTTCATTGATTACCTCAAAAAAGGAAAAGCAATCAATGGCGAGTATTATGCAAACTTGTTGCAGCATTTAAGTGATAAAATCTAGCAAAAAATGGCCACATTTAGCGAAGAAGAAAGTTTTGTTTCATAAGGCAATGCACCAATTCATACATCCATAATTGCCATGGGCAGTATCAGTGAGTTAAGGTTCGAATTGCTTCCTCATGCACCCTCTTCATCAGATTTAGCCCCCTCTGATTATTTTCCAAACTTAAAGAAATGGCTTGATGGTAAAAGATTTGCCAACAATGAAGAGATGGAGTCTGCAGTTGATGGCTATTTTGCAGACTTCAGTGGTTCTTACTATAAACAGGGTATCGAAGCTATTGGGCATCGCTGGGAAAAGTGCATCAAGCTGAAAGTAGACTATGTAGAGAAATAAAGATGCTTTTTCCCAAAATTTTTCTGCTTTCTTTGTTGCGTCGGGTACTTCTGGGATAGCCCTTGTACATTCAAATCACATTGGAGACCATAGTCTTAATTGTAAGCAGACAACTGCCTTTTGTTGGGATGAGAAAATCTTACCATGACACCATATGGTGCCATCTATCTGCTCTAGTACATTTTGCCTGCTGTCCACAAGCTTAATGACTGAATGAAATTAAATTGTTAATGAAACTGAATGCAGTATGTCCATACAAAAGGAAAAAGTTCAGTTGATAATACTAATTTGCTTTGTGAGATTTGTTTTAGTCTTTCTCTTCTGAACTAATTGCTTTAACTTTCCCCCTTTGTCTTTTGTTTTGTCTGCAATGTTGCTTTCGTGCCAGGTTTCACTTTTCCTATTTTAACTTTTCTCTTATATTTTAAATTTGCTATCAGCTTTGTCAGTAACACATTCTTCTTAGTTGAGTAATTTTTGAAACTAGGTGTTCTGCCTCTTCCCTATATTCATGAATTTGTTTTCTCAATTGGGTGACTTAGGTTCCTGGAGTGCAGTTTTGTCAACACCAAATGTTGTGAGTGTGGCTGTGCCAGTTGTGCTTGTTGTACTTGCACTGTGTGGTGCTCTAGGATTCTTCATGCTACGACATAGAAGACTTCAGCGCAGCTTTGCATCATTTGCAAACAGCCATTATGATACAAGGTCAGGGGCAGCTACATTTTCAGGTGGCGATGGACTTGGTAAGTGTAATTGCTTTCTTGAAGTTATATTTAAAAGATGTATAGTTTTAAAGACTAATAAGTCCCTGTCCATAGCATCTTCCTCATTTAACCCTTTTCACCCAATCTATCCACCTTTCCTTAGGTTTCCCTCGTCTTCTTTTCCCTTCTACTTTCCAGAATTTTATTGCACATTTGATCCTCTGACATTCTAAGCACGTGTCCATACCACGTGTCTTATCACTCCTGGATTTTTGTACTGACTGTCTCCAAAAATCCATTTGTAATAACATTAATTTGTTTGCTTGTTGTCTGCTTATGGTGCGAGTTTCAGCACCGAATAATGTTCTACTTCAAAATAGTGCCTGATATATAATTTTTACTTTCTCTACTGGTAATTAGGGGAGTATTGTATTCCACCCAAAAATTCGATGTTGAGATTTCACCGGAAATATAAGTTTTGAGAGCCCTGCATCCAAAAAAAGCATTTTTACAGAAAGGTCCATGTGTGTGTGGGGGTGGGGGATGGTGATGGGGGTGTGTGGGTGCGTCAATCTGTGGACAGCATAACTCAAAAACGAAAAGTAGTTTAAAGATCAAAGTTGGTATTTATGTGTAATGTCTTTCAAGGATGCAACATTAAGATTTGGAAGAAAATAGCCCCACCCTAAACTACCCTTTACATGGAAAATTTGTCAAAAATTTCATTTTTCTTGAAAATGGCTCTAATGATTTTGATTAAAATATCATGTTTGAGATATTTTTATAACAAATGAAATTTATATCTTGAATTTTCTGGCTATAGCCCCTATAGTATTTACTCTGGACGACTTTTGCATAACTGGTAAACCGTTAGAGATAGACCAAATCATACTATACAAAATATGTAGATCTTGCTAAAATACACAATTTATGTCTGAATACATTTTCTTGTAGGGTGAACCATTTCAGAGATATTACTTGTTATGTGTGTGAGTTTCGGAAAACTTAAAACTTTTGTGAAATGGATCATTGTTCATTTTTTTATATGTTAAGTGTGCAAAGAGAACGGAAACTCAAAGCTTTAAAAGATTTGGCTATTGCACAAAGCCTACTGTATTGTAATATTCCCCTTGCACATACAAGAAAATAAGCAATAAGATCAGTTATTCTTGATTCATCCAGATTTACTACCTGCATAAAGGCATCATATATGCTCAGAAAATTAATAGAAGAGTACAGTATATGGGGATTAGAAATAAATTCCAATTAAAAAATTAAAAACAAAATGATGGTGATAATGATGATGATGGCGGCGGTAAAAATAATCATTAATAATTTTTATTAGATATCCGAAATCTAAGATTACAGCACATATAAGCAGACAGCTCATGCAACAAATATATTACAAATATTTAGAAACTAGGCTTCACTTATGTTTGATTTAAGTTGTGAATATACAGCAAATTACGGTTTAGTGATTTTTTGATCACATTTTCAGTGCCACTAATTATTCTACTCGCCATCATTATGGACACCAAAGTCACAATTTTTTTTCCTATCGTATTACCAACCATTGAAAGCAAAACAAATTTGTGAACAAAATAAATCAGCAGTATTTCTAAATTCATTATGTAGTTCTTATTGCTCAAAATGAATATCTTTTGCAAACCATTAAATTTATGGGTCCATTTAATTATTTTAATAATTTGTGCTCTGGCTTTATTTAATAATTGAGTGACCCAAAAAACTCTGCCACGCTGATTTATCAACGTGTTTATAGTTAATATTTGTAAAATAATATTTAGTGTGCTGTTAACCATATTACAGAGTATTCATAGATTGACCAGACTGTCCAGTGGTGGCACCGGCTCGTTAGTGAAGACCAGCATGCCTTACACCAGAGTTACACGTAAACGACCGGAATGTCCTGGATATGGAACACTAACTTACAGTAGGCTTACATGTGTCAACAGATGTTGAAATTGATGACCAATGCAAAGACATTCCTTTATCTCTGAAAACAATTCTATTTACTCACAAAAGTTCATGTTGACTGATTGCCTGTACTTTTCTCTTAATGTTCTCCTTTAATTCTTGTAATGTGTATGGATTTGATGCATACGCTTTATTCTTTAACATTCCCCAGAAATAAAAATCGCATGAGGAACGAGGAGGCCACAATTCATGACTAACTATTGTCACCGTACACACTTCGCAGTTCATGCATAGAATTTGCAACAGTGTGTGCTGTAGTTGAATCCTGCTGAAACCAACCACACAATATTTCATTTCTTTTATTTAGTTATGGAAATAAATATTTAAAATAGATTAAATAAGGAAAATTGAAGCTATTAACAGTGAAGCAACAAGATTCTAAAGTAAGAACAAATTAGAAATTAAAAACTTCACTTATCTTAGTAACGTTGCACGTTCTTTTTGCACAAACTGACCCAGGGTTTCAAGTTGTCTCCAACTCATTCTCAAAGTTGTAGACAACTTGAAACCCTGGGTCAGTTTGTACAAAAAGAATGTGCAACATTACTAAGATAAGTGAAGTTTTTAGTTTCTAATTAGTTCTTACTTTAGAATTTAAAATAGAATTTACATAAACATGTGAATCAATTGCTTTGTCATAAAATAATTCTAAGCACACTCTCTGCACACAAAAACCCTAATTTTGCAATGTGATGAACTTCATGAATAACATGGAGATTTTCGGTAAATCAGAATAATTTTCAGAGATATAGGGAATGTGTTTGCACCAAAGTTCATTAATAGCAACATCTATTGTGATGCTAAGTTAGTATGGTAGTTAGTGTTCCATACTAAAGAGGTGCTGGTCATTCATGTGTAATTCTGGCAGAGGTCTTCTCTCGGTCAGGTGACACCGTGGAGCGGTCCGAGCAATCTACATACACACTGTAGCTTATCTACATCTTTCTTCTTTCCTCTCATGGTTATGCTGATTAAGAATTCTGCAGAATGTAATTCCACTCTGT
Source organism: Tenodera sinensis (assembly GCA_030765045.1). Lineage (NCBI taxonomy): Eukaryota > Metazoa > Arthropoda > Insecta > Mantodea > Mantidae > Tenodera > Tenodera sinensis. The sequence goes on from CM060973.1 coordinate 37,635,885, forward strand.
CATATATATCTTATCCATGGTGTAGATGAGTGCTTATCAGATATTCATAGAGAAATTTCTCTTGCTTGTGGAAGAGAAATGATAAAATGGGACAGGGAAGGTTGGCATTAATGTGGCTCAGTGTACATGATATGCTAGTCAACGCAAGTATTTACAATGGATACAAGATATTTTTTTTATGACCTAAACTTATCACAAATCATCATCAGTTTAAAAGTATAATTGATGTTTTTCCCTTTCTTTCTCTGAAGAAGCCTGTTGTAATTAACAAATTATTGAGTAAACTATTGTTAACAAATGTAGAAAATGCTAAGCCAGTGAAGTTTGGGAAACATATTTGTTTGCGATTTGTTAATGGTAGGAACCTACATAATTATAACTATGGCAAGAGAGGGGAAAAAAAGAAATGAAACTAGCATGAAACATGAGAGAATAAACTGTGGAAATATAAAAATGGGTTTTCTTGCATTTGGAAAAATTCAGCATAAAAAGAGAATGTCTTATGGATCAAATGCTTTTGTTTGCCTTTTCATTACAGTTTACAATGCACAGCATTTATAATTTAAGTTAAATAGAAATTTGTGCAACTCCATAGCAGCAAATGGTAAAAAATTGCAACTTGACTATAAACTATTTTATGTTTTACCCTATCTTATTCATACTGGTGTCTTAAATTAAAGTGCATATTCTTTTAAATAGTATATCAGAACCTCTGTGAAAAACTGATGGAAGTTTTAATACATTTAGACTAGTATATTAATTTTGCACAGTTTATTTGGATTTAAAAATTTACATGTAATTGTAATATTAATTACAAATGTGTAGATCATTCGATTAAGCCTGAAGCATGCAATTCATGTCTACAGGTGAATAAACCATTATTATTAATATTCATGGGTATAGTACAAGTAGCATAAATTACCGTAGTTAAACATTAATAAACAAATTGTGTTTAAGAATATAAATGTAAACGGAACAACTTATATAATAAATTACCTCTAGAGATCAAAACTGTAAGAAAATCAACTTATAACTTATTTTAAAAAATTATTTGATTCAAAAATATCTATTCTCTGGGTGAATTGTAAATATGTTGACTGATTGTAAATGCAAATATTAAATTTTGATGACAATGTCTGAAACTGGTATACAAGCTTATAGACATTAAAGATTACATTGATATTCTGTTTGGTTTTAGTCTTTAGCAGAAGTTTAAATGAAACTTGCTATCCAAACAGCATTTCTATAAAAAGAGGTTTGTCCAGTTTGAAAAGTTATGCTGCATTTCTTTTTAAATTGCTAAGATATACTGATATACTATATATGTACTTTGATTTAAGACACATACGACTAATGGTGCTAGTATTATGTGATAAATTATAGCTTTCTAAATATTACAGAGCCAAGAAATACATGTACTATGAAATTAATTATTCAACTTCTTTAAATAATTTCTTGAAAACTAAACAAAAAATACAGGAAGTAAACATTGTGTTCAGTGCCACAGCCAAGAAAAACCATAACTACATAAGAGCTTAAACAACGACATTTTTGGAACAATGCTCATGAATTTCTTAATATATCGTTACTGTTTCTAAACTTTTATATTTTAACTGACCGTATAGTATCTTGATAAATGGAATGAATGTGCAAATGAGCTTTGATGCTTAAAATCTTATTAACCTTCTGCACTGAAGACAAAAGTGAATAGAAACTTAAGCAAGGTAGCTTAACTCAAATTTCTTTTTGAACCTGTTCTGCAGTTTCAGAGGCAAGAACCTCTATGCTTCACTGTGAGTGTTAGATATAAGCTGAGATGTAATGGGATAGCAGACAGACAGAACTGAGATAGCAGGATTCTTAATATACTGAAAGTCCAACTCCCATTTCTCAATTTTATGCAACATAATTTACTGAATCCCAAAGTACTCCTAATGAAGATTGTTTTGCCTCATGCCATCGAAACTTAGATAATTTTAATTAATTTATAAACAGAGTATCCTACAGGTTCAAACCTGGCAGAGGGCGATGGATATTTTCTGGTGTAAAAATCCCTAGCATGGCTTCCTCTGGGAGGGAAGTAGAGCCAATGGCCCTGTGTCATAGATTTTATAGCACATAAAAGGACCTCAAGCCTGATAAAAAGGTCTAAGCAAAATTAAGCAGACTTTCATGCTCAGTATAGAATTGGATGCTGAGAACCATAGCAGTTAAAGAGTGTCCATAAATAAAATATTAAAAACAACTCAGAATATCCTATTAATTTTGGATATGGTTAAAACAAAATTTATTTTGTACTTTGGACACTAAGCAGTCACATTGTTAAACACAACATTCTTGGGAATGCTTTCTAAAGCATAAGAACCAGAAAAATATTGAAAATTTTATTTAAAATAATTTTCTTTCATTTATTATCCTGCTTCATCTAAAGTTAGACACATATCTTAACTGCAGGCGATGCTGTGACTGAGCAGTCAGAGCAGTCAGAGCATTCGCCTACCACCTAGGTGGCCTGGGTTCGATCCAGGGAGCACATGTGGTATTTGTGGTGGACAAAGTGGCATCAGGGCGAGTTTTCTCCGGGTGCTCCAGTTATCTCCACCAGTTGCTCCATTATCACCTTTTCAATCATCTGTTTTACCTGCATTTCTGCCCTCTATGTGATCTACAAGAGGAAATGGACCGAGACCACCTTCAAATATGCCCGGCCACTTCTAGTGCACCATCCATCAGTGAAAAATATTGGAGAGCAAGAGGATTAATGACTTCATTGTCAGAAATCCAGCATTAGCTAACAACAACAATTTCACCTGCATTTCATTTCGTCTCTTCCTCACTATCATATCTGGTGCTTGGCTGACCACCTGCTTCCAGGTCTCCCTCTGTCCAGTCCATAAATTTGTCTGCTCCTCAACAGGTGTCTGACCCAAGGCACTGGCTTGTAAGTCCTACATAAGGGGAGGATAATCAGGTGAAGAAGAAAAAAATCTTAACTGCAGACTGAGAAGCACCTTAAAGAAAAACCTTAAGTATTTATAAACCAGTTTTGCTGTATGTGCATTGATTTAGACTTGAAGAAATATCTATATACCCAAACTTACATTTCATGCCATTTTTTTGCAAAGTGATGTGTAATAATTTTGCTCCATAGAGCTAATGCGTTTGAATCTTACCTTCCGTTTTTCATTGCTGCATTATATACTCCCAGCTGTATTATTCACTATGCAGAATATGAATCTACACGTTGTAAGATCCTAAGTTACTTCAGAAATCAGAGTTTTCAGTGTACTTTCTTAGTTTGGTGTTAACACTGAAGTATGTATTTAAAGAGCATTTGTGCAGATGACCTAATTGTGAATACCCAATAATTTTGAACTAAATAAAATTCTTTCTTTCTCTTTCTTTGGATCTCTCAGTTGGAGATTTTTTGGGTAAGCTGAACTATTCTTGCCATCACATTCTATACAAAATAATGCTCTTGTAAACTTTTCTGTCAGTAAGCAAAGAAAATATATTGGCAACATAGATTTAAATTCCCAATTTCCATTTATACTGAACTTTATTTTGCTGTAACAGTACCAAATTTTGTACTGCTAGGATTGTGCATGTTACCAAATAGATCAAAATTATCCTTTTTTACAGGACCTGTTTTGAAGAAAAATAAAATTACAAAACATTTCAAATGTTTATAACAGTTCCCTAAAATTTTAGGTTTAAAAGTTTGTAAATATTCTCTGTGTTAGAACTGCTTAGAAGAAAATTTCCTTTCTTACCGTTACTTTCAAACCCCTTGTAAACACACATTGGAATTGATGAGTAGCAATGAAAATTAATTTGTTCACTTGGCTTTAAGAAGTGACTTGTAATATAATACAAGTTGTAAGCAGTGAAGTGAATAAATCATATGAAACAGTGTTCAAAGTTGCACCACTGTATATAAGTGAAGTCTTGCAACTGACCAATTTATTCAATGAAAAACTGGAGCTGTTTACAGTGAAGCAATACAAATCTTAAATAAAACTGTTATTTACGGACTAAAAGCTTCACTTATCTTAGTATTTGCCACAAGCTCTTGAAATATTATGCAGACATATTTTTTGATGCATCCATCATATCTTCAGTGCTCCTGTTTATAACAGTTACTATAGCTACAAACACTCAATTATAAGTACTTAATATTTCTATGTATTACCAACCTCTGAAAACAAAACAAACCTGTTAATATAATCGGTTAGTGGTTTTCCAAAATTAATATCTTTTCCCAAATCATTAAATCTGTAGGTCCTTTTAATTGCTTTAATAATTTAACCTCTGAATTTATTTGACAATTAAATGATAAAACTAAATGTCATTTGGAAACCAGAATGAAGGAACATTTTAGAAATATTAAATATAAACAGATTGATAAGTTAACTGTTGCAGATCATTTTTGGTCATTTAATCATGAAATAAATCCAGAGGTTAAATTATTAAAACAGTTAAATGAATCTACAGATTTAATGGTTTGGGAAAAGATATTCATTTTGAAAACTAGGGACTATGTTATGAATTTTGAAATACCGCCAATTGTTTGTATTAACAGGTTTATTTTGCTTTCAGAGGTTGGTAATACATAGAAACGTTAAGTAATTGAGTGTTTGTAGCTATGGTAATTGTTATAAACAAGGGCACTGAAATTATGATGAAGACATCAAGAAACACACCTGCGTAATATTTCAAGAACTTGCAACAAATACTGAGATAAGTGAAGCTTTTAGTTTCTAAATAATAGTTTTATTTATGACCAGTTTATTGTTTCACATGAGGATGCTTTATTATTTGTGTGTGTTGAAGCAACTGCTATTGTAATAATTGCATTGTTTGTTTTTTTTTTTTTCAGATGAAGAAGATTCGCCAGTTATTCGAGGATTTTCTGATGATGAGCCTCTTGTTATAGCTTGAATGGGCTTAACTATAACCAATGTCAAATCTCTGTGATAATTAAGAAGCATCGGCATCAGCTGAGCTTTGAACCAGAGGCTGTACAGGGCTTATTTCATAACTGGTTTAGCCATAACAGTTTATTAATCATGCATCAATAATTGTTCACTTTCACATACGGTAATATGGCTTAGAAAGTTTGTTTAGCCCATTGATGGAATTCCTTGAAGTGAGAATCTCTGTTATTGCTTAACAGAAAAGTGCAAAGTATTACTACAAAAGGAAATAGAACACAAAAACAAGATGGAGGAAAGCTATGAAGATGAAAAAAATTGTTGCAGTAACTGGACTTAACATTTTCCATGCTTCCTGTTTAGTTGGAATTTGCAGTTTTTTTTAATGGATACTTTTAATTCTGAATGTTTTTGTATCTGATTTGAAGGCAGTGGAAGTTAAATTTTTTGTGTGCTTTTCATATGTGTGTGCATGAATGAGGATGTAAGTACTAAGTTTTAATCCTAGATAGTTATTGTTTTAGATAAATATATTGTTCCATCCCTAAATGAATTCCTACTAAGAGTGATTTTACACAATATTATGTACAAAGTTTTGCAGTTGCACCTGTATGTATATTTTTGTTATCATTTCTGAAAGTTTATGTAATGTAATAATGATAGCCTTTTAACGTGTGCAACTATTTGACCAATGCTGCACTATTAGTAGCAATTTAAAAACTTCAAAGCAGAAATGAATATTTATGGACATGTGGACAAATGGAAAGGTTGTGAGCTTTTATGATTAAAATTAATGACAATTCAGTATAACTAATAATTGCAACTTTTTCACATGAAATGTTTGTCCAAGTTACCTGTATTTAGCCAAAGATGTTTTTGTTTTAATTTCATCTTCTTCCTCATTTATGTTCATGAGCTTTGTAAATTTTATTATTTTTATCTTCAGACTGTTAATGTAAATATGTTAATATTAAAGGTGTAACATTATTATGTAAAATTACATTTATTCCAATAAATTGCAACATGTTTGCATACTTTAAGGCATTTTTTTGTGGCCCCATTAAACTGCTGTCATATCAGAGATGGCTTTGATTTGAGAAGCAACTGATGACTTTGGTCTTTTTATGTGCTGGGCTAGGTTTTTGATGCTGAGTTTTATTATTATTTTTTTTTAACACTTAGAGACATATTCATTCCCACACTCACACCTCAAGACTTCTTAGGATAGGGAGTTATTCTGGTCAAAGAAACATTCCCCACTCCAGCCAGAAATTGAGCCAGGGATCTCTGGGATGAGAAGCAGAGGACCAAGTAAAACCTGACTAAAGTGGACCCCTATATACCGAAAACCTGGACAACCGGAAAATAAAGCTCGGAACGGAGCTATTTCCTATGTTAAATAAGACTCTAAACCGGAAAACTGCCTAAAGCGGAAATGGAATAGTTTTCCGGAACTGTTTGCATAAATAACCTAAGATGGATTTTCATTATGCTCAATACATAGATACATGCTTTGATAACGAACTTGTTGCAACTGAAGACATTCAAAGTGCAGCAGATATTGCTGGTGGTAACAGCAGTTGTGAAGTCATGGAAGGAATAAACGACGACGCCAATGAAAGGGAGTCAAAAATACTTACTTTTATAGAAGCATTATCTGTAGTGAGTGACCTTAAGGAATTTGCAGCTTCCAAGAATGTTCCAGAACTCCTGGAGCTGATGCAGCATGCAAAGGAGATCATAGAGCGCTCCATTGTGAAGAAGTCGCGACAGCACACTATGACAGATTTGTGGGGGGAAAGAAACTAATGGAGAAACTGCAATTACGTATGATATGTAAGTTGAAAATACAGGAAAACTTACAATTTAACCTACTTTTTATTTACAGAATTTTATTTTATTATTCCTTCAGTTTAATTTTGTATCATTATGTTTTTTGTACTTTGTTTTACTAAAATATCTACAACCCTTTGTAAGACAGAAACCTGTGAAAACTGAAAAATATTACTGGAATGATTGCATTCTGTTTTAGGCAGGTTTTACTGTACTTCATCTTTGTGTAATAAATGCAGGTGTTTTCTAAATATTTTAATAGTTTTTAAGTATCTTTTTTACATAGACTTTCTTATCTACCCAATTGTAATAAAAAGAATCATATATTTGCATTCACATGACTTTCTCTAGTCGTGTACAAACTGTTCTTCCTAATAAGAGCTGATTTTTCTATCTACTTCATTTTAATTAACATAAATATTTGCAGAAATATTGCAATTTCCTGATAGGTACCATTCTATTAGGGAAATAAAACAGGCTTTAAGTCACATCTTTTAAGAACTGGTCGCTATGTAATTAATTGCATTGTAACTTCATTCTCTTAGTATGGCCGAGCGAGAAAGAGAGGGGGAGGAGGATGAATAATGACTTCCCATTTGAGAAAAATGTAAGTATTGAAAAATTCAAATGTTGAAATTAAATTGTGGTAAATTAATTGAAAAACTGAAGCTGTTAACAGTAAAGCAACACAATTCTTAAATATAACAAATATCTAAACTATCGCTCATCTTAGTATTTGCTGCAAATTCATTTAGTTAAATGCGAACAAGGTTCATGATGCATTCATCACATCCTCAGTGCTGTTGCATTTAATTTCAGAAACTTACAGCAAATACTAAGATAAGTGAAGCTTATAGTTTCAAAATACCTGTTATTAACTAACTTCTTTTTGCATTATGCTGTGTACACACACACCACACGAAGTCTCAAAATGCATACTCCCTGTCACCTGCACCACGGCAGGCTGGCTGCACACCATGAAACCAGTTGCGTGAAGGATCATTCACTCTGTATAAAGGCAGTAAACCAAATGGTATAGCATTATTATCAAAAGTAAGGAAAATATTTACATGCATTCTGGCAAGACAAATACAGAAATCGATTATAGAATACAGTATACTGTCAAAGAGATCCAAATGGTTTGAGAACAGTAAACAATATATTTATTGTAAAAACATCAGTGGATAAATATCCAAAAGACAAAAGAGAAAACTGTATATGGCCTTTTTAGACTAAGTGAAAGCATGTGATGTAATAGAGTTGCAGCTATTGTGGCATGAACTATGGAGAAAAAGTGTGAGCAACTACATGTTGAAAATACGAGTACAGTGCCTTAATTCTGACTCCTGGCCGGCTGCTTTGTGCCCATTCTGCCACAGGACCACATGTCTGTCAGTCAAGTTGCATATTCACAGACCCTGAGCTCAAGCACAAAGATTTACATGCACACAATCACATAATCACAGATGTTGCAAATGATGTCATTGTACTGTCACACATCTCTTGCACCTTGTAAGAATATTTCCATTAACATGCATTAATTATTCTTAAATTGCAGCAACTTGTCTTCTAATATTGCCTTTCAGTTCTTTCAGCATATGCGGATTGTTCCGATATGCTTTAATTTTTAAGTTTCCCATAAATAAAATTCACATACTGTAAGGTCTGGGGATCTCGGTGGTAGTCCTTTACTGATGATCCTATCTTCAAAAATTTCCTCAGTTAATTTCAACAAGAGATCAGCTGTATGTGCTGTAGCAGAGTCTGGTTGAAAATGTGTGTGTACACATTCAGTGTCTCACAAATATTCCAGGAATGGTATCCCTGTACCTCTGTCCATTAACTGTGTCCTCAAAGAATATAGATCCTATAATTAGGTATGCTTTCATAGCTCACAAACACTAATTTTCTGGCCATGCAGTGGTATTTTGTGTACAATATCAGGTTTTTCTGCACTCCAGTATCTGTTGTTTTGTATCAATATAAGGCCATTTAAAGAAAACCATGCTTCGTCTGTGAAAAAAATTAACTTCAGGTCCATAGAGCCTTCATTAACCTTACTTGACACCCAGTTGCAAAAAGATACCTAAATCACTGTGATTAAGCTATAAGTAAATAGAGCGGCAATGAATTTGAATCACTTGGTTAGCATGTGTCAAACCAATGGCTATCTTATTCTTTAATTTTGTTCATTTTTAAATTTTTATTTACTGGCATTGCATGTCAGCATCACTTTTGTTTCCCTACCTCCCCTCTTTTCTTCCAGCTATGAACAGCATAACATGACCATGCTTCAGTATGCTCAGACTTACTGTGCACTAGTTGCAAAAGTTGTGCTTCAATAATAGTTGCACGTATTTATTTTTACTTTATGAAGAAAGCATAAAAAGTGAGAAGATTATATGATGAAATATGGTGAACAACACAAAGCTTCCATGGTTTACCAGCAAATAAAGAAAAGCACAGATATTTTATTCACCATAAGTATTATGAGTATACACGGCTTCATCAATTTCCTAATCCTAATAAATTATGTTGTTGTTAGCTAATGCTGGATTTCTGACAATGAAGTCAATCATCTTGCTCTACAATATTTTTCACTCATAGAGCAATAGCAGTATAGTAACCGCTTTTAAGAGAGCACCATATTTTTATGTTTTGGCGGTCACATCACTCTCTCACAACCCCCAGAATGTCTGGAGGACCACACCTGTCGTTGGTTTACAGGTCTCACCGACCTGACCGGGAGAATTATCAAAATAAATTCACCAATCAGAGTACATATTACATGCCATGACAGGTCAGCATGTTAGGGGTTAAGATTTTATAGAGAAATGGAGAGATTGGAAAAATAAAGACTCCCTAGCCCTCAGGAACCCTAATAGCATCAGGGTCGGAAGAGAACAAGAGATGACCAAGGTAAGGTCAGATAGAAAAGTTAGTGAGGAGCAAAACACCAGTAAGTGGAAGTAATGTTCTGCAAATTATGTGCAAACTAAGAAAGAAAACACTAAATTACATTTATTAAAGATGAAAACTCCATGTGAAGAAACAAATAAAATTAAAAGGATATGTTCATATAATCTCAATTGTTTAACATATGTTTTGTGGCTAGATTTTTAACCTTTTTTTTAACGTTGGTTTTTAAGACTAACTGCATCAGGAAGATCATTATAAAGATTAACACCTTTGTCTTCTTCCCTTTATGTTAATTGTAATCGCCTGTTTTACACATGAATCAATCCATCCTCCCATCTCATTTTTGGTTGTCCTGGACATCTTCCTTCTAGAATTTTGTTTCCCCTATTTTCACTAATCGTTCATCTGACATCCTGTATATGTGTACATTCCTCCTTCCTTCTTTCTACCCATTCAATCACCAATTGGATCTTACATATCTCTCTGATTTTTTCATTTCTTACTTTATTGTACATTTGTCTTCCTTAACACTTCCATTTCCATTGTTTCCAACATTCGTGTTCTTGTGGTCTCTGTTATTGTTTGTAATGCATAAGTTATAACTGGTTGGACTACTGCTTAATAAATTGTGACTTTAATTTCTGTACTCATATATTTATTTCTCCATACTAGATCATTAACACATCCAGATATTTTTAATGCTTTTACAATTTGACTGATAATTTCTTGGGCTAGATTTCCTCCATTAGTAATATTAACATCCAGGTAATTGAAATGCATTACCTGTTCTATAATGTTATTTTCAATATCTAATTTACATCTCAATGGTTCTTTACTAACCGTTAAAATACCTTTGTGTGATACAGAATTTATGCTTTTACTGAGCCTATATTGTTACAGATATATGGACTGGATGTTCTAGTGTTGGAAATCTTCAGTAAGTTTCAACCTAGAATGCTTCCATGTAATGTAATCTTTATTTCCATTTCATTTACAAACCATTATACATTTACATACTTGTTACTACATTGAGTTGATGATTACCCTTGGGCCCATTAGGCTCAAACACTGAGGTTGTCGAGCTAATGGGTCCCCATTTACATCTTATCTAAAATACATCTTCACTTTCGTCATATTTACTTATCTTCCTCAATCATTTAGCTCTTACTTTGCCCAAAAAGTTCCTAATTTCAATTAAATTTTCCCTAGTTTTCACACTTATTAACTTCATTGCTTGAATTTCATTTGGTAGCCTTGTCCAATCCTTTTTACCTATCCTCCCCCTAAGCAACCTAGTTTCTTCACATTCTAAAAGTAAATGCCATTTTTTATCCCTTTGGTGGCATAATGGGCATTTCTCTAGGTCCCTCCCTCTTCTCAACCCTTTCAGTTTCACCACCCCTGTTCTGGCCCATGCAAAGCCTTCTCTTGCTGTGCTTCCATGTATAAATAACGCTATCTCTAGGATATAAGCACAAGGTAGAGGTAAAATGTTTTAACTCTGAGAATATTGGTTTATTAGAGCACAAGGGTGAGTTTGCTTAAAGGGGTTCCTAATGGTCATAAATGGTCAAAGTTTAGATTTTAATTTCTTCTTGTTCTCCAGATTTTAACGATTGAAATTATACATGACACTTTAAATTTAAAATATATTAGAATATATAATGATCAGTTTTTAGCATGTATTGCAACTGTCAAAATGACAGCAAAGTGTAACATTCAAACGTTCATATATTTTTTCCTATGAGATATTGAAATGAAACTTTCAGTATCTTTAGGAATGTTTATTCCTCTTTGAGAAATTTCTGTGTTGGCCAGCCTGCTACAGCATGGCTGTTGGTTATTCATATTTCTTTGTGTAGTAGCACATTGCCGCTTTGTCTTGCAATTTTTGTATTCTGTGGTGAAAAGTGAGAGTTTCGCTTATCCCTGTGTTTATATATTAATATTTAAAATGCTTAGAAGTATAACATTATTCAAGAAATGGAAAAATGCCAGTAAGCTGAAAGAAATAACAAACAAATAGTTGATACCCCTGACCTCAGTACAAATAATACAGATGTACATAGTTCATCTTACTAAAAGATAAAACCTGCACTAGAACTTTATGAAGTGTTAGAAAATGAAAATGTTGATTTTTACTATGAATTAATTAAATATATCTTCAATACAAACTGCATTAGGTGAGTTTGTTGCAAAAATGTCAGGGCCCAGTTACCATGTCTGCGAAGAAATGTGTAGGTTTACTTTATCACTAATTTCTTAAAAACTACAGTTTCTCATATATATATGTCTTTTTCTCCACTTCAATAAAAGATACATGTGTAAATTTTTTACCACATATTGTGAAAAATATTGGAGAGCAAGAGGATTAATGACTTCATTGTCAGAAATCCAGCATTAGCTAACAATAACATTTTTTACCACATGCTCCTTGTATATGCTTACTATTTTTAAATGGGGATTTATTTGTTATTTTGTTCTCAAAGTAAAAAAAGTCCCATATTTTGTTTTTTAAGTGCTTTGTTTAAAAAATATTTCTTAAAAACAAAATAGATTAAAGACAAACGCTCTGGTTAAAATCATAGCAGCATATTCAATATTAAGTAGTGCAAATTTGAACTCTCTACTCCATATGGTTTGTGAGAAAAAGGAATATGAATAGAGCAAATTTAACACTGGTTAAATAGACCCTTCCGAACCCCCTTAAGTTGTTGTCAGTCATCCACATCTGTAATTCTGAAATAGCACAAGTGGTGCTTGCAAAATTTCTATCACTGCTTTTGAAAATAAGATTCATATGGTCTGCAAAACGAACACTCTTCTATGGGCACAATACTTGAAGGAAGATCATTGTTACAAATTGAGAACTGGGCTGGCTTTAATATAGATCCCTGTGGTATACTTGAATTTATGGCAGCAGATTCAGACAACTAAAGTTAAATATTAATATTTTAACAATTTTTTATCTGTGTATATGTTAGTAATATTTAAAAGTAACTCATATAACGTCTAAAATGCACAGATTGCAATTAGTGCTAAGATAAATGATCATATATTTCTCAAAATGCTTATCCTATAATAATATGTACACAGGGCACAAATAGTAATAGACATCAAATTTCTGATTGTCCATAGGGGCATTTACAGGGCGCGTCTTCTGACATCCACTGGCCCCTCCTTCACCCTTATTGTGGGGAAAGGAGGAGGGGGTGTAGCTTCCCTGTCGTAGTGTCATCGTGCTGCTTAAATGGTTAACCTGCACTTTAACTTTGTTATTAGAAGCTTTTCAGATAATGCACTGATTATTCCTGGGAGCCACTGACAGTTTACATGGCACCAATGAGTGCCCCACTTCAGCCAATGAATGTGTAGAAATCACAAGAGGCAGATAGATATGTGGAATAAAACACAGCATTGCAATATCTTTGCTGTTTTCTCTCTCATTCTTCTCATTCATTGATACTCTAAGAAATAAGCATATGTTTACTTGGAAAAAACGTGACAACATTGCTTTCTGCAACACTGACACCTGCAATCTTATTGCACCCTTTGAAGCCGCAAGGGTACCATTTGAGCAGCACGATAATATGTGAGGAAGGTGGCTATAGCTATTTGTAATTAGCCAATGAGTTGGCAAAACCAGCATAGGTGTGCCCTATTGGTTCAATAGAGAACACAAGGTGTAATATGCACTTGCAAGATGACAGTATCAGCCAAGAAAATGAAAGCATGTCATAAGAAAGTACTCTACAAAAATTAAGGAATGTGGTGCATGCAAGAAGGCAGTGCTGATTTCTTTCTGTGCTGTCTGTACAAATCTTGCAAGGTTTTAATTTGTAAAATGGGTAATTACTAAATTTGAAACAAACAGAGAAATTATTTATTTATGCCAACAAACTTACTGTTGGTGTTTTTAAACACACAAGCCGTGTGTGGGCAAAGTTTGAAATGTAGAACTGGAACACACACGGCTTGTGTGTTTAAAAACACCAACAGTAAGTTTGTTGGCATAAATAAATAATAATTACCATCTGAAGGTTATTTAATCCTGGGATATAAAGTACTTGCAATAGTAAGTCACCATTGGGGTAATTTGTCTCTGATGTGAGACTGCCTTTGTGGTTTACCAGGAGAAATACGAACTGGTTTGAGAATTTAATGCCATTCTGGCAGTTTGTCACAATAGCTCAGTGGTTAGAGCAGCCGCCCGGTAAGCAGAAGGTCTGTGGTTCAAATCCCAGTTGTGGCATTGAATTTTTAAGTTCCAGTTCTACATCTCAAACAGAGAAATGTTTGCCACCCCTTGCTCTCAGATCATAGTGCATAATTGAAAAGTATGAAGTCCAGAAACTTTAATTACTACCTATAAACAGTTTTATAATTCTAAACAAATAGAACTGCAGTTTTATTTCTGAACCAACTAGTTTTGTGAATTTGGTACATTTTTATCAAATCATCAATTAACATATATCTGTTTGCTTATCTACCAGAGCATTCCTACCCACTATCTGTATGAGAGTAATCCAAACCTCCTCTCCTCTCTTCTCTTCTCTTCTCCCCTCCCCTCCCCTCCCCTTTTCTTTTCTTGCTTGCTTTCTCTCTCTTTCTTTCCTTTCTTTTTTCTTTCTTTCCTTTTTCTTTCTTTCCTTTCTTTTTGTTTTTTATACCATTAGAATTTATTATACAAGCTATATGTACCAATATATTAAGGACTAATTAAATGTGAATATCTGAGGTGCAGAGAGAACAAGAGAAAAAGATTTGTAACCATCTAGGAATTAATGCTGTAATTCCACAATGCTTTACATCTTATGTTTTTTGGACAAAGAATGGAAGTATTATCAGTTCTGATGTAGGTCAACCAAATCACATTAGATCTGATTACAAAACTAATAAAAATAAAGAAAAGCTCATAGTTGATGTCTGTTAATTGGATGATCCTAAGGTAAGATAGAGTTAATTTATCATGATGAAGCATTTTTAGTAGTACTTTGTGTAAAATTCTGCTATGGAGAAGTGTAAAGCCTTCTACAAATGGACTTAATTATTATAGTGAACATAATTTTGGGAAAACTTTCAGACATTATTAGCTGTGCAGTCAATGCTATTAGAAGTTCCAAATTATGACTGCAATTAAAGTTATTTGCTACTGTTACATGAAAAAATGCAACTGTGACCTTCACAATGATTTGATATTAGCCACAGGAGTTTGTCTTGCTGCAGAGTTCATTTGAGGATCCTACTCACCTAACCAAAAAAAGTCTAGGTAGCACAGAAATTAAATTAAATAAGTGAATAAGAGTTGATCTAAAGAAATAACAGGAAATAGTAATCATAGCAATTCTAAAAATTCTAAATTGTAGAGACACTATTTTATATATACATCTTAGCGATTAAAGTGCGAGTGAGTTAAATAGATTATTAAATGTATTATTTGTTATGTTTTAAATACTGCATAGTGCTATAGCTGTTAATAAGTTCAGATCAGTTCAACTTATTTTCAGAGAAAATGAGTAGCTCTGTCAATACATCATATTCCCAAGAAAATGAGGACCAGTATGCTGATGGTGTTGCTGCCAGTGTTTGGGATATCTACATTGGTAACAAAGATTCGCGTCTAAGCAACTACAAAGAATTTCTAGTGAACTTACTGAGATCAGAAGGATGCGAAAGAATTTTAGATGTTGCCTGTGGAACAGGGTGAGAATAAAGATTTAACAGCCATAACCATGAAATCTTTTGTTGTTTACATTCTATTAAAATACTTGAATTATGAGGAGTAAAAATGCTTTCAGGGATAAACAGGGCTATGCATTAATGTCATGTAGATTTGTTAAAATGCTTAAAGATACTGAACACTGTTGTCAGCTTGCCATTATGACTGACTCTTCAGGTCTTCTGTTCACTGTGACTATCTGCAAATACAAGGAATAGGAATTTTTCTTTTTCAAGCATCACAGCTAAAATCTTGAGGCTCGTCATTACATATATCTAGCACCATGTCTACCAACAGACTACGAGAGTTGGATCTTTTCATAAAGTTAAAATGGCCTAATGCTCTAAGAGAGGACACAAACACTCTGTTACCATATAGTAGTAATTTGAAAACTTTTTCATCTGACAAATTCAGGTGTTGACATAATAAAACATCATAAAATACACTAAATGGCATCATTCTGTCATCATGAAATTCTCCTTAATCCCAGCAGATAGCAGACTATTACAGCGATGACAGTGAAACCAAATCACTGCCGTCTACTGGCAATTTACAAAAAGGAACACAGATTACTCTGTTCTGTCTGTAAGAGAAGTTGCCTATGTATCAGGGGTTAAGGGGCACAGGGAATCCATTTTACGAATGTATGGACATGGTTCTGTAGGCAGAGAATTTAATTCACTACACACCTAGGTATTTAAATGTGCACTGGCACTTTGAAGATGGCAGAACCTGATATTTATTTTCTACACATTTGATTCCTGAACTTCCTGAGTACATTTGTGAGTGAAAACCTGAAATTCATAAGTTTTGTCCTTTTTGGTCAAAATTTCAGTCCCTGTGTCCCTTAAGGATAAAGCAAAGCCCTGGGAGAACAACATAAAAGTGGGTAACTCACCCTAAGTGAGATATAAACTTGGAACATCTTGAATATGAGGCAGAGATACTTCTTCTACACTATGAAATAGGTTAAAACTGTTTTAAAGGATTGCATTTAGTAATCATTACCTTTAGAATACTGCTCAGGATCGTATTCATTTTCCTTATGTTTACATGGTTAAGGTCATTATAAAGTAAATGAAGATGTTTGCACTTATGTACACACAAAGGCCTATTGTGCTTCTGGAAATCTCCAGGAGACAGAGATGAAACAAAAGACACTCAGAGCGGTCAGATCAGTAGATGGGATCCCTAACGTCTTCAGATGTTACATCCTGACACTGTGAGAATGTTGTTGTTGTTGTTTTCTAGTGCCTTGCATCTGGCAATGAAGCCATTAGCATTCGTGCTTTCCAATACTTTTGAACTGTAGTTTCTTCTGATCTTAATGCTTCACAGGTCTTCAAGTGGTCTTCACTGTGAGAATGTGCCCCTCCCACAAAGGTCTATCTTTCTGTATAGAAAGTTCTTACTGAGGGTCCATCATGTACCATATATCAGGGCAAACAGTTCCTCAAATCAAACCGGGCTCCACATGAATTGTCATTGTCCTGATCCTGAAATACGATTAAGGAATGAAGTGGCAGGAAAATTTGTGTCATCATATAATCCAATCAAGCATTTGCCTACTAACCAGGGAAAACTACTAAAAAAGAAACAACATTAGAGTGGTAGGACCAAAGGGAAGTTAAAGTTGTACTGAAATATTACCATGCAACGCAAATCCTATGACATTAAATTTTCAGTTTGATTTTATCTTTCCAATCTAGTTCTACACATGGCTTGTGTGAAAGAACGATTCATTACCAATACTTGAATTATTTTTGTACAGAGTTGATTCTGTTATGCTTCTGGAGGAAGGATTTCAAGTCACATCTACAGATGCATCATACAATATGTTGAAACATTCATTCAGAACTAGATGGGAACGAAGAAAGGAAGAGGCATTTGATAACTGGGGTAAGAAAACTTGCACCTGTCTGATATGGTATAAATGACTTGTTGATAAATTATTATTTGTAGTAAATGAAAAATTATGGAATCCTAAAAGATAATTGCATTTCTTTACCTGTTAAGAATCACCATGTAGATTTACTTGACCATTGTCATATTTTCTTTGTTCCTTATGGGTCATGGTATTTTAAAGTTTTATTGATATTTCACCATAGTTGTGTTAAGTTTTTTTAACTAATAGCACAATTGTAAACTTTTGGCTTCAAGATGCTGCTGATGATGATGACGATGACGTACGACAACAATATAAAAATAACAATGATGATTTATTTATTGTTTTTTATTTTTTTGTTAATGACCTAGTGTCATATCGGACAGTGAATGAATGAAATGGGTGAAATGATGCTCAAATGAGTCCGAGGTCCATGGAGCTTTAAGTTACCTGACATTCATATTCTCAGGATAAGGGAAAACCTCTGTAAAAACCTTATCCGGATAACTCATCCTAAGTGAGATTCAAACTCACAACCTCTTGGACGTGAGGAAGACACGCTGCCACCATGCTACAGAGGCAGGCTGATAAAATAGCTGAATCAAGTCTGTGAACACAAAAGGATAATATAATGCAGTATAGTAGATTATACAAGACAGAGGAGCACCTTGTGCACTGTGACCTACATAGATCTATTGTATCACACCACTCTAGGAGGAAGGAATGAAATGAAGGAAACACAGAAGTCTACAGGGCCACCGGTGGATATCTAACAGAGTTGCACAGAAGTCCTGATAGTTCCAGGCCCAAGACTCTTCTTGTTGGCTAGAGAGAATCATCAACCAAGCAGCCCTCTAGTGCCCAGCAGGAATAGTATTTCTTTTGATTAAGCATCTGCATAATCCACAAAACCTAGAAGCACACTTGAAAGATGAGAAGGGAATGCAATGAAAGGGAAATTAAGGAAAAGAAATTGTGGTAGATGAGAAACCACCCCAACATTTGTATACCAACCACGAAAAAAAGAAAGCTACAAAGAAACCAAGGTCAGAGTGGGCAGTCGACAGAAATCAAACTTCGGACCTCCCAAATGCAAGTCTCAGACATTACTGTAGAGCCATCATACTTGGCATATAATGTAGTAACTCAAAGAGCTGAACTGTTCTACATAAGTGGTCCATTCTTTTGCTGCTGATAAAAAAATGTATTTTAGACTACTCCATTCATATAAGAATTGGTTTAACAATGCCTCAAAAATTGTCAAATCATGGTTGGTTGTTCTGAATCATAGTGTTATTAGTATGTAGAATTCAGTCCAGGTCACTTCAGTTTCTATTACCAAAAAACAGCAATTTCTTCAACCTTAAAATTTGAAAATTACAATTTTAATTAATGCACTTACAAATAAATTATGCTCATGAAAAAAAAGACTCAATCTTCAGCTGAGAGCATTTCTTGATATCATTTCAAACTGAAAATATAATCCTTGCATATCATTCCACTAGATTAATTAATTTTTTTAATATTATGAACATAAAATATGAATTAGTTTTCAAAAATAATTATATTTATGTATATAGAAAGCAAAAAAGAAAGTTTGTGAGCCCAGCCACTAGCATTGTGTGTGCCTGTAATGTCCAGGATGTAGGCCTTTATTTAAAGATATTATTAACTTTTATATATGATTTATGTAAGCGTTTAAAACAGTGAATTTTTGTCAAATTAGTTAAAATTTATGAGTAGGGTGATTACACTTAAGTTTCTTTTACTAGGGAATGTTCAGATTCAGATTTATTTTGTCCTTATGATCATTACAATGATATTGGACACATCAACAACACTATACAATGACATACACATTTACACATATGCTATGTACAGCTTATTATATCATCTATGGTATGAGTGGTAGGAAGGAATTTAGTCTTTTTTTAAAGTGACAAACGTTATTAATTTCTTTGATGTTCTTAGGCAATTTGTTATATAATTTAATCCCCAGGTTTTGCATATTGTTTTTGAGAATATTTATTCTTCAAGATTGTATGTGAAGATCATTCCTCTCTTGTGTGTTATGCTGGAGGAGATTTAGATTCACTTCAAGCTATTTGTATTTATTCACTGTGGATTGAGTGGTACTGAGAAAGCTGATTTTCTTGCAAAAAAGGGTAGCAGCGGTGTACAAAAATCTATAGTTAATCTACTATTTTATGCAGCTAAAAGATTAGTCAACTCTGAATTCAAAAAAATTATTGCAAAATATTACTATGAAAAATCAAAGAATAAAAGATGGGAACTACCAAACATTCAAACAGTAATTCCTGAGTATCCTCGAAAAACAGCAGTTGCAACCTTCAGGTTGATTACAGGACATGATTGTCTGGCAAAACATTTAAACAGAATTGGGATATATTCTTCACCACTCTGTCCTCTATGTGATCTGCAAGAGGAAATGGGTCGAGACCACCTTCAAATATGCCCGGCCACTTCTTGTGCCCCATCCATCAGTGAAAAATATTGGAGCGCAAGAGGATTAATGACTTCATTGTCAGAAATCCAGCGTTAGCTAACAACAATAATTTTTTTAACGTGGACTGGTGTGTCTAATACAAATACACATGCAAGAGGCAGTATTTTTAACTCTTTAAAGAGCAGTCTGCATGATAACCCATTACTTTAGGCACTCATTCTAACTGCTTTTTTCTGCAATTTAAATATTTGCACACTTTCACCATAAGCACCCCAAAATATAATACCATGTTACAAAAGACACTGACAATTTGCATAATACACACTTCTTTGTATTTTTTATATTTGTTGTTACTTTGGACAATTGTTTCAACAGAAACTGTCTGGCAGCAGTGTGCCTACTGACTTGAAGACTGGAATCATCCCTTGTACTGCTCATGGTGTTGTTCTCTCTTTTTACTGAGAACATGTTGATTTCATCACCCAGTAGATTTCAAAATTCATCACTTTGTGGGCATTTTAAATGATGAGTATTTTTTCCCATACATTAAATTCTGCATTGGTGTTTGCCTTTTTGAGTTTTGCTTCTGGTTTTATGTCATGTTTGACTGACCAAAAATGATAAGCCACTGCTGCTTTATCTCTTTGTTTGAATTTTAAATTTTAAGAAACGGCCTGGTTTGTAGGTTTCATTTTATTTGACCTATGTATATATGTTGTTGTTTTCTAGTGCCTTGCATCTGGCAATGAAGCCATTAGCATTCGTGCTTTCCAATACTTTTGAACTGTAGTTTCTTCTGATCTTAATGCTTCACAGGTCTTCAAGTGGACTTCATTCATTTCTGCTGGATCGTTACACAGGACACATATTGGTGAGGCTGAGATACCTATTCTGTAGAGATGACTTGCTAAGCAGTCATGATTTGTCAATAGTCGGAAGACTGCAACCGCTGTTTTCCTTGGTCTCTGGGGGATTATATCTGGGTTGGAAAGTAGTGTAATCCATTTTTTATCTTTTGCATTTGTTTCTATTTCTTGTAGGTATAAATGAGAAAATTTTTTAATGATCAAGCGTTTTATTGAGGAATATGAGAAATTGTATTTAGACTTTTGTTTTATTGTTGTGCCTTTCTTTGCAAGTGAGTCTGCAGCTTCGTTCCCCATGACTCCACAGTGTGCTGGAATCCATTGGAGATGAACAGTCTTATTAACTTTTTGGAATTGTGTTAACATTTTGTAGCATTCTCTAATTTTTGTTGATTGCACTTTTGACAATTTATTTTGTAAATTCCTGATTTTTGGTCATTTGGTATGGTGTTCTTTAGGATGGAACACAAATCTGGAGTATCTTTGTTTTGCTTGATCCATTTTGTTGAAAGTTATGATGCCCTTCAGTCTCTTTAGTTGTTGGTGTTTCTTCACAAGTTTGTTATGTTTCTGTTGAATTCATTATTATAGAATTTGTATCATGAGCAGTACAAAGGACATTTGCAGCCTTGATGTCAGTAAGTACACAGCAGATGATGGCAGCTGTGCAAGAATAACATAACCTAGTAAGTGAAACTAAAATATGATCATCCTATTCATAACTGTTAACTAATATTATTAACTGTTTATTGTGTCCTTCAATGTATGAGCACAAAACCTTATCACTTATTTAATCTCTTTCAGTTATTGAGGAAGCTAACTGGTTGACATTAACAGAGGATATTGCTGGAATTATTGGGAATGGTTATGATGCAATCATTTGCTTAGGAAGCAGCTTTTCAATGCTTCTGGATCCTAATCATGATGGGCAGAACCAGAAGTGAGTTTATACAAATTATGCCATTAATTAAAACATCTTGTTACATTTACATGACTTTTTCTACCCACTATCATTTATTTTTATATAGTTTCCACAAACTATTATTGCAAAATCTGCAAATATAAAGTAAATATTAGAGACTAGGCTTCACTTATCTTAGTTAAAACATGCAGGTGACTGCAGTTTCAGGATTCTTCAATCATATCATCTGACCAAACACATAATTGTTATGTTTTATCATCATATCTCATAATATTATTGAAGAATCATAAAGTGCAGTCACCTGCATATTTTAACCAAGATAAGTGAAGCCTAATCTCTAATATTATTATAGGTATATTTAAACGAGCAATTCTTGTATATATAAATATATTCCGCGTATCTTGGAAATGGCTCTAACGATTTCGATCAAATTTTGTATTCAGATAAGGTTTTGCTTTTTAAGTTTATCTATATAGATGTCATTCCTGAAAAAATGTGATTTTGGATAAAAAATAACATTTTTTATTTCCGCTTCTACAGTGCAATTGAACCTTATTTTGGCTTTTTCTTCTCTTCTAATAGATCGATTTCAACAAATGAAGTAGCGTTTTAAAGTCCTCTTCCAGGGCTATCAGAATACAATAAGAAAGTTGATCTAGCTGTATTAGTCTATGGGTAACAGTCACAATTACTCTAAACCTTATTTTGGCCATAATTTCTCTGCTAATAGGCCAATTTCAACAAACAGGCCAGGATTTTAAAGATCTCATCAAGAGCTTTCAGAATGCAGTAAGAAATTTGACCTAGCTATATTAGTTTATGTGTTACAACTCGTCCCGTCTATATGTTTGAAATAGAAATACAATGTATTACATTTTACAGCTGAAATGATGGTGCGTACGAAATATTTATATATCTCTCTATATCTCTTGTATGTTGAAAATGACTTAACAATTGCAACAAAATTTTTATTTAGTTAACGTTTTGCTTTTAAAGTTTTGTTTTTAAAGTTTATCTCTATAAGTATCTTCACCCAAAAAACAAGATTTCACAAAAAGGGGGGAAAAAATGCCGAGCTAGGCTCGGTCACCTAGGTACTTTACTTTATCTTTGTAGATTTGTATTGCTTCACTGTTAATAGCTTCAGTTTTTTCATTGAATATTATTACAAAGGCTTATTCTTCTTTTACTTCCAGTCAGGGGTGTCAATTAGGATTAGGGCAGGTGAAATAATTGCCCCTAACTTATGAGAAATAATTAGGCTGCTGGTATTATTTCTCTACCAAAAGAAAAATTACGGTAACTATACCCTTAATACAAATATTTCACATTTAAGAATTAAAAGAATATTTTCTTTTAGGCTAAATGTTTCATTAAAATTCACATGAAAATTTGGAAAACTACTTCAGGTAATCTTGGCTCCCTCCCCGAAGCAGAAACTAAAATGTGGATTGATAAAAAGTACCTCCAGAAAGATACCCCAAAGTTCTATTTTTTTCATCTTAAGGTTAAGGTTAAACAGTTATTATTCTGTAACTTATTTAGCACTCTGTACTATAAGTTTTTACATAGGAAACTATATATAAATATTTTAGAAAAGTAATACAATTATTATTCTCCAGAATTTAACTCGACTTAATGTCTCCTGTATATCACATAATTAAATCATATTTTCTGTTCCAGGATAGCAATGAGGAATTTTGAGAAATGTCTGAAACCAGGTGGTTTGTTCATTATAGATCACAGAAATTATGATCACTTTCTACAAAATGGCCATAATTCTATTAAGTGTATGTACTACAATGTAAGTACCTGCATTGCAAAAGAAGTCAGTAGCATAGAGAAACCATTTTGATATGGATTGAAATTGAAATTGAGTGTTTTTATTGATGCTCAATGGTTCTCAATACCCCATTTCATATTGGGTGTGAAAGACTACCTAATTTTGCTCAGAGACCTCTTTATAAAGCTTAAAGTTCTTCTGCATGCTGTAAATCTATGACACAGGACCATCGACTGTACTTCCTTCTGAAAGAAGTCATGCTAGGGATTTGATGTCCCAAAAACATCCATCACTCGCTGCCGTGTTTTAACTGACGACCTCAGGAACCAGAGGCTAGCAGTTTGCCAATGAATTTAATGTGCAGTCAATTACTATTGGACTATTGTTTTAATTTTGATGTAAAGAACAGTTTTTATTTAGCACAAATTAATAAGTTTATCTGCAACAAATGTTATAACTCATATCTATTACAGTTTTTAGCAACAGAATAATGAATTAATGTTGTTTGATTGCAAAATTCTAACATGCAGCCCCCTCTGAAGAAAAAAGTCTGCCCATGCTAATAGGATGCTATGCCTCTACAAGTTGTATTCCATACACACAGTGATGCAGAACCTCCATCCTAAAGGACTACTAGCTCACCTGGCATTCGTCTCTGGTGTCCCAGGTTTGGTGCAGTGGCTCCTCATTTCCACTAGTCCTCAGCTAGCTGAAATTTCTGGAACTTGACAGACATATGGACCTTTATTTCTTGATAAAGGAATTGTTGACCTAACAGGTGGTACAGGAGCCAGAAATAATGTATCCTTGTTTAACCTTTAAGAAGTTGCAGACCTATATTTATTTTGGCACTTATCACACTGAATACATGGCTTACAGATGCAAACACTTTCGATGTTAAAATACTGATCTATTTCTAACTATGCAGCATGCAGGTTACGCAGAGTTTCTACATCCCACAAAACTATTGACTTCACTATAATACTTTTGGTGGTTCCCTTCTATGACTTTAATATATGGACTTAGCATTAAAACTCTACCTGTTTGCTAATTACTTTCACTTACAATCAGACTGTTCACTGGACAAAGAGTTCTGAAAAACTCCCCCAATTTTTGCATTCTCACTTCTATGTAACATATTATGCTTCCTCAACTTTGCACATTTCTATTACTCAGTTTGCTCATACCTCGCAATAAGTTTAAGATTTTTTAATTATATTTTTCATTCCTCTTGTGTGAAACAAATATCCTTCTAATAATTTTCAGTGTGAAGATGGGACTTTTTTGAAACACATTCTGGAAGGTAGTTGTCCCACTCATCTTTGTTATGCAGATTTTCTTACAATGTTACCAAAGAAATTTACCGTAGCATCTTTGGACAAAGGCCTGATGACCAAAAGGGATCATAAAACCAATCTCTTTACTTTAGAACATATATTTGCAGCTTCCAAAACTCTTGACTCTGAGCAGTGCTTTAAGTTAAATGTTATCAGCTTAATATAAAACAAGTTCTTGTTATCTCAACTTTTAAAATATGTGTTAACTAAACATTAACTCTTTTTTAAATCACCTAAACTACAATAAAATATTGGTTCACATATATGGATTAATATGCTGCTTAAATATTTACATTTACATGGGCAATTGTTTTGTCTTGGACTTGCTGATGAAGAGTTACTGCCTCAACTGGATGCATTTCAAGAAGCTATAAAAACTATTCTAAGCTATTTTAAGAAACTTTTTGGGCTCCAAAGGAGTTTGTGAATGTATTATAAACATTATAGTCATGTATAATCTCAACAAAACAGAGGTTTCAAAGTCATTACATATACTAACTTCTGTTCTTACAATTTTAGAGTGAATACAAAGTAGACATAAAGGAAGTGGTGCAGAAAGAAGGAGATTCCAATATTGTTAGTCTGGATTACACTGTTTATCATCCAGCAACAGCAACTTGTGTAAAACCAGTGCACGGAGATGTAAAGGAATTTACAAGGTAGATTTTATCCCCCATTGACAGTTTTTTGAGCAAATGAATATAATTATACATTATACATAAAAGTTTATGTTCATTATAAATAAATTATTTTTATCTCTTTTCAGCAAGTTCCGGTTAACATACATACCTCACAAATTATCAGCATTCATAGGAATGCTCAAGGAAGCCTTTGGTAGTGGAAGCACACATACTTTGTATGGAGACTACAAGCCTTTAAACCACAGCAGTAACCCTGAAGTCTATGTACATGTAATAGAAAAGGCATCCTAACTTTTTGCAGAATTAAATACAAATTAGGTATTTATTAACATAATTTGTTAATCCACTTAATATATATGAAGTGATATAGATAGTGAAACTTTTTAAATGTTACAATGCTACATTTACCAAAATAAGTGTAAGTGAAACTATAAGTGTCTATAAGTTGACTCATTTACTTCGGAATTAATTTGTTAAGCTTTATTTATGTTGTTGACAATCCACATAATAATATTTCTATTGCTATCTGTATATATATTATTATCATTATCATTCTCACTGTCATTATCATTATCATCATTATCATTATCATTATTATCACTACAGGAAACATATTAAAATACCATTTTAATACCTCTAATAATAATTCTGTTAATTTGTATATTTTATTATATCAACAGATTTTAATACAAAGTATTATGATTTTTAGAAGTATTTGAGTCAACCTATAGATATTTTTAGTTTCACTAAACTTACTTTTTACCGGATGCATTTCCAAGACCATCCTCTCCATTATCAACAGTTTTTCATCTACAGGTTGACTCAAATACTTCTACAAATCATCTGAAAAATGTCACTGTTTATATCACTTTACAGTACCTGAGTGACTGAGCTTCGCTTGGCATTCCCCCCCCTAACTAAATATAATTTTTTATCGCAATTGTTAAGAGTCGTTTCCAAGATACAAGAGATATAGAGATACATATAAATATTTCATAAGCATCATCATGACAGTCATAAAACATCCACTGTTGAACACAGGCTGCCCCCATTGAGGTTTTCATCGAGCATTTACTCCAATATGACTTCAGTTCTTGGGAGCTGCGGTCGACTCTATCTTCCAGGGTGTTAACATGTTGGTCAAGGTCCTTTATCTTTCTGTCGAGTTCTTCCATGTCTTCCTTAATCCTGGCCAGTCACTCTTTAGTATTATCTGAAAGTTCTATCTTTATATGTGACATTCTCGTTTTCATCTTTTCCATTCCGAAGTTTACATTTTTCAGTTTGGCTTCCATTTTTGTTTCCATTTTTTCCATTTTTGTTTCCTTTTTTCCATTTTTGTTCCATATTTTCCATTCTGCAGTTTGCATTTTTCAATTTGGCTTTCATATTTGTTTTCATCTGCCGCATTCTGGAATTCATTTCATCTCTCATTATGTCCATCTTGGCTAACATTTGTTTCACCAACTGTTCCATATCGTGCTTTTCGTTGCACTCCTGACACCAATTGTGACAACTTTACTTTTTTAACTACTTTGTTTTTTATTAAAACACTGGAACGACACTAAGCAAAAGCACTGTTAAACAATAACAAATACTACAGGAAGAAAAGCTTGTTGATAAAGCCATGTGAATGTAATGTGCATTTCTGTTTCAATCATATAAAAAAATTGTATGAATTGTTCGTCGATAAGGCAGTAGTGAAAGAAATGTGATTGTGTTTAGTAAAAGAAAAATAAGTATAAAAACCGTGTGAATGTTATATGGTGCAGTTATATTTCAAATGTATGGAAAAATGTATGGATTGTTTGTAGAAAAGGGAGTAGAGAAAACCATGTGAATGTAATATGTTGTGCGGTAAAATTGGATTACATAAAAGCCTTCTCCATGAAAAAACACTTAGATATGCAAATTTTCATGGTGATTGGTCAACCGGCTTAGAAGTTTACTCACTCTTCAACATACAATATGTATAGGCGTTGGTATGTATGAAGTTGATAAACCATAGAGAATAATATGGAATTGTTATGTAAAACAAAAGTGAGTAGAGAAAATAGTATGAATGTAATACGTTGTATTTCTATTTCAAACATATAGCACATTATATGAATTGTATGTTGAAGGGTGAGTAGCGAAAGAAGACTGATTGTGTCTTGTAAAGGAAGAATTAGTAGAGGAAATCGTGTGAATGTAATGTTGCATTTATATTTCAATCATAGAAATTTGTATGAATTGTATGTTGAAGGGCTAACAGAGGATATATGAATGTGCTACATAAGTGAAAAGCGAGTAGAAAACCATTTGAAAGTAATATATTGTGTAGTAAAATAGTTACTATAAAAACTTTCTCCATGAAAAATACATATACATGCCAAATTTTGCAGTTATCGGTTAAGCGGATTTCGAGATTAACAGTTGTATATATATATATATATATATATATATATATATATATATATATATATATATATACAAATATCCATTTTGTATATATAGATGATATGAATTGTTTGTAGAAGAGTGAGTAGAGAAAGAGATGTGAATGTGTTACCTAAAAGTGAGTACAGAAAACACTGTGAATGTAATATGTAGCATTTCTATTTCAAACATACAGAACATGATATGACTTATTTGTAGAAGAGTGAGTAGAGAAAGAGATGTCAATGTGTTACCTAAAAGTGAGTGGAGAAAATAGTGTGAATGTAACATATGGCATTTCTATTTCAAACATACACAACATGGTATGACTTTTTGAAAAGCAGGAATAAAAATATTTTTTTGGCATAAAATTGTGTTCTCTGTGGAAAACTGTTTATAGAAGAGTGAGTAGAGAGAGAGATGTGAATGTGCTATCTAAAAGTGAGTAGAGAAGACAGTGTGAAAGTAATATATAGCATTTCCATTTCATATACAGAAAATTATATGAATTACTTTAAAAGAGAGGATAAAAATGTCTTTTTTTGTCTAAAATCACATTTTTATGGAAAACTGTCTATCAAAGAGTGAATAGAAAAAGAGATGTGAATGTGTTACCTGAATTTGAGTAGAGAAAGCAGTGTAAATATAATATGTAGGATTTCTATTTCAGATATACAGAAAATTGTGTAATTTGCAGAAGAGGGAATAAAAGCATGTTTTTTATATAAAATCGTGTTTTTTTCAGGCAAGACACCAATGTAAATAAACTTAAGAAGCAAAACCTTATCTTAACACAAAATTCGATCAAGATCTATAGAACCGTTTCTAAGATACACATAACATAAGCAAGAATTGCTCTGTGTAAGAGGGAATAAAAAATGTAATTTTTTTTTGTAAAATTGCTTTTTCTTGGGGAAGACACCTACATACATATATACATGTAAACTTAAATCTTTAGGGCCATTTCTGAGATACCAGGAATGTATACACAAGAATTGCTCTGTAGAAGCAGGAATACAAATTTTATTTTTTATGTAAAATCACATTTTTTTCAAGAATTACACCTATAGAGCCATTTCCAAGTTGTGGGGAATATATATATATATATACAAGAATTGCTTGTTTAAATATATAAGACGTTAAGTGTAACAAACTATTATACTCATTGCATTCATTAAACATTGAAATATAAAATTTGTAGGTACATTTTTAGAATTACTTACAGCATCAATATATAATCATGTATTTCTCAATGGTTATTGAGAAGTAATCCCTTAAGCTTTAGTGTCTAAAATTCTTGAACATTATATTCTTCCTTCCTTAGTGTCTGCAAACCAGTTATTTTAATTATTATGACCATGATTCATAAGACTCTTAATATAAGAAACCCAAAGTGGTCCATTAACATAATCATTGAGCAATAATATAATGGGAGAAAATGTAAATACATTTGTCTTCCTTTTTTACCACTTTCCTAGGTGTAGGAAGTATTTTGACTTAGCCAAAAGTTTGATATTACAGTTTTACTGGAAATGCAACTCATGAGATTCTCCGAGACAAAAAAAAAGACAAATTTTTACTTTTTCCACTACTTAACTCTGATAAGTACAGGAAATATATCATTTTACCCAAAAGTTTGATAATGAGGTTTCACCAGAAATACAAGTTTTGTGACTCTTTAAATAAGAAAAAAGCATTATCGGAAAAATATGTGTCTGAGTGCCTGTGAGCTACATAACTTAAGTGAAAACCCACATAATACTGAACTTGGTATTTAAGTGCACTACCTTCCAAAACCTTTCTTTTGGATTTTCCTGTTTACACTTCATTACAGTTACTGCATTCAATTTGCTATATGCTAGATTTTTTTATTGGGCAGGATGGCATCTTGACCGCCTCCGTAGCACAGTTGGAAGTGTGCTTGCCTGTGGCGTGGAGGACCCGGATTCGATTCCCGGTACCAGCATGGGGATTTTATCCCCTCTGGGAGGTCTGGCATGGGGTGCACTCAGCCTCGTTAGGTCCCGGGGGGACCAATTGAGGAGCTACTTGATGGAGAAGTAGCGGCCCCAGGTCTAGAAGACCGCATAACTGGCCAGGAGGGCTCGGGGCGCTGACTACATCCCACCCTCCAGTACTGCACCTCACCAATGACGCCTGTAGTGGGCAGAGGTGGGGGACGCAGCGGCTGGGCGGTAGGCCTTGGCCCTTCATGGGCTGTTGCGCCGGGGTTTAGTTTAGAATGGCATCTTTGATGTTTGAGTTCAGTAGATTTTTTATGGAGTAGTGGTTCACTGGTACCAGCTGAATGTTCTGTTCTTTGAAAACTTTTTGAATTTTTTGAATAAACAGATTGATGAATCAGCTGTGGTAGCTCATTTTTGGTCATTTAATCATGAAATTGTAAATCCAGAGGTTAAATTATTAGAACAATTAAATGTACCCATAGACTTAAAAGTTTGGGAAAAGATATTCATTTTGAAAAATTAGGATCACAATGAATATTGAAATACTGTTGATTGATTCTGTTAATAAGTTTGTTTTGTTTTCATAGGTTGGTAGCACATAGAAATTTCAGCTATTTAGGTTACGATGGTCACCAGTATAAACAAGAGTGACACTGATGATACAGTGATGATACTGTGAAACTATGAAGTCTTTGTTTAATTTCAAGAACTTTCATCAGATATTAAAATAAGTGAAGCTTATAGTCTATAAGTTATTTGTTATAATTTTTAGAATTGATTGCTTCACTGTTAATAGCTTCATTTTTTCATAATACAAGTTTGGTTGTTATTCAGCTTTCTGTTTTTGAGTTCTGATGTTCACTCATACATGTGCTATCCATAAAATAACTCATGAAGCATTTGGCCTTCACAGTTCCTAGAATGTGAGATTAGAGCACATTAGGGAGGCAAGATGTGCAAATTGTGAAGGAGTGGTAATAATATATGGTTTAGTGCCTCTGCTGTTGGCTAACTTCTGAATTGATCAATCAGTTATTTACGTCACCCTAGGTCAATGTTAAGTAAGATAAGAGCAACCTATAAGACCATGGGTGGGAGAAGGTTATGCAATACTTACTGTATAATTAAAGAATATGATATGGCAACATACTGTGTCAAAACAGCTGATGCTTGAAAAAATCTTTCTCATTTCAGGGAGAAGGCATTGCATAGGTTTGAATTGACTGCTGGTAGAAAATAGTAGCTAGAAAACAATAACAATGTTATTGTGTAATTGAATGATGTATAAGTTTCTCTGATGTTATTTACACATGGTATTACATTAGTAGCACTGTTAATCAAAATATTTAAAATTGTTTTCTGCTATTCTGCTTATTCAGTCAATCCACACATCACTTAACACCAATTTGCTGAATTCCCATGAAAGCCTCAAAATCTCAAAACATACATATTTCCCTTTAAATCTAATATGACTAGTCTTTATTACTTCCTTTGTCTTTCTTACTAATTTTCCTGAGCCATATAGTGCTTACTTTGCCTAAATAATGTCCCTTTTCCTGTAAGTTCTATTTTAATTTTATGGTCATTATCTTTTTCATCAGTCTCTAATGGTGAATGGTACCACATTATCAATTCAATTTTTTAAGAACATTGATTTCTTTCCAATTTAACAATATAGAGCAATTTATGCTGTAAAGTACACATTTCCCTAAATTCATCCATATTCTTAGTCTTTTGAGTTACATAACCTCTGTTTTACTCATGTAAAACATTCTCCTACTGCTTTAGCACACTGTTCAACATAACCTACCCTACTACACACTGTTTTGAGTTCTCTCTACATACATGTGCTACATACTCAGTGAAGTTTGTAATTTAAAAAGCAACAAATACTCCTTGCCTTTTGGTATCATCAGTTCTTAATTTAATGTCTCTGCAGAAACCAATTTCTAGTTCTCTAGCTCTCCAAATTTCTCCAAAACCAGACAGTGTATAAGCAATTTTTGGACACTTCTACATCAATGCAGCTTATGGACATGAAGTACAGTGTCAGGTTTAGGTCAGACATGCCTTCATAGAGCAATGGGTAGCATGTTTGCAAGGTAATTCCGAGTATAAATCTAAGTTAGCTTTAGTTCCCTGGATAAGGCTTTTTCTGGGGTTGTTATCCTGAGAAGATACATGTTTTATAATTCTTCACACTTTAGGCCCAATTCTCATTTGGGCTTTCTCTCTAATAAAAGAGTAAATCTGTCATCATCACTACATTATCATTTTATTCATTATATCTTTATATAATTAACTTCATTACATTTAACAATATCTTCTGTTTATGCTTGGAGAAACTTGTTATTGGATTCTATAACCTAAAACATAGTTCTTTGTTTATGTAGTTGTGCAGTTGCTCACTAGATTTTGCATAAATTCTGGATTTTTATATTATATTGTTCTAAGTAATCTTCATCAGAAATTCTTTTCCACTGCTTCCAAAAATGTTTAAAATCAAAATTTCTTACATTAAATTATCCCACTTTTTGTTTCTCTCTTACTCTCTCTATGTTTTGGTTTCCAGAAACTGTAATACACAATGTGACTTTTGTCTATATTTCAGCATAAAGAGCACAATCCCTTAATCACTTTTAGACCGCTCAGTCACAATCTCCAATCACAAAAAAATCTTTATTTCCAATTTTGTCACAAATGTCAACATACTTCATCCATCTCATTCCTTCTTAAAGTTTCTACAAATATTTTAAAATCTCCTTGAGTTACTGTGTATTTACCATGACAGATGGCTCAGGCAGTAACGTCTGTGGCCCACATTCGGGAGGTTGCGGGTTCGATACCCGTGGCCACGCACTCTGATATGGGCTTTTCCGTGGTTTCCCCATGTTACTTAGACGAATGCTGGGGTGCATTATTTCATACCACAGCTTCCTTTCTATCATTTCATTCCATTTCCTTATCATCTTTCAGGTGGTGCAGTTCCGGGCATTTAGTGTGGGCAGTGTCGGGCAGATGGCATGGATGATTGCACATGGTAACTACTGTTCTCGGTGCTGGGTGGCATCTGGTGGCCCTTGTCCTCCATCGAGGGGGGGATGGGACACTTCGTAAAATACTGCCCCGGACTCGCGGTGTGATGCTGGCTGCTTGGCGGGGCCTTGTGCCAGGATGAAGACATCTTAGCACTGGTTAGGAACTTCCACGCACCTCTGGTGGGCCTGTCTAGCTGCGAGTGTGATAGTACCCCTTCAGTTCCCTCATTCATCCCTACCTCCTGGGGGGGGGGTAGTCACAATAGACCTGTGAAAGTCAACGTGAGCGAAGTGTCCCCCTTTGTACTGTACCCTTTACCCATTACCTTTATGCTCTATTTACTTTGGGGTCTGGGTGGTTTTTCTCTAGTTTCTCCCACCCTTCACTTCACTAACTGCTTCATCACCACATTTCCTACCATAAATTTCACCTTCATTTCATATTTTCTTCCTCACTCTATACTAGGCTCACCCCTGTTCCTGGTTCTCTGCTTACAACTGTGTTTCTTGGTTGCTACGACTGCATTTACCTGCCAGGAAGGATTTGGGGCACTAACCACACCCCATCTCCCACTATTGCATCCCACTCATGATGCCTATTGTGGGCAGAGGTGAGGCGGCATGGCAGTTAGGCAGTAGACCTCAGTCCTGCATGGATTACTGTACCACAGAATTTCGGAGTTATTTGGTCCTCTCTTCCTGCCATCTGCTTATTAGCTTTAACACCAACAAGCATCTCTCATTCCATCTGCTGCCTCATACTGCTTTGTCTAGTGTGTGTCTTTAAACAGCCTTTGACAATGTTTCTTTCTTTCAGTCTTCCCTCCCAAATCTTGCATTTCAGCTAGAAGCCACTCTGGATAACAACAATGCCAGTTTGCAGCATGTTCTGTAGATTTTCAGTATGTGCTCACCTTCTCTCTGCATCCCCAAAATAATATTTTATTTGTCTAAATTGGAGCATTTTCCTTTAAAAAATATGTCATCATACAACCTGAAGTTTTGTTGTTGAAGGAAAGTCACAGGTATAAAGAGCGCTATAGAAAATCTCACAGCACCTCACGTTTATATCACATTATGGTTATATGAAGCCTTGACCATTTCATTGGTTGCTTTAGTCCATGGTGCAAGGATGTGCCACTCCTTTTGCTAAATAACCTTAACCAATAACCAAAACAAAGGATACAAAATAGCCTATAAATAAAATACATGTTTACACTTTTGAACATATTGGCTAAAAGAGAAAGAGGTAGAGTGAGTGTATTCAATTTGTCATACACGCTTCTTATTGTGATTGACTGCTGCTTATTGGCTGGCTGTTGTAGGACATGCCTATGAAGGGGTTAAAATCTAAGGGGAAAACTTTATGTGCGCCCAGGTTAACAGAATGTATAATGTGTATGTGTGAGAAGATTTTCAGAGCAAATTCAAACTTAAATGGTATTTATTAAATACATAGCAAGGCAGAACTTTATAATAAAGAAGTAAACAGAAACGTATTCTCACAGTGATATCAATCCTTGTTGCTGCACAGAAGCAAAAATAAATAAATACAAAATAAAGTAGCATGTTTTCCCTCCAACTCAAACTATAGTTAGTTATTATTTATTTATGCCAACAAACTTACTTTTGGTGTTTTTAAATACACAAGCTGTGGGCAATGTTTGAGAGGTAGAACTGGAACTTAAAAATTCAATGCCACAGCTGATATGTGATTAAATTAAATTAAATTCTTTATTGTCAATAGACTGCAATACAGTTTTTGACATTGTCACACATTTATAAGAACCTCCACTTACCAGGCAGGTGCTCTAACCATTAAGCTACTGTGACAATCTGCCAGAATGACACTGAATTCTCAAACCAGTTTATATTTCTCCCAGCAAACCACAAAGGCAGTCTCATATCAGAGACAATTACCCCAATGGCGACTTACTATTGCAAGTACTTTATGTAATTGTCTCTGATGTGAGACTGCCTTTGTGGTTTACCGGGAGAAATGCGAACATGTTTGTGAATTCAGTGTCATTCTGGCAGGTTGTCACAGTAGTTTAATGGTTAGAGCACCCATCTGGTAAGCAGAGGGTATGTGGTTCAAATACCAGCTCTGGCATTGAATTTTTAAGTTCCAGTTCTACCTCTCAAACTTTGCCCACACACGGCTTGTGTGTTTAAAAACACCAATAGTAAGTTTTTTGGCATAAATAAATAATAAAGAGTCATTTATTTAATCATAGAGATCATTATTGTCACAAATATATCATGTAAATTACAATCATAAATTACAAACATAGACATATAATATAGTACATTCCTCTAGTTCTACTTAATAATGCTGTTTCCATTTCCTTTCAATTATGGGTTTTAATCACCCATATAATACAAGGTTTCCTCGCTGGCATACATATATGACAAGTTTGGCATGCATGCGTGCCTGTGCATGTGTGTGTGTGTGTGATTCTAAATATGTATCACTAGATCATTTTCAGAAAAAGAAAGGTATCAAACTCCCCTCTTTTCCCCCTTATTGCTGTGTTATCAAGTCAGCACACTCAATGATATGTAAAGTGAAGAACATGCCTCAAAAGGCCCCAGGAAACTATACAAAATCTGCCAAAGATTTTCTTTGGTGCTCTCTGTACCTAACTAAACCTTAAATTCTGTAAAATCATAATCTGGCTTTTCATTAGTGAAAAGCAGGTATTCTGCTCTTTGCTAATTTAGGCTAAAACCTAGACAATGAAACCATCATTTCTTTCATAGTTCTGTTCATTTCACATGATTTTGCTAAATATGACCATTCCATACGTAATATTACAAACAGCGTTGTAAATATGACAACAGGGCACCATAATTATCAAGCCTACTGCAGGTCATTAATGTCAGGCCATAATCATAACAACTGAAGGAATAGTTTGAAAAAGTGTTTATGAATATGGCTTAGCTTTTGTAATTCCTTATCTCTTAGCTGTTACTGCTTGGTAACAAATTGCAAGAGGGAGGAGTGCTAAATCATGATGATACAGCCTAGGGTATATCAGCTGCAAAATCTCTGCTACTGTCTCAGTAAAAGTAAAGCCTTGTTCTGGTCAATTCCAACTGTTAAAGTAAGTTTCACTTTGGCAACTTAGATTTAAGGTTATTGGCTACCTAGTTAATCAACACTTGGCCAGTTCAGAAAGATGATTGAAATAAATTAATAATTAATAACTGTGACTTTTATAAACAAGGCTTTAGATTAAACATTAGCTACAAAGATACTTGTGTAATGGGACTGTATCTTTATAGGTTACCAAATTCAATAAAGCAAAGTAACACAACTAATACCTTTAAGTGTCAGCTCAAGAGCTATCTAATAAATAAGTCATTGTATACTCTGGATGAATTATAAATTTGTAATTGAAGATATACAATTTTAATTGTGTAATTGAAATTTGTTAAAATTGTATTGCAGTCTACTGACAATAAAGTTCCTAAATAGTAAACAATAATGACATATGAAAGTGTTTAAAATATGTAGCATAATATCATATTGCAATCAACTAAAAATGGCTTCAACCTCATTTAGAACTCACTTAAAATATCATAGAGTTTAACATCTTATGTTCTGGAAAGCAGAGGTAGCAGTGAACTGATATTTTATTTACTCAGTTTGATATAATTTCTATAATGTTTGAGCTTTTTACTTTTAAGTAAAAAGAATCATACAGACATATTAACGGTTATTTTACAATTACATACACATTTTAATGCCAGGAAGCATTATTCTTTCAGTAAACATACACTATTATTATTCTATATAATATTTTCAGTTTATAATTAAAATTCAAAATAGTGTTTCAACTTTAGCAAGGATAAATAATTGAAAGTCAATTATGTTTGCTTTATGTTCTTGTACAATGCAACTTTACATATTTCAATAACAATAAGACTAATTATACTGTACCAAATCAGAAGTGTGATGTATGCTAGTATGGAGATCTTGTGGTTTTTCTGTTGTGTAAAATGTATTACAAAGAATGGTTAGCTTGGTTTGCAGCTTTAAAATGTTCACATCTATTCCAAAAAGTACCTACATATATCAGGTAGAAACATTTTGCAATAAGCTAAGCATATTAATAAACAAGTAAGGAATCTACTGAATAACATGATTGTTTTGGTCTACCTTCTTACCTATTTATTATT
Organism: Tenodera sinensis; assembly: GCA_030765045.1. Classification (NCBI taxonomy): domain Eukaryota; kingdom Metazoa; phylum Arthropoda; class Insecta; order Mantodea; family Mantidae; genus Tenodera; species Tenodera sinensis. The sequence continues at coordinate 37,672,799 of CM060973.1, forward strand.
GTATTCATCATAATTTGTAACATGGTTGTCATAAAGTCATTTACAAACAATTTTAATACTGGAGTTTTTATCAGGAAATGTTTCACATTAGGGTACATTCACTATAAATCCATTGCTAAAATTAACTTACATATATGAAGTTGCAAATAGCAAAATTTGTTATGTATTCATGTTATGCATATCATACATACATATATTATATTACATTATTTATTTTCAGGAAAAATGACTGACTGCATATCTTCCTCAAATCTCCAGAAAAATATTATTGAAGACCATGATCAGTTTGCTGATGGAATTGCTGCCAAAGTGTGGGAGATTTTCATTGGTGACAAAGATTCACGTGCAGGCAATTATAAGGATTTTCTAGTTAATCTACTCAATTCCAAAGGATGTAAAACAGTTTTTGATGTTGCCTGTGGAACAGGGTGAGATAGTTTTGGAGTTCAGAGGTTTTTATTTCTCATGGATATCCATAAACAACTATAATACAGTTATTAAAATATGTATCTTATGCATGGTATACAAAACTCATGTTTCAAACCTTTTCAGTCATTTTACCTTTTAAGAAACCATTTTCATTTGAGCTAGTAGCAATCATTTTTATTAAGGACACCATTTTTTTATGATAGGACTAATGTTTCATCCTTCTCCAACCTTTATTAAGCATAAAGGAGTGCTCCTGCTGGTGGTCATTGGTCTCTCGGACCTAGGTAATTTCTTAATTTCTTAACCACTGGCTTTTTCTCACATTTGCCAATTTTGAGTCAATTATTGTTCCATGGCAGATCCAGAACAGTTAAAAGATATAGAAAATAGAAGGGGTGAAATGATCCCCTACGCCTCGAGTACTCTAATACCACTGGCGTCGAAGACTGGATAGGAAGGGAAAAAGAGGGAACCTGGTCATTAAACTCATCAGACTGACCAGTTCCATTTGATGAACAGCCCCTCCCTTTAGTTCAACATGCATAAGCAATGAGAAGGCAGAAATCCTACCAAAATTCAAAATAAGGTGCAACCAAAAGTACCACTGGAATCAGTTAAACGTATCATTAAGAAGAAAATAAATAATGATTATAAAACTAAATTAACACAAATATATTAAATTCCTAAGGAGAAAAATGTTTTAAAAGCTTGAAACTAACTCCTGAACTACCTCGAAAAACAGTCATCGCCATGTTCAGACTCACCCTGAACATGACTGTCTCAGCAAACACTTGCATAAAATTGGATTGCTATCGTCTCCAAATTGTCTGTTATGCAACAAAGAAGAAGAAATGAACACGGAACATCTATCAATCTGTGAACAACTTAAATTGTATCTAGACTTGACCTCAAAATATTGGGAGACAAGAAGGAGAATGGCTTTGTGCTAAACCCTGAGCATTAGCTACACACACACACACACACACACACACACACACACTGCACCTCTTGCCTATATTCAGTGGAATGCAGAGTGAGCAAGAAATATTTTTTTTAATATGTGTAGTGGTATTTCCAAATGAATATAAAGGCTGGTCCACAACCACCGGTAATGGTAGCCAAAATGGTAATGGCATTGAGAAACAAAGCAGCATTCAATTTCACAACAGCCCTAGCAACGAGAAAGAGAAGAATACTATAGATCAGCTTACAAAATAGAAAGTGGAGGTCAGTATTGCACACTGAAAATTCATTTGTTTCTAACTGACCAATGATATTGTTTCTAGCCTACAACTAGAGAGAGCTTTTTGGCTGTTTCGTGGCACAGTGGCCTTGAATAATTTCTGCAGCGAAAGTCTAATATGCACAATATGAATCTAACATGCTGTGCCCGGCAAGAGGAACAGAAAGTTAAAATTTGCCCAAGTCTTCTTTTGCATTCCCAGGGCCCAGGAAAGCTTCCCATTGGTTGTGAACACCAACCATTTTAATAAATGTATTTCAACTTTCTTGTTCTGGTTATAGTTACCATTACTGTTGGTAGTGCACCAGCCTTAACTTTGACACTGGTTATGAACAACTGAATCCATTTTAAATATACAGTATAATCCCGAAATAATACGGTTCTTGGGGAGCATGCTTTAGCCCCGTGTTATAACAATTCCACAGTAAATCAAAATGTGAGTTTAGAAGAGACAAAAATTGATCACTTGGAGGTGGTGGGAAACATTCATGCAATAATAAATTACAGTACATTATAAAGTATGCAATATGCAGTAAAGTGCTCCACTTTTAAATGCAATTGCACACCAATTATTCTAGGGGTCCTGCAACCTGTCCTGCAACCAATCTTTCTTTATGCACTACATACAATTACACTGTACCCATTTTACATTAACCTAATTTGCGTTGTTTTAGATAAATCATTAAGTTTTGTTTGGTAGCATAATTCACATTTTTACTTTCTCTACTGGTAAGTAGGGGAAGTATTGTATTTCACCCAAAAATATGATGTCGAGATTTCACCGGAAATATATATTTTGAGGCCCCCTGAATCCAAAAAAAGCATTTTTAGAAAAAGGTCCATGTGTATGTCTGTGTGTCAGTCTGTGGACAGCATAACTCAAAAACAAAAGTTGGTTAAAAACCAAAGTTGGTATTTAAGTTTAATGTTTTTCAAGGATGCGACACAAAGATTTTGAAGAAAATAGCCCCACCCTAAACTACCCTTTACATGGAAAATTTTTCAAAAATTTTGATTTTCTTGAAAATGGCCCTAACGCTTTTGATTAAAATGTCATATGTTTGAGATATTTTTATGACAAATGAAATGTATGTCTTGAATTTTCTGGCTATAGCCCCTGTAGTCATATTTACTCTGGACGACTTTTGCATAACTGGTAAACCGTTAGAGATAGATCAAATCATACTATAAAAAAAAATGTAGATCTTGCTAAAATACATAAATAAATTTTCTTGTAGGGTGAACCATTTCGGAGATATTCTTTGTTATGTGTGTGAGTTTCAGAAAACTTAGAACTTTCGTGAAATGGATCATCGTTGTTCATTTTTTTATATGTTAAATGTGCAAATGCAACAGAATACCAAAGCTTTAAAACATTTGACTATCGCACAAAGCCTACTGTATTCTAATATTCCCCTTGTACCTACAAGGAAATAAGCAATAAGATAAGTTGTACAAATGTTTATCTTAACTAACACGAAGAAGATACAGGAATAAGAGTTTGTAAGAATGGTTAGTACAAGAGTAGAGAGAGTCATGTGAGTGCAACACATCAGATTTTTTTCTCTGTGTATTGTTTGATTGTGGCAACATGGAGATGAATACTGTTCAATTAATTTTCCTTCTCCATACAAAGAATCATCTTGTTAATGTTACTTATCTTCTTCCGTGTGCATGTCTCGTTACTTTGGGAAATTTTTAGCAATGCAGTGGCCTAAGTCAATGCTAGAAATGCAGCAGCTGCAGTGGCCAGGGTCCACGCTAGGGGTAGCGAAAAGTATATTCCAGTACTGCTCTTTGATGAAAATTTTAAATTCAACTTTCAAACATAAATATTGGGGGTCACATTTTACCCCACAATAAATCCAAATCTACTGTATTTTGGACCATACTATTTTGGGCCTCTACTTTATCCACTAAAACCTTAACAAACTGGAATAAATACTAGTGACTAAAATTTCACTTATCTTGTATAACTATGTGTGTTTCAACAGGATAGTTTCAGTTTCACAAATCAATCATTTATATCATTAGCTTATTCATAAGCAAAGTTTTAGGCAAAAATATTTATTATAATTTATTAGTTTATACTGCTCCACTGTCAACAGCTTCAGTTTTTTTCATTTTATACTACATATAACCTTATTAATACATCACCTTTCTTAGCTCTTTGTACACAGTCCTTAAATGTTATTTACATATTTCTGCACAATATGCATTTTACTGTCTTTAAGAGTGCTGTGATTTTATATTTCTGAGCAGTACAGGCATATAATTCTCCCAAAACTGTTTGATGAAAGCCAAGGGCGACTTGTTCTACATTTCTCAAAATGTAGTTTTGTCTACATACCCTTCGATTAGTTTAATGCACTTACTCTCACTATTTTCACTAATAGATGTCACTTCCAATGCTGTAATATTAATATTACTTGAAGTTAAAACCTGAGATCTGAACTGGTATACATTACTTTCTGTAACTTTTTACTTTCTTATCACAAATTTGAACTGAATACCGCATGCTGCAATCATGATTGCCAACGCAGGATTGCTAGAATTGTGACTCTGGTGCCTATGTAACTAATGAAATGAATAATTGTTGAGTATTGCACTTGAGTGTAACTTACTTGTGATATAATACTTTTGCTTACTCACAGCTCGCACTTGTACCATGTACAGTCTGCATCGAAAATGTTCCGTGCCTTCGTGTATTTTCAAAGGGCAATAATAATAGATACCTGTGAAGCATTAAGATCAGAAGAAACTACAGTTCAAAAGTATTGGAAAGCACGAATGCTAATGGCTTCATTGCCAGATGCAAGGCACTAGAAAACAACAACAACATAATAATAGATACACTAAAAGGAAAAAATACTTCCCTGGCAGGAAAGGAATTCTAAAGTAAGAACAAAATTAGAAACTAAAAACTTCACTTATCACTTCACAATTCGTTACCATAGCTACTGAACATCATTTGTTTGTATAGCTTTGAGAATGAGTTGGAGTCAACTTGAAACATTGTCAGCTTTGCAATATTACTAAGATAAGTGAAGTTTTTAGTTTCTAATTTTATTCTTACTTTAGATTCTTGTTGCTTCACTCTTAATAGCTTCAATTGCCTTAATTAAGGAATTCTTCTTTAACAAGTTGGGGAAATTATTTGATGAGAAGGTGAAATCCCTCCCATTTGAACCTTATTTTGTGAACAATAGCATTGCTTCAAGTGTCTTGTTTCTTGGAGCAGAACTATGTTCTGATAAATTTTAGTGTAAAAAAGCCTAACAGGGAAGAAAAATATAAAGAAAACTTAACAAAGGAGAATACTAAATAAATGCTTTTGTTTACAGCATTGATTCTGTTATGCTGCTGGAAGAGGGTTTCCAAGTCACATCAGCAGATGCATCAGACAAAATGCTGAAGTATGCACTCAAAACCAGATGGGAACGAAGAAAGGAAGCAGCATTTGACAACTGGGGTAAGTAAGTTTGACTTGAACATTCTTTGTGTAATCATTACTGCAGTCTACAGTTTATATTTTAAGTGTTCTGGAAGGTTTCTGGATAGGTTTGTTGAAGTCAATCCCGTTTTTTACGAGAAGAAATGTAGTTTCAGGGTTTGGACTAACATAATGATAATGTCGAATATAAAAGAATAACTGATTATTATGCAAATTATTTCTTAAATGGAAAGGATAAAATCACACTGAAAAATGCAATGCCATAGCTGGGGTTTGAACCACAGATCTTATGATCTCTGTCCAATTGCTCTAACCATTGGGCTACCATGGCAAAATGCCAGCACAGCATTAAATTCTCCAACTGAGTCACATTTTTCCATAAGGAGATCTCAAATTCATATGAGACCTGATGACCTGGTGAACTTCATACAACCTAAAACTGATTTGATTGTAACTGTTCATAAGTAATTATCAATCCTAATCAACCCTCCAATTCCAATTCATTGAGGTCGATACGTGAAGTAGCTTGCCACACATTTGACTGACTTCGACCTATGCCAGCTTGTCCTCTCCTTGGCACTAAAACGACATGGAATTGTTTTCACAGTCTCTCAAATCTGTTTAACTTACCTTGAGAACTCTACAAATTTGAAATCCTGAAACTAATTCCTCGAGTTTCACTAAAACACATTTTGTGGTTATGTCTAAGCCTGCCCTAATTTCTCAGATCTTGCTAAAACAAAATTGAATTAATTTTTTGTTTATTTCTAAGCCTGAAAAAACTATTTACCTTAATGGAATGACTAATCAAAATGAATGTTTACAAAATTGATTAAGTTTGATTTAACCATATCTATTCTCAAAATAGACTACCTTTTTCTACAAAAAAAATTATTTTAAATGTAATAGATGCCTTCAAATGATAGGTCTGCCACAAACACCATATGTTGAATGTAATCCGAAGTGGCATTTCCTACACAGCCTACAAATATCTATTTTTTTTTTATATTTTGCCTATTCCTTTGGGTTTTCCTAATGTTATGTTTTTCTAAACCATCCTGAGGCAAACAAAACAAAAAAGAAATTATTCAAATTGGTGGAGTAATTTTCGAGTTTTTGCGAGACTAATGCACAGAAATTACTTTATATATATTATTATTTATTATTAATTATTTATTATTATCTATTATTATTATTATTATTATTATTATTATTATTATTATTATTATTATTATTATTATTATTATTATTATTATTATTATTATTATTATTATTATTATTATTATTATTATTATTATTATTATTATTATTATTATTATTATTATTATTATTAATTATTATATATGTAGATATATTCTAATGGTGACTTACAGTGCTGTACATACTTAAGTCCCAGGCTTTATAGTTTAACCAATTGTAAGGCAATCTATGGAAATTAATTGTTCCTTTGCTAGTGTGAAAGAATCTTTTCAACCCAAGGTTCACCTGTATGATCTTGTATTAAGAATTAAGATTCATTGTTGCGACTTTCGGCAATTTTTGGACCCAACTAATTTCCCTATGTTTAGTGTGATAGTGTCTGACAAATGAACTCTCAAAACAGCTTCAAGTGATAAGTCTGACAAACAGGATCTTGGGTTACATTTATTTATATTCATTAAAGAAAATAATTGCTCACAAATGTAAGTACTACTAAACATTGCAATTGATCGCAGGGGTGTGAATGAAGGCAATGAAATTCTTTTTGATAGTGTTGTGATGGGTTGAGGGAGTATCATGTGGGGTGAGGTAGGGTTGGCAAACTATGGACTGGATCAGTGGGAGAGTCACAGTGCCACAGCCACCATGGGGCATGTTGGGCCAGCATTGAGTATGTGGGATGGATTTCATAATCTTTATCTTTAAGCATTCCCCAGAGATAATAATCACACTGATTTATGTCTGGAGATCAAGCAGCCCAGTCAGTTAATCAGTCATCGAAAAGACACTTAATATGAGACAGTGATTTTCTTTTCAGGTTAGCCCCTATGTCATTTAATTTTTCCTAAGTTAGAGCTGTTGCCTATCAGTGTTTCTTATCTAACATGGACCCATCTGCTTACATCTTCTATGCTCAACCATGCCATAATGTAGTGCTTATATGCCACTGCATTGGACCTCATTATATCCACTTCTTAATGACACTGCTACCCAAAAATCAAAGGTGCACCCATTCATAATGAAACTGCTAACCACCAATAAAAATATCCAGATATAGCAATCAGTACTTTGCTGTCTATGCGCATTCCCATGTAGCTGAAAGTGAAACTATTGATTCCTGCATATGAAATACAGCTATTTGGTTTACTTAATAATTAGTGTTAATCTTGTAAATAACATTCTAATAAATTTAATTTGTCTTCTCATTCTTGAAAATCTACTGTTTTAAAGGTTATAATAAGAGTGTGTATATAGACCATCTCCCCAGACAAGACCTTCTCACCAGACAAGAGTCTGACCTTCTCGCCAGACAGTCTCGTTAGACAGTCTCGTCAGACAATCCCTAAAACAGTCTCGTTAGACAGTCTTTTCAGACAGTCTCTCAAAACAGTCTCGTCAGACAATCCCTAAAACCGTCTCTTGAAACAGTCTCGTAAGACAGTCGCTTCAGACAGTCTCGTAAGACAGTCTCGTCAGACCGTCTCGTAAGACAATCTCATCAGAGAATCCCTTAAAACAGTCTCGTTAGACCGTCTCGTCAGACAGACTCTCATCAGGCAGTCTTGTCAGACCGTCTTCTAAGACAGTCTCGTCAGATCGTCTTGTAAGACAGTCTCGTCAGACAATCTCTTAAAACAGTCTCGTCAGACCTTCTCGTAAGACCGTCTCCTAAGAGTCTCGTCAGACCGTCTTGTAAGACAGTCTTGTCAGAACGTCTGGTGACACAGTCCCTGAGACTGTCTCGTCAGACAATCTCTTAAAACAGTCTCGTAAGACAGTCGCTTCAGACAGTCTCGTCAGGCAGTCTTGTCAGACAGTCAAGACAAGACTTTCTCGCCAGACAAGACTTTCTCGCCAGACAAGACTTTCTCGCCAGACAAGACTGTAATGCCAGATAAGACTGTCTCACCAGTCAAAACTGTCTCGCCACACAAGACTGTCTCGTCAGACAAGACTGTCTCGCAAGAGAGGACTGTCTCGCTAGACAAGACTGTCTCATCACACAAGACTGTCTCGCTAGACAAGACTTTTTCGCCAGACAAGGCTGTCTCACCAGTCAAGACTGTCTCGCCACATAAGACTGTCTCGCCAGACAAGACTTCCTCGCCACACAAGACTGTCTCGCCAGACAAGACTGCCTCGCCAGACAAGACTGTCTCACCAGTCAAGACTGTCTCGCCACATAAGACTGTCGCCACATAAGACTGCCTCGCCACACAATACTGTCTCGTCACACAAGACTGTCTCGCCAGACAAGACTGTCTCGTCACACAAGACTGTCTCGCCAGACAAGACTGTCTCGCCACACTAGATTGTCTCACCAGACAAGACTGTCTCGCCAGACAAGACTGTCTCGCTAGACAAGATCGCCTCGTTGGACGGTCTCGTTGGGCAGTGTTGTCGGACGGTCTCATCGGTCAGTCCCATCAGACAAGACTTTCTCGCCAGACAAGACACTCTCGCCAGACAGGTCTGTCTCACCAGACAAGACCGTCTCGTTGGAGGGTCTACTCGACGGTCTCGTGCGACTGTCTCGTATAGATTAATGGAGTATTTATTGCTACTCATTACTTCTAAAATAATAATACTTGCATAATATATTTAGTGTTACTTCATTACTTACTTCTTCTTATGCAGTCAATTGATTTTAGTTATTGAGGAAGCCAACTGGTTGACCCTAACAGACGACATACCTGGTATTACAAAGGATGGTTTCGATGCACTCATATGCTTGGGAAATAGCTTTTCAATGCTTCTGGATCCAACACACGATGGTCAGAATCAGAGGTGAGCTAGTAAATATTATTTGTAAAACTAGTTGTGAAAGTTTTTAAGTGTCCATTTGATTAATAATTTGATAGGGTGTTTACAATACTTATGCACACAGTAGAGTGCAGCCAATCTGAACCCCACTAATCCAAAAGACTGCCTAATTTAAACAGGGCTGGGAAAAAAATATCTAACAAGTTTCTTTTGAATTTTAAAAGAGGATAAAATAAAGATTAATACTAAACTAGTTTTTCTAAGTAAAAACGTAAATTTATTAGTACAAAAAACATTAAATAAATGGTACAGGAGTATATAGCAAATCTGTTGGCTGTCTTATATACAACAACTAAAAAGCAGAAAGCATAGACCTCCTAACAATATGCATAACAAAGTTTGAATGCAATTTGTTTATGTTAACAAGAAAATAAAACAGAAAAGCAAATTAACACTTAAGAAGTGAAGTCAGCGATCTTCTTTTGGCGCAAAGTGCTGAAACACCTTGAAGATGCAATGCTTCACCAACATTGTATAAGTATTACATCATTAGGAGTTGCCTCAGAACATAGTTGTAAAATAAATTCAAGCATACTGTACTAATTTCCTACTTTCAATCAATATAATACTTAACACATAAATGCTTAAACTCAATATCATACCTTCCTTTCTTAGAAGTTTGAGAACAGTGTTTTTATAATCAATTTAATTTAAAAGGTGAGTCAATTAATTACACTAAACAACACTTCACTTTATAATTTTCTGGAACGTGCTTCAGAGGCTAACTTTCCTCCAACCGGACAATGACTGGGTTTCCATGGTGAGGATGGCGATGCTTCTTCTGATGTTTCTTCTGTATCGCTTCAAGGAACTTGCTGAAAATATCTTTCTGGGGAATGTTGAAATTCAATACTCGGTTTCTATTGTTTAAAATGAAGATTTGTTCCCATGTGGACAGCTCTTGTTTTCACGACATAAAGCCAGAACCCAAACTCCTCAAACACATAACCGGAAAACAAGAGCTGTCCACATGGGAACAAAACTTCATTTTAAAAATTAGAAACCGAGTATTTAATTTCGACATTCCCCAGAAAGATGTTTTCAGCAAGTTCCTTGAACCATTACCAGAATAAACATCAGAAGAAGCATCACCATCCGCACCAGGGAAACTCAGTCATTGTCCGGTTGATAATAAGAGGAAAGTTAACATCCAAAACACGTTCCAGAAAATTATAAATGTAAGTGTTGTTTAGTGTTATTAATTGACTCACCTTCTAAATTAAATTCAATATCATTGCCCACACATGGCTTGTGTGTTTAAAAACACCAACAGTAAGTTTGTTGGCATAAATAAATAATAACCAACAGTAAGTTTGTTGGCATAAATAAATATCAATATCATATATTTGACAAAAATCTACCTAATCTAAATTTTCGCTAATCCAAAGAGGGTGTGGTCCCAATTAGTTCAGATTAGTGGAACTCTACTATATTGAGTACATTTGATAAATCCAGCCGGATTTAACTTGCAACATTATTTTGTAAAACTCTGTATGAAATTCTAGGGAAAGAAATGAACATACTGCTTATGCATCTTGAAAATATTCTTATATTTTGTTAGGTTAATTAAGCAATATTTAAGCGTGCTCATTTTCCTATACTATAGATTAGAAAGCCTCAAAATTATCCACATATAATGCATTTTAATTCCTATTCATTCCAGAATTGCACTGAGAAATTTTGAAAAGTGTTTGAAACCAGGAGGTTTGCTCATTATAGACCACAGGAATTTTGATGACATACTGAAAAAGGGCAAAGCACCTTCTTCAAAGAGCATCTACTACAATGTGAGTACATTACATCAGATTTAGAGAACTATTTAGCTTAGTTAAGCTTAGTAACTGAGCACATCAGAAGAGAAAGAACATTACCAAATATAAATACTTATAGAGAGAATTTCAAAAAATGACAATCAGAAATTTATGGATGAGAGTCAAGGACTAAGAGAAGCAAAAAAAATGCAGTGAAATTGGTTCACAATGACCCCAACCAGAAAAAGACTACCATTATCTTATAAATGGTTAATTTGTGGACACAGTTTTACTGGAGCTATTTTGCTCATCCTTTTCTTTACTTCTCAACCTAAATTTTTGATAGTCCCTTTAAAATATTCAGCACACATTCACACCTGTATGGAAATAAAGGAGATCAACAATTTTAAGGCAGCAGTCAATATATATATATAAACACACAAGGTGTTAGAGGTATGAGTGCGCAGACTTTAAAGGCAACTTCCTGGCATTAAACTGAAACATAAGTTCCTGTACCATTTTCCTCTATAGGGCACAGTTTCATAAATAAAAATTAAAACTGGTCATAAGTGTGATTGCAAATATGTCCCCACTCTGTTATCGTCTGCTTCTGCAATTAGAACAGAAGGTAGAGCTACAAAAGATGTGTTATTTATGTCTTTACCATATGTTGCTAAAATGATTTGTTTAGCCACAAAATGATATGAAAGGACTGGATTCCAGCGTGTCTTGGAATAAAGTCGTGGGCATATGCTTGGCAACCCCACAATATTAGCCTGTGAGAAGCGCGGAAAGTGAGAGAATGTTGACAATACAACAACACCCGCGACATCCGTGCACAACAGCAGGTTCTGTCAGTGCTTCAGGTGCGTTAAATGCATTCAGAACTATGGCAGTCCTTACAAATCAAGTGTATTTAGATATGCTCCTTGCTTAGGGCAAAACCTATTGCAACACACATGAAGCGCAACGCTTGATGATCTTCGCACACGTGTGTTTGAAGCAGCCTTAGAGATTGGGGAGAATGGTCAGGTGGTCGAAGATAAGCAAAGTTTTTAGTTTCTAATTTGTTCTTAGTTTGAAACTTTCTTTTTTGCTAAATGCAGCCACTTTTACTTGATTTCATCAATCAAATGCTGCAATAAGTTTGCGTAATACTTGCCATTAATTTCTTTTCCTTTTTTGAGATAATCAATGAAAATTATCCCATGTGTGTCCCAAAAATCTGATGCCATGACCTTGCCTGCAGACAGAACTGTCTTCGCCTTCTTTGGAGTTGATTCTCCCCTTTCAATCCACTGTTTTGACTGTTCCTTTGTCTCAAGTGTGAAGAGATAGACCCATGTTTCATCCATGGTTATGAATCAATGCAAAAACTCAGTTTTATTGTGTTGAAAAATCACCAAACACTTGACTGAATCATCCTCACAACAGTATTTTTGTGTCAGTGTGAGCAAACGGGTCACCCTTCTTGCACACAGCTTTCTCATGTCCAAATTTTCAGTCAGCATGCAATATACAGCACTTTTTGAAATGCCTACTAGCTCATGCACTTTCAGTCGGTGGCTATCCAATACTATTTTGTGGATTTTCTTTATAATTTCTGGCATGGTCACTGCATTTAGTCGACCTCTGTGATGCTTATCCTAAACTCTGCCACCCAATATTTTACTGTTGTAAATGGAGCAGGATTCCCCAGAATAGAATCTAGCTTAGCTTTAATGTTAGTTGTACTAAGACCTTTCAAATGAAAGTATTGTATCACATAACATTGACCAATTTCATCAATGTTTACAAATTTGCTGAGAGCACTCACTATTGATGACTGGCAAACAATTCTAAACAATGTAGCATCTTCAAACTTTAAACTTAAGTTTTATAAGGTTGGTACTTTTTAGCATAGTCATATGTTTGAAACAACTGTTATCTATACATCAGGTTGCATACTTCTGGACAACCCTCGTATGCCAGAAAAGTTATGTTTCATTTTTCAATTTTCAGAGCTTGTCTTAGTTTCAACTATTGATTACATTTTGACTATTCAAACTAGGTTTCAATCTTTACTTTTGTCTCTTGCCTTTAACAACTGACATCTAATTGGTATCTTTGCCTGTGGAGGAATTGTCATTTGGCAATGATGTTCACTTGTTGGTTTGTCTTATTGTTTGGTTTGTGTTGCTTTATAAACATTAACTCATCTGTATTCCTACTGTCATTCCATATGTAAACTTCAGGGAGGATGTGCAATATTCCTGGCAAAAGGAAAACTCCCACTCTCCACCCAGGAATCAAATTTGACATCTCTGGATTTGGAGGCTAGTATGCTAACAACCAGACCTCAGAGACAGTCTAAGAGCTAAGCTTTGTCAAGTATCTGAGCAGCATTATACTTTTTTTTTAAATTACTATCTCTTAGATTCCATCATGTATTCAAATACATCTTAATATTCTAAAAATATAACAAATATCTACCGCCTCCGTAGCGCAGTTGGTAGCGTGCTTGCCTCTGGCGCGGAGGACCCAGGTTCGATCCCCGGTACCAGCAGGGGGATTTTATCCCCTCTGGGAGGTCTGGCACGGGGTGCACTCAGCCTCGTTAGGTCCCGGGGGGACCAATTGAGGAGCTACTTGATGAAGAAGTAGTGGCCCCAGGTCTAGAAAACCGCATAACTGGCCGGGAGGGCTCGGGGCGCTGACCACGTCCCACCCTCCAGTACTGCACCCCACCAATGACGCCTGTAGTGGGCAGAGGTGGGGGATGCAGCGGCTGGGCGGTAGGCCTTGGCCCTTCATGGGCTGTAGTGCGGGGTTTACATTACATAACAAATATCTTAGAGCCTATAAGCTTCAGTTATCTTAATATTTGCTGAAAGTTTCTGAGTGGCACCAATGATACAGTAAATATACTGCAAAACTAATCTACTTTTAATTTCAAGCACTTTCAGTAAATATTAAGATTTAATTTAAAAGGTGAGTTAAAGGAAGAAAATATTAAGATATTTGTTATATTTGTAGAATTGTATTGCTTCACTGTTAATAGCTTCAGTTTTTTGTGATATAAATGTAATATATAGTGAAACAATTGGTCTGTTTATTATTTAAGAGTAAACACAAAGCTGACATAATGCAGACAGCACTGGAAGAAGTGGAAGATCCAAATGTTGTCAGTTTGGATTACATGATCCATGGACCAACACCAGCAACTGATAGAAAGTCAATGCGCTTAGCTATGAAAGAAAATGTGAGGTAAGTTTTTCACAACAAACCATATAAATACTCAACTATATTATTATTTATTTATGCCAACAAACTTACCGTTGGTGCTTTTAAACACATAAGCTGTGTATGGGTAATGTTTGAGAGGTAGAATCAGAACTAAAACTTCAATGCCACAGCTGGGATTTGAACCACAGACCCTTACAAGGTGGGTGCTCTAACCATTAAGCTACTGTGACAACCTGCCAGAATTACATTGAATTCTCCAATTGATTTATATTTTCAGCCCGCCTTTGTAGCGTGTCTGCCTCACGCTCAAGAGGTCGCGAGTTTCAATCTCGCTTATGGTCAGTTATCCAGATACGATCTTCAGGCCCGACACTGAAAGGCAGAAGGGAAAGGTGAAGAAGATTTGTATTTCTCCCAGTAAACCACATGTTACCGTAGCACAGTTGGTAACATGCTTGCCTCTGGCATGGAGGACACAGGTTCGATCCCTAGTACCAGCAAGGGTATTTTTCCCCTGCTGGGAGGTCTGGCATGGGGTGCACTCAGCCTTGTTAGGTCTCGGGGGGACCAATTGAGGAGCTGCTTGATGGAGAAGTAGTGACCCCAGGTCAAGAAGGCCATATAACTGGCCGGGAGGGCTTAGGGCGCTGACCACGTCCCACACTCCAGTACTGCACCCCACCAGTGACGCCTGTACTGGACAGGGGGGGGGGGATGCAAAGGCTGGATGGCAAGCCTTGGCCCTTCATGGGCTGTTGTGCTGAGGTTTCAAACCACAAAGGCAGTCACACATCAGAGACAATTAACCCAATGGTAACTTACTATCGTAAGTACTTTATGTCTCAGGATTAAATAACCTACACGTGACAATTATTGTTTATTTATGCCAAAAAACTTACTGTTGGTGTTTTTAAACACATAAGCCATGTGTGGGCAATGATTGAGAGGTACAATTGGAATTGAAAAATTCAATGTTACAGCTGGGATTTGAGCCACAGAAATATGAATCAGTTGGAGAAATAAATGTAATTCTGGCAGTAGCTTAATGGTTAGAGCACCTGTCTGGTAAGCGGAGGTTCAGTGGTTCAAATCCCAGCTGAATGAGATATTTTCCAGGTTTTCCTCAGTCTTCATAACTGGCAAGCGAAAATTAATGTGGTTAAAACTTTTTTTAGTTCTTTGCTCTTGTAAAAATGGTTTGATTATACTAGATTTAGTTTAAAAGAATAACATTACTTTTTAGATTTTTTTATGAAGATACAGTGTATTAAATGATCTGAAATAAAAATGTCCCTGGAATACATCTTTAATACCAGTTTTGCTTTTCTTGCAGTAAGTTTCGCCTGAGATACGTTCCTCATAAATTGGCAACATTCACAGAAATGCTTAAGGAAGTGTTTGGTCCTGGAAGCAAGCACACTGTATATGGAGACTTCAAACTTTTAAACCAGATCACCAATCCTGATTTCTACATACACGTAATGGAAAAGGCAATGGAGCCTTCCACAGAAAGAAGCGGAAAATGAATAGTCAATTCTAATTATTTAATTTTTCTTACACATTGCTAGGATTCATGCAACATTGTAATTTTTATGCATCTAGATATAATGTATAAAAATGAAAAGACTGACTATTGAAATTACTTTTTAAGATTATGTTGCTTTAGATGTGAGTGTAAAATTTAAATCAGTAGATCATTTTAGCATGTAAAGAAAATCATATTTGTAATTAAACAGAAATGTAAGAGCCAGAGCAGTATTTGAACATGAAAAAAAAAAAAAAAGGAATTATACAAGAGAAATCCAGCATACATATTAGAATGTATGACTTCTGAAACATGTAATTCAATTGTCTAAGCAAGAATGGATTCAAATGCATCAATGTTGGAAAACAAAAATTTGACTATTGCTGATGTTATATTTTTTCTTTAATATTTGAAATGGAATAACCTACACACTATATCAAACACTATTCTCCCAAATTTCTCATTTTTGTCAAGCTTTTTCATTTTTAGAGCAGCAGATATGGCTATTTCATCTGATCATCCACAAAAGGTAAAAGGATAAGAATAAAAATCTTTGTTTTTAAATACAAGCAATAGTTTCATAAATGTAAACATTGAAAGTTTATATACAGATATATACAGTAATCATGTGATTTTTAATGTAATAAAACATTTAAACATCAGGACATAGAATTATTTACTTGTTAGAATTACAACACCTATTAAAATGAATTACTTTTCACTTTAAAAATAATTTATTTGTGCTAAGCAAGGGGCAAATTGTTTTCTCATAGGTAAATAAGTTTGGTAGAACGCTAAATGTGAACTTAAGTATACTGCAAAGATACATAATAATGAATAATGATAAGTATAAAATGATACATACATAGGACAAAGTATAGGATCTATATAAATAATATTTTTTTTTCAAGTTGCATTTATATGCTGCCTTCTATCTAGTATGTTTTTTACTTTCTCTACTGGAAAGTAGAGGAAGTATTGTATTCCACCCAAAAATTCGATATCAAGATTTCACCAGAAATATATGTTTGAGATCCCCTGAATCCAAAAAAAGCATTTTTAGAAAAGGTCCGTGTGTATGTGTGTGTGTGTGTCTATGTGTCAGCTTGTGTGTCTCCCAGTCTGTGGACAGCATAACTCAAAAACGAAAAGTTGGTTAAAAACCAAAGTTGGTATTTAAGATTAATGTCTCTCAAGGATGCGACACGAAGATTTTGAAGGAAATAGCCCCACCCTAAACTACCCTTTACATGGAAAATATTTAAAAAATTTTTATTTTCTTGAAAACGGCTCTAATGATTTTGATTAAAATGCCACATGTTTGAGATATTTTTATGACAAATGAAATGCATATTTTAAATTTTCTGGCTATAGCCTATGTAGTCCTGTTTAGTCTGGATGACTTCTGAATAACTCGTAAACCGTAAGAGATAGACAAAGTCTTACTGTACAAAAAATGTAGATCTCCCTAAAACTATCAATTTATGTCATAATAATGCTTTTTGTAGGATGAACCATTTCAGAGATCCACAAGGTACCCAAGCTGAGCAGAACATTACTTCCACTTACTGGTGTTTTGCTCCTCACTGTAAATTTTCTATCTGACCTTACCTTGGTCATCTCTTGTTCTCTTCCGACCCCGATGCTATTAGGGTTCCCGAGGGCTAGGGAGTCTTTATTTTTCCAACCTCTCCACTTCTTTATAAAACCTTAACCCCTAACATGCTGACCTGTCATGGCATGTAATACGTCCTCGGATTGGTGATCAGAGGATATGGTCAGTGAATTTATTTTGATAATAATTCTCCCGGTCAGGTCGGTGAGACCCGTAAACCAATGATAGGTGTGGTCCTCCAGACATTCTGGGGGTTGTGAGAGATCGACGTGACCACCAAAACATAAAAATATGGTGCTCTCTAAAAAGCGGTTACTATTACTGCTATTGCTCTCTTGAATATCATCAGTGAAAAATATTGGAGAGCAAGAGGATTAATGACTTCATTGCCAGAAATCCAGCATTAGCTAACAACAACCATTTCAGAGATATTCCTTGTTATGTTTGTCAGTTTTGGAAAACTTTAAACTTTAGTGAAATGGAACATCATTGTTCATTTTTTTATATGTTAAGCATGCAAAGCTGTAAAAGATTTGACTATCGCTCAAAGTATTCCCATATTCCCCTTGTACCTACAAGGAAGTAAGCAATAACAAATTTCTGTAAATGTTTGTCTCAAGTAACACAATGAAGATATAGGAATAAGAGTTTGTAAGAATGGTTAGTACAAGAGTAGAGAAAGCCATGTGAGTGCAACACATCAGATTTTTTTTAATATTAAATTCACACACACATTCACACTTCCATTCGTACTTCCAGACTCTAGGGGGGATGTGGAATAACCGTAGTGGGAGAAAAATTCCCACCCTTCCAGCCAGGAATCAAACCTGGGACCCCTTGCACTGCAGACAGATGCTCTGTCATCTAAGCTACCTGTCCAAGGCATATAATAACAAGTAGTTTTGAAACAAAGAACAACTAAAATATTCAAAGTATACTTGATGAATTATTCCGTGTAGATATATGAGATAGTTTCAACAATTGCATGTTGCTATTTGGTGATCAGTTGCATTGACTTAAGCATAGACACCAAGAATATATAAAGCCCCCCAGGGGCCTACTATGGTAGGTATGGGATTGACGCTACCAGGGTCCTGAGCCACACTCTCAATTAGGTTCCTCTAAGGGGTGAGAGAGCTTGTACCAAATGCTCAATCAATTTTGATCCATAAACATGTTTGACACCATTCAATTATGTACACATATGCTGTGTACAATTTATTATATACTCATCTATGGAGTAAAAGGTATGCAGTAGTAGCAAGGATTTTAGTCTGTTTTTAAAGTGGCAAACATTATTAATTTCTTTAATGTTCTCAGACAGTGTGTTATATAATTTAATCCTCAGATTCTACACATTGCTTTTGAGAATATTTGTTCTGTAAAATTGTATGTTAAGATCATTCTTTTGTCATGTGTTATGTTGGTGGTAATTTTGATTCACTTTGAGCTGTTCGTTATCTCTTTTAACATAGACTAGTGTCTAATATAAATACACATACACGTTTGATTGGGCAAAACATAATTTCCAGTCCCTGAATATCATGTAGGACTGTGTTCGTGCCCATGAATAAACATCAGTACCAGGAAGGGACTGATGCATACCTGAAGGCAATTGGGTTCCCCTGTCTATAATACTTTAAGAAATGAGACCCAATGGTGAGCAAGGTCCAAGCCAGGACTCTCACCTGAGCTAATGGCCAGGATGTGAGCATGCCAATGGCAACCTTTATAATCATGAAGGATATAATCACCATGCAGCAAAATAAAAAACAAAACAGTTAAAGTCAATGTAAAGGAAGCAGTCAAGTCTGGTGGTCCCCACTACTTAAGTACCTACCTAGTTATCAATAGAGCAGAGGAAGGAAGCAAATTTACATGAATGAATCTATTCATTATCCAAAAGGGTCTCGACATAATAGCTGGTCCAGTTAAGTCATGCACTAGATCTTGTACTGACATGCTCCTGGTGTAAACACCCATGCACTGAATGTATGTTCATTGAGGAAATCCAACACATATTACAGCTTAAAATGGAAGATGTTGTGTTGTATGGAAACTACAATAATTACGAAACAGTAATGTTTCTTTAATTTTATTTCTTATGTGTACCATAGTACTCTTAAGAAATCACATTTAAAAGAAACAATGAACAGCCTAAGTGCAAAGTGTTTAGTTTTCCGAGAATTCCCTACTCTTTTTTCTACTTCCTAATTCAGGGCCATTTCTTCACACCTAGTATAGCGAAGTAAAAAATCTGATGTGTTGCACTCACATGACTTTCTCTACTCTTGTACTAACCATTCTTACAAACTCTTATTCCTATATCTTCTTCGTGTTAGTTAAGATAAACATTTGTACAAGTTATCTTATTGCTTATTTCCTTGTAGGTGCAAGGGGAATATTAGAATACAGTAGGCTTTGAGCGATAGTCAAATCTTTTAAAGCTTTGAGATTCTGTTGTATTTGCACACAACATATAAAAACGTGAACAACGATGATCTATTTCACGAAAGTTCTAAGTTTTCTGAAACTCACACACATAATAAGGAATATCTCAGAAATGGTTCACCCTACAAGAAAATTTATTGAGACATAAATTGTGTATTTTAGCAAGATATACATTTTTTGTGCAGTATAATTTTGTCTATCTCTAATGGTTTACCAGTTATGCAAAAGTCGTCCAGAGCAAATACGACTAGAGGGGCTATAACCAGAAAATTCAAGATATACATTTCATTTGTCATAAAAATATCTCAAACATATGACATTTTAATCAAAATCGTTAGAGCCATTTTCAAGAAAATCAAAATTATCGAAAAATTGTCCATGTAAAGGGTAGTTTAGGGTGGGGTTATTTTCTTCAAAATCTTCGTGTCGCATCCTTGAAAGACATTAAACTTAAATACCAACTTTGGTTTTTAACCGACTTTTCGTTTTTGAGTTATGCTGTCCACAGACTGACAGTCACACAGACACACACACACACACACACACACACACACACACACGGACCTTTTTCTAAAAATGCGTTTTTTGGATTCAGGGGGTCTCAAAACATATATTTCGGGTGAAATCTCGACACCGAATTTTTGGGTGGAATACAATACTTCCCCTACTTACCAGTAGAGAGAGTAAAAAAGGATCAGTTGCCAAGAATGGTAATCTATCCTTGACTGTCTAGACCATCACTTCAATAATGACAGAATGGTCAACTTCTAAGAATCTTAACCGTCAATCATCAGCCATTATTTCAGTGTTTTTGCAAGTGACAGTTTTATTTTATTCTTTTTTGTGATTTAACAATTCATAGGAATGAACTTAAAAGAAAGTAAGAACTAATTTGTATATTAAAAATCGCTGGAATTTAGCGTTTTTTTCTTCGCAAAATAAAGCAATTTCGCTGCAATCTGTACTCATCGCTAAAATAATAATATTGATTTATTGATCAACATTACATAATTCGGGAAGATAATGGGAAATCGCTTTCCATTTAGTACTTATTACTTAGTATTGAAAAAACCGACAGGCATAGTCGAGATCCATGCCCTAGATTTTCCGTGGAAACGTCGGGATAAAATCATAACAAGTGTTTCGTATGAATATGTACTTTAATAATGAATCTCTTTAATACAATATTATATGGAGTAGTGTATATACAGACTAAAATGAGCACGTGGCGTTCTCCAATGACTAGCCATTTGAGGATCTCTGGTGGGCTGTTCAATAACTTAACAGTCTACCCACCACCGACGCACGCGCATTGATGCCCGACATTGACAACGACGATAGTTTGTGATCGCAATACAATACATACTCATCTGGCACTGTCACATTGCAGTATCACCATTTTGTGCACTGTCTTCCAACCCCTGCACATGATCCATGGACGCTTGAACCGTGGGTGGACGCTGTACGGCCGATGGGCCATCTATGTTATTGCTTTGCGCCGTTTTCATGCTGCCGTAGCTCTCACATTTCCTCGGCACTGGACTTTTTAGATTTCTTAATTTCATTTTGATGCAAACTTTCCTCTGTTTTGTGTTTTCTACAATTCAGCGCATATTTACGATTCATATGAGCCGATATCTTAAATTTTCTTTTGCAATTTTCAATTTGATGTCGATTATATGTACATTTCGGTCAATATTTTTGTTTCACATTAAATCCTATTAGTGCTTCTCAAGCTTCTAGCTAAACGCGTTGCCACACTATACTAATTTATAGCTTTACACAACGTTAATTCACAACAATTGCGCGCACGTACTTACAGTAGCTCGATGACGTCACGTGCAAAACAAAAGCTGCATGATATACACGTATACATGCTCTATCCATTGTGACCTCAAATGTAGTTATCGCATTATTAGTCTCGTAGTTATGAGTGATTGAAATCTGACGGTATTTTGTAACACCTGAAAGTTGACCTATTTACTTGAGCGAATAGACGTTTTCACGTTAAAAGGATTCGGAGCAAAATTAGCGGCCTTTCAGGTCCAGTATAGATTGGAACACTAAGAACCATAGCAGTTAAACGGCTCCATAAATAAAATAAAATAAAAATTAAATTTCAGTTTTTATTACAATAGTCAAAGGAATTCACAGTGCTGATAAGATGATTGCTCTCTCTCTGTCTCTCTCTCTCTCTCTCTCACACACACACACACACACACACACACACACACACACACACACACACACACACACACACAACTATTAGCTGCTATGTCATTAGTATATAGACGTGCCGTTACTACCGATTAGTACACAAAAGTTTTACATCAAAATTTTGAAAAACGCCAAACGAAACATCGTTGCAAGGCCAGCGCCAGGTATCCCCGGATGTATAACCCTGACCTGGCACCTTGTGATTACTTTGTTTCCAGAAATTAAACATAAAATGCGTGGAATAACCTTTTCCTCGTCAGATAAAGCAATAGAACATTATATAATCCTGGTTTCTGAGGAGGGCGTCATTGCTCTAAGTACTGGTTTCACGAGTGCAAAAATGGGGGAATGTTTTGAAAAACAAAATCAGTTAATATTTTTAAAAATAACCCTTGTTCAATGTCACCCTCATATACATTGAAAGCACGAACGTTTCTTGAACGGTAGCATTAACTCTGCCTGTTTTATTCCATGAAGCCACTTCTATGCATGCGAATGCCAGTAAATTATAGGATCCTCAGGGATTTCCTTTAAAAGGATTACTTTTCAGAATAGGAAGGGGCTGGCTAATGTGATTAGATTGTCTGACTTCCTCGTGTTGTGAGTAATGTCTTCGGACACACATGGATGCAGTTCACGTGAAAGCTTTCCCCAAAGCAACAGCTGATAGGTACAACATCTGTTTTAACAGACATGCATGCTTCCATAGGAACGGCAATGGATGCTCAAATGGCATTTGTTTAGATGGCGAATGTCTTTTAAAAGGTAAATCGGAGAAAGTCGATTCTAGCGCTATGACTAAATTGGAATGTAAATCACTGTGCGAATAAATGTTCAATTATGTCCCTAAACATAATGTATATATGTCCCGAAAATGTCATATATGGCAATAGAGGATACTTTCAAGATCATAAACGTTTGTGTTATAAACAGTTTCGTTATGCAACTGCTGAAGGTTTAGAATAGGATTTCTCAACCTGTGACTGCGACGTTGGGACATTGTAACAAATGACAATGTGAAAAATCCCACTCCTGACACCAATTTGACAAATGACACTTTCAGTTACTTTATTTACTTTTTAAAACTGAGTTACAAAAACACAACCTCTTTTGCATTAACACAATTTACGTACAATTTGTCGTGATCTCGTAGCTCACAGCTGTTCTGTCTTCTCCTGACCTTGACATGTACTTAGCTGTTTTTCAGTGATGTCAGTGTTTCCCTCTGTCTGATACGAAATGCTTCCGACCATGCACTCACTCACTCACTCAAACAGGCTTACCTAACTAAAAAAATCTGATGTGTTGCACTCACATGACTTTCTCTACTCTTGTACTAACCATTCTTACAAACTCTTTTTCCTATATCTTCATGTTAGTTGAGATAAATATTTGCAGAAATTATCTTATTGCTTATTTCCTTATAGGTGCAGGGGAAATATGGGAATACAGTAAGCTTTGAGCGATAGTCAAATCTTTTAAAGCTTTGAAACTCCGTTCTCTTTGCACGGTTAACATACAAAAATGAACAACGATATTACATTTGATTTTCTTAAACATGTCTATAACGATTTTGATTAAAATGTCATATGTTTGAGATATTTGTGACTGCTTTATGTGTCAAGCTAGCGCCGAAAGTCGACTTTCCAGTTCCTTATAAAGCGACCGTTTTATTTACCCGTAAAGCTACCGCAAAGCTAGAACCAAAGAAGCCGAACTGGATACGCAAAGAGCGGCCCAACTATGCTCGAACAGCCTGGAAACGTTTTGTTCTGTCGCATTCATGGCCGTCATTATTCTGACCGCTCCATTGTCGTCGGACCGCGTCAGTGTTGTGAGTTACCTTAACCCTGAACGCCTTTGAGGCGTGCGACCGCGGCCGCGTCACAATGTTATATCGTTAGGTTATTTTCTTGTACATACACCTATCAAGCATACATTTTGATTCTACTTCTGAGCATCTTATCCCTAAATGTTTAACTAGGTCTACGATAAAATAAAGGCAGTCGAGAAAAATTTGTAGTATGGATTTGTTGCGGAAAAATACAAGAATAATTTAAATTAGAAAATTATGTTTCTGTATGAAACAACAGCTTGGAATTTTGTTTTCAAATAAAGTTTATAAGAAAATTCTGTGTGTTTTCAAGAAATAACTTTTTGAAAAAAGTTAATGGCGCTTTCAAAAGATTGAACTTGAAATGAATTTGAGGAGCTTTAGTTTGTATCGATTTGAATTTCGCCTTTAGCGAGGAATTAGTTTCCCGAATTATCAGAAGAAGCCTGGGATGTCGTGTAATTTTCTGCAACCTATCTTTGTAAAAACTGAATTTTCATTGCTACTTAACGGCATGAGCGTCAGCAGACTTTTTTCCAGGGGGCCCACATGTTGGAAATTTGCAATCATATATTATAAATTCATTACTTTATTGTCAAAATTTATATTTGTTGCATATAACCGTATTGATTTATGCTAAATAACAATTGTTCTTAATTAAAATAATAGTTTAATAGTCAGTAATTGATTGCACATTAAGTTCACCAACTTCCAAGGGGAGGCCGCGGCCCCCCCCCCTTGCCCCCCGTTCGCGACGCCCATGCTTAACGGCAACAAGACTAATTTTGAGCTAAATATCTGCAAGCAGTACAAAAATCTTATTAAAATAAATACCTATGCAAAACAGTTATATTTATTAATGTAGTTAATAAATATTAAAAAAATTTGATGTGTTGCACTCATATGCCTCTCTACTCTTGTACTAAATCTTTCAAACTGTTATTCCTATATCTTCAAGTTAGTTGAGATTAGCATTTGCAGAAATTATTTTATTATCTTCTCGTAGGTGCAAGGAGAATATGGGAATACAGTAAGCTTTGAGCGATAGTCAAATGTTTTAAAGCTTTGAAATTCCGTTCTCTTTGCACGGTTAACATATAAAAAAAATGAATAGCGATGTTCCATTTCACAGAAGCGTTTTTCAAAACTCACACAAATAACAAGGACTATCTCCGAAATGATTCACTCTACAAAAACAGTTATTTAGATATAAATTGTGTGTTTTAGCAAGATCTACATTTTTATATAGTGTAACGGAGTAATTTGGTGGAAGGCAGGAAGGGCCGTTGGAAGAGCCAAAAGGTGGAAGTGGCCGGCTTAAAGATGGATCAGCCGGGTGAGTGACGTCAGAGACAAAAATTGGTTGCCCGGGTGAATTATTCTATGGGCAGTGTGTCATCGAGTCGGACGTTACTTGTGGGTTGGTCCCGAGCAGCAAGGAGTCGAACGGGGGACCATAGCAAGTTGGTTAGACGGCGTGGAGCCTGACTCTGCAAGTCGCATATTAATCAACATTGTTAATGTGATTCCTTTTGGGAATTGTGCTGCAAGGACTTCTGAGTGGAATTCGCAAGTTGATTCCTAATAAGAGTTGGTGCTCGTGTGGAAAGGAGAATTGCTTGAGCGGCCATGAAACCAGCCGTCTACTAAGTGACTCCGGGTTGCAACATAAGGATGAGTACCAAGTTAAACTTTATAGTAGTTCTTTGGTGGAAGTAGGGAAATTCTAAAGGAACGGTTAACTATCGGGTTGGCACATTATGAGGTACCTTTCATCATTAAACTGGGGAGCAACTTGGTAAGGTGAAGTGTTCAACAGACGTTAAGGAAGATTTGTACATGAGGAAGGGGTTTGGTTTGGTGATAATATTTGAGGGCGAGGACAGAATTGCAGTGCCCGATTATAGAAATCAAGGTTTTCTGTTAGATTGCAGTTTCTTGATCTGTCTGTTTTAATTTGAGAGTTATGGGAAATTTTATTGTGTTCTTTAATATTTTCATGTTTATATTTTACTGTGTTCATTTTATAATAAAATACCAAATTTGGTTTTTAAACTACTTTTCGTTTTTGAGTTATGCTGTTTAGACACAGACACACACACACGGACCTTTTTCTAAAAATTCTTTTTTTTTTAAATTCGGAAGGCCTCAAACCATATTTCCGGTGAAATTTCGACATGGAATTTTTGGGTGGAATACAATACTTCCTCTACTTACCAGTAGAGAAAGCAAAAATACATGATTGTATTCCCGAAAAAAATTTGAAACGCACTAGAATGGTACAGATGCCTCAATGTTTGCACTCTTTCTAATTTCCATGTAACAAATAAAGCGAGCCTAGCGTAAGTCAAATATATAACTTCGTACGTGCAGTCTTTACATCGGGTTGGCTTTATCGATGCTTCATTTCCTCCGCCACTTAAGAAAATGCTTTCCAAAGAGGAAGTCAAATGCCTATCTTTTGATAATAATTGCAAGTTGAATACCAATTACTACTCGCTGAGCTTCAGAAGGCTGAAAAGGGATTGACATACCAAGAACACCTTTGAGAAAATAATTTAGCGATAGTTGAAATTGTGGTGCTTTTACCATAGCCACACTCTGTGGGCTTTGACTTTCACTTTTTACTTTCTCTACTGGTAGGTAAGTAGAGGAGGCATTTATTGCACCCAAAAATTAGATGTCAAAATTTCACCTGAAGGATATGTTTTGAGGCCCCCTGAATATTTTCAGAAAAAGGTCCCTATATGTGTCTGTCTGTCTGTGGACAGCATAACTCAAAAACGAAAAGTCGGTTAAAACACCAAAGTTGGTATTTCAATTTAATGTCTTTCAAGGTGCAACACCAAGATTTTGAAGAAAATATCCCTACCCTAAACTACCCTTTAGATGGAAAATTTCTTGTAAACTTTTATTTTCTTGAAAATGGCTCTAACGATTTTGATTAAAAAGTCATATGTTTGAGATATTTTTATGACAACTGAAATGTATATCTTGAATTTTCTGGCTATAGCTCCTGTAGTCGTATTTACTCTGGATGGCTTTTGCATAATTGGTAAACCGTAAGAGATAGACCAAGTCTTACTGGACAAAAAATGTATACCTTGCTAAAACACACAATTTATGTCTAAACTAATTTCTATGTAGAGTGAACCATTTCCGAGATAATCCTTGTCATATGTGGGTGAGTTTTGGAGAACTAATACTTCTGTCAAATGGAACATTATGCATTTTTACTTTCTTCACTAGGTACGTATACTTAAGTAGAGGAAGTATTGTATTCCACCCAAAAATTCGATGTCGAGATTTCACCGGAAATGTGTTTTGAGGCCCCTGAATCCAAAAAAGAGCATTTTTGGAAAAAGGTGTGTGTGTGTGTGTGTCTGTCAGTCTGTGGACAGCATAACTCAAAAACGAAAAGTCAGTTAAAAACCAAAGTTGATATTTAGGTTTAATGTCTTTCAGGAATACGACACGAAGATTTAGAAGAAAATAGCCCAACCCTAAACCTTTACTTGCTTTACATAGAAAATTTTGATTTTCTTAAAAATGGCTCTAACGATTTGGATCCAAATGCCATATGTTTAAGATAATTGTATGACAAATTAAATGTATATTTTGAGTTTTTTGGCTATAACCTATGTAGTCCTGTTTACTCTGGATGATTTTTTAATAATTCGTAAACCGTAAGAGATATACAACATCTTACTGTACGAAAAAACGTAGATTCCTCTAAAACCACAATTTATGTTGAAATAAACATAAATAAATATATTTTGTAGAGTGAACCATTTCGGAGATATTCCTTGTTATTTGTGTCAGTTTCAGAAAACAAAACTTTCGTGAAATGGAACATCGTTGCTCATTTGTTAAGTGTGCAAAGACAACAGAATCTCAAAGTTTTAAAAGATTTGACCCTCGCTCAAAGCCTACTGTATTCTAATATTCCCCTTGTACCTACAAGGAAATAAGCAATAAGATAATTTGTACAAATGTTTATCTCAACTAACGTGAATAAGATAGAGGAATAAGAGTTTGTAAGAATGGTTAGTACAAGAGTAGAGAAAGTCATGTGAGTGTAACTCATCAGATTAGTTACCTATAGTAAGTAGAAAGAATTGCATTCCACCCAATAATTTGAGAGTTGTGCGTTTTGAGGCTCACTTATTTTAAAAAGTCAGATGTGTTGCACTCACATGACTTTCTCTATTTTTGCACAAACTGTTCTTACAAAGCTTACTCCTCTGTCTACTTCATTTTAATCGAGATAAATATTTACAGAAATGATCTTATTGCCAATTTTCTTGTAGGTGCAAGAGCAGTAAGGGAAATGTAAGCAATGATCGAACCCAGGACCAACTGAACTACGGGACCAGCCAAATTCGGATATTGTTATTGGTTTGAATATTAAAATGCTTATAGTTTTACTTTCTTTACGACTTAGATATAGTAAGTCCAGAAAGTATTGCATCTCACCAAAAACTGTACTCCGAGTTTTCACCGGAAATACATGTTTTTGAGCACCCTGAATAATAAACAAAGGAATACTTCGTTAGAACTCCGCGCTCTGGGAAAGCAAGATAGCTTATCGGTAGGTTATGCCAGGTGGTCTCAAAGGTCGACCTGTCCACAAGGGTGAAGGGCGTAATATGTTCGTAGGTCTAAAGAGAATGTTATTCAAACATTTCTCTTATACTTGGTTGTGAGAAAGTAATCTCAGTAAAGAAAACATTAACGTTATAAATCGAGAATGAACTCGCAGCGAAGACGGAAACTAAATATTCGGCATTAGAGGCGTCAAATTACCTATATAGTGAAATTAAATTTAAAAGATTTAAATAATTTTCATATACAACATTTTTTATTTAAACTGTTCATGGAGACACGTATGCGCGCTGTAAAATTTGCAAACTCTTTTTATTCAGCGAACATGAAATTTAACATCGAAGTTTAAAACACTGAATAGCTGTTTTTAGGAAATAGCAGAAAAACAGGCTTTAAAGGAAAATTAAAGTTTAGCGTAACTAACACAAGTAATAGAACTACAGCAAATCGCAAGAGTATGTTTCAAAAAACTGAGGCAATTAACTATGGGTTACGACGTAGCCCCCCCCCCCCCCTCAGCTTTCCTACCTACCACCCTTTAAATCTGAACCGGTTTATTATTATTATTATTATTATTATTATTATTATTATTATTATTATTATTATTATTATTATTATTATTATTATTATTATTATTATTATTATTATTATTATTATTATTATTATTATTATTATTATTTATTCCATCATAGTATTATCTTTGTTTAAGGAATTGTTTAAACGTATTTTTAAACGTCGTTAATGCTACCAAAAAAAAAAAAAAACAATGGTACTTGTTTAAATAAGTGCAGAAAATAATGTGCTGATCTGTTTGTTTGGATTTAATAAAATTAGTTTCTTCTTTGCTCTCTGTTGACCACAAATCAGAAGTTAATAACTGGTGAAGCCATCGCTGGGCCGGGCATATAATTCATAAGACAATTCTTCGTCTCTTTACCATGCACCCTCTCGTCCATAGGAAAACATTTGGAGGCGGCTGTACATAATATACAGTGCTTTCGGAATGTCGCTTTGCATTTATTATAAGACTATGGTGTAATCAGGCCTGGGCCACTTGAGCGACCTTAACTTTCTTTTACCTGCTGAACATCAGTGCAAAGCCAGGCGGGCTGCGCTCAGAGAGCACCAGTTGCCCAGCCCTGATGTAGATGAAGTTGGAAGTGCAAGAACAATGGTGTTTAACATATAGGATGTAACACAAGTTGGCGTAATTGGTTTTTCGTAGATGCGTGTTTCTTTAATTCTTTCCCATGTTGCATAACATTTAACTTTGTAGTAGTCAGTTATCAGTTGATAAAGGCGATTGGAATCGACATGTGTAATGTCTATATTTTCATTTAGTTTTAAATTATGATGCTTTCAAACGAGGGACATATCTTAGTTGTTAAACAAAAGGCGATAAATATACATGCCGAACGAACTGGAATGCTATCTTAACTAAACAAGGAAAAGTTATTTGACATTTGTGATTATGCTGCAAATCCCATCAAAATCATCGCGGAAGTTGCCACAAGAAAAATATGTCGGGCTTGCAACCGTGCATAAAGCGGTTGAAAACATTGGAATGGTTCCCGTATTAAGTGACAGCAGCAGTGGCGGCTCGTTTCTCATACATTTGGGAGCGCGGCATAATATATTTTCAGAATCTAGACGCTTTGCCGTGACAGTTAATTCTGAATTTCACCAGAAAAATGTGAAAAGAAAACGAGCCATATAAAGCGAAATATTGTTATGCACGACCTTCCATCTGGTGCATTAAATGCACCCGATTTTAACTCCTAAGTATTATGTGTAGTATTAAAAAATAAAACTTGGTGCAGTCTATACGTTTACTAAGAATATAATGATTCTTTGATACGTTTTTTTTTATTTTTTTTTTATTATTTTTTTTTTATTTGCAACCTGTAAGCACTGTGTATTTGAACTCTGATATCCACCTAGCCTGTCATTTCAAACTCTATGCTATCATTTGTTTTTCACTAAGCCAGTGCTTTTTCTTTTTTCCTATAGATGCTTATGTCTGGCACACCTATTGAAGCCCATGCAGGATCACCAGCTTTCATTACCAAACAGGAATAACAGAAAGACGCATTTTTACTTTCTCTACTGGTAAATAGGGGAAGTATTGTATTCCACCCAAAAATTCGATGTCGAGATTTCACCGGAAATACATGTTTTGAGGCCCCTGAATCCAAAAAAGGCATTTTTAGAAAAAAGGTCCGTGTGTGTGTCAGTCTGTCAGTCTGTGGACAGCATAACTCAAAAACGAAAAGTCGGTTAAAAACCAAAGTTGGTATTTAAGTTTGTCTTTCAAGGATGTGACACGAAGATTTTGAAGAAAATATCCCTACCCTAAACTACCCTTTACATGGAAGATTTTTCGAAAATTTTTATTTTCTTGAAAATGGCTCTAACGATTTTGATTAAAATGCCATATGTTTGAGATATTTTTATGACAAATGAAATGAATATCTTGAATTTTCTGGCTATTACACCTGTAGTCGTATTTACTCTGGATGAATTTTGCATAACTGGTAAACCGTTAGAGATAGACCAAATCATACTATACAAAAAATGCAGATCTTGCTAAAATACACAATTTATGTCTCAATAAATTTTCTTGTAGGGTGAACCATTTCGGAGATATTCCTTGTTATGTGTGTGAGTTTCGGAAAACTTGGAACTTTCGTGAAATGGGTCATCGCTGTTCATTTTTTTATATGTTAAGTGTGCAAAGAGAACCGAATCTCTAACATTTGACTATCGCACAAAGCCTACTATATTCTAACATTCCCCTTGCACCTACAAGGAAATAAGCAATAAGATGTACAAATGTTTATCTCAACCAACAAGAAAGAAGATATAGGAATAAGAGTTTGTAAGAATGGTTAGTTCAAGAGTAGAGAAAGTCATGTGAGTGCAACACATCAGATTTTTTTATATGTTAAGTGTGCAAAGACAACAGAATCTCAAAGCTTTAAAACATTTGACTATCGCACAAAGCCTACTGTATTCTAACATTCCCCTTGCTCCTACAAGCAAATAAGCAATAAGTTGTATAAATGTTTATCTCAACTAACACGAAGAAGATATAGGAATAAGAGTTTGTAAGAATGGTTAGTACAAAAGTAGAGAAAGTCATGTGAGTGCAACACATCAGATTTTTTAAGTTTAGCGTTAGATAACATGCGTCCCCTACTTGAAGGTGGATTAAGAAAGGTGGAGGACATTTTAGGTAAACTCCACCTTAAAATCTCACTCTGAAAATAGTGTCAGACTTGGTTTAAATTCAGACTGAAATAAACGTTAATTACTCTATTTTATTTATGTACAGTTTTCCAATGGAACATAACTTCTAAGAAAAGAAAAGCACACAAATATGCCCTAAAGTTATCTGACATTCATTTTGTGGAGCGAGGGGGATTATTACAACTATTAATCTAAAAGTTGATCCAGCCGGTATTTAGGCCCAGGATTAGGTACATTTGAACATAATTGTTTTGCCATTGCTGCAGAGAGGCATTTACTTTATTTATAAGGCCATTAAAATGCGTCATGAGCCTTCAGTTCTATTACACATTCAATATTAATTACTTTTCCTGAAGCTCTGACTGTTAAAGAGTAGGTTATAAAAGGAGATAACATTAACGTGGTCCTACAAGTGCACAAGGTCATAAAACCACACTGGTAAAGGAAGCGGGATAATTGGCAAATCGTACTTGATGCCTTGTACGAAGTTGTATGGAATATAGTTTTTGCGCTTGCGCATACATTCAACACTTTAATTTGTCAGATAAAGCAGTCGAAGGCGGATCGAACACAACCAGCCAAGCAACATAGGAGACAACGTTTCACAACTGCAGACGACACTACAGGACAGGTGTAGAGGTGCAAATTGGAGGGAAATGGAACCATGATGTGAAGTGCTTATTATTTTTATGTTTAATCTATACCCATTTATTTAGGTATGTAACGTGTAAACAAATGTGCAAACATAACCTCATTTCGCATTCTTTTGTGATATGATCTCAGATTTTGTACCTAAAAGAAGAATATTAGGGTTGTTTTGGGCAGATGTTTCTGACCTTTGAAATATC
Source organism: Tenodera sinensis (assembly GCA_030765045.1). NCBI lineage: Eukaryota > Metazoa > Arthropoda > Insecta > Mantodea > Mantidae > Tenodera > Tenodera sinensis. The sequence goes on from CM060973.1 coordinate 37,705,268, forward strand.
AAAGAGAGTGTATAAAAGCATATTGGTTTTAATGTGATATCTACCCGGCTGTGCTGTTTGACAAGTGGATAAAATTTGGCGTACCTTAGAAATTTGGCAAATTAGACAAAATCGTTTACAAACTAAGTACAAGAAAGCAACAGAGATTAGATTTAACCTGATTTCGGGTTACAGAAAGGTGATTAACCCGTATGAGAACTGTTTTCGAAATTAAGTGACAATGTTGTGTGAAACACCCTCACAACTGACAACGAATATAGTATATAAGTAAACGACGTTTTGACGTATTGCTTAGGCAAGTAGTCGTATTTATTTGGTGTGTAATGTAGCATGTTTTTAATAAATTGAGTATGAGATTTTTACATATTACATCTTTTAAAATTCATTTGGATATCAGTAATGAAACAGCGCGGTTTTATCATATCAGATACAGCAAATATTTACAAATAGAATAATCGTTTATTAAGACACTTGAATACACTAGTACAATTAATTCTGACAACATATCTTATAGGTGCAATCAGTAGGATTGAGTCCAAAAAAGACAACTGCATTTTAGTATAAACAGGAAAATAACAAAGAAATGGGGCACTTTAGTATTTGTCCCAACAGAAAAAAAAGGGGTAGGTGTTCACAACTCTAAAAATGGTTCTGTCATAAATGCTCAAGTTTGGAAATTAATATTACATAAATAGTTAATTACTCTGTAATTTACGTGACAGTAGTATAGAACTCGCTTCAGCCATTCAGTCCTTTAGAATTATGACTGCCTCGTGCACTAATATTTTCCAGATGGTTGCTTTTTCAGTAGGTACTTCCTGTCGCACAGAATTGTGTAAAAGTTTTCACAACTATGATAGAAATTCATCTTATTAATCAACATGTTTTCAGTGCTTGTACTGAAAGTGTTATTGTCACTGGCCCACAAACTATTCATGTAAGAAAACACTCATTTACTGGAGGTGTTAAGTAGATAAGGAATAAATTCTAATATTTTCAGAAAGTTGCAATAAGGCACATTGTTCACAATTAAATGTGAAATAATTTCTACCCAAGTTGCTAGGTGATGTTCTTTCTTTCTAGTTTCCATTTTTTATATTTTTGGCATTATGTATTCTGTAATATACACATACTTATCACATAGTCATTCAAATGTAGGCAAAGGAGCCACTTCGCAAATGAAATCTTCTATCTTTTGTATGTATACATCCTTCCTTTGGGATATTCTTGCGTTAAGTATTACCCACCTGCAGTCTGCAAACTCTCTACAGGTGCAATCCATTTATTTAAACATTCAGCTGCAGTTTGATAAAATGTGTGGACATGCATTTAAATTTTGAAATCTGAGGATGATTCCTTCTCCAGTTTCCAAGAGCTGATCAGACAGCTGAAGTTATGAAACAATCTTCACCCTTGGAAACTTTATTCATTTTTAAATAATTTAACAACAAAATTATTGTAAAAACTCATTTTTTGACCCTCTACTCTTTGAACTGCAAAGTGAAAAGTTGTTTGTGAAGAAAGTGTGGCCACGGTTTTGATAAAGTACTTCCAGAAAAGTTACTTGATAATGTTGTTGTTGTTAGCTAATGCTGGATTTCTGACAATGAAGTCATTAATCCTCTTGCTCTCCAATATTTTTTACTGATGGATGGGGCACTAGAAGTGGCCGGGCATATTTGAAGGTGGTCTCGATCCATTTCCTCTTGCAGATCACATAGAGGACAGAGTGGTGAAGAATATATCCCAATTCTGTTTAAATGTTTTGCCAGACAATCATGTCATGTAATCAACCTGAAGGTTGCAACTGCTGTTTTTCGAGGATACTCAGGAATCACTGTTTGAATGTTTGGTAGTTCCCATCTTTTATTCTTTGATTTTTCATAGTAATATTTTGCAATAATTGTTTTGAATTCAGAGTTGACTAATCTTTTAGCTGCATAAAATGGTAGATTAACCATAGATTTTTGTACACCGCTGGTACCCTTTTTTGCAAGAAAATCAGCTTTGTCATTACCACTCAGTCCACAGTGAGCCGGTATCCATTGGAAGACTAGGTGTTTTTGAAGTGCTGTTAGATGGCTAAGCATCTTCCAACATTCTATAATAGTTTGGTTTTTTGGTGGCAACTTGGAAGTAATTGCTATAATTGCTGCCCTGGAATCTGAGAGAATAACTGCTTGCTGAAAATGTGAAATTCTGTACAAAAGATTTTGTAGGGCCATTCGAATTGCTTCAATTTCTCCATCAAAGTTAGTAGTTCCATAACTTAAAGATTTGTAATAGGAAAAGAGGTGACATGTGACTCCAGCACCTATTCCATCTTGGTTTGATATCAATGATCCATCAGTATAAATATGGAGCCACTCATGTTCTGGAAATCTAGTATGGATTGTCTCTAATGCCAATAATTTTAGAACACTAATTGGAGTATCACTTTTTTTAACTTCTTCTGTCAGGTGTAAATAATATGTGATGTCTAATGTTTGTGTTGGATTGACTTTAGATATGAAGTTTTCCTTTGAATTAGGAAGGTGTACATCCTTCTTGATGTCTTGAATTTTGGAAAGAAAGCTCTCCTGAGTCTTTAGTGTATGTGTAAAATTTCTCTTGTGCCATGTATTGAATGGGAGTCTGATCAACTTTTCGTGTTGAATAAGAGCCGCTTTTTCTATTTCATATTCAATGGGGCATTGGTTGGTTAGTATTTCCATAGCTGCTATTGGTGTGGTTTTGATAGCACCTGTAATTAATCTCAGACTTTGGTTTTGAAAGATTTGAATCTTTTTTGTGTTTGCTGTTACAAGAATTTCGCTGCAGTAAGTAAATAATGGTTTGATATATACATTATATGTTGTGTTAAGCGTTGCTCTGGAACATCCCCACTTCATTCCTGTTAGACGTTTTAACAGTGAAAGGCGCCTCTCTGCTCTTTGTATTACATTTTCTATTTGTTTGGTCCATGTAAGTTTGGTATCAAATGTAACTCCTAAATACTTTGCTTCCTTTGTTTCTGGTAATTGTTGACCCTCTAAATTTAGTTTTATTTTTAGTGGTTTTTTTCTTAGTGAAAAGATTTGGTAGTTTGATTTTGTTGTATTAACAGTCATTAAATTTTCTTTGGTCCACCTCTGTAAGTTGGTTAAGGATTGTTGCATGGTTTTTTCTAGTTCTGTACTTTTGCTTTTTGGTTTTGAAGTCCACATTACTAAGTCATCAGCAAATAGTGCACACTTCACGCCTGCTTCTTGTATTTGTTGTGGCAGATTATTAATAAATATATTAAAAAGTGTTGCGCTGAGCACTGCGCCTTGTGGTAAGCCACGGTGTACTTGTTTATATTTAGATATATTTCTTCCATATCTGGTTGCAATAAAGCGTTGTGTTAGGAAATGACATAGCCATGAAAACATTGGACCTTGTATCCCTATTTTTTTTACTTTCTTTAGTAGTTTTGTTCTGCATATAGAATCATATGCACTTTGAAAATCAAGGTTTTTTATGAACTCTGGATGTATGTGATCTGGTCCAGGAGACTTTTTGTTTTTTAGATTATTTATTGCAATGTTCAATTCTTGCATATTAAAATTTTGAAAAAAGATATTGCACTGAGTGTTGTTAGGATTACATTCTCTTTCTTGTTTCAAATCTTTCTTAAATTCTTTACGTTCCTTTTTATTATTTCTTGTTACTTTGTGTGAATTAGCATAATATTTATTGAATGTTTCGGCTATGACTGCATCATTTACTAACATTTTATTGTTGTGTATGATAGGTGTGCTGTTGTTTTCTTTCCTGTCCTTGACATTTTTTATGAACTTATGAGCTTTGTTACCATCTGTCCTATAATCCATTTTTTCTAAGAAATTATTAAAGTGATTCCTTTTAGCAGATTAATTTCTTTTTTTAGTGAGGCACATTTCTTCCGCCATATTTGTGCATCTGATATGTTTTTTGTTTGTTCAGCTGTATTTCTAGCTATATCCCTTTGCTTTTTCAGTTCTTCTAACTGGGGGTTCCAAAAGGGTTTGAAATTTTTAATTCTTCCACGAGGAATATGTTTTTTTGCAGTTTCTAGGATGACTTTACAGAATTCTTTGTTCATATGATCTGGTTGGTCATGCAGCTGTGAGTTTGTTTGTTCTTTAAATTTATGTTCTAATTCAGTTTTATATTTGTTCCAATCTGTACTGCTCTGTGACCAGAACTTGGATCTTCTATAACTTGTTTTTTAATTTTTGAAACAATATCTGTTGTAGCTAACAGAAGTCTGGGTTACTGCCCGCTCCAGAATAATGTATGAAGGTTGTGGGATCTTCTTTACTATAAATCAGTTCAAAAGTTGTGGTATTGAAAAATTCTTCCACTATCTGCCATGTAGAATCCACTTTTTCATAACCCCATCTTTTGGAATGTGCATTGAAATCTCCAATTACGATTGTTTTATTTAATTGGTCAACAAGTGAGAGATCTGGTTCATTCCTGGGAGGATTGTAAATACTGTATAAATGTAGATGTGTTTTGTTATCCCCAAAATTTAGCTTTATTAATTCACTTTTATCTGTGTTATCCATTTCTTTAACAATTTCAAAGGAGGTTTTAATATCCTTTTTGACTCCAACTAATATTCCACTACTTATCTGTCTATTTTTGGGTAGTAAGTGCAGTAAAAATCCAGTAAAATTGAAGTACTTGATAATAAATGGGCACCTATTTTGAGATTTAAATTATGGTTTTAGTGGAACATAGAAGATATTTGGTCTCAGGGAATTAAGCAAGCCACCTTGAAAGGTAGAATCAAAACTGAAAAATTCAATGCCATAGCCGGTATTTGAACCATGGATTTTCTGTTCTATGTACAGCTGCTGAACCACTGTATGTTACCTTGGTAGCTCAGTGGTTAACAGCAACAGTGTGTAGAGTGGAGGATAAAATCCTGAGTATGGTATTGAATTTTTCAGTTCTGATTCTACCTTTCAAAGTTTACTTACACGTGGTTTGTATGTGTTAGAAAAATCAATTATGACTTATTGGCATGATGTACTAAAGCCATCTTGTTTTGCTATACCCTAAAACTTGTTTGTACTCCTGGTCTATAAATTCACAAAATTCTCCAAGACTTTCAATCCTTACCCTATACACTTAGACATAAGAAAATACTTTAGAAACAAGGGCTTCAATATCACATCAGCAACCATTTGGATAGTATTGTGCTTAATATGAGCAGAACACCAAATGCCAAGTAAGTTAAGCCCTACATTTCCTGTGTTTTGTGATGACATTGATGCCCTTTCTACATACACTACCAAAATTGAAGTTTATATTATCTGCACAAGTAGTGATTGTTTTTGTTTTTCAGTATATATTTTCCAAACAGTCACTTAAAAACATAGGAATGGTTTCTGAAGTTTCTTCTGATAAAGATTTAAAATCCAACACTTTAACTTGAGAGTCCTCCTATTAGAATTAAAGTACCTAACAGGCAATGGACTTAAGTTTTATGTCCTTGTGATTTGATTTGTCCATCATTATTGAAATAAAATTAGCTTTCTCTAAATCAGATTGTAGTTCAGAAATGGTAAAAAGGGTTAAAATGTTAGTAAAATTGCCTAGACTATAGAACCTCAAGTAAATTTGGTTCAAAAGCACACTAGATAAGTTTAGTATGGTCCATGGATATGAAAGATTGATTATGCTGGACAGTATGAAAAGTGAAGGCTCCTTCAACAGCTGCTATTTTATACCTCTTTTACTGAACTTTTAAAAAAAATTAGTCAATATAGTGCTAGAAGATGCACAGGTGTGCACACCATTCTTTCATGTTTATATGTTGTCCTCTACTCAATCGCCCGGCATAATGCACACTTTTGCATCAAACATCCAATCATAAATTGTTCTTTTAATGTAAGGACATTGCTTCTGTAAGTCACTATTGAAAACACATTTTTTTTTCGGCTGTGATGTTATTTTCAACCGTCTTGGCACATCCAGTCTACAAAAGCACCATCCACACAGTATTTTAATATTTCACAAATTCAAAACAGAATACTGTCTTTGACCAAAGTCACAACTGTAATGAGTTTCTTTCAATGGAAGCATATGCATTGCAGTTTATAGAATTGTTGACAGCATTTAAATAAGTTATTATGATTAATTAATTTGCACATTGTTGCAGATGTGTTTCCCTCCTCTCTCCTTCAGTCCCCCAAGACCATGAGCTGGTGAACAGACAGTAGTTGCCACAATAAAAATCTTTACATAGATAATGCATTCAGCTTGCCCTTCTCCAACCTTGTCTTCATGTCATCTTCATGTTAATGAAGATAAACATTTGCAGAAATGATCTTATGGCTTATATCCTTGTAGGTGCAAGGGGAATGTGGGAATACAGTAGACTTTGAGTGATAGTCAAATCTTTTAAAGCTTTGACATTCCATTCTCTCTGTACGGCTAAGATATAAAAAAGTGAACAACGATGTTCCATTTAACGAAAGTTTAAGTATTCCAAAACTCGCACAAATAAGAAGGAATATCTTGAAATGGTTCGCTCCACAAAAAACTTCATTTGGACATAAATTGTGTGTTTTAATGAGACCTACACTTTTTGTAAGTAAGATTTGGTCTATCTCTTACGTTTACCAGTTATGCAAGTCATCAAGAGTAAACAGGATTACATAGGCTATAGCCAGAAAATTCAAAATATACATTTCGTTTGCCATAAAAATATCTCAAATTAATCAATCTATTAATCAAAATCATTAGAGCCATTTTTGAGAAAGTCAGAATTTCAGAAAAATTTTCCACGTACAGGGTAGTTTAGAGTGGAGGAATTTTCTTTAAAATCTTTGTGTCACTTGAAAGACAAACTTAAATACCAACTTTGGTTTGCGACTGACTTCTCGTTTTTAAGTTAGGCTGTCCACAGACTGACACACATACCAACACACATGGACCTTTCTCTAAAAATGTTTCTTTTTGGATTCAGGGGACCTCAAAACATATATTTCTGGTGAGATCTTGATGTCAAATTTTTGGATGGAATACAATGCTTCCTTTACTTACTATGAGTAGTAGAGAAAGTAAAAATGGGCTCAGGAGGTAAAAGAAAGACTTCATCAAGAAGTGTTGACTTTCTAAAATGTGAAGTGTTGGCTAATCCATGGGTTACAGCAGCATGGTTAAAGAACAGTCATCCAGACCTGCTCGATGTAAAGATCTCCATTGCGACAACTTTAATTTGAAAACACTTGATGACACTTTAAAAATAAATATAAGTGCAGTCACATTACACACAGCTTCTTGGTATAAAGAAAATAGTGTGTCTAAATAAGGAGAAGTGTTTAGCTGTAGGATTTCACAACAAAACATTAAACTTTCCCACCATACAGCTAGAAAGAGCAAATGTAAAATATTCAAATAAGTCAAAATTTTTAGGAAATTCTCAGTTGGAAACCTTATATAAACAAATTAATTAAAAAACTGGGTCAAATCTGCTTCCAAATTAACATTTTGAAACACTGAGTTTAAATACACTTAGGGCCATGTATTTCTCCAAATTTCACTAGTTTCATATGAAATATCTTTGTGGGGAAATGTAGCAAAGTTACTAAAATATTCAAATTACAAAAAAGGGTAATTAGAATTACTCTGTTTACCTACTGTTGCCAGCTGCAAAGCATTCTTTAAAGAATTAAACATTTTATCATTACCCTGTATATATTTATATGAAGCAATTGTGCAATTGGAAAAACACATGAAAGATTTTACCACAAACTCTTGAGATTCATTGTCATAACACAAAAGAAAAAGAAAAGTTACATTTAACCCCATAACACAAAATTGTTTGAAAATAGTTTTTACTATAGAGGCATTAAATTTTACAACAAATTACCTATTGAAATAAAAAGTATAAATTCTATTCACTGTTTCAAGAAACATCTCAATTTTTAATTGAAAAATGTTATTACCCAACTGATGAGTTTTTGCATTAATAAATTAATCAGCTGTATTTTTTAACAATGTATAAGTTTAATCTACATGTATAGTATAAGTGTATATAGTATAAATACCACACTCGGTATGCAATAAGAAAAAATTTGCAGTAACGTAACTCTTAATAACTAAGTAGCACAAGTACTATTTTCAGACCAACTCCAGAAAAGCTATCAGGAAAGTAGTGGATTTTATAAAATGAGTGAATTGGCTGTTTGCCTAATTTACAAAATGGTTTCAACTAGTAAGAAACTACTAGGTTTTATGGGGAGTGAGCCAATAAAGAAGTGTATGATACTGGCAGCTGGAACCATGCCCACAATCAATATAGTAATTCAAGGCCAGAAGTTTGTCAGTGGTTTGTTCTGGATTATGCAGATGACTCAGTTGCAACATCTGAATGTACCTGTATTAATTTGTTTATTATTCCATGACTGTTGGTGACAATACTGATACGACAAGGACTAATTTGCAATAATTAAAGGGAATATAAGTTCAGATCTTCAGATTAAGGAATAATCAACAAATTGGGTATGCCATATCGTAGACTAAGCAAGACGAGTAAATGTCATAAACTGATATAAAGCTTTCTAATGCACTACTGAACAGATTATGTAACTAAGTCTTCAAGAATTTAAGATTAGAGTTTATACATGGCTAGTAGAAAGTTGTGTATATGATATGCATGAATTTGAAGGACTGGACAAGACTAATATATGATTAGAAATAGCTATAAGTGACGAAGTCTATTGTATTTTCTGTATTTACTTAATTACTGATCAATAAACTATAAACTATTATAAACATTCCTTTTTCAAAGAAATTATATTTTCAAAAAAGTTCCACTTTAAAAAAAAGTTGCAAATTTTCAAAAAATTCAAAAATTTACAAAAAAAATTCCAAATTTTGAAAAAAATAGTTTTTAAGATTTGATTACTATGTAATGGCTATGAAATTCTGTTTTGCGTGATCAGGAGAGAGAACTAAAGAATTAACAACTTCCCATTTTAGAAAAGTTAATTATTGGAAAGTTAAATATAAATTCAATAACAAGTAATATCTCAGAAATGATGAACTCCTCAAGAAATGTTTTTTTCATAAATTGTGTGCTTTAGAAAAGTCTACATTTTTGTATAGTAAGATTTTGCTTATCTCTTATGGATTACCAATTATGCAAAAATCATTTAGAATGAAGAGAACTTCATAGGCTAGTCCCACAAACTTCCAGTTATACACTTCAGTTGTCATGAAAACATTTTAAACACATGGTATTTTAATCAAAATTGTTAGCTATTTTCAAGAAAATCAAAATTATTTAAAACATTTCAATGTAAAGGTTGGTTTATGATGGGGGTTTCCTATAAAATCTTTATTACATTCTTGCAAGGTGCTGAACTTTAATACCAAATTTAATATTTAACCAACTTCATCTTCGAATTATGCTGCAAGCACACATGCACACACATACACACAGAGTGTAATAAAAGCTGGAAGAACCTGGTCCCCACCAAAGCATGAAGTAGTGGAGAACTATTTCAAACTTTTATAAATAGTATAGCAAATGAAAGGGATTATAAGAATCATTTTATATTTAATATTAATTACTCAGGGTCTCCGTCTAGGGTATATGTGAATGGCAACCACAAGGTACCCATGCTGAGCAGAACATTACTTCCACTTACTGGTGTTTTGCTCCTCACTGTAACTTTTCTATCTGACCTTACCTTGATCATCTCTTGTTCTCTTCTGACCCCGATGCTATTAGGGTTCCTGAGGGCTAGGGAGTCTTTATTTTTCCAACCTCTCCATTTCTTTATAAAACCTTAACCCCTAACATGCTGACCTGTCATGGCATGTAAAACGTCCTCTGATTGGTAATCAGAGGATATGGTCGGTGAATTTACTTTGATAACTCTCCCGGTCAGGTCGGTAAGACCCGTAAACCGACAGGTGTGGTCCTCCAGACATTCTGGGGGTTGTGAGAGAGCGATGTAACTGCCAAAACATAAAAATATGGTGCTCTCTAAAAAGCGGTTACTATTACTGCTAAGTCTCTTCAGTATTTATGAAATATGACTCGAGGGGTAAAATGTTCCGGAGTTAAAATAGTCCCCCATTCGGATCTCCGGGCGGGGACTACTTCTCGAGAACGAAAACATTATATTAATAGAAGATCTAACATCAGAATTCTAGAATGGAATGCAGGTGGTCTCACCCAAACAAAAAGAATAGAACTGAATAAAATTGTATTTGACTATAACATAGATATATTTGTCGTACAAGAAGCAAATCTAACAAATGATCAACTTAAATACTTCAATTTTACTGGATTTTTACTACATCTACTACCCAAAAATAGACAGATAATAGTGGAATATTAGTTGGAGTCAAAAATGATATTAAACCCTCCTTTAAATTGTTAAAGAAATGGATAACACAGATAAAGCTGAATAAAGCTAAATTTTTGGGATAACAAAACACATCTTCATTTATACAGTATTTACGATCCTCCCAGGAATGAACCAGATCTCTCACTTATTGAACAATTAAATAAAACAATCATAATTGGGGAAATCAATGCCCATTCCAAAAGATGGGGTTATGAAAAAGTGGATTCTACAGGGCAGATAGTGGAAGAATTTTTGAATACCACAATCTTTGAACTGATTTATGATAAAGAAGGTCCCAAAACCTTCATACATTATTCTGGAGCAGGCAGTAACCCAGACCTCTTGTTAGCTACAACAGACATTGTTTCAAAAATTAAAAAACAAGTTATAGAAGATCCAAGTTCTGGTCACAGAGCAGTAATTGCTGATATAAAACTAGATAATACAAATAACAGTCAAAATCACACATCTGTATTGGAACTTCAAAAAAGCAGATTGGAACAAATATAAAACTGAACTGGAACATAAATTTAAAGAACAAACAAACTCACAGCTGCATGACCAACCAGATCAAATGAACAAAAATTTCTGTAAAGTCATCCTAGAAACTGCAAAAAAACATATTCCTCGTGGAAGAATAAAAAATTTCAAACCCTTTTGGAATCCCCAGTTAGAAGAACTGAAAAAAGCAAAGGGATATAGCTAGAAATACAGCTGAACAAACAAAAAACGTATCAGATACACAAATATAGCGAAAGAAATGCGCCTCACTAAAAAAAGAAGTTAATACAGCTAAAAAGAATCACTTTAATAATTTCTTAGAAAAAATGGATTATAGGACAGATGGCAACAAAGCCCATAATTTCATAATAAATGTCAAGGACAGGAAAGAAAACAGCACACTTATCATACACAACAATAAAATATTAACAAATGATGCAACCATATCTGAAACATTCAATAAATATTATGCTAATTCACATAAAGTAACAAGAAATAATAAAAAGGAACGTAAACAATTTAAGAAAGATTTGAAACAAGAAAGAGAGTATGATCCTAACACTCAATACAATACCTTTTTTCAACATTTTAATATGCAATAACTGAACATTGCAATTAATAATCTAAAAAACAAAAAGTCTCCTGGACCAGATCACATACATCCAGAGTTCATAAAATCCTTGGAAAAACAGCAAAACAAGAACTACTGAAACTCTACAATCTATCCTGGAACACCACTGTACCTGCCAAATGGCAAAAAGCAATAATTGTTCCACTCTTGAAGAAAGATAAAACAGCATCAGAAATAAAAAATTATAGACCAATAGCTCTTACTAGCATAATAGCAAAAATGAAGGAAAGAATGGTACCAAATAGGTTAAATTGGTTTCTAGAATCACAAAATTTAATTTCCCCATGTCAAGCTGGATTCAGAGAGTTCCACTCTACAAATGAACAAGTCTTACTTCTCAGTCAAGAAATCAAAGACTCCTTCAATAGAGAAGAGGATAATATATCAGGTTTTATTGATTTCCAAAGTGCATATGATTCTATATTCAGAACAAAACTGCTAAAGAAAATAAAAAAAAATAGGGATACAAGGTCCAATATTTTCATGGCTATATCATTTCCTAACACACGCTTTATTGCTACCAAATATAGAGTGAGTGATTAGGGTTTAAGGGCCCGTCGACAGCTAGGTCATTAGAGCCCCACCAAATATAGAAGAAATATATCTAAATATAAACAGGTACACTGCAGCTTACCACAAGGCGCAGTGCTCAGCACTACACTTTTTAATATATTTATTAATGATCTACCACAACAAATACAAGAATCAGGTGTGAAGTGTGCACTATTTGCTGATGACTTGGTAATGTGGACTTCAAAACCAAAAAGCAAAAGTACAGAACTAGAAAAAACCATGCAACATTCCTTAACCAACTTACAGAGGTGGACCAAAGACAATTTAATGACTGTTAATACAACAAAATCAAACTACCAAATCTTTTCACTAAGAAAAAAACCACTAAAAATAAAACAAAATTTTGAGGGTCAACAATTACCAGAAACAAAGGAAGCAAAGTATTTAGGAGTTACATTTGATACCAAACTTACATGGACCAAACAAATAGAAAATGTAATACAAAGAGCAGAGAGGTGCCTTTCACTGTTAAAACGTCTAACAGGAATGAAGTGGGGATGTTCCAGAGCAACGCTTAACACAACATATAATATATATAAAACCATTATTTACTTACTGCAGCGAAGTTCTTGTAACAGCAAACACAAAAAAAATTCAAATCTTTCAAAACCAAAGTCTGAGATTAATTACAGGTGCTATCAAAACCACACCAATAGCAGCTATGGAAATACTAACCAACCAATATCCCATTGAATATGAAATAGAAAAAGCGGCTCTTATTCAACACGAAAAGTTGATCAGACTCCCATTCAATACATGGCACAAGAGAAATTTTACACATACACTAAAGACTCAGGAGAGCTTTCTTTCCAAAATTCAAGACATCAGAGCAACTCTTAACACAACATACAATGTATATTTTGTTGTTAGCTAATGCTGGATTTCTGACAATGAAGTCAATCCTCTTGCTCTCCAATATTTTTCACTGATAATATTGAAGAGAATAATAGCAGTAATAGTAACCGCGTTTTAGAGAGCACCATATTTTTATATATACAATGTATATATAAAGCCATTATTTACTTACTGCAGCGAAGTCCTTGTAACAGCAAAAGAAAAAAGAAAAAAAAGAAAGAAAAAAAAAAAAATCAAATCTTTCAAAACCAAAGTCTTAGACTAATTACAGGTGCTATCAAAACCACACCAATAGCAGCTATGGAAATACTAACCAACCAATACCCCAGTGAATATGAAATAGAAAAAGCGGCTCTTATTCAACACGAAAAGTTGATCAGACTCCCATTCAATACATGGCACAAGAGAAATTTTACACATACACTAAAGACTCAGGAGAGCTTTCTTTCCAAAATTCAAGACATCAAGAAGAATGTATACCTTCCTAATTCAAAGGAAAACTTCATATCTAAAGTCAATCCGACACAAACATTAGACATCACATATTATTTACACTTGACAGAAGAAGTTAAGAAAAGTGATACTCCAAGTAGTGTTCTAAAATTATTGGCATTAGAGACAATCCATACTAGATTTCCAGAACACGAATGGCTCCATATTTATACTGATGGATCATTGATATCAAACCGAGATGGAGTAGGGGCTGGAGTCACGTGTCACTCTTTTCCTATTACAAATCTTTAAGTTATGAAACTACAAACTTTGATGGAGAAATTGAATCAATTCAAATGGCCCTACAAAATATTTTGTATATAATTTCACATTTTCATCAAGCAGTTATTCTCTCAGATCCCAGGGCAGCAATTATAGCAATTACTTCCAAGTTGTCACCAGAAAACCAAACAATTATAGAATGTTGGAAAATCCCTACCCATCTAACTGCACTTCAAAAACACCTGGCCTTCCAATGGATACCAGCTCACTGTGGACTAAGTGGTAATGAGAAAGCTGATTTCTTGCAAAAAAGGGTACCGGCAGTGTACAGAAATCTATAGTTAATCTACCATTTTATGCCGCTAAAAGATTAATCAACTCTGAATACAAAAAAATTATTGCAAAATATTACTATGAAAAATCAAAAAATAAAAGATGGGAACTACCAAACATTCAAACAGTAATTCCTGAGTATCCTCAAAAAAAGGCAATTGCAACCTTCAGGTTGATTACAGGACATGATTGTCTGGCAAAACATTTAAACAGAATTGGGATATATTCTTCACCACTCTGTCCTCTATGTGATCTGCAAGAGGAAATGGATCGAGACCACCTTCAAATATGCCCGGCCACTTCTAATGCCCCATCCATCAGTGAAAAATATTGGAGAGCAAGAAGATTAATGACTTCATTGTCAGAAATCCAACATTAGGTAACAACAATGAAAGGGTAGAATGAGACCGAAAAATTAAATGTCAGCCTTCAAACCTTGTCTTACACACAGCTATTGAGTTAATTGCGTAATAAAACATTTGATGATGTATAACATCGAATATGTATCATGTAATTATATGTAATGTGGGTTTCCTAGCATGTAGTATTCTATGTAGAATGGAACATGGAACAAGCTGTTAATAATTATTATTTATTTATGCCAACAAACTTATTGTTGGTGTTTTTTTAAACACACAAGCCGTGTGTGGGCAAAGTTTGAGAGGTAGAACTGGAACTTAAAAATTCAATGCCACAACTGGGATTTGAACCACAGACCTTCCGCTTACTGGGCGGACGCTCTAACCACTGAGCTATTGTGACAAACTACCAGGAGAAATATGAACTGGTTTGAGAATTTAATGCCATTCTGGCAGTTTGTCACAATAGCTCAGTGGTTAGAGCGTCCGCCCGGTAAGCGGAAGGTCTGTGGTTCAAATCCCAGTTGTGGCATTGAATTTTTAAGTTCCAGTTCTACCTCTGAAGCTGTTAATAAATTTATTAAAAGAGAAACCCCCCCCCACACACACACACACACACACACACACACACACACACACACACACACACACACACACACACACACACACACACACACACACACACACACACACACACACACACACACACACACACACACACACACACACACACACACACACACACACACACACACACACACACACACACACACAGAGAGAGACACCACCCACACAATGTAAAATCTTACCATATGTTTTCGAAAACCCTGTATGTCACAGTTTTTGGTGAATTCACTAGCTTGCTTTCCCTGTATTTACATATTTTGTACTCTAAAGTTGCTGCATCCTTTCTGTTAGACATTTTTTGACACAATAGAAAACAAAGCAATTACTCTTTCATTATTTCTCACCATTTAAGTACGACCATCATATTGAATGCCTTATCTAACTCAAAGTGTGTGTGTAATATATCTGTATTAAATTCTTTGCAGAAGTAATGAACATACAGAATAAGGTTGCTAGTCCCTCATCAAATGTCTCCACATCTGGTAGGTGGGGAATCAGCTTAACTTTAGGTACAGGGGTTAAGATAAGATGGTTTATTGTCACATGCGCTTACAATTTTTGAGCAAAAGCTCAGTAAACTGGTCACTCGTCAAGACATAATTTACATAAACAAAATTAGAACAAGGTGTACAATATATACGTCTACACTACTTTCTTTAGATAATGAGTTAATATATATATATATATATATATATATATATATATATATATATATATATATATATATATATACAGGGTGAAAGTGAAATAATCCACCATACTGAAGGAGGTGAGATAGTAGATGTAAACTAACAAAAAATTCCAATAACTTTTTTTAATAAATGTACCGTTAATCACATTTAAAGATGAGAGAGTAGCAACGTGGCACAACCTTTTGATCAGGTACTCAGCTTCTATTGGTGAATCAATGAACTATTCTAGTACTCTATTAAAACTGTGTAAATAATGTTAGCCATGTATTGTTTGCACCCAATGAATTCTACAGTCACAGACTAACCAATTATTTACGTGGTAGCTTTAGAAACAAAAAATGGCCGTATTTTTAATGACTAACATTTATTAGCAGTAAGAAGTATGTAAAACATTGGGATTAATTTGAAATAAGAGTGTAGAGCAAGAATTCAATACCTGTAGTCAGGCTTCACGTCTTTTGTGGCTTTGACAAAAAAAACAATTGCATGCGATTAAATATTCTGCGCAATCTACAGTGGTATATGAAGAAAGTAAACACAGCTGATGTAATGTTGCAAGTTGTACAAGAATTAAGAATGCAACAAATTGTGGGTTTTTTTAAACATTACATAATTTACATAAAAACCGTTGAATCTATTGAAATACGCCAAAGGAAAGAGTTATAGTTTATTGAATTTTCTATGAATATACTCCTTAATCAAGAACCTTTATTCAATAATAATTCAGCCAGGTGATAAGCTTTTTTGATAAAAATATTTGTTTCCGGAAAACTAGTAAACTTTTCAGCATTTTGGTATTAGATTTTCGTGTTATTCACAATAAGAGAAATTTGCTGTTAAAGTCTGATGAATTATTCCACTTCCATCCTGTATAAGATATCTGAAGTGGACCAAAGCTAGCTAAGAGAAAGAAAACACCCAATGACAGAAAACTACTTTTAGAGAAAATGAAATAGGTGACTCATACCTGGAATAGGAGGTATAGATGCAAATAGCTTATGATTTAGAATGTTCATTGGACTTTATTACTCCCTACATCTTAATGATTAAATCCTTCTAAAACAATCTATGAAACTTAACTATTAAAGATTTAACTTTAAGACTTACTGCATCGGTAAGATTAAGGTACAAGCTAATATCAAGTGGCGGATGAGGTAAACCTCATGTTGCTAAATGAGAAAAGGGTGTGGAGGTTCTGAGGAAATACTATCAAAACCACCAAATTACTGGGCAACGGCTTGGTAATTCAACTTGGGAAAGGGAACAGTTGATTGGTCATTAATGGTCCTGATTTTTTCTTTCACCAAGCACCACTAAAGGAAAAGCACATGGAGAACATACTGCCAAATTTATCACTTTATCTGGAACAGGATATCCTTCCAATTTTATCACTCCTCCAATTAATGTTTGGAGCTAGTTTTAACCTGTATTCTTCTGTATGTGTGAGACTGTGGACTGCGTTTGTTTTGTGTGTTTGTTATGCACAAACATTTAAATAGTTGTTCCATTTTTGGACACATGTAATGTTTACAAGCATTTTTGTAATCATTGGGGAGGTTACTTGTGTAGCACAACTTAGAATGCTGAATGAGGTATTTGTGGATGTTGCTAGAAACTGTTAAACCAGAGGCTTTATTATTTAACATTTTGTATTATTTGTACATATCCACATAATACAGTAGTTACAAGAGATGTACAATAGCCTTATTGAATTATTTAATGCATTATTTTCTTGTAAAACACGCTGTATTCTCTAATGATGTGTGTATAAGATGACAGGAAATTACAAATTACCAGTGTGTAAAGCATAGTAAAGTAGTTTAAAATGCTAATATTTACAACCTAAAATAATGTTGAATTATTCCAGAAACACCCAGAAAATGGAATGAAGTAATTGAAACTAAGAAATGACAAAGCGTTTCGAGTTTGATTGGCACATTCCAGTGCCTGAACCACTGCTGAAGGGCTGTGTGTTCGATCGCTGGACTGAGGACAAAGATTCAACTGACTATGAGCCAAAATGTCTCTTTAAAGTGGACGAATATGGCTTCTTCATCTATTGGAAGAGCGAGCCTCGAGTGAGTGTTGCTTTACTTTCATTATCTTTGTGTGCAACTTATTTTACTGGTAAAGCTTGTACTTATAATAGTTTATGGTTGTGTTATATTTAATAATTAAATTCAGTAGCAGAAAATTTTGGCAGATACTGTTGGGTGTAATAACATATTACTATTTTGGTCAAATAATTCATATAGTTTGAGAGAATCTGTTGCATAAAATTTGCTCTATCTAGTCTGCAAAGCACAATCTAAGATCTGAGAACCATAAAATGCTAATATTTGCCAGTTAATAATATTTATACCTGATTTACAAGTGTATCTTATACCCATATGTCTCGTAGATAGAGGGCTATGTATATAAATCAGGAGCTGCTAGTTATGACCTATGGACCAGACAGAGCAAGACCTGGAAGTGAGTGGTCAGCCAAGCACCAGGTATGATAGTGAGGAAGAGGATGATATGAAATGCAGGCAAAATCGATGATTGGAATGGTGATAATGAAGCAATGGGTAGAATGAGTGGCAAGGGAAACTGGAGAACCTGTAGAACCTGTAGAAAACCCACCCTGACGCTGCTGCGTCCACCACAAATACCACATGCAGGTCCCTGGGATTGAACCCGGGCCACCTAGGTAGTAGGTGAATGCTCTAACCGCTCGGCCATGGCACTGCCTGAAAGAGCTTTCCTTAACCTATTTTTCGACATAATTGTCACCATTGTTCAGGCCTTTGTCATAGCAAGGAAATCAACTTTTGTATGCCCTCTTCAAAGAAAGATGCCGTCAATGACCATTTCTTGCAAAATAGTCTTTGAAATTTGTGAAAACATGTCACAAAGCATTTTTATTGTGAACTGTCTGTTGTCATGAATTGCCTCATTCGCTTCTTGAACCAAACTAACAGTGACAACAGAAGACTGCGCACTCTGTGCTTTGTCATGAACATTGGATCATCCATCGTTGAATTGCCTAATCCAATTTCTCACCATTCCATCTGTCATTATGTTTTCACTATAAATCTCTACAAATTGATGAATTTCAAGCTGACTTCACATTCCATATTATGGAATGCATTTCACAGTCAGTGGGATCAGAAATTGTCTTAAACATTTTGAACAGTCATTAACAACTGTAAACACAACACAATCTGGCTAATGGCATCAGTGCTTATTTAAGAATTTAAGAAATTTGTTTTGCTTATTATCTATATAGCCCGGATTATCTGGATTTTTTATTTTCTGGGTTGCCTTTGGTCCCGTTTAGTCTGGATAAACGAAATTTTACTGTACCATGATAAACTAGTTCATTTTCCTGATCAGAAAAATATATTCAAAGAATTAGAATACCTGAATCTAATTTCATATTCTGTTAACCTGTTTTGAAGATGCATTTTATTTTTATACTTATTTTTCTTCAGAATTAAATGTAATAACCAAATATTATATGTCTTAGGATGGAGAAGTGATTGAGCTGTGTCAAGTGAGTGATATAAGAGCTGGT
Source organism: Tenodera sinensis (assembly GCA_030765045.1). NCBI lineage: Eukaryota > Metazoa > Arthropoda > Insecta > Mantodea > Mantidae > Tenodera > Tenodera sinensis. Next base: position 37,724,494 of record CM060973.1, read on the forward strand.
GGAATTCCAAAGGTAATACTTATTACTTTATAGTGAGTGCTACTGTAAAGCATTTATAGTTGTGTTCCCATTGTATATGAGAAAGAAAATATATATTTTGTATTAGTTTTAGTCTCTGCAAAAATAACTTTTATTAGCATTTTAATTTTATTTATTGCTTTAAAAATAAATAACTCAAAACTGGAAAGTAGGTATAAATTTCCAGCGTAGTAAGAAGAAAACTCCATTGTGTTGAAGATTATGAGTGAGCGTTAGTATTGGGGAAAAAAAAAAACACATTACCAAAGTGGAAATTTTACTTTTTACTTGTGCTTCAACATTATAGAAGGTACTAAAACTATTTTTAGTACTTAGCAAATATCTACAGTTTAAAAAAGATAAACACTCAAAAAAATTGTAGATTAACATATTTCACATTACCATTTTCTGAGATTTTTTTAAAAATAAAATGTTTTATTCCTTTAACTGAATAACCAAAATGTATCCAAGTACTCCTGACATTAAAACGGCAGCTTTTGGACATAATCAAAACCTTAAATTATAAAGAAAGAAAGGAAAAACTAACTTCTGCAGCCAACTATTACTTTCAGCATGGCAGCTAAGGATCTTACCAACCATCCTACTTTCTTTGATAGCTATTAAAAATTCTAATGCTAAATTCAGTGAAAAAAAAAACAAACTATGATAACGGTTTTGAATACAGCATTGAAAATGTGATGGAGTCGTCATGAAACATAGGTTTGCACATTAATTCAAGAACTTGCAGCAGTTACTAAGATAAGTGAAGCTTTTAGTCTCTAAATTTGTTTTTATTTTAAATACTAGTGCATTCGTCTGTGTGGCGTTATTTTTCTTTGCAATTTATTGTAAAGTAATTGTGCTATATATTACTTACTCTTTACGTGAATGGGTTTTATGGTTCTTTAGAATCCCTTTTAGGCAAAGTGTCAATATGATATAATTGGTTCTCATATTCTAAAAATGGGATTTCTCTATGAAAACGTCCACCATGTTGTTCTATAGGTAAAATGTGTTAGTGATTTAAGAATTAACTAAAAAGGTGCCTTAAAGTTAACATCACAATTAGTAACACTAGCTGAGATGATGCTCAGTGAAACACAGCCAGAAAATTTAAGACATACATTTCATTTGTCATAAAAATATCTCAAACATGTGACTTTTAATCAAAATTGTTAGTCATTTTCAAGAAAATTAAAATTTTTGAAAACTTTTCCATTTAAAGGTTAGTGTAGGGTGGAGCAATTTTCTTCAAAATCTTCGGGTCACATCCTTGAAAGACATTAAAGTTAAATATCAACTTTGGTTTTTAATCTGCTTTTCGTTTTTGAGTTATGCTGTCCACAGATGACCGACAGATACACAGATAGACATACACACACATGGACCTCTTTCTAAAAATTGCTTTTTGGATTCAGGGACCTCAAAACATATATTTCCGGTGAAATCCCAACATTGAATTTTTGGATGGAATACAATACTTCCTCTACTTTGCTATACATAGTAGAGAAAGTAAGAATGTATTTATAAAGGAGAATATTATAAGAAAAGATACTTTACCAGAAGAATTTATAAATCACATGTTAATTACAGAACGATAAACTGTTGGCATCACTGAGCAAATCAGGAGATAATCTGGAGGAAAGGTCGTTGACAATATGCAGTGGTACCGACTACATAAACATCAACTACCAGCATGTCATTTGTCCAGACGCAGAAACAGCAAAGGTAGGAAACTTCAAACTTCACCATTAATATTTTCAAATTGTCACCTGTAATTTAAAACTTTTGAATTTACAAAGAATCTTTGTATTTTAGTAATAAAATATGGAAAAAAAAATTCATGAATGGATATTGTAATTTTTTAAAGTGTTAATTTTTTTTATATGTTTTACAGTGAATAGTTTCTGTATAGTTTTGTAGGGATGATTTATACTGCCTCTTCAAAACATAATTGCATAAATATGTTCTTTGTTTAAGCACATAAATTTAAGAAAGTGGTCTCTCTGCCTTTAAGTGTTTAAGCATTTTTACAGCACTTAAATAAGTTATTAGCATTAATCACTATGCAAAATATCTTTTCTAATTTCTAATTACATATTTTCCAGAACATGCAATTTCACTATTATCATCCATGAGGGTTATGTGTATTCAATACAGAATGATTAAAAAGAAATTTGAAAGTTGAAAGTACGCTTTAAAAAAAAGAAGGAAAAAAATTTATAGCTGGTGAATAAAGATATACAGGTTTTGTTGTGTGTAGATGATCTAATGGTGGAAGCCATTAGTAATATGTTTACCAAGGATAATTAATGCAATAGACAAATTCTGCTTAAAATGGGGGATCAGAGTAAGGAAAGGAATGCAAAATGGGGGAGAGGGAGGAAAATAAGAAAAACAAGCAGTAGGAAAGCTAAAAGAAACATTAAGGGTTATTCATCATGCTTAATGACTTCTATAATCAGTGCCGGTCAAGAAAGAGATTGATAGTTCATGGTGAAAGAGAGGCGATGTTGCTGCTTATTGTGACCACATATAAAGCACGTTAGGGTTATATGTACGAAGAAGATTGGATTGCCCCTGGAATGTTGAGTGCATATTATACATATTCCTGAAGACAATAGTAAAATACTGAATCTTCATGCAAGTATAAAGATGACGGTGTGAAGATGTCTTGTTAAAAAAGACATACCTGTGAAATATTGATTCTAATTCGAATGGGAAAATGCCGCTGATATCCGAATCGCTTGCATCACTGTTGTGGCTGCTCGCTTGATAGATAATATCACTGTTTTTGTACATACTTAAATATTCATTAAAAAAGTTAACACAACTGCAAAAGCTCATAACACACGCACAGATACACAGACTCAGACTTGCGTAAACACAAGGCAAATAACCATATAAATATATAGTTATTGAGAAGTCGCTCTGCAGCTCTCGTATAACCAAAATTCCTCTAGAGACAGGAATTCTGGTGGCAGCAGTGGCTGCTGTGAGCATATGGTTATACTGTTCTGTGAAATAAAACATCTGATAGATTTAGGTATGTAATTCATGAACGTAATGCAGATGAACAGGATACCAAAGTTATTTTGAATTGTAGGCACCAGCACGGTATGGGGGAACTTGTTGATAACCCTTTAGAATGATGCAAATGAGCTAGTCAGCATACAAGCAATTTCTAACTGATGCAAGCATTGCAAGCTCAGGCTACAGAAAGGCATTGTTTGTTTATATGCAGTGATAGCACAAAATAACACAAGCAGTTTGTACTGCTGGATCACTCGATCACTCATCAGGCACATGCTAATTATGTGTTACATACCGGGAACAGGGGCTTTGTGTCTACTGTTGGTATGGAAATGTCTAGCTCTAATTGATCATTCTTTTTGTTGTTATGACAACCACTATCCATCCCCTCCGTTCACTTAAAATTTCTGCCATATGGTTAACAACTGTCAGTCCCCTTCTTGATTGGTGCTAAGTATAGTAGAATGTAGCCTATAAGAGACAGCCTGGCTGTATGTGTACCTAGGCTAGGGAGGATATAAATAGTTCATTGTAAATTTGTGCAAATATTTATATGTATATCTTAAGTACTGAAAAGTCTGGATAAACAAACAGAAAATTGCAGAGAATTCAGCAATACCAAAATAAGCATTTTGAAGATAGGAACTAGGGGTTTCATAAGCTTTCTTACTTTACTGCATATGTGAGCATTAAATTCTTTACATTAGAATCTCTGATTGTAAAACCTGTTTGTGGTGTGTCGGATGTAAACAAAAGCACTCTTGTATAGTACTAGTTGCTGTCACTATGTGTGTCTGATATTCCTTGTCTCATTTGTATTGTGAAGCCCACTGGATGACACAGTAATGCTGAATGCTTGTGACAAGGAGTACAGTATACAGATGTAATGGTTAATTTCTCATAGCGTAGCAGTTCCCTTTAGCTGTATGTACCCATTTGTGCGCAAGTTACATTTCATTTTGACTGGCAAATAAAGGTATCTCATAAAGTCAGGTGTCAGATTTAAATTAACAGTCAAACAGTTAATTTTGCATGAAATTGGGTGCTTATTATGTTGATTTTGGCAGTGAATGCAACTGTGTAAACTGTTTTTCTCTTGCACTTTACTTAGTCAATCCTTGGTGTCAAGGTTTTTAAAACAGCTTTCCATTTCACACGGTCTCTTGTGCTTTCAGTTTCAATAATAGACTTGTTTTCTGATTTGGTGTTTCCAAAATAACATTACATTCCATCAGCCATAAGAACTGATGTTCATGATGATAAGACATCTGTTCCTCTTCCTCCCAAATCTTGGACATTAGAAGATGAGCCTGAAAGAAGTGACAACCCACTGGTTAAATCGTGCTCAGGATTGGAATTTAAGACCTCAATGCCAACATGCATCATAGGTAACTCAGAGTGAGTTAAATGATTTGGTCTCTTTCATAAGCAGAACTTTTAGGTTCTATGCTAAAATATATCAGTATTTAAAAAATGAGAACAGCACCTAGTTAAACTTTTCAGAATGGAAGAGACTTTGTCTCAAGTTGTGACATTGATGCTCTTGCTAAAATTAAAACCCAGATGAATGGAGACTCATATGCCTCAAAATATAAGTCTGAAAGTTGTGCTGTTACATGATAATATGCAACTATCTGTGGTCAGTACAAATGAAAGTTATAAAAATATGCAGCTAGTATTACAAAAAGTGCAGTATGACAACTACAACTAATGTTTCTGTGGCTATTTCAAAATGATTGGCATACTACTTGGATTGCAAGGTGGTTATATAAAAATTGCTGATTTTTGTGCAAATGGGATAGCTAGGCTAAATCCAAACATTGTGACATTAAAATGTGGCCTCCTGAAAGAATTTTGTACCTAGTGTAAAGAATATCTCTGCTGAATTGTTGGTTGATAAGATCAAACTTTTTTTTTTTACCTCCACTTCATTAAGTTTAATGAAGAATTTTTCAAGGCAATTGGCAAATCTGTAGATTTCAAATACCTACAAGAAAAATTTAAAAAATCAGTGTTTCTAAGTTGAAGGAAGGCATTTTGTTGAGCCACAGATTAGAAAAGTAATGAGAGATCAGCTGATACATGAATATTATGTAGTTGACTTTTGGAATACGTTTGCTTCACTCAACAGCATTGGTGTCCTCTTCCCTTTGGTCCAGGGACCAGAGGCAAGAGGTTACCACCAATGGTGCCAGTCGAGTTGCAGCCAATGATGGAAGCAAGAGCTTCTGAAGCATGTCCTGTTATTTTACAGTATAAGTGAAGCAAACAAGTTACATAATTCAACTATGTAATATTCTTGTATCAGAACCTGTGTTACAGAGCTTCAAAAAACTAAATTGAGAGATCAGCTGTCTGAAAGTCAATTGAATCATGTGTAACTTAAGACATGGATATCATTCAAGAACTTTAAACGTTCTTAGATAGTACGAGAGCATACAGTTACAAACAATTGACGAGTTAATAAGAGCCCATATAAATCTTGGCTACTAAGTCTCTTGAAATTCATTTACTACATTCCTATTTGGACCTTTTCTCCACAAACTGGGCAAGTCAATGATGAAAATGAAGAAAAGCTGTATTTAGAGATTTTGTAGCATAAGGGAATGGTGTCAATAGAAGCAGAAATTCATAAGCCTGGTAATCTTATCTTAATGTTATACTGGATCTTCTATAGCAATCGGGGTTCCCAATTCAGGTGTGCTGATGAATCTGGAATAGTTATTTTTCCATACACTTTGCTTAAAAGTGATAAGTTAAGCTGAAGTGGTAATGGAAAAGTAATGAGTTTGGTTTGATTTATTTAGTCCTTTCAATTTTGCCATGATGATTACATATGAATTTTTAAAGTCCTGCCCATTTTTTTAGTCCAATACAAAAAAAATGACAATGTAATATATGTACATCTAAACTGTAAGGATGTTCTCTTTGTAGTGACATAAGTTATCTTAAGAAACTTGATGCATGCTCCTAATCTACTCATAATTGACATTACATGCAGTAGTGTTTGGAAATATTGAAATACTATGTAACTGAGAGATATTTTGTAATGAGTACTGGAAACTATTATTTCTTCCTGCAGGTCTGGTTGAACGGAATCAGATCAGTCACTCACAATGTTAAGGCAAACAATGTTTGCCCCATGACGTGTTTAAAAAAGCAGTAAGTGTTTTGTGTGTGCCTGATGTCTGTTTTCATGTGCTATGCTTTCAGATGCAGAATAGGGATCAGCTATGCTTATGATTCAGTGTTATGCATTGATATGTTTTGTTTGACAGTATAGAGGCTCTGTGAAATATGATGAAAAAGTTTATATGAATGCATGTAGACATGAGTAGCTGTTTTACTTTTAGCACATTGGTCCAAAATTATTTAAGCTCTCAGAAAAGTGTTCATGGATATCTTTTTATGATACTATAGATGATAGCTTTTTTCTTCATCTTTAAAGGCTATGCATGAGATGTTTTATGTAAAACAACTTTCACATATCATAGGAGTAGCTGAACTGAAGACTACAGGCAAATAAATTCAAAGCCATGGGAAATTAATTTTGTGTGATGTGCATTTTTAAATTTATGATCAAATTGCTTGGAAAGTAATAAACATAAGTATAAATAAACATGGGAATTTAGAATTGAGTTGAACTCAACACTCCGAGGTTTCATTCACTTCGAATATCTAGCAAGTCTGCTGAGTATAATAATAACCAATCAGAATCATTCCCATTATATTAGTGAATCCTAATGCACCTTTAGTTTAGTGATAGTTCTTACTTCACAAATCCGGCCCAGACCGATGGTTTTTAAGTGTGCTTAAAAACGACAGCTCCATGTCAATACATTTACTGGCATGTAAAAGAACTCCTGCAGGATGAAATTCTGGCACACTGGCGGTGCTGATGTAATCCTGGCAGTTGACAGCGTTGTTAAACAACAAAATAATTAAACAATTTTTTTAGTTATGTCCTATCACGTTAAGTAATATCATAATCTTGGCATAAGTTTTTGTATTTTTCGATAAGGGTTTTCTCCCATACATCCCTCATTTATTCCTGGTGGATTTTAAGAGCTTTAAGTTGGAGATTATATAATATGAAAATCAATAAAAATAAAACTAGTGATGGCCTTTTGTGAGAAGTACCCTGTACCCAGCAAAATTGTTTTGGACAATGAAATTTTAGAACAGGTAATTTAATGTAATTATTTAATTTTATTTAATTATTCGGACTATAATCTATCATTTGATAATGAAATAGATATAGCAAACAAAATTACAAAGTTTACAAAAATAATGGGAATAATTAATATCATGAAACCATCTTTAGTGCAAAAGAATACAACAGTACAGCTCTGTAAGACACTTGCAATACCAGTTTTAAGTTACGGTAGTGAAGCGTAAACACTATGTAAAAGAGATATTTGCTGATTAAAAACGAATGAGATGAGATTTATACGCTGCACAGCAGGCTATACAAAGTTGGACCATAAAGAAATGAAGTCATGAAAGAACTGGATATGGAACCTATTCTGTGTCATATACAAAATTACCAGAAGAACTGGTTGGTCCCTCTTAAACAAATGCCATCTCGCAGAATTCCAAGAGCTGTACTTTACTACCACCCTCAAGGCAAAAGTTAGCTGGGACGCCCAAAATAGCATTGGATGGAAAACTCCTCCTTGAGATTGTAACAGGCCAACTGGCCTAATACTTGTATGGAAGAAGTTGGAGGTTATATTATCGTGATTATATAAAAAATGATGGACCACGCTGATTTATCCCTCTGCTTTGCTCTTTTTGGAATAATCCCCACAGTAGAACCTTTGACATAAAGCTGTTAAAAACCACCAGGAGTAAACAAAAGCCAGAATAAAAAAGAATCATCATTCTGTTGTTCTTGGACTTGGAACATCTCAGAATATTAAGGACTATAATTCATTTTCTTTATGACCTAAGTAGTCTAATCATGCCAAACTTCTGAACAACACCTTCCAGTTGCTGTATATTGATCAGTTACATATTATAATTATTTTACTAAGGGACATTGCCCAAAGCAGTTCCTCGAATTTTCACAGAAATTCCCACTGACACATTTAGCGTAAAAATATCTTTTTATTTCTTAAATGGGAAATATTTGAAATAAAAATAGTTGTCATAATTTTTCTTTTGATAGAGCAATAATAATAATTACCTAATTATTTCTCATAATTAAAGGGGGCAACAGGGAGGCAGTTATCCCACTAAATAATACCCCTAAGTTTACTCTGTTGAAGATTAACATGTTTTTCTCTACAGACAATTTTTATAAAATAATTTACCAAGGCACAATTCTGTTAACTCCAGAATTTCTATGATTGCATCTTTAATTTTTAGAAAGTGAAATCTCAAATGCATACACACACTGCTGTACATCTACAGATCATTGTTTGTAAAAAGCAGTTTAATATAGTCTTTGCCTGTTGTTTTCATTTCTTGAGTCTGTAATGAATGATGTGATAAATATGACTGCCACATTGTTACAGTCGTTTGCAAATGCACTGTTGTGTAGATGATTTACTCTTTCATGTTCATTGTCGAGGAAACAACGCATATATACAGGGTGTTAATGAACTACACCGAAATAATTTCAGCAATTGTAGACGTGACTAATATAAGCAAGTTGAGATAGGCAATGTATGGTCTGTGGCTTAACCTAACACAGTTAATTGTGTTAAACCTAATTGACATCAGATGCTGTTAAGTTGATGTTTAAACAAGGTGGGTGAGATTATTGGATTAGAATGTCTTTAAAACTGCTTCCCGAGTATAGAAATATCAAAACTTAATAGCTCGTTATTGGCGTTCACAAGATTTAATGCCTCAAAGATATCTCAAATCTCGAACTAATCACCTGCCAGTGCGACACTGAACAGCGATTAACTGCCTTCTTGCATCAATAGCCTACTCTAGTAGTGTTTGTGTAACTGTTCTGGTGACCCAATCCGTAACGCTGAAAACTGTTGTTCCAGAGGTAATTGGTTCGGTTACTGTCATGTGGTTATTTTTTTTTCTTTGTCATAAATTACAATAGGAAGAAATGGCGTGATTCATAATTATGAACGTGAGTCTGATTGGCCAGTACAACAACACTAGTATGATTTCCGTTCTTCGGGACATTGCAGTTAGTGTGCTGAGGATTGCCTGTTGGACAATATGGAGAACGTGTACAGTATTTCTGAACTAGCAGGTATGCACCTTAACTATGGTGAATCACGATGTAATGGGTTAGGTGCTGCAGTGCTGTACAGGGAACGGAATCCCGATAGGTGCCAACCACATCACTCAACCTTCCAGACCATTGATAGAGTTTGCGAGAGAGAGGAACCTTCCAGGTCAACAGGGGCAATACGGGCGTTGCATGAACTCTATGCATAGTGCAATTCAAGGAGAAGCATTGCAGAAGAGCCATCTACCAGCACATGCACTATTGCATGTGCACTAGGCGCTAACCATGTTAGTGTATGGCAAGTCATACATGAAGACCAACTTCACCCATTTCACCCACAGAAGCTGCAAGCATTAAAGCCGGAGGACTATGGCCATCGGCTACAATTTTGCAACTGGGCTTTACTCCAGCAGCCTGAATTCTTTTCATCAGTATTGTTCACTGATGAGGCCTTGTTCACCAGGGATGGCCTAGTTCTTAATTCAAGAAATAGCCATATGTGGGACTATGTGAATCCACATGCTGACGTGGAGAAGAGTCACCAGCAGACTTTCTCAGTCAATATATGGGTTGGAATAATTTCAGACCATATCATTGGCCCATACCTGCTCCCCCCTCGGTTAAATGGACATGCTATCTTCATGTGTTACAGTACATATTACCTGCATTTTTAGAAGATGTGCCCCTTCATGTTCATCGTTGAATGTGGCTACAACATGACAGAACTCTGCCTCATTTCACCCTTGCTGTACAAGAGCATTTAAACAATGTTTATGCTGCCCGACGGATTGGAAGGGGAAGTCCAACTGTAGCTTGGCCAGCACGCTCTCCCGACCTCAACCCAATTGATTTCTTTTTCTGGGGTCACCTCAAGTCTCTGGTGTATGAAGCACCTATTACATCAGAAGAGGACCTAACTGCCCGAATAATAGCAGCATGTGAAGTTATTCGACACACACACAAGGAATTTTGGACAGCGTACGATAGTCATTCCTTCACCGCTGTCAACTTTGCATTGGAAACGCAGGTCGCCATTTCAAGCAGTTCCTTTAAACCTGACAATAAAGAGTTGCATTTACTTTTCATTTTATGTAAGTTCGTTCACTCTTTAAACCTCCTCCCATTTAGACGTACAGCATGTGAGAGTATTAAGCAGGATTCAACCTTTGTTAGAAGGAATTGTAATTAATTGCACTCTTACTCTGTAAAATGCATTGTACAAGAATTAAAAGCCTAGAGAAAATATTAAAACAAAAACAATCAAACAAAACAAAAATGAAAAAAAAAAAGACAAAGTGAAGGAGACGCGAAATTGTTTACCTTTCATTTGAAAGCTAATGTCATAACCATTGCGCCAGAGGGAGTGCTCTGACCATCTCTTCATTTTTGTGTGTTGTGCACTCAAGTGGTATCATCATTAGCAGTGGCGTACTGGCACTTTAAAAACTTATAGCCGTAACTTTCACATTTGAACCAACGGGTCATAAGTTTCCTGTCCCAAATTGCTTGTTTCAGAGATCTCTACTTGCTCTGAAAATATTTCGGTGTAGTTCATTAACATTAAATTATGTATATAATTTTTTTTTTTTGCACACCTTAACACAGGAAACTACATTTTACTTAGCTGTAGGCCAAGCTTAGACCAACATAGCAAAACTGCTTTGCTAGGGAAAACAAAGATGTTGCAGTGCTATTGGTACTGTAACAAAATGGCAATTTGACAAATCCTGACACCAGTGTAACAAAACAACAAAAATACAGTCCGGTTACTTTTTTCTCACAGTATTGTCTTCTAAAATTTTACCACAATTGCAGTTTTCTTCTCGTCATTAGCAGTCTGCAGTATTTCAGGCTATTACAACTCACAACTATTCTAAAGTAAGAACAAATTAGAAACTAAAAACTTCACTTATCTTAGTAATGTTGATATTCTTTTGCTAACCCTGGGGTTTCAAGCTATGTCCAGCTCATTCTCAAAGCCATATAAACAAACTCATTGCCAAGCTACAATCTTTTATTTTTTCTGAAAAACAATTATTCTTATTCAATTTTTATTTACCAATCTCTGAAAACAAAAATTTATAAATACAATCTATAGATGGTAATTCGAAGTTCATGACACGGTTCCTGTTTTTTAAAATAAAATTTTTTTGCCAAACCATTAAATCTATCGGATTACTTAATTGTTTTAGTAATTTAACCTCTGGATTAATTTCATGATTAAATGACCAAAATGATCTGCCACAGCTGATTTATCAGTTTGTTTATATTTAATATTTCTAAAATGTTCTTTTATTCTGGTTTCTAGATGAAGTTTAGTTTTACCAATATAAACTTTATCACAATCTGAACAGCTAAATTGATAAATGCCAGATTTTTTATAATTTGGTATTTTATCTTTTTTTGAAAAATTAAGTAAATTTTGTATATTAAATTTATTTTGAGGGACCAAATTTATTCCATATTCTTTAAAAATCCTTTGTAAATTTTTTATTAGCCCATGGATGGTAAGTAAACTTTTTAAAAATACAATTATCTTTTATTTTTTTAAGGGTTGAAACTTCTTTGACAGCTTTTTGATACTTAAATTCCCCTATCCTTTTATGTATAAAATCTGTATTAAAACCATTAATTACTGCAGTGTTAATAATATGTTTATATTCTATGTCAAATTCATCTTTATTAAGGGGTATATTTATTATTCTATAAATTAAACTATTAAAAACAGCAAATTTATGTGCAAAAGGATTAAAACTTTTATATTTTATGAATTATCAGTGTGAGTAGATTTTCTGTAAATACCAAATTTCAATTTATTTTTATGTCTTTTAATTTTTAAGTCCAGAAATGAAAGGAATCCATTATTCTCAGTTTCCAAAGTGAATTGTATAGCTTTATCTTGTAAATTTAAAAGTTTTAAAGCATCATTTATGTTTTTTAGGGACAACAGCAAAAATGTCATCCACATATCTATACCATATTTTAAAAATTAGAGGGAATGATTTTGTAATTTGAGTTTCAAAAAAACTCGTGAAAAGATTAGCAAGAAATGGCAAAAGTGGACTACCCATTGCCAAGTCAGTTTGTTGAAAAAAATTACCATTAAAACTAAAGAAATTTTGATCTAAACAAAGATTTGTAAGTTTTACAAAATCATCTACTAAGTCATTGTCTAATTCTAAAGAATTTAACCATTTTTTAAAAAAATCAAAAGCTTTTTTTCTAGGAATGCTAGGAAATAAAGAAACTACATCAAAAGAAACTAGTTTATCATTCTCAGATAATATTAGGTTATTAATCTTTTTTACTAGTTCAAAAGAATTTTTAATACTTAAACTCTCAAATGTTTCAAAATTACTAAATTTTTTACAGTTTGTCTAAAACGTGACACTCCGTATATGCGAGTGTGGAGAAATGCGGAGAAGTGGTGAGATTAGTGGAGGGAGCAAGTGACTAGAAGGTTACCAGAACTTGGAGGCAGTCACATATACAAAGCATAAACTTATCACTCTCGTGACAGTTGGAAGACTGACCCCACTTCTCTTTTATGGCAAGTGGAGTGCTCAGTGCTATTACGCATCTTTGATTTGGGAGTGGGTGAATGCCAGGACATTTTGGACAAGCTGTACCAGCGAAACTATATGCTTGCACAACCGACACTAACCAATTTGTGGAAGTGAGAGATGCACTTCTAAAATTGTTTCCTGTTTGATTTTGCCAGAATTGCAACTAGCAAGAGCTATAGCAGACATGTACATCAAGGCCTCCTTGAAGGAAGAAGTAGTCTTTAATGTGCACTTAATGGATCTAATATATCATGCCTGTTAACAGAACACCAAAATTGAATCTTGGCCAAGTCTTCTCTCCTGTTTTCGGAGCCTGGGAAGGTTTGCCATTGGTTGTGAACACTCCCGTTTGAATATATGTATTTCAGTTTTCTCATTCTTGTTATCATTACCATTGTCGGTTGTGAATCAGCCTTATTGAAGAATATAGAACTAAAACTATAATTTAAAAGATATGGGAGCCAATAAAACCTTTAGAATAAGGCATTCGCTACAGTACATGTTCTGTAAATCTGCTAAAGTTTTGGAGCAACAAAAAAAAATGTTGACTGACAACTATGTAGATAGACATTGGGTAACACATGTCAACTAGTTGCTTGCACATGTATTGTCCATAGTAAATTAGTGTAACCACCAGCAGTATCTTATACTGACTCTCCTACAAAGACAGTTGTTTCAAGATCATGGAAAGTTAAAAAGAACCGTGAACAAACAAAAATATAAAACATGCATGTTGACAATGCACTCAATTCAGGGTTAATAAAATGAAGGTATCGCTCATTTCCCTGGTTATTTGTCCTATAGCTTTTTTGTGACATGTTTCATATGATGCCCTTTTTTACCTCTGATTATACAAAGCAAGTATTAAGCTTTTCTGTATCTGTGTCTATACTTGAAACTAATGGCAATCAAGTTCATATTCTAGAAATAACTTTAAATGGACATCTGAATGCTGCAGTTGATAGCCACAGATGCATGTGCACAACACAATACTTTTGTCAATAAGCAATAATCAGGTTATATGCAACAAGCAAAATGCTTTATGCTAAACTTTGCTTCAAAGTGCTTATATTGTTTGCTTATTGGTGTGCGGATGTGAAGGCATGTATTATTACATTTCAGCAAAGTTGCTTTTGCCAAAAATAGTTTTACTATGTTGGTCTGTGTTGCCACAGCATATTTTCATTTCTTGTGATATTTTTGGTGTGTTTGTGTGTTTCTTTGGCTTCTGAAATTACTACACTAGTTGTTGGTGCTGTGAGTTGAGCATTTCTGCATTGTATGGTATATGTCGTGCAATAGCTTTTCCATCAATCTGTACTAACCAGAAGTTTCTTCTTTCTTCTGTGATGCAAGTACTAGAGGTAGAAGTAAAGCATAGATGGATCCACACTGAGCCAACCATTTAGGCTATTGCATATCACTCTGGGAGGAAGGGATGAAATGAGTGGAACCAGGGTGAGCAGCGCAAGCCAGCATGAGGGTCCCTAACGTGTGCTGGGAGATTCTTTATCTTGACATCACGGTTTGCTAAGCAGCCACCAGCCTTATGGGTGGCCGCACCGCAGCCAAGTAATTAGACCATTTGCTTCTCACCAAAGTGGTCCGGGTTTGATCCCAGGCAACCGCATGTGGGATTCATGGTGGATGAAGTGGCGCTGGGGTGGGCTTCCTCTGGGTTCTCTGGTTTCCCCCGCCATCTCATTCCACTGACGCCCCATCTTCATTCCATGTATTATCAGTGCCACTGCCTGCGGTACCGTATGTAGTAAAAGCGGGCGTTAAACACTACAAAAAAAAAAGCCTTATGGGTGTTGATAGTGGTTCCAACTCAGTAGGTCAGGCAACTACAATGCCACCTATCCATTGAGAAGAGCAGTTACAATTCATAAAGTCACCACACAGCAGTCCCAAATTCACCTATTGTCAACACTTCTGACCCTGAAAAACCAGATTGAAATGAAGGTGAAATGAAATGGAGGGATGGAAAATTTGGGGAATGTAATTATTCTTCCCATCATTTGCCTGGTTACCTGGAAAAACCCAAAAGACCCATGGTCAGGAAGATGGGCCTCAGGAACCAAATCCACGACCTTCCAAATGCGAGCCTCACACGTTAGTGCAGAGCTATCTCACTCGTTTTCAAGTACTGTCTAACAATTCATTGAGCTAATGTTCTACAGCAGTGTGTATCAACCTTTTTCATGACACGATCCCCCTCGTATCAAAAAATATTTTGCAATCTCCGACCCTTTTTTTCATTTATGTTAAAAATATATAATCCATACAAAAATTTTAGGCTTTTGCGTTATTGGGATTAGGATATAAATATATAATTAAGTACGTGAAACATATCATTTTAAATCGAATACGTGGCCAATTGATAACTAACAAACAAATACAAACATATTGTTAGGGCTGCGACTCCCAGCTCCATTCTGTTGGTAACACTTGGAAGTAGTACAGGTTCTGCAAAAGGTCCACAAGTTTCGAGATGTTTCGTTACGCTTTGAGATGATTCTCGCTAGAATGCGCTGGGCTATAAATAGGACGGTCGACCGTGGCCATGGCAGTTGAGTGCAAGACTGCGAAGCAAGTGGAATCGGAAGCAGGACTGCGATAAGTGGAAACGATTCGGAAGTGAAACTACGGTGTTATACAGATTGTGTGCAAGGTGCCTTAGGTTTGGAGTAATTGTGAAGTGAATTGTGAGCGTGAGACATGTGTGGTTGAGTTGTTTGTTATAATTGAAAATGGATAAATTCCTGAAAAGATCGTCAGTACCATCAATGTCTAGTTGGAGTTGTGGAATAAAGAAACAACGTCGTTATGAGGACATATGATGACAATTATTTGAAATTTGGGTTTATTGTGATTGAGAATAAACCACAGTGCATAATTTGCTTGGAAATTTTGTCAAGAGAAAGCATGAAGCCATCGAAGTTGATATGCCACCTAAACACAAAACATCCTAATGAAAAAAATAAACCCGTGGAATTTTTTGAGCGAAAATTAAGAGCTCTTGAACATCAAAAAACTGCTATAGGATAAATGTCCAACCTAAATGAGGAAGCATTGCTCGCTAGCTATCGAGTAGCTTTTCGTGTGGCTAAAGCAGGAAAATCTCACAGTATTGACGAAAATTTAATTTTACCAGCAGCTTTAGATATAGCAGAGATTATGTTTGACAAGCAAGAGGTTGAAAATTTCAAAAGTATACCTCTCTCTGTCAATACCATCCAGCGCAGGATAAGCAATATGCCGACTGACATTCGTGATCAAGTCATAGAAAAAGTAAAGAAAAGTTCTTTTGTGTCCTTGCAATTTGATGAATCAACGGATATTGCATGTTGTGCGCAGTTTGTAGCTTTTGTGCGTTTTGAATCCTATTAAACATTAATGGAAGAAATACTACTTTGCAAGGCACTTCCCATGAATACTACAGGTCAGTGCTTGCATGACATGTTCCGTGAAGTTATGCAAGATGAATATCGATTGGGCACAAAAATGCATTACTATTTGTAGTGACGGAGCAAAAGCCATGACTGGTGCAAAGAGTGGATTTATTGCTAGACTGAAAGAGCAGATGCCAAATGCATGTTGGATGTATTGCTTTCTCCATCGCCAAGCTCTTACAGCCAAAACCTTGCCACAAGAATACAGTCAAGTTCTAAATATTATTATTAACATTGTAAATTCTATTACAGGAAAAGCACTGTAGACCCAATTGTTTCGAATGATTTGTACAGATATGGGTATACTACAACGCAATTTGTGTTATATTATTTCTTTCAACAAGAGAGAACTCCAGTGGCTGTTTCATGGTACTGGCCCTTTGAATAATTTCCACGGTGAAAAATCTAATATGCATTATCTAACATGCTGTGCATGGTAACAGGAAGGAGAAAAATAAACTTGGCCAAATCTTGCTTCCATCGGTTGTGAACATTTCCATTTGACTATACAGGGTGTCCCAAAAAACAGACAACACTTAATATTTTTATTTTTTATGCCAACCAACTAACTGCTAATGCTTTTGAACACACAAGCCATAGGTATTTGGGCAATGTTTGGGAGGTGGAATCAGACTCCACCTCTCAAACGCTTAATATGTTGTGTGGGATGGCAAACTGATCAGCGTTCAAGGGGGAACCCCTGTCTGGAAATGCACGGTTTAGACGCTGTGGTGCATTGAAGTGTGAATGGGTATGCATTCACATTTTGTCAGTAAACCCATGAGTAGCACATTGAGCTGTCTGCATTACAAACAGGCTTCAAATTGTGTACCTCCCACATCATTCGAGACCGTACATTGGCAGTGCTGAACCTCATGCACAAGACCTAATACATGCATTGTCTTTGAACAGTTTCAGTTGCTCTGTGAACTACAGCCATAAGGTCCTCCGTTGACGTTACAGAGTGCCATACACCATACACTTCATTAACCCCACAGAAAATAGTCGAGAGGTGTCAGATCTGGCAACCATGCTGGCCATGGAACTGGTTCACCTCTATCAATCTATCGATTTTGATATGCAACGTTGAGGTGATTCTGCACATTTACATCAAAGTGTGCTGAAGTTCATGTCGACCATTTCTACAGTGGTGTGCTGGTACATGTTGCACCGCTGTTAAAAGGTTACTGTACTGGGAACTACAAAAGTAATGCAGTAGGATGCACACCAAGGACTGTGGAGGAATGTTATTAGGTTCAGATCAATCAGCAGCAGTGCACAAATGTCTAAAGGTTTGCATACCTTACTTACTAATACCAAGACAAATCTAACAAATTGTCACAACCGTTCATTCTCAAACTTTGATGCTCTCCAGTGCCGAAACCATGCATTTCCGGACAGGTGTTACTTCCTGAAAACCCCTCAGTTTGCCATCCTGCACAACATACTAAGCATTGTCACTTTTTTTGGGGGGGGGGGGGGGGGGGTGACACCGTGTATGTGTTTCAACTTTCCCCTTCTGGTTGTTTTTGTTACTGGTGGTTGTGAACCAGCCTTATATGTCACTCTGTAGCTATTTGATATAATAGTATTGAATTATTTCTCCATATAGTATCCATATTTTTGTATTGTTTTCATTTTGATTTGTGGCATCGGTACAGGGCCTTATTTATAATAGCAATAGTGTGCTAGAAAAAAATTTCTGAGCATATTATGACAGCTAGATCTAGCGAATGTTTTGGCAACTCCACATGATGCATGCAGAGGCACCATTTGCAATCAAGTTCATTATCTGATGGCTTTTATAACAGTATATTAGAGAAGCTCTTTTAAAGTATAAAACAGTTTGTTGTTTCTTGTAATGGCAGCTAAATGTTGAATAAGTAGTGTCATGTGCAGACAAAATGATGCATGTGCACTCTTGAGATTTGTTTCTGGACGTGCTGTGAATTCCCTAGCTTTCATGTAAGCATGATTAAAAATTCATGTTATGTTGAACAAGGTGTGATTACACCTTTAATATGTCATACAGTTTTTTGTTCCTTTCTAAACTTTAAAAGCATCCATCATTGAAACATAAGCAGTAAAACATTTTTTATGTATTGCTCAGTGTTTATTAGAGCAAATAAAATATATTTAGTGATTTTTTTATAAACAAGCTAATGTTTTACATGTTAAGATAATACTTGAACATTAATGTAAAGAATGAAAAAGTATTTGCCTGTCATGTACATTGCTTCATAAGATATTTACCTCTGCATTATTTATACAACTGTCCTAGAGTATTGCTTTACTTTTTTGTAATGGATAAAAAGGAATTAACATCTTATTAAGGCTTCACATTAATGGTGGAAATTTCTTTTGTTTATGTGCAACTTGAATGTAAGTTTGATACTACAGTAGTAATTTTTGTTAGCTGATCATTCACCATATCACTCGCATTATTCTGTACTGTTGACGACTTAAGCAAGTGCTTTGACATTTTTGACCATGAAGCATTTCAGATAATTTAGTGTGTTAAACCTCCAAGCAGAGTTTTTTTCATTATCAAACAAACTTCTGCTCAGCATTCCTTTATTCTTCCTTCTTAGCATGAAACCTTTAGAATCATTTTCCTTTTGGTCAAGGGCCATTGACCAAGATTCTGTTAGTTTTTACTTGAATAGCTAACTTACTGAGTACTACCACTCAAGGTACCACAATTGCAATTGTCCTTTCTGCTCGGGAACAATTTATTAACAATGTAGTGTTGAAGAATTGGATATCTTCTTGCTCTAATGCTACTTACTTCAGAGCATTATTTCCCAATATATACAGGATGGAAGTGAAATGATCTGCCATACTTTAACAGTGAATTTCTCATGTTGTGAATAACAGTCTAATACCAAAATGTTGAAAAGTTTATAGTTTTCTAGAAGAAAAAAACTTTTATCAAAAAAATTTATCACCACCTGGCTGAATTATTATTGATTGAAGGTTCTTGATTTATGGCTATATTCGTAGAAAATTGAATAAACAACTTTTTCCTTTGGCATATTTCAATGGATCCAATGGTTTTTGTGTGAATTAAATTTTAAGAACCCACAATTTATTGCAACAAAAAGGCAACAAATTGTTGGGTTCTTTTAAATTTAATTCACACAAAAACCATTGGATCCATTGAAATATGCCAAAGGAAAAAGTTGTCGTTTATTCTATTTTCTATGAATATAGCCATAAATCAAGAACCCTCAATCAATAATAATTCAGCCAGGTGATACATTCTTTTAATAAAAATATTTTTTCTAGAAAACTATAAACTTTTCAGCATTTTGGTATTAGACTTTCTTGTTATTCATAACATGAGAAATTCGCTGTTAAAGTCTGGCGGATAATTTCACTTCCATTCTGTATATCTCCACATCTAGTATGCTATTGGTTGGCATAATATCTGCACGTGTGCATGTAAACAGTATATGTTGTCACTTAGCAATTTCACCTCATTCAGATAACCTTAATTTAACTGGTCTCTTTCTTGTTACATCAACCATTGCAATATTGAACATACACAGCCGTTGTCATTTCAGTAATCACATACATCACATTGTAAGAAAGAATTGTTAGATCAGCTAACACTTCAGATTTTTTCCATCCATTGTTTGGAATGTGCTCTGATCTTATTGGATGGTAAGGGACATTGTCCATTATTATCATGCTTTACCAGATTGTTTATGGCCACAGTAGGATATTTTCCAAAAACTTATGGAATACATTCAATACATACAATCTTTTCACCTTTCCTTAAAGGTTTTCTTTGCAGATGTTTAAGAAACCACTTGTACCTAATCTTGCTTCCATTTTGCATGCTAAGTTGGCGCTGAGGCAACAGGCAAGTGCTACAGTTGACCATGTGGTATTCAAAATAAGAGAACTGAATGTTCTATGATTAGCAATAATTAGCGCATTATTGCAGTATATTATATTACATTATATTGTAACTTTTGGGTGTGGGTGTGTAGTAAATACGACAGATGTAGTCGAGATAAAGAAACACTTATTTCCGTAAACAGTAACTTTGTACACTCGTTGCAACAACAAGAAAGTCTTTTTCGATTCTCCAACAGCACGGCTCCGAACTCGTAACACAAAGAACTAACTCTTCTCCGTCGGCACAACTCTCCACATCGTCTGTCCGTCTCCGTCGGCACGACTACTCAGCCTTCACATACGTCTCACTGACTCCTGTCGCACTTTACCGCTATTTATATCTCCCAGGCACTATTCTGGAAAGTTCAGTTATTCGGTGGAATACAAAGTAGAAGACTCCAGAAGAATCTATCCTTTTCTCTCTTTCGGCAAGCGCCCCAACAATGCGGCCATTCTCTATCTCTTTCCTTCGGCTCCTTTGCGGTAGTGCCGACAATAATGCGATGGGTAACACTGCGGTTGTCGGCAATTAGATGCGGCGGGCGCGGTGACAATATTCTGTATTATAACAACTTGAGTGGTTTATTGAATGCAGGTAAAGCAAGAAGCTAAATAGGCCCTGGAACTTTGTTGTGGAAGAATACAGGAGTATTAAAATGCACCAGCCAATGAGATCCATTTCCATCACATGCTTCTGCTTACATCAACTTTGTTTGCAGTACATGTTTTGCAGACTCTTAAAGCATAAAATTGTTATGAGTGAAACTATATGGGCAATCAGTTGACTCCATCATTGTTTAATCCAGTCTAATATTTTATTGTCATAAATGTATTTTCTTGGTTTTGTAATAATGTACCTAGCTTTTATTTCAGATTTGCAAAAATGCGATTAATCAAAGAAAAGAAACTGGAAAAAGTATCTAAAATAATTCAGTTAATAATATTTATACGTATCATAAAGAATAACTCGATTTACATTTACCTTAGCATATGGATTTCTCATTTGAAGTGCATGAGGAGGAACGTAGATATCAGTAAAAAATATATTAAACTTTCAGTATTTGAAAACAATAGAGAATAAGAGAAAGAAACCTGCAGTTTGTATGACAGACGAAAGTCTTACTTTTCAGTTATTAATCCTTTCAAAAACAAATTATTTTCAAGTACACTGATTTGTCGATCTTGACCTGTGTTACTACTTGTACGTCTAAATAGTTTAATTGAACAAAGGATTGTGCAGAGCTTCAATATCTGAATTCTAGGCTCAAGTCCTTGCTGCAGTATTATCAGTGTGATTGGCTTATGTTGATGTTGACAGGATTTAGATAGCACTCTTAGGAGACTTGTTTTGCATTTAAACTAAGAGAACTATCATTATAATTTTTTATTTATTTATTTTAAACCACATATGTACAAAAATGTTACAGTAAAGATAAAGAAATCATTGTTGTAAGCTAGAAGTTTTTATTTTGTTATGCATATGTCCATAATAATGAATTGAAGTACCTACTAAAAGGTGTAAGAGAGGTTTGGCATATTTCATTTCTTAGTTTTAACCCAGTCATCCATTGCAGGGCCTGAGTTTTCATTTGGGATAGGTTTTCTAGTGAGAAATTTACTGTCACATAAGGCAGCAGTAGTATGCGACTGTGGACTATTTTCAACATTAATCCTTCATTGCAAACAACTTCTAGCATAACTGCACATGGGCCAAAGATTAATACATCATTACTTTAGAGCATATCATTAGAAGAAGATAAGAGAAAATATTAACTGTGACAAACTTAAATGGCTCAGGAGAACTTACGGTTTTGTAATCATGCTGGTTGTAGCCCTCTTCTGCATCATGATAACTGTTTTTGTGTACTAATGCATCTGTAGTATGTAGTTATTCACGTTAACGAGATAGCAGTTGAAGCATGTTCTTGGGTAAGGAGCATGCTGTTTTATTGTCATTATATTTATTTCAGTTGTGTGGGTGTTACTGTTTTTGTTGCATGGAATGCTCGCCTGCTATGTGTTGTTACGGTTGGTAGACATGGCAGGAGGGTTTGCGGAAGATTACACACAACAACAAGATAAGCAACGTTTGTGTGCGTACCAACCTCATGAAGCAGTAAGTTCCTGAAGTTAATACGAATAGCTTAGCAGAGCTTTGATATCTCTGTGAGTATATAAAATATTAGAGCTTTTATGCTTTGTTGCCTTTAACTGAAATTACCCTTTCTTTTTAAAAGTAGAGGAAGTTAGAATGTGTGATGTTATAGAGGCTTTGTAAATTTTCACTGCTGCATTATGGGCCACTGCTTGCTTCTGTATTATAAATAATGATTGCTGTGTAGTGCTTATAATTTCAATGAGATTTTTAATTTGCCTTGTGATGTTTGAAGCCGTTATTTAAATTATAAAGTTATGTATTTGTTGAAATTAATCATTTAAACGAGCTACTCCATAATATTTTCTAAAGTGCTAGATATTATATCAGTATTTTACACCTTTAATGCAACAGTAACAAATTAGAATGTTTCAAATTTTACAGCAGTTGACATTAGCTTTGTGCCCTAACATTCTATATCATGTAGATTATTATGACAGCAGTGTATGTAAGGGGCAATATTTCAAAACATAACATTCACTGAAGATCTTGGAGAGTGGGAGGAAAAAGCATTCCTATTACCTCAACATATTTGTAAGATTTAAATGTCAATATGTAGCATATAAAATATTTTCCAGTAAATCAATTTGGTAATAAATTAGATCATTCATCATACGATTGTGTAATAATTATAGTTGAGTTTTACATCTTTGACATGTTTGGTGATATTTAAAACAAAGCTAGTTTTGAAACTAAAGTAGATATTCTGCTCCAGAGGTTAAGCAGCTCCAATTAACTAAGGGCATATTTGCATTCTAGAAATTACAAAGTAGATTTTAAAACATTAGCTAAAATATTAAGCACATTCGTGACATTTTATGATCAATAAGTGTAACTTATGCTTAATGTTAAAGAACTTTATGTTGATTGTATTAAATTTACTCGTGCACTTAAGTTTGATATTGTTACAAAATCAACAATTTGATAAATCCCACTACTGACATCAGTGTAACAAAATGACAAAAGTCCAGTTCAATTACTTTTTCTGTCACTTTATTCTTCTCTAAAACTTTTGCACAAATACAGTTCTCTTTTACTGATGTTAACGCAGTCTGCATCTTTTGTGATATAACTCTATTTTCTTCTCATAACCTTGACTCATCCCTTTCTTCACTTTCTCTGCCTGTCAAAAACTAACTCTTGATGATACAATCACTCAACACTACCAAGACTGCTTCACTGGCTTTACTTCGATGTATCTCTTGGGACGACTGACACCCCACACACACCCAAAAACACTGCCTGCTGCGACAATTCATGTTTGTAACTAATAGTAACTACTCACTTCTCTCATTGCCTCGCCTCCTTATAAAGCGAGGATGTCATAACATGGACCTTTCTGGAACTTCACCTTTTCTGGAACTTCCATGAATACACTAGGTGCCTCTCGAATAATCTCAAGAACCCTTTGTCTTGTCATGCTCATTGTCACCTGTTCAAACGCAGTGGTTCAAGGAAGCCTGAACTTGAACACATTTGATACATGCACCACCAGTAGTGGGACGGTGGGAGGGGGGGGGGGCGGGGGGGAGAGCGGCAGTCTGGCCCCGAGCCTTTGCTGTGTTGCCACTGCCATCTTCTGGCACCACACTTATAATAATTACATATGTGCAAAGTTTTCTTTGGATCAGATTAAATTAAATGGTTAGCAATAAAATACATTTTTTTTTCATTTTTAAAAATTATTATTCCATATAAAAGCTATATATTACAAACACAGTATCATTCTGAAACTCATCAACAGTACTTTTGTCTTCACATTTCTGTCATAAGAAATTGAGGACCTTAGAATAGCAGAGGTATTTGTACCAAAGTATATTTTTTAAATTTTTCTCTTACAAAATATAGTATAAACCATATTCTTTCATGCCTGTTGCGGGAGTGGTCATTATGACTTGGATTAGGAGTGAACTTTTCACTTGAACACTGCATGGTGTTGAACCTTACGTGCTGCAGCTGAATCTCAACAATAGCAAAGGCATATGAGTTGGCCACCATGCTTAGACAGCTGCTTTTTAACAAAATGTAGCAATAAATCACTTAACAGAGGGTGCTGTTTGTTTCAGTCCTTTAATCCTCATAAATGGTTATTCCTTAACCATTTTAAAGGATTTCGTGGTTTTATGAGCAGTTTTTGCCTGGATGTACGGGGTATTTTAGTTCACTGTGTTGCTTTTAAAGAAAGTAATAGTCCAATGCCCTGTTGCTTGGATATGTTCCATTTTCTTCTTTTAAAGAAAGTTGTAACATGTAGATATTTTGATGGCTTGCAGCTCTTGCATTAAATTTTATTAGTGCATTTAGTGTTAGGATTTAAAGTTGTGTAAACCCCAGCGCAACAGTCCATGAAGGAACAAGGCTTGCCGCCCAGCCGCTGCATCCCCCACCTCTGCCCACTGCAAGTGTCATTGGTGGGGATTTAAAGTTGTATTGTTTATTAAAGATACCATTCAACAAACCTTTAGTGCGTTTAGCATAATTATTTACTTTTATTAAGCACAATGACTGATACAGACAGTGACAGACTCTGTACCAGTGCTTAATCATCATTGGTGAACTAAACTTTATATTACTAACTTATAGTTTTTGGTTACATATATCTTTACATTTATTAATATTAAAAGAAATATTTACTAATATTAGTTAGCACATTTCTTGCAAAACACTTAACTGTACAAGTAAACAGTTTTGAATATGAATGCATATCTTATTTAAATAACATTGTCAATGAAATGTTGTTCAGAAATCTTGAATATCCGTCAGATATCATTTTATAATCATAATTGACAATATTAATGTGTTTGATTCACATTTGAGCAGTGCATAATGTCTTAATTGATTCTTTTAAGACAACGAATTGATGAAATGCGACGAAAATTGCCGAAAATTTCTATTTTTACTTTTTGCATTTTTTATTATGCTTATACTTTGTACTTTAACGGCACACTTTTATTTTCTCAAGATTGACCATTTTTATAGCTCCATTCCGGATGGGCATTCCTGGCTAAATCGCTACAGCTTTCAAATGCAGTGCTGGGAATTTTGCTTCGGAGAGGTTGTAAGTTGTTGGCTGTGCTGAAGTGAATTTGATATATTGAGCTGCAATGCTGTGAATCTGACAGTGTTTTGCTTGTAAACGAAGAAGTACCATCAGTGTTCTGTAATGCTGTAATTTTGCCAGGTTATTTCAGAATTAGGTTTTAAGTTATACATTGGTTTATAGTAAAGCATTACGAGCAGATATGAGTTTGATGTAAAAATTAGCGAAAGTGCATAGTGTAGAAGCTAGCTAAGAGTAATACATCTCTAAATTTTGTGAACAATGGGAGGGAGAAAGGAAAGTTTTCATATTAATAAATGACCAAGCAAACTTAAAATTCTCAAAAACTACTACTGAGGCCAAGAAGAAAGCAGCAGAGGATCCTACATATGGTGCTGGTGCTGGGGAATTTTAAGTTGATTGGATTTAGGTAAAGTACAGAAATATATTGTTAACTTTAAAACCCATCTTTCTCAATTCTTTTTCCCAATTTAAAATGCTTCATGGAGTCTACTTTTAAACTTATTGGCTTAAAATTTTCAGGTGAGCTTCAGAGATTATGGTATTAAAATTTGTCATGCACTAGTTAAATAATATTAAATAATTAAACTAAAATTAAATATTTTTCATAACTGATACTGAAAAATGGAGAATATCGGTAAATTGTATACAAAACATTTTTTTCTGTACCTAATTAAATGTAAGCAGTGGCTGTATGACCATTTCTTTATATCTATATACTGAACTCAAAAATTTAGGAAAGACACAATAAACTGTAGGGTGCAAGGCCCATTTCATTTAAGCATATCAAAAAGTGATTTATTATTAATAATACATTAATAATTTAAAAACGGTTTGACATAGGACAATGAAAGTTTGTGTATACCATATATTTTATGTTCTAAGTGTATGGGAAAAAATCAAAGCTATTGGAAGAAAACTGGGTTTTTAATTTTCATAGATACATTCCCTTAATATTGTTGTTTTCTAGTGCCTTGCATCTGGCAATGAAGCCATTAGCATACATTCCCTTAATATATAATAGTAAAACTTTAATCACGTTTTTCTCAAAAGTAGCTTTTGGCACACATGCCTTTTCTATTCTAAGGGCCTCAATTTATGTTCATTGATTAAACATATAAATGTATTAACCTGTAAAGTATCAACATCTTTCTGGTGAGCACTTAATTTAGTATTCAGATTTTTTTACTAGGTAAGTTTTGTTTTTTTAATAATACAGAAAATTGGTACCTTTACAGCACATTATCATTAAAGCATGCAACAACGTTCTTATCTTCCTTGCACTTTACAATTAAGTATTTTAAAGTTTAGGAAATCCATAATTTGCAACTGTTATGTTGAAGCTGTCAGCATACCACCAAATTTCTATTCGTGGTTCAAGAGGTCAATCCTGGTTGATGCTGACACCAAGCACCTCTATTCTCAGTTGTTGAGGTACATTTACCTCTTAGTATGAAGAGATTCTTATCATTTACCAGAAAGTATACTGGAATGTTCACCTCTTGAAATCTGCCTTCTTTAATAACATGGGTCTGTAGAAAAAAGCTATTATTGCTTACTGTGTCTTCTACTTATACCTATAAGCAAAGGAAGTATTGCATTCCACCCAAAATTCTAAAATGAGATTTCACCGAAAATACACATTGAGATTTCCTAAATCTAAAATAAGCATTTTTTAGAAAAAGGGAACCACCCTAGTGTGTATGTGCTGTACTGCACGTGTATGAGGTTGGGGGGGGGGGGGGGGGGGGCGTCATATGAGCACCAATAGTGTGCCAGAATTTCGTCCCACAGGAATTCTTTTGTATGCCAGTAATTTTACTGACATGGGGGTTGGGGCTGCTGCTTTTTAAGCACATTTAAAAACTATCAGTTTGGGCTGGGTTTGAATCCATGATCAGTAGACTAGTGGCTAAATGACTGGGCTACCCAGACCAGGGAGAGAAAGAGTGAGAGAGAGAAAGAGATCAAACTTTATATGCAACTCCAGTGCCTTTCCAAAATGCAACACAAGTTGTGTTCATCTTAACAACCCTTTATGTGAAAAATTATTATGTATGTCTTCGTTTCTTCAAAAATTTCTCCAATAATTTGAGACAGAATATTGATCAATAGAAAATCGTTCATGTAAATATTTTTGTAAGAGTGTGTAAATTTCTAATTCTTGTTTGAGTGTATCAGGGACTTATTTTTTTTAATATTCAAGATAGCCAATGTTTTCTTGTCACTTTGTGTTCAACCAATGAGAACTGTTGCGCAGATGAATACAAAAGAATGGCGGTGTTACGTCAGAGAGACGCCAGGGACTCTTTTTTCATTAGCGTCTGTGAGCTCAAGTTGAAAGGTTGTGTATTTTTTGATAGCGTGTGAACATGTAACTTACACCCAAACTTTTATACAGTGTAGATTCTACCTAACTGTGAAGATTGTTGATTAATTGATATGGTGCCGAAAGTGTAAATTAACGAATAAATATGTTGTGATAAAGGAACGTTGATTTATGCATTCCATTCTGTAACCACAACCCTGAAGATAAGAGTAGCGTCTGATATCAATCAAACTTTCCATCATTCAGTAAAAACATTATTCCTGCTGTTATATATAACAATATTTTAATAAAATCCGCACCAAATTTCAATTGTAAGTATTAGCATTACAGTTTTTTAAATCTTTGTGTTGCATCTGGAACTTAAATACCAAGTCTAGTATTTAGCCTACCTTTTGTTTTCAACTTGTGCTTTTTGTGGACACACACAGGCACACGGATACACAGACAAACATAGACACCACATACACTGACCTTTTTCTAAAAGAGGTTTAGTGTATTTAGGGGACCTCAAAATACATATTTCCTGTTGAATCTCTGTATCAAACTTTTGGATGGAATGTAATACCTACTATTTACATGGCAGAGAAAGTAAAAAGTCATTGAAGTAAGTTATGACACTCCAGTGTAAGCGAATTTCTTGTTTATTACATACTAATTTTACAGTTTGTCTGCTATTTAATTGTTTTGAAAAATAAAACCTCTGTATAGTATTTCCAGTGAAGATACTCCACATTTTGTAACACTGAGGTATGAACAACCTATGATAAGCATTTAATGACATTAAAACTACAAAATGTCACATATGTCAACAAGTAAATAAATGTAAAGGGAGGATAGTGTGCCACAAATCAATGTAAGGCTCTGAGGGGCCCTCATAAAAGGGAGTATTTGTAGTTGTAATGGGTAGTCATATTTAGGTAAAACCTAAATTAGTGAAGGTACAATGTGCTCATAGATTGGCCAGACTGCCCCGTGGCGGCACCAGACTGAGCAAGGACTAGTGCGCCCTCCGCCAGAGTTTCGCATAAATAACTGGCAATTCATGAGTACAGAACACTAACTACTGTACTAATTTACATTGGGCGTACCTGCATCACAACAGATGTTGAAATTGATGACCTTCAACCCCAACACATTTCCGAAAACAATTCTGGTTTACTCTAAAATTTCACGTTGACTGTGTGTATTTGTCTTCTGATTTTGTCCTTCAATTCTTGTAACGTACAAATTTGATGCTTACACTTTACTCTTTAACGTTCCCCATAAATAAAAATCCCATGGAGATAGGTGAGGGAAACGAGGTAGCCACTATCCTCGACTAATTATTGTCACCTTACACACTTCGCAATTCATGCGCAGAATTCACAGCAGTGTGCACTATAGCACAGCCACACAATCTTTCGTTTCTTGTTGCGGGGGAAAAAAATTATTTAAAATAAAACTTTATATAAATGTGTGAATCAATTGTTGTGTCATAAAATATGGGACCGATAATTCTACACACACTCACTGCACACTAAACCCTAACTTTTGCAGCATGGTGAAGAACTTCATGAATAATATGGGAAGTTTCAGTAAACCAAAATTGTTTTCGGAGATGTAGGAAATGTGTTCACGTTGAAGGTCATCAATTTTAACATCTGTTGTGATGCAGGTAAGCCTAATGTAAGTTAGCACAGAGTTAGTGTCCCATACTCATTACTTGCCGGTTGTTTACATGTAACTCTGGCAAAGGGCACACTGGTCCTCGCTTAGTCCAGTGCCGCCACTGCCACCGCAGGTGTTATGCGTAACTGTGAACACACTGTATTAGAGTATTTATTTTGACCCGTTTCATTTTCTAATGTATCTGATACATCAGATATTTGTGTAAATGATATACAAAAGATAAATGTGAATTTGAATTGGATGGATGTTGCATGTCAAATTTTTAAATTAAGCTTATTCTTAAAAGTTAACTGGTTAATAGGTTTTCAGCTCATTTGTCTTCTAGAGATAAACAAAAGCAACATATTTAGATACATTTTCAATTACCCATTTTTGACTTATTCAAAAGTATTAGATTAATAAATACTTCCCCTCTTCAAGGTTTATTAGCCTCCTGTTGGACTTTGCCTTTTGAAAATCTGAATACGTCTGTGGGAAACCTTTCTACAAATGTTCTAAGAGATATCACAACAAAATATAAGAATACTTAAGACTGAGTGCATTGTATTTGGAGAGAATGAGAGAAAAAGACTGAAAATAGGTGCCATTTTGGAGAAGAATTAACCAATAGTAGAATTTATTGCAGAGAGTTTTAAGTGTAAGTAGTTTTCTTATTTGACGGGAGCACGGTAGATAATTTTGTTCGCCAAATAAAGGGTAATGGATGTAATTCATTAACAGAAAATTTAAAAGGAAGTATATTGGTTTTGAAATTATGACCAAATATAAATATTTATTTTTATGTTTACAGTTGGATGCGTCTTGGCATGCTGGTAGAACCTAAAGGCAAGGTGCCTGTAAAAGTTATAGCTAGAACTTTTGCTTCAGGCAAGACAGAAAAGCTGGTGTACCAGTGTTTACAAGATCTTGGGCTTCCGAGTGGCAAGGTAATTGCAAATTACATATAACAAATCTTTGCAGCCATTTACTTTGAGATTTTGCATAACCTCATTTTTGAAGAAAAGTACTCCAGCGAAATTAATGGTGTGCAAAACTGCAAATAGTTTTTCAATGATAAAAGTTATAATGAAACAGCTGAAAGTTATGTTTGTGAACTAAAATCCCTTACTGAAATGAGACAAACTTTATTTGGACGTAAGGTTGTGACAGCCCATTTTTGCTGAAGAAAGATCTAAACCAGTTACTTAAATAAGAAGGTTGTCCAGACAATCCCACCCCAAAATATTAAAAAAAATTACAAATGTAAACAAAAATCACAATTGCAAATAGGGGTAAAGTAATAAAATGAAATCTGCTAAATTAAAATTAAATATATGTAGCTTGATATGTGTAACCATAAAAACCCAAGTCAGGGAAACTACAAATAAAGATTCAATACAGTTACAACAAACAGCAACTTATGTAATAGAAATACACACAACCAAACATGTTATATTAGTTGCATCAAGCTAATTCTGGGATTGTGACCATGATTATCATTTTCAACGCTGTTGACCTTCAGAAAACATTTTGTGTTGAGAGAATACATGAGGCATATGAAAGGATGAGCTCACTGAATTGTTCTGCCTGCCTCTGTTGCGTGATGGTTAGCGTGTCTGCCTCATGTTCAAGAGGTCACGAGTTCAAATCTCGTTAGGTTAAGTTATCCAGATAAGTTTTTACTGAGGTTTTTTTCTGAGATTTTCCCTTATCCTGAGAAGACAAATGTCGGGTAACTTAAAGCTCTATGGACCTCGGGCTCATTTGAGCATCATTTCACCCATTTCATTCATTCACCGTCCAATATGACACTATGTTGGAGAATGTTAAACAAACAAACAAACAAAAAAACTGAATTGTTCTCTTAATCGTCACACCAAATCCCTCCTCATATGTCCTCCAATAACTCGAAAGATCACATCAATCAGCTCTAATTTACTTGGATTCCAGGATTATTATTGCTTATATATGATCTGCTTTTGTATTATTGCTTGACAAATTTTATAGCATTTCAAAAATGGAGGAAAAAGAAAATATTAAAATTTTATGAAATTCTAATTTATTTGTTCATTTAAATTCCCCTGTTAATTTTTATAAATGCAAAAATGGTGACAGATTGAATTGAGTCTGTGGGAAAAATGGAGAGAGCTTAAATGATGCTGTATTTTAAATAAGAAAAATTGAAGCTATTAACAGTGAAGCAACAAGATTCTAAAGTAAGAACAAATTAGAAACTAAAAACTTCACTTATCTTAGTAATGTTGCAGTTCTTTTTGCACAAAACTGACCCAGGGTTTCAAGTTGTCTCCAACTCATTCTCAAAGAGTTGGAATGAAAAAATGAGAATGAGTTGGAGACAACTTAAAACCCTGGGTCAGTTTTGTGCAAAAAGAACTGCAACATTACTAAGGTAAGTGAAGTTTTTAGTTTCTGATGCTGTATTTACTAAATCAAGAGCTTGCTACACTATACTCTGGGACTTTTAAATTTTAAATTACAGAATTGTCAGATGTAAAAAGATTCCAAGACCCATAAATGATTAAAAACAATATTCACTATTTCTCATAGCCCAGCATCGCTAAGTTTGCCATAGGCTGCACTGCATTACTTTAAGAACTGTAAACAATTTAATTTAGCATTTAAGCTTTCCTTAGTTTATGGCAGTGATATTTCATGAAATAAATTATCCTCTCTTTACAGAATGATACAATTGAGCCTGTGGATTTCACATTTGAGAAATTCTACTCACTATATCACAAGATCTGCCCACGTAATGATATAGAAGAACTCTTCCAGTCAATGTAAGCAAAGCTTTTAATACATTAAGATTTAGTCAAGTGTTCATTACCTCCAGCTAATCTGCATTCTCCAAGAGTTTATAGAGAAACATAGATTGCACGATTTAATATTGACCCATAGTTTGGATATTTAGAACAGTCTGATTTTATAATTCACAGTTTATATTTTGAATTTACTTGTAAAGATACACATTATTGTCTCTTGTTTAGCTTAGGAGTGCTTAAAAGTTTCATTTTGACTGTAAATTTTGTTTTCGAAACAACAGAACATATTTTCAGAAGACCTAGCGGAATAATTATCATGTATTGGGATCTGAGATTCAAGAGGAAGGTAACATATTGAATCCTTTTGAAATACTCAGTTTTGCAGGTAACATATATTGGCCCTCAAAGTAATCTGGCAAATATCTCGTAGCCTTTGTAAACACATTCAGTATTTGAAATTGTGTTGTTGTTGTGTTAGCTAATGCTGGATTTCTGACAATGAAGTCATTAATCCTCTTGCTCTCCAATATTTTTCACTGATCGATGGGGCACTAGCCGTGGCCGGGCATATTTGAAGGTGGTCTCAATCCATTTCCTCTTGCAGATCACATAAAGAGCAGAGTGGTGAAGAATATATCCCAATTCTCTTTAAATGTTTTGCCAGACAATCATGTCCTGTAATCAACCTGAAGGTTGCAACTGCTGTTTTTCGAGGATACTCAGGAATTACTGTTTGAATGTTTGGTAGTTCCCATCTTTTATTCTTTGATTTTTCATAGTAATATTTTGCAATAATTGTTTTGAATTCAGAGTTGACTAATCTTTTAGTTGCATAAAATGGTAGATTAACTATAGATTTTTGTACGTTGCTGGTACCTTATTTGAAATTGTGGATAGGCTTTGTTTCAGTAATGTTAGCTCAATATCTGAGTATTTCACTGTTGCAAACACATAATTCCAAATGTCTTTTTTGTGTGCTGTTTTCTTGAGCTAATTTGATTTTCTGTATCAATATGGTCACATTAATGAAAATAAAGTTACTGTCTGACCACCAGAAGAAGGTGAGTTATAGGAGTGGCCTATATAAACATTTTCTACTGTCCCCATCAGTATTTATGCAGGCTAGTATTATATGCATTCATAGTGTTGTCAGGTAAATGTGCAATACCTATCACATTAGTCCCATGCAAGTATTAGTTCTGGCAGCATGGGTGATACACACACGCATACACACACACCTCATAGTAAACAAATCAACTCAGTGAGCAGATAAACAGCTCAAGCCCTCACTCACACTTCAGACCCTTCTCGGCTTCTTCTTGTGATCAGACAGTACTTTGCTTGAATGCTCAAAATACCTAAGTGGGAAACATGCTTAGAATATAAATTGTTCATCACAGAAACATTAATATGAGTCCTTTCCATGCAAAATTGCCTTATAGCAGCAGAAATCTTGGATATTGGCCTATTTGTGGTCTAAAAGCGCAATTTTGGTACCATAACATGTGATATAAGATACAGCAAAAAAGTAATGTATGAATGCAGAAGGGTTATATTTTTTAATGTAAGAACTTCTTAGGTACGTTTCTTATTAACAGTGTCACAAAGCTCCTGCTTAAAATAATTGCAATGTCTAATTAGCTTGCAGTAACTGGATTAAACTATGCGCTTCAGTTAAATATTTTAAGTAGGAGGTGATGACATTCCTAATGAATGAATATGTTGGATACCAAAGCATGTACACCTTGGGCTGCCCATGAACTTGAGCCCTACCCCGTCTGTCATTGGACAACCCTGTGATATTCTCTAAATACTTTTTGAGGTATGCTGTTTATTTTTGACTACTGTTAATAACCTTCAAACTTGTCTTTTCTTTGAGAGGTAGAACTGGAACTTAAAAAATTCAATGCCACAACTGGGATTTGAACCACAGACCTTCCGCTTACCGGGCGGCTGCTCTAACCACTGAGCTATTGTGACAAACTGCCAGAATGGCATTAAATTCTCAAACCAGTTCGTATTTCTCCTGGTAAACCACAAAGGCAGTCTCACATCAGAGACAAATTACCCCAATGGTGACTTACTATTGTAAGTACTTTATATCCCAGGATTAAATAACCTTCACATGGTAATTATTATTTATTTATGCCAACAGTAAGTTTGTTGGCATAAATAAATAATAATTGTCTTTTCTTTTTGCTATTGTCTCTTGTTTCACTTATTTTCACCAACTTCTTCTATACTTTCCATTTCCCCAAATTTATTACTATTTTAAATCACCCATTTCATTCTAAAATTTATTTCCCCCTCTTAATTTTTTTCTTATGTTTTATAATCATTTGTTAATAGTTTCCTACACCTCAGTAATTCACTTTATCTCCTTATCACTTCCACTTCCTTTCCTCATTTTAACTTCTACTTTTTATAATACCTACTTGACTTTATCCCTAAACTTTTATTTCCATCCTCCCTACCATTCCTGATTATGGTTAACCTAATCACTTGTTCTTCCTTGTCGCATGGCACAGGGTAGCATTTTGCTCCCCTTTATTTTTTTTTTATTTGTCTTTGTTTTTGTTTTCCTATATATCAACACATGTTTACTATCTGATACCCACTTTCTTGAAGGTACTATCTTTCCAAGTATGTGCTTGTCTTTTTTGCTTGCCCTTTTTCCATTCCATTCTACCCACATACATAATGCCTATTTCTCTATCCTCCCATTCCATCTGATCATACAGCATATCTTATTCACTTGGTTTATTTGCACTTAACTTTGAAGTTGCCCCTTTGCTATTTGAGCAATTTGCACTAAGATCTTTGCCTTCAAGGCCACCCACTGTTTCCTTTCCTTTCCTTTTTTTTGGGGGGGGTCTGTTTCAGTGTGTTAGAGGTTGTATATGAACTTCTAAATTTTGCTAGAATGTTTCTTCTTCCAAATCTAAATGTTTCACTTATTTTATTGTTACTTATGATCATCTGTAGCCTCTTCTCCAGAACTTCCTGTACCTCTTACCTTGGATCGATGCCTGTCCTTTTTTTTTATTCCTACAATCACCAAGTGCAAATAAAAGTGATATAGTAAAAGTTACATCCTGTGTTCATTCATTTCACCCGTACCATGACCTGGGATAGAAAAAGACTCTCATAGCTCAACTCCAAACATATTATTAAAAAGTCAGCACCACATTCTTAATGAGAAATTTGGCAATTAAATTACAGTGGTGATAAACATGCATTTTTGGCCACTGCAGTGTCAGTCCACAGATACAGTGAATGAAATGGGTGAAGCAATGCTCTAATGAGCCTTGGATACAGAACTTAAGATTATATAAGATTGTCTTATGAGGATAAAGGAAACTTTCGGTAGAAACAGAATTAAATATATGGAATTATGTATAAATATCTCAGGATCCATAAATATTAGAGTTGCATTAAATTTGTATCTGCTTACAATAGATGGAAATATAAAATGCATAAATCAGTGACAGAGCACATAAAAATTTTGCCAGAAATGCGTTAAAGTATAGAATTTTATATTTATCTGATGTTTTGTTTCTCTCTTCCATATCCTCTCTTCTCACAAACAGTGTGTACTTTGTTCTAAAAATTGCTTTTTATTTTTGGTGTTCAATAAACCTTAAAATGCATTTTTCTAGTGAATATCTGATACATAATTTTGGGTGAAATAAAATCGTCCCTCTTCCTTCTATAGGCAAGTGATCTCTTAAGAGAATTTATGTCTAAGCATTTGAGCAACAAGTCCTACTCATGTTTTGGAAAGGTGTAAATTTTATTACATAAAATTTGAAGTGCATATAATAGCTCATAATTTTGCTCTTTATTTCAGAACACAGGCCAAGGCTGAAACCATTAATTTAGACCAATTCATTACATTCTTAAATGAAAAACAACGAGATCCACGTCTAAATGAAATTTTGTACCCTTTATATGATGAGAAGAGAGCAATAGAAATTATTAACACATATGAGCAGGATGAAGCAGTAAAAACTGAAAGTAAGTACATGGGTTGTTTAATTTACAGTGTACATTCTGTTTGAACATTTGTTGTAAACTGATGCTGGTTCAGGGCACTGCATGGGATTATTGCTTTTCTGATGTGTCTTTCATCATCTCATTTAGACAAGTTGAATTATGTGTAAAATCCTTGGAAGATCCGAGGTAAACCCCAGACACCACTATAGTGGGAGAACAGGGAAGTTGAAGAATTATGTGTAAAGACATGTTTTATCACAGCATGCCATAGTAAATACTTTCTGCACACATATTAGGTCTAAACAATCAAATTGCAGTGTTTTCTGGTACAGTATCATCTCAGTTATATTTTCAAAGGGAGATACTAAAAGTATAAATGAGAAAACATAATAGTGAATTTTTTTTATAGAACTGAAACTGTTTTGCTGGATTATTACTCAAACTAATGTATTATTATAAGAACAAAATAAATTAAACAAACGCATAATACACTATAGTACCTATATGTATGCCAGTACTGCCTTGTTTGTACATTAGAATAGGGGAATGCAGTAAGTTTCAGCTGAGAGTCAGATCGTTTAAGAACTGCTGTTCTCTTTGCATGAACAAGAGTTAAAAAAAAAAAAACAAATAATAATAATAATTGAGAAAAGTATAAACATTTGAAACCAGGTTGAGAAGACTGCATAACTGGTTGGGAGGGATCGGAGTGCTGACCATGTCCCACCTCGAATGCTGCACCCCACTCATGATGCCTGTGGTGGGCTGGGGGATGCAGTAGTCAGGCTGCAGGCCTTGGCCTGGATGGGCTGTTATGTCATGGGATTACATTTATAAATATTTGAAAATTAAAATCAAAAAGAATTATCTAGCAAATGGCTATCTCCACAAACTGTTTTGCATGAATTGTGTACTTCAACTAAATCTGCAGTGTTTGTCTAGTAAGAGTTTGTCTATCTCTTATGGTTTACAGTTATGCAAAAGTCATTCAAAATGAAGGGGCTTCAGAAGCTATTCCCAGAAAGTTCAAGCTATATTTTTCATTTGTCATATCTAAAACATGGTATTTTAAACAAAACGGTTAGAGCTGTTTTTGAGAAAATGAAATTTTAGAAAACTATACCATGTAGGCTAATTTTGGGTAGATGGATTATCTTCAAAATCTTTGTGTTGTGTCATGTCCTGGGAAGATTGACATTTAGCCAACTTTTCGTGCTATTCATGCACACACACACATGCACATATGTACATAAACTCCTTTATCTCCTGTTTCTAAAAATATATTTTATTTATTTTTTTTTTTTAAACTTTTATATACCTTTTTATTCGGGGAATCTCAAAATATGTATTTCTGGTGAAATCACAATATTTTGGGTGGAGTACAGTACTTCTTATGCTCAATGTTACTTTACACTGGTTTAAAAAATTGTCAGCTATTCTTTGTTTTTGTTTTTATTTTTCCACAGTAATATACTAATCAATTATTATGTGCATTAATCACAGAAATACTTTTATCATTTAGGGTTTATAATCAAAAACAATGATGTGAATTTCCAAAGATTGAATTGCCTTGTGCACTGTGAGAACACTTATTAAAGGGATGTAAAGAAGTGCGATTTAACTGGTTTTGTTTTGTAATAATTTGCATTGTATCTCCTTTGAGTTATATATCTTTTATTTCTTTACAGAGCAATTTTCAAAAGATGGATTAATTCGTTACCTGATGTCTGACGAAAATGCACCAGTATTCTTGGATCGTCTAGATATATACATGGACATGGACCAACCGTTGGCACATTATTACATTAACAGTTCCCATAATACATATTTAAGCGGCAGACAGTTTGGTGGAAAATCATCCGTTGAGATGTATCGCCAAGTTTTGCTAGCAGGATGCAGGTAATTTATTTTGTGAAATATTTGAGCTTTTCTTCTAAATTCAGAAGTATGTGTATATAATAAATATATATATATATATATATTTATGCTAACAAACTTACTGTATATATATATATAAAATTGTGAACAAAGGAAACTGATAGTATGCTTAAAATTTACAGTAAAACTTTGCTTATAGGTTTTCCAGGGGACCAACGGAAAAAGAAATGTATAGGGGTGAAAAATGCATATATGAAAATCAGTAAATACAAAGTGGAAAATTTATACAAGATATGGGTTATAGTAAGGAAGTGAACAACGAGAAAAATAGGATTGTTTAACTATAATCAGCAATATGAAACAGTACAAAAACAAGAGAAATGCACCCAAATATATATAAATATGTACAAAGAAAGTTGAGTCATTTTGCAAAGTAATCGTTATTTGGCTTGTTTTTTGTTGGCTGTAGCCATGGCGTAAACAGTATTTTCAAACCTGTACAATATGACCATTATTTCCTCATATGTTATGGCGCATCACAAAATGTTTGATAGTCCATAAACCACTAACACCATCAGAAAAATCCACTGGTTTATGGTGCTGCTCTGCAGTAGACGGAGCAACCCTAAGTTCATAGCAATTTCTGTGCATTTCATATTGCCAACTTCGTTCATTACATTCAAAATGCATAGTTTTTCAGCATTCGTGATGCACTTCCTTTTCCTTTTACCCATGTTCACTAATGAAGTTAATCACAACTGAAGCACAGCGCACAAATGACTGGAACAAGTACGGTTTGGTATTTCACAACTTTGCTTGAAAATATGTTCAAGGTGTTCTCACTTCAATGCTGAGGGATGTTTTTGAGAAATGTCAGTGCAAGTCAAAAGTTTCAGCTTTGAATATTTCTTGAGATTATAAGAACAAAACCATCATAAACGTATAAATGGTGCATTTTGCTCCTGATGACAGTGTAAAAATTGTATAAATGAAAAGTCATATAAACAAAATAATTTGTCATAATATTTTATAGGATTTTTCTGGGACTGCCAAAAAAAAAAAAAAACATAAGTGTACAAAACGTATAAGTGTAAAACATAAAAGAAGTTTTACTGTATTTGATAGTTATTTTTGAAAAGATGACAAAGGTGATTTCAAAAATAATGTACACTACATAAGTGATCCAGTTTTGTGGAGAGCATGTAATGAACCCCAGTTTTTCCTTTTTAGGAGCAGCAATCAAATTAGATATTCATAAATTACATACAAAAATAAATAAAGCAAAACTGTTAGCAAACACTATACTTTACTTTCATGTTTGATGTTTTCACTTTCTTTGAAAGGACTTTTTAGTTGAAGTTCGCTTCTTTGCTCCTTTTCTTTTTAATGGAAAAAAACAACTTCACATTTTAAAGGCTGATACAGCTTTGCAAGCTCTCAGTACTTCAATAAATAGTGGCATCCTTTCACCTTTGGATCATCTTCTCCGTCCTACTTGTACCCTTTTCTCATTCTTCACATTATAGCTGTCTCCCATGCTTCCTTCGTGAACTTGTAACTCAACCATAATGACTTTCTCATGCATTACAAGTGAAGCTAGTGGCACAAACAATTTTGGAACATCTCTCACATATGTAAGATTTAAAGTTTTCACGGCGCACGTTATTTATTACAGTTTCACGGGCGATCAGCAGTGTGAGGTTTTAAAAATATTGAGCTTTCGGCCATTCTAAACTCCATGACCTTCGTCAGAATGAAAAAAATCTCTCACATACATAATCAAAAATGAGTAATAATCGAATAAAAGTTTGTATGCATCAATCACAAGTTGTCCATTGTATGATCTTCAAGAGGATATGGGTGAAGACCATCTTCAGTGATACCCAGTAGATAAGATTGCATATCTGTTAAAAATGCTGTTCCATCAGAATTAGCATTAGCGAATTCCGGGTAGGTGCAAAGTTATCCTGAGTTAATAAATAATAGTAAAGTAAGCAACATTCCCATGCTGAAGGGGAAGTGAGGATCTGTATGACAGAATTTCATCTAACCTGACACATTAATGTCCTCTAGCTCAATAACAAGAGTTTTATGCACCAACATTCCCGATAAACTACTGGAATATAATCCCTGAATCATGCCTTAAAACTAGTCAGTGTCATTCTGACTCGCTCTTTATACAGGGTGATTCAAACATATGTATACAAACTTTGGACATGAATTCCTTATATCGAAAGAAGAAACAAAGTTCTTATGAACTTGTGTCCCATAATCCGATGTTTTTTCATTATTAATGGTCTTGCAGGTCCAGTCTCGCAACTTCATTTATGCACTAGTTCATAGAATGCTTTGAAGCATTGGCTAATTGTATGCTACGCAATGGTAAAGTGTTGCCATGAAGACTTGTTTACAATTGTCATTAGTCTGTTTTCAACATTTTCATTTAGTACATCTCAGTAGTGAGTTAACTGCATGTGTTTCAGTCAACCATGGCAGGGTATTCATTTCATGAGCGGGTGGACATTATTTTTATGATGGTCACGCGAATGTTAACAGATGCAAGGCTAAATGGCTGTATCAGGTGGTGTTTCCAAACTGACAACAGCCGAGTCATCCAACCATTGCTACTGTTTATCGTCATATTGCTGAGTCTGGAACCATTGCATTGTGAGCTTTTGATCAAAGAAGACCAAGAGATGCTCTTATGCTGGACCAAGAACAAAGTGTACAGAATGTTGAAGATGATCCAGGTATCAGCTCAAGGCAGTTGGCTCTGGCATCCTGTACATCTCGAAGTACAGCTTGGAGGGTGCCTTATGAGCAGCTTTTGCATCCGTATCAACATGTGCAGGGCCTTTCACCTGCTGATTACCCACCACAGGAGAGCTTTTGCCAATGGTTTCTAGCACAAGCAGCCAATCCACTGTCTTGTCAGTTTTGTTTACACATGAGACAATCTTTGGAAGAGATGTAATTACAAATTTCCACAACGAACATGTATGGGCATACTGTAGTTCAGATTAAATATCTGTAACAGTTTAGGGTTGTGTGGGCTGGAATTGTAGGTGCCTATCTGGTATGTCCATATGTTGTCCCACCATATTCTACAGGTGCTGTCTACAGGGACTTCATCCAGTACTCTCGTCTGGATTTATTATATGAAGATGTACCCTGCAAATCTGATGAAACATGATTTATGCATGATGGAGCTCCAGCAAATTTTAGTCATATTGTTCGAGATGCACTGACTGGTACCTACCATGACAGATGGATAGGTAGAGGAGGACCAGTTCCTTGGCCTGCACATTCACTGGACCCCAATCCTTTGGATTTTTATCTCTGGGGGCATGTTAAGTTAATGGAGCAAATATCCCAGATGAAGAAACTCAACATGTTGTGGAAGCCCATGAAACCCTTTGACACCATCCAGAGTATTTGAAAGGTTGCGACAGTTCATGATTCAATGAGTGCATGCATTATTATTTATTTATTTATGCCAACAAACTTACTGTTGGTGTTTTTAAACACACAAGCCGTGTGTGGGCAAAGTTTGAGAGGTAGAACTGGAACTTAAAAATTCAAATCACAGTTGTGGCATTGAATTTTAAAGTTCCAGTTCTACCTCTCAAAGAGTGCATGCATGTCTAGAATGAAGAGCCCATTTTGATAATTTGTTAATAGGTTTAAGAGTTGACAAGCTATGAACGTAAACTTTTATTAACAATAAGAAAACACGTGAGTGAGTGAGTCAGTCAGTCAGTTATTAGGGCTTAAGGGCCCGTTGAGCTAGGTCATTAGAGCCCTGAAAACACAAGAGTATGGGACATATGTTGTTGTTAGCTAATGCTGGATTTCTGACAATGAAGTCATTAATTCTCTTGCTCTCCAATATTTTTCACTGATATTGAAGAGAGCAATAGCAGTAATAGTAACCGCTTTTTAGAGAGCACCATATATGACATATGGGACATATGTTCACATAATGTAAGGAATCCATGTGCAAAGTTTGTAAAAGTATTTTTGAATCATTCTGTATATGAGCCACTGGAGCAAGTATTGACTGCCCATGACTGGGAAACCCTTCCTTACTGAGCCCCTCAGTGTGGACATGAGTCCATTTGATTATGGCCATAACCCAAATTGAAAATTTACATTATTAATGACTTGAGTGCAACTGTGACCATAACACATCCAGAGCTTAATATCAAAGAACAATTAAACAACATCCAAAAGCTACCTGAACATTGAGAAAGTTTCATTAAGTGATTACTGTAATTATTGTGATTACTGTTGATGCAAGTTGAATAAAAAAATTACAATTTTTGGCCATTGGGTAACCTTGTATAATATACTGTAGTATTTTAATTAGAATCTCATAATGTGCATATAATATTGAATATATTCTACTAAATGACACTATCTGACCAATTATTCATTTATGGAATGCTTTAAAAAGAGTGCAATCAAAATAACACATGAAATTTGTTTCATTCTCTAAAATTCTTTTGTTTTTATTTTAGTGATAATGCAAATCTTGGTTCATATGCTGCTTATATGTTGTATAAGTTAAGTTTTTTTATTCTCTTTCTGATAGATGTGTTGAACTCGATTGCTGGGATGGTTTAGGAAAAGATGAAGAACCTATAATAACCCACGGAAAGGCCATGTGCACAGATATTCTGTTTAAGGTAATCAAATAATGTTTCTTTTAGTGGATAAATTTTTGGCTCAAATAATGTTTAATGGTAAGTATTTAAACACAGTAAATGAAATGAGATCAAGAAAAATGTAGATTTTTGAATGTATAGATACAGAGAAACTTAATGAACTATCAACCAATGTATGGTTATCATAGAGTTGTTCATAGACTCAACACAACAGTTTTCTTAACTGATTTAAGACGTTTTACTTACTAGCTTTGTGAAAGGAAATGCTAAAACTGGCCACCAGCATAGTCCATGAATTTGTGGTAATGTAATCCCATGGTGCAACGGCCCATCCAGGCCAAGGCCTACTGCCCAGCTGCTGCATCCCATACCATTCACCACCTTTACGTGTCATGAATGGGGTGCAGTACTGCGGGTAGGACGTGGTCAGTGCCCTGGTTCCTCACGGCTGATTGTTGATGTGGTGTTCTCGACCAGGGGCCACTACTTTTCAATCAAGTAGCTCCTCAGTTGGCCCCTGGACCTGGTCTCCCAGTGACAGAATATCCCCCACACTGGTACCAGAAATTGAACTTGGGTTCTCTGCTTGGTAAGCAGCAGTGCTACTACTGCGCTAAGGAGATGACCATAAATTTGTGATACTCTTTGAAAACTTATGTACAATTAATTGCACTAAACTTTCAACTATTGTATTTCCTGGCAGATACTTTGTTTCAATTCATCCAGGTTATATCTGTTTTGTCTTGTATGTGGATTGGATAGCTTTGAAAATGTGCTGGATGCAACTTGAAACTAGTCAGCAATTGAAGAACTTGCAATAGTACTAAGATAAGTGAAGCTTTTAGTTTCTAATTTGTTCTTATTTTAAATGGAAGAGCTGCACAATCCACAACATCCAACTCTATCGCATACTCTTTTCGCCACAACTATACAATGGCTTGGAGAAAGGGGTACCTTTACAATCAGCAAGCATGACTGTGCTGTTCCAAGGAGGTACAATGTATGCACCGAAGTTGGTGGTCACCATATCAAACCTTACTTGTAGCAGATCAGAATGCTAACCATCCTTTGAAAAGCACAAAAACAATTCAAGTTTAACTGTTAACAGTGTTTATGAAAAATTATTAAGTTTCCTTTTTGTTCCTTTGGTTATTAATGAGTTGAATTGTAAAACAAGCAATGTACTGTCACACCTAACAAATTACTTGTAAGAGAGGTTGCGTTAAAAACATGTTTTCAAACAGTTGTAGAATAGAAACGGTACATTTCTGGACATAGGTTCAAGTATCTACTCAGTCCCCTCTACAAGTCCTAGAAGTTTATAAGGTGAATTTTAGAGCATCCTGTATGTGCATTGGAGAAAAACTTTAGGTCGGTTTATAGTTCATTGGTTTTTGTCTGTATGAATGAGTGTTAGGAACTTTTTGTGTTTCAGTAGAACCTTGGGAATTTTAATATCCTTCCCCTTTTCTCTCTTCTTCCCAGGCGTTGACATAGAATTATCAATAGAATTTTAATAACATGAACTTTAT
Source organism: Tenodera sinensis (assembly GCA_030765045.1). Classification (NCBI taxonomy): domain Eukaryota; kingdom Metazoa; phylum Arthropoda; class Insecta; order Mantodea; family Mantidae; genus Tenodera; species Tenodera sinensis. The sequence continues at coordinate 37,768,722 of CM060973.1, forward strand.
TACTGTTTAGGATGTGATATATGCCCTGCGTGACACAGCTTTCGTGACTTCAGATTTCCCTGTGATACTTTCATTTGAAAATCACTGCTGCAAAGCCCAGCAGTACAAACTAGCTAAGTATTGCAATGATATCCTTGGGGATCTGCTACTAAAGGAATCGATTCCTGATAGTCCGGTAAGTTTTATTGTACATAGTGCCATAATAGTAACCTTTGCATGCTTAGAATACCAATAAATGTTTATCTCATAAAAATGTTGTGTTGTAAGAGGTAGAACTGGAACTTAAAAATTCAATGCCACAACTGGGATTTGAACCACAGACCTTCCGCTTGCCGGGCGGACGCTCTAACCACTTTGCCCACACACGGCTTGTGTGTTTAAAAACACCAACAGTAAGTTTGTTGGCATAAATAAATAATGATGTTGTGTTGTGTTTCTTTTCCTCTGACAATAGTTATGTTATCAGATCACAAATACCCGAATTGATGAGAAAAATTTTGAGAGAATAAATCTTTCAGCATTGAAATGGTGGTATGGTTATTCTCATGCTAAACTCTGCTTCTGACACTAGAGCTGGGTTCTCCAGTTCCCCTGCCTCTCATTCCACCAATTGCTCCATCATCACCTCTCCATTGATCCATTTCACCTGCATTTCATATCATTCTCTTCCTCAGTATCATACCTGGTGCTGGGCTGACAATCCACTCCCAGGTCTTCACTCTGTTTGGTCCATAGATTCATCTGCTCTCTGACAGGCATTTGACCATAGGCAGAGGTTTGTAAGTCCTGCATAAGGGAAGGGTAGTCAGGTAAAGAAAGAAAGAAAAAATCTATTGGTGACAAAAAAAAAAAAAAAACCAAACAGTTTGGTATAGTAGGGACCAAGAAAATGCACGTTCACTTTCTCTGTATGTACCTAGTTAGTGGAACAAATTGCATTCTGAGATTTCACTGAAAGTACATGTTCTGAGGCCCCCTTTGTGCATGCATGCATGCACACACATGCTTAACTCAAAAAAAAATTCAGATAAATATCAAACTTGGTGTGTATTTTAATTTCAGAATCGGACAAACATGTGACAAAAATTTTTAAGATTACTCCACCCCAAAGTACCCTTTACATGGAAATTTATATATTTATTTTCTCAAAAGCGGCTATTATGATTTTGATTAAAATGCCATATATATAATTTTAAATAAGAAATAAAATGTATACATGAAATTTTATGGGAATAGGCTGTGAAGTTCTATTTTATTCAAAAAGACAACACTGAACATTTTTGGTGTGCTATGTTTCTAAAAACAAATACGGTTTGCTTACATTTCACTTTCTAATGTTATTGCTATGTAGTTCAATTTGCTCTAATAGTTTAATTATCATTGAAAGGTTTTGTGTTTACCCAAAAATGAATTTGACCATAGAACATTTCTGGGCTGTGATTTTTTACAATTTTAGATCATTATTAATGCCTATAACAGATTAGAAATGATCACATGGATGTATGGGATTATATGGAGGAGAAAAGGTTACAAATGAAAATGGAAAGAGATTGATTGAATTTTGTATAGAGAACCAAATGCTAATAGGAAACTCACTTTTTCAGCATAAAACTATTCATAAAATTACATATGAAGCTGAAGGAAGGGAGGGTAAAAGCATAATAGATTACTTCATATACCCAAGTGCACTCCGATATGCCTTTATGGATGTAAAGGTTATCCGAGGTGCTGAAATTGGTACAGATCATAGATTACTGGTTGCAATAACAAGGATACAGAAATTCAGAAAAGAGAAATCCAAAAGATATGAAAAGATACAAGTAAAGAAGCTATCGGATCCAGAAAATAAAAATCAATATAGGGAGCTAATTGAGCGAAAAATGAGTACATGGGAAATAGAAGACGATATGGAAATAAATGATATGTGGCAAAAGTTTAAGGTTGGAATTATAGAAACTGCAACAGAGGTATGTGGAAAAACGACATTGAATTTTAAAAAGAAATGTACAAACTGGTGGACAGAAGAGGTAAAAGCAAAAGTGAAAGAGAAAAAAGCAGCCTGGAGAAGATACTTAATATCTAAAGCGGAAATGGATAGAACAAACTATGTACAAAAACGAAATGAGAGTAAAATGGCCGTCAGGGAAGCAAAACAAACGTCATGGGAAAATTTTGGAAATGAAATTGAACATAACTTTATAGAACACAAGAAAAAATTTTGGAATATAGTTAAAGGATTGAAAGGAATACATGGAAAACCAGCAACAAACCTAAGAAACGAAGAAAATGAATTAATTATAGGCAGGAAGAATATATTAGAAGAATGGAGGAAATACTATGGAAAGAAGTTTGGAAATACAATAACAGAGCAAAGTGAACAAAATGAGATAAGGATTGAAGAAGAAGAAGGCACTGATACAATCACGGAAGATGAAGTAACAGAGGCAATAAGGAGAATAAGAGTGGGGAAAGCGGCTGGAATTGACGAAATAGCACCTGAGTTTATAAAATATGGAGGACCAAGCATGATAAAAATATTAACAAAAATATTTAAGAGAATATGGATAAATAATAACATCCCTGAAGAATGGAAAAAGAACATTATAATACCAATACACAAAAAAGGAGATAATAAAGACTGTAATAATTATAGAGCAATATGTTTATCCTCTGTTGTATATAAATTATATACAAGAATATTAGAAAGGAAATTAAGAAATATTATAGAAGGTGAGCTGGAAGAAGAGCAAGCAGGTTTTAGACCTAATAGACAAACCCAAGATCATATTTTCACACTAAGGACAATGATTGGGAAATTAATGGATAAAAACAAACAAATATGTCTAGCATTTTTAGATCTAAAGGCAGCCTTCGATTCGGTGCCCAGAAAACATCTATGGGAAGCTCTGACAAAGAAAAACGTACCGAAACAGCTAATTACAGCAATCCAAAGTGTATATGATGGATCAAAGGGGATAGTCAGAATAGAAGGAGAAACATCTAAGGAATTTAATATAGAAAAAGGAATCAAGCAGGGAGATAGCCTCAGCCCATTACTTTTCATTAATTTTATGGATGAAATAATAAAAATATGTAAAAGGAGGACACCAAGAACACAAATAGGATATTGGAATATGAGACTGATTCAAATACAGTCACTGATATATGCAGACGACATAATATTAATAGCAGAAAATGAGGAAAAATTACAGAGATGCATGATAGAATGGGGAGAGGAACTCGGAAGAAAGGGAATGGAAATAAATACTAAGAAAAGTAAAGTAATGTGTATTTCAAAAGAACTGGGACAGGAAATATCTATTAAACATAAGAATGAGAAAATAGAACAGGTGGATATGTACGAGTATTTAGGAACGATCTTTACGAGTGATGGACGATGGGATGAAGAAATACTAAATAGGAAAAGGAAGGCAAATAAGATGTATTACCAATTTAACAAAACTATCCTTGGAAAGAAAGAAGTAGCACTAAAAACAAAAATGCAGTTATATCAATCGGTATTGGTCCCTACGCTTACATATGGAATAGAAAGCATTCCACTGCAAGATAAGCAAATAAGTAAAATACAATCCAGTGAAATGAAATACTTAAGAAAAGCTGTAAATAAAACCAGGAGGGATAGGATAAGAAATGAGAGGATCAGAGAAGAAGTAGGTCAAGGATCACTGGAGGAGAAAATCGAACAAAAACAATTGAAATGGTGGGGACATGCATTTAGAATGGCAGAGGATAGTAAAGTTAAACAGATGCTAGAAGTAAGGGTACAAGGAAGGAGAGGAGTAGGAAGACCCCGGATAATGTTTGAGGACAGAATGGAAAAGATTGGAAGAAAAAGGAACAAGACAATGGAAGAAATGAAGAGAATGATGAGGGATAGGAATGACTGGAGAAGATGGATTTACGGAGCCACCCCTACGCTGTAAAGGTAGAAGGGAAAGAGGAAGAAGAAGAAGAACAGATTAGAAATGCATGTCAGAAACTGTAATCCAGTCTGTTGACAGTAAATTGAAATTGAAACTTGGTGAAGAAGTTCCATCTAAGGTAACATAAGAGAATTGAATGGTATACTTTCCTGCATTCAACACTCACTAGACCTAACTATGATGACATTAACCATTCCTCTGTTTTAACCACCAATTTGTTCTAATCAGATAATGATTAGTAATAGTGTTCCAAGTGCCAAATTGGACATAGTGAGATTATCATTTTACTGGTTCCAGACAAGTCTATTCTAGAAGTATTTGAGTCAACCTATAGACGCTTTTAGTTTCACTTAACTTAATTTTTCTTTACTATCATACCAAAGAAGATTCCCTGAAACTACTTAACCTACAGAACCCAGGTGTAAAATTCACCCTGGAAACAGAAAAAGTCATGAGGCAAAACAACAAAATAGAATTTGGCATTTACAGAAAACCCTCTCATACAGAGTTATATCACGGAAAACACTCTTAACCCAAAGTCACATCAATGTGCTATATTCCACAGTTTAATACACCAGTTAATAAACACACCACTGACAGATGAATATAAGAAAGAACACCAACACATCAAAACAATAGCTACAAAAATGGATTAAATTGTAAGAAAATACAAAAGACAAATACAAATAAAAGACATCACAACACTGAACGGATCTGACCCACAACCCGCATACAGTAAATTCACATTCCACCCAAAAATGCACAATAAATTCCAGAACTGTTCCAGGAGCATAACATTACAAGTTCAACCTGAGAAACCTACTAAACCATTCATTAAAAGGCACAATACTAGCCACTTCAAAATCTGATGTGCACCAAATAAAATACGAAGATTGCCCAAAAGTATACTTTGACCAAATTAAAAAGAGCCTGGAAATAAGACTAAAGGAACACATCAGAAACATAAAACTTAATTGTCAAATCAACCGTAGCCCATCATTTCTGGTCAACTCAGCACACAAGTTATCAAATTATTAAAACATATAAAAACTAGAGCTGATCTGATAATTTGGGAAAGAATACACAGAGGAAAGCTCACCTAGCCATGAATTTTGAAATACCACAAGCAGACAACAACTTGAAGTTTACATCCAGCAACCCAGATACTAGCACAATCACATCCACAACAGATTCTTACTCTTCAAACGCCAGTCAAGAAACCGTTGATAATAAAGACAATGCTTTTTGAAACGTGTCCAGATAAAAAGTAAGTGAAGTGAAACTAAAAGCGTCTACGTTGACTCAAATACTTCTACAAATCATTTGAAAAGTTTCACTGTTTATATCATTTTGTACATGTTTAGTGGAATAAAGTCTATTCCAGTTTAGCAAAAAAAAAAAAAAAAAAAAAAAAGATCCAACAGTTCCAGTGTCCAGTGCAACCATCTAACAAGAGTTTTAAAGATATCTATTACACACATTTTACAAGTGAATGAATATGTCTGTGATTTTGGAGCTTGGATCATTATTGCTAATCAGTCCAATTCACCCTGCAGTTAAATACTGCCCACTTCTACAAAATATTTCTGAGCACTACTGCATTTTTGGATTTAGTGCATTGTGAAATTCATGTCTTCAGTTGCATTAGAATATAAAGTGAGAATATTATTAAAACATTTGAACCTTAAGAGGTTGAAAATGGTAGCAGCAGTTCTGTAGTGTTCTTATGTAGTGTTAAAAACCTAACTCCCAAATAAGGAAAAATTGAAGCTATTAACAGTGAAGCAACAAGATTCTAAAGTAAGAACAAATTAGAAACTAAAAACATCACTTATCTTAGTATTATTTGCTGACCCTGGGTTTCAAGCTGTGTCAAGCTTTTAGTTTCTAATTTGTTCTTACTTTGGAACTAACTCCCAAAGTTTATCATCATTTGGACGTCACTGTTACTAATTCCTCCAAACAGCAGTTAAAAATAAATGTGTTTACAGCTGGAACCTGGAGTGCCTCTGCCAGCACCTAATCAGTTGAAACGCAAAATTCTCATTAAGAACAAACGTCTGAAGCCTGAGGTAGAAAAACAGGAGCTGGACTTGTTTATGCAAGGACAGTTTGTTATAGAAGATGAAGAGAAAGAAGATGCATCAGCTCCTGCAGCAGAGAAGAAGGAGGTTTGTATTACTCTGTTATAATTCTGATATGTGCATTTCAAAGTGTTGTCAAAAAATTTCAAAAAATAAAATGTAAGATCAATACTTTCTGAGTACTTATGAAAGAGCACAGTTGCATCTTTTGGATTAATCACAGGTCTTGATTGCTTTTTATAGTATCCTTAATTAACTAAATCTTTCCTTATTTGGCCTGTTAATTGCATAATCTTCCAGTAGAAATGGATACTGTATTAATATATATATGGCAAACATTAATGGCCATAGTTTTGATATACAGGGAGTCAAGTATACCATAATACTTCACAAAAAGTTAACACTTATGCAAAACTGGTATTGAAAAGCTTTCCTAAATTGTCATGAGCTGGGGGTTTTAAGGCGTATTCTAAAAGGTTAGTTAAGCTCATGACCAGGGACTTAGAGTAGCTGTCAGGAACAAGGCGATAAATGATATATAACATGCAGGTAATAGGGGAAGTGCTGCATTGCAACTGTTTCCAATCTTTCTCGGGAAATATTTGTACACATTATACACCATTTCTCTGGCTTAACTATGAATAACACAATGATTTTTTTGCATCTGCCATAGTCGAAACTGTTAACAAAATTGTCACACAATGGAGTAGGCTTATTGCTTGGAATTGTTTAATTTTATTAAGTGTAGGCTCACACATGCGCTCTGAAACAGACTACACCCAATTGGTTAGAAAACATGTGGCTGTGACGTCATTGAATATTTGTCTTCTGCACAACTTTCATTCTTGACTGTGACTATAGTGTTGTATGGTAGAGTAGGAAAGACAAAGGCATCTACATTGGAACCAAAAATTAACCCTGAAAATGTAAGGTTTTTCTTCAACTAATTGTATTAAACAAGCAACTTGCATATTTGCATTAATTTCATACCTGAATTAGTATATCAACTGCAGGTGGTCAGCTCTCTGAATTAGTATATCAACTGCAGGTGGTCAGCTCTTAAGGCTGGTTCACAACCATCCAGTAACAGGAACAATAACAGGCGTAGCATGAACATTTTTATTCACAATAGCCTGCTAACAACAATGGGAATAGACAGTGTATGTTGCACAGTGAAATGACCAATGAAAAAAATTTAACCTGCTCTCCAATTCAGCCAACATAAAAACAGGTTAACCAATGCCAAATTTAAAAAAAGTGAACATCTAAACATGAAGCTATTGCGTATTTCTGATTCCAAGAAAACAGGAAGTGTCATTCCTGTTTCCAAGTCTGAGAAATCAGCAAGCGTCAGTCCTTTGGTGTCCTAGCATTTATTAAAATTATTTGTTGTTCTTTATTTCTATATAAAATTCTTTGCGATTTGGTTTTCCCAGATTTGAAACTAGTGAGAGCTCCAGTGGCTGTTTACGTCACAGCCGCTTTGAAGGGAGACACCAGATTGAATATTGGCCAAGTTTTGCTTGTTGTTCCCAGGGCCCAGGAAGGCTTGCCATTGGTTATGAATACTCCCATTTGAATACAATGTATTTCAAGTCTCTCGTTCTGGTTATTATTACCGTTGTTGGTGGTTGTGAACCAACGTTTGCTGTGTAACGCAAAGGAAATGTGGCCTGTTCTTTTGGACACAGGTGAGGAGCCAGTTCAGTTAAGCACAGTTAGTGATAATGATTCAACATGAGTTGATCGCTAAAATTTATGCCTATTATGTTTTGCGACACTCCTATAATAGCTGAGGTAAAAATATATGGATTTCTACAGGTATTCCTCCACAAGGATCAGTATTTCTTCTCCATACAGATTCATGGACTACAAAATTTTTATAGCACATTCTTACAGCAGCTGTAACAAATATTGGTATCCCAGGTACCAACTCCACATTAACTAGCATATTAAAGTGGTATACTTATATCCCTCACTTTAAATTAATTGTACTTCTTCAATTGTGCCTTTGTGAAGACCTATCCACATCTGTACTGCAAGTGATCTTGGCATCTCCTCTTTTATAACGTTGTTGATTCTTCCTCTTGCTTTTGTTTTCATAGCAATTAGTACTTTATCAGCTATTCCTGTCTACATCACTTTGTGAACAATACAATCCATTCTTCCAACTCATTACTATGTGCATTTTCTTTTCTACTCACTACAAATTAATATACTCTCTTTTAACACATAGTACTGTATCAAATGAAAACACCAGTTGTTGCAAAACACACCCTACTTATCACTTAGGCAAAGATTACTGTTATACAACCAATCCATTGAATTGAACTGAACTGCTGAGTCGAAACTCACCACTAAACAAATTTTGGTGCTATTCACTGCACTCAGTTGAACTCTGTCTACTGAAAGAACTGTCCACTCTCAGCTCAACTGCACTGTCAACTCCAGCTCATCTCGGCTCGATTCAACTTGACTAGACCATACACCAGACTTTGGTCAGTCCCTTTTATAGACCCCAGATACAAAGGGAACATTCTAGAAAGGAAATGTACTGAAACTGCCCAAAACAAATCTTCAGAAGGCAGCATACAATGACTATTGTTTTGCAGGGCAAGGGGCATTAGCCACACCTAAGATCCAGGTGATCAGGCTGGTATGTGATCCAATGGTGGCTGGTGCACCACTTTGACACTACTCCTTAGATCTGGTGGTTTCAACCAGCATTGTTGTAGTGGGCCAGATGAACTGAGTGTATCACCAGCCTTTGGGTGGAGTAGACCACATTGTTTATCCTCTTCACCACTTGGTGTGGTCATTGCCATGGTTGTTGAAGCTTGGACAATGCCCCTTGGTCTGGGTAGAGCAATGCCCCTTTGCTGGAAGCCTCTGCTGTTGGCTTGTTGGTCATAACAGATCTTCATCCAGTCTGTCATCACTGTGTGTGTTGTTGGGCTATGTCATGCATAGTCCGGGGGATTCCATCACCCCTGGCCTTCCAAATGCACCTTTGCAACCACTTTACCACTTTGCTTCTTGTGGACCCAACTGCATCCTTCACCAGGGTCATCCTGTAGACTCCAAGAAGTTTGTTGGGACTTTGGAATGCTACCAAGTCCCTCTGAGTTGCAAGACCCTCCTGCCTTATGGCTCCTGAGGACATGCACTCCCAGTAGTGTCCAGTTCCACTCTTTAGTGACCCTTGCGACAAACATCAGGCTTACAATGTTCTGCCCCAAGGTCAACTCCAGCAAGGCATCCTCCTCCACAGGCAAGGTGTTGCTGGATGCTGTCACTATCTGATAGGGTCAATTTGATTTCCTTGATGACAAGCCCTTCACTATAATCAGGTCTAATCGTCGTCATGATTCTAGTCATAGAAAATGTGAAAACAAATTTATTTGAGAACATGTATTACTTTAAAATTTTCCGCAATCACCAGTTACGTTAATTGGATTCACAGGACCAACCAGAGGACATAGCAGCAGTTGCAGAAGGTGGAGATGCCCCTGTTCAAATTCAGTACACAGGATCCACTACTAATGTGCATCCTTGGCTATCTTCAATGGTTAACTATGCTCAACCAATAAAATTCCAGGGTTTTGATGTGGCTGAAAGTGAGTATTATTAAATTCATTAAATTATTCATTCATTACAGTAAAACCCTCTTAACTGAAGTGAGTTTAACTAAAATGATGGAGGAGGAAAAAGAAAGAATGAAGGAAAAAATAAGAGCACTCAAATTTGCATTGGTAACTTTGCTGCAATAATTGAAATGCTCTAATGCAAATCTTAATTCCAATCTGGGTACTTGGTATTTTATGCAGTTAATCCTCACCTCCTACCCTTCATTCCCTCTTTCCTCTATAGTCAACTATTTTCGATGCTTGAGAATGAAACAATTCAAGAACCAACTACATTTGTAGTAAAATCTATGGTTTGGAAGTCTAGCATAATGAACACAGAAAGGAACGTTATTTGGGATAATGGTTTTATCCAAGATTTAATAATCTGATGTGTTGCACTCACATGACTTTCTCTACTCTTGTACTAACCATTCTTACAAACTCTTATTCCTATATCTTCGTGTTAATTGAGATAAACATTTGTACAAATTATCTTATTGCTTATTTCCTTGTAGGTGCAAGGGGAATGTTAGAACAAGTAGGCTTTGTGCAATAGTCAAATCTTTCAATGCTTTGAGATCCCATTCTCTTTCCACGCTTAACATATAAAAAAATGAACAACGATGTTCCATTTCATGAAAGTAATAAGTTTTGCGAAACTCTCACACATAAGGAATATCTCTGAAATGGTTCACCCTACAAGAAAATTTATTTGGACATAAATGGTGTATTTTAGCAAGATCTACATTTTTTGTACAGTATAATTTGGTCTATCTTTACCAGTTACGCTAGTTGTCCAGAGTAAATGCGACTACAGGGGCTATAGCCAGAAAATTCAAAATATACATTTCATTTATCATAAAAATATCTTAAACATATAACATTTTAATCAAAGTCGTTAGTCATTTTCAAGAAAATAAATTTCCATGTAAAGGGTAGTTTAGGGTGGGACTCTTTTCTTCAAAATCTTCGTGTCGCATCCTTGAAAGACATTAAACTTAAATACGAACCTTGGTTTTTAACATACTTTTCGTTTTTGAGTTATGCCATCCACAGACTGACAGACGCAAGCACGCACACATGCACACACACAGACACACACACACACACACAGACCTTTTTTTAAAAATGCTTTTTTTGGATTCAGGGAGTCTCAAAACATATTTCCGGTGGAATCTCAACATTGAATTTTTGGTTGGAATACAATACTTTCCCTACTTACCAGTAGAGAAAGTAAAAATTGATAATAAAATTTACCTACATTAGTTAATATGGTCCTAAATCTGTTAATCTGTTTGAACATATTACAATATCTGTGTTTGTGACTTATTTGTATAGGACAAGAATGTATGTTTGCTAATAGAAATATTTTAGCCGTTAGATTTTTAAATTTAATATTATATATTAAATATTGGAGAGCAAGAGGATTAATGACTTCATTGTCAGAAATGCAGCATTAGCTAACAACAACAACAACATTTTTAAATTTTCTATATAAGGGAAAGGTTTATTAAAAAAATAGTTAATGGAAATCCAGCATTTATATTATTGTTAGTGCAGATAATATTTTATGAAGATAATATGTATGTAAATAATCTTTTTTTGATTTTAACTTCCAGAAAAAAATATACATCACAACATGTCATCATTTGCGGAAACAACTGGACTTGGATATTTAAAATCTCAAGCTATTGAATTTGTGAATTATAACAAAAGACAAATGTCACGGATATACCCAAAGGGTACAAGAGCTGATTCTTCGAATTATATGCCACAGGTACAGTCTAATATTTTTATGACAGAATTTAGTGTTCATTTAGCAACTTTATATTGCTACCTAAATCAGATAATGTGCATCAGTCAGATGAAATACTTTAGAACAGTCACTCCAGCATTAAGCTCCATATTGTGGGTCCTATTCATTTAGTTTTTGTGTTGTACAGAAATTAACCTGCTTTATTAAATAATTAGTTGCTATGTTATTCTTTAATGCTTTTCCCCATCTACCACTTTCAAGGATTTCTCTTGATATTTCGTTCTTAAACACAATTTTCTCTTATATAGCATAATGCAAGGGATGTTTGGAAATGATTTACAATATTTTTTTTTTGTACCTTATTTATTTGTTCATCTCCTTAGTGCAGTGGTAGTACTGCTGCTTATCAAGCAAGGGACCTGGGTTCGATTCCTGGTAGTGGCACAGGGATTTTCTCCTGCTGAGAAACCTGGTCCGTGGTGCACTCAGCCTATTTAGGGCCCTGAGGGACCAATTGAGGAGCTACTTGATTGAAAAATAACGGCCGCTGGTCAAGAAGACCACATGACTGGCCAGGAGGAACTGGGCACTGACCATGTCCCACCTCCAGTACTGCACTCATGACACCTGTGGTGAGCAGGGGGTAGGGGGTGCAGTGGTTGGGCAGTAGGGCTTGGCCCAGATAGGCTGTTGTGCCATGGGATAATGGTTAAATGCTTACCTTATTTATTATTAAACATGATTCAGTGTTCATGGGATCTCTCAATATACTCCACCCTTTAATATCTGTGTAGAAATTCTTAAAAAGCATTACAGTTATACATTATTGTTATAGGTGTTTTGGAACGCTGGTTGCCAAATGGTGTCCCTAAACTTCCAGACCCCTGATCTGCCAATGCAGTTGAATCAGGGTAAATTTGAGTACAATGGTAATTGTGGCTATCTACTAAAGCCTGACTTCATGCGACGTTCAGATCGTAGCTTTGATCCATTTGCAGAATCCCCAGTAGATGGAGTCATCGCTGCCCAATGTTCTGTACAGGTACGTGAAGTTAATAACATATAATTTTGTTTTTTAAATTTTAGGTAAAGTGTTGTTACTGTACTGTCTCTTTTTTCTTTGGAAAAAATTTCCTGATAGATTGATTTTGCAAATTCATTCTTCAAGGTCTTGAACATATCATTGAAAGGAACCATATCTTCATTAAACTGCATATGATTACGCTTGTAATATGTATGATTACTTGGACAAAACGTGACAATGTTGCTTTCTGCGACACTGAATACCTGCAATCTTATTGTACCCTTTGAAGCTGCGATGGTAACCCTTTGAGGAGCACAATAATATGCTTGCTTAAGTCACAAAGCCATCAAAATTTACAAACCTAAAGATAACTTCAGGAAGGAAGAAACCAAGCACTTAAATAAAGCTTGGCAGCAGCATTAAGCAAAGTGCATAAGAAACCTGATTGAAGACAAATCCACGATCATGTGCAATCAACGACTTCAGCCATAGTAAGTGCCAGCCCATTAGCAGCTTTCATACTCATCGAAAGCAGTCCCCAGTTTAGCGCAGCCCCAATCGAACCAATCAGGAAAGTACAGACCAACCAAGAGCCAGCTCTGCTCACTCAGGATATGCACATAAAGCCCATGAAATCAAAAAGATCTGCATCAGTTGTTACAGAGACTAGAAGAGTACTACATGCCACTGAAAATGTTCGACACAGCTTCGAATGAAATGTCTGGAAGGAGTTTCTCCACTAGACTACAGCCCACAAGTCTGGATAATTATTTTCTGTTTTAATTAGCTTGGTACAGACACAGTCTGAAGGATTCAAGCGTTTCAGCACAGTGTAATTTGGTAGTGTCTGAAACATTGAATAGAAGAGTTTCTTTTTAAACATTAAAGTAGACAATTTAGTTTGTAAGACCAAAACCATGAAAGTAATTTTGGGAAAAAGGTGGACTTAATTCTTTCCAAGATCAGTGATTCAACCCTGTTTGACCTAAGAAGCTAGTAACTGTTATGCTAATACAAAAGTATATAAATTGCTTATATATTATCACTTTACTTATCTTTCTTAATGAAGTTCACAAGCAGAATATTGTGACAAAATGACTGTGTCTGGTTACTTTTTCTGTGATTTTATTTTTCTTCTAAAACCAAAGCTCAAAAACATAGCTTCATCTTTAACAAATCTACAGTTCTTTGTGACCTTGCAAATCACAGCTATTCAGTCATCTTTTAACCTTGATACACATACACTTTTTACTTTCAGTTTGGTCTAACAGATTGCTGACTTCAATAATCACACTCGCTAAAACTGCTGCTGTCTACAACACTTGAGGTTATGTTAAATGTCCCAAAATGTCTGTAGACACATAAAATTCTGTCACCACGACAAGGTACACACATATGCACTGCTAACAGCTGTCTTGTTCAACACACATGATTCTAACACATACAACTGCTACCTTTGTCTCTCAAAACTGGCCTTCTCTCGCTGTCCCACAAGCCTTTATAGGCAGGAATGAAGTACCATGGATTTTTCTGGAAATTCACCTTTTTCTCAAAGCTTCCACAAACAAGCTAGCAGTCAAAGTGTCTGGAACGTTCTCAAAACTCTGTTGTTCTGCTGCGCTCATTTGTGGGTGTTTACTTGCTGCAAGTGGTGTGAGGTAGCTTGACCTTGAGTCTTTGAGGCATGCACCTATTGCTGGCTCACACGTTTTATAATCCATTAATTGCATCTTCAGCTGTTTCCAGTTTGTATACAATTTGTTGCTAAATGCTACCAATACTAGGTGAAAGATTTTTAACTATATTTTTGCCATCTACTGGAAGAAATAAAACAAATTCGATAAAAGGTTCAGTTGGCAACATGTGAAAGTTCATTACACAAAATCTGTTCTTTATAATAAATATTTACTCCCACAAAACAATGCTGTAGTCCATTAAGTTGCTTTGATAATTTAAATCCAGCCATTGCTGATTTTTATTTAATAGTTCTAAAATGCTCTTTCACTCTGGTTTTCAAATTATTATTAATTTTCCCATGTAAATTTTGCCACAATATGAATAACTAGAATTTTTGCACCTAAATAGATAGAATAGAAAAATACATTTAGTGTCTAGTGTCTAGTGGATGAAAATAAGCTAAATATTGTCTCTCAAACAGGTGATTGCTGGCCAGTTTCTATCAGACAAGAAAGTGGGCACTTACGTGGAAGTAGATATGTACGGTCTACCTACAGACACCATCAGAAAGGAATTCAGAACTAGAATGGTTCCCTCCAATGGTTTAAATCCAGTATACAACGATGAACCATTCCTTTTCAGAAAGGCAAGTAAATGTTTTTTTTACAATACTTTACTGTAAAATTTAACTATATAATAAAATTAACCCTAATATACGGTATGTGCCAAAATATACAGTACTGGTCTTAGTTCAGCCCTAATGTGCATGCCTGTGCGTCTTCATGTTGTTGCATCGCCATGATGTGTGCTTAGTTGTGTAACGAATGTTGTGCTCTGTGGTTGGAAGTGACAGTGAGTCTCATGATGGAGGAAAATATTTTCATAGTGGAGTATTATTTTCGCTTGTACGGAAATGGTTGTCAAGGCGGACTGAGTTTAAAGTTAGTGGTGGGGAAATGTCATGAAAGCTTTAATAAGCAATAAGTTAAGCTGTCTATCGTAACAAAAGTTCGTCGTACGGATGTGTATTTTGTCAATGAAAGGTAGCATCTGGTAGGTGTCCTGTGCCCACAAATGAAAATCATGGATGTGTCCTCGATCAGGTTACCAAGGCAAAGTCTTTGATGAACAGCCCTGAAATAAAACGTCAGCAATACTTGAGAGGTAGAACTATAACTTAAAAATTCAATGCCACAGCTGGGATTTGAACCACAAACCCTCCACTTACCAGGTGGGTGCTCTAACCATTAAGCTACTGTGACAACCTGCCAGAATGACATTGAATTTTCAAACCAGTTCGTATTTCTTCTGGTAAACCACAAAGGCAGTCTCACATCAGAGACAATTACCCTAATGGTGACTTACTTTCTGTAAGTACTTTGTCCCAGGATTAAATAACCTTCAGATGGTAATTATTATTTATTTATGCCAACAAACTGACTGTTGGTGTTTTTAAACACACAAGCCATGTGTGGGCAATGTTTGAGAGCTAGAACTGAAAGTTAAAAATTCAATGCCACACTGGTTTGAGAATTCAATGTCATTCTGGCAGGTTGTCACAGTAGCTTAATGGTTAGAGTACCTGCCTGGTAAGTGGAGGGACTGTGGTTCAAATCCCAGCTGTGGCATTGAATTTTTAAGTTCCAGTTCTACTTCTCAAACATTGCCCACACATGGCTTGTGTGTTTAAAAACACCAACAGTCAGTTTGTTGGCATAAATAAATAATAATCAGCAATATGTCTCTTCGGTGATTGTTTAAAGATGTAGGTGGACTTCCATGTGGAATACAGATTGGACAACGATTAACAGAGCAAGATAGGCATCTCAGCATTGAATATTGTTCACGATTTTTGGCTATGGTGTACAGAATCCACATTTCTTGCTCAACATGTGGTTCTCCGATGATAGTCACAATCACTTGGATAGGATGATGATGGTGCACCTCTTACTGTTAACCAATGTTAAAGGAGAAGGTTTTCAACTGTCCAAATCCACCCCAAAATGTGCCAGCATTACGTCAGAAGATCCTCTCGTTTTCGAGGACTCTGAAGCAATCTAAATTACAGAATATGTTTCAAAGTCTGCATGATCGTTAACAGTACTGTCTACAGCACAATGGAGCACATTTTGAACATTTAGGTTATCATCCCGATAACAATAACAGTAAAATAATTTTCCAGTACTGTATATTTTGGCACATACTGTACTACAGTAGAACCCCACTAATCTGAATGAACTGGGAGTGTAGTGTGTGCGGGTTCAGAAATTTACCGGAAAAACAACAACAAAAATTATGTAAATTCAGCTATAGGGTTAGCAGCTACAAGCTAACGTAATGTAGCAATGTGAGAAGGTGACAACGTTGCAATTACCGTGCGCAACATAACGAGAGTGTACTCTTTTGACCTTTTTACATAGCCGATTGCATGTGATAGTGGCAGTATGTAGGTAGTTCAGTTTCACTATTGTTAGTAGTCATTCTACAGTAATTTAATGTACGGGTGCATTGCCTTTGGCAAAGTTCAGCAAAACATTTTTGTGCAATAAACATTTCATTCTGATGTATGTAGTGTCAATAATGAGTTTGTCATTTCTATAATAAAAATCTGATGTTGTACTCATGACTTTCTCTACTCTTGTACTAACCATTTTTGCACTCTTACTGCTAAATCTTCTTCATGTTAGTTGAGATAAGCATATGCAGAACTTATCTTATTGCTTATTTTCTTGTAGGTGCAAGGGGAATATTAGAATACAGTAGGCTTTGAGCGATAGTCAAATCTTTTAAAGCTTTGAGATTCTGTTCTCTTTGCACAGCAGAGAAATATAAACATGAATTATGATCTTCTATTTGACGAAAGTTTAAGTATTCCAAAACTCTCATAAATAACAAGGAATATCTCCAAAATGGTGCACTCTACAAAATATTTATTTGGACATAAATTGTGTTTTTTGGCAAGATTTTCTGATAAAGTAAAATTTGATCCATCTCTTACAGTTTACCAGATATGCAAAAGTCATCCAGAGTAAACAGGACTACATAGGCGGCTATAGCCAGAAAATTCAAAATATACATTTCATTTACAATAAAAGTATCTCAAACACATAGCATTTCAATCAAAATCATTGGAGCCATTTTTGAAAAATTTTCCATTTACAGGGTAGTTTAGGGTGAAGGATTTTCCTCAAAATCTTTGTGCCGCATCCTTGAAAGATATTAAACTTGAATATCAAAGATACGTAAACCAACTTTTTGTTTTTGAGTTATGCTGTTCACAGATACATGCATATTCACGCACATGTACACACACATTTTTCTAAAAATGTTTTTTGTTTTTATTATTCAGGGGGCTTCAAAACATATTTCTGGTGAAATCTCAACATTGATCTTTTGGATAGAATACAATCCTTCCCCTACTTGCTATACATAGTAGAGAAAGTAAAAATGCTTTCTCTACACTACAGTGTTGTAATAATTAGTTTAAACCAAAATGGTGAGTTGATTAATAACACTACACAACACTTATAATTTACCAGAACATGTTTCGGAGGCTGACTTTCCTCCATTATCAACTAGACATTTACTACAGACATTGGTACAGTCAATGTCCAGTTGATAATGGAGGAAAGTCAGCCTCCATAACATATTCTGGTAAATTATAAAGTAAGTGTTGTATAGTATTATTAATCGACTCACCTTTTTGGTTTAAATATGCATTTTGTGTTCAGATTGTCCAGAATTTCGGATTTGTGTTGTTCTACTGTATCTGTAAAATGGGGTTTAATCTATGGAATAAATAAATAAAATACTTTGTTTACTTACATAATACTGTAAGCAGTTGCATCTTACTAGTCTCATTAAATACAATATAGTTGTATACTTTGTAGGTGGTGTTGCCAGATCTAGCAGTACTTAGATTTGGTGTGTATGATGAAAATGGAAAGTTACTTGGACAGCGAATTCTTCCTCTGGATGGTCTGCAGGCAGGCTACCGTCACATCTCTCTTAGAACAGAAGCTAACTTTCCTATGTCTCTGCCTATGTTGTTCTGTAATATTGAACTGAAAATCTATGTACCAGATGGTTTTGAGGATTTCATGGCTGCTTTGTCAGATCCTCGAGCATTCTTGTCAGCTCAGGAGAAGAGAGCACAACAGATGAAAGCTATGGGAATTGAAGAAACTGACATCAACACCAAGGATCTGCAGCTTGGCGGAGGTGAAGGTGGTGGAGGTGGAGCTGATGCAGGAAAGAAAGGAGGCAAAGGAGGAGGTGCTGCAGGTGCCAAAAAAGAAGATCAAAAGCCAGGTAACAAAGATGTATGTCCCAATCCTGAGTGTATTGAATGCCAAACTTTAATAGTTGCTTTAAACTGTGGTTATTTCTCTTCCAGGGCCACTGCATACTAAACTCTATATACATTATCTACTTCCAGTGTATCTCTATCTTCCTTACATAATTTTTCATCCTCATTTGTTTTATGAAGAAGTACCCAACCTAACAAATAAAGCACAAATATTTTGGAAAAAAAACATCTTTATTTCTTCATAGTCTTCCTTCTACTTGAAACACTTCATGATGATGCTCAACAGCTTCCATACCCTGTTTATAGTGAGAACCGTCAAGCTCTGCAAAATAGACATCAACTACAGACTCCACCTCTTCATTGTTTGGATATGGCGGATTAATTTTTTTGATTTACTTCTATTATAGTCAAGTATTATGAATTTCTATCTTTTCATTTTAAAGTCGAAACAGTGATGTTCGTGTAAACATCCTGTTGAATTGAACTAAGTTTGTTTGTGTCATTCACTGCATTTACAGTTAGGTTTTTATGAGTTCTGTTGTTAATAGTATTCCAAAATGAATGTTGTTTGTATGTAAAAGAATGTTCATGTTTGCTTCAATTGCAGAGGAGTTAAAATTTGAACCCATCACGGTTGAATCACTCAGAACTGAAAAAGGATTCCAAAAGACTGGCCGCAAGCAGCAGAAGGAGCTTGATGCCATGAAGAAGCGTCAGCTAAAGGAACAACTTGCCATGCAGAAGAAACAGTGCACAGACATAGAAAAGTTGATTAGAGGGAAAAAGTTAGTCCTTGTTTAGTAACTTGCATGTTAGTGTACTACTATATATGTATATCATCAGTGAAAAATATTGGAGAGCAAAAGGATTAACCTCTTGAGGGATATCGACGTGAAATCACGTCCATTTAAAATGGCGGATGAGCGATATGGGCGTCCTGTGCGTTTAAGCTTTTAACCCTTATTTATCCCTTATGCAACTCAACTTATTATAATTTTCCCTTTATGAAACATTTTAGTAAGGTCTATATACTTTATTGGCTTACCTTAATATGTTCGTTCTGCAGTGATTTACCTCAAAACAGGGATAAACACACAAGGGTAGGTACATCTCCACATTCGCGAATTCCCTTCTTGCGGCACACGAAACACTTTCGAAATGGGCGGGACTTCTTTGCTGTTGGTGGTATCCTTTTTAGGATAATGTTTTCCTTGAAGTCTGAGGGGTGCAGGGGTTTTGGATTTTCAACCCCCAACGTGGTATTGTTCAATTAGGCTGCGAGTTATTTATAGTCGGTAGTCAAGGTCGGTCATTGTCCTGTGTGGGTTTAGAGAGCTGTCCAAATCCCCAAACAATTGTATATGGTTATATCCAGTTGGTGCAAAAACACCTTTTTATACCACTTCTCCCTTCAGCTACAAGCAGGAAAGAATACGTATGTATTTCAACAAAGAAAGACATGGACTCTACTCAGTTACGAAACTCGCGTAAGCAAAAGTTGTAATGTTGATCTATTCTGGTGACTCAATAAGCCACGCATGCAGTAGCAATTTATTTCACAGGATGCTGACGCATTAGCCACACATACAATGGGTGTTTCTTTACTGAATCTTTCCGAGAACTAATATTAGATGCGTTCGAAAGAGCAAAGTTGACTTTTCACCACAGTGAAGCAAAATTGTGCATTTTCAACGTTTTGTAAATACAACTCAACTTTGCTGATGACGTACATTTATACTGCAAATAACGAGTTTTATACCAGTTTTTGTTTCATTAAAATAACTTAATATTTACACAAAATACAGCTGTGTATATACGAAGCGCATTTAAGAATTTAAATGCTAGCAGTTCTCGGCTCACGGACATTTAAATGGCCATCGCTCAAGAGGTTAATGACTTCATTGTCAGAAATCCAGCATTAGCTAACAACTATATATGTGTAGCAACATATCTTAGCCATGCAAAGAGAACGGAATCTCAAAGCTTTAAAAGATTTGACTATCGCACAAAACCTACTGTATTCTAATATTCCCCTTGCACCTACAAGGAAATAAGCAATAAGATAATTTCTGAAAATGTTTATTTCAACTAACACGAAGATATAGGAATAAGAGTTTGTTAGAATGGTTTGTACAAGAGTAGAGAAAGAAGTGCAAATGAAACACACAAGATTTTTTTTTTATTTCAACAGGCAATTTACTATAAAATATAATGCCTATATAATAAAAGCTATTTTCAAACCATTTTTTTGTGTAGGATATGTAATTGTTTTTTCTCTTGTATTATGTTAATGAATCTCGGAATTTATGGTGAGATCTTTGATGTGGTTTGCATTTGTATATTATTCTTTATCTGATTATCCTCCCTTTATGGAGGATTTACACCCCCTACAAGAGTGCTGTCCAATTGACACCCCTGTTGTATTTTTCTGATGCCCTTCATAAGCAAATTTTTACTCAGTTTCTAATATTAAGTCAAATTTCAAGGCAAAACTATTTCCTTCTGAATATCTTCCCAGTACACACCCATGAAGTATGTTTTTGTGTACCTAAAGCTGTGTTCATTACTTTCCTAAGCAGTGCTTTCCCTTTTTCCTCTCAAAAGAAGGGTACTTGCCCTAAAGGTGGTTGTGATGTGCCCGAGCACATAAGAAAGTTGTACAGCACTGCTCTAGGACTTACAAGCCAGTGGTTAGGATCAGACGAACCCATGGACCAGACAGAGTGAAGACCTGGAAGCAGGTGGTCAGGCCAGCACTAGATATGAGAATGAGGAAGAGGATGATATGAAAGGCAGGTGAAATGGATGAATGGTGGGGAAACCAGAGAATTCGGAGAAAACCCATCTTTGTCCACCATGAATACCACATGCTGGTTCCTGGCATTGAACCCGGATCATCTTGGCGATAGGCCAATGGTCTAACTTCTTGGTTACAGCACTGCCATTTGTAAAATTTTTCCATATAAATACATTTAGAGTAATGGCAAAATTTTTAATTCTTTAAAGTATGGATTGCAGCTAACAACAGAATGTAAACTGAGAGTAGGTCTAATCACAATAACCTAGGACAGGAACTAGAACAAGAATGACAATGTTAAAAGAATGTATTAGAAAGTGAGTGTTCATAATTAAATGAAGTTTTACTGGCTCCCAGCAACAGAAAAGAAGTTAAATGTTAAGATTCTTGTTCTAACTACCAGGGATTCACATTGTACGTATTAAACCCTTCATGTGTATACTTTATCTGTCCACATTATTTCTCTTGTTCAAGTTCCAAGTAGCTCAGACTGCATAATCTTGTCATGGCGAATGAAGACGTTTTGCCCCCCTATGTTGGCCTTCTTCAGGTTTCATTCTGCAACAGCACTTACTAGACGTGTTGACCAAGCAGGTGCTTTCTTGTTTATGCTCTGGCTGTGGTAGGCATGTTTCAACAGGCTTTGTGCTGATTGGCTGATGGTCCACCACCTTGCACCACTGAAGAAGCCTGTCATAGCTATGTTGTATTGTTTTCTTAAGTTTTTGGCAGCAATTCTAAAATTAGCCTCTCCACTGCTTATAAAATTTCGGTAGATTCTTCAAATTCCAGGATTACTGCATTCAAATTATTGGCCATTACACCAGTCACAACAGCCAGAGTATTAATAAGAAAGCATCTGCTTAGTTAACACAGTCTTGTAGGTGCTGTTGTGGAGTGTAACCTGAAGAAGTCCAACATAGGGAGGCGAAGCGTCGACATTCGTCTTAACCAGGATACAGCCTTCCCCGGAAGACTCAGATACCATGACTTCGAATCTGTTCTGAGATCTGTTTTATACAATTAGGGCTTAAATGTTTGAGTCCACTGTAGGCGAGGATGAACACACAAGCCAAACCATATTTGGGCAATATTTGAGAGGTAAAGTTGGAGCTGAAAAATTCAATGTCACAGCTGGGATTTGAACCATGCTTAACAGGCGGGTGCTCTAATGGTTAGGGTCTGTGGTTCAAATCCCAGCTGTGGCATTGAATTTTTCAGTTCCAATTCTACCTCTCAAATAATCTTTCTTTTCCCTTTATATGACGAACACAGGTATCTGAACTCGTTAAAAGTTGCAGTGGTGAGCAGTTCAAATTCAGCCAGGATCTCCCTGAGCTCCTCCAGTTTACCTCAGTTGTTATAACTGGCAAATGCTGGAGAAGTATGCTGAACCTAGGCCTCGAGTGTTTTCTTCCTAAATTTCCTGTCCCAATAATCACTTCATGTCATCTGTCATCAGTGTTCACTACCTGTGTACCATATGAAGTAAGAACCTGTATTAAACTGTGTAAACAAACAAAAATTCTCCTCTAGTATAAGTTCATAGGGTGTTTTAACATTTTCTATAAGTAGCACATTAAAAATGATTGCTGGTTGAAATAATACTTTTGTTTGTTTATTAACAGCAAGAATGACTTGGCCTCCGATCCAGCTGTTCGTAAGTTGGTAGGAGAGCAGACAGTGCAGTGGAGTGAAATGATAGAACGTCATCGAAAAGAAGAGTGGGAAATAGTTAAACAGCACCTTACAGATCAGCAAGATATTCTTAAGAAACTGATGGAAATTGCACAGGCAGCCCAAGTAAAACAACTGGAGGCTAAACATGAAAGGTAAAATAGCCAGGTTTCCATATTATGGTCATTGTACGTTTTAATTGTATATAATTTATTAGGGTGAAGGCTAAACAATTAGTCAAATTCATCAAGCAATATTTTGTTTGTGCATTGGTGACACTTCAGTTTAATAAGAGCTGCTCGGGTTACCAGCCATGTGATGTCGATAAAGTTGCTCAAGCTTTCAGCCATCTTCAGCAACTTTATCAACATCACACAGTTCATAACCCAAGAAGCTCTTATTAATAATCATCACTGTGAAAGCTTCAAATCCTACTTCAGTTTAAGTTTTCACTAAGAATATGTTTGGAAGACATTTTTCTCCACCCTCAGCTACATCTTGTTTCACTTTTAGATATGGCCAGAACGAACAATCTGACTATAAGAAATAGAGGATGAAACATGGATCCCAGTTTGTTTCCACACACTAATTTTTATTTACAAGTGTAATTCGGTAAGACCCAAATAGCCATAGCTCATTGAATTTTGTGCAAATGTTGAAATGCACATGTGTACCCACTCCCAGCATGCCTTACAAATAAAATAACACCATTTGCATTGGTAGTGTTGTAGTGTGCTGTTCACATTGTCGGTTCAAAACGTTTTAAATAATTGACAGGTTCACCGACCATAAAATATGATCTGTGATTGTTTTGACAACAAGGAACATTTCAGCAGCATACATTCATTGACAGACCATTGAAGTGTACGGCCTCATGCAATAAGTGACAGCGAAGTGTGTAAGTGGGTGTGAGCTATCAAGCTTGGATGGGACAATGTGCATAATGAACCGCAATCAGGCCGACCGTCAATATTCACAGAAAATTTTAATACCGTGGATGTAAAGCTCTATGAAGATTGGCAATTGGCAAATTCCACTGGTTATCCACTGGCTATCCTCACAGATAGCAGACTTCTATGATCTGGTAGAACATTATGACAAATGTTTAAATAAATATGACAGCTATGTAGAAAAATAGAGGAAGATGTAAAGAAGTAGATAAAACCGTTTTGCAACTATCTATGATGGTTTGGTATATAAAAGATTGGACCTTACGTAATGAATTTGCCTTCATAAAATAATAGGGAATGCGTTATCAGAACTCTGTTCAATGTACATGCCCGTTCTTGTGTTTCCTTTGCAGATTTGATTGACATTTTTTCTTACATAAGTAATTTTCATGGTCTTTTTATCTATTATGCTTATGGACAGTTTCACATTTACACTTGGTGCAAGAAATATGCTAATATAATGTACAACATTTCAGTAATCACACATTAAGCTTCTACATGCTATACTTTATAGTGAAGACACTGCTTAATTCAAAATCATTCCTAAGTAAAAATTTACTATAAATAATGCAACATGGATAGAAAAATTGCTTTTTAATAAATACTAAGTATATGCAATTTTGTAATGAGTAAAAATAGCTGTATGAGTGCTACTTTCACCTTGTACAAAGATATTTAAGGATATAATAATGAATAAAATGTCTTGTTCAGAATCAGCTGATGAAAATTCACTATTCTTTTTATATTTTATAATTTACCAGCACAAGAAGTGGAACAGTGATGTGTATTTGTGTACCAGATTATAAGTAAACTAAAAAATAAATTTTTTACAGGGAAATCAAAGAGATGAACTCAAAGCAAGCAAAGATTTCTGTGGAGACCATGAAGGAAGTGGCAAATGACAAGACCCTTAAAACAAAGGCTGAGAAGGATCGTCGATTAAAAGAGAAAAAGCAAAATAACACCAAGAAGTTTATGGATGAGAGAAAGTTTGCCTTGATGAAGCATGGAAAGGAAAAGGACAAGCTTAAGGCAAAGCATGACAAGGAAAATGAAAACCTTCTTAAGGATCTACAAAGTGTAAGTACACTTGTCATAATTTTACTATCTTGTCACGTGTTCTATTGTTTAAGATATGGAAAGAATTGCAGACAGACCAAACATTGATTATTCTAAGTTCACTAGAAATATACATTTGAGAAATTTGATTTTAAAAAAAAAAGAGGAAGAGAAACTTTTAGAATAAGGTCTATAAGGATGCTATGTGGATTTTCAGTAAATTGCCTCTAAGTTAAATAATGCCATAAAAGGAAAAAAAAAAGTCAGTATTCTTTATATCTTAAAAAATGAATGTAACAGTTTTGTTTAAAATTTTGTTTTTAGATCTTGCACAATTAGGCACCCAAAAAACTCTTGTATACATTGCCGTCAAATCCCTGA
Source organism: Tenodera sinensis (assembly GCA_030765045.1). NCBI lineage: Eukaryota > Metazoa > Arthropoda > Insecta > Mantodea > Mantidae > Tenodera > Tenodera sinensis. Next base: position 37,794,006 of record CM060973.1, read on the forward strand.
ATAATCACAGTTAAATTTCTCAATTAAAAAAAAAGAAACTATGGAATAAAAGCCAGAATTTATTTAATTTTATGTAAACCTAGCTAAAGACTGATTACAAGACACAAACGTTTTCTCCTGTTGCCATCAGCATAATTTTGTGTATTTTAATGTTGTTGGTATAAGGATCTATGTAAGTGTAGGAATAATCATATGTTAATTATTCTTTGTATTTATATGTGTTGGGTTCTCTCTGGTAACTAGGAGAGCGATTGTTTTTGTTTATTTGATTTGAAGGAAAAAAAGATAAATTAAGAAAGACAATAAAAATCTTGCACAATATTATGAAATTGGGTCGCTCAACAATATACAGAAGAGAGGAAGCCTGGGTGACCTTGGATATAGCAAATGGTTATGTGTGTGGATGACCAAGGAGGTCAGAGGCTACAGGGCAACTAGCGACTGTGTGTGTGAGATCAAACAGCGTGATAACACTGTAGTGTCCAGCAAGCTCTGGAAGCTTCTTTGCCGAGTCATTGTACATGTGTAAATGGAAAGCACTTGAAGGAGGTTACATCATGCTGGCTTCAGTATAAATAGGACAGACAGTGAGCAGTTAAGGTGACTGAGTGGATGATAGAGCTTTCGGTGTCAGAGTTTGAGTGAGTGTCATGATAGATTTAGGTAGTTGTTTAAGCCATCGTGTACAGTTAGTTACGAGAGTGAATTGGCCAGCCTGTCAGCGAGTATGTATGTGTCGTCGAGTGTATTGTAATAGTAAAGATATGAGAGACAGTGAAACTGGAGGAACATTTAAAGACTAAAAAAGATTATTGGAAGAACAACTGTGAATTGTAACAGTAGAGAAGTTTGGTATGTTAGCAACGAGAAGGAAATTGTGCATTTGCAGTAAGATTTAGAGGAAAGTAAAGTGTTAGGAAAAGTAATGGACTTGGAATTTTGTGTGTTTTGTTACAATATATTGATTCCAATTCTTAAATTTGCTGAGGAAAGTATTTACACAAAAATTGGTGGCCTATGTGATATGTGGCATTAATTGATATTGCATTCAAGCTACAGAAAAAGACTGAAGAAGAAAGCAATTGCAGAGTAAATGAGTCTTCACAGTATTTTGGCTGGCCATCAAGTGAGCTGAATAATGTAAGCATTAAAATCCCACCTTTTTGGATAGAAAAGCCAGAAATGTGCTTTCTCCAAATTTAATCTCAGTTTGAAACTGTAGGAGTGACAGAAGAAAGGACTAAATTCAACTACTTAATTTTCTAATTAGAGAAAAATATGTGGAAAATGGGATATTGTTGTAGTGAGCTTAACAAATATACTACAACAAAAGAAAGGCTTTTAAGCATTTTTAAGAAAAGTGATAACCTACAAATTAAAAGGTTTATCACTGACTTGGAACTAGACGACATGAGGCATAGTCAGCTTCTTCGTAAGATGCAAACCTTAGCAGGAGATGGTATAGTGGAAAAGCTGTTGCATACACGATGGTTAGAGAAACTTCCCAATTATATTAAGAATGTGATTAGCGAGGAAATCTTGGATAAGGTAGCATTGATGACAACAACTTGTAGCCCATTTAATGTTAACTCTGCAACAAGTGATCCTATTCTCAGAGTTTCTAGCTAAAATAAGCTCATTGTATTTATGTGTTAGTTTTTCTCTGGTAACTAGGAGAGCAATTGTTTGTTTATTGGATTTGAGGGAAAAAAAGATAAATTAAGACAATAAAAATCTTGCACAATAAACTGCTTCCAATTCTTTAATTTGCTGAAGAAAGTATTTGCACGAAATAATCTGATGTGTTGCACTCACATGACTTTCTCTACTCTTGTACTAACCATTCTTACAAACTCTTATTCCTATATCTTCTTCATGTTAAGATTAACATTTGTAGAAATTATCTTATTGCTTATTTTCTTGTAGGTGCAAGAGGAATATAGGAATACAGTAGGCTGTGTATGATAGTCAAATCTTTTAAAGCTTTGAGATCCTGTTCTCTTTGCACGCTTAACATATAAAAAAATGAACAATGATGTTCCATTGCATGAAAGTTCTAAGTTTTTTGAAACTGACACACAAAACTAGGAATATCTCTGAAATGGTTCACTCTACAAAAAATTTATTGAGACATAAATTGTGTATTTTAGCAAGATGTACATTTCTTGTACAGTAAGAATTCGTCTATCTCTTACGGTTTACGAGTTATTCAAAACTCATCCAGACTAAACAGGACTACATAGGCTATAGCCAGAAAATTCAAAATATACATTTCATTTGTCATAAAAATATCTCAAATATATGGCATTTTAATCAAAATCATTTGAGCCTTTTCAAGAAAATCAAAATTTTCTAAAAATTTTCCATGTAAAGAGTAGTTTAGGGTGGAGCTATTTTCTTCAAAATCTTTGTGTCGCATCCTTGAAAGACATTATACTTAAATACCAACTTTGGTTTTTAACCGACTTCTCGTTTTTTAGTTAGGCTGTACACAGACACACACACAGACTGACACACACACGGACCTTTTTCCAAAAATGCTTTTTTTTTGGATTCAAAACATATATTTCCGGTGAAATCTCGACGTCGAATTTTTGGGTGGAATACAATACTTCCCCTACTTACCAGTAGAGAAAGTAAAAATGAAATACCTCATCTAGACAATGTTGAACCATAACCTGATAGGGATATCATTGAATAGTCAAGTCCATTGTTGCAGGACAGTTTAGTTATGTGAAACTGAGTGATATGCCTCCATAGCAACATGCAAAGTTTGCATTTGGGAAGTCCTGGGTTTGATTTCTAGCACTGATCACTCTAACCGAGGGGTTTCACGGTTTTCCCAATTTGGCAAGGTGAATGTTAAGCACTGATGATAAAGTTTAATATTAATCTTAAGGATTGGTCCACAATAGTCAAGAACAGAAACCAGAATGAGATTGACAAAGTTAAGACATGTATCAGAATGTGAGTGTTCATAATTAAAGGAAGTTCTGCTGCATCCCGCTAACAGTAAAGAAGGATTCTAGTTCTAATTACGAGGCATGACATTGGATTCATGTTGTGCATATTAAACAAATCACAGTAGAAATTATTTAAGGCAGCCATGACATGAAAAGCCACAAGAGCTCTCTCTAGTTGCAAACTGGCAAAATGAAACCAGAAGAAATTCTAGCAGATGTGCATTCTAGCTGTGTTGATCCACCAAGTCAAGACCAACTATAATAGAATTATTGTAGTCAGTCTTGTTTGAGTGTTGGTTTGTTTATATGCAATTCCAATTGTGTATTGCCTCAAAAAATAAAGAACAAAAGTAATTTAAATGTATGCTATTAATAAAGAAATGACAACATAATGTATTAATTTGCGTAAGAGGAATTGGAAAATCTACATTTAGAAAATGTTTACTCTTATCAGATATTGGTGTTGGCTAACCTGCATTATGTTGCTTGAATTGGAAGCAGGTGAAAAAATATTGTTGGTCAGTCACAAACCAATGATGTCTCAATGTCAGAATTAACTTTCCACTTTGCTGTTGATATGGTCGTCAATATGCATTCCCATTCTTGTTTCACAAGTGTGGCGAAACAAAATGTTGTATGCTTTGTTCCTGTTCTTGAGTTGTGAATCAGCCTTAAATGTTATACAATTATACTTTTCTAATATAGCATGTTCATTAAAAACTGTCATTAAAAAATCTATACATATTGTAACAAAGTTTACAAGGGGGTGTCAAAAGATAACTGGAATAATTTATTTGCATTTTAATGTGCCCACACTTGAGATTGGTTTTGGGAGTACTGGAGAGGTGTGAACTTGAGTGACATAATACCATATGCGGCATTTGCCTGGCAGTACGCACTTGGAGGGAAGCAGAGAAAGTATACAGGCATGTATACTGTACCCAACATGGATCTCAAGTTACAGCAGCATTCTTCTGGACAAAATTTCATCACAAACATTGGAAATTTTGCAACAGGCCTACAAAGAGCAAGCCATGGGGAAATCACAAGTTTTTGAGCAGCGCAAACAATTTTGGGAGGGTAAAAATGACTGGATGCTCCACACCCCCGAAGATCTTCAATTTTGAAGACTGAAACCAATGTCAATGCAACTGATGTCATGTTGCAGGAAGATTGTCATTTATCATTAACAAAGGTTGCAGAGATTATGGATATATCCTGTGGATCAGCTGAAGATGTATGACATGTTCTAGGGCATAGAAAAGTTGCAGCAAAGTGGGTGCCTTGTGTGATCAGTGACAAATGCTGATTGCACCGTCAAGACTCGAGAAACAATCACTGAATTAGGTATTGAGATGATGCCACATCTACCTTATTGCTCAGACCTAGCATTGTGTGACTTCCACGCATTTCCTGCAATGAAAAAAAAATCTTTGTGATCGTTACTTTCAGAGTGATCAAGAGCTAAACAATACATTTTTGGGATGTACTTAACAGAGTATCTAAAAGGGACTTCAAGGAGTATTTTGAACATTGGACTGAACGCTGAAATCATTGTATTGTGATCCAGGGAGATCACTTTGAAGGTCTGTAATGGAATTTGAATAAAAGTGAGCAATGTTTTGCACTAAAAAATAATTCTGGTTATTTTTTGACACCCCTTGTAAAGGCATTTTCATCTAATATATAAAATGTGAAACACTGCTGTTAATTTGTAATATCTCATTTCTGTGTTTTACAGCAAATTGAAATGAACAACGTTGAAGAAATAGAGTACAATCTGTCATCAAAAACTGAATTTTTTGCATAGGCTAGAACTGATTTAGCTTAATATATGCAAAAGAGAAGAACGAAAAAAATACTTGTCATATTTTTATTCACTTCATGATCTGCAAATTATTTTTAAATCTAGTCAAGACAAAATACAGTTTTAGCATTTATTTACTACATTTTCTATTATGAGTGCTGAAATAGAACCTGGCATTATGTTGTTATTTTGTTTAAAGTTTAGTAATTCATAGTTTCTTAATAAAAATATACATAATTATCGAAAATGTACAAAAAATAGTTGAAGCCAAATATTAATACTACATTAAGTGTTAGTAAGTCTAATAAGCAGCTGATAATGGAGAAAAACTAAGAAAATACTGCATATAGATATAGTAACTGTAATATATTATAAAAATATTAAGTACATAACCAAGCTGTTGGAGACATCCTAACTCTGTCTGCTTTGACTGTTGCCTTCAATGTTTTAAGTAAGCATCCTTTTCCCTCTCTCTTGGGAATAAGATGACTATTGTTTCATGTGCTATTTAATTATTGCTTTATTAGGAAAGCGCCACAGGTGAATGCAACTCAGGTTGGAATAAGGAAATAATGAAGCTATTAACAGTGAAGCAACAAGAATCTAAAGTAAGAACAAATTAGAAACTAAAAGCTTCACTTATCTTAGTAATATTCCAAGTTGTTTGGTGCTAACACGTTTCAAGTTGACTCCAACTCATTGACTCAATGAGTTGGAGTCAACTTGAAACGTGTTGGCACCAAATTAGATTCAGGTTGGAATATCTTTTTATAAAGGTTATGATTGAGAAACCAACCAGTACAAGATATTATGGCAAACACAAAATTTAATGGCACATATATCTGACCATTACTATTTTCTTCCCTGTTGTGCAAATCAATTTTGTGAGCGCAAATGATGTTTATATCATCAGCTTTAGAGCATATTTAACCATACAACACTGCAAGGCATGTCAGGCCTCTGATTGGATATTGTCGAGCCATTAAGTTTTGTGTCAGCCCTAGTTGAATTAGGGTTCACATTATACCCCAGAGTTGAAGTTTATAATGCCTTGGTCTGGAAAATACTAATTTATTTGAATTTTAAATTATTGAAAATCATAGTTTTAGCAGACACCTGTATCCATTTTATCTTGCAGGCACTTTTAAATTATCTTTAATTTATTGTTAAGCAACTCCTGCTGCACCTCTGCAAAATATTACTTTCTAAAATGCACTCTTCATTTTTTTCATTCCTAAAGTAAACCTAGGAACAGGATAAATATTGTGTTAATTTTTGAGACACAAGCATGAAGCAAGATATATACAGGATGTTCACACTGATGCTCCTGTGTTCAAATTTTGGACAAAAACTTGAAGAAATAATATTTTAAGTATAAACAGTCTTTGTCTTACAGCTGAATTATCAAGTGCTTTCATGCCATGGACTTTTGAGCCTTCTGCTTATATTTATACCTGAAGGTCAGCTTACCTGTTTACATTCCCAGGTATTATTGAACTTGCCAGATTTAGGAACCATCACTGCATTTCCACAGGGAATTGAAATTTATGTGAGTTCTCATTACTGCATGGAAATGCAGATTCAGATCATATTGAATCTTTGATCTGATCTTCTTAGAAAGGAGGATCAGATCAAAATTTTGTTGTGTGGAAACACCTTCCATATTTATATCAAATTGAGTATGCTATCTTCTGTTGTACTTGTAATCTGTTGCATATTTGTCATTTTCCTTTCTTAGCAGAACTGGTGCAATAAAGCAACAGAGCCACTTTTATTGCTTATATAATGTTGCAATGTATTCTCAAATTTTCACTAACCGCAGAACCTGTTTAAAATACATAGAATAACAAACCAACATATCCTTCACAAGTTTGCCAGTGTAAACCAAGTCGTGCAACATAAAGACTTGATAAATAGAAAACCATGTCTACATTTAAAAATACATTCTGCTCCAACTTAGTTGTAATAATATTTGCCTTACTGATTTTCAGCCAGGCCAGGATATGAACATCAGCAGTAATGAAAGTGTTTGACATGAAATCAATGACATTTCCTCCCTCTAATTGATTACATTGATTATAATTATAGCATGGGAACTTTTACACTTAGAAATAATTTCTTTAAGATTCATGTCAGTGTAATTCACATCAGCAGACATTTGCCTCTGTTGTTTTGATTAATGTGAATGATAATTAAAACAATAGTTTAACAGTATTAAGTTCCAGTTTTCTGCTAAATAGAGTTTACAAAACTTCAGCTATGGTTTATTTTGCGTTAAATCATATGGCAAGCTATGAACCCTATGGACATTGTCACATGGGATATTTTGTAAGGCTGTGGACGCTACCTTGCAAGGACTGCTATCCAGCCTATATATGAGACATATCTTTTACCTACTGTAAATCCTGTAAAGTTAAGGTCTTCATTATTGTATGTTTTCATGATTAGCTATAAAATCACTCACCAATAATCTCAAAAAACAGTGTTTTTCATCAACAAATTGGACATAATTTAGTTCCAATATTATAAATGTTTGATAGGAGGTTTAGTTAAAGCAAAACCAAAAGTTTTGGCAGGTGTCATTTTATAACGTTCTGGTTCAATTAAACCACAGTGCAATGGTGTTGGTATTCCTGAAGGCTGAAAAAAGGTGACACTTCTGGTTGTGTTATCCTTATATTGCAAGTAAATGTTGGTAGAACTCCATGGGAGAGATACATGAACTGCCAATTTAGAATATTTTCTGTAGCTATGCAGCAGACAGTAGTTATAGAAGCATGTTGCTTATGTTTATTTGAATGAATGGGTCATTTGCTTTATGTGGCCTCTAGCTCATGTTTTTGTTTAATTTTCACCAATAATAAAATACATAATTTTAATCTTCTCACATGTTGAATTTAACCATATAAGATAGGAGCGTCTGCTTTGTAACTCTGATATGATTAAGAACTCAGTCAATTTACTTAAATTTTGGCTGTCCAAGGTCCTTCAGTTATCTTAACTTCATCATTACTCAGCAATTCTTCAAATGCCACTCCAATTTGTGCAGCTAGGACCGGCATGTTGCAACTTAGCGTTAAACTGAAGATTAAAGCTTTTAATCTTATATATTTAAACGAGCAATTCTTGTGTGTGTGTGTGTGTATATGTATGTATATTCCGCGTAGCTTGGAAATGGCTCTAACGATTTCCATCAAATTTTGTATTCAAATAGGGTTTTGCTTTTTAAGTCCACCTATATAGGTATAATTCCTGAAAAAACGTGGTTTTACATAAAAAATAACACAGCAATTCTTATATAGATACATTCCCGGTCAGGTCGGTGAGACCCGTAAACCAACGACAGGTGTGGTCCTCCAGACATTCTGGGGGTTGTGAGAGAGCGATGTGACCGCCAAAACATAAAAATATGGTGCTCTCTAAAAAGCGGTTACTATTACTGCTATTGCTCTCTTCAATATAAGTGAAAAATATTGCAGAGCAAGAGGATTAATGACTTCATTGTCAGAAATCCAGCATTAGCTAACAACAACATTCCCGGTATTTCAGAAACGGCTCTAAAGATTTGGATAAATATTTGTATACATGCATATTAAATTCGCAGTGTTTTCTCTCCTCACTTTTAGGTAACACATTCACATCTCTTTCTCTACTCATTCTTCTATAAACAATTTTCCATAAAAAACATGATTTTACACAAAAAAAATGTTTATCCCCACTTTTAAAATAAGTCCTACATGTTCTGTATGTTTGAAACAGAAATGCTATTACATTCATACTGTTTTCTCCTCACACTTTTAGGTAACACATTCACATCTCTTTCTCTACTGACTCTTCTACAAATAAGTCATACAATTTTCTGTATGTTTGAAATAGAGATGCTGCATGTTACATTCACAGTGGTTTCTCTACTTAAGCACTTTTAGGTAACACATTCATATCTCTTTCTCTGCTCACTCTTCTATAAACAATTTTCCATAAAAACGTGATTTTATGCCAAAAATCATTTTTATCCCCACTTTTAAAATAGGTCATACCATGTTCTATTGTTGAAATAGAAATACTATTACATTCACAGTTTTCTCCTCTCACTTTTAGGTAACACATTTACATCTGTTTCTCTACTCACTCTTCTACATAGAAGTCATACAATTTTGTGCATGTTTGAAATGGAAATTCTAGTATTACATTCTCACTGTTTTCTCTCCTTACTTTTGGGTAACACATTCATAATTATTTCTCTAATTCTTCTAGAAGTAATACAATTTTCTGCATGTTTGAAATAGAAATGCTGCATATTGCACTCAGTGTTTTCTCTACTCACTTTTGGGTAACACATTCACATCTCTTTCTCTACTCACTCTTCTATAAACAATTTTCCATAAAAAACTTGTTTTTATACCAGAAATCATTTTTATCCCCACTTTTAAAATAGGTCATACCATGTTCTATATGTTTGAAATGGAAATGCTATTACATTCACACTGTTTTCTCCTCTCACTTTTAGATAACACATTCACATCTGTTTCTCTACTCACTCTTTTACATAGAAGTCATACAATTTCGTGCATGTTTGAAATGGAAATTCCATGTATTATATTCACACCGTTTTCTCCTCTCACTTTTAGGTAACACATTCACATCTCTTTCTCTATTCACTCTTCTACAAAGAAGTCATACAATTTTGTGCATGTTTGAAATAGAAATACTACGTATTACATTCACACTGTTTTCTCTACTTACCTTTGGGTAACACATTCATAACTGTTTCTCTACTCACTTTTCTAGAAGTCAGTCATACAATTTTCTGTATGTTTGAAATAGAAATGCTTTTACATTCATACTGTTTTCTCTACTTACCTTTGGGTAACACATTCATAACTGTTTCTCTACTCACTCTTCTAGAAGTCAGTCATACAATTTTCTGTATGTTTGAAATAGAAATGCTTTTACATTCACACTGTTTTCTCTCACTTTTTGGTAACACATTCACATCTCTTTCTCTGCTCACTCTTCTACAAATAGGTCATACAATGTTCTGTATGTTTGAAATGGAAATGCTGCATATTACATTCACAGTGGTTTGTCTACTCACTTTTAGGTAACAGATTCACATCTCTTTCTCTACTCACTCTTCTACAACCAATTCATATCTATCTATCTATATATATATATATATATATATATATATAAATTAGATGTTCGTATATATGTAACTGTTAATCTCGAAAACCGCTTAATCGATCACCACAAAATTTGGCACGCATATGTACTTTTTTTCATGGAGAAAGTGTTTATGATAACAATTTTACTGCACAATGTATTACTTTCAAATGGCTTTCTACTTGCTTTTTATGTCGCACATTCATGTATACTCTGTTTGCCTTTCAACATACAACTCATAATTTTCTATGATTGGAATATAAATGCAGCGTATTAGATTCACGCGATTTGCTCTACTAATTCTTCCTTTACGGGACACAACCAGTCTTCTTTCGCTACTCGCCCTTCAACATACAATTCATACAATTTGCTATATGTTTGAAACAGAAATACAATGTATTACATTCACACTATTTTCTCTACTCACTTTTGTTTTATGTAACAATTCACATGTCGTTTATCAACTTCGTACATAGCAACGCCTATACATATCGTATGTTGAAGAGTGAGTAAACTGCAAAGCCGGTTGTCTGATCACCATGAAAAGTGTTTTCATGTGGAAGGTTTTTTATGGAGTCCATTTTATCACGCAATGTATTATGTTTGCATGGTTTTCTCTGCTCCTTTTTCTTTCACCTAACATACTAACTACTCCCTATTCTGCAAACAATCCATACATTTTTCCATACACTTGAAATATAAGTGCAACGTATAACATTCACACGGTTTTTCTACTCATTTTTTCTTTAGTAAAACACAATCACATTTCTTTCACTACTCCCGCTTCGACGAAGTTACGAACAATTCATACACTTTTCTATATGTTTGAAACATAAATGCGTAGTACATTCACATGGCTTTATCAACTACCTTTTCTTTTTGTAGTATTTGTTATTCTTCAACATTGCTTTTGCTTAGTGTCGCTCCAGTGTTTTAATAAAAAATAAAGAAATAGTTAAAGAAAAAGTAAAGTAATCGCAATTGATGTCAGGAATGCACCGAAAAGCACGAAATGGAACAGTTGATGAAACAAATGTTAGCCAAGATGGACATAATGGGAAATGAAATGAATTCAGGAATGCGACAGAGGAAACAAATATGAAAACCGAATTGGAAAAATGTAAACTACGGAATAGAAAATATAGGAACAAAAATGAAAAAAATGGAAGGCAAATTGAAAATGCAAACTCCGAAACAGAAAAGATGAAGACATGAATGTCCGATATGAAGATAGATTTATCTGAGAATATTAACGAGCGACTGGCTGGGGTTAAGGAAGCCATGGAAGAACTCAACAGAAATATGAAGGACCTTGGCCAACGTGTTAATGCCCTGGAGTCAATTGCAGCACCAAAGAACTGAACTCCATAATGGAATAAATGCTCGATGAAAACCTCAAACTAGGTGGATACCTATGGGGGAGGCCTGCGTTTAAAAGTAGACGTTTCACAGCTGAAATGATGGTGTTTATGAAATATTTGTATGTATTTCTTGTATCTCGAAAATGACTCTTAACAATTGCGACAAAAATTATTATTTAGTTAACGTTTTGCCTTTCAGGTTTATCTAATTATCTTCTCCCACAAAGAAAAAAAAAATTCACAAAAACAGAGGCGAAAAAATGCCGAGCGAAGCTCGGTCCCCCAGGTACTAAGCAATAAAGCTTAACAACTATAGTTTAAACCTATTATAACATAGGATATACACCACATTTATAATATTGGTTCTAAATGTCCAATGTGTTGTAAGAATAGTGTACTGTGTGGTTTAAATTCTTATGCTGTCTGCATCAGTCTGGAAAGTGAGGGTTTTAAATGAGGAGATTACTACAAAGGAAGACAGAAGGGGAAAATGTACAAACATGGTATAAGGCAAAACTTGTGTTGATTTCCTGTTGGTGATACAGTGGAATCCCGCAAATCCGAAATTCTGTATTATCCAAACACCAAATCCATAATTTGAAGTTTTTCTTTTAACACAAAGGAACTATGTTTTCGTTTGACATCGTAGTGCATGGTATAACACAAACAAGCATCTGTTTTATATTAATTTATGGGTGAAAACATAAGTTGCCGTAGAATGACCATTAACAATAGCGAAACAAACTGAACTACCTATATATCGCCACTATCGTGTACGATCGTGTTCACAGATCAAAAGAAAACATTGTCACTATGTTGAATGCATTTTCATTATTTCTTTCTTGGTTTCTGGTATGGGCCATGTCTTGTTGACTTTTTTAAGAAATTAAAAATTATGCCGGTTTTGTTGCAAACTATGTTCGGCTTCTTTAATGGGCAACTGCAAAACTCATCCAGTTAGTCACTGCCTAGTCTGACTGGCCTCGCAGTCCTATTGGTTCCTTCTCCAGTAGGAAGTCGTCCTGCTAATAGGGCTTCCATATCGTGTTGAGTGGTTTGCCCATGTCACAGTTCAGACTACTCTTTTCTTTAAATATTTGTATGCTTTCTCTCACTATTCTTTGAGAGAAATTGTCACAGATTGCTAAAATTTTTAAATTGTTAAAGTCATTGTGGTGGCCGGTGTTTTCCGCATGTTCCACAATGGCAGATTTTTCTGGTTGAGACAGTTTCGTGTTTCTTTTTTCTTGTATGATAGATCTGCCTGTTTGACCTACATACAATTCACCACAATCACAGGCAATTTTATAAACACCCGGATTAGTTTGTAAAGGGTTCTTATCTTTGACTGGTTTTATAAAGAAATGAAGCTTTTTAATTTATATGTATCTTGTTTGAATTTTGTGATGTGGAAGTCTATGTAATCACATTGTCATTATGTTGTGCATGGTAATCACAACATTCACTTCCTCATACACTGCGCTACATTGCCTTGTACCTGCTAATCCTATAGCAGAACTTATGTACATTTTTTTTTTTATTTTGGTTTTCGGTTAATCGGAACATTTCTGAATCTGAACAGACCACATTCCCAATTAGTCCAGATTAGCGGGGTTCTACTGTACTTGTTTTTCTGCACTATCACAATGTACATTCCTTCACCTTCTCAACTTAGAAGGCACTTGGATTTTACACTGTATATCAGATGTTGCCACTTCTATAGCACCATTTGATCCTGTGATGAGTATTGCTTCAGAAGTGAGTTTTTTGTTTTATTGTACTCCATTTGAACACATGCAAAGATAGCTGTTCACTAAGGTAGCTATTAAAATAACTCAAAACAAAAATGCTGAAATAGCATATTTGAGGTACAAATAATACATACATATGAATCAGTTGGGGAATTTAATATTGTAACAGTAAGTTGCCATGGTAGCTCAGTGCATAGAGCAGCCACATGTAGAGTGGAAGATCCGTGGTTCAAGCCCTGTCTATGGCATTGAATTTTTCAGCTCTGATTCTACCTCTCAATTTTAATACACACATGCTTTATTTCTGCAGTGTATGTTACGCAAATATTCACAGAATTTGTGTATCTTCGCAATACCTACAAACACAGTATAAGATGGTGCCAAAGGAAACTGGAAGAGAGCAAATGAAGGCACAAGCCTTACTCCTCGCACTAGAATCTGTGCAGTCATTTTGTTAAGCTTTCAAACAAATTTTATGTGCAAGTATTTAATAAAAGAAATTGTGCCTGTATCAGAATTGATGTGTTACTTAAACTATACTCTTGCAGTGTCAATGAATGTACATGTTAAAAAAGTTCCATTTTATAACCGTTCCTCCGAAGCAAACTATCATATATTGTGATACATCCTTTTATTTGTTGGTCTTTGTGGTGTATAAATATTTCATCTCATCTTATCTTCTTTATTAAGAATAATCTGTAAGAGTGCCAAAAGTGATCTGAAATGTTACACAAGAAAGAAATCTTATTTTAAAAATGGAGAGGGAATTAAGTCAATATAGAAATGCTGCATCCCTTCTGATAAGAATACATTTCAACTGAAAACCAAAGGGAAGTTTATAAATATTTATGCATTGTTACCAAAACTTTGATGCAAGATTTTATACGTAACCCAAAAGTGCATATATATTTTTAGCCATATTGTTGCTGTTCCAATTTTTAATGCATTTAAAATATAGTTTATTAAATATAAATATAATGTAGATATTTTCCCAAAATCTGTTATATATTAGGATACATATAGTTTATTCTCAGAGAATGTTAATTTAATGCAGACCTCTATTATTCATGAGTTTGATATTGAGAAAACTTTGTGTTGCTGTACTAGCATCACTTCTACATTGAGACATATTGCAGTATCTCTTGTATTAAAATTCAACGAGACGGTCAACCCACCAAATGGAGTGATAGTATAAGTTATCACTCAAGTGTTTTGTTATGTGTGAACAGATACATTATGCTTCATAACTTGTAAATAACTGTCTGTTAATATTGTTACAATTTATGTATTTAAACTGATAATACATTTTAGAAAGAGTCTAAGATTTTATTTGTTTGCACATGGATGTATACAGTAAAGTAAAATAAGTATTAGTTACCGTAAGTATATGTACATATTTATACTTCAGTCTTTTGCTTTTACAGTATAAGTATCAGTGGTAAATCATAAAAATTTAGTTGCAATTAATCTCATAACTGTTAACATTTGTCAACAAGCATCAATATGCAATAAAATATATAATAATCACTAATTTTCTTTGAAATGTGCTGCTTGTTTAACTTGTAGCACGGAACACACTGGTTTGTTCAGGTTGCAAGGTTAACCGGCTGAGGTAGTGGGAGAGCAAAAAGCCTCCAAACAGGCTGTGTGGTGCTTTGCATGTTAGCATCCTGGGTGTTCCTTCCCATCTGCCACTATCATAGAAAGGTGTGCAGATGAAACCATTGAACATTTTTAAAACTGCTTTAAAAGTTAATTAAGGAAATTGAAGCTATTAACAGTGAAGCAACAAAATTCTAAAGTAAGAACTAATTAGAAACTAAAAACTTCACTTATCTTAGTAATATTGCAAGTTCTTGGTGCAAAGCTGACTAAAGTTTCGAGTTGACTCCAACTAGGTATAGCTTTGAGAATGAGTTGGAGTCAACTCGAAACTTTGCACCAAGAACTTGCAATATTACTAAGATAAGTGAAGTTTTTAGTTTCTAATTTGTTCTTACTTTACTACTTTAAAAGGCTTTACTGACCAACTTTATGAAAGAAGGTGCTGAAACTGTTCATGGTTGTCCATATATACATTTTTGGCACCTGTTTCAGAAACTATATAT
Source organism: Tenodera sinensis (assembly GCA_030765045.1). NCBI lineage: Eukaryota > Metazoa > Arthropoda > Insecta > Mantodea > Mantidae > Tenodera > Tenodera sinensis. The sequence goes on from CM060973.1 coordinate 37,809,159, forward strand.
CACTCGCCGTAGTTCATGTTAAGAAATGCTAGAAATTTTCTATATCTTGTTTTAATTCTTCCAGTTTGAGTTTCTTCCAGTGTGAGCTTGTCTTGTACACTGTTTTAAGTTACCCCACAGATAGAAACCTTTCTCTGCTAATGGCACACCATACACCAAATTTTTCGTCATGAAGGGGTACTTCATGAGAATATTGGGTTCTGAGGTACAATGCCAATTTTTTTTTGAGTCGACAGTTGACGCCTGTACATATATGAATATAATCCCCCCCCCCCTTTTTTTTCTTTTTTTTTTAAAGAGAATTAACAGACAGGGAACGTGATTTTGCCTTTTTACAAGACTCTGTAACAGGTCATACGGCCAATCTTTCAATGAAAACGGTTGAAAGTGTGTTACAGAACAGAATTGTTTGTAGAGATTTGTGGTCTCCCGACCTAACCCCCTGAAATTTCTATCTCTAGGGTAACATAAAACAAACTGTATAAGACAAACCCACACACCCTGGAAGAATTAAAACAAAATATCTGCCAGGAAATTGCCAGCATTTCTCAACATGAACTACAGCAAGTGATGGATAGTTTTCTAAAGAAGTGCCAAAAATGTGCGAACGACAGTGACCAGTTTAAGCATCTCCTTTCATAAAGTTGGTAAGTAAGTACTTTTCAAAATGTATGGTTTCATCCATAATGCATACATATGGCAAGGGTGAAAGAACAAATATCAAACAACTAATAGAAGTTCGCCCTAATGCTAATGCCTATTGCCATGTTCCATTTGGCTGAGATTTCTTCAGTTTCTACGAGTTTCTTTATTTGTGTTGGTAGCAAATAAGGAGGTAAAAATCACAAACACAAAAAACATGAGTGAGTTTTGAAAAGCTACAGAATTCTAAACACACACATATTTGAAAGTTTCTTTGTGCATATTTATATTGTATATATAACATTCTACATAATATAATTTCCCTAAAGCCATTTTCTTTGTTAACATTCCCCAGGGGGCCCTACTACGGTAGGTATGGGTTTGTTGTACCCGGGGCTCCGAGGCGCTCACCATCATTTCACCCTCTTCATGTCCATCAACTGTGCCACGTACTAGCTGCTTCTGTTGCTATTATTCATAACCCTCTTCCTCTCCTAGGTTTATTATGATTATTAGTTTGTAAGGTCCTAGATTTATAACTCCTGTCTCACCAGCAGAGATCTTTCCTGTCTCTGTGGCACTGTACCACGGTTTCAGCATGGCCGGCTTGTGTGCTCTTCGGAGGTCTCAGGCGCAAAGGTTACGCGGACCCTTCACACTGCCCCCATGTGTAACCTTAGGTGCGGAGCCCATCCACATATCATGTACACCCACGTAGCTTCTTGAGGACATGGCCTGTGTTAATTTCCGGACAGCCATGTGCTGTCGGGTTAGTATCACCAGCCAGATGTGGTGCTGCTGACGGAACCCCGGTGTAATCAACCCAAAGTCCCCTGAATCCATGCTGATTCTGTTGAGGCAGGATGGCCTAAAGTGGGAAGCCACAGGTGGTGATTCCTCTGGTGAGGGAATAAAGCCGGGGTGCACGTGGTGAACAGTTTACCCATGTAGACAAGCAGTGGAGATCAGAGGGTAGTCCCTCTGAGGTACGCCTTGAGGTCAGTCATGGAGGGGTCTCCATGGCGGCACAGACCTTGGAGATTTTGGTGCCTTTCATTTTTTGACCTCCGGATGGCAAGCTGACGCCGATGGTTCCAGATGAAGGTCCAGTTTCAATATGCATCTGCACAAACCCTCTCATTTCGACTCTTTTCTTGTTGTGATGGCTTGTGAAGGGAAGACGATTATGGATATTAGCCCTTTTTATATCAAACATGAGGTAGATAGAATATATGGCCCGGTGCTGAATGGGACAAGACTATGTGACGGTACGCTGTTAATCGAGACCAAAATGCAGATCAGTCAGAGAAACTCATAAAGGTGAACTTGTTGGGATCCTACCCAATCCAGATAGCCCCACACAAATACTTAACACCAGTAGGGGAGTTGTCACCACCTCCAGTCTAAACAATCTGTCGAACGAGGAGATTGTCACCTACCTCTCCGACCAGTGTGTGTGTCAGGCCTACCACCTTATGCGAAAACAGGATGGCAAGGAGTTAGCTTTGCGTACAGTGTTTCTAGCATTCAAAGGCATTAAATTACCTGAGTACATCCTTTGTGGGTATGAACGTGCCGCCGTATGCCAGTATGTGCCAAACCCAATGCATTGTTTCAGGTGCCAACAGTTTGGCCATACTAAGACTTCCTGTAATAATCCTGCTATTTGTGAGCTTTGTGGATCACCAGCCCATGAAGACTCGGCATGTACACAGGATCCTCTTTGTGTGAACTGTGGAGAGAGCCATCCATCAAGCTCGCGTCAGTGTTCTAAATTTATGGACAAGAAGGCAATACAGGAGTTGCGCGTGAAAGAATGGCTCACCTTTTTGGAAGCACGTCGCCGCTTTGAGCAGCTGAAACCTGTGATCACCCTAGGTTTCGCGTCAGCAGTCTGCCACACTCCTGCCCACACTGGCCAGTCAGCATGTTTCAGTCGCTGATGCTGCCACGCAGACTGACTCCACAACGAGCATCTCTCCAGCATCCCGTGAGACATCTGCACCAGCAACTAAATCTTCCGCCATGCAGACACCTGCTCGCCAGCCATCCACAAACAGTGGCCACACCGATTTACCTGTCAATGCTCATCGTTTGCAAGCTAAACACCGGGCAAGTAGTCGTTCATCTTCAAAGAAGTCCTGCTGCCGTTAAACAAGCCGCCAGGGCTCTTCAGACTCGCCAAAGGATGGCGACTTGAACATACCAGGTCCCAAGTCGGTCAAGATAAGACTGAAAAAGAAAAGGATGAAGACCAAACACTTTCGGTAGGCAGGTTTAACTTGTATTTTATTTTGTGGTTTTATTTTTAACTTTTGCAATTTTATCTGCTTACCTTTTAAGATCAGTTTTTAGGTTTTAACTGTTTTTAGCTTACCTTTTTAGACCATTTTTACATTTTAACTGTTTTAGCTTTTATCTGTTTCAGATTTCCCATTTTAATTTTGAGTGTTAAGTGATGGTGAGTTTTTCCCTGTTTTTTATCTTTTGACTTGGGACACTAATGACCTAGCTGTTGACGGGCCCTTAAACCCTACTCACTCACTCAATAACTCACTTTAACATATCAATCATTTCTTATATTAATCCCCTAAAATTAACAAAACAGTTGCGACATTTTTTTGTAAAAACTACACTTGTCAAAAATAATGATTTTCAGTCTTATCACATAAACTAAACACCCAAAACTATCCTTGCCAATACGTTCTCCATGATAAAATGAGTGATACTTCATTTTTTAAACATCACCTTCTGTCTATTAAATCAGACTAACAAGATAATTGAAGTTTTTGTGAAAATAAGCTTTTACTTCTGGATTTTTCCAGAAAGTGATGTTTTACACAAATGCATGCTTCTGCAATGTAAACTGTGTTGTAGTAGAAAATATTGTAGCTAACTCTTTAGAGAGTAGAGTTGTCAATTTACATAGTTATTTTCATTGTTTTGTTGCAAACAAAGTTGTTTTATAAGAAACAATTCAGTTGTTCTCAAGGCATAACTGTTTACCATATACTCAGAACACAAAACATAGTGTACACCATATTTTAATGAGCTATGACAAACTGCTAAGATATGCTTGTTTTTATTCATAATTAATCACATTTTGATATGCTAATATGAAATGCTCATTAAACCCTACAGTTTAACTTTCTCAAATTTCTAATTTGTGCTATAATTGCTCCACACCTGATATAAACACAAACCATCAACAACTAACCCACGATACACCGAAACCAAAGCACACCATAAAATAAAGTACCTTAAATATCGGGTGTTATCTGTACGTTTTCAAGAAGTACGATAATGGTGGTAAAGATTACTTGAGTGTAACGCGATAGAAGCGCTATTCCTGACACTCCCTAGTACATATCGTTCTGTTGCAACATAAACACCTGGCATGAGTCCATGCGGCGTTAGTTTGTGTTAGTCGCAGCTGATATGAACATCAGGTTATCGCGGAGGGATACAAGGTGCAGATCTAAGGCCGGATGGAGTATAACTATAGAAATGTAAAGTATTAATTTTAATTATTTTAAGAGAAAAATAATTTGTTGTTCACGTACTATAAAATGCTTAAACTTTTTTAATTTTGGTTGAGGAAAATAATTTCAGCTGAACTAGCCTATATTTTGTAACTGATACACAATAATTTTTAAATTAATTACGCTCTGAATTCTCCTGAAAATTTCAAGCTAATCAAGTTGTAAACTGTGCCTCTAGGAGAATTTTGAAAAGTGAAAAATTAGCTTAAGGTTCAAAGCAGTGCTTTATCTAAATGATACAGGACCAATTAAATAGCCATTTGTGGCTTTAAAATTTTTTACATTATATAATAATATTGTTGTTGTTAGCTAATGCTGGATTTCTGACAATGAAGTCATTAATCCTCTTGCTCTCCAATATTTATTGAAGAGAGCAATAGCAGTAATAGTAACCGCTTTTTAGAGAGCACCACACTTTTATGTTTTGGCGGTCACATTGCTCTCTCACAACCCCCAGAATGTCTGGAGGACCACACCTGTCGTTGGTTTACGGGTCTCACCGACCTGACCGGGAGAATTATCAAAATAAATTCACCGACCATATCCTCTGATCACCAATCAGAGGATGTATTACATGCCATGACAGGTCAGTATGTTAGGGGTTAAGATTTTATAGAGAAATGGAGAGGTTGGAAAAATAAAGACTCCCTAGCCCTCCGGAACCCTAATAGCATCGGGGTCAGAAGAGAACAAGAGATGACCAAGGTAAGGTCAGATAGAATAGTTACAGTGAGGAGCAAAACACCAGTAAGTGGAAGTAATGTTCTGCTCAGCTTGGGTACCTTGTGGTCGCTATTCACATATCCCCTAGATGGAGACCCCTGAGTATATATATATATATATATATATATATATATATATATATATATATATATATATATTACTATAATTATATACTATATACTATATATTATAAATGTATATTATTTTATGAGTAGTATGATAGTTATGTTTGATAAAACTCAAAAATCAAAAAAAGGTTTACATTTTCACAATTTTTTCAAGTTTCACCAATGCATTACTATAAGTGCTGCGATATATAAATGCTTTGTAATTCACACATAGCAAAGATTATTATAATAATGAAAATACAAAAAATGGACTTAACAATAGTGGTAAGTACAATTGTATTTTTCACAATGCAAAGTCCTCAAATCATCAAATACAGATATGACATCGAGTTTAACTGTACTCAGTCCTAGTCTAAATTCTTTTTTACTTGGATGTTATTAAAGTTCTGCAGGCACTGTATAAAATTATAAATGGAGCAAATTCACTATGGAGTGGCACATTTATTTTAAAAGTATAAAAAACAAATATTTAAATTCACTTATCTCACAGATATTACTCATTTAATAAACCTCTGCATGTGGGCTTTATGACCCAGATCAGTCAGCCAGTAAGGCATAGACTAGAGTATAAAACATTCATCAAAATTATTTTCATACAAATATTGATATGATGCTCAATATATGTGCCTTAATAAAGTTTTATTTTTTTGCATGCAGCCTTTCTCTCATCAAAATTTCAAGACAAGTTTTGGCATGAAGATTTGATAATTTCCTTGTTAGGTTATGTCTTCAGCAGGCATAGGAATTCTCAAGCACTTGGCTTAAAGTTAGCTACACTCAAATCATCATCAATACATAGAACATACACAACAGGGACCATGACTCACTAATTGATGGGTAAAATGGTATCATAATTGGGCTGCACACACAAATAGACTGAATGAGAGATGGGTGGTTTGTTATCTACGATGTCATAGTGTAAAGTTTCCAAGGTTTACCCTTATTCTGAGAAGACAAATGTCAGGTAACTTTAACCTCTATGGGCTTCAGGCTCATTTGAGCAAAATTTCACTAATTTAATTCATTCGTCTTGAGACAGAATATTAGAAGACCCCAAAAGAAAATTGTTTATGTGAATATTTGTTAAGAGTGTAATTTGTTTTTTGATGTTGGTATGAGATGGTTAAATGACGAAAACGTGTTACTGATGTTCATTGTTACGAACAACTAAGTTTGTTTAAAGACGTCATAAATATTTCCATATTTAATTTTAATATATATGTATAAATATTAGAATTATGTGTTCAATAATAAAAGCGAAATCAGGATAGCTAAAGATCGCTTCCCTAATAATATGGGAACTATTTGATGGACGCATGCGCGGATGTATACGAGTAAGGTAGTATCACGTGAGATGACACTGAACTTTTTTTTTCACTAGCGTCTACGTATCCAAAGTGATACGACGTATTTTGATAGTGTGTGAACATTGTAGAACGTTTACCAGACTTTCATCAAGCTTTTGTTCCACTTTTTGAAAAAATGGAAAGATTTAAATAATTTAAAATGGTGCTAAGAGGATTTATTTAAATGTAAAATAGAGAAAAAGTGTTAATAAAATAATACATTGTGGTGAAGAAACATCGTGTGATTTTTCATTCCATCCGTTACCATGCCCTGAGAGAAATAAGAGCCTCATCGCTCAAACGTGAAACAGCGCTTCGATAAAAATTGCACCAGTCTGATATGACACATTACGTTGGAGGACGTTAGTATACACAAAAGGAAAAACTGGTGTAAAGTCCAGTAACAGTTCAGCCTGTTGTTCAGACTTTAATGCTTGGAAATTACTAAACCTCATCAGTATTAGTATTTTTTCAGTTTAAAATACTTGAAAATTCTGTTGAAAGGGAGCAAAATTAGTTGGTCTTATTAAGATCTATTACAAGTTTTATACATATGGTGGTAAGTTTCCCTTGCATGCTGTACATATATATTTCCATCAGCATCTTTATTTTGTCATAGCCTGTATTACTAGAATGTGTTTTATTTCTCAGCTTATGTTGTAATCTACTGAACTCAGCTTTGGGTTTAGATTTGAATATTTTGTGCTTAAGAATTAACTGAAAAAGTGTTTCTATTTATCTTATTGACATAAAAGGTATGGTGTAGGCAGGATACGACAACTTAAGAAAAAGAGCCATGCTGATACAACTATCACACAGATGAATCCAAGTTCTGAGCACATTGTAAGGTAAAGTATAATATAGAAGCTCATAAACCATTTTCACAGCAGAGAGGTATTTTGCTGTGGAGTGACCTTATGTATTTAACAGGCACATGTATATCGCCCCTTCTCACAAGCACATATTGCACTCACTTAAACACAGATTTTTTTTTTTTAAAGGTTAACGTGTGCTTTCATACATTTCTTTTACTTTCCGGCGTAGAATTTTTCCTGATGGATTTTTTGGAATACTGGATACAAATTCAACACCACCTTGCAAACGCTTGTGTTCAGCAACTTTCTTTGCCACAAATGCTTTTACTTCCTCTTGTTTCAAATTAGAGTTTTTAGGGACTATATATGCTCTTGGCACTTCCCCACATCTCTGATCTTTTATTCCTATAACAGCAGCATCTAATATTTCAGGGTGACCTCGGAGAACCTCTTCTAATTCTGCAGGAGCCACCTAAAAAAAAATGTACAATTAAGAATACTCAGATTAGATTAATCCTTGGGCTTTCTATAAATCTTATAAGTTACTCTAAACTCCCCACAATAATAAATCAAATACTATTCTAACCAGGACAAACATCATAACACATTTTGTTCCAAAAAGTAACCAGTGTTTTTTCTTATTTCCTGCATATATTATATTTACTATTCTAGTCCAAACAATTTATTACAATATTAAAAAGTTTAAGGTATAGTCAAATAATAGAACTAAGTGTTTTCATTATACAATATAATTGCAAGAACACAGTTGCAGATCTGTATTCAGATTTTTAAAATGAATCTGTTTTTATTAAAAGTGAACAGAGTAACAAGGAGAAAATATGAGGATTAATGACTTCATTGTCAGAAATCCAACATTAGCTAACAACTATAGGGGAAACAGCTTATCGGCAGTTCCCAAGAATTCAATATGGCCAACATTAGCTAAACTGCAATGGACATTACACCAAAAAGTAGTATTGTCAACCTACAATGGAAATTACTAACAAGTCTTATCAGAAAACCCTGAGGAAACAGGACAAAATTTTCAAAGTACATTTTAATAAAGGTGTAAATTAAAATGTATGATGCTACGATACGCAAAAGCATTTAAGTTCCATAGGCCATATTTATTGTGTAACCATTATCAGTTAAGGGGATACATCTTGTTTCTTGATTAAAGTAAGAAAGTAATTTTAATACCAAGTAAATTGAGTGCTTTCCCCACAAATATGCTATACTTCACTTCTACAATAAAAGAAAAAATCACTTTCGAATGCTAAATATTGTAACATTCATTGGATGAATATTATCCTATTTTTCTCTTACTCGTCATATTTGTACCCTGCCTTTTAAGAAAGTAAAATAACCGTTGTCTATCAAAATAATAGCATTATTCCTAACCTCAAATATCACATGGTTAAAGCAACATGCTTTCGAATGATAATAATGCTTGAACATCCTTGCCACGCAGCGATGATAAAACTACTCACCCTTGGCAAATCTTGTTCTGCAATAACACTTTTGGATAAAATCACTTCTGAACGCTAAATACTGTAATATGTTTAATGCACTACTATGTTGCAGATGCAAAAATAACAGTAACTATAACTGCATATAGTGCTTTAAAACAATGCAAGACAAAATCACGCGCACACGAGCAATACAGTGGTGTACGCAGATTAATATGGTGCCTAAACAGAATTTTATTTTAAAATCTATCAGTTGCCTTTCTTGCAGCAGATTCAAACATAAGGACTTTAGTGGCAACATAACGGATGCAATAACACCAACTATGGCTATAGTTTTACTGTGGTTATATTTTACGAACAGTTAACAGTACTAATGCAATGTAACAGAATATCTTCAGACTGCACCATAATGGAGGGAAAATGTCACAGTTGGTTTTTGGGATGTTCCAATAAGCTGTTTCCTCTATGGGTATCTATATTATAAAGGAACAATATTTCAAATTTTTTGTGCAATTCTTTTATAAGAGCACAGAGGACATTTTATAAGATGTCTTTTCCCATAACAATGTAATCATTGCGCAAGATACCTGCAATCCTTTCACTTTAATTAATTCTTTGTATCGGTCGACTATGTAGAAATCACGGTCTTCATCATAGTATCCTACGTCTCCAGTGTGAAGCCAGCCAGATGAATCAATAGTTTCAGCTGTTGCCTTAGGGTTATTATGATAACCCAGCATCACCTGGAAAAATAAAATCTTTTACTTAGTTCTTGGTGCTTTACTTGTTAGGTCATAATGTAACAAATATGTCTACCTAAAATAAATTCTGTGGATGTAAAAAGGTGCTGAACCATTCCGGAGGAAGCTGTATTTTGGTGAAATGTGATGAATAATTTCAGGTGTCAATGACATTTGTTTCACGAAGCAAATATGAATTTGGTTTCAAAATAACTGTATGCATGTGTTAATATATCTACTGAAAAGCTGTGACAGTTAAGGTTCCACGTCTGGATGTGTGATGAATTAAAACTAAATTATTCTTCAGTACCTGATTACCCTCCCCTTATGTAGGACTTACAAGCCAGTGCCTAGGGTCAGACGCCTGTCGGAGAACACAGCAGCCTATGGGCCAGACAGAGTGAACACATGGAAGCGGGTGATCAGCTAAGTACCAAGTATGATAGTGGGGAAGAGGATGATATGAAATGCAGGTGAAATCAATTAATGGAAATGTGATGACAGAGCAGTTGGTGGAATTAGTGGCAGGGTAAACCTGATAATCTGGAGAAAAACGTGCCCTAATGCTGCTTCGTCCCCCATGAATATCACATGCGGGTTCCCTGGGATCGAACCCAGGCCACCTAGGTGGAAGGCAAATGCTCTTACCACTCGGCCACGGTGCTGCCCTATCTAAATTCTATTCCTTATTTTAAAATTATATATTACTGTTTTTCTCTACCTAACATCAATGAAGTGGTAATTATTATTTATTTATGCCAACGAACTGGTTTGAGAATTTAATGCCATTCTGGCAGTTTGTCACAATAGCTCAGTGGTTAGAGCAGCCTCCCGGTAAGTGGAAGGTCTGTGGTTCAAATCCCAGTTGTGGCATTAAATTTTTAAGTTCCAGTTCTACCTCTCAATCAATGAAGTGGTTTACTGATCGAATTTAAAGCCTTTTTTTAATCACATTAACTACTCAACTTTTAAGCTTTAATTGTATATAGGTAACCAAATATATATTTTAGTGGATTTTATCTCTGGAATGTGATAAACATTAAACCTTAATTCTTTTGATCGTAAGTAAAATGTGTTAACAGTGAAAGTTAGTTAATAATTTCATATTTTTACACTTGCAACACATTTTTCTTATACAATATTAAAGTTAAATTAAGTTTATGCAGCTTGTTTCTATTTTATAGAGCTACAGAAGTAAGAATATCCACAATGTGCATAATACTCAGAATATGAACATTGAAATTCAACTGGCTTAATTTCAAATTTATTCAATAATGATTGAAACTTTTTGAACAAATGAGGTTAAACACATTAATATTGAAGGTAAGTTTTATTTACTCTCTATCCCACTTACTTTTTAAAATTAGGACATGTTTTGGGAACCTTTGTTCAGATATCATGGTTAATTTTATATGACAATGCACATATCATCACAACTTTACCCCACCAAACCCCCCGCCCTTCACACCCTCACTATGACAAAATGAATTGAGCACCACAGTCAACCATCAACTGCTGAAGAAACAAAGTAATCTCACATGCTGTTATGGTTTTGCTGAAGTAACATCATATGCACGTTTATAACACTTTCACTTTCTTAAAACAATGTAGGAATAAATCAAAATTAAAAATAGAAAAAAAAAAAAGTCCTGTTTCACTACTTTGAAAAGAAAGATGCACATTGATATCTAACTCTCTAAGTGAGAAGTGAGTATCCAAAAAAAAATCTAATGTGTTGCACTTGCATGACTTTCTCTACTCTTGTGCAAGCCATTAAGAAAATGAAGAGGGCTGAGAGGTTATACCCACAAAATTCAAAGCATCCATTCCACTTGTCATGAAAATATCTTAAGAATTTTCTTTTTCTTCCTCAAATAACTCCTTGCATGGAGTGAGCCTCTTGGGTCAGATGCCTGTCGAGGAGCAAACAAAACTCTGGGTCAGAAAGAGTAGTCAGCATAGATGATCAACCCAAAGCTGGTATAGGAGTGAAGATGATATGAAATGAGAATGAAATGGATGAAAGAAACAGTGATGATGGAGCAGTTGATGAAATGAATGGCAGGAAAAACTGGAGAACTTGGAGAAAATCTGCCCAGACACAGTTCTGTTCTCCACAAACCTCACATGCAGCCCCCTGGGATCAAATTTGGGCTGCCTTAGTGAGAGACATGGTATTTTAATCAAAATTGTTGCAGCCATTTTTTAGAAAATAAAATTTTGAAAAATGTTTCTATGTGAAGGACAGTTGCGGCCAGGGTTTTTTCTTGAAGATCTTTGTATAACATCCTTGGAAGATACTGAACTTAAGTTTCAAATTTGGTATTTAACAAGCTTTTCATTTTTAGCTATGCTGATCAGAGACACACACGCATAGAAAAGACCTTTTTCTAAAAATCTGATGTGTTGCACTCACATGACTTTCTCTACTGTTGTACTAACCATTCTTACAAACTCTTATTCCTATATTGTCTTGTTAGTTAAGAAACGTTATTTATTGCTTATTTCCTTGTAGGTGCAAAGGGAACATCAGAATACAGTAGGCTTTGTGCAACAGTCAAATCTTTTAAAGCTTTGAGATTCCGTTCTCTTTGCACACTTAACATATAAAAAAATGAACAACGATGTTCTATTTCACAAAAGTTTTAAGTTTTCTGAAACTCACACACATAACAAGGAATATCTCCGAAATGGTTCACTCTACAAGAAAATTTGTTCAGACCTAAATTGTGTATTTTAGCAAAATCTACATTTTTTTGTATAGTACGATTTGGTCTATCTCTAACGGTTTACCAGTTATGCAAAAGTCGTCCAGGGTAAATATGATTACAGGGGCTATAGCCAGAAAATTCAAGATACACATTTCATTTGTCATCAAAATATCTCAAACATATGGCGATTTTAATCAAAAATGTTAGAGCCATTTTCAAGAAAATCAAAATTTTATACAAATTTTCCATGTAAAGGGTACTTTAGGGTGGGACTATTTTCTTCAAAATGTTCATGTCGCATCCTTGAAAGACATTAAACTGAAATACCAACTTTGGTTTTTAACCTACTTTTCGTTTTTGAGTTATGCTGTCCACAGACACACACACATGGACCTTTTTCTGAAAATGTTTTTTTTTTTTTTTTTTTTTTTTTTTTTTTTTTTGAATCAGGGACTCGAAACATTTTCGGTGAAATCTCGACATCGAACTTTTGGGTGGAATACAATACTTTCCGTACTTACCAGTAGAGAAAGTAAAACTGTTTTTTTTTTTTTTTTTTTTTTTTTTTTTTTTTTTTTTTTTTTTTTTTTTTTTTTTTTTGATTCAGGGATCTCAAAACATATCTGCAGAAATCTTACTATCAAATTTTTGGGTGGAATACAATACTTTCTCCTCTTACTGTAAATACACAGTAGAAAATCTGATGTGTTGCATGACTTTCTGTACTCTTGTACTAACCATTCTTATAAACACCTTCATGTTAGTTAAGAAAACATTTGTAGTATTATCTTATTGGTTATTTCCTTGTAGGCTTTAAGCAATGATCAAATCTTTTAGAGCCAGTTGCTATATGAAGGATGTCAAATCTCGTTCTCTTTGCATGACTAATATACAAAAAATCCAATATGTTGCACTCACATGACTTTCTCTTCATGTTAGTTGAGATAAACATTTGCAGAAATTATCTTATTGCTTATTTTCTTGTAGGTACAAGGGGAATGTGGAAATACAGTAGGCTTTGAGCAATAGTCAAATCTTTTAAAGCTTTGAAATTCCATTCTCTTTGCATGGCAAACATATAAAAAATTGCGTGTTGCACTCACATGACTTTCTCTACTCTTTTACTAACCATACTTGCAAACTCTTGTACCTATATTTTCATGTTAGTTGAGATAAACATTTGTACAAATTATCTTAATTGCTTATTTCCTTGTAGATGCAAGGGAAATATGGTAAGACAGTAGACTTTGAGCATTGAGATCCTGTTCTATTTGTACACTTAACATATAAAAAAATGAACACCTGTGTTCCATTTCACAAAAGTTTCAAGTTTTCTGAAACTGACATAAATAACAAGGAGTATCTCTGAAATGGTTCACTCTATAAAGAAATTTATTCAGACAAATTGTGTGTTTTAGCGAGATCTACATCTTTTGTATAGTAAGATTTTGTCTGTCTGTAAGATTTAAAGCTTCCACGGCGAGCGTTATTAATTACGGTTTCACGGGTGATCAGCCGTGCGAGGTTTAAAAACATTGAAATTTTGGCCATTGTAGACTCCATGGACTTCATCAGAATGAAAATGACTGTTAGGAGTAGGAGTAGGATCAAGTTCAAGTCGCCTGGGTTAACCCAGGCAGATGGTAAAGGGACCACGGTACCTATCCGTTTAGTACGGATTCCCCTGTGTGGTTTAAAGGTGTTGTCTAATTTTACAAGCTTTGGTGTAAATGTAGGTTGATGGTGCACATTGGTTTCCTATGTTGTCATTGGCAGTGGGATATGTCCAGCTTAGATGTCTGACCATCCGTGCGACCATTGCCCTACTGCTTACTTCGCCGGCCGCTTGTGGAACCGTCGAGCAATGCAGTGCTAGTGGACAAGAAACCGAGAGGATTAGGTTAAGGTTGTGGTAGTGCCAAGTATGGAGTACATTTGGCGGTTGAGGTGTTTGAGGGGATAGTGGTAGTTACCAGCCAAGAGCACCCAATTGTGTGTGTGTGTGTGTGTGTGTGTGTGTGTGTGTGTGTATACAATGTTAGGTGGGAGGGCATTGCTTTGCCCTGGCCAATGATTGGGTGACGATTTGTGATTTGGCCTGCTGTTTTCGGCTATATTCGTCACTGACCACAGTGTTTTCTCGAGGGTAAGTACTTGGTCTGGAATCACTGTAGTTGATGTTGTGGATGTGGATTGTTGCCAGAAGTGAGGGGAGTCAGCGGGGCCCTCTGGAACTTCGAGAACGACTGCAGCTTCTAAGTAGAGGCCCTCCTAGCTTGGCTAAGCGAGAAAAAGGGAATCCAAGCGATCTTCTGCGAGCATAGTGCGCAGTCTGCCACTCACGCTCTGAGACACCTAATGATCACCGTCCCCAGCTCCCGCTTGCTGGCTGCAGCATTCGTGCACTCTGGACAGGTAACTATACCCTGCAGATTAGACGAGGGATGGCAAGACCACAGCCAACAGTCTTTGACTGGAACCAAGGCGCCTTAACGGGTTCAGTCCTCTGCCAGCCACGCTTTTTAGCACTCGCTAACTGCCTCTTTCTCTCTTACTATCTCTATTTTCCTCTTTTCTCTCTAGTTTTTAAGTTCCCCCCCCCGGTTAGGCCCCCCACTAGGCTTTCACTTTCTTCTCTTTTGCTTCTTCCTAGGTTAATTTAACCTAACTGTCTTTATAAGACACTCTTTAGAGCTAGAGCAAGTTCAAGGCTACCTGCCATGTGTCTTTTTAAAGACCAGAAGCAGGTTAAATAAACCTCCCCTTTTTTAAAAAACACACTCCAAAAGCAACTTTCACTTCACTCATTCAGGGAATCCCAGTAATGGGAGACATGGTTAAAGTAGGTAAAACTCTCTCTCACAGCCTAACAAGCCCATCAGAGCCACCACACTCTTCACAACCAAAACAAAAGCTCTTAAACACACCACCCCAAGTATACCAAAAAGACCACACTGACTACACCACCACAAACACCAGGGCACCTATCACAGATACGCCAAAAACAAACACTGACACAAGAGACAAGCCACAACAAAGACAAAGAGGACACAAAAGCACCAACAACAAATACACCATACTGTTATCCAGCTTCCCACACCACCCCCTCTAGTACAATCTCCCATCCAGAACAGCTACACAGAGTACAGGGCCAATCTCCCGCTCTTGTATCTGCACAAAAGCCAGACAACACATATATGCAATCACCCACAGCTTTGACACAAAATACAAACCTACACTCAAATACTCAATACAGCATGCGAACTGCACCGGTGATTTAGGTATCAAACTGTTAAGCCTGGGAGACTACCATATCATGGTGGAGCACCTCCCTCACCCAGAAACTGGGACAGTTAGGTTTGGCATTAAAGGACTGTGCACCCTGTTCACAGGAGAACACAAAGACAGCACTGGCACAACACACAATTTGAGGCCATTAGGGCGGTGCAAATGCACTCTCAAGGCAGGACTAGGCACCCCCTCACAATGTTCCTAGTGGAATTGGAGGATACACAGGAAAACCACAAGATACTGGGCCTCAAATACTTGGCACACTTTAGGGTTAGAATAGAGGAATACCATTCAGCTCCAGAGACAGACGCTGTCAGTAGCTGTGGCACTACTACAGAGAATGTCAGGCCCCCTCATAGGTTTGCACCAAATGTAGTGGCCCCCACCCCTCCTACACTTGCAAAGTGCCCACTGAGGAAAGCAAGTGCACCCTCTGTGGTCAGAAAGGTCATGGAGCAACATGGGGCGGTTGCTCCAAATTCCTCTCCTCTAGAATGAGCAAGGCCTAGGGCGCAGCCAGGGAACCCCAAACCTAGACCTGAAGAGACTAAATTACCCCAGGCTGGCCCGTCCACAGCAGAAGGGCAATGGTATTACCCAGACCGTAGAGGTAGAACCTGCCCAGCCCCCTGGCCCTTCTGCAGCAGTGCCCAAGCAGGTCGCACCTGCCCAAGTCACAGCCCCCCCCCCCCCCCCACCACAAACACACAAAACCACAGTTCCCACACAAATAACTACTACACACCAGCACACTTAAAGGGATCAAGCATATTGATCACAATGTTGCAAACCCCTCGTGATGCTTTTGAAAACGGCCTTGCACTGGCCGACTTCCTGACTAAGTTGGGTTACCCTAAACTGGAATTAGGCTGGAACTTGTTCCTCCAGTGCGTAAAGTGGCTCCTGGAGCAGATAAACAAGAACAGCGATCCACTTTACCTCTTCGACCATGTCACGCATTTCCTGGGAATTCTCACACAGTTCACCTGTTATGAGCAACACAACCATTATAAATATCATATACTGGATTCTAAATTAAGAACAAATTAGAAACTAAAAAATTTCACTTATCTTAGTAATGTTGCAAATTATTTTTTCAAACACTGACTCGAGTATCGAGTTGACTCCAACTCATTCTCAAAGCTATACAAACAAATTCGTTACCAAAGCTACAATTCTTCCTTTTTTTCTGAAAACAAAAAATATACATATTGATATTCATTTTAATTACCAATCTCTGAAAACAAAAATTTATAAATACAATCTATAGAAGGTAATTCGAGGTTCATACATAACAGTTCCTGTTTTTTAAAATAAAATTTTTTTCCTAAACCACTAAATGTATAGGTCCACTTAATTGTTTTAATAATTTAACTTCTGGATTAATTTCATGATTAAATGACCAAAAATGATCTGCCACAGCTGATTTATCAGTTTGGTTATATTTAATATTTCTAAAATGCTCTTTTATTCTGGTTTCTAAATGACGTTTAGTTTTACCAATATAAACTTTATCACAATCTAAACAGCTAAATTGATAAATGCCAGATATTTTATAATTTGGTATTTTATCTTTTTTAGAAAAATTTGGTAAATTTTGTATATTAAATTTATTTTGAGGGACCAAATTTATTCCATATTCTTTAAAAATCTTTGTAAATTTTTTATTGGCCCACGGATGGTAAATAAACTTTTTAAAAATACAATTATCTTTTATTTTTTTGAGGGTAGGAACTTCTTTAACAGCTTTTTGATACTTAAATTTTTCTATCTTTTTATGTATAAAATCTGTATTAAAGCCATTAATTACTGCAGTGTTAATAATCTGTTTTTATTCTGTGTCAAATTTTTCTTTATTAAGGGGTATATTTATTAACCTATAAATTAAACTATTGAAAACAGTGAATTTATGTGCAAAAGGATTAAAACTTTTATTTTTTATGTAATTATCAGTGTTAGTAGATTTTCTGTAAATACCAAAATTCAATTTATTATTATATCTTTTAATTTAGTCCAGAAATTAAAGGCATCCATTATTTTCAGTTTCCAAAGTGAATTGTATAGCTTTATCTTGTAAATTTAAAAGTTTTAAAGCATCATTTATCTGTTTTTTAGGGACAACAGCAAAAATGTCATCCACATATCTATATCATTTTTAAAAATTAGAGGGAATGGTTTTATAATTTGAGTTTCAAAAAACTCGTGAAAAGATTAGCAAGAAATGGTGAAAGTGGACTACCCATTGCCAAGCCAGAAGTTTGTTGAAAAAAATTACCATTAAAACTAAAGAACTTTTGACCTAAACAAAGATTTGTAAGTTTTACAAAATCATCTATTAAATCTTTGTTTAATGCTAAAGAATTTAACAATTTTTTTAAAAAAATCAAAAGCTTTTTTCTAGGAATACTAGGAAATAAAGCAGTTACATCAAAAGAAATGAGTTCATCATTATCAGACAATACTATGTTGCTATAAACAAACTGATCAATCAGCTGTGGGAGATCATTTTTGGGCATTAAATCATGAAATTAATCCAGAAGTTAAATTATTAAAACAATTAAGTGGACCTATAGATTTAATGGTTTGAAAAAAATTTTATTTTAAAAAACAGGAACTGTTATGTATGAACTTCGAATTACCTTCTATAGATTGTATTTATAAATTTTTGTTTGCAGAGATCGGTAATTAAAATGAATATCAGTATCTATGTTTTTTGTTTTCAGAAAAAAATGAAGGATTGTAGCTTTGGTAATGAATCCACCAGCTCTCTGTCACCGCGGCTATTTTGTTTGTATAGCTTTGAGAATGAGTTGGAGTCAACTTGAAACTCGAGTCAGTGTTTGAAAAATAACTTGCAACATTACTAAGATAAGTGAAGTTTTTAGTTTCTAATTTGTTCTTAATTTAGAATCTTGTTGCTTCACTGTTAATAGCTTCAATTTCCTTAATTATCATATACTGAAATTGTAACAATCTCAATAGGAAGCGCAAGGAGTTCACGAAATTCCTCCAAAGGAATTCATTCCAAATAGCGCTAATTAATGAAACCCCCCTGGGACCTGTAGATCGCTTCTCAGCCCCAGGGTACTCAATATACAGAACAGATAGAAATAGAAGAGGCAGAGGGACAGCCGTAGTCATTCAAAATTTAATCCAACACTACCAGGCCTTTGTACCCCAACTTAATCGAATAGAATCAACCTCAGTCAGGGTAAAGCTTCATAATGCTGAAGTTACGTT
This sequence comes from Tenodera sinensis, assembly GCA_030765045.1. Classification (NCBI taxonomy): domain Eukaryota; kingdom Metazoa; phylum Arthropoda; class Insecta; order Mantodea; family Mantidae; genus Tenodera; species Tenodera sinensis. Next base: position 37,827,806 of record CM060973.1, read on the forward strand.
TATTGCGGCCTACAATACACCCGGTGATATTGACACAGATGACATCGATACACTAATGCTCATGGCCCAAAGAGTAGTAATAGCAGGGGACTTGAAGGTGAAACCTTTCCTCTAGAATTGCGTAACAACCAACAATGCGGGCAATAAACTCCTATCATACATCAACAGACACAGCATACTCTCAATTGGCTCGGAAGAGTACACACACACGAGTATATCCGGTCTGTGTGTGTGTCTATGTGTACTCTGGGTATGATTGTCGGCTCTTCCGAGCCAATTGAGGGTATGCTGTTGATGTATGATAGGAGTTTATTGCCCGCGTTGTTGGTTGCTACGCAATTCCAGAGGAAATGTTTCACCTTCAAGTCCATTGCTATTACTACTCTTTGGGCCATGCGCATTAGTGCATCGATGTCGTCTGTGCCAATATCGCTGGGTGTATTTTAGGCCGCAATAAACGTAACTTCAGCATTATGAAGCTTTACTCTGACCATGGTTGATTCTATTTGATTAAGTTGGGGTACAAAGGCCTGGTGGTGTTGGATTGAATTTTGAATGACTATGGCTGTCCCTCCGCCTCTTCCATTTCTATCTGTTCTGTATATTGAGTACCCTGCGACTGAGAAGCGATCTACAGGTCCCAGGAGGGTTTCATTAATTAGCGCTCTTTGGAGGAATTCCATAAACTCCTTGCGCTTCCTTTTAAGATTGTTACAATTCCAGTATATGATATTTATAATGGTTGTGTTGCTCATAACAGGTGAACTGTGTGAGAATTCCCAGGAAATGCGTGACATGGTCGAAGAGGTAAAGTGGGTCGCTGTTCTTGTTTATCTGCTCCAGGAGCCACTTTACGCACTGGAGGAACAAGTTCCAGCCTAATTCCAGTTTAGGGTAACCCAACTTAGTCAGGAAGTCGGCCAGTGCAAGGCCGTTTTCAAAAGCATCACGAGGGGTTTGCAACATTGTTATCAATATGCTTGATCCCTTTAAGTGTGCTGGTGTGTAGTAGTTATTTGTGTGGGAACTGTGGTTTTGTGTGTTTGTGGTGGGGGGGGGGGGGGGGCTGTGACTTGGGCAGGTGCGACCTGCTTGGGCACTGCTGCAGAACGGCCAGGGGGCTGGGCAGGTTCTACCTCTATGGTCCGGGTAATACCATTGCCCTTCTGCTGTGGAAGGGCCAGCCTGGGGTAATTTAGTCTCTTCAGGTCTAGGTTTGGGGTTCCCTGGCTGCGCCCTAGGCCTTGCTCATTCTAGAGGAGAGGAATTTGGAGCAACCGCCCCATGTTGCTCCATGACCTTTCTGACCACAGAGGGTGCACTTGCTTTCCTCAGTGGGCACTTTGCAAGTGTAGGAGGGGTGGGGGCCACTACACTTGGTGCAAACCTATGAGGGGGCCTGACATTCTCTGTAGTAGTGCCACAGCTGCTGACAGCGTCTGTCTCTGGAGCTGAATGGTATTCCTCTATTCTAACCCTAAAGTGTGCCAAGTATTTGAGGCCCAGTATCTTGTGGTTTTCCTGTGTATCCTCCAATTCCACTAGGAACATTGTGAGGGGGTGCCTAGTCCTGCCTTGAGAGTGCATTTGCACCGCCCTAATGGCCTCAAATTGTGTGTTGTGCCAGTGCTGTCTTTGTGTTCTCCTGTGAACAGGGTGCACAGTCCTTTAATGCCAAACCTAACTGTCCTAGTTTCTGGGTGAGGGAGGTGCTCCACCATGATATGGTAGTCTCCCAGGCTTAACAGTTTGATACCTAAATCACAGGTGCAGTTCGCATGCTGTATTGAGTATTTGAGTGTAGGTTTGTATTTTGTGTCAAAGCTGTGGGTGATTGCGTATATGTGTTGTCTGGCTTTTGTGCAGATACAAGAGCGGGAGATTGGCCCTGTACTCTGTGTAGCTGTTCTGGATGGGAGATTGTACTAGAGGGGGTGGTGTGGGAAGCTGGATAACAGTATGGTGTATTTGTTGTTGGTGCTTTTGTGTCCTCTTTGTCTTTGTTGTGGCTTGTCTCTTGTGTCAGTGTTTGTTTTTGGCGTATCTGTGATAGGTGCCCTGGTGTTTGTGGTGGTGTAGTCAGTGTGGTCTTTTTGGTATACTTGGGGTGGTGTGTTTAAGAGCTTTTGTTTTGGTTGTGAAGAGTGTGGTGACTCTGATGGGCTTGTTAGGCTGTGAGAGAGAGTTTTACCTACTTTAACCATGTCTCCCATTACTGGGATTCCCTGAATGAGTGAAGTGAAAGTTGCTTTTGGAGTGTGTTTTTTAAAAAAGGGGAGGTTTATTTAACCTGCTTCTGGTCTTTAAAAAGACACATGGCAGGTAGCCTTGAACTTGCTCTAGCTCTAAAGGAGTGTCTTATAAAGACAGTTAGGTTAAATTAACCTAGGAAGAAGGAAAAGAGAAGAGAGTGAAAGCCAAGCAGGGGTCCTGCTCCCAGGGGGGAGCTTAAAAACTAGAAAGAACAGAGGAAAATAGAGAGAGAAAGAGGCAGCTAGGGAGTGTCTCTGTCTCTGTCTCTGTCTCTGTCTCTGTCTCTGTCTCTGTCTCTGTCTCTGTCTCTGTCTCTGTCTCTGTCTCTGTCTCTGTCTCTGTCTCTGTCTCTGTCTCTGTCTCTGTCTCTGTCTCTGTCTCTGTCTCTGTCTCTGTCTCTGTCTCTGTCTCTGTCTCTGTCTCTGTCTCTGTCTCTGTCTCTGTCTCTGTCTCTGTCTCTGTCTCTGTCTCTGTCTCTGTCTCTGTCTCTGTCTCTGTCTCTGTCTCTGTCTCTGTCTCTGTCTCTGTCTCTGTCTCTGTCTCTGTCTCTGTCTCTGTCTCTGTCTCTGTCTCTGTCTCTGTCTCTGTCTCTGTCTCTGTCTCTGTCTCTGTCTCTGTCTCTGTCTCTGTCTCTGTCTCTGTCTCTGTCTCTGTCTCTGTCTCTGTCTCTGTCTCTGTCTCTGTCTCTGTCTCTGTCTCTGTCTCTGTCTCTGTCTCTGTCTCTGTCTCTGTCTCTGTCTCTGTCTCTGTCTCTGTCTCTGTCTCTGTCTCTGTCTCTGTCTCTGTCTCTGTCTCTGTCTCTGTCTCTGTCTCTGTCTCTGTCTCTGTCTCTGTCTCTGTCTCTGTCTCTGTCTCTGTCTCTGTCTCTGTCTCTGTCTCTGTCTCTGTCTCTGTCTCTGTCTCTGTCTCTGTCTCTGTCTCTGTCTCTGTCTCTGTCTCTGTCTCTGTCTCTGTCTCTGTCTCTGTCTCTGTCTCTGTCTCTGTCTCTGTCTCTGTCTCTGTCTCTGTCTCTGTCTCTGTCTCTGTCTCTGTCTCTGTCTCTGTCTCTGTCTCTGTCTCTGTCTCTGTCTCTGTCTCTGTCTCTGTCTCTGTCTCTGTCTCTGTCTCTGTCTCTGTCTCTGTCTCTGTCTCTGTCTCTGTCTCTGTCTCTGTCTCTGTCTCTGTCTCTGTCTCTGTCTCTGTCTCTGTCTCTGTCTCTGTCTCTGTCTCTGTCTCTGTCTCTGTCTCTGTCTCTGTCTCTGTCTCTGTCTCTGTCTCTGTCTCTGTCTCTGTCTCTGTCTCTGTCTCTGTCTCTGTCTCTGTCTCTGTCTCTGTCTCTGTCTCTGTCTCTGTCTCTGTCTCTGTCTCTGTCTCTGTCTCTGTCTCTGTCTCTGTCTCTGTCTCTGTCTCTGTCTCTGTCTCTGTCTCTGTCTCTGTCTCTGTCTCTGTCTCTGTCTCTGTCTCTGTCTCTGTCTCTGTCTCTGTCTCTGTCTCTGTCTCTGTCTCTGTCTCTGTCTCTGTCTCTGTCTCTGTCTCTGTCTCTGTCTCTGTCTCTGTCTCTGTCTCTGTCTCTGTCTCTGTCTCTGTCTCTGTCTCTGTCTCTGTCTCTGTCTCTGTCTCTGTCTCTGTCTCTGTCTCTGTCTCTGTCTCTGTCTCTGTCTCTGTCTCTGTCTCTGTCTCTGTCTCTGTCTCTGTCTCTGTCTCTGTCTCTGTCTCTGTCTCTGTCTCTGTCTCTGTCTCTGTCTCTGTCTCTGTCTCTGTCTCTGTCTCTGTCTCTGTCTCTGTCTCTGTCTCTGTCTCTGTCTCTGTCTCTGTCTCTGTCTCTGTCTCTGTCTCTGTCTCTGTCTCTGTCTCTGTCTCTGTCTCTGTCTCTGTCTCTGTCTCTGTCTCTGTCTCTGTCTCTGTCTCTGTCTCTGTCTCTGTCTCTGTCTCTGTCTCTGTCTCTGTCTCTGTCTCTGTCTCTGTCTCTGTCTCTGTCTCTGTCTCTGTCTCTGTCTCTGTCTCTGTCTCTGTCTCTGTCTCTGTCTCTGTCTCTGTCTCTGTCTCTGTCTCTGTCTCTGTCTCTGTCTCTGTCTCTGTCTCTGTCTCTGTCTCTGTCTCTGTCTCTGTCTCTGTCTCTGTCTCTGTCTCTGTCTCTGTCTCTGTCTCTGTCTCTGTCTCTGTCTCTGTCTCTGTCTCTGTCTCTGTCTCTGTCTCTGTCTCTGTCTCTGTCTCTGTCTCTGTCTCTGTCTCTGTCTCTGTCTCTGTCTCTGTCTCTGTCTCTGTCTCTGTCTCTGTCTCTGTCTCTGTCTCTGTCTCTGTCTCTGTCTCTGTCTCTGTCTCTGTCTCTGTCTCTGTCTCTGTCTCTGTCTCTGTCTCTGTCTCTGTCTCTGTCTCTGTCTCTGTCTCTGTCTCTGTCTCTGTCTCTGTCTCTGTCTCTGTCTCTGTCTCTGTCTCTGTCTCTGTCTCTGTCTCTGTCTCTGTCTCTGTCTCTGTCTCTGTCTCTGTCTCTGTCTCTGTCTCTGTCTCTGTCTCTGTCTCTGTCTCTGTCTCTGTCTCTGTCTCTGTCTCTGTCTCTGTCTCTGTCTCTGTCTCTGTCTCTGTCTCTGTCTCTGTCTCTGTCTCTGTCTCTGTCTCTGTCTCTGTCTCTGTCTCTGTCTCTGTCTCTGTCTCTGTCTCTGTCTCTGTCTCTGTCTCTGTCTCTGTCTCTGTCTCTGTCTCTGTCTCTGTCTCTGTCTCTGTCTCTGTCTCTGTCTCTGTCTCTGTCTCTGTCTCTGTCTCTGTCTCTGTCTCTGTCTCTGTTGATGGTCCCCTTCATGCTGCTGCTCCTCCTCCTGCTGCTGCTGCTGCTGCTGTTGTTGTTGTTGTTGTTGCTCCTTGTGCTGGTGTTGCTGTTGTTCCTAGTCCTTGTGTTGGTGTGCCGGTTTCTTCTGGTCATGGTGCTTCTTCTCCTGCTGGTGTTTTTTATTCCTTTTTACTTTTTCAGCGCCTGGGATCGAACTCGGGTCCTCTTGCTCCACAGTCGCTCACGCTTCCACTGCGCTGCGCCGGTGATGGATTAGTTATCGCTCCGCCACAACATGGCAAGGCACACGGCCGGCCGCCTGTGACGTAACCTCCTCGCGCGCAACAACATTCTTGCATTTAGCTATGATTTATAATTCCAGTTTAGCTACGAGAATGTTAGATCTACACAATTAAATGCCTTTGCTAGGTTACAGAAAATACCACCTAAATTTTATTATTTAAGGCAGTTAACACTTCATGTTTAAATTCGATCTCGAAATTTCACCGGAATTTTCTGGCTATAACTGTAAGTTGTAGTCCTGTTTACAGTTATGCAAAAGTCATCCAGAGTTAACAGGGACTACATGGGTTATAGCCAGAAAATTCCGGTGAAATTTCGAGATCGAATTTAAACATGAAGTGTTAACTCCCATAAATAATAAAATGTAGGTGGTATTTTCTGTAACCTAGCAAAGGCATTTAATTGTGTAGATCTAACATTCTCGTAGCTAAACTGGAATTATAAATCATAGCTAAATGCAAGAATGTTGTTGCGCGCGAGGAGGTTACGTCACAGGCGGCCGGCCGTGTGCCTTGCCATGTTGTGGCGGAGCGGAAACTTATACATCACCGGCGCAGCGCAGTGGAAGCGTGACCGACTGTGGAGCGAGAGGACCCGTGTTCGCGCCCAGGCACTGCAAAAGTCAAAAGGAATAAAAAACCAGGCGGCAGACCAGGAACGAGGAGGAAGAAGACCACCACCACAGGACGAGGAGAAGCAAGAAAACAACCACAGTACCAGGAAGGGGAAGAAGATGAGCATCGCAGGACCAGGAGGAGGAAAAAGATAACCACCACAGGACCAGGAAGGGGAAGAAGAAGAAGAACAGCGCAGGACCAGGAGGAGGAAGACGATGAGCACCACAGAGACAGAATTCTAGACCCTTTTCATTACTAAATTGGTATAAATACAAAACTCCTTCTTATAATAAGAGAAAGTAAAGAAGTAAAACCTTATCTGAACACAAAACTTGATCCTTTCCGAGATACGTATAATGTATAGAAGATTAAAAAGAATATATATTTTTTATGTAAAATCGCGTGTTTTTTTTTTTTTCCCCAAAGGAATGACACATATAAACTTAAAAAACAGGCTTGTGCATGGCACGGCTACAAGCGATGTGCAACAAAATAATATATGAAAAAGTAATAAAGAACGAATATAAGAGTCTGAGATATAAAAAAAGAGCTGGCCGCAAATCTAGTACGTACAGGTCGCGCGTTACTTCTTGACGAATGAAAATTTTATATGAAAGGTTGAATGCGAGTCACTACTCAGCTTTTGCGGGAACGTTAGCATCGAAAGAGTGGAGATACAGTCTGCAGTGAGATACTAAGTGTTCTGTGAGTGAGATGACGCGCATGCTTCTGAGCTGAAGTAGTACAGCACTACAAATTAATTTATCACACTTCCAGTAATATCAGCGACACGTATTATACACTATACCTCTATAACTGTTTCCACTTAACTTTATTGTATTTCGTGTATTCCCGACATTTCTCCCTCGTCTGAATTGCTGTTATTTTCGTTGTATGCATACATCCGTACCGCACAAAACTTTTGCAGTCGACTGTATACACGCACGCGACAGAGGAAAACAGAGGTGTCTGTTATCGTAGCATAAACATTTGCTGATCTGTTTATTAAGGGTAGGCCTACTCACTACCAAGAACAAGAAGAACAGAAACTACGAGACCATCTACAACACTTTCAAAACATTTAGACACAAAACAAAAAACACACACTAAAACCCCAAAACATACAAAAACACACCACACATATAAAAAATAACAATGAGCCATGCAGCAGCACAAAATAAAAAATAACAACAAGCAACAAAACTTAAGGTCTTTTTGGACAGAACCATATGAATGGAGCCATGGATGTGGAACACAGGAACTGACACAGATACATATAATACACAAATCACAACACACTACACTACACAATGTCAACAAAAACACAATAAACAAATACGCACCAAAGCCGAGGGAAATCCCAACCCGAACAAAAAAACAAATACCACACTAGGCTGAAGAGGGATTTCCCTAAACAGCCCGCCCAAATAAACATTTTTCATTTCATTTCACTGGATTTCTACTCAAGGTCATTCGTCAAGAACAAACGCGCAACCTATAACTCGTTTCAGCTCTACGTAAAGTTTGACAGCGAAGGGCCGTATTTATTTTATATATAAACAGTCTGTTTAAAAAAATTCACGACACAACCATTTGTAACAGGCAATACGACAGAGGTGCAAAGCAAAACAAAGGCATTGTTAGAGACAGTATATACTTGGAAGAGTTGGGGATCGCACTGGATGCAAATTGGTATAAATAAAAAGACACAAGCAAACATCTATTTATTAATAAAAAGAGTCAATTAGGCAAGTAATACAAACAAATTTTTTAGGACTAGTCATAAATGATAAATTAAAATGGAACAGACATATAGAGAAACTTACAAAGAAACTAAATAAAGGCATACATACATACATACATACATACATACATATTCAAAAACAAGCCAAACAAATCATGAAGATAGTACAAAACAAGTATAAAGACACAAGCAAACATCTATTTATTAATAAAAAGAGTCAATTAGGCAAGTAATACAAACAAATTTTTTAGGACTAGTCATAAATGATAAATTAAAATGGAACAGACATATAGAGAAACTTACAAAGAAACTAAATAAGGGCATACATACATACATACATACATACATACATACATACATATTCAAAAACAAGTCAAACAAATCATGAAGATAGTACAAAACAAGTATAAAGACACAAGCAAACATCTATTTATTAATAAAAAGAGTCAATTAGGCAAGTAATACAAACAAATTTTTTAGGACTAGTCATAAATGATAAATTAAAATGGAACAGACATATAGAGAAACTTACAAAGAAACTAAATAAGGGCATACATACATACATACATACATACATACATACATACATACATACATACATACATACATACATACATACATATTCAAAAACAAGTCAAACAAATCATGAAGATAGTACAAAACAAGTATAAAGACACAAGCAAACATCTATTTATTAATAAAAAGAGTCAATTAGGCAAGTAATACAAACAAATTTTTTAGGACTAGTCATAAATGATAAATTAAAATGGAACAGACATATAGAGAAACTTACAAAGAAACTAAATAAGGGCATGCATACATACATACATATTCCAAAACAAGTCAAACAAATCATGAAGATAGTACAAAACAAGTATACTATGCATTTATGCATTCACACTTTAGTTATGGAATTATTTTATGGGGATCTGCAAGTAAAAACATACAATAAAGATATTTAGGCTTCAGAAAAGAGCAATAAGAATTGTTAAAAACACCCAAAGGAGAAATACTTGTAGAGAAGCTTTCAAAAAACTTGGTGTGATAACGCTGCCGTGTCTATATATAGTGTCTAAAGTATGTGGTAAAAATCCACAAAGCGGATAGAAATGCAAATATTCATGAACATGACACTCGAACAAAGAAAAACTACTTTAAGGGCAGGTTAAGAGGATCATTAGAAAACAGATATATCGAAACCAATACAAAAGAATCATACAATCACTTACCTCACTGGATTAAGGAAATAAATGAGGAACAAACAAAACTAAAACAAATTAAGTCTTATCTGAGAAAAAATGTTTTCTACACAGTAGAAGAATATGAAAGGGCAGAATTGTATATATAGAAAACAGTACCCCTCCTCATAACATTTGTTATAGGGTAAATTGGTTGCAGTGTACATAATTTGTTATATTGTAAATAATGTTATACCTTTTTTCATATGACGAACCTTGTAAAACTATTACAGTTGGTGAATAAAGCTGAATCTGAATAAGTCTAAAGGGATAATTTATATCAGATCCGATCACCGCTTCACGAGCAGCTCTCTCACAAGAGTGATCGTGATGTTCATTGCCAGTGATAAATTCACAGGTAGTAGTAGCCTAGGTGTTCTGTGGTAGTAGCCTACTATGTTCTGTGGTAGTAGTATTAGCAGTGTGTCGTTTGAACAGGTGTTCTATTTATGTGTTTTGTATTCTTTGGTTTCAACTTTGAAACCTTTATGTTTTCGCTTTGTGATTTCGGCATGGTTAATGCGTTATTTTATTTGAATTAATCCTGTCAATAACTACAGCGATACCAGAGTAAACCAGTGACTTTACATAATGGATTTTTGGAATTTACCTTCTTAAAGTTGTGTAATAGATCACTTTTTGGATGTGAGACCTCGCATAGTTTTTGAGTCAGATTGATTTAAATGGGCTCTAAATTGGTTCAGTTTGGTTGTTCTGTGAACGGTTGGTAAATGTTGTAGATTCCAACATGTGTCCACGTGGAATTTGGTGATAATCACATGTAAACCAAACTGTAAACAATACACTTGGTTTGCAGCCATGGCTGGGACGTTTACAAATGACGAGTACACGGATATGGTACTATTATATGGCGAGGCCCTGGAAAATGGTTCTCAAGCTCGAAGGCTGTATGCACAGAGGTTTCCAGAACGTCGTCTACCTTCTTTAAGTGTGTTTAGACGTACAGTGATGCGCTTGAAAATAGATGGATCTTTTGAAGTGCAGCCAAGTGCAAGACAAAGACCGGTGTGTGACAATGAAGCCACTGTACAACAAGTTAGCGAATATTTTCAAGAAAACCCCACACACAGTAAGTAACAATGCTTTATTCACTTCTTGGTGCCTTTTAATGATTTGTCAGAATACAAATGCTCGTTACCTGGTCATAGGTAAAGATTATAGAGACACATTAGCAATATGGGGTATTAGAAGTTAGGTTAGGTTGGGTAGTCTGTTTTTATTTCTTGCTAAAATACACAATTTATGTCTCAATAAATGTTCTTCTAGGGTGAACCATTTCGGAGATATTCCTTGTTATGTGTGTGAGTTTCGGAAAACTTAAAACTTTCGTGAAATGGAACATCGTTCATTATTTTATAGGTTAAGTGTGCAAAGGGAACGGAATCTCAAAGCTTTAAAAGATTTGACTATCGGTCAAAGCCTACTGTATTCTAATATTCAAATCTGCCAAAGATGCTAATTTATACTCATAACATGCTGCACACTCATTTTATTTTCTTAGCGAAAGTGGTGCAATAAAACACAGCAAATGCCATTTTACTGTTTCTGTAATCTTGCAATACATTTTTCTAAAATACATTCACTAACCTCAAAAACTACTTAAAACACACAGAAAACATTTTTGTTTTACAGATTTTCCAATATAAACAAAGTGACCAACATAAAAGCTTGAATTATTTGTGTCTGAGTCTTGTGTATCCAAATTGAATTCAACATGGAAACGTGGATCATATTGAGAATGGGATTGAACTCAAACTGATATCAATTCCCCATGGAAATGTAGTAGATGATAAGTGACATGCTTTGAATATGGGTGTCTTAATACACAGAGCCAGCATTTGCATTTTAAATGTAAGATTATTTCTTAATTTTCAATAAGATGTCTGTTTTTTTCAACTTTATCACACATCATCCTGCAATATGTGAAATACAACCTGCTGTAGTTGTTTCTTTGTTACAGGCCAAAGAAGAGCAGCCAGTGAGCTGGGTATAAAAAGAAATTCTATTAAAACCATACTCAAGGAGCAAAGTGCTGGTTCACACGAGAAAAAACCAGATCGGAAAAGACATCCAATAGACTTAGAAAAACTAGTTAATTATTGCAGAAGACTTGTAGAAAGTGAGCCAAGTATTAAAGTAAAGTCTGATTTGTGTTGTAAAGGGATTGTAGACAGTGAGAAAGAAAATTCACAGTTAGTTAAAGTGGAGTGTGATAGTGGAAAGATTGTAAACAGTGAACCAGATTACTCGCAGTGTGATAATGGAAAGCTTGAAGATGGTAAACCAGAAAATCTGCAGTTTGTTAATGTAGAATGTAATTCCAGCAGAGAAGTTGTTGGTAGTGAGCTAGAAAATCCATATTTTGTTAAAGTAGAACCTTTAGATTGATAAGGGATATTTTTATAAAGCTCAAAAGATATGCACTATCAGCAGGTTCTGAAACAGGGAAAGCACCAAGAGTATGTATAGTTTATTAGCATGTGCATTGATAATTTTAAGGAATAATTAGATTGATGCACTGTTAGTTGATCAGGGCTCAGGGGCCCTGCAATTTATCACTTCTTAATGAACTGCGCTGGTTGCATTAGAAATCTTAACTTCAAATTCTAAAGCTTTGCTTTAGCATCTCTCAGACATGAACTAGCACTCTTAAAAAAATATTAAATCAAAGAGGCATATGAGTCGATTTTTTACTCTGCATTACTTGTTTTAAAATGGAAAGCATGTTTCAGGAGCTAAGGCTCCCATAATCAGTTCCTTTTCAACTGCCAGCATCATTCCTTGTAGTAAAGTAATAGGCCTTGTTACATGTAGTGGTTGGATGAACCTCTCATAAGCATATGAAGCAATATTCAGTCACACGTTGGAAAGACCGTTTGTAGCTGTATTTGCCAGTTTTAAAGTTGAGTTAGCATTTTGTAGGTCACATGTTGAAAAGACAGCTCAAAGCAACAATGCCTCAAAGTCCTTTGATTCAGTTCCTTGCCACCGATAGAGCACTGAGATTAGTCTCTCTGGGTATGCACAAATTTTGTTTAGAAAGTCTGACACTAATTATGGTGAGAAGATATTTAAATAAATATTCCCAATATTTTCACTTTTTGCACTGAGACGTTGCCAACCAATTAGATTATAAAGCAATTCACCAGTGGAATAAAACTGTGCTCGTATTTGCACACCTGAAACTTGCTAAACTGTGATATAACTTTGTGTGTCTGTTGGCTTTCACATACTTAAATACATCAAAGAATTATGATCTGTTTGCTTCGACAGACAAGCCAAGTGTGTGTGCTTGAACTAATGATGCTATAAGAACCGTTACACTCTACTTGGCTTTTTAAATTCATGAGACTACCCCATTTTTAGGTTCGTTTTCTCCATTAATTTCTTTGGTTCATTTTCTGGGTATGTAATTTCTGTATCTCGTGTAATGTGGAGGGATTTCAAAATTGAAAATTCAGTATCTGTTCATCCAGAACTATATAGTGCCCCAAACTGTAAGTTCTATTTTTCCCAAGTGTTTTTTTTTTTTTTTTATAGTATAATCAGATTATGTTGATCTCTCCAACAATGCCAAACTACCGCTGATTGGCTTCCTGTTTTAAATTGCTTTATGTTCTGATTGTGTTCCTTTGCTCTTGTTTTTGTTTCTTTTAGTTTTCTTAATGCAGATTTTTTCACAGTCATTGCAGCTGATATGGTATAGGCCTGGCTGGTTCTCCTGTGGGATACAGTCTTTTAATTTAGACTTTAATATGTTTTTGGGGCCAAAATGATGTGCTCCTTGAAGGTTCTCTGAAATTTGTAGAAGGCTGTTGGGTGTTATGTAAATTTCTTTAAGATTTTCTTTTCTTTTTGTCATTCTGTTCTATTTGTCATTCTGTTTCAACAAAAAAGATTCATGTACCATATGATTCAACTTCACATCCTAGCCTCCCTCCAACAATGATAGTGCTACATTAGGCCTGGGAAACAGTACTCCCAAGGTGTCAAAGTCACTCCCCTACTTTCTCTCCTTTCTTGACCATCAAATTTGGAAAACCAGTTTTACCTAATGCGTGTGCAGGTATGTGTCCTAGTAGCTACTGCAGGTAAAGAGGGTAGGGACTACTCTTCTCACACTGTTGGAGTGTTCTTACCAAGCCCTTCATTGATATTGAGCCCTATACTTTATTTTCTGAAACTGATTATTCTTTAAATAAATGCATGTCTATTTTAGAGATTTTTTTGAAAAGTTTACAGACAAGCACCAATCTGAGCATTTAGTTGATGAAACAAGAGGTTATGCATTCTTTCTTAATAGTCCAGACCCAAATATAAAGCTTAAGGGATTTAAAGCTTCATTACAATTTTATTTGTTAGTTGCATAGTATTTTACCACCTAAAGAGGATTACTGGGGTGATAATGACTGATAGCTATCTGATTATATAAAGTTTGACAAACTGATTATTTTCTGCAACTCAAAGGAACACAAAAAGAAAGGTGGTTCAGAACTATAGACCTGTATCACTACTTTCAGTTTTTTCAAAATTAATAGAAAAAGTAATGTATGTAAGACTTACATCATTCCTCAATAAACACAACACAATTACAAACAAACAACATGGATTTCGTAAAGGCAAGTCAATAAATACAGCAATAGCAGATTTTGTTAAACGTGTATATGAATCTATGGATAAAAAAGAAGAAAATATTGGTATATTTTTAGATTTGTTGAAGGCATTTCACTTAGTAGAACACAACATTTTATTGGAAAAACTAGCTGTTATCGGTATACGTGGAATAGTGAACAAGTGGTTTAAAGAATATTTAAAAGCTCGACAACAGATGGTAGTAATTACTTATGCGCATGTAAATTCAAATGAAATTACAACATATTTATCATCTATGGCAGCGATACAATATGGAGTCCCCCAAGGTTCAATTCTTGGACCTGTTTTGTTTTTGATATATATAAATGATTTAAGAGTATTCCTTAAAAAATAGTTATCCAACATTATTTGCTGATGATACAAATTTATATATTTCTGGTTACAACTTGAGGTCCTTAGAATGTAAGATAGAACAGACAATATCTGAATTGCTAAACTGGTTCAGCATTAATAGACTATCAATAAATACAGAAAAAACAATAGCAATAGCTTTTCATCATAAACAAAATACACTTACTAATCATCCCTTTATAAAGTTCCAGGACAAATATATCTCATATACAGATAGTACAAAATTTCTAGGAGTATGGGTGGATGAAAATTTAAAGTGGTCGGCTCACATTCAAAAGCTAACGCAAAAGCTGAGTAAAATAACTTATGCTATCACAGTCATTTCAAAAATCATGGACTTGAAATCAGTTTTATCCTTATATCATGCATATTTTCAATCTGTTCTTTCCTTTGGAATATTATTTTGGGGTAATTCAATAGGAGCAAAATCTATTTTTAAAATGCAAAAAAGGGCAATTAGGATAATGCTACATGTTAATAAAAGAACCAGTTGTAGACCACTATTTAAGGAATTAAATATATTGCCCCTACCCTGTATTTATATATATGAAACATTATGCTACATAAAATCTAATCTCAGTACATACACAACAAACTCACAGATACATTCCCATGACACCAGAAGAAAAGATCACCTCCATGTAATCACACATAGCACAAGTTCTTTTGAAAAAAGTTTTGTATATACTGGCCTCCAGCTTTATAACAAATTACCCAATTATCTGAAGCAAATACCTGCACTGCATAGATTTAGGATTTGTCTCAAAAAACTTCTCTCACTCCATTGTTTTTACAGTACAAATGAATATTATAAGTACTTTGACAATTAATTTTTTAAGGTATTTTATAAATGTATACATGTTTTTATTTAGTATTTTGAGGTAATACCTCAATTTTGTAAAATTATATCACTTGTACATATTGTAAAATATTGATAAACCTGTAAATAATTGTAAAGATCTTGGACGTGTTCTATATCATGTATTATGATCCAAAGAACCAATAAAACTACTACTACTACTACAACTGAAGTTGAAAGTAAGAACAATGTGTAGGATTATGCATTGTTTCATTCCATTTCATTGCACACAGATATATGTAGTTATATTCGTTGTGTCTAATTTTTTGTGAATATTGCATTCTGAAACATTAATTTATGCACCTAGGTATGCACAAGCATTGCTTACATTCAGTGTGTCTGTTTTTCAAGTATAACATCCATTTGTAAACTCTTTGTATCATTCTGTTGGCAGAGACACAACAAATTATGATGGAGAAATAGAGGCTATATACATTGCTCTCCGACAATTATTAAATCTTCCCTTAAATAAATTTAACAAGGCAGTAATTCTTTCGGATTCTAAAGCTGCAATTCAGGGAATATGTTCAAATACTACAAAGAAGTCAACAAAAATTAGAGAATGCTACAAAATGTTAACACAACTCCAAAAAGTTAATAAGACTGTTCAGCTCCAATGGATTCCAGCACACTGTGGAGTCATGGGGAATGAAGCTGCAGACTCACTTGCAAAGAAAGGCACAACAATAAAACAAAAGTCTAAATTCAATTTCTCATATTCCTCAATAAAACGCTTGATCGTTAAAAAATTTTCTCATTCATACCTACAAGAAATAGAAACAAATGCCAAAGATAAAAAATGGATTACACTACTTTCCAACCCAGATATAATCCCCCAGAGACCACGGAAAACAGCGGTTGCAACCTTCCGACTATTGACAAATCATGACTGCTTAGCAAGTCATCTCTACAGAATAGGTATCTCAGCCTCACCAATATGTGTCCTGTGTAACGATCCAGCAGAAATGAATGAAGACCACTTGAAGACCTGTGAAGCATTAAGATCAGAAGAAAGTACAGTTCAAAAGTATTGGAAAGCACGAATGCTAATGGCTTCATTGCCAGATGCAAGGCACTAGAAAACAACAACAACTGTATTAGTTTTTCTCTGCAATTTATAAATGTAGAATACTGGCTGCCATAAACTTCTAGCATTGCCACATAGCAACTGCAGTTATTTAAAAAATTTGATTGTTGAATTGCATTTCATTTGATTAACCTAGACATAATAAATAATAAATAAAAGAACAATTAATTCTGGGGCAGATGGATTAATTATTAGGGACTAGTTTCCAAAGCTCTTCCTTCCTTGGGAATCCAGTAGATATTGTTAGTTATAATTCTTGCAGTCTTCTCTTTGATGGTGGAAGAAACTCTATATCCAAGATGTCACCAGGTGGGTTTTCAAATTTTAAAAGAAGGTTCCTTGTCTTTCAATATTAAAACGTTTTTCCACATTGTGTGTCCATTCTGACCCTTTATGCTTTTGAGTAATGTGTTTCTTATGGAGTATTTTATTTTTTTATGATAGTCAAGATGATATTTTGCTCTGTAAGTCTTTTGCCATGATCCATTTTGTAAGGGCGCTGATCACCAAGTAGTTGAGTGCCCTTAAACCAAAATTTAAAATCTTTTCAGTGTTCTAGGCATTTTTGGGTGACAATTGTTGCTATCTTTTCCTGCTGTAGAGTGATTATTTTTTTTATGGCGTTTTTTTTTACTTTGCTCTTTATTTATCTTACAAACGTATGGGTCAAATAGATCCATTTTTCACAGCTTGGCCACATTTATCACAGTTTGCATCATTTAAAACTTTTAAAGATTGACTCACTAAAGTTTCTATGACTGTCTACCCAGGTGCCATCTTAAGTTTAAGATACTTGCATGACAGATATTATGTACAACCTGAACTATCTGGGAATAGCCTCTGAAGTCCTCTTTATTCTCAATAACTTCTTCTGAATTGGTAAACCACAAGAGTTAGACAAAATCTTACTACACAAATAATATAGATATTCCTAAAGCACACAATTGGTTATGGAGTTAATTAACTATTGCCAAGACACTACACAAACTTTTTCCAAAAAAGTTTTCCTCTTTTCTAGCGAGTCTTTCTAGTTCCCATGAAAGTTGGCGTTCCAGTTCCTTACAAAGTAACCTTTTTCCAACCCCTGATGTGAAGGTTTTACCGCTTCCCCAGCAATTTGTGCAAGCCTCAAAACCACATGTTAAACTCCAGGACTTTCGAATGTTGCCAATAGTTTGACCTGCTCCTCTTTGGATCAGTTGAAGAAAAACCTTCATGCTGAGTGGTTGTTTGAATTCTGCGTAAAGTGTATAGTTTCTAGTGATTCAAGTTTTAAATGTAGTGTAGATAAATATTGCCTCATAACATCATGTGGAAACCATGGCAAGATGTTTCATCTTCTGCACCAAACGACCATATGAATCTAAATCAGTTCCCTCCAGAATCACATGAAATACCTTGTTCATCCTCTAGAACAAATGAATGCTTGAATGCAAATGAACCCCAACAACAACACAGTGAAATGCCTTACGAAGTGTAAGAAATTGACCACACAACTTTACAAAGCAATCACAGATTTTGGTTCAAAATGTGTATGAGTATGTGTGCGAGAAAAAGTTAAGGGACCCATATCAGAAACTGCAGACCTACCGTTAGGAAAATTGTTAAGAGAGGTCTGAAAACTCCGCAAAAATCGGAAAATAAGTAAAAACAGTTCCTGAAAATGACTTTAAATGCCATGTCATTCATAATAAAATTTACAAGTGCTTTAAGAAAGGCCAGCCACCAAGGGTCACAGAACTATTGAATATTCTGAAAACCTTGATTGATTTCCCCTATCAAGCTACAACATTAAGAGGAATTGTGAAAAAGCTTGGTTTTTGTTTTTGCACATTAAATTCTAGGCACCTAATAATGGAACCGCCAATAATTGTTGCTTGGAGATACAATTACCTACAAAGACTAAACCAGTAGCGCTCAAAGAATCATTGTATAATTTTCTTGGACGAAACTTGGTATGATACACACAACACGGTTAAAAAGGGTTGGAATGATGGATCGTGTTTGTGTACATTAAGAACTCCTGTATCAAGAGGCAAGCGCATCATGGTTCTCCATGCTGAAAGCTCTGAGGGGTGGGTACCAAACTGTTTCTGTCAGCAAAGAATATTGCTTATGCCAAAGCTGACAGCCAATACGAAATGAATGCTGATGTTTTCAAAAGCTGGTTTCAAAACTCATTTCAACTTAATCTTCCCCAAGACAAGAAGTGTGCAATAATTTTAGATAGCACCAGTTATCACTAGTTCGGTGTCCTAAAAGAAACTACCAAAGAAAGCATAGTACAGTTCGTGAGAGACAATAACTTACCTATACCAGATCCCATTTCTATAAAGTTAATTCTCTTGCCGCAATTAAAGGCTGCAAACATTAAGAAAAAATATGCAATAGATGTGCTTGCCAGGAGATACGGTCATGGTCACAAAGTTTTGAGGCTACCACCATACCATTGTGTGCTTAACCCCATAGAACTAACTTGGGCACAATTAAAAAAGACAGTGAGGGAATGCAATGCTAGAGTTTGTGAGGCTCATACGTGAATGTGCATCTAAGATAGATAGTGATTATTGGACAAGATGTGTGCAGCATGTTATTAAAAGGGAGAGAAAATATCTAACTCATCTTGTGGAGGATGAAGAACGCTTCATAATAAATGTTGCAGAAGGCAGCGACGGAGAAAGCTAAGGTATGCCTAACAGTAATAGTCGTGTGTAATTTATATACTGAAAGTTGGCCATTTTTCTTGGTTAAGTATTCTCCTTTGACAAGCATTATCACAATTAAATGAAATACGACTTAGCTTTCAAACAGCTTCATTTTGTGAGCAAAATTAAAAGTGCCCTAGTTTAATATAAAGAGTATGTGCAGGGCTTTATTGCCTTCAGAAATTGCCTACCATTTTAGGTTGTTCATATCATAAATTCAGTTGGAATAAATAGAAAATTGCAGTTCACATCAGCTAATTACCATATTTTAATTTTTGTAATGTAATTATTTTTTGTATAATTTCATCCTCAATATATCTTAATAGCATCTTGCAATTGGTTCGGGAGAATTTTTTTCTTTGTATCTTCTTTTGTCTGCAGTATTTAAGTTTATTAACTTCATTAGTTTACCCCATTACACATTTACAATTTCTCTCTATTTGGAGTACTTAGAGTGTATCCTAAGTTTCCATACAGCTGATTTGCATTATTATTTATTAGTATCAAGAAATTTACCTTAAAGATCATGCTAACATATTGATTCATTAGATGATTATCCAATTAAATATAAAAGGAGATGCAAACACTTATGATTTGGCAAGTTTTAAAAGGAGGGAAAAGCTCATGTGTCTGCCATTGAGTTTGTTTAGGTAACTGCTCACATGCTAACAAACTAAAATAAACACAGTGAACTTACCTGAGGTCCTTTTATGCACACTTCTCCGTTTTCTCCTTTTCCCAAGCTCTTCCCTGTTTCTTTGTTTACTACTTTCATTTCTGTGTTTGGAATGGGCTTCCCACAAGATGTAACTTTGGAACCATGTGGTTCCGAAATAGATGCAACAGGTGATGTTTCAGTTAAACCATAACCTGGAAAAAAGTTTGTTAAAATCATCATGCATTTATAATGGGTCAAGTTTTCAGTTGTTCATACGAGATCTGAACATGTGAACAAAAATACATAGATTAAGAACACTGTTTACCTTGTGTAAATAGCAGGTGTGGAGCTTTATCCAAGAGTCGCTGAATGTCAACAAGGCCCACAGGAGCAGCTCCATTTGTTACATATCTCAAATGCTCCAGATGGCTCGGCTTTACCTCTGGATGTGTGCCAAGATATTGTATTAAAGGAGGTACCAAGAACAACACTGTTGCCTGAATAGAATAAACACATTTTAAGCAAAGAATTTTTAAATATATAACAATTTTATAAATATTGTACAAGGATTGTTCTGAAAGTTTTTAGCTGCAGTTAATCCTTTAAAGTGACAGTGATATAATTAATTTCATTTGAAAGAGGGATACTTTAAATCTACCTATACAATCATGCCTTATTATGCAAGAATGTGTCGGGTGTTTTTGCAAGAATACCGTCAGAAACACTCTTTGTCGCACAAACAGCCAAACACAATCATGATGTGATTTTCACGCCATAATTTATTGTAAGTTCAAAAAAGTGCTAAAGGTGAAGCAGTGTCACCAGTCTTTGGTGAATACTTTTTGGAACTGCATTAACCAATGTCACCATTGAAAACTGGGTTTAAGAGCTCCAAAAAGGTTGGGAATCCCTGGAAGACAAGCCTTGAGCGGATCGTCCTCATACAATGTTAGCACCAGAAAGAATTGCAACTGCACAGAAATTATTAAAGGACGATCCTGCACATCACCTACATTGACATTCAGGGTACCCTAACATTGGATCAATGGTACGAGGGTAATTCAAATATAAACGGTAATTGTTGCATATCACGGCAGTGGAGTAGGGGTGTTGAAGGTTGGTGTGTTAGGGAGGGGGAACTAGCTTTGTTAGCTGTTTCACTAGGTTCTGACGTCAGTACAGCCATGAGTGAGCAAGAGGTTCCTTCGTCTGTTGTGCTACGCATTATCAAGTTTTTAACCAATGAAGGGGCTAAACCTTCGGAGATTTTAACTTGCTTAAGGGCACAGTTTGGGGACACTATACTGTCACAGAATCGAGAGTTTACTTGGGCGGCTGAGAATTTGTGGAAAACGAAAGTCATGCTTGATGCCCAAGGTTAAGTCTCACAGATGACAACATCCGTGCCGTTTGAGAGCTTATTGAAGGTGATCACCATTCCACTGTCGAAGAAATGGCATCAAAAGTTGGTTGATTTTCTTCATTATTGAAATACGTGAGTGCAGCTTACTATTGCCAATTGTTAAGGTCTGTAAAAGCTGCCTACTGAAGCAAAAGATGTCGTATGCCCATCAGAGATATCATCCTTCTCCAAGACAATGCTACGCCTCACACCGCCAATTTGACAATGGACACAATGGCGGACAGGCACTGGGAAACCCTTGAACACCCTCCCTATAGTCCAGACTTGTCCCCCCAGACTATTTTTTGTTTGCACCCATGAAAGAATCGCTTGGAGGGAAACATTTCGAAAGCAATGACGATGTCGAGGAGCATGTGCGCAATTGCATGGTGATGCACCCTCAAACTTTTTTTTTGAAGGAATGTTGGCAAAAATGTGTACAGTGTGAAGGAGGCTATGTTGAGAAATGTTGATGTAGTCACTTGTGTATATATTTAATCAATAAATATTTTTAACAAAATTACCGTTTATATTTGAATCAACCTCGTAGTGAATGCCATCTTACATGAACATCTTCAAGACATCAAACATTCTGGTGGGTACCATATTTGTTAAACAGAGAACCAAAAGCAACTCATTTGGAATGAATGCCAAAAAAAAAACAAAAAAAAAAAAAAAACAATTCAACAGTGGGAGGTGCAAAGACAGTTACAACATTGTCACAGGAGATGAATCATGGCTACAACACTGTGATCCTGAAACAAAGTGGCAATCAGCAATATGATGCTTCCCAGACAACGACCCACCAACAAAAGTTCAAAAGTGCAGCAAAGAAAATGGTTGCCTCCTTCTCAAAAACTTATCATACTAGCCATCCTGGATACGTAACAACATACTGCAAAATGGTATATGGATATATGTCCGCCATCAGTCTGTACAGTATGGAAAACCAAGCATCCAAGATCAAAGACAGTTTCCTGCTACTGTATCAAGACAATTTGTCTGCACACACAGTGCCAGAGCACTTCATTTCTTGGCTGATCAAAATGTCAAGAGTCCTAACTCTCCAGATTTGGCTCAGTGTTTTTCTCAAAAGAAAAGAGAAGTTCCATGATTGTCATCTCTTATCACATGAAGATGCCAGTCATTCGCATGGAGGCTGTGAATGACCTCTCAAAAGAAGCTTGATTAGATGTAGTTTGAACGGGTGCAGAAGTGTATTCGTCATAACAGGGAATACTTTGAAAAGTTGCACAAGCTTCAACTCAATTGAAAAATATTTCTGGCTGCTGCTAAATGCTTTCAAGGCGACCTCATATTTTATAGATAAATGTTATTCACCATTTTATAATCCATACACTGACTTTTGGTTGCATGGTTATTCTCTGTAATTTACTTTGAAGTTTTGTATGAAGTTCAACCCATTTATTAGTGAATTATTTAACTGGAACTAATATACTTACCCTTAGTTGGTAACATCTGTCTCTTAGGCGAATATAACATTTCTCAACGTATAGTTGGCACATGTGCAATGTTAATCTGACTTTGTATTTCAGCTATGCTTCCATCTCTCAGACGGATGTTACTGTTAGTGCCTTTTTTTCACATCTTACCAACTAAGGGTTAATAAAGGTAAGTCAAAAGGAAGTATGCTAATGTTAGAAATAAAAGAGGAAAGGGCTGTAATTTTTGAGAATCAAGTTTACCCCTTTTGCATATATGTTGTTAGCTAATGCTGGATTTCTGACAATGAAGTCATTAATCCTCTTGCTCTCCAATATTTTTCACTGATGGATGGGGCACTAGAAGTGGCCGGGCATATTTGAAGGTGGTCTCGATCCATTTCCTCTTGCAGATCACATAGAGGACAGAGTGGTGAAGAATATATCCCAGTTCTGTTTAAATGTTTTGCCAGACAATCATGTCCTGTAATCAACCTGAAGGTTGCAACTGCTGTTTTTCGAGGATACTCAGGAATTACTGTTTGAATGTTTGGTAGTTCCCATCTTTTATTCTTTGATTTTTCATAGCAATATTTTGCATATATGTGGAACTTCCATTCATAGGTTAGAGGCTTGCACAGGCTGAAATTTGTAGGCCCAACCTCATCAGGACTGAGCTCGAGGATAGGTTATACTGTGCCACACAGTTTGAACCAAATTGTATAATATTGTTTTAAATAAAATTATTTTGTAGTTATTGACTATTCTTTGTTTGGGCCAACTATGGACCAAGTTGTTTCACCCTGAGGTTTAATGTTCTTCCAGTACTCCTGCATTCTCTCTGTGAGCCTCCTTTCTTTCATTAGTCCACTCCATGTTAGTTATTGACTATGATCATCATCAGTCCACAAAGTGCTGTTGCCTGCAGTGCAAAGAAATTTGGGTTTGTATGAGCATGGGAATTTTTTTTGCATGTCTTGAGGCAGAGATGCACTCAGGTCTCTGGGACCAATTAAGTGACATTATGTAAATAGTGGCGGCTGAAGTCCTAAAATTCACACGTACTAAGTGGTTGGCAGTATACTGTTTTATTGACCATATACTACCCTTATTACTGATTCTGGCCAGGCTGACTAAGGTATGGGTGGCTGGATGGAGGCAGAGTTTGCAGCTGTCATGCTGTAGTAACATTATTTGCAATTGGCCAAAGCAAGCATTTATTATTTATTTATGACAATAAACTTACTGTTGGTGCTTATAAACACACAATGTGTCGGCAATGTTTGAGAGGTAGAATTGGAACTGAGAACTCCAATACCACAGCTGGGATTTGAACCACAGATCCTCTGCTTACCAGGCAGATACTCTAGCCATTAAGCTACTGTGACAACCTGCCAGAATGACACCGAATTCTCCAACCAATTCATATTTCTCCCAGTAAACCACATAGGCAGTCTCACATTAGAGACAATTATCCTAATGGCGATTTAGTATCATAAGTACTTTATGTGCCAGGATTAAGTAACCTTTAGATGGTAATTATTATTTATTTGTGCTAACAAACTTACTGTTGCTCTTTCTAAACACACAAGCCATGTGTAGTCAATGTTTGAGTTTGTTGGCATAAATAATAATTACCATCTAAAGGTTATTTAATCCTGGGACATAAAGTACTTACGATAGTAAGTTGCGATTGGGGTAATTGTTTCTGATGTGAGACTGCCTTTGTGGTTTACCGGTTGGAGAATTGGTGTCATTCTGGCAAGTTATCACAGTAGCTTAATGGTTAGAGCACCTGCCTGGTAAGTGGAGGGTCTGTGGTTCAAATCCCAGCTGTGGCATTGGATTTTTCAGCTCCGATTCTACCTCTCAAGCATTTATTTATTATTACTGCTGCTAAGGATATGTGCATGCTGCATTAATTCTGTAATTTTGAGCATTTCAAATTGCACTCCAGTAAGTGTGATAATTTGATAAACTAATTATTGTTTTCGTCTTTGTTTAGCTTTGTATGGAAAAGTTATAGTTATTGCTATTGTTCCTCAAAAATGATGCCAATGATTTTTATTAAAATGTTTGAAGATATATACATCTCAATTAAAATGCATATGTTAAGTATAATAAGTTAATTTACTTTTCCTTAACCCAACTTTGTCATTCTGAGTGAAGAAAACAATCATCTCCACTCTATTTCAGCGAGCGTTTGACATTGCAGACAAGGACCACTTACACCTAGAACTTCAATACCTACAGGATACCTTACGCAAGAATGGGTATAGTAACCAGGACATCAATGAGGCCCGTAGGAAAGTAGAATGTAACAGGAAGAACCCACCACTGCTCACGCAAGGGAAGGATAGCCCTCAAGAGAAGGACTACATACCTTTCTATGGTTCGGTCTCCAACAAGGTTTCCCGCATACTCGCGAGACATAATATCAAAACCTTCACGCCCCCCAAGAAGATCCGACAACTCCTCAGGCCGGTGAAAGAACCACTTGGGCTTAAGGTCCCAGGAATATACAGGATTCCTTGCGAGTGTGGGAAGGTGTATGTGGGTCAAACAGGACGCACGATAGAGGAAAGATGCAAAGAACATCAACGGAACATCAGACTTCTCCAGCCGGAAAAATCAGCAGTAGCCCAACATTGCATAGAATAGGTCCACAAAATAAACTTCCAAGACACGAAAGTTCTAGAACACGCAGAAAATGACTGGGACAGACTCATCAAATTACACCCTAACAATTACAACAGAGATGGCGGACTTAAACTAAGTTCCGCATGGACAATAGCCATCAGAAACATCAACACCATGGACCCTGAACAAAATACATACCCACAGGAAGACACCCCAACCGGCTACACCAGACAAAGTTCGTACCCGCGGGAAAACACTTCAGCCGAGGATACACATACCTCACGACAGCAGGCCCAATCACAAACCATCACCCGCGCATTGGCTAGGACAATACAACTCACATCCTCCAAACCACAGTTTATATTCGGAAAACTGAGGAGACTTTTTCATCTTTTTAGTCCTGAAGATGGCCATGGAGTCTACAATGGCCGAAAGCTTGACCTTCTTAAATTTAACACGGCTGATCACCCGTGAAGCATTGATCAATATATTTCCGACATCAAATTTTTGGGTGGAATACAATACTTCCCCTACTTACCAGTAGAGAAAGTAAAAATGAACATTTAAGTCCTCTCAATCTGTACATATGTATTAAGGATATATAAAATTAAATATGCATTAGAGACATTCCTAAACTGCCACTACAGCTTTCAAAACCCTCTCCTTTAAACTGTGCATTATGTGCATGGTGGGTTGCATTTGGTGGTTTCACTGTTCCTGCAATCACGATGACGAATTTGCCGATTCCTGCTTTAGAATTTAACTAAAACACTTGGAGGTTCTGTATGCTGTCTTGTGGGCCATAACATACTGCATAGATATTTGTGCATAATGGGACTCATGCAAAAGCTGTGTGGAAGAGAAAATGAAGCCTACCAACGTATACTATGTGAGCAAAAGTTTTGTATCCTTAGGCTTCTTTTTCTTGAAACATGAACACTATGAGAAGGGCAAACATCAAGAACATGATCTGTTTTATTGAGACATAGGCTTGATTGAAAGTACCAGATTAAGAGGTACAAAGGGCTCAATGAACCTATATGCAGGGTTTTAAAAAGAGGCCACTCATTTTTCCATGGTTGTTTGTTGGTAAAGAGACTAAGGTTCAATATAAAATGAATGCTGAAACGTGTATAACAATGACTATGTTACAAGGTGCATCCATAAAGTAAGTTTTGCACTGGTCCCACAGCTAGCAAACCACATATTGTACAAAACAACTGAGTTTATATTATAGGGCAATAATGTAACATGGGTCAGGGGCTAACAGAATTTCTGGAGTTTCCACAGTAGCATCGTTGCAGTGGTTGAACATGTAGGGTTCTATTCCAGCTTCCGCCAAGTGTGGAGTGTAGACTAAGATGACATTTTTGAATGCTTAGAGCATAGTTCCATTCATTACAAGCAGCACAGGATGCTAAGTGCTGGTGTTGTCTTGCTGCACCATAAGGCTCAGCTTGATGGACTATAGATCTCCTGCAAGTTCGGCTGGGAGGTGTTGAAGCAAGGATCTTGCTTCCAGTAATTTTCATCTCAAAAATTCCTGTCCGGTCAGTGTCAATATTTTCAGAATGTCACAGAGGTAGAGATAGTTGTCACACATGGTTTCAATCCTGGCGGCAGACTTCTAAGATACAGGACACAAATATTGGAACCACAATATGACAAATGTAAGAATTACAGTGGTCAATATGTTTAAAAATACCTCAACAGTTCTTGCATCTACTCCAATAAATCTTTCCATTAAACTATTAAACTGTATTTTGTTTCTGTAAATGGCCCCAGGTAAACTTACTTTATGGATGCCCCTTGTACCTTCTGTCCCTCATATGCACTCTTACACCTTTAATGCAGTCTGTCCTTTTGGTTTTCTGCAGCATATTAGGCAGTTTTTAATGCATTGAAGTAATACATATGTACCTGGCTTCAAAAATATGTTGAGTGACAAAATATAAGGTATAGACAAATGTAACTTGAAGTTGGGTTTAATTAAAATAAAATATCTATTCTAACACTAAACTCTGTACAATTCTGAATTTGTTTTGTGAGCAAGAGGCACCTGTTAACGTGTGATCATGAAGTGTGGTTTCTGAGTAGCCTGTTTTATTAACGTTTGGAATAAAATAAACATTTTCAGGTTACCTTTAGACAGTTATTTCTCTTCATGTTTACCCATTATTGAGTTGTTAGTTCAATGCTATTGCTAAGTAACTTTTATTTTCAAATCACTATGTTATGGAATTTGTTTAGGTACTTACCTTTTGTTCCACTAACATTTTCAGGAAACCTGCAGGTTCAAATTTTGGAAGGGTAACAATTTTGGAGCCGAAATATAAGGCATCTACAGCTATAGTTACCATTCCATAAATGTGATAAAATGGCAAAATTGCAGGTAAAACATCTTGAAAATCCTCTGAAAATAAGAAAAAACCTTGCATTATACTAGAAAGACTGTTGCTAAATGTCTCTGACAATTACTGAAATACTCAAAAGATTTAAGCAAGCATATGTATCAACTGGAAATTTCTTCAGAACGAATGTGAATTTAAATGTGCATATAGTAACAATTTATATGCCAGCACTTCAATTTTGATTTTTTACTGAAAAACTTCATCTTTGATCACAATGAATAGCAATGTCTTGAAACTACATTAAAATTTTATTGGAATACAAGGGTCACTAGGAAAGTTTTGAGGTACACTAAGAATAATTTTTTTTTTAAATGCAAGCTCCCCTTCATAGGTGGTAACGAATCTTCAGGGTTGAACATTTCTCTCCATGCATACAATTTTTTACCATGGGAACAGAAAAATGTCACATGAGGCCAGGTCGGAACCGTATGGGGCATAACTCATAAGTCTGACCTGTGTAGACTGCAGGAACTGAATGGTGATGTTGGCCATGTGTGCAGAAGCATTGTCATGGTGGAGAAGGTTCCCTCACAGGCCCATGCGTGGCCGCTGTTCTTGAAGCTTGGCAAAAACTTTTGGCAAGCAAACTGTGATGTACCAATTAGTGGTAACTACTGATTGCTCCTCCAGAGAAATGGTTGCCACAAGACCAACCTTTAAGAAAAATGAGGCAACCATTTTCTTGTTGACACTTTGGGGACACTTCACTTTTACTGGTGGATTGTCCTCAGGAAAGACCCACGCTGCTGATTGCCACTTGGTCTCCGGTCAAAGTAATAAATCCAAGTTTCATCACCTGTGATGTCAGAAACCTGCCTAGTCTCCTCCTTTGAATCTTGTCTGTATTTTCTCACACCATTTAACACAGTTTTTGGGATATTGTTCAGATTAGCTTACGCGATGACTTGGTCAGAATTTCGGCAAAGCCCCACTCGGCAGTGTGTACGAATGGTCATGAAAGTTGCCGAAGTTGCTGTGTTAATGCAGTGCTGCCAACAGCAGAATGTCCCTAGGAGTTTGTTACCAATAGTAAGTTTGAATGTTTTTGCGGGAGTCGGCAGTATGCTGTTGACCTTCTTAGAAGCAAGTAGTGCAATGGCTAGGTTTATCAGTATATTGGATTTGGCGCTAGGGCAAAGCCTACAGTCCCCCCTCTTTGCCATCCCAGCGCATGGGGCTCCGTAAATGGATTTTTTCTCCACTCGAAAATTAAAAAAAAAAATAATAATAATAAAATAAATAAAAAAGGACGATAATTAATAAAAATAATATAAATATAATACTATTAAATATAATATAATAATATTAAATAATAATACAATAAAATAAATAAAAAAGAATGATAAATAATAAATATAATAATATAACAAATATAATATAAATCTAATAGCATTAAAAATAATAAAATAAAATAAATAAACAAAAAAGAACGATAAATAGTAAACATAATAAACATATAATAATAATAATAATATTAAATATAATATATAAATATATAATAAACATAACATTAAATAATAAAATAATATAAAATAAATAAAAAAAGAACGATAAATAATAAACATAATAAAATATAATAATATTAAATATAATAAATATAATAGCATTAAGTAATAATATTATAATAAAATAATATAGAATAAAAAATAAATAAACAAAAAAAGATAAAATAAAGATAGATAAAGGTAAAAGATAAAATAAATAAACAAAAAAAGAAGATAAATAATAAACATAATAAAAATATAATAATATTAATATATTATAATATTATAAATATAATAAGTATAATACGAGGGATGTTCAATAAAGACTGGCACTGATTTTTTTTCCCTTTCATTAAGTGTCTGACTGCGACATCTGTCCATGTGCCATTGAACTACGTATTCTAGTTGCTAATCACTGAAAATCACACAGCAATAGCTCTGTCAGTTGATTGTTGACAGCCTGTGAGAGTGAACATGTTTGATAATCGCCTCTAAATATCATCACGAGTACAGAAGTCACCCAATAAGAGCGTAGTCATTACTGTTTTTGATTAGCAGGGGATAGTCTGCATTCTCACAGTTCCAAGACACTCTACAGACACTGCAGATTACTATAACACTATTCTGAAGCAATTGGTAAAGGATCGCATCCCCAAAAAGCTAAAGAATCTCATTCAGCAGTGCAAGCTTCATCACGACAATGCCAAGCCACATGTTGCTGATGCGGTTATCGAATTCCTGGCACAAAATCATATCTCCACGGTGACTTTTTTCTTAACTCGAGAGCCAAAAAGGAACTTAAGGAACGTCGGTTCGACAATGAGACCAAAGCAGTGAAAGTTTTAGAGGCGACCCTGAACAGGCTCTCAAAGAATTACTTCCTGCACGTTTTCCAGGAATGGCAAAGGAGGTGGGACAAGTACATTGTATTGAGGGAGAAGTATTCTGAGGGGGGCAACAGTCTGTATAAGTGATTTTTTACAATACATTGTTGTATGAATATTAGTGCCAGTCTTTATTGAACACCCCTTGTATATAGTATTATATATAAATATATAATATAAATGTAAATGTAATAATAATCATCATCATAAGGTTCCTGAGAACCTTCAGCTAGCTTTGGGTGATCAACAGTATCACAAGAAAATCATCAAGGCGTGCAAAGTTAATGTTTAAATAAAATGTAAACTTCATGATTTGTTTTTTAGTTTCCTCCTAATAAATAAATAAATTTAAAAAAATAATATAATAAAATAATATAATAATAAAGAACGAGGCAGCGTATCGTGGACCCAGTAACAACGCAATAAGGATAATGTACACAATAATTCGCACTAGCGATATATCTGTGTGAGCAAGAGCAAAATAATGTACACAATGAGCAAAATAATAATGTACAGAAACCATAACAATAGTATGGAGTTGCGCTAGGCGATAGAGGTGTAGGTCTGTGGCGGAGTGAGTGCATTTGTGTTTAATGTGTTGGCAACGAAAACTAGTGTAGTGTAAAAAGCAATGTTGGCAGATGTGAAAATTGTCTGCTACTCATGCAGTGAAATCTAGTGGGCTATTTTGAAACTACTGTAGGCGCATGCGCAGTAAGTAATTTCGGACTTAGAATCTGGCTGGCAAGTGGAAAGTGAGCTAAACTAAACAAGAGCCCAGTTTTTGTTTTTGTTCTTCCGTCAAATTGTGAGGTACCCATCAGGGTGTGACCTTCCTCACATGAAGGAATTCATGGAGGATTTTCAAAACTACTGGCAAACCAGTCTGCAATGCTGCCTCAATTGTTCTAAATCCTAAGTGATTATTTTCGTGAAGCATTTTCTCAACATTGCGATATATTCCGTAGTCACTTCTATTGCTGGGTACCCGCTTCTCTCATCTGTTAAAGATTTTTGGTCCCTTTTAAATTCTTGAAATCCACCAGAAAACTGTAGCACAGGAAGGAGCAATGTCCCTAAAAGCCTGTTGCAAATGTTTAGTACTTCAATACTTTTAATTTTGTAGAAAATCTTGAGTGAAAACACTCTTCCAACTCCATTGCAGGGGCTACTTACTGGCTACGCTGCAGGCTGTTTATCCTTGCGCTGTTCGAATTCCTGGAGTGAGAAAGTCACCACCTGATAACAGTTTACTCACAAGGGATGGTGCATTCAGTTCAAGAGGATCAACTTTCATTTTCTCACACCCTCGTACATGCAGAGTTGCATTTTTATAAAACGCATTTATCTCAGAATATATACACTAGCATGAGCATCAGCAGACCCTTTTCTGGGGGGGACACATGTTGAAAGTTTGCAATCAAACAATATTTGTTCATTATTTTGTTGTCAAAAGTTATAGTATTTTGTTGTGGATAACCACATTAATTTGTATTAAATACAAATCGTTCTTTACATCAAAGTTAAAATAATGGTCTAATACTCAATAATTGATTGCACATTAAGTACATTAACTCCCAAGGGGGGACAGCAGCCCCCTCTTGCCCCCCCCCCCCCTGCAACATCCATGTATACTATTTTATTTATTTATTTAAATCAAATTAGTACATATTTGCATATGACAGACATTTTCTCCCGTTTCTGCATACTAGTGCTATTGATATTACCGGTAAACAGAGATAGACTGTACTATATGATGTCACATGATTTTGCATGTTTTGATCAACCATGCTATAAGTCAAATACACAGTGATGCTAATACTAGTGTACCGAACTTTCAATTATTCAACATCTGTTAGTGATATGCATAAACTATCATTACTTTCGAAATCAGAGCATCTGAATTGACCACTATGATGTAAAATATTCCATGCCCCAAAATCTTCGCAGACTGGTGTAATTTGTAACAGGTGCATAAAAATAAATGGTTGTGGGTAGAGAAATTTATGTAAATGTAATACATTAGACTTTTATATGATACTGGATTATAGTAATAACCAGATTAACTTTATACTGTGTAAATTCATTAAATATGTTTAAAAAAAGAGAACAAATCTGAATAAGCTGTATCAGAAGTATTTGTACTAACCAGTTGCTGGATGCAGGTTACAAATTTCCGGTGTCTTGCAGACCTGCAGGCAGTTAGTGATAAGATGTTTGTGGGACAACTTGACCCCTTTGGGAAGACCTGTTGTCCCACTAGAATAAGGCAGGACAGCAATATCGCTTGCATATGGTCCATCGACACCAGAGAGGTTAGATGTGTCAATGTTGCTCTGAGTCATCTCTCTGAAATCAATTGCTCCTGCAGGCAAACTGTCTTGAGTGGTACCAGGAGTGACCATGATAGGTAATTTCTTTCTTGCCAATTTGACAGCTTCACTAACAGTTGAGTACACTTCTGGCACAGTCACCACACCCTTTGCTCCTGAATCTAGCAGCTGATTTCTGATTTCCTCTGAAACATTAAGAGATTAAACTACCTATAAGGGTTGCTGTTTTCAGACATTTATGTTTCACTGTCCAAGCTGATCTTTTATTTATGAAGGATGTTCAGAAATGATTTACAATTGCATTGTAAGATTTAAAGCTTTCACGGCGCACGTTATTTATTACAGTTTCATGGGCGATCAGCCGTGTGAGGTTTGAAAATATTGAGCTTTCGGCCATTCTAAACTCCATGGCCTTCGTCAGAATGAAAATTACCGTTAATTTTCCGCTCCCCATATACATACAATGTTAGGTGGGAGGGGGTTGCGTTGCCCTGGCCAATGACCGGGTGACAATTTGTGATTGGGCATGCTGTTTCGGACTATGTTTGTCACCGGCCACAGTGTTTTCTTGAGAGTCAGTACTTGGTCCAGAATCACTACAGTTGCTGTTGTGAATGTGTTTCAGGGCTATTGTCCAGGCAGGGCATACAATTGCATTGTTTAAAAATACCACTATGGGTATGTCTTCCAATAGGATGATGAACTGATATGCACCATTCAGACACTAGATGGAGTGTGAAGATAGTGTAAGTGCTTGTTGTTAAGCAGAGAAAGCCATGGACATGATGGAAAGCAACTATCATGGACAACGATGGACTGCACGGTTTTTGTGGAAGAAAGGAGCAAATATTCATAAATGTTTAATTGTGGTATGTGGTCAAAAAGCTCCTGTACAAAACACTTTGTACAACTGGATCACTGGGTTGATCATTGGAAGGGATTCTGCAAGCAATAACTTGAGTACTGGTCGTCTGTCAACAGCAGTCTTAGAGGAACAATGAGCTTGTGTCTGAATTAATTATGACTAACTGCCGCTTAAGCTTCGATGAATTGGAATGATTGACAGGCTGCACAACCCTGTATATCATTATTCATGATCATTTGAATATGATAAAGGTGTATCACATTAGGTTCCACAGGACTTTACATGCCCAGAAGGAGAGCAGAGTAGTATGTTAAGTAGAAAATTATTATCTGGGCTTGTGGGCAATGGTGTAGTGGAAAATCTCCTTCCAGACATTTTGTTCAAAGCTGCTGTAAGATGATTTTCCATTAGACCACAGTCTTCAAGCCCAGATAATCATTTTCTATTTAATAGCACTGGCTGTGAAAGCTTGCACAATTTGAAGTATGTTGCCAACTATTGGAAATGGAGAATGAAGATTCAGATTTTCTTTTGGAGAAATTGGTGACAAATCATGGTCTTACTGCCATGCACCTAAGAAGAAGGCTTTTATTCAATAACATGAAGGATGCGCTGTGAGGTAAAAGTTTCGGTAACAATAATGAATTGCAGGCAGCTGTCCACGAGTAGGTACATAGTACACCCAAATAGTGGTACTGTGATGCAATAATGAAGTTGCCAGGCAGGTGACAGCAATGTGTATTTACATCAGTGGGGAGTATATTGAGAGATCTCATATACATTGAGTCATGTTTATTAAGAAATAAGCTGTAAAACGTTATTGTAAATAATTTCTGAATGCCCCTCATATTTTACTTCTCCAATGAAGGGGTTGCTAGTAAGGACAAATACAAATGTGACTGAACAATATGAAATAACATAGGCACTAATATTAAATATATAAAACAAAAATAATAAAAGCAATAGAACAAAACTGGAATAGAACAATTAGAAATAAAATTATCAGAGTTCTGCCAATACAAAGTAGGAATGTAAATGGTTTCTCAAAATATAAATGCAGTATTTAATGCCTGTCAAAGCTTGTTTAGCAGAGTGCTGCTAAAATGGAAATTCTTCCAAAAAGTAAGCAGCTCTTTAGTCACTGTTCCTCTCGCACCAATCATCAAACCCTTGTAGAAGCAAGATTGTATTTCAGTGTGTAGTAGGGTACTGTGAAGTCGCAGATATTCTGCGTTTCCCAATGTCTGCAGACTGCTGTTTGGTCAGCTTCACATCCGACTAGGATCAATTATATATCTCTTCTGTCGGTTTTTGAAAGTCATCTACCTATTCCTTGTTCCACTCTCCGTCGCACATGTCCTTCTTGATTGTCCGCAATACACTCGTGAGCGCCAGTCCGTTGGCCTGGGCCTTGCACTGTGCTCTGTTTTGGGCAACGACCCAGTAGCTGTAAATGCAGTACTGTGGTTTGTTGCCAAGATTGATTACGGCAAGCAAGTGTAAGGTGTTTTTTATCCTGGCGGAATTAGCTCATTACATTGGTATGCTAGACAGCTGCAATCATTGAAATGAATTGTACATTAGCAGATATGCCAGCGAAAAGGATATTAATGTCAGAGGGATCAAATTATACAATAAACTACAGCTTAGAGGAATTGTAAATTATTATGGAAAATGTACTACTTGTACACCTACTTACTGTAAAATTGTACTATTTTGTATCTCTTAAGAAATGACGTGTCCAAAATCAAATGTACAAATTGATAAACTGGATCAATAAACTATTATGATGATGACTGTTGTTATTAATTATTATTAATTATTATTATTAATTATTATTATTATTAATTATTATTATTAATTATTATTATTATTAATTATTATTAATTATTATTAATTATTATTATTATTATTATTATTATTATTATTATTATTATTATTATTATTATTATTATTATTATTATTATTATTATTATTATTATTATTATTAAGTGGCTTGGAGTTCTTTTGCTGGATTGAATACCGCATGGAAAAGTGGATCCAAATAAAGCTCAACCACTGGATCAGATGCACTTATTTAGTGGGATTGGATCAAAATTATGTTGCATGGAAACACCCACTGATTCAAATCGATTTGAATCCACCAAAGATGCTAACTTCTACTGCACTCGTAACATGCTTGTCATTGTTTTCTTAGCAAAAGTGGTGTAATAAAGCAAAACGACAAAGCCACTTTTATTGTTTCTGTAATCTTGCAATATATTCTTCTCAAAAACACTCACTGACCTCAAAACTTTGTTAAAATACACAGAAAACATATTTTTACATGTTTACCAACATAAACCAAATGACCAACATAAAAGCTTGAGTTATTTGTGCTTGAGCTTTACATATCTGAATCAATCTCATTTCTGGATTTAATTCAATATGGAAATGGGAGTGGACTCAATAGACCATCACCATAACAGAAACACCAATAACATAATACCTTCTGATGATGAGAATAACTGTTTCCCGAACGTGTCAATAAGTAAAACGTAAGTGATGTCAATTTTACTAATTCCGACTCCACGTTAAGAAAATGCAGAAGTTGTTAGGGAACAATGTACATTTGAAGCAAATTATAAAGAAAATAGCACTTTTCTTTCTGGCAAACCAGAGCTAGCACATGAATAAAAACAAATTATGTTCCAAAATAAGTTTTTGGACCTGTATAGAGTTTTTGTGTCCTGTGTAATGATCCAGCATAAATGAACGAAGACCACTTGAAGACCTGTGAAGCATTAAGATCAGAAGAAACTACAGTTCAAAAGTATTGGAAAGCACGAATGCTAATGGCTTCATTGCCAGATGCAAGGCACTAGAAAACAACAACCACAGAGTTTTTGTATAATATTACCTGCACTGTAAGCTGGATTGACAGTGGTTACCGTAATTCCAGCTTCCATTGCTCCAAAAAAGGCGAGTGGATATTCTGGAGTATTGGGCATTGCGATGGCTAACACATCTCCATTTACAAAACCAGCTTTTCTCAAAGATGAAGCAAAGCGTCTTGCAAGAATTCTTGATTCAGCATAAGTATAACTCCGACCTGTGATTCCACATACCTAATCAAAAACAATTAATACTTTTTATACTTGTTACATTTACAAAATTATATGTTATATGTATCTGGTATTTTAATATTCTTAGTATAAGCCCATAAAGCTATATAGAAAGAATAACAAATTTGAAATCATGGCCATTGCTGAGTTCTGAGGGTTAGAAAGCAATTCTCCAAATTCAGAGATCGTGAGTTTGATTCCCAGCTGGAGCGTGGAAACTTATCTTTAGCCAGGATTATTTCCTATTCTCCCTAGAGTCTGCATGTATGTATATTTAAGTGTGAGTGCATATGATTTTAATGCTTATAAAGTATTACTCAAAGTAATACAGGTTGATTAGTGAACATATTTGCAAATTGGCAATTATTCCAAAATCAAAATCACTGATATATGTATTTAGGCTTTCACGGCTGGTGTCTTGACTATTCAAAATGTTTAGTCCTTCCGGGCTTGTAGGCCGTGGTCTAGAAGGCATGGTAGATACCAACATTTCGCCAAGTACTGCGCTTGGCATCATCAGGGTAACACGATCCTCCGTCTGCACTGGTCAGAGTTTGAATGTAGAAGCAGAGAAGTAGTGGAAGAAATGACCGTTAACGTCCATTAGGATTATTTATATGGGTGGGGGTGGGCGGGGCATTGTTGCACTGGCTACGGTAGTGATCATATGGATAAATCGTCTGTGGCAGAGCATGCCTTATTATTTGGCCATGATGTCAACCTTAAAGAAACCCGAGTCCTGTCTTCTACTGTTAACTACTATGCCTGACTACAAAGGGAAGATATAGAAATCTACAAACACAAAGACAACTTCAATCGCAAAGAAGAAATACTACGTGTACATAAAGCATGGATACCGGTTTTAGATAGACTTTCAGACACACACAACAGTTATAATAAAACCCCACCTACAACTGGCCAATCACTACAGTAGCCAGCGCAGCAATGCCCCGCCCACCTCCACCCATATAAATAACCTTAACGGACGTTAACGGACCACAAAGGCAGTCTCACATCAGAGACAATTACCCCAATGGTGACTTACTATTGTAAGTAATGTCTTGGTGGGATTAATTAACCTTAAGATGGTAATTATTATTTATTTATGCCAACAAACTTACTGTTAGTGTTTTTAGACAGACAAGCTGTGTGGGCAATGTTTGAGAGGTAGAACTGGAACTTAAAAATTCAATGTCACAGCGGGGATTTGAACCACAGATTGGTGGTGGTGTTGTTGTTAGCTAATGCTGGATTTCTGACAATGAAGTCATTAATCCTCTTGCTCTCCAATATTTTTCACTGATTGATGGGGCACTAGAAGTGGCCGGGCATATTTGAAGGTGGTCTCGATCCATTTCCTCTTGTAGATCACATAGAGGACAGAGTGGTGAAGAATATATCCCAATTCTCTTTAAATGTTTTGCCAGACAATCATGTCCTGTAATCAACCTGAAGGTTGCAACTGCTGTTTTTTGAGGATACTCAGGAATTCTTGTTTGAATGTTTGGTAGTTCCCATCTTTTATTCTTTGATTTTTCATAGTAATATTTTGCAATAATTTTTTTGAATTCTTAGTTGACTAATCTTTTAGCTGCATAAAATGGTAGATCAACTATAGATTTTTGTACACCGCTGGTACCCTTTTTTTTTGTAAGAAAATCAGCTTTCTCATTACCACTCAGTCCACAGTGAGCTGATATCCATTGGAAGACTGTGTTTTTGAAGTGCTGTTAGATGGGTAAGGATTTTCCAACATTCTATACTTGTTTGGTTTTTTGGTGACAACTTGGAAGTAATTGCTATAATTGCTGCCCTGGAATCTGAGAGGATAACTGCTTGCTGAAAATGTGAAATTCTGTACAAAAGATTTTGTAGGGCCATTCGAATTGCTTCAATTTCTCCATCAAAGTTAGTAGTTCCATAACTTAAAGATTTGTAATAGGAAAAGAGGTGACATGTGACTCCAGCACCTGCTCCATCTTGGTTTGATATCAATGATCCATCAGTATAAATATGCAGCCATTCTGTTCTGGAAATCTAGTATGGATTGTCTCTAATGCCAATAATTTTAGAACACTAGTTGGAGTAGCAGGTGTAAATAATATGTGATGTCTAATGTATGTGTTGGATTGACTTTAGATATGAAGTTTTCCTTTGAATTAGGAAGGTGTACATTCTTCCTGATGTCTTGAATTTTGGAAAGAAAGCTCTCCTGAGTCTTTAGTGTATGTGTAAAATTTCTCTTGTGCCATGTATTGAATGGGAGTCTGATCAACTTTTCGTGCTGAATAAGAGCTGCTTTTTCTATTTCATATTCAATAGGGTATTGGTTGGTTAGTATTTCAATAGCTGCTATTGGTGTGGTTTTGATAGCACCTGTAATTAATCTCAGACCTTTGGTTTTTAAAGATTTGAATTTTTTTTGTGTTTGCTGTTACAAGAACTTTGCTGCAGTAAGTAAATAATGACTTTATATATACATTGTATGTTATGTTAAGAGTTGCTCTGGAACATCCCCACTTCATTCCTGTTAGACGTTTTAATAGTGAAAGGCACCTCTCTGCTCTTTGTATTCCATTTTCTCTTTGTTTGGTCCATGTAAGTTTGGTATCAAATGTAACTCCTAAATACTTTGCTTCCGTTGTTTCTGGTAATTGTTGACCCTCAAAATTTAGTTTTATTTTTAGTGGTTTTTTTCTTAGTGAAAAGATTTGGTAGTTTGATTTTGTTGTATTAACAGTCATTAAATTTTCTTTGGTCCACCTTTGTAATTTGGTTAAGGATTGTTGCATGGTTTTTTCTAGTTCTGTACTTTTGCTTTTTGGTTTTGTAGTCCACATTACTAAGTCATCAGCAAATAGTGCACACTTCACACCTGATTTTTGTATTTGTTGTGGTAGATCGTTAATAAATATATTAAAAAGTGTTGTGCTGAGCACTGCACCTTGTGGTAAGCCAAGGTGTACTTGTTTGTATTTAGATATATTTCTTCCATATCTGGTTGCAATAAAGTGTTGTGTTAGGAAATGACATAGCCATGAAAACATTGGACCTTGTATCCCTATTTTTTTTTTACTTTCTTTAGTAGTTTTGTTCTGCATATAGAATCATATGCACTTTGGAAATCAATAAAAACTGATAAATTATCTTCTTTTCTATTAAAGGAGTCTTTGATTTCTTGATTAAGAAGTAAGACTTGTTCATTTGTAGAGTGGAACTCTCTGAATCCAGCTTGACATGGGGATATTAAATTTTGTGATTCTAGAAACCAATTTAACCTGTTTGACACCATTCTTTCCATCACTTTTGCTATTATGCTAGTAAGAGCTATTGGTCTATAATTTTTTATTTCTGATGCTGTTTTGTCTTTCTTCAAGAGTGGGACAATTATTGCTTTTCACCATTCAGCATGTACAGTGGTTTTCCAGGATAGATTGTAGAGTTTCAGTAGTTGTTGTTTTGCTGTTTATCCAAGGTTTTTTACGAACTCTGGATGTATGTGATCTGGTCCAGGAGACTTTTTGTTTTTTAGATTATTTATTGTAATGTTCAGTTCTTGCATATTAAAATTTTGAAAAAAGGTATTGCACTGAGTGTTAGGATCACATTCTCTTTCTTGTTTCAAAGCTTTCTTAAATTCTTTACGTTCCTTTTTATTATTTCTTGTTACTTTATGTGAATTAGCATAATATTTATTGAATGTTTCGGCTATGACTGCATCATTTACTAAAATTTTATTGTTGTGTATGATAGGTGTGCTGTTGTTTTCTGTCCTGTCCTTGACATTTTTTATGAACTTATGAGCTTCGTTACCATCTGTCCTATAATCCATTTTTTCTAAGAAATTATTAAAGTGATTCCTTTTAGCAGTATTAATTTCTGTTTTTAGTGAAGCACATTTCTTCCGCCATATTTGTGTATCTGATATGTTTTTTGTTTGTTCAGCTGTATTTCTAGCTATATCCCTTTGCTTTTTCAGTTTTTCTAACTGGGGGTTCCAAAAGGGTTTGAAATTTTTAATTCTTCCATGAGGAATATGTTTTTTTGCGGTTTCTAGGATGACTTTACAGAAATTTTTGTTCATATGATCTGGTTGGTCATGCAGCTGTGAGTTTGTTTGTTCTTTAAATTTGTTCTAATTCAGTTTTATATTTGTTCCAATCTGCTTTTTTGAAGTTCCAATACAGATTCGTGAGACCTTGACTGTTATTTGTATTCTCTAGTTTTATACCAGCAATTACTGCTCTGTGACCAGAACTTGCATCTTTTATAACTTGTTTTTTAATTTTTGAAACAATATCTGTTGTAGCTAACAAGAGGTCTGAGTTACTGCCTGCTCCAGAGTAATGTATGAAGGTTGTTGTTGTTGTTGTAGTGTTTAACGCCCGCTTTTACTACTACGGCACCGCAGGCGGTGACACTGATGATACATGAAGATGGAGCACCGGTGGAATGAAATGGCGGGGGAAACCGGAGTACCCGGAGAAAACCCGCCCTGACGCCGCTTCGTCCACCACGAATACCACATGCGGGTCCCTGGGATCGAACCCTGGCCGCCTAGGTGGTAGGTGAGCGCGCTAACCCTTCGGCCACGGCGCCGCCGTGAAGGTTGTGGGATCTTCTTTATTATAAATCAGTTCAAAAGTTGTGGTATTCAAAAATTCTTCCACTATCTTCCCTGTAGAATTCACTTTTTCATAATCCCATCTTTTGGAATGGCCATTGAAATCTCCAATTACGATTGTTTTATTTAATTGGTCAATTAAAGATTGGTGGTGTTTCTACCTCTCAAGCTTTGCCCACACACGGCTTATGTGTTTAAAAACACCAACAGTAAATTTGTTGACATAAATAAATAATAATGGTGTATTACTTCTTTAATAAAATAGTTAGAATTGTCAAAAATATCTCTATTTTTTGAGTTCTTCAATTTTTAGTAGCTTTTATAACCTCATCACAGTTACTTCCCACTCCACTGACATAATTGAAGACCTCCCTTAAAGAAGGTTGTATATCACATTTTTGACAATGTTTAGTTATTATTGGTAGAAGGTTGTACGTCAAACCAGGCATTGTTTCTGTGGCAAGAGG
Organism: Tenodera sinensis; assembly: GCA_030765045.1. NCBI lineage: Eukaryota > Metazoa > Arthropoda > Insecta > Mantodea > Mantidae > Tenodera > Tenodera sinensis. The sequence continues at coordinate 37,868,694 of CM060973.1, forward strand.
ATGGGAAATTTGTGATTTCAAATGGGTTATTTGCAGTTGTAATACCAGCCATCCTGAAATAACATTGTATATCAAAATAGTTTTGATGCTGAAACTAGAAGAAAACAATTAAATCCTTCTAATTGGAAACAAAATGTGAAGAAAATTAAGAGGAATAGTGGGAAATGTTAAATATCCACAGCAGGTAAAGATGTACCTGGGAAAACTGCATCAGAAATAGTAAGTGGAAGAAGATTGTATATCAATATAACATAAAAAAGTAGGGAGAAACAAATTTGACCAAGCAAGGTGAATATGTGTGTATATTAAATAGACAGGAAAGAAAGGATGCAGAATATTGTACATTGACCCCGAAAATTGAAAATTTGTACATTCAAATCACTTAAAATTTTTATGCTAAGATTTTAAATTTTTTTGTTGTTCTACCGGCAGTGGTGTTATGTATGTAATATCTGAATTTCAGGACAGAATCGGTAACCCCAAGGCTGCTGTAAGAAGGCTGTTCTTGATTGAAAAGAAAAGGAGAGTTATGTATGTCATGGTCCCAACTGAATGGAAGTATGTGATAGCTGAAGCTTAAATTCACCTATTATTATAAAAGAAATGAGCCAGAATGACTTTGTTGCTATTAATACACTTGAGTCGAGACACACACTTGAAAATCACTACACTTAGATGGTTGATGATCCTAATGCATTGTATGTAAGACAAACTCACAACACTATTGAACCTTGGTGTTGCTAAGAAAAGGAGAGGAAATCAGCTACACGTTACCATCCCGATACAAGCAGTTCAGTTCCCTTTGCTGTACAATGCACTTCTCTATCAGCAGAGAAAAAAAGGATTTATTGGATATGTGTAAATATCTTGATGAACAATACAGGGAATTTTATGTGAACTTGCCTTCTGAGTGAATTTGTCATACTGTTCTGTGTTTGTACCTGTTAAATCTTTGTTTATAATGTTTTTCCTTAAAAAACTATATATTAGCATATAACTTGCTCTGTACTGTTTGCAGAATTATTAACCATACAATTTGTAGTATTACAACAAGTTAGTAAAGTAGCTGTGCTGAATTAAGAGTTTTGTTTTGCAATAAATATTATTTTAGTGATATACAACATTATTCCACAGTGATTTTTTTCAGGATATACAATGTTATTACAGGGAAAGTGATACAAAAGTGATGATAAATAACTAAACAGAGTAAAATATGAGGGATAGATATCACTGTATGATAATAGATACTATAACACATGATTACCCATGATAAAAATATGAAGGTGAATAAAGCTCAAAGAACCGACACTTTTCTAACTTCCTGTAACATGATAAACATGTGATATACAACCTTCTTTGAGGGAGGTCTTCAATTGTTGAAATAATTGGGAGTTATTCTTTCATGTGTGTTGCTTTAGCTGTTTTTACCTGCTATGGACTTTATGGCAGATCATGCTGCTTTACATTTGTTGTCTACTTTTCTATGAATATTTGGTTAACATTTCTCTTTGTATCAACAATATCCTTCCTAAACTCCTTCCTAAGATTCTTTAGTATACTTAATAGTAACTCATTTGGTGTTATCTTATACATTTCCCATAGAATTATGAATTCATTTTTCATTCTTTCAAGCTCTAAATTATGCTATTTGTATATATTAATTATTTTGTTTTCTGCAAGAACTATGACATAAATTATCAAATTTTGCAAAGAATACTTTAACAATTTTTCATCTGACCCCAGAGCATTACAAAGCATTGCTTCTCAGTTCACTAACACTAGGCGGTCTTTAAATGTATTTATTATTTATAATTTTTAATTTCTGATTCTACCTCATAAAGTTTACATAATCATGGTTTGTGTGTGTTGGAACGATCAATTACTATGGAAATGACCTGATATATGGAAACTATTAATTAAAAATCTTAAAGTCCTGGAATTAAGTACTTACAATGTGTATTGTTATTTTTTTATGCCAACAAACTTACTACTGGGGTTTTTAAATGCACAAGCCTTGTGTGGGCAATGTTTCAGATTTGTGGAATCAGGACTGAAAAATTCAATGCCATACCCGGGATTAGAACCATGGATCTACTGCTTCACGTGCGGCTGCTCTAACCACTAAGCTACCATGCCAGTATGACATTAAATTCCCCAACTGATTCATACTTATTTTCCCGGTAGGTCACAAAGGAAATCTCACATCACAGATAAATACCCCAAGGATGGCTTACAATAATTGCAAGTACTTTATGTCCTGGGTTTAAGTAACCTTTAGATGGTAATGCTATTTTTTTATGCCAACTAACTTACTGCTGGTATTTTTAATAAGTACGAATCGGTTGGGGAATTTAATGTCATACTGGTAAGTTGCCATGGCAGCTTAGTGGTTAGAGAAGCTGCACGTGAAGCAGTAGATCCATGGTTCAAATCCCAGCTGTGGCAATGAATTTTTCAGTCCTGATTCCACCTCTTACTTATGATGCCATTGGTGTAAGTGTCTTGAATGCGAGATTCCCTTGTGGTGTAGTGGGAGAATGCAAATCAGATAAAAAATTTAAAGTTATACTGGCATGTTGCCATGGTAGATCAGTGGTTAAGAACAGCTGCATGTAGAGTGGAAGATCCATGGTTCAAATCCTCCTACAGCATTGGATTTTTCATTTCTAATTCTACCTTATCTTGATATCAAATTTTGGGTGAAATATAACACTTCCTCTACAAGTAGTAGAGGAAGTAAAAATTAGACAATATATCATAGATCCAGACACTAGCAGAATGCCTTGCAGTGGAAAATGTCAGTCAAATATAATTGATGATGTTCAACAAAACACTTACCACTGCTGTCTTGTTAGGAACTCTGTCTGCTGTTTTCCATATAAACTCCACAAGTGATATGTCTGGAATAGCAACATCTGCGTAAGGTGACTTGACAACGTGTGGATCAGGGTAGGTTGACAAACAACGCTGAGAACGGGATGCTACAGGTAAGGCAGTTTGTTTGCTTTTTCTCAGTACTCTAAGTACACTAACACTTTGCCGCTGGAGTCCATTCCATACAACCATTCTTGTTAACTCTGGATGCTGAAAATGCAGGACTGTTATATTAGAACCTTCAATTAGGTCACCTTTATTTGCATCCCATTAATCTTATGATTACTGCTGTTTAACATAAAAAGTACCTGGGCAACCAAGCTTTGCTCGGCATTTATGTAAAAGAAAAGGGAGTAGAGAAAACCATATGAAGGTAATATGTTGTTTGGTAAAATGGATTGCATAAAAGCCTTCTCTATGAAAAAACACTTAGATGTGCCAATTTACATGGCAACAACTGATTTTGCAGTTTACTCACTCTTCAACATATGATATGTATAGGCGTTGATAAGTATGAAGTTGATAAACAATAGAGAATAACATGAGTAGAGAGAATAGTACAAATGTAATACATTGTATTTCTATTTCAAACTTATAGAGGGAACGAGCTGTAACACATTAACTGATATAGTTAGGTCAACTTTCTTACTGTATTCTGATAGTCTTGGAAGAGGACTTTAAAACTCTAACTCGTATGTTGAAATCAATTAACAGAGAAATTACTTCCAAAATAAGGTTTAGACTAATTGTGACTGCTACGTGTAGACTAAGATAGCTAAGTCAACTTTCTTTAGGCTTTCTGAAAGCTCTTGATGAAGCCTTTAATATCCTGGCTTGTTTGTTTAAATTGGTCCATTAACAGAGAAATTATGGCCAAAATAAGGTTTAGAGTAACTGTGACTGTTACACGTAAAATCATGTGTTTTCAGGAATGACACCTATATAGATAAACTTAAGCAAAACTCTGTCTGAATACAAAATTTGATCAAAATCCTTAGAGCCATTTCCAAGTTGTGCTGAATATATTTATATGCAAGAATTGCTCGTTTAAATATATAACTGGAATCAAAGGAATATAATGTACATTAATAAAGGGACACAGCTTGTAAGGCAAGCTTAAGTGTCATTTTGTCCGATATTGTTTCTCTCACGAACATTGATTTGTACATCATGATACACTTGCATAAGAAGTAATAGAACAGTAACATGGCAAGAAAAAAGCACAAAAGTGCTGTCTTATTCAGCTGCAAAATTTTGCTTTCCTGTATAAAATCCTCCACAGGCATAAAATGATTCACCTTTCATTCAAAAGATTTGACTTTGTTTGTCAATATCAGTGTACCCTAACATGTTAGTACAATATTTTCTGTTATAGTTACAGCATTAAATAAATGATGAAGGTATCTAAAATAAAAGCAAACTTAGAGACTAAAAGCTACTCTTATCTTAGTAATGCTGTAAAAATTTAAAACATTTACTAAATTTTTCTAAAAAGATCATCATGAAACAACTGTCTGGAATTTTCAGGAACTTACAGCATTACTAAGATAAGTAACTTTTAGTCTTTAAGTTTGTTTTTATTTTACATTCTGTTGCATCACAGTTAATAGCTTCCATTTTTTTCACTGAAATGATGAAAGTTTTATATATGTTAGATATTACTGGTATATTTTCCTTTTCCTACAAAATCCTTACTTATCTTGGATAAAATGTTTTATAGACAAAAATAAATAATTAACATCTAGAAACTGAAGTATCCTAAAAGTATTGTGTTTACAGTGTTGGATTTCAATTGAGATTTGATTTTTAAGTATTGAACTATGAGTAGATTGATGACACTTCAGTTCTTATTAAGTTTTCACTCAGAACATGTTTCGAAGACATTCATCTCCATTGTCAGTTGAATGTCCGCTGGTGCCTAGAAGGGGACCCCCTATTTAAGTGTCAGCTGATCCCATAGCTCATTTAATAGAGCACCTGTCTGCTGTGCAAGGGATCCCAGGTTTGATTCCAGGCTGGAAGGGTGGGAATTTTTCTTTAACTTGGATTATTCCCCATCCTCCCTAGACTCTGGAAGTACCAATTTGTATTGTGAATGTGTGAATAAATTTAATGTAATAAGTTAAACCAAAGTAATAGAAACCCAAAGTTCAAAACCACCACTAAGTGAGTGAACACCATTGCTGTTAAGCAATTGCTCCAAGAGGATATGATCTTTGATGTTGAAGGCAGCATATAAATGGAACATTAAAAAATATTTAAGTTTCATTGTACTGCCATCCAGCTATCTAGGGAACTTCACTATGTTGTCAATTGGCAAAATTATGAATTTTAACCAAAAAACACGGTTTGCGAAAATAAAAAATATGGAAAGATTTTTCCATGCAAAAACTGGTTTGGGTTGGGATTATTTTCTTGAAAATCTTTGTGTTAAATGCTTGGAAGATGCTGAATTATATCAATTCATCCACTTTTTGCTTTTGAGTTGTGCTGTTTACAGGCACATACATGGACCTGTTTCTAAAAGGGATTATTCAAGGATTAATAATAATGATGGATGATGATAATAATGAAGAAGAAGAAGAAAGTTAACCATTATTTTACAAAATTAGTTATATATTTTAATAAAACCTTTGAAAGCTCGTATCTTGTTACCACTGCATTCATTAACAGAGTGACTATTTGCTTCTAGCAATTATCCATCAACTATATCAGCTTTAATACTAACTGAATTTTCCCAGAAACACTAGTGTCATTCCTGGTAAAACAATGTTTCATCAAGTCCAGAAATAGGAAGGAAATAGAGCACCATCTATTCATAAAGGTCCGCTGGTGGAGGGCAGATTTTCCCGATTACATTAGGCACGTGTGATGAGGTCAGGTGAACACATGGTAAAGGTAAAGGCACCCCCGAAACCGGGGCAGTGCACCGCACGTAGGTCACTGTAGCCCTTTGTGCTTCGAACGCAACCCCATGGGACGGGAAAATGAGGGAGAGCTCGAAGGATAACCAGATCTGGGAGGCGACATGCGTGAGCACGGACGGGATTCTGAACGTTACCAGATTGAAAGCATTCGACGCCGTTCATTTCCACTCACGTTACCGCGGAGCCATTTCCCTCGGCTGAGAAACCTAATGGTCTTTATTTGTTGCAATTTTATAAAGCACCGACCATAATATGGTCTGTGTGGAGAAGATTTAGCAGTGATGAATTCAGGGGAGATTGCACCCCCCCCCCCCCCCCCCCAAGAAATTTATATCTATTTGTAAATGTATATATCATTAACATTCCCCCCGCCCAAGGAAAGTGGCTGTATTCATCCCTGGATTTCAGGACCTTCCTTATTTTTTAAAGTAGCGATCTATCTAAAATACACAGTTAATAGAGTAAAGTAAAAAGAGGTATAAGAATGATGCTTAACCGTATCAAAATCTGAGGCAACACACGAAATGACAAGGAATTATGTAAGTTCTGTATCGTCATACGGAGTTGGATAAAGTCTGTTAACTCAACCCGTGTGCAGTTGACCCACAAAAGGGTCCGTGCTTCAGAAAAGGCAAACCTCTTTCCCTTGTCCTTGATGTCAATAGGAAACCTGATTTTAAGGGTGTGATAGTTATATGTTGACTACACGTGGAGTCTCAGTTGCCAAAATTCTGCATTCCAGTTTTTTCAGTTCCATTAGTTACAAAGGTTCATGTTAAGATAGTGCAACTCTGCCTGAAAGGACTCACGAGGAAGCGCTTGTGTTTTAAAATGATTATGAGAGTTCCTCAAAGGAGGCGGCCGAAACGCTCACGCGTTGACGTAACAGACTCTACCTGCTGCACTGCGGCCCAAATCCCCAGGGGGAAGAGATCAGGTGGAGGGAAACACAACCCGACAGGTGCAGGGACCAAGCGAGCCACAGAGATGGTCTTGTGGCTACCACCCCCCAGGAGGCAGGGATGAAATGAGGGAACCGTAGGGGTGCTATCAGACCCGCAGCTAGACAGGCCCACCAGAGACGCGTGGAAGTCCAGAAGTCCCTAATATTCCACAGGTAACAACCAGGCACGCCACAAGTGTGCACAAGAACCTGCAGCATATGCCCGAACAACCAGATCCGAACGAATTAAAGAAGGGAAGCAAAAGAGTCCGTGGATTGAGGAAGCTTAGGGAAATCATGGAAAAACCCAAATCAGTGTGGTTGGTCGTCGCGGATCGAACCAGCAACCTAACATAGCTGTTATGCAGAAACTAAAGAATTCAGTCATGAGCCAAAAGAAATGAAAATCCACAACTTGAACTTGAAAAAGAGCCATTGCTATAATAAGTTAATTTTGTTCATTCAGTTTATCTTGCTTTATAATATGCAGTGTAGCGGTTGCGGCTAGGTGCTGTGCAAATAAACATACCGTACAGGAGAACCTGTACAGCCTGTTCTCGAGTGCTGGAATGCGTTGATGAGCTATGTACATAGGCACTAATATTCAAAATATGCACGAATTATCTAACAGTGCCTCAGCCTATGATTTTAGTAGATCGTGAAGCATGCAGGTACTAAGTTAATAAACTTATGTCATTCATTACAAGTATACATTTGCATTTATTTCTCAACACGAATTACAATTGTTCGTTCATGCATGCACCAAATTTGGTGAACTGGGATGTTTGCATGCTATAGATCTATTTGGTCAACAAGAAGCACGAAGCTTAGCAGAAAATTTACATTGTGGTTCATATATTGCCAGTTGTGATAGCTCAGGGAATATTTCAGTCTATATAAGTACCTTCAATGGTTCTCAATTTGGTACCTTCTCCAGGTCCAAAAACACTGCTGAATATGTACTATCATGTAATCTACATAACTACTAACAAATTTATTCCATGACAAAATGGATAATTTTATTCATAGACAATCGTAAGACATCAATGAATGTTCAAGTACTTGAATTATTCCCAAATAAAATGAGGATGATGACTGATAATCATTATCACCCAAAACCAATTTCCAGCGAATACAAGTTCTTCGACGTTCCAAAACTTGTCAACTTTTATCATCTGGTTTGAGTGGGATAGATATCTGAAATGCCTAAAAATTCCTAAAGAAAAATGCAAACGTTGCATAAACGCTTCACAACTACACTTTCCGTTCTTATTTGTTATCCACTTTAACGTTTCTTTGCATAGAAATGGTGGTTATTTTGTTTTAGTTGATTATTTTTCTCGTCTAAAGTGAAGGCCAAAAATCCTGCAACGCCTTCGAAACACAGCACTTCATTCTCACTAATCATCAAGATCTGACTTAACCGCTAAATATTTTAATAATGAAGTGAATTAGAAGTTTCCAGGGCACTTCATGAGGTGTGCAGATAAATTACGCGAATTACTGCAACTTCAGCTAATGTAATTTCTATGTCATTAACTCGAATGCTATTCAGAATGACTTTTTTACTTTCTCTACTGGTAAGTAGGGGAAGTATTGCATTCCACCCAAAAATTTGATGTTGGGGATTTAACCGGAAATAAATGTTTTGAAACCCCTGAATCCAAAAAAAGCATTTTTAGAAAAAGGTCCGTGTGTGTGTCTGTGTGTCTGTGGACAGCATAACTCAAAAACGAAAAGTCGGTTAAAAACCAAAGTTGGTATTTAAGTTTAATGTCTTTCAACGATGCAACATGAAGATTTTGAAGAAAATAGCCCCACCCTGAATTACCCTAAGCATGGAAAATGTTTATTTTCTTGAAAATGGCTCTAACGATTTTGATTAAAATGTCATATACTTGAGATATTTTTATGACAAATGAAATGTATATCTCGAATTTTCTGGCTATAGTCCCTGTAGTCGTATTTACTCTGGACGACTTTTGCATAACTGGTAAACTGATAGAGATAGACCAAATCATACTACACAAGAAATGTAGATCTTGCTAAAATACACAATTTATGTCCTGATAAATTTTCTCGTAGAGTGAACCATTTTGGAGATATTCCTTGTTATGTGTGTGAGTTTTGGAAAACTTAGAACTTTCGTGAAATGGAACATCGTTGTTCATTTTTTATATGTTAAGTGTGCAAAGAGAACGGAATCTCAAAGCTTTAAAACATTTGACTATCGCATAAAGGCTACTGTATTCTAATATCTCCCTTGCACCAACAAGGAAATACACAATAAGATAATTTGTACAAAGGTTTATCTCAACTAACACGAAGAAGATACAGGAATAAGAGTTTGTAAGAATGGTTAGTACAAGAGTAGAGAAAGTCATGTGAGTGCAGCACATCAGATTTTTTCAATAATATTTGATTTCTTTGCACAGGACGTCTAAATGAAACTCCAAAATGCCATATACTACATTTACATGTAGTTATATAAATGTTGCTGTTAACTTAGAAAGGTTGAACAAATGGTATTACTTTATGTATATTTAGACAATTTCATAAGTCACTTAAATTTTACTGGTATATCTCAACACTTATGCTCATTTAAATATGTAGGTTTGCTTTAATATGTAGAGATATACATTCTCAAGCTCCTTATTCTTGGTTTGTCCAATTGCATTAAGTTAACTTAAGAGATTCTTATAACTTTATGCATTTTTTTCAAAATAATTTTAGAATAGAATATACCCTCAAATCAGTAGTGTAAATATTTTAAATACTCAGGGGTCTCCGTCTAGGGGATATGTGAATGGCGACCACAAGGTACCCAAGCTGAGCAGAACATTACTTCCACTTACTGGTGTTTTGCTCCTCACTGTAACTTTTCTATCTGACCTTACCTTGGTCATCTCTTGTTCTCTTCCGACCCCGATGCTATTAGGGCTCCCGAGGGCTAGGGAGTCTTTATTTTTCCAACCTCTCCATTTCTCTAATTTCCCTATAAAACCTTAACATGCTGACCTGTCATGGCATGTAATACGTCCTCTGATTGGTAAACAGAGGATATGGTCGGTGAATTTATTTTGATAATTCTCCTGGTCGGGTCGGTGAGACCCGTAAACCAACGACAGGTGTGGTCCTCCAGGCATTCTGGGGGTTGTGAGAGAGCGATGTGACCGCCAAAACAGAAAAATATGGTGCTCTCTAAAAAGCGGTTACTATTACTGCTATTGCTCTCTTCAGTATCATTGTGAAAAATATTGGAGAGCAAGAGGATTAATGACTTCATTGTCAGAAATCCAGCATTAGCTAACAACAACATTTACATGTAGTAAATACAATCACCAAGAATGCACAACCAATCATTGAAACTCCTATTTCATTGAACCTAATGCAACAGTGAAGGTGAACTTCAGATAAGTTGCTCTTAAAGAGTCATAACCAAGGGTTGGAAGTTGAAGATCCATAAATTACCTAAAAACACCTTTAAAAATACCTAAAAACATAAGAACTTAGAAGTTAGAAAAAAGGACACAAAGGAGTGGTTCCTCTATATGCAGAACAAAACTGCTAAAGAAATTAAAAAAAATAGGGATACAAGGTCCAATGTCTTCATGGCTATGTCATTTCCTAACACAACGCTTTATTGCTACCAGATATGGAAGAAATATATCTAAATACAAACAAGTACACCGTGGGTTACCACAAGGCGCAGTGCTCAGCACAACAATTTTTAATATATTTATTAACGCTCTGCCACAGCAAATACAAGAATCAGGTGTGAAGTGCGCACTATTTGCTGATGACTTAGTAATGTGGACTTCAAAACCAAAAAACAAAAGTACAGAACTAGAAAAAGCCATGCAACAATCCTTAAACAACCTACAAAAGTGGACCAAAGAAAATTTAATGACTGTTAATACAACAAAATCAAACTATCAAATCTTTTCACTAAGAAAAAAACCACTAAAAATAAAACTAAATTTTGAGGGTCAACAATTACCAGAAACAAAGGAAGCAAAGTATTCAGGAGTTATATTTGATACCAAACTTACATGGACCAAACAAATAGAAAATATAATACAAAGAGCAGAGAGGCGCCTTTCAATGTTAAAACGTCTAACAGGAATGAAGTGGGGATGTTCCAGAGCAACTCTTAACACAACATACAATGTATATATAAAGCCATTATTTACTTACTGCAGCGAAGTTCTTGTAACAGCAAACACAAAAAAAAATTCAAATCTTTCAAAACCAAAGTCTGAGACTAATTACAGGTGCTATCAAAACCACACCAATAGCAGCTATGGAAATACTAACCAACCAATACCCCATTGAATATGAAATAGAAAAAGCGGCTCTTATTCAACACAAAAAGTTGATCAGACTCCCATTCAATACATGGCACAAGAGAAATTTTACACATACACTAAAGACTCAGGAATGCTTTCTTTCCAAAATTCAAGACATCAAGGAGAATGTATACCTTCCTAACTCAAAGGAAAACTTCATATCTAAAGTCAATCCAACACAAACATTAGACATCACATATTATTTACACCTGACAGAAGAAGTTAAGAAAAGTGATACTCCAACTAGTGTTCTAAAATTATTGGCATTAGAGACAATCCATACTAAATTTCCAGAACACGAATGGCTCCATATTTATACTGATGGATTATTGATATCAAACTGCGATGGAGCCGGGGCTGGAGTCACATGTCACCTCTTTTCCTATTACAAATCTTTAAGTTATGGAACTTCAAACTTTGATGGAGAAATTGAAGCAATTCGAATGGCCCTACAAAATCTCTTGTACCGAATTTCACATTTTAATCAAGCAGTTATTCTCTCAGATTCCAGGGCAGCAATTATAGCAATTACTTCCAAGTTGTCACCAAAAAACCAAACAATTATAGAATGTTGGAAAATCCTTACCCATCTAACAGCACTTCAAAGACACCTAGTCTTCCAATGGATACCAGCTCACTGTGGTAATGAGAAAGCTGATTTTCTTGCTAAAAAGGGTACCGGCAATGTGCAGAAATCTATAGTTAATCTACCATTTTATGCAGCTAAAAGATTAGTCAACTCTGAATTCAAAAAATTATTGCAAAATATTACTATGAAAAATCAAAAAACAAAGGATAGGAACTACCAAACATTCAAACAGTAATTCCTGAGTATCCTCGAAAAACAGCAGCTGCAACCTTCAGGTTGATTACAGGACATGATTGTCTGGCAAAACATTTAAACAGAATTGGGATATATTCTTCACCACTCTGTCTGTCCTCTATGTGATCTGCAAGAGGAAATGGATTGAGACCACCTTCAAATATGCCTGGCCACTTCTAGCGCCCCATCCATCAGTGAAAAATACTGGAGAGCAAGAGGATTAATGACTTCATTGTCAGAAATCCAGCATTAGCTAACAACAACAGCATTTACATATAAGAAACCTGAAATACAACTACGCGATTTGCTTGCTCTTGTATTTCTAAGAAGTATATTTGGATAATAGGCACTTATGCCTTCAGATTTAATGTGTGGAGATTAGATATATTCCAAATTTTGTTTCAGATTCAGCAGCAGCATATATATCATAGGGTTATCGAGAAGTCGCTCCGCAGCTCTCGTGTAACCAGGATTACCCTAGATACGGGAATTCCGGTGGCTCCACTGGCTGCCGTGAACGTATGTTTACAATGTTCCGCGAAATAAAAAATCTGACAGACTCACGTATCTAATTCATGAAAGGTAATGTAGATAAACAGGATGCCAAAATGTCTTGAGCGGTAGGACCGGCACGGTGCGGAGAAACTTGTTGATAACCCGTTAGAAAGTAATGCATTCCAGATTCATTGATGTATTTAATCATTAAAGAAGATGCATACCAATCGCCGCGAAGAAGAAGCAACATTTTTGTCTAGAACGCTGGGACTACGTCCAAGCGGCCTGGCGAAGATTTTCGTACCGTCCATATGTGTAACATATTTGAGATCATTGGTTATTTACCACCCAGCTCGCAACAAAAAAACACCAATCTAAAAATAGGTAGTGTAGGTTGTTAGATTTTTTTGTGATTGGAATAAGACAGAAATATTCAGTGCCATAGCCGGATTTGAATGGGATCCGTGGTTGAAATCCCGGCCATGGCATTGAATTTTTCAGCCTCATTCTGCCCTTTCCAACCTTGTCACAAGACTACTGTGTGGAAGAACAATTCATTTACTTTGTTGTTGTAAACAAGCTCATAATGAACAAGGATGAAGTACAAATACTCGCAATATCTTATCTGTCGTCCTATTCTGGAGTTCAATGTCCCTTCCGTTTGGAGTGATCAAGCCGTGATTACGAGTTTAACAAACTTCAAAGCGACCTAACGTAAAAGTTTAACACGTTGTATTAAACGCAGCTATTTAATGTTGACTCAACGTGATGTTTGAGTAGTGGGGTTTATGGGCCCGTCGACAACTAGTTCATTAGGGACGTGATGTTTGACAATGTCGAAACTTTTCCTTAGTTGGTTGTCACTTGACCAATTTGAGCAATTCGGCGTGAAGCAGTAGTTAGTGTAACAAAATCAACTATTGATCAGAACCATTCCCATTACGTTAAGCAAAGTGCTCCAAATGTACGTACTTTATTATTTTTCTACTTTGTATTCCACCCAAAAATTCGATGTCGAGATTTCACCGGAAATATATGTTTTGAGGCCCCCTGAATCCAAAAGAAAAAAGCATTTTTAGAAAAGATCCGTGTGTGTGTGTGTGTGTGTGTGTGTGTGTGTGTGTGTGTGTGTGTGTGTGTGTGTGTGTGGACAGCATAACTCAAAAACGAAAAGTCGGTTAAAAAACCAAAGTTGGTATTTAAGTTTAATGTCTTTCAAGGATGTGACACGAAGATTTTATGGGAAATAGCCCACTATCTTTTACACGGAACATTTTTCGAACATTTTGATTTTTTTGAAAATGGCTCTAACGATTTTGATTAAAATGCCGTGTGTATCTCAAATATTTTTATGACAAATGAAATGTATATCTTGAATTTATTCTGGAAGATTTTTGCATAGCTGGTAAACCGTTAGCACAATTTATATCTAAATAAAATGTTTATGGAGTGAACTATTTTGGATATATGCCCTGTTATTTGTGTGAGTTTTGGAGAACTTATAATTATGTCAAATGGAACATCGTTATTCAATATTTTATATGTTAACCGTGCAAAGAGAACGGAATTTGAAAGCTTTAAAACATCTGACTATCGCACAAAGCCTGCTGTATTCCCATATTCTCCTTCCACCTACAAGGAAATAAGCAAATAAGATAATTTCTGCAAATGTTTATCTCAACTAACACGAAGAAGATATAGGGATGAGTTTGTAAGAATGGTTAGTACAAGAGTAGAGAAAGTCATGTGAGTGCAACACATCAGATTTTTTCTTTTATGGTACATTCAGGTTATCGTGTTGTCGAGTGAGTGAGTGAGTGAGTGAGTGTGTGGGGTTTAACGGCCCGTCGACAGCGAGGTCATTTGGGCCTTGTGCTGTCAAAGCCGCGGCGGACCATGAATCGTTTTGCCTCTACTGCGTTCTGTAAAAAGGCTAAGGAAAGTGCAGTAGCCGTATCATCTACACTTCTTCTTTCCCTGATTCCCCTCCCCTTACAAGCCAGTGCCTAGGGTCAGACGCCTGTCGGGGAGCAGAGTGAAGACCTGGAAGCAGGTGATATGACTGTGAGGAAGAGAATGATATGAAATGCGGAAGGATGATAATGGAGCAATTTGTGGAATGAATGGTGGAGGAAATCGGAGAAAACCGGCCCAGACGCTTCGTCCACCACGAATACCACAAGCGGGTCCCCCCTAACCACTCAGCCACGGCGCCGCCATTATACTTCCAGACTTAGGTAAGGAAGAGGAGAAAAACTCTACCCCCTGCCGGGAATCGTACCCGGGACCCTTGCACAGCAGGCAGGTGTTCTACGCTACGGGGCCAGCCATCATCTACACAACGAAGGAAAACGCCACAAGGTTTTCTTTTCTTGATAAAGTAGGTACCTAGAATGTCGAGGAGGCGAGTTCGAGCTTCGTGGATACATAATACAACATTTACTGCAGCATACACGTGTTAAATCCATGATTTGCAAATTCTTTGATAATTTGCTTATAAATTTAAATGAGAGATGGGGGATTTAGATAAGATTGGAGTATTTAATAGTCATAATAGTAATCAAAATATTAGGCGCTTTACAATTTTAGAAAGTCAAGAGCTACTGGTGTTTTTATCTTTTTCCAGCTCAGATACCACTAAAAGCGAACCCTTAGTATTTAATAGTATAATTTACTAACTTTTTCACAAGCAGAATTTTGCACAAATGTAAATTTTGATTTGTGCGCTTTTGCGACATTGTTTTATTTTTTAGCTCAAATCCTGGTTGTGTCACATTAGGTTCGTTGCAAGGCCGGTCTACTGCCAATTAAACTGATATTCTAAGTAAGAGTCATCCAAATTACTGACTTCGAAAATAATATAAAGACCGAATTTTTCTTTTCCTTCTGTCATTTTTCTTCCGTTCAAGTGCACACAGAAACATAGCCCCAGGATTTCATACGAAAGTTAATTACCTATAGATTAAGTAATATTTTCTCGTCTACAACTGGTGAGTCAGCTTTAGTTCAATTTTAAATGACTTAAAGAATATAAAGAGAAATTTGCTACCAGTTTGGCGCAAATTCCGTTTGAAAACTCAAAGAAAATATAAGCAGGAAAAATAAAGAATTATAGCCTGAAATAGTCTAAAATACTACAAAATATCTATTGGTCGTATCAGATTCAAATGGTATAAAGATAACGAGCCTTGCTGTAATTTTACCTCCAAGAAGATTCAGACTGGATTGATGATCCATAAAAATGTATTAAGTTCACATGACTTTCTCTACCCACCATCGTTTATTCATATATAGCATTTACAACTACTCTTACAAACTCCTATTTTTCTGCCTGTTACATATTATCGAACTTAACGTTTGCGGAAATAGCTTCATACACAAGGGGAGTGCAGGAGAGTCCGAAACCGCCTGCGGTGCCGTATGTAGTAAAAGCGGGCGTTACACACGCGCACGCGCGCACACAAAAGAAAAGAAAGGCAAATCCGAAGCGATAGTCAAATGTTTAGATGCGGGGCACTCTTTAATATTGAAGAAACAGCTGAATGGCAACAGCACTTAAAATATTGTTGAAACATTCAAACCAATAACGGAAAGGGCTGATGTCACACCAAAAGTTATTTGTATTAAATTGTGTTTAATATATTTCTGGTAAAATCTTGATATCAGACTTTTGGGTGCAACGCCTATTAAGTAAAGATACAGTATAAGCATACGCTAAGGAAATAAAATATCGTTTAAATGCACGAAAGAATTATTCCATACACTTACAATTTCATAAGAACTAATATGAGTTTAAGTAAATAATCTGATTTTAAAAGGCGTTAAAATCACCTCACAGGTGCGAATAATAGAAAAAGGAATGAATTAATCTATAAAACCAATTTTCAAGTTCCCTGCCCCTGTAATTCTCTGTATAACCCGTCCCAATGGTGTGGGGATAGTGCGCCTGCTTTACAGGTTCATTTGATCACCATTTCATTCAATGTCCGATATGACCAACCAGGTTAATGGTCGATTTTAAAGGTTTATTTCGGAATAAAAACAAAGAAATCTCTGAATCAACTAAGTCTCAGCACTTATTACAAAAAGTGGCTGAATTAATGACACTGCATATTCAGATTTTGCATACTCTTAAGTTAGTGGCTTTAGTTAACTGCTAGTCAATGTATTTTATGTTTACAGCTTGAAATGCAGCACAGAAACTACATATTCATTCAATAAAATTCATAGTCTCCCCCTCCACTGTTGACGGAAACACTCGCGTATGACACAGCACAGTTGACGAGGTCGAAATGTTTAATTTCTCGACACAGTTGTCGACCTTGGCCTTGGGCAAGGCATTTCGCATTTCGCATCTCGCAAAACTTGCTCCACTGAATAAAGCACAATGCCTGTATTTTAGGAAATCATTTAGATGCTATTGTCAATTGATGAAAGACGGTTATTTACAACTATGCACTTACAGTTGTCCACTTAACTAACACCTGTAGTGGCAGTCACTGCACTCGCGTCTTCTCTAACTGAAGCTCATGAAATGGCAGAGATGCCTATACATACATACAAGGGGTTCCCCGCACTTCTCCTCTCCCTAAATGTACAAAAACATGTCTTGTCTGAAAACTCTAAAGTCCATGGAGGTGGGGCCTGATCTTTGGTCGTTCAAAGTGCGTTATCGTACCGTTACAATCGCTGATTTCTACAATCTCTAACTGATATAGTTCGTAACACTATAGTATCGCACTAACAACTGGGAGCTTGGAAAACAAAGGAAAGAACAAATCTGCAAGTAATTAAGGGAAATGACGGTAAACGTGCTCGAAGCTAAGGAGAGTAAGAGGGGAACAAATGAATGTCAAATGGAGAAGGCGGAAATTAGGCCGAAAGGCTCGAGCACAGGAAATAATGATAACACGGCATCTCCACACGGTTTCGCAGCCTTTCCCTCACAGGTTGAAAGTTGGTTCTCTTAAAACAGAAACTATGAGCCTCAAGTGCCAAGTACTACTTTACTTTTCCCTCTTGAGGAAGAAATGAAAAGTAAATATGGGCAAACCAGTAAAACGCGGCTAATGACTTTGAATACAATGCGACTCTTGAAAGAGCTACTATAATGACAGCAGTGCACAAGTATTTTACTACTAGCTTACCTATTGTTGTATTTCCCAAAATTCGATATCGAGATCTCGTGGGAAATATACGTTTTAGATCCCTAAAATTCCCTAAAAATTAAGACAATTTGTACAAATGTATATGTTAACACGAAGAAGATATAGGAATAAGAATGGTTAGTACAAGGGAAACGATAATATTATATCGTGTCAGCATTTTTTCCTCCGCTAAATGCACATGGGGATACGATTAAGTAGATTGAAGTGATGGTCAAATATTTGCGAAGCGGGTTGCTATGTAATGATTTTGCAATTCTACTCTTTGCATGGCCAATTACGAATAATGAATGTAGGTAACCCAATAAATTATGTCCCACCCTAAGCAAAAACCAAAGTATGATTCATTTTATTGGTTTTTAAGTGTGCTTAAAAACGACAGCTCCATGTTAGTAGATTTAATGGCATGTAACTCCTTCGGGACGAAATTCCGGCACACCGGCGACGCTGATGTGATCCTAGCAACTGACAGCGTGTTGAACAACAAAATAATTGTAATACAACGTTATTATGCCCACATTAATGAGTAATATATTGATGTCTTTACTAACATAACCTTTGATTTTTAGTGATTAAATAATTTGACGTTGTCAGAACGCTTCTTTTAGCTGTCATATATCTTTTATGATTTATAGAGAGGTTATATTTAGTTTGGTAATTCATACAGCTGTATAAGGCTATTTTTATTTCCTTCTATCCGTTTCTTGCTTTCTCTGCTTGCTATGGTAGATGGAGGAAAGGCCTTATTTCACCCAAAAGATCGACAAAGAGATTTCATAAATAAAGCATGTTTTGAGGTGTCTTCAATTCTAAAAGCTGGCGGCACGCGCGTCTGCCCGTAAACAGCACAAATCAGGATCGTAAATGGAAACGGGTTCAGGACACTTGCACTTAGTGACACTTGCACTCAACCACCCTTATAACTGGGTAAAACTGGTTCCTCGCTAATTACTTTGCTACCTGCCCAAAGACCTGCCCTCTACTGGTAAGTAGGGGAAGTATTGTATTCCACCCAAAAATTCGATGTTGAGATTTCACCGGAAATATATGTTTTGAGATCCACTGAATTAAAAAGAAAGCATTTTTAGAGAAAGGTCCGTGTGTGTGTGTGTGTGTGTGTGTGTGTGTGTGTGTGTGTGTGTGTGTGTGTGTGTGTGTGTGTGGACAGCATAACTCAAAAACGAAAAGTAGTTTAAAAACCAAATGGTATTTAAGTTTAATGTCTTTCAAGGATGTGACACGAAGATTTTGAAGAAAATATCCCCACCCTAAACTACCCTGTACATGGAAAATTTTTCGAATATTTTGATTAAAATGTCATATGTTTGAGATATTTTTATGACAAATGAAATGCATATCTTGAATTTTCTGGCTATGGCCCCTGCAGTCGTATTTACTCTGGACGACTTTTGCATAACTGGTAAACCGTAAGAGATAGACCAAATCATACTATACAGAAAATGTAGATCTTGCTAAAATACACAATTTATGTCTCAATAAATTTTCTTGTAGGGTGAACCATTTCGGAGATATTCCTTGTTAAGTGTGTGAGTTTCAGAAAACTTAAAACTTTCGTGAAATGGAACATCGTTGTTAATTTTTTAATATATTAAGTGTGCAAAGGGAACGGAATCTCAAAGCTTTAAAATACTTGACTATCGCACAAAGCCTACTGTATTCCAATATTCCTCTAGCACTCACAAGGAAATAACCAATACGATAATTTGTACAAGTAACACGAGGAAGATACAGCAATAAGATTTTGCAAGAATGATTAGTACAGGAGTAGAGAAAGTCATGTGAGTGCAACACATCAGATTTTTTTATTTCCTTTTCTTTTTATCTATAAACTGTATTAGAAATCAATTTTTAAGTGGAAGTAGTTATTTTAACAATTTTATTAACGCTAGTAGTCTAGTAGAACTGTCAGATTTTTGTACACTATTTACATCCTGTCATGCATCGTCCTTCAACAGTGAAAATATATTTACTGTAATTTTTTGTACGTATGTCATTACTTTAAGGAAATGCATAAAATTTCCATTTTCCTCCCAATTTATCAATGCTTATGCTTCATTCATTATTTCATCAGATTTCACTGCGGATTTTTTCCACTTTTCCCTTCAAGATTGAGATGCTTTCTGTTACATGTATGAATATAGTATTCGACATCTTCTCGAAGGGTATTGCATTCGATAATAAACTGCCCAGCCTTCAGAGACATTGTTGTTCCTGTGTCGTTTGCCTGAGCAGTTCCATATACATCTTGGAAGTATGTCGTGCTCCAAACACTGCTCGACAAAGTAATCGTAGAAAAGCCAGAGAGCTTTGCGTTTTCAAATGTGAAAACAGCATAAGGAAAATAAACTTCAGTCTATCTCGACTGAGTAAGCTGAACTAACAAACTCGGCTTCATGTAACAATAGGAGTGATTTCCCCCACTATCGCCTCCTAATTTACGCTCGACAGTTTCCCAGAATTGGAGTGCAACTGTCACTGACTCATGTAAACAAAAGTTACATTTTGTGTCGTATCTTCTCGTGTTTATTGCACACTTTATGACCGTTCTTAGCAAAATAAATGAATATTTTTGTTAGTTAACGACCCTCTCTATTGCCAGAATAATATCAGCGCTGCCGGTGTGCCGGAATTTCGTCTCACGGAAGTTCTGTTACTTGCACACTGGACCGGGTTTGAGCCCGCGATCTTGGGATCAGAACTACTGAGCCGTCCAGATCGACACGTTTCAGCAGCAGTCCCATAAACCTACTCTTAAACTTTGCAACGATTTCAAACATTTCATCCGTGCACATTCGCTTGAACAGTACGTATCTATGATCACTTATTTTCTCTTCATTTAAAAATACTAGCATAATGTTATGAAGTCGTTTCGTTAATTCATTATGTAGGTACATTAGTTGCTACGTTTCCATGCACAAGTGAACTCGATTTGAGCCCATTCCCATTTGCGCGTTTCCACGTTGAATTCGATCCAGAAATGAGATCGATTTGGTTATGCAACGCTCAATCACAAATAATTCAAGCTTTTATATTGGTCATTTAGTTTATGTTGGCGAACCTGTAAAGATGTTTTCTGCATATTTTAACAAGATTTTGAAGTTGGTG
Source organism: Tenodera sinensis (assembly GCA_030765045.1). Lineage (NCBI taxonomy): Eukaryota > Metazoa > Arthropoda > Insecta > Mantodea > Mantidae > Tenodera > Tenodera sinensis. The sequence continues at coordinate 37,889,396 of CM060973.1, forward strand.
AATGTTTTTGAGAATCATATACAGCGAGATTATAGAAACAATAAAAGTGGCTTTGTTTTGTTTTCTTACATCACTTTCGCTAAGAAAACAAAATGACGAGTGTGCAGACTGTTAAATGAGTACAGTAGAGGTTAGCATCTTTGGCGGATTCAAATCGATTTGAATCGGCAGGTGTTTCCACGCAACAAAATTCCGATCTGATCCCACTTTTAAGCGGATCGGATCCAGAGAGTCATTTGGATTTGAATCCGCGTTTTCTGAGATATTCAATCCGGAATTAGAACTCAAATCGACTTGAATTCGTCATGGAAACGTAGTTAGTATGCTGCAAGCCTGTCTAGGCGTGAGAGGATGTTGAGTAAATCCATGACATTCCCCAAGGTTTTCTTAACCTTTCATTTGTGGTGTGCCAGGAAAACTACTTTCGGGCGCGTGCCGGTGAACCTCAGATGTTTTTAAAACACTTCTGTTCAGGTTCATGGCAATAAGTTTAAAATAAAAGCCAAGTTTCTCAACATTTTTGTTACGACCAGGGTAAAATTGTTGGCGTCATTTGTTATACAACCGTGGCTAACGAGACTACTGAATATGCTAAACATTCGATAACTATCGATTATGCCGTAATATTTTGTTATTACTGTGGTAAATGTTTCTTCTCTTCTGGCTCTACAGCCAGCCCTTGATAACCCTTCTCCACAAACCTCAATGTTCCACTTTACTTTTCCAGCCCCTATTTCCAATCTTGTGTTACACTAGCTAACCACCTTGTTTTTGGTCTTCACTACGTAGAGGTCGTATTGCATTCCACCCAAAAATTCCATGTCGACATTTCGCCGGAAATATGTATTGAGGCCTCCTGAACCTAAACACCGCACTTTTAGAAAAAAGGCACGTGCGCGCGCGCGCGCGTGTCTGTGGACAGCGTAACTCAAAAACGAAAAGTCGGTTAAACATCTAAGTTGGTATTTAAGTTTATTGTCTTTCAAGGACGCGACACAAAGATTTTGAAAAAATTGCTTCACCCTATACTATCCTTTACATGGACAATTTTTCGAAAATGATTTTCTTGAAAATAGCTTTAACATTTTGATTAAAATGCCATATGTTTGAGATATTTTTTATGACAAATGAAATTTATATCTTAAATTTTCTGGCTATAGCATATGAAGTCCTATTTACTCTAAATAACTTTTGCATAATTGGTAAACCGTAAGAGATAGATCAAATCTTACTATACAAAAAATGTAGATCTTGCTAAAATACACAATTTGTCTGAATAAATTTTTTGTAGGGTGAACCATTTCAGACATATTCCTTGTTATATGCGTGAGTTTTGGAGAACTTATACTTCTGTCAAATGGAACATCGTTATTCATTTTTATATTGTGACTTTGGTGGGTGTAAAGTAAAGAAGACAGATGTAGTCGAGATAAAGAAACACTCTTATTTCCGTAAACAGTAACTTTGTACACTCGTTGCAACAGCAAGAAAGTCTTTACCGATTCGCCAACAGCGCGGCTCCGAATTAGTAACACAAAAACTGTCCCTTCTCACACTTTACCGCTATTTATATCTCCCAGGCACTATTCTGGAAACTTCAGGAAAGTTCAGTTATTATTGCGGTCAAATACAAAGCAGAAAATTCCAGAAGTCTCTATCTCTTTCTCTCTTTCGGCAAGCGCCCCAACAATGCGGCCATTCTCTGTCTCTTCCCTTCGGCTCCTTTGCAGTAGTTCCGACAACAATGCGATGGGCGACACTGCTCCCTCCTCAAGGCTGGTCGTCCCGAACAGCACCATCGTAACGGGCCAGACGATCCAGGTGTACCACTAACATCTTCCCTTGGGGCACCTTCTGGATACGGTAGACTACGTCGTTAATCCTCTCTACCACTCGGTACGGTCCTTGCCACGGTTGTTGAAGTTTTGGGCAACGTCCCTTGGTCCGGGTAGGGCGGTACAACCAGACCATGTCACCTTGCTGGAATCCTCGGCTGTTGGCTTGCCTGTCGTACCGGGTCTTCATGCGGTCGCTCGCCATCTGGATGTTCTGACGAGCCATCTCGTGCATGTCGTGGAGATGGTCTACTAGATTCTCGACATACTCGGTTGCCGACTGTTTCGCTTCCGGGGGGCTCCCAAAAGCCAGGTCACAAGGGAGGCGTAGCTCTCGGCCGAACATTAGGCTTGCTGGTGTCATCCCGGTGGTGTCGTGTGTCGACGAACGGTAGGCCAGCAAGAACAGTGGTACCTTGAGGTCCCAGTCTCGCTGATGGCTGGCCACGACCTTCCTCAGGTGCTCCTCTAGGGTCTTGATGTATCTCTCGACCATGCCGCCCGACTGTGGATGTAGGGATGTTATGCGGGTCTTGTTCACCCCAAGTCTTTCCAATGCCTCCTTCATTAGGTGCGACTCAAAATTGGTGCCCTGGTCGCTGTGGAGCTCTAACGGGACCCCAAAACGGCAGAACAGCTGTTCCACGAGGCAGTCTGTAATCGTCTTTGCCTCTTGGTTCGGGATGGCATACACCTCCGGCCACTTGAAGTAGTCCACAGCTACCATCAGGTACTTGTTGCCTCGATCGGACACTGGGAATGGTCCAGCTATGTCGACGGCGATGCGTTCGAAGGGCGCTCCGACGTTGTACTGCTGCATGCGACCCCGGCTCCTAGTCTGGGGGCCGCGACTCGCCGCGCACACGTGACATTGACGGCACCAGTTCTCAGCGTCTGCTCGGAGCCTCAGCCAGTAGTAGAGCTGTCGGAGTTTGTCGATCGTCCGGTTTGCTCCTAGGTGTCCACCCGAGGTACCGGCGTGCACTTCCTCCAAGACTTCCGGGACCTTACTTCGGGGAAGTACCAACTGCTCTTTCTGGGTCTTCCCATCAGGTGATTCCCATACCCGGAAAAGCACGCCCTCTTTGGTCTTCAACGAGTCCCATTGGGCCCAGTACGACTTGTATGTAGCGCTTCTGGGTGCGATGTCCTCCCAGGTTGGTCTCGTCCCTGCCTGCACTTCTCTCAAGAGTGGCCCCAAGTCGGCGTCCGCCAGCTGCTCCCTCCTCAGGCCCGCGCTATCCCATCCATCCGCAGGCACTGCCGTGACCACTCTGACAGCTGCGGTACGCTCCTTCTCTTCCACTCTTGCGCATTGGTCGCACTCTTCTGGGCAGGGTCTTCGGGACATGGCGTCTGCGTTGGCGTGGCTCTTCCCTCTGCGATGTTCGGAGGTGAAGTCGTACTCCTGCAACCCCTCTGGACCCAACGGGCTGTCTGGCCCTCCAGGTTTCTAAAGCTAAGTAGCCAGGTTCGTCGCTGGCGTCGGTGTCCACAATGAAGGCGTCGCCTGGTTGTGGGAATCCCAAAACAAGAGCACTGCAGAGCGTCCTCTTCAGCTGCCGGAAAGCGCCTTCGGCGTCCTCCGTCCACGCATAAGCTCGATGTTCTTCCGTCAGGCGAGTGAGGGGTTTGGCGATGCTGGAGAAACCCTTTATGAAGCGGCGGTAATAACTGCACAATCCAAGGAAACTGCGCAGTTCTCGCTTATTCTTTGGGCGAGGCCAATCTCTCACGGCCTGTGTCTTCTCCGGATCCGTGGCCACTCCGGTTGGTGAGACTATGTGGCCCAAGTAGTTGACTTCCCTGCAGAAGAGCTGGCACTTCTTGGCGTTCAGCTTCAAGCCGGTCGCCTGCAGTCTCTGTAGCACCTTGCTCAGTTTGTCAGGATGGTCTTCGAATGTCTTGCCGACGACGATGATGTCGTCCAGGTATAAATGGCAGGCGTCATAAGTCAATCCTCTCATTACTGACTCGATGAGGCGTTGGAAGGTAGCTGGTGCGTTGCAGAGACCAAAGGACATAACTGTGAACTGCCAAAGCCCTTGGCCTGTCGAGGATGCGGTCTTCTCCTTGTCTCTCGGATCTAGAGCCACCTGCCAGTAACCCGATTTCAGGTCCAGGGTTGAGAACCACTGCGCACCAGCAAGCGTGTCCAGGGTGTCGTCAATCCGGGGTAAGGGGAAGCAGTCCTTCCTGGTGACAGCGTTCAGCTTCCTGTAATCTACGCAGAAGCGTAGCTCGCCATTCTTCTTCTTCACCAGAACTACAGGGTACACCAAGGACTGTCAGACTCTTCGATCACTCCCTTGGTTCTCATGTCCTCCAGCATGTCTCGTACCGCCGCTTGTTTAGCCAACGGAACGCGCCTAGGCGGTTGCCGAATAGGCCGGGCGTCTCCGGTGTCGATGTGGTGAAGCACTCGGTCCGTGCGGCCGTAATCGCTGCTGCCTTGGCTGAAGACGCGCTGATATCGTCTCAGCAATTGTTGGACCTTCTCTCTCTGTTCAGCGGTCAGGTGGTCGGCCGCCCTCTCCAGTAAGCCTTCCAGCCGGGGCCCCAGGTGTTGCGTCGGCACCGGCTCCTGGGTCTTGTCTATTGGTGTTACGCTGACCACGGGCTCGCACGCCCCAACTCCATCCCGGCCTGGACGTCGTGATCGGTGTCTGTTGGGTTGAGCAGTCTCACCGACACCTCCTCTCGGCACGGCAACAATGTCCCGGCTACACAGAGCCCGTTAACATGCGTCTTCCGGTCCAGCAGCATGTTCTTCTTGCGCTGGCCTTCCAGTCGCGCCGTCACTACCATCTCGCTTCTCGCGGGGACAACTACGTCTTCCCTGAGAATGACCCTGCAGATTCCAAGGCGTTCTTCGGGGTGCCGGAGCATTACTTCCTCTCCCTTAAGCCGCAGAACCTTCTTGCCGATGTCGACCGTCGCCTCGTGGCTCCTGAGGGCATCCAGTCCCAGTATCACCTCCTCAGCCACCTCCGCGACCAACACCCACAAACGCAAGACACTTCGCCCCAAGGTCAACTGCAGCAGGGCCTCCCTCTCCACAGGCAAGGTGTCACCCGATGCCGTCACTAGTTGATACGGTCGGCTCGGTTTTCTCGACGGCAAGCCCCTGGCTACGTCAGGTCTGATGACAGTCACGGCTGCTCCAGTGTCAACAAGCACGCGGCACGGCTTCCCTCTCACCCAACCGCCCGCGATGAGGCTGTCATCCATCCGTCGGCTGACGGCGCGCAGTGTCACTCGAGGGGATGATGGTGATGGCGCCGACGTGCCACTCGCCACGCCGGCCATTACTCGTTTTCCGGCTGCTCTTCTTGGTGCCGGCAGTCTCTCATCAGGTGTCCCGGCTGGCCACACCCCCAACACACGCCACCTGGTCTTCGTCGGCGTCCCTGGACTGGTCTGCGGTCTTCATCGTAGCGGACACTCCTTGTCTTCGAGGTCGGGGTAGCCGTCACTTTGGCCGCTTCCATCCTTAATGCGGCCGTTAGTGCCTCGTGGATGGTTTTGTAGTCGCCGAGCATCAGGCGTTGACGTATCTCGGCATCGCGTACCCCGTCGACGAAGGTATAGGCGGCTTCTCGGGATACGAATTCGGAGGGGAGGTCGACCAAGGCTTTGCTGGCCAGCTGTTCGATTGCCAGGGCGAACTCCTGCAGCGTCTCCACTGGCAGTTGCATCCTAGAATTCAGTTGGCTGCGGTAGGCTGCGGCTAAGCGGTGGTTTCCGAACCGGTTCTCCAGGGCCTCCCAGATGTCCTTGGGCGCCGCCGCTGTCTGGACTGCGTTCAGCACCTCTGCGGCTCGTCCCTGGAGGCTGGCTATCAGCTGCGCGGCCTCTTCTTCTGGCGACCATTTGTTGTGCTTGGCCACTGTGTCGAATTGACGGCGGAAGACCTCAAACGTTGACGTGCCATCGTACTTCGGTGGTTTGACGCGCGTCGATGTTGTGTCGCGTGCTGGAGCCTGGCCTTGTAGTTCTTGAGCTTTTCACTAAGCATCCCTTTCACCATTGCATTTAGCTCCTTGGCGCTACCGCAAGGAGTCTTCGAGAACGCTAAGCCGTTCCCCGACATTCTCCAGGGCGTCAACGCGTTGGCCGAGGTCCTCCATCTTTCCACCGAGCTCTTCCACCTTTCCACCGAGCTCTTTCACATCCTTCCTCACGCCAACCAGTTGCTCGTCAATTTTCGCCAATAGCTCCGTCTTCATCTCCTTCAGCTCGGCAGCGAGGTTGTTGTTTGCCGTCTTCATCTCTGCTTTCAGCTCTTGTAAAAAGCTCACCAATGTAGCTTCCATCGTCATATCCCGCTCCTGACACCAGTATAGCAGAAAGATCTTTAAGACAAACTGAACAAGAAAGAAATCTAAGAAATTTTTATACACCTCCAACGACTGTTGTAGCACCATCCCGTCGATCGTTAAGATTGTCAAACCAACTGTAAGCAGAAAGGAGAAGAACGAGGCCAAAACGACAGTCTGATGAGACTTGGACAGCCTACCAGAGACTAGAGACAACTTTACAATATCACCAATTTTCCTTATTGTTATTTAGTTTAATTTAGTTTTAGTTTAATTTAGTTTTCTGCACATTCTATTGTGAAAAAATTGTAATAAATAAGTTTAAATAAATGAAAATATCCGCACACTACGTCCAGATATAAGAAATTAGGTATCTGGACATAGCTGGCAGATATTATTTTTTATTTTATTTATTTATTTTTTTTTTTCCTGACACCAGTGTGACTTTGGTGGTTGTAAAGTAAAGACGACAGATGTAGTCGAGATAAAGAAACACTTTTATTTCCGTAAACAGTAACTTTGTACACTCGTTGCAACAGCACGATTGTCTTTACCGATTCGCCAACAGCACGGCTCCGAATTAGTAACACAGAAACTGTCCCTTCTCACACTTTACCGCTATTTATATCTCCCAGGCACTATTCTGGAAACTTCAGGAAAGTTCAGTTATTATTGCGGTGAAATACAAAGCAGAAAATTCCAGAAGTCTCTATCCCTTTCTCTCTTTCGGCAAGCGCCCCAACAATGCGGCCATTCTCTGTCTCTTCCCTTCGGCTCCTTTGCGGTAGTGCCGACAATAATGCGATGGGCGACAATATGTTAACCGTGAGAACGGAATCTTGAAGTTTTAAAAGATTTGATAAAACCAATAGTAACATATGTTGCAGAAACATGGACCCTGAACAATGCAGATGAAATACTACGAAGATTTGAAAGAAAAATACTGATTGTTGTTGTAGTGTTTAACGCCCGCTTTTAGTACTACGGCACCGCAGGCGGAAAAAATCCTGAGAAGGATATTTGGACCAGTAAAGCATAAAGAGCAATTGAGAATAATATACAGTTATGAACTAGATTAACTAATAAATAAAGACATTGTGAGGTTTATAAATGCATAACGAATAAGATGGCTAGGACTTATTGAGAAAATAACAGAAAAAGGATCCCAAAAAGAATATTGAAACAAAGGTTGTTTTCTAGAAGGAAAAATCTGATGTGTTGCACTCACATGACTTTCTCTACTCTTGTACTAACCATTCTTACAAACTCATTCCTATATTTTCGTGTTAGTTGAGATAAACATTTGCAGAAATTATCTTATCTTGTTGTAGGTACACGGAGAATATGGGAATACAGTAGACTTTGAGCGATGGTTTTATATATCTTGTGTTTGGTCCCTCTACTAATGAATCAATTTGTAGTAGTTCTAAATTAGCGTAATAAGAAACACGCATAAAAAAGTAAGCGTCAAAGAAATGGCGAGCAGTTCAAATAGGAAGCTCTTAGGCAAGTCACATTTCTATCGAAAATAGATTGAAACGAAGACTCTGTTATACAATTTCATCAGTGTGATTTCTAAGAATGTAAATAAAGAAAACGGGATGTAGTAGCGAGGTTTTGTTGTCATTTCTATTGTATTAATAACGAATAACCAAGATTATATCAAGATGAGATCAGTCGTAACAAAGTACGTGTATCGCAAGGTGTACCTAGAAGGATAATCAGATTTACATTTTACTGATGAAAATTCAAACCCTACTTTAACGTTAAAAACCATTAATCATCAATGATACTTCGTGAGAGACAATATATGGAAAAGAACAACAGCAGGTATGTAGTTAATTTTATAATTTCCTATTAATCTACCAATCGTTGGCTAGGTATACCTAACACTTACATGAAGCATGAGATGATGTACCTATGCTTATATGGAAAGACAACTAGCAGAACGAACAAGTGGCAAAGGAGGAAATTGACGAAAGGTTATGCAGATCATTGAAAAGGAGTTCCCGGTAAAGGTTGGTTCACAGCCACCAGTAACGGTAACGAGAAACTTGAAATACATGTACTCAAATGGAAGTCACTATTAACTAAGCTTATCTTTTCCGGGCTTGTAGGCCGTGGTCTAGAGGGGGTCGAAGATACCGACGTTTCGCCAAGTACTGCGTTTGGCATCTTCAGGGTAAGATGATCCGTTATTCGAATGCATTCTGACCAGTGCAGACAACGGATACACCCTAAGGGGTATTTGGATGAATAACAGTGTAGTACCTAGCTTGCCGCCCAGCCGCCGCGTCCCCCACCTCTTCCCTCTACAGGCGTCATTGGTGGGGTGCAGTACTGGAGAGTGGAACGTGGTCAGCGCCCCGAGCAAGTTATGCGGCCTTCGCGACCTGGGTCCGCTACTTCTCCATCAAAAAGCTCTCAATTGATCCCCCCGGGACCTAACGAGGCTGGTACCGGGGATTTAACCCGGGTCCTCCGCGCCAGAAGTGCCTAGCATTACACAATGTAATTACAGAGAGGAATCTAGTATCAGTAGCAATGCAGATGCAGTTGTGACTTGCTCCGTGGGAGCCCATGTGCGGAAGTCTAATTAGAGCAGACATTAACAGAAAACCATCAACACCGCTTTTGCAACTGTGGGAAGAACTATTTTAATGTAGGTACTGATTATGGTGGCATGGTAAAGTGATTTAACAAGTAAAAAAGGTATAAATGTCATTATGCAACACTTCATGTGGTAATTATGGCAGATATGAAGAGAACTGAGTAAAACTTGTAAAAGAATTAAAAATTAATCTACATGACATAGAAGAGCATTCTGTCGGTGAATCAGCAATGCGCTTCAACTTCTAAATTTAAGAAGAGATTGCAAAAATTGCGACCATACAGTGATAGACAATTTATCAGAGATTACAATTGTGACCGGTCGTCTCCTTAGGATGACGGTAGTGCTGCTGCTGTACCGGCGTGGGGATTTCTCTCCCACTGGGAGACCTGGTTCAACCTCGTTAGATCCCTGAAGGACCAATTGAGGAGCTACTTGTATAGAAGTAACGGCCTCTGATCGCGAAGACCGCACAACCGACCGGGAGGGCTTCGGGGCGCTGACCACGTCCCACTTTCCAGGACTGCACCCCGCTCGTGACGCCTGTAGTGGGCAGAGGTGGCGGACGCAGAAGCCTTGGCCTGGTAAGGGCTGTTGCACTGGGGTTTAACAATTATGACCGCTGCACAACTTTTTCCAAATCAAGTGCATGGATGTTAAGACAGTTTGTCTCCAAATACAGGAATGTGCTACATTAAGGAAATGACTGCCGATGTCCGTGAACACCTCATAAATAGGTCGAAGAACTTCATAGCATTTTCAATGAACTTAAATGAGAGCGCTGACATTTCCAAGGCCTGGAAGGAGTTGCTAGATCTCGTTCCAGTGCACGACAGAACTACATATTTGTACCTACATGTTTATTGCTCTGCAGTGAGCTGTAAACGAAGCTGAATTAAAGCAGTACAATCTTATATCTTTGGAAATGGACAGAGCACCTTCCATGGCAAGGATTGCAAGTGGAATTGTTGAGTGAATCAAGGACACAGTGTCTAAACTTAATCATGATATCATTGCTTTGTATTATATAATCAACAAAACTTACATGCCAAGTCATCTATCTCAGTCATGTCTGTAGTAGTAGAAATAATGAACTGCATACAATCAAAAGGTTTCAATCATCGGCAGTTAAACAATTTCTTGAGGAATGCCAAAGTGAACAAGTGATCTGCCATGCCATTTTCAAGTGCGTTGGTTAAATCTAGGAAAAGTACTAGATAGATTCTTTGAATTGAGGAAAGAGATAAAGCTGTTTCTTGAGATACAAGGTAAACCTGTACCTGAGCTAAACGGCATGTTGAGTATATTATTACTTAGTTAATTCTACAATAGAATATGAAGCTATCTTGACTGACAAAATATCTAGTAAAAATCTGACGTGTTGCACTCACATGACTTTCTCTACTCTCGTACTAACCATTCTTACAAACTCTTATTCCTATATCTTCATGTTAGTTGAGAGTACCTGGGCGACCTCGGCGTTTTTCGCCTCTGTTTTTGTGAAATCTTGTTTTTTGTGGGAGAAGATACTTATTTAGATAAACTGAAAGTCAAAACGTTAACTAAATAGCAATTTTAGTCGCAATTGTGAAGAGTCATTTCCGAGACACAAATATTTCATAAACGCCATCATCTACTGCTGAACGCAGACCTCCCCCATTGATATCCACCCAGTTTGACGTTTTCGTTGAGCATTTGTTCCATTATGGAGTTCAGTTCCTTGCTGCTGGGATTGACTGCAGGGCGTTAACACGTTCGCCAAGGTCCTTTATCTTTCCGTCCAGTTCTTCCATGGCTTCCTTTAATCTGGCCAGTCGCTCGTTAGTATTCTCCGATAGATCTATCTTCATATTACACATTCCCGTCTTCATCTTTTCTGTCTTAGAGTTTACATTTTCAATTTGCCTTCCATTTTTGTTTCCATTTTGTCCATTTTTGTTCCTATATTTTCTATTCCGTAGTTTACATTTTTCCAATTCGGTTTTCATATTTGTTTCCTCTGTCGCATTCCAGAATTCATTTCATTTCCCATTATGTCCATCTTGGCTAACATTTGTTTCATCAACTGTTCCATATCGTGCTTTTCGGTGCACTCCTGACATCAATTGTGATTACTTTACCTTTTTTTTTTTTTTTAACTATTTCTTTATTTTTTATTTAAACACCGGAGCAACACTAAGCAAAACCACTGTTGAACAATCACAAATACTACAGGAAGAAAAGCTGGTTGATAAAGCCATGTGAATGTACTATGCATTTCTGTTTCAATCATATAGAAAATTGCATGAATTGTTCGTAATTGTTCGCCGAAGCGGGAGTAGTGAAAGAACTGTGATTGTGTTTCGTAAAACAAAAATGAGTAGAAAAGCGTGTGAATGTTATACGTTGCACTTATATTTCAAGTGTATGGAAAAATGTATGGATTGTTTGTAGAAGAGGGAGTAGTATGTTACGTAAAAGAAAGGGGAGTAGAGAAAACCATGTGAACGTAATAAGTTGGGTGGTAAAATGGTTTGCATAAAAACGTTCGCCATGAAAACAATTAGGTACGTCACTTTACATGGCGATCGGTCAACCTGTTTTGGAGTTTACCCACTCTTCAACATACGATATGTATAGGCGTTGGTGTGTATGGAGAAGATAGGGAATAACGTGTGAATTGTTACGTAAAACAAACGTGATTAGAGAAAATAGTATGAATTTAATACATTGTATTTCTTTTTCAAACATATCAAATTGTATGAATTATATGTTGAAGGGCGAATAGCGAAAGAAGACTGATGGTGCCTCGTAAAGGCAGAATTAGTAGAGGAAGTCGTGTGAATGTAATAAGTTGCATTTATATTTCAATCATAGAATATTACATTAATTGTATGTTGAGGGACAAACAGAGGATAAATGAATGTGCTACGTAAAAGAAATGCGAGTAGAAAGCCATTTGGAAGTAATATATTGTGTAGTAAAATTGTTGCCATAAAAATTTCCCCTAAAAAATACATATAGGTACGTGCCAAATTTTGCGGTGATCGGTTAAGCGGTTTTCGAGCTTAACAGTTGGATATATATATATATATATATATATATATATATATATATATATATATATAAACAACCAAGTTGTATAGATGATATGAATTGTTTGTAGAAGAGTGAGTGGAGAAAGAGATGTGAATGTGTTACCTAAAAGTGAGTATAGTGAACAGTGTGAATGTAATATGCAGCATTTCTATTTCAAACATGCACAAAATTGTATGACTTATTTCTAGAAAAGTGAGTAGAGAAACAATTATGAATGTGTTTCCCAAAAGCAAGTAGAGAAAACAGTGTGCATGTAATACTTAGCATTTCTATTTCAAACATACACGAAATTGTATGACTTATTTGTAGAAGAGTGAGTAGAGAGAGATGTGAATGTCTTACCTAAAAGTGAGTAGAGAAAACAGTATGAATATAATAGAGAAAGAGATGTGAATGTGTTACCTAAAAGTAAGTAGAGATAACACTGTGAATGTAATATGCAGCATCTCTATTTTAAACATACAGAAAATTGTGTATTCATTTGTAGAAGAGTGAGTAGAGAAAGAGATATGAATGTGTTACCTAAAAGTGAGAGGAGAAAACAGTGTGAATGTAATAGCATTTATATTTCAAACATATAGAACATGGTATGACTTATTTTAAAAGTGCGAATAAAAATGTTTATTGGTGCAAAATCACGTTTTTTATGGAATATTGTTTATAGAAGAGTGAGTAGAGAAAGAGATGTGAATGTGTTACCTAAAAGTGAGTAGAGAAAACACTGTGAAGGTAATAGGTATGTATACAAAAATTTAATAAAATCTTTAAAGTCGTTTCTGAAATACCGGGAATATATATACAAGAATTGCGCAGTAGAAGCGGGAATAAAAAATGTTATTTTTTTATGCAAAATCGCGTTTTTTCGGGAATTACACCTACATAGTTGAACTTAAGAAGCAAAACCCTATCTGAATACATTTGATCGAAATCGTTAGAGCCGTTTCCAAGTTGTATATATACAAGAATTGCTCATTTAAATATATAAGATAAACTTTTGCAGAAATTATATGGGAATACAGTAGGCTTTGAGCGATAATCAAATCTTTTAAAGCTTTCAAATTCTGTTCTCTTTGCATAGTTAACATAAAAATTGAACAGCCATGTTCCATTTGACAGAAGTACAAGTTCTCCAAAACTTACACAAATAACTAGGAATATCTCCGAAATGGTTCACTCTATAAAAAGTTTATTCAGACATAAATTGTGTTTTAGCAAGATCTACATTTTTTGCGGAGTAAGACTTGGTCTATCTCTTACGGTTTACCAGTTATGCAAAAGTTATACAGAGTAAATAGGGCTTCATGGGCTATAGCCAGGAAATTCAAGATACACATTTCATTTGTCATAAATATATCTTAAACATGTCATTTTAATCAAAATTATTATAACCATTTTCAAGAAAACCAAAATTTTCGAAAAATTGTCGATGTAAAGTGTAGCTCAGAATGAAACAATTTTCTTCAAAATCTTCGTGTCGCATCCTTGAAAGACATTAAATTTAAATATCAATTTTGGATTTTAATTGCCTTTTCGTTTTTGAGTTATGCTGTCCACAGACACACACAGACAGACAGACAGACAGACAGACTCACACATACAGGCCATTTTCTAAAAATGATTTTCTTTTGGATTCAGGGGCCTCAAACATATACAGGGCTATTCAAAAAGAAAGAACAGATTTCAAACATTTATTTCTTCCAAACTACAAAAGATAGAAACATGATTCCAACGCTCATGGAGAGGGAAAAGCTTACAATTTTATATTATGCATTCAATATGAGCACCGTGTTTTGACAAATGCTAAAACGGTGGCTCATTTCTTGCTACACACTAATCAGCTGGTCTCCAGTTATCAAACTCACAGCTTCAACAATTCGATCTCGTAGATCTTCAAGTGTCAGGTATTGGGGAGATATAAACACGGTCTTTTAAGTAGCCCCATAGATAAAAATCACACGGAGTATTTTAAAACGTTGTTTGTTGTTTGTCTGTAGTGAAATGGTGGCAACACCGTTCATTGTTATCGTTACCATAACAATGGTCAAATCACAAGAGAAATTGAGCCAATGTGGCCGTGATTGGAACTTCTATCCCCACTATTTCAAGATGAAGATGAGGAGGAGGAGGAAGAAGAAATTACAAGATACTAAAATTGATTATATGCCAATGTACATATCTATATCACTGTAAATAGCATTTCGTTTTTCTACTTGTATTTCCTTCTTGCTTTCTTTTTGTGTGATCTATGTCGTACCAACTGTGTCGATATATATAATTAATAAAGGAATAAAAGTAATGTAATCCAAGCAAATGTGATCATGTACTCTAGATTTTTTTTATATTGAATGCATTTATCGTTCCAGGACGAGAATAAGCTGTTAAGGCAATGTCAATTAAGTGCATAAATAAACAAATGATAAACATGTGAACAATGCATCAGAAGTATGAAAGGAACGCAAATGTTGCAACAGTGTATTTTGCTATCGCAGTGTGTCAGCACGCGTAAGTTAGTAATTCTTAACTGCCTAATCTCAAATCCTGTACTATTGAAACGTATTGTGACTTTGGTGGGTGTGAAGTAAAGAAGACAGATGTAGTCGAGATAAAGAAACACTTTTATTTCCGTAAACAGTAACTTTGTACACTCGTTGCAACAGCACGAAAGTCTTTACCGATTCACCAACAGCACGGCTCCGAATTAGTAACACAAAAACTGCCCCTTCTCACACTTTACCGCTATTTATATCTCCCAGGCACTATTCTGGAAACTTCAGGAAAGTTCAGTTATTATTGCGGTGAAATACAAAGCAGAAAATTCCAGAAGTCTCTATCCCTTTCTCTCTTTCGGCAAGCGCCCCAACAATGCGGCCATTCTCTGTCTCTTCCCTTCGGCTCCTTTGCGGTAGTGCCGACAATAATGCGATGGGCGACACTGCTCCCTCCTCAAGGCTGGTCGTCCCGAACAGCACCATCGTAACGGGCCAGACGATCCAGGTGTACCACTAACATCTTTCCTCGGGGCACCTTCTGGATGCGGTAGACTACGTCGTTAATCCTGTTATTACTGACTCCATGAGGCGTTGGAAGGTAGCTGGTGCGTTGCAGAGACCAAAGGGCATAACTGTGAACTGCCAAAGCCCTTGACCTGTCGAGAATGCGGTCTTCTCCTTGTCTCTCGGGTCTAGAGCCACCTGCCAGTAACCCGATTTCAGGTCCAAGGTTGAGAACCACTGCGCACCAGCAAGCGTGTCCGGAGTGTCGTCAATCCGGGGTAAGGGGAAGCAGTCCTTCCTGGTGACAGCATTCAGCTTCCTGTAATCTACACAGAAGCGTAGCTCGCCATTCTTCTTCTTCACCAGAACTACTGGGGAACACCAAGGACTGTCAGACTCTTCGATCACTCTCTTGGTTCTCATGTCCTCCAGCATGTCTCGTACCGCCGCTTGTTTAGCCAACGGAACGCGTCTAGGTGGTTGCCGAATAGGCCGGGCGTCTCCGGTGTCGATGTGGTGAAGCACTCGGTCCGTGCGGCCGTAATCGCTGCTGCCTTGGCTGAAGACGCGCTGATATCGTCTCAGCAGTTGTTGGACCTTCTCTCTCTGTTCAGCGGTCAGGTGGTCGACCGCCCTCTCCAGTAAGCCTCCCAGCCGGGGCCCCATGTGTTGCGTTGGCACCGGCTCCTGGGTCTTGTCTATTGGTGTTACGCTGACCACGGGCTCGCATGCCCCCAACTCCGTCCCGGGCTGGACGTTGTGATCGGTGTCTGTTGGGTTGAGCAGTCTCACCGGCACCTCCTCTCGGCACGGCAACAATGTCCCGACTACACAGTGCACATGCGTCTTCCGGTTCAGCAGCATGTTCTTCTTGCGCTGGCCTTCCAGTCGCGCCGTCACTACCATCTCGCTTCTCGCGGGGACAACTACGTCTTCCCTGAGAATGACCTTGCAGATTCCAAGGCGTTCTTCGGGATGCCGGAGCATTACTTCCTCTCCCTTAAGCCGCAGAACCTTCTTGCCGATGTCGACCTGGCTCCAGAGGGCATCCAGTCCCAGTATCACCTCCTCAGCCACCTCCGCGAACAACACCCACAAACGCAAGACACTTCGCCCCAAGGTCAACTGCAGCAGGGCCTCCCTCTCCACAGGCAAGGTGTCACCCGATGCCGTCACTAGTTGGTACGGTCGGCTTGGTTTTCTCGACGGCAAGCCCCTGGCTGCGTCAGGTCTGATGACAGTCACGGCTGCTCCAGTGTCAACCACGCGGCACGGCTTCCCTCTCACCCAACCGTCCGCGATGAGGCTGTCATCCATCCGTCGACTGACGGCGCGCAGTGTCACTCGAGGGGATGATGGTGATGGCGCCGACGTGCCCCTCGCCACGCCGGCCATTACTCGTTTTCCGGCTGTTCTTCCTGGTGCCGGCAGTCTCTCATCAGGTGTCCCGGCTGGCCACACCCCCAACACACGCCACCTGGTCTTCGTCGGCGTCCCTGGACTGGTCTGCGGTCTTCATCGTAGCGGACACTCCTTGTCTTCGAGGTCGGGGTAGCCGTCACTTTGGCCGCTTCCATCCTTAATGCGACCGTTAGTGCCTCGTGGATGGTCTTGTAGTCGCCGAGCATCAGGCGTTGACGTATCTCGGCATCGCGTACCCCGTCGACGAAGGTATAGGCGGCTTCTCGGGATACGAATTCGGAGGGGAGGTCGACCAAGGCTTTGCTGGCCAGCTGTTCGATTGCCAGGGCGAACTCCTGCAGCGTCTCCACTGGCAGTTGCATCCTAGATTTCAGTTGGCTGCGGTAGGCTGCGGCTAAGCGGTGGTTTCCGAACCGGTTCTCCAGGGCCTCCCAGATGTCCTTGGGCGCCGCCGCTGTCTGGACTGGGTTCAGCACCTCTGCGGCTCGTCCCTGGAGGCTGGCTATCAGCTGCGCGGCCTCTTCTTCTGGCGACCATTTGTTGTGCTTGGCCACTGTGTCGAATTGACGGCGGAAGACCTCAAACGTTGACGTGCCATCGTACTTCGGTGGTTTGACGCGCGTCGATGTTGTGTCGCGTGTTGGAGCCTCGGCCTTGTAGTTCTTGAGCTTTTCACTAAGCATCCCTTTCACCATTGCATTTAGCTCCTTGGCGCTACCGTCGACCCTGTCTTCGAGAACGCTAAGCCGTTCCCCGACATTCTCCAGGGCGTCAACGCGTTGGCCGAGGTCCTCCATCTTTCCACCGAGCTCTTTCACATCCTTCCTCACGCCAGTCAGTTGCTCGTCAATTTTCGCCGATAGCTCCGTCTTCATCTCCTTCAGCTCGGCAGCGAGGTTGTGGTTTGCCGTCTTCATCTCTGCTTTCAGCTCTTGTAAAAAGCTCACCAATGTAAAAAGCTCCATCGTCGTATCCCGCTTCTGACACTAGTGTGACTTTGGTGGGTGTGAAGTAAAGACAGATGTAGTCGAGATAAAGAAACACTTTTATTTCCGTAAACAGTAACTTGTACACTCGTTGCAACAGCAAGAAAGTCTTTACCGATTCACCAACAGCAAGGCTCCGAATTAGTAACACAAAAACTGTCCCTTCTCACACTTTACCGCTATTTATATCTCCCAGGCACTATTCTGGAAACTTCAGGAAAGTTCAGTTATTATTGCGGTGAAATACAAAGCAGAAAATTCCTGAAGTCTCTATCCCTTTCTCTCTTTCAGCAAGCGCCCCAACAATGCGGCCATTCTCTGTCTCTTCCCTTCGGCTCCTTTGCGGTAGTGCCGACAATAATGCGATGGGCGACAGTATTATTTAAATTCTGGCTTGCAAATGTTGCAAAGGTATTTCCTGACAACCGCTTGTATCAATACGAAAATCAGCGAAGCAAGGACGGTTAAATGTCAGGATATTTTCCACAATTCCGTAGAAACACTTCCATATCTCAAAAGTAGGTATAACTGATATTGGACTAGGCAGTGTAGGGTGACTGTTTCTCAGCAGTTGGACCATCATTAGCAAACCCGTCCCTCCTAGAACCACCAGGTAGCAGTACAACTTAAACCTCGCACATTACGTTCCTCTTTCTGCAAAACATGTTGGTGGCTCAGTTTGTTATACGTGAATTAACGTAGGTAACTTGGGTATTCTGACAGTTACCTCAGCGTGCCTTACGCACGTGGTAGGAGAACGGCACAGCGGTCTGTTGTCATGACAACCAGCTCTGACCTTGAAGTAGCCAATAGACTTCGTGGCCAAGCAATCCCGTCATTTCTGACCTGGTCTGCGTGGTTCAAATGCACACTGTATATCTACCTGTGCTTTTAAACAAGTGATTTGTTTTAAAAAGAAAAGGAAACTACGTTCCAGTCCCAGTGAAACTAAAAATGGACCTACGAAGGAAACAAAACCTGATACTAACCTAGGCATACCAAATAAACAGTAGTACAAAATATAAAATGTTATATAAGTGGTGTGAAATAGAGTATTCCGGAGGACTTCTATTATTTATGTATGTGCAGTTCGTGCGAGAACTCGAAAAAGAATGTTTGGCGTCATTATCAGCAACGCAAATGATAATAAAACAATATTTTATATCTCTCATTAATAGTATAATTTACACACTTTTCTATAGTGTGAGGTTTAACTTGAAACATGACATTATCGGGATACTCCAAAAACAACTGTGGCGCTTTCGCCTCATTATGGCATGGTCTGGTTATATTCCATGTGTTAGGTTGCATTACTGCCGCCAACTGTTCGTAAAATATAACCATGGTAAAGCTACGACTATAGCTAGTGTTATTGCATCCGTTATTAAACATATATTACGATATTTAGCGTTCGGAAGTGATTTTATGCAGAAGTGTTATTACAGAACAAGATTTGCCGGAGGTGAGCAGGTTCATCGTGTGTTGTGTGGTAACGACGTTCAAGCATTATTATTGTTTGAAAGCATGTTACTTTAACCCTGTGATATTTGAGGTTAGGTTATAACTCAGGGGTCTCCATCTACGGGATATGTGAATGGCGACCACAAGGTACCCAAACTGAGCAGAACATTACTTCCACTTACTGGTGTCTAGGGGATATGTGAATAGCGACCACAAGGTACCCAAACTGAGCAGAACATTACTTCCACTTACTGGTGTCTAGGGAATATGTGAATGGCGACCACAAGGTACCCAAACTGAGCAGAACATTACTTCCACTTACTGGTGTCTAGGGGATATGTGAATGGCGACCACAAGGTACCCAAACTGAGCAGAACATTACTTCCACTTACTGGAGTCTAGGGGATATGTGAATAGCGACCACAAGGTACCCAAGCTGAGCAGAACATTACTTCCACTTACTGGTGTCTAGGGGATATGTGAATGGCGACCACAAGGTACCCAAACTGAGCAGAACATTACTTCCACTTACTGGTGTCTAGGGGATATGTGAATAGCGACCACAAGGTACCCAAACTGAGCAGAACATTACTTCCACTTACTGGTGTCTAGGGGATATGTGAATGGCGACCACAAGGTACCCAAACTGAGCAGAACATTACTTCCACTTACTGGTGTCTAGGGGATATGTGAATAGCGACCACAAGGTACCCAAACTGAGCAGAACATTACTTCCACTTACTGGTGTCTAGGGGATATGTGAATAGCGACCACAAGGTACCCAAGCTGAGCAGAACATTACTTCCACTTACTGGTGTCTAGGGGATATGTGAATAGCGACCACAAGGTACCCAAGCTGAGCAGAACATTACTTCCACTTACTGGTGTCTAGGGGCTATGTGAATGGCAACCACAAGGTACCCAAACTGAGCAGAACATTACTTCCACTTACTGGTGTCTAGGGGATATGTGAATAGCGACCACAAGGTACCCAAGCTGAGCAGAACATTACTTCCACTTACTGGTGTCTAGGGGATATGTGAATGGCGACCACAAGGTACCCAAACTGAGCAGAACATTACTTCCACTTACTGGTGTCTAGGGGATATGTGAATAGCGACCACAAGGTACCCAAACTGAGCAGAACATTACTTCCACTTAATGGTGTCTAGGGGATATGTGAATAGCGACCACAAGGTACCCAAGCTGAGCAGAACATTACTTCCACTTACTGGTGTCTAGGGGATATGTGAATGGCGACCACAAGGTACCCAAACTGAGCAGAACATTACTTCCACTTACTGGTGTCTAGGGGATATGTGAATGGCGACCACAAGGTACCCAAGCTGAGCAGAACATTACTTCCACTTACTGGTGTCTAGGGGATATGTGAATGGCGACCACAAGGTACCCAAGCTGAGCAGAACATTACTTCCACTTACTGGTGTCTAGGGGATATGTGAATGGCGACCACAAGGTACCCAAGCTGAGCAGAACATTACCTCCACTTACTGGTGTCTAGGGGATATGTGAATGGCGACCACAAGGTACCCAAGCTGAGCAGAACATTACTTCCACTTACTGGTGTCTAGGGGATATGTGAATAGCGACCACAAGGTACCCAAGCTGAGCAGAACATTACTTCCACTTACTGGTGTTTTGCTCCTCACTGTAACTTTTCTATCTGACCTTACCTTGGTCATCTCTTGTTCTCTTCCGACCCCGATGCTATTAGGGTTCCTGAGGGCTAGGGAGTCTTTATTTTTCCAACCTCTCTATTTCTCTATAAAACCTTAACCCCTAACATGCTGACCTGTCATGGCATGTATACGTCCTCTGATTGGTAAACAGAGGGTATGGTCGGTGAATTTATTTTGATAATTCTCCAGGTCAGGTCGGTGAGACCCGTAAACCAACGACAGGTGTGGTCCTCCAGACATTCTGGGGGTTGTGACAGAGCGATGTGACGCCAAAACATAAAAATATGGTGCTCTCTAAAAAACGGTTACTATTACTGCTATTGCTCTCTTTAATATCATCAGTGAAAAATATTGGAGAGCAAGAGGATTAATGACTTCATTGTCAGAAATCCAGCATTAGCTAACAACATGTTTGATGTTAGGAATAATGCTTTTATTATGTACGTTGGCAGTGGTGCTTGTAGCGGAATTTCGTCTGCAGTTTAGTGTAATGTCGGCCATATTGTATTCTTGGAAACTGCCGATAAGTTGTTTCCCCTAGTAGGTAAGGTGCGCAAATGACGGCGAGTTCCCCTTTATATTCAACCTACACTGCCTAGGCTCTCAGCATTAATAATATTGTTGTGACCAGTTGCACTTTCGTCAGTGAAATATGGGAAATAGCCTGATATATTTAGTTTCCTTGTTTCACTGGCTTTCGTAGTGGTTATTGAGAAACGAGGAAAACATTCGCAATCCAAATTTTAAAAAGTAAGTTTCAACAGTAAAGGTTTTCGAGATTAGGCAGTTAAGGATTACGGACTAGCCCGTGGAAATAAGTGTTACGCTCTCTCTCTCTCTCTACTTTCCATGTTTCAGCTTAAAGCAAATGCAATATTTTGCACCAATGTAAATTTTGATTGTGTAGTTTGTGACACTGTTTTATTTTCTAGTTTAAACCCTGGTTTCGTTGCTTTAGCATTTTGGTACCCGGCTCCTTAAACAATTTCATCGTTCAGTTAATTTTGGTTAAAAAAAAAAAAAAAAAAAAAAATCAGCACTTAGCAACTTTCCTACACTCAACGCTGAAAATAGCAAATTCTTACACTCGGATTCCTGGAATTTCTCATAGTTTTACCGTGCAAGTGTTCTTGTATTGTAGGGTTGCATAGTCTAGAAACGTGATCTAGTGGAAAGAGAAGAAGAAGAAGAAGAAGAAGAAGAAGAAGAAGAAGAAGAAGAAGAAGAAGAAGAAGAAGAAGAAGAAGAAGAAAGATGAGTTGGGCACATGGGCGCCGCGAAGGGGGTCAAGGGGGCGCCGCGGCCCCCCCTGGAACTTGGTTAACTTAATGTGCAATCAATTACTATTAAACTACTATTTTAAAAGATCAATTTTTATTTAGCACGAATTAATATGGTTATGTGCAACAAATATTATAAATTGTGACATTAAATTAAGAATTAATATTATCTGTTTGCAAATTTCAAACATTTGCCCCCCCCCCCCCCCCCCCCCCCCGGAAAAATGTCTGCCAACGCTCATGGTTGGGCACGTTAGCTGTTACGAGCTAACCTGCTAATGCTCTTATTTTTAGACTTCCAATGCCACAACTTCTAAAGGTGGAGTGTCAGACTCAGACTGCAGCAGTAAACCTCGATATCTTATTTTCTTTGTTGGCAATTTTGCACCACAAATGTGTAATGAACTTACCTGAAAGACAAGGTGAGAACAAGTGAAGGATGCCTAACGCACATATACCTACACTCGGAGCTATTAGTGTCAGCCGACATTAGTTTCCTAACCTTACGTAACAGCATTTCGTACGTACGTAGATTGAAAACATGTCGGTAATTTGCTGTTATTACTGTACAATTATGAACCTCGACTTATTATGCGTGTTCCAGTCACGCACATCCGCTAAACTGACTGTCCGCACTGTTTGCATAAGATGTAGTTGTGGTATTCTATTTTATTGGTCTTTTTATTTGGCATTTTAAGATCGAACTGTTCTTTAAATAAGCACCTTTCGTAACTCGCCGCTCTCATTTCATGGCCAAGTGCCTTTTGACGTGCTTTTCTAATGCCTTAAGACAGCGGGAGCTATAGATGATAAAGCAAAACACGTACCTTGGCATTTACGTCCAACAGATTTAAACAAGTGCTCAAATACAGATCTGATAAATTGCCAAATTAATTGCCTAGTTCAATCTTAACAGCAAAATACTTTTAGATCAGGCCTGGGCAACTGGTGATCTCTTGAGCAGAGCCAGCTCACGACTTTGCACTGATAACTATGTTTAGCAGGCAAAAACATTAAGGTCGCTCAAGCCCAGTTGCCCAGGTCTGCTCTTAATGTGCCTGTTTGCCATTCTAAAGCTTAGATAGGGAGAATCACGGGATATTCGAAATCCCCAAATATAATTTAGAGTTTTATAAACAAATGTCCGCGACCCACATGTGGTATTCTTGGTGGACGAACCGGCGTCTGGAGGGCTTTTCTCCGGTTTCCCCGCCACTCCTTCCAATTGCTCCATCATCACCTTTCCATTCATCCGTTTCGGCTACATTATCATCCTCTTCCTCACAATCATATCTATGTTTGGTTGACCACCCACCTCCAGGTGTTCGCTCTATCTGGTCCATAGGTTCCTCTGCTCCCCGACAGGCATCTGTCTTGTAAGTCCTCCATACGGGGAGGGTAATCAGGCAAAGAAGAAGTTTTGAAAACAAATGTCATTGCAAGATTGGATCATAAAATAACAATTACGTATGAACTTTTTCGACCTGAATTTACATCGTATTGTAGCCATTTTGATTTGTTGTAGTTATTTGCTAGGAAAATGCTTACTTATTTTTATATATAGAATTTTTGAGTGGAGTGCACTGCTTCCCCTACGTAGTAGGGAAAGTAAAAAGGAAAATGCCGTGTAATCGCAAAGAAGAAAGGAGAAATAAGATGATAAAACAGAGCAAGGAGAGAAACCCTTAGGAAAACATAAGAGAAAAATAAAACGAGAAAAGACTATACAAAAGAAAACACAGAACGATTAAAGTTTACTAAAAGTGGGAAGAACGAGAAACATGAGAAAAGACATTAAAATGCTAGATGCCAATAAAATCGAGAGAATAAATGAGCTAGTGCCATAAAAAAGTAATTATGGCGATATAGTTTAAAATCCGCAGTAGCAGAAAAGACCAGAGAGAATGCCTGCAAAATGACAAAAGCAATACAAATCACTAGGCTGCGGTTCGGGTTGCAAACGACGTTGCGTTGAGAGCTACTTTACTGTATTCACTCGCACTTGATGTTTGTTGACAGTAGAGGAGATAAGGAGGCTGATACAACATTACAGTAACCTGTTTGTATGGCGACGCGACTGTACCACTACTATCCAACGTGATGCTACGTCACAAACCCTCCCTCTTATATCCGACCACATGCAACCGGCGCCGAAGCCTATAATTCTTTCTTTTCTTTCTTTCCCTGAATGTGGATTCCCAGTGCCTAGGGTCAGACGCCTGTCGGGGAGCAGAGACCTCTGGACCAGACAGAGTGAAGACCTGGAAGCGGGTGGTCAGCCAAGCACCAGGTATGACAGTGAGGAACAGGATGATATAAAATGCAGGCGAAATGGATGATTGCAAGGGTGATAATGGAGCAATTTGTGGGATGAATGGCGGGGGAAACCGGAGAAAATCCGCCCAGACACCGCTTCGTCCACCACAAATACCACATGGGGGTCCCGCCTAGGTGGTAGGCGAGCGGTCTAACCACTCAGCCACGGCGCCGCCATTATACTTCCAGACTCAGGGAAGGACGAGGAATAATCCTGGCTGGAGAAAAACTCCTACCCCCTGCCGGGAGTCGTACCCGGGACCCCTTGCACAGCAGGCAGGTGCGCTACGGGGCCAGCGGCTATAAATCATAGAAGTAAAAAAAATCCGATGTGTTTACTCATATAACTTTCTCTACTCACTCTTGAAAGCGCTTATTCCTCTATTTACCTCATATTAATGGCGATAAATGTTGCGAGAAGAATACAGTACGCTTAAGGGACACTGGCAGTGAAATTTTAAAGTTCCACATTTCTTGATAGATTTTTCTGAAATGTTTACTGTGTTTGTATTTGTATGAGAATAGGAGGCACACAAAATTTCATTAAAATTGGATAATCCGCTTATGATATATAAATTATTTTATGAATTTAATAGGCACATTTTCAAAATGTAGCTCGCGTCTATTGATTTTTCAAAATTCATTTATATTGGCAGAACTGGTACTCTAAAACATGGGTAACAATTGTATGAATAGATATTTCAAATACATTTGCTGGTTATGCTGTACATATTTTTTTAATAACAAAGAAAATTTAATCTTAAAAATTATTGATTTTCTTTTCATACACAAATGTTTTTGGAATTCATGTTACAGATAACATCAATATTGTATCATAGTTTTGTTTAGCTGCTATTTATGAATACTTTTGGAAATTTTCATTGAGTTTGAGGCAAAACTCAGGCGCGACCTTCTTTTGGAATATGCAGAAATTTAGTTTTGAGAAAAACAGGCTTTTATATAGGTACGTTAAGAGAAGAACACTGGGCCGTAATGACCACGTGGAGTTGGGGATATGAAAAATCTTAGCTGATCCAATTGCACAGGTGTTCCAGGAACATTTTAAGGTAAAAAGCCAATTTTCGACTTGTTGACAATTTTGACCAAAAGTTCACTCCCGGTGTCCCTTAAGGCTTAAGCGAAGAGCCTATCGCTACGTTCCTTTCTCTTTGCATGTCCAGAACAACACTTGGACTTGGACTTCCCAGGGGACCGCATGTGGGTCTGCGTTCTCCGCTATCCCCGCCATTCATTCCATCTAGTTTCCTTCCACATATTTTGCCCTCATTACCAGGCTTCAGGCTCATCACTCATCCTGATCCAGATCTGTCCGCTCCTCGACAGACATATACGAGCAGGGTAAACAGAGAAAGAAGCATTGCAAAATGTAAACCAAAATAAGGAATATTTGAAAACGATTATCTTTATTTGAAAAATTGTGTACTTTAACAACATCCAAATTTCTTACTATTTTGTCTATCTCTTACGGTTTACCAGTTAGGTGAGGGTCATCTACAATAGAGAGGACTTCAGAGGCTATAGCCAACAAATTCAACGCACTATCTCATTTGTCATGAACATTTCTTTAACATATTGGTTTTTTAATCAAAATCTTTAGGCATTTTTGAGAAAATCAAAACTTTTGAACATGTTTCCACGTAAACAGCATTTTGGGATCGAGGGGATTTTCTTGAAAACCTTTGTCTTATCCTTGGAAGATGCTCAACTTCAATACCAAGCTTGGTATTTAAGCGATTTTTCGCTTTTCATTCTTCACACACACGTACAAATGGACGTTTGGTTTTTAATTCAGAGAACCTCAAGCTGTATTTTCGGTGAAATTTCGGTATCGAATTAGCATTTTTGGGCTAAAAGAAGATTGTATTAAAGTTCTTTGTTTTCTCCCTCTGCTCTATCTTTTTAGCTGCTTTTATTATTCTCCAGTTTCTCTTCTTCCTTAGTAGGAGGGCTTTAATCATTCCATTTGTTTTTTGTTTGTTCTGTCTATTAGGTTTCTTCTTCCATTTTCGTTGTTACTGTTAAGTTCTGTTGTTCTCTATTTTTGTCTTCCACCTAATTTTAAGTTTTCGTCTTTTTAAACATGCTTGCCTCGTTTCTTACTTCTTAGTCTTTTCCCCCCAACTTTAAAACGTTCTCTCTCCCCCTCCCTCCCTTCCTATGGCTGTGCCTATCGTTTTCCAGCAGTTTAATGGTATCTGCTAGTTTCTCGATTTCTCGTAGATGTATCTTCTTGTTTTCTGTGCTTGTCTACTCTACTATCCTTTCCCAAGTTTGTCTTGGGGTTTCTTGGTTTTCATGGATTTTATTAGTTTTAATAGTGGTTATTACCATTTTTTGTGCTCCTCTCTAGAGTGTATATGCGGGTATTCCTCCTCTGAAGGAATAAACAGTTATCCAAACAACAAGAGCTACATTTTCAAAGAAGTTACGAATCATTTTAACTGTGCTGCCCGTTACGACTTTGCTGCAGCAGAAAATAAAACGAAATAGCAAAAATACAGCTTTATGGTAGGGGGAGGCGGGCGAAAACAATTCCTTTAATTAAAAGAACAAAAGATGACACTGGACATTTCGAAAGCTCTCGCGGAGTATGCAGTTGTATACTGTCAACATCAGCACCATTAAACATTACTTTTTATATGAAAAAGTCACTCCTGCACGTGTCTTATAATGTATGCACATATAAATAGCATTGTGAGCTTTGAACAATGATGCAGTACTTTCGGATACCCACAGGCGGTAATGAGTTTACTTCGTTCCAAGGGGCAATCACTTCCTAGTAGAAGTGCTACGAGAATCTCAATAAGCCACGCCTTTTAACAACCAGCAGATAAGATAATGGCAAAATCTTACCTTTTTCACACGTAAAGTTCTTACATGATACACATATTTGCTTTCCACTGGTATATTCCACACAGTTGGATTTAATTCGTAATGGAAAAATGTTAATTCAACATTATTTTTCAGAATATACCAATGGATTAATATAATTTGCTAAAAATATTAAGTTAGCTATTGCTTCAAGAGAAAATAAATGAGGCAGTTGTTTGCAATAGGTTTTTCTTGCATTCCTATTTTAAGTAATTTGCTAATTTTTTAAAACTCTCAGATAAAATCTATATCTCTGACAATGTTTTGTGAAAAATCTTGTAATTTTTTTTTACAAATCACGCAAACTAGTTTAGCATTACTTACAAAATTTAGTTACTTAATGTTCGTGACTGACACAACACACCATGTTAAAGGGCAAAATTGCACATATTTTTGTATTTTCAGCGATAATTCACACAAATTTAACAAAGAATCAACAGGCAAGGACCTCGCAGGCGCTGCAAAAACAGCAAATTCAATTTTAAGATATAAGCAATAATTAATAAAATACAAAATGATTATCCGGGCTTGTGGGTCGTGTTCTAGTGGAAATTCTCCTTCCAGACGTTTCGTTCGAAGCTGCGTCGAACATCCTCAGTACTGTGACCGTAGTACTCTGCTAGTCTCGGCGACGGTTGGTCCGGTCTTTGTTTATTGGTTTGTCTGCTGCGTGTGATGGGTTAAAGTGGGGGCTGCTTCCATTGATGTTGATTGTTGTCGATAGGCTGGCCTTTACTGTTGGTGTATTATCTTGAATTTGTCTCTGGTCAGGTTTTTTTTTGCGTGCTTTGTATAATGCTGGATGCCAAGCTTTATTTAAGCATTAAAAAAACCCAACCGTCAAACGCCCACATACACTAAGCGTATAACACCTGTGAAACCAAACAGCTGAGCATCAGTCGTCGCCGAGACTAGCAGAGTACTACGGTCACACCACTGAGCATGTATGACGCAGATTAGAACGAAACGTCTGGAAGGGGAATTTATACTAGACCACGGTCCACAAGCCCGGATAATCATTTTGTATTTTGTGACACCGGCCGTGAAAGCTTACGCAATTTGATCAATAATTAATAGTAAAAGAAGAAGAAGAAGAAGAAGAAGAAGAAGAAGAAGAAGAAGAAGCAGGAGGAGGAGGAGAGAGGCGGACCTCTGTATGCCGGATTTATCAGTTAGGAGTAGGTATTTGTTATCTTGTAGTTTTCATGCAACTAGAAGTGTTAACATCAATATTGTGGCCAAACCAGGAAGATGCAGTCCGCCAAGTCATCGTTAAAAGCTTTTGAGAGCAGGTGGTTCGAAAAAGCAAACGCGTATGGCACAGTCGGCCAAGCGTTGCAAGAGGCTTTGATTGGCTACTCGTCGAGAAGGTGGACTACCTTCTGCATTCTGGAATGTTACGTCAATGTCTCCGCAGCGTGGGGACATTCAAGCCATCCCCGGTAATTAGTTCGGGTTCCGTCCTGGGCACTCTACGCCCCAGCAGCTACTGCAGGTGGTGGAGGCCGCCGCCCTGGGTTTCCAGGAACGCGCCTTCACCGCCGCGGTATCACTGGACGTGGAGAAAGCCTTCTCGACGACCTGGCACACAGGGCTCCTCTACAAGCTGATCCACCTGGGGATACCCACACAGCTTATCCACACACTACACAGTTTCCTCAAACACCGGACCTTCAAAGTCACAGTCGCGGGGCGAACATCTACACTTAGGCCAATAAGAGCCGGAGTCCCCGAAGGCTCTGTTCTGTCCCCTACTCTCTTCAGTGTCTTCATGGCAGACATCCCCACAGAACCACAGGTCAGTATAGCTCAATACGCAGACGACGTATTACAATACTGCACCAACAAACATATCCTCAGAGCCTTCAACCCCCTACAAAGACACCTCCGCCTCGTCCATGAGTGGTGTCGGCGTTGGCGAATGTCCGTTAATCCGGACAAGAGCCACGCCATCCTCTTCAGGAGGCGCCACACTCCCGCAAACTGCCCCACCTTCCACTTTCGAGGCCGAAGGATCGAGTGGACAAACTCCATCACCTACTTAGGAGTCAAACTGGACAGAGGTCTAACTTTCCGCGGTCACATCAGAGACCTCTCGGCGATGACCCAGGGGATTATTGCCTCCCTGTACCCCATGCTGAGGTCCGAGATGCCAGTCCGCCTAAAGCTACGCCTCTTCCGGGCTCTTGTAGTCCCCCTCATGCTTTACGCTTGTGAAGTGTGGGGCATGGCTGCAGGTAGTTAGCTCCTGTGGCTCCAAAGGGCACGTAACAGAGGACTCCGGTCCATCTTCTCTGTCCCCTTACCCTTCCCCGTGAGACTACTTCACGAAGCCTCATCTCTTCCATACGTGGAGGATGAAATTAGGCGCCGGGCAGCAAAATTGTACGCCAGTTTACCTAACCATCAAAGCGCCCTAGTTAGGTCTCTAGGGGGCTACGACCCCTCAACACGCCGTTTCAGGGCGTATAGGATTCCCCGCATGGCTTGCGGTCACGCCCCATAACCAAGGAGAACATCCACCACCAGCTAAAGCTGAACTCCAATAAGATCCCTACAGAGAGTTGATCCTCTCCAAACTTTGTTCCCCCCAATCAAAATTCAAAATTGAAACAAAAACTTGCCCGTTAAATGCATCATGGTACACAATGTTAGCCATGCATCAGACTACCATTACTACGTAACTCCGATTCACACCGAAGCTCGTCTGTCGTTAGCCACACCCCGTAGCAACAGGGGACTATAAAAATACGACAGAACTGATTGCGACTTACAGTCGAGCGAGTTGTCAGCTGCATAGTGATGCTTTAACGCATTTCGCAATAATAAAGTTTGTTTTTGCCACAGTATTTAAAATATAGAAATATTGCAATGTTCATATCTTTGATTAGGCACCTAGTAATTAGGCTTCCTTTACCCTTTAGTAATTGTACCTTGTTCAGAGTCTTTTGAGACAGTGAAAGGGGGAGATATAATCTTCCACTGTCTCTAAAGACTGAACAAAGTATAGGACTAACATTAAGTATATGCCCATTGGCGGGAATGGAGAACTTGTACAATTGAAATTGCACACTACAACTACACAAAAACGTCAATATCTACACATTATCTGAAAAACAGCTCTGCATCATGAGCGGAAATATCACTGCTCAATGAAGTACAGTACAGCTGTGGTTATCCGAGCCTCAACTAACCGAGGTCCCGTTTTACGAAGCATACGCGCAAAGCTATTAAACGTCACGGAAAATCAAGAATCTTTGCCCATAGAGCATGACGACCTCACTTGCACTGCAAGCTCCAAGATTGGCAGATGAAACAGTCACTGAAAACTATATAGGCGAATGGATCATCGCAGGTGAACAACTGAAAGTGTCAAGTAAGACACTACAATGGGGAATGAGAAGGATGCAAAGCGATAGAAAAGACCATCAAGTGCATAGAGCACTCAGAGACAACTTTAACAGACCACCTACTGCTGCTACGACTGCGTGAAACGCCGGCAAAGAAGCGAGCTAGTTCCGTTAAACAGAAGACACTTATCTAGGTACCTACTTCTTGAAGAAATCACCCTAACTGGAACTTGCACATACATACTCTAGGCCTTTTTTCATCTTGTTTTATTTTATTTGTATATACGTCACTTTTTCGTTTGATAATGCATTTCTGATCACGTTCTCATTCATTCCACCAGTTTACTACAAGTCTCCCTCTCATTTTGACAGATTCCGCACTATCCGAGGTACTGTCGGTCCACCTTACCTCGGATAATGGAGGCTTTACTGTATGTAGCTCACTACACTTTTCTCATTGCTGCGTTCATATTGTTGAAAATGGATTAACTGGTACTAACCTGAATGCAGTAACTTGGAGTAGGTATGTTATGAGCAATAGTGGCGTAAAGGTGCTTACATTTGGAACCTCCCCACTGGTCGATCATCATGCAGATTGGTCTGCAGTAAGTGCTGCTAGGTTCTGTCATACAGGTTGGCCGTTCCTGGGATATGGAGAAGGAAGACATGTTCACCACGGGTGCATTAACGAATGGGAACTTCAAAACTTACCAATTTTTCTACAGTAATTTGTCCGCATAAGTGGAACAGATGCAGTATGAGAATATTTTATATTCATAGTTGTGCTGGGATTTACAATGAACTTTACTTAATGTGACTTAGCATGACGGGACGTTACTTGAAAGTCTAACAGTCTAACACTGTGTGACGCCCGGCCGGCAGCCCCTTCAAAGACGCTCAATGCCCTACTACCCCACACCATTGTTTATTAATACGTGGCCCGATGACAATGTAGCGGTTAGAACAAAGACTATGAGCGCGGCAAAACAAAGCCTTTTCAGACTGTACGTGAAACTTTCTACTGCCGGCTTATTTACCAAAGTTCAAGAAAATGTGAGTTTCGAGAAAAATCGGTGCTACGTTATTCTCGGCTATAAAAGCGAGAGGGGCCAGTCGTTAAGTGTTGAACGAAAGAGCTGTTAGCAGCTTTAAGTGTGTATGCAGTCAGTGTTGAGAGAATGTGTGTATCGTCAGAGGTAGTTGTAGACACTTAACTGCCTCGTCAGAGTTATTTTGTGAAGCAGTTTTAGTGACTGTGATCGTCAAGGTCAGCAGTTAGAGAGACACACACTATAACTGAAAAACTGTTAGGTACGGGTCAAGGCTGCGATCGGACAGAAAAGCTGTGCGTTGCAAGGTCATGACGAATTGTAGATTGTGTTAATGAAGAAAAAAGAGAACTGCTTTTGTGAGTCAGTTTTAGAAGATAAATAAAGTCACAAGAAAGAAGAAGTAACTGGACTTAGATATTTGTCACACGGGTGTCACAAGAGGAATTTGTCACATTGTCTTAATATTGTATTAAATGGGACTAAAATTTAGTGATGACTTGATGTCACTTAACGCAATGTAAGAGTCTGGCAGCATCAAACTTTTCGTTCACATTACGTCAAGTTTGGATGTCACACGAGTAATGCTAATCAGTGAGAAGTAATGCTATTGAGTAATAATTCAATAAATTGTGTTTGTCTATGTAACTACAGCAGAACTCTGCTAATTCGAACACAAAGTCCAAAATTAAAAAAAACAATAAAAAGCTTATTTGTAGCACAGAGAAAGCATTTTTATTAGAGAAATGAGAAACTCATTGAAACTACACACACCAGAACGAAATGTTTATAGCACAAAAATTTTCTGCTGAACTTTGCTATAGGCAATGTTCTTGTACATAATGCATTTAGTCACTGTTAAACAACATTTTCACATTTACTTAAGCACTGTATTGGTAACTATCATATGTTTATGAAGCAGTCATTTTCACTTAATCTGCAAAATTGGTAATCTTCTGCCACAAAGAAGCTTTCCCTGTCAATTTTGTAGTATGTTTCCCAATGTCAAATCGTTTAAGCACTTCTAGTTTTTCTTTTAACATAGGGAACTATGTTTTTGTTTGGTTGACATCATAGTGCACAGTATAACACAAACAAGCACTTGTTCTGAATGAAGTTATGTGAAAAGTATAATGACCGCTAACAGTAGCAAAACAAAGTTAATTACCTATGTATTACCACTATCGCATGCGATTGGTTATGTCTACAGTTCAAAAGAATACATTGTCATTACGTTGTGCGTGATAATTGCAACTTTGTCACTCCCTCATATAGCAACGCTATGTTACGTTACTTTGTAGCTGTTAATTCTACAGCTGACTTTATAGGCAGTCTTTTTCATTTTTGGGATAATCAGAACAGACCACACCGCCAATTAATTGGATTAGTGGGGTTTTATGTATTTGCATCAATACTTTCCGTTTTGCTTCAAAAGAAGGTTATGGCCAACCCCATACTATATTTATCGTTTAAAAGGTTTTCTTACTCCATATTTTTGGAAAAACATATCCACTTATTAGCAAAAGAGAGCTACTTCGAATATCTGCCATGTCGAAGTATAACAATAACCAATTGGAATCATTCCCATTATGTAAAGTCAAGTCATCCTAATAGATCTAACTTAGTGACATTTCTTACTTCACTTGAAGTCCCATCACATTAAGTAAAGTTCATTGTACTCCCACTATTAGGAAGCCTATGTTTATTTTCTATACTATTTATCTATAGAAAGTAGAGAAAGTACTGGATTCCACCCAAGAATTTTCACTGAAAATAGTTTAGAGCCTCCTGAATAAAAAGAAGTCCTTTTTAGAAAAAAGGTCTGCATGTGTAAACAGCATAGCTGAAAAATTAAAAGTCAGTTAAATACCAAACTTGGTATTGCTTTCCAAGGATGCAACAAAGATTTTGATTAACATATCACATGCTAAAATATTTGCATGACAAAATGTACATCAAGAAGGCCTCTTTATTCTGAATGACTTTAGTATAACTGATAAACCATAAGAGGTGGACAAAGTCGTACTATACAAAAAATTATCAATCTTGTTAATAAATTTATATCAATTTTTTTGTGACATTAACCATTTCTGATATATTCTTAGTTACTAGTTTGAATTTTCAAATAGGTACTTATATTATTATTTATTTATATTTTTTCAAGTGGTTAGTTGCTACTCAGAATTTCTCATCATCATGCAAAGAGCACGGAATTTCAAAGTCTTCACACAGCAACACACTTTTTGAAAATCTGAAGTGCACACACACGACTTTCTCTGTTCGCTCTGGTACAAAACATTCTTAAAAATGCTCATGTTTCTATCTACTTCATGTTAATAGAGATAAATGTGTATAGAAATTATTTTATTATATATTTCTTTATAGGTACAATGGGAATAGGAGAAACACAGGCTCAAGCAATAGTGAAATATTTTAAGAGTTGGTTGCTATGTGATGACTTTGACATTCCATTCTCTTTACATAGCCATGACATAAAAAAATGAATGATGACTTCCTATTTGAAATATAAGTATTTGGAAGTTAAAATCAATAACAAGGAAGATATGGTTGTGTCTGCAAAAAAGTTTGACCTAAATAGTGTGCTTTTACGAGATCCACATTTTTTGTGCAATACGATTTTGTGTATCTCTTGATTTACCAGTTATGCAAAAGTCATACAGAAAGAGGGACTTCAGAGGCTATTCCACAAACTTCAAGATATACATTTTACTTATCATTATATTCATGGATCTTTAATAAAATTGTTGGTCATTTTTGGGAAAATAAAATTATTGAAAACTTTTCCATGCAAATAAAATCTTCGTGTCATATCCTTAGAAGATGCCAAACTTAATTACCAAGTTTGGTCTTTAACTGGCTTTTTTGACAGACCTTTTCCTAAAATGCTTTTTTAAAGATTTAGGGTATCTCAAAATCTATATTTCTAGTGAAACCTCGCTATAGAATTTTTGGGTGGAATGCATTACCTTATCTACCAACTGTGTACATAGTATAGAGAGTACAAATCAACACCATCACCCTCACAATTACATGCAATTTGAATTGATACATCTACACCATCATAGACTTGTTGGAGCAATGAAAAGTATATCTCAAAAAGTAATGAAAGTAATACAAGGTATTTAAGCCTTTCAGAGCATTGTCAGGAAAATGTTCAAACGGAAGGTAAAGGAACTATTACTGAAAATACAGACCAAATGATTTTTTCAGACTTTATAACTTGTAAAGATGACAAATTCTATGCTCTTGACATGTCCTATATTACGTATATGATCTACAGGACAAATAAATACATAAATAAAAAAGTCTGATGTGTTGCACTCACATGACTTTCTCTTCTCATGTACTAACCATTTTCTTACAAACAATTATTCCTCTTATCTTCTTCGTGTTAGTCGAGATAAACATTTGCAGAAATTATCTTGTTGCTTATTTCCTTGTAGGTGCAAGGGGAATATGGGAATAGAGTAGGCTTTGAGCGATAGTCAAATGTTTTAAAGCTTTGAGATCCCGTTCTCTTTGCAAGGCCAAGATATATTAAAAAAAAAAAAAAAAAAAGGACATAAATTGTGTTTTAGAAAGATCTACATTTTTTGTACAGTAAGATTTGGTCTGTCTCTTACGGTTTATGAGTTATGCAAAAGTCATTCAGAGTAAATAGGACTCCATGGGCTATAGCCAGAAAATTCAAAATACACAGTTTACTTGTCATACCTTTTTCTAAAAGAGCTTTTTTTCTTTTTTGGATTCTGGGGGCCTCAAAACATACATTTCCAGTGAAATCTCAACATTGAATTTTTGAGTGGAATACAATACATCCTCTGCTTACTATTCGTAGTAAAGGAAGTAAAAATACACATAGGTATCCAAAAATTGACCTCTCCATTTTAAATACATTAAGAAAGCTCAGAAACTATTTGGAATCCTTTTCATCAGTTTTTGACTGACTATAAAGTGCATCTCTATTGATTAAAAATCGGTCAATCTTGAGGTTCATAAACCGATAAAACATTTGGGAGAAATTATTGTGTAAAAAGTGTGCTCACAATATTTTCACTCCTTCTGTTATATAACTGCATAGAGATAAATGCTGAGCTACCAGTTTATTTATGCAACTAATGGGATATGAGCACCATTACCACCTGAGTAGGTTCGTAACAACCAGGCACAAACTGAGTTTGGTAATTACAAGAGGGATAATTATCCTTATCTCACTAGTTGCATACAACATTTTATCTGTAATCAATTAATAATTTCTACTTACCTTATCTGCATTCAAGATATAAGGTGATTATCAGGCTTGCAATGTTTGTACACGGAACGATGAAACCAGCTGCAGATGGCATGAACATGGTATGACGTCATAGTATTTGTGCAGTCACTTCACTGCTGAAAAGCCTGCAACTCCAGTTCACATAATGCATGCAGAGCACGTCCTTTGCTTCTGATATTGCTAATTTGTTTTGATTACATTCTTCGGATGCTGAGGACAGTAGTGTAATCACAAACACAGTCTATAATTTCAAATGACTTACTTCAAAACATACAATATGTAAAACAAAATTATCACTCAGACATGGAAATGACAGCCACTATCAGTTTTGTTCAAAAAACATTCCGGGACATTAATCAGATAAGCAGAAACCTGCTGCAAACTCCATCAGAACAAAACTCAGTAATGTTCTTAAAAAGGACAGCAGATATGCTCTGATGAGTAATATGAGAGACTTGTTTCTATAATACAAATAAGAAAATCAAATAACTGGAATTGATGTGATTATGTCTGTTGTTATAAATATGTCCCTACAACCTCAATGGATATTGAAAGAACCTTCTCCACTTACAAACAATGGTTTAGGTGACAATTGGAGGAAACTGACTTTCAGGAATTTGTAAATGTGGTAATTATTCAGTGTAATCGTAATTTCTTTAGAACACAAGAAAGTTATTAACTTTTGTTAACACAAGTCATTATGTACTATAAAATAGAGATTCTATCATTTCATAATAAAATTGTATAGAAAGTATTATTTATTTATGCCAACAAACTTACTGTTGGTGTTTTTAAACACACAAGCCGTGTGTGGGCAAAGTTTGTCATTCTGGCAGTTTGTCGCAATAGCTCAGTGGTTAGAGCGTCCGCCCGGTAAGCGGAAGGTCTGTGGTTCAAATCCCAGTTGTGGCATTGAATTTTTAAGTTCCAGTTCTACCTCTCGTATAGAAAGTGTTTGTGGTTTTATTTCAACCTTACAATACCTGTTGATATCACAGGACACATTCCTCACTGCCATAGGAAGTCGGACCCGAGAAACAGAAAATTGCAGTACGTTAATTGATGTCATGTTATTTGACAAAGCAGCCATGACTCTCAACCTTAGTAACATTAATGCAGACTATTCTGATCATAATGCAATAATACTAAGACTAACAAATACATCAAACATTAGCTGTACGGCCAAGCCTGAAGTACAATATAAACGAATATTCTCAAAAGATAATATGTTATACTTTAATGCACTAAATATTGAAGAGACTTAGCACTAATAGTAAGCTCTTTTTAGAGAGCACCATATTTTTATGTTTTGGCGGTTACGTCGCTCTGTCACAACCCCCAGAGTGTCTGGAGAACCACACCTGTCGTTGATTTACGGGTCTCACCGACCTGACCGGGAGAGTTATCAAAATAAATTCACCGACCATATCATCTGATTACCAATCAGAGGATGTATTACATGCCATGACAGGTCAGCATGTTAGGGGTTAATATTTTAGAGAAATGGAGAGGTTGGAAAAATAAGGACTCCCTAGCCCTCAGGAACCCTAATAGCATCAGTGTCGGAAGAGAACAAGAGATGACCAAGGTAAGGTCAGATAGAAAAGCTACAGTGAGGAGCAAAACACCAGTAAGTGGAAGTAATGTTCTGCTCAGCTTGGGTACCTTGTGGTCGCCTTGTGGTCGACAGCAAAACTTCATATCTAAAGTCAATCCGACACAAACATTAGACATCGCATATTATTTACACCTGACAGAAGAAGTTAAGAAAAGTGATACTCCAACAAGTGTTTCAAAATTATTGGCATTAAAGACAACCCATACTAGATTTCCAGAACACGAATGGCTCCATATTTATACTGATGGATCATTGATATCAAACCAAGATGGAGCAGGGGCTGGAGTCACATGTCACCTCTCATCCTGTTACAAATCTTTAAGTTATGGAACTATAAACTTTATTGGAGAAATTGAAGCAATTCGAATGGCCCTACAAAATCTTTTGTATAGAATTTCACATTTTCATCAAGCAGTTATTCTCTCAGATTCCAGGGTGGCAACTACAGCAATTACTTCCAAGTTGTTACCAAAAAATCAAACAATTATAGAATGTTGGAAAATCCTTACCCATCTAACTGCACTTCAAAAACACCTAGTCTTCCAATGGATACCAGCTCACTGTGGACTGAATGGTAATGACAAAGCTGATTTTCTTACTAAAAAGGGTATCAGCAATGTGCAGAAATCTATAGTTAATATACCATTTTATGCAGCTAAAAGATTAGTCAACTCTGAATTCAAAAAAATTATTGCAAAATATTACTATGAAAAATCAAAAAATAAAAGATGGGAACTACCAAACATTCAAACAGTAATTCCTGAGTATCCTCGAAAAACGGCAGTTGCAACCTTCAGGTTGATTACAGGACATGATTGTCGGGCAAAACATTTAAACAGAATTGGGATATATCCTTCACCATTCTGTCCTCTGTGTGATCTGCAAGAGGAAATGGACCGAGACCACCTTCAAATATGCCCGGCCACTTCTAATGCCCCATCCATCAGTGAAAAATATTGGAGAGCAAGAGGATTAATGACTTCATTGTCAGAAATCCAGCATTAGCTAACAACAACAACTTTAATGCACTAATAGGCAATGAGGACTGGTCTGATGTATACAAGGTAGCCACAGTGAACCTGAAACACAACTTTATGACCTCATTTATGCACCACTTTAATACAGCCTTTCCATATAGGGCAATAAAAAACAGCAAGGTAAGTTTAAGGAAAAACTGGATTACTAAAGGAATTATAGTCTCGAGCAATAGGAAACATTATCTCATAAAATTAAGTAAAACTAACAAAACTGAACAGTTTACAAAATATCTAAAAAAAAATACAAGCAAATTTTTGATAAAGTAATAAAGGCTGCAAAAAAACTGCATATTGATGCATGCATCAATAATTCAACCAATAAAAATAAGACAATGTGGAATATAATAAAAAAAGGAACTACCAGTAGTAAAGCATGTCATAATGGTAAAAAGGTCTCTCTAAAGATTTCTAATGTCATTGTTGATAATCCAGTAGAAGTTGCCAACATTTTCAATGACCATTTCCTTAATATTGCTGATAAAGTAACAATTACACAGCCAAATAATAGTAATATATGTACTAAACTAAACAGAAATGAAAACTATGTTTCTTAAGCCA
This sequence comes from Tenodera sinensis, assembly GCA_030765045.1. Classification (NCBI taxonomy): domain Eukaryota; kingdom Metazoa; phylum Arthropoda; class Insecta; order Mantodea; family Mantidae; genus Tenodera; species Tenodera sinensis. Next base: position 37,928,195 of record CM060973.1, read on the forward strand.
GTCACTGTAGATGAATTAAGTAAAATAATTCAAAAAAGGATAACTTTTCTGCAGGATATAATGAGTAGGGCTAGGAAGTTCATGCATTTGCATGTTTTTTCATAGGGGTTAAAAATGTATACTTTTACATTATGTGCACAAATTATGGAATTTTAAGTTATTTGGACGTGATTTTATGGTGCATATAACTGCATATTTTCTTGACTTTGATAAATGCATATTATTTCAATACTATAGCCTCTATATAGCATATATTAATGATTTTTATGGTTTTTTTTTTCCACCTGGATAATATTTTTCATATTGGTAGTGTTGCATATGATGATGTAACTCACAAGGTGGTGAAAAGCAATGCTGAGTCATGTTGTTATGTAGTGAATCTCCTGTTTCCATCCTTTCATTATATGTATATGCGTAGAGAATAATCAGTGCATTATCTGAGAGGTTTATATTAACAAATATAAAGTGCAGGTCAACATTTTGAGCCTGTGTTTAATCTGTACCCTCTGTATATATAACTTACTCTCTTATTACTGTAATGATGTCTCTGTTTATATATTATTTGTGTTCATGATATTGTTTAAACCAGTATTAATTATTTGTATTCCTTATTTAAAAATTGACGCAGCCACAAATTTGTAAAAAATTTCTTACGGTGAATAAAGACACTTATACATATAGCAAAGGCTCAGTAAATCTAACTGTTCCCTGTACAAACATTGCAAGCCTAGCTAAAACTACTCTGTTGATCATTGTAAAAGTTGCTCTAGAAACAAAAGAATTACTCTAACAATTTCAAGTATTTATGATAATAATAGAATGGTGTAGTTGTTTCGGGTGGCTCAATTGATTAGGCACTGGCCTACTGAGTTCAAACCTGGCCCAGATCGTTGGTTTTTAAGTGCGCTTAAAAGCAAAGGCCCCATTATAGTAGATTTACTGGTGTGTAAAGGAACTCCTGTGGACAAAGTTGGCACACCAACAGTGCTGATATAATTCTGAAAATTGACAGCATTGTTAACAATAACAAAAATATTTATTTTAATGGAATGAATCTGGAATCAAGAAAACTTGGTTCATTTGTTGGAAATTGAGATAGTAATAACAACCACATTTAATATTAAATATAAATGCTGTCTTGGTTAGGTCATTTTATGTTAATTTCAATATTTATTCTGTTAAATATTCATGTTGGGTTATTTGCCATACAATTATAATGTTATGTGTTTGCATTGTATTTAAAAAAATTATAAAAGGATTTTATATTTTGAAAAGGAAAGAAAGTCAGAAGTTAGAAGATGCAAAGCTTCCAACGAAATATAATTTAAATCGAAAAAGAGATGCAAAAGGGTGATTGGTCAAATAGAGTGATGCGTTCTCTGAGCCAATCAAAACAGCCAGAGGATGGTATGTATGTAATCAGTTGAACTAAGATGCAGTAGAGCTTGTGCCACCTTAGCCATCGGAAACAATGCGTGTTGTGTGCATCAAGCTGGAGAACGTCTTAAATTAATTGAATTGGTTGGTGGAGAAAGGAACTAAGTCAATTTTTTTAACTTTTCAGGAGAGAGAAAAAATTGTTTAGCCTGGTGCTGTTTTTGCTATTATCGTTACGGAATGTGCTGTGCTATGAGACTCGTTTTCTATCTAGGTCGTGGTAACGGATGGAATGAAATATCACACAATGTTTCTTTACCACAATGTATTAATTTATTAACACTTCATCGATACTTTACATTAAACAATTTCTCTCAGCACCATTCTAAATGCTTAAAAAACCTTTACACTTTTTCACTTAGTGGAACTTATGCTTGATGAAAGTTTGGTGAAAGTTCCATGTTCACACTACCTAAATATGATTGTCTTTTCATCTCGAAGATACACACGCGAGTGAACAGTTTTTGGCGTAGTTTGACGCGACACCGCCTTTTTCATATTTATCCGCACATGCGTCCATCAAATAGTTCTTCCTCGTTAGGGAAGCGACCCCTAATCATCCTCCCCTACTTTTATTATGGAACACATACAATTCTAATATTTATACATATATATTAAAATCAAATATGGAAAGATTTATGACGTCTTTGTGCAAACTTAGTTGTTCGTAACAATGAACCTTATCAACATGTTTTCGTCATTTAATTATCTCATACCAACATCAAAAACCAAATTACACTTTTAACAAACATTCACATGAACGATTTTCTTTTGGGGTCTTCTAATATTCTGTCTCACATGCCCCTTGTTTTGTTTTTCAAGTTGTCACCTATATTTACAATCCTTAAACACAATACAATACTCCTCCCTAATCCTCTGATGCAATCACTTTGTACAATATATATTTTTTTTTTTCAGTCTTCTTCGCTGTTTGTCTTTGTCTTTGTCTTTTGTTTTGGCATGACACAGCATGTCTTTATAAATTTCACACATTCAGTTACACAATACATGTTCAGTTATTATACATCACATATTCAGTTATTATATAATACATATTCAGTTATTGTACAACACATTCAGTTATACAACATATCCAGTTGTTATACAACATATCCAGTTATTATACAACATATGTTCAGTTATTATACAACACATACTCAGTTCTTATACAACACATACTCAGTTATTCTACATTTGACATTGACACAAATATAATTTAAGTGTATCATGGTTTATTATGTGGCTTTTGACTTATGTTCCTTGTTATGAGGAGAGAAAAACAGGATACAAATTTTGAGCTAATGATTATGATCATATTTATGGCAATATTTTATTCAGTTCTTTGCCTTCTTTGTCTTGTAAGCTTATTATGTATAGGCAGGTCGTTGAGTCGGTTCTTAAACTCTGATGTTACTAATGGTACCATTTTTTAATTGGGTCTTATTCATTATTATTTGGTTCAACATTTCTACGAGCTTAGCATTGGCTATATCCATCTTAATTCATGGGCATTGCTTTTCTGATTATGGTTTTTCTTACTTCACTAATTGTCACCTCTTTGTCTCTTATCTCTATAAGAGAAAACTTCTATACTTATAATTATTCTGCAATTGTATTATTTTTCTTCTCAATTCACCCTCGACATCTTTGTGTCGAAATATTTTATCTTTGTCATCACAATTGATTCCTTTTTATTTTTGTCCCTGACATCCTTATGTCAAAAACACATTATTTTCCGTCGCTATAATTCATTTCTTTAATGACAATCAGTGTCCTCATCTGTCTTTGTTGACAATGCTCTTTGTGGTCAATATAGCCGATGACTATGTTGGTTTTCTTTCTTGTTGTAATTTCTAATCTGAACATAATTTTCTGTAAGTAACCCATTAAAAATTGTTATTTTCCATCATCCCTACTATTCCTGCCTTACATATTTGTTGGCAAAGACTATTTGGTCCTTTCTTTGTATGGTTTTAATTTATTTTTATGGTATCTTCCTACCAACTTGCCATTTGTATTCTGTAGCTCATACGTATGTCACCCAGCTGTTTTGTTATGACCAGTGGTCCAGTGTACAGTAGTTCCATCTTTCCAGATCTTTTCTCAGATGCCTTGGATGCTTTGTGGCTTCTTAAGAGCACCTTTTCTCCAATTTGTGGGGACCATTTCCTGACGAATCTTTTTACCTTGTTCCTCCCTTTTTCAGCCTTTTGCTGTAACCTTCTGAATGCCAATTGACATTTTTCCTTCTTGTCAATTCCCTTTGAGCAGCCATCATAGTGTCAATGTCAATTGTTAATCTCTTGGGTTTTGTGTTGGTCATCAATTCGATTGGGGCAAACTTGGTCGTGGGGTTCACCGAATGGTTAATCACCTCCTCTATGTACCCGCATTTTTCCGTCCAGGAAGTGTGGTCTTTGTGGAAAAGTAGGCGGAAATATATATTTATATCCCTCATCGTTCTTTCAGTCGGGTTTCCTTGAGGATAATATGTTGAGGAATAGTATAATTTTATTCCTAATGTTCTTAGGGTGTCCTGGAATAACTTACTTTTATGCATTGTTGCATTGTCTGATAGAATAGATTTTATTCTCCCATATTTTGGGATGTAGTCCTTGATGATTTTATCTAGGCAAGTTCTGCTTTTAATGTTCTTAATGGGGTATATCTTAGTGAATTTTGTGAAAACATCAAACATGACAAAGATGTATCTGTTTCCATCTTTCCCCCTTGGTAGCTCGCCATGTTCGTCGATGCACACCAATGCATTTTTCTCGTTTCTCACAATGGATTGTGGAACGACATCGTATCTTACATTAATTGGCTTGGCCTTCTGACATAGGTCGCATGAGGAAATTAACTTCCTGACTTTCTTGCCAAGATGTTTGATGTACAGTACTTCCTCAATTGCAAGCATTGTTCTCTCAGTACCAGAGTGAAGCATTGAGTGATGGAATGCCAAAATAACCCTGTCCTGTAAGGAATTTGGTACCATCATTTTCCACTTCCTTACGTCACGACCATGTAATTTAAATAGGATGTTCCTAAATTTCCCTATCTTGGCTTCCAACTTTGGTACTATGTCTGGAGCCTTGTCGAATAGCCTCTTCAATTCAGGGTCTTCTTGCTGTAGCTTTGCTATGTTTTTGAAGTCTTGTAAGATTTCGTTGCTTTCTTTACTATTTAACTGCATGATTTTAATTTCATGGTGTGGATTGTATATCGTCTCGGGTATGTGACTCTCCGATCTTAATCTTGACAATAAGTCACTAAAGATGTTCTCCTTGCCCGGGATATGTTTGACCTCTATGTCGTGCGATGTTATTTCGTGTATGTACCTCGAGATTTTGGAGTTGGTTAGCTTGTATTTTTGGATGGACAGGCTTACGTGATCAGTATATATAATTATTTTATAATGGTAGATATATTGCCTGAATTTTTGTAACGCAAAATGGATTGCACCTATTTCTAATTCTGTTGTGCAGGCATTGGCTTCTATCTTGTTTAGAAATCTAGAAGCTGTGGCAATCACATGTTTGTTGCCATCTGCATCATCTTGTGCTAATATTGCTCCATATGAGTGCGCACTAGCATCGGTGTATATTAGAAAAGGTGAATTTGGATTCGGTCGTTCCAGGAGAATACTGTGCTTAAAAAGTTCTTTGATTTTCTCAAAGGCTACCTGGTGTTCAGTATTCCATTCCCACTTAGTATCCTTTCTCAACAGTTCTCTAAGGGGTACTAATTTCTTAGCGTAGTTGATCACAAATTTTGACTGGTACTGTAAAATGCCCAGAAACCTTCTCAACTGTTTCAAGTTACGTGGGGGTGGTATACACTCTATGGCCTTGACCCTCTCCGGATTAGGTTGTATACCATCAGGCGTAATGATGTGGCCTAGGAATTCTGCCTCTTTGACAAAAAATTCACACTTTTCCAAGTTTAGGGTCATGTTGCTTTCCTGAAACTTGGACAATACATAATCTATGTGATGTAAGTGTGACTCGGGATTCTTGCTGTATATTAAAAAATCGTCAACATATTGCGTTACAAAAGCCTCGATAGTATCCCCAAAAACTTTGTCTAGAGCCCTCAGTAGTGCACTGCTACTGGTCGATAATCCAAAGGCACATTTTAAAAAATGGTACACCTTTCCTTTGTGCAGGAAGCAGGTATATTTCCTGACGTCTGGATGAAGAGGAATTTGCCAGAATGATGCGGTCAGGTCAAGACTTGTAAAATGTTGACCTCCCTTCAATTTTGATATCAGTTGGTCTACCCCCTCAGGCCTGTAATGATCTGTCAAGGTATGCACATTTATCTTCCTTGCGTCGTTGGTCATCCTCAATTTTCCCTCTTTCTTATGGACCCATACCACTGGATTCACATAACATGAGTCCGACGGTTCTATTATTCCGTCCGCCAACATTTTCTGGATCACTCTGTCAGCTTCCTCCCTGATGGAGTTGGGGATGGGCCTGGATTTATGTGAATAGGGGGTGATATCTTTTACTTTAAAAGTATGCATGTACTTATTACATGTACTGGCTTTTTATTAAAAACTTTCCTGTTTTTAATTAATATTTTTCTAAGTTGGTTCCTTTCCTCTTCAGAGATGCCATGTGCTCCCCAGACCTTCTCGTCGATTAGCTGTGACATCGGTTCTTCTCCATCTGTTGGTAGTGGTTCAGGTTGGTAGTTGTTCGAGGTAACATACTCGTCTTCTGTGCAGATCCAATGGCTGCAAACATTAGTTTCCTCCTCGCTCGTCCAACCTGTTTTCTCCTTACTTACCCTTAGGTCTACCAACCCATTCTGGTGGACATTGATGTTCTCCACAAAGAACTGCTCATCCGGATGGATCCCTGTCTGGTCTGGTTCCTCCTGGCATGTTTCTTCCTCCAGGAACTTCGCGGTGCACTCTGAGGTTCCTTCCTTGATAATGAATTCATGTAGGTCATAATCAATCACCGACCTCCAAAGATTAAGCAAATCACTGCCAATGATTAGGGTAGCTGTTAGTCTAGGTATTACCAGGGCAATAAAATCGAACTTCCAGCTTCCGATTTCTATTACCAGCCTTACCTGGTATTTAACATCTTCCTTTTTCTTGCCAATTGCTGTGCTGCAATACACTCCACACACAGGCAAGAATTCAGCATTTCTCTTTGTTATTAATTCCTGGAATAGCTGTTCGTCACATACTGATGTGCTGGCTCCTGTATCAATCACTGCTGGCAATTCGATACCCCATACCTTCAGCCTAATCATTGGTGGATTGGTTATTTCCTTTCTTTCACTTGCCTGTCTCCTCAAGGTACCTATATTATGTTGGTCAATATTGCCCCTACTGCCACACAGGTCAACTTCCGGGACACAAAGTTGACTTGTACTTAGTTTTCCTGGGCGTTAGAGGTGATTGTTGTTTCTGTATTCTGCGCAGCATCGGTCCTATCCGGCACATTTTCATTCTGTTCCTGTTGTCTTACGTTGTCGGTGTTCCATTGGTTTCTGCCCCTTTGGCGTGAACCCCTATTGTATGACGACCTTTGGCTGTTTAAGTATTCCCTACAGAATCGTATGATTCACTTGATGGGTACGGTCTCCTGGTCTCCCCCGATCATATCTTTGCGTTCTGTATCTCAATTCACCCCTTGGTATTGTGTAGTGGTACCGCTGTCTTGTGTTCTCCATCCTCTCGCCATGATTGTGTGGTTGTGGGAAATGGTGTGCCCCTCTCCGCCTTTCATGGGTGCTCCTAGTATTTCTATCTTCTCCCTCATTCTGGTTGTTCGTAGCCGTCCTCTGGTTTAAGATGGGTGAGTTTGGGTGACCGTTCCTATGTCTATGCTCATTAGGCCGACCATTTTGTGTTTCGAAGGCTGTCAGCAATTCAATCACATCTGCAAAATCTACTGGCCTCGCAACAATTAACCCTGTTCTCACTGTGTCTGGGAAATGTCTTGTTATGCTGGTAATTAGCTCTGCTTCCGACAGGTTAGGGTCTAATAGCTTTCCTTTGTTGGCTACTTTCATAAAATAATCGACTAGCGATAACCCTTTGGTTGGATCATATCTACCTGTCGCTAGCTCTACCCTAGTTTGGTTTTGCTTAGCTGGGGCCCAATACCTTGATAGGAATAGATTTCTGAATGAGCTACACAACTCATAACCAGCTAGTGTTAACCTGAGCCATTCTAATGCCTTGTTTTTTAAGCTTTTCTTGACTATCATCATCCTAAGCTCATTTGGTATCCTTTTCACTTTAAAATACTCTTCCATCTCTTTAACAAAGAGTTTTGGATCGTCTCCCTTCTCCTCGTTAAATGTAGGTGGTGTGATTTCATGTAGTATGCTGTTGGTGTAGCATGAGTTGTGTGTTATGTCATTGTTTGATTGTGAACCTCTTTCTCTGTATGGTGAGTCAACATTTTGCACATTATTCAAATAACTCTCATCTTGTACATTACTTACATCTAAATCATCTTGCCTTTGTAGTGCATTCACAACATCATTTACATTAGCCAAACTTTCTTTCCCTTTTTTCATTTCTTCACAAATTGATTTTAAATCATTCTTTATTTCTAAGTGACTTTGTTTCATATCATTTATAGCATCCTGTTGCGAATGTACTACATCAGTCACAGTCTTAATTTTAGGAATTACAATTTGTTCTACAGTTTCATTAATAATGTCTTTCTTTACTACCTCAATCTCTTTCCTTAATTCCACAGTTATATCTGCTTTTACATTTGTAATCTTACAGTCTACACTTGCATTACATTCCGTTATTTCATCTCTACATCTAGCAATTTCTCCTTCTAATACAATGTTATTTTCTCTCATTTCTGATTCCATTTTTCCCATCCTATCTCCTATGATTTCTATCCTAGCTTCTAAGGCTTCCTTTGTCTCATTTAAGTTTTTATGTACTAATTTTAAATTAGTTTCCATTACTTTCATATTTTCTTTACACTCCTGTCTTCCTAATTCTATTTTCTGTTCTAAGTCCTTTCTCACTTCCTCCACTTTCTGACCTATCTCTTCCTTATTCTGTTCTAGTTTCTGACCTATTTCTTTTTTTATTATTTTCTAAGTCCTGTCTCACTCCTTCTATTTTCTGACCTAAACTTTGTTCTAGTCTTTCAAACATGATCATTAATAACCTTTGGTCTTTTCCTATTGCTACCTGTTCCTCACTTTCTGGTTCTATTTGATAACTAGGCCTATCTGCCCCTTCCTCTACTCCTGTTACTATCTCTTTTTGCGACATTTTAGTTTCTTTATTCAATTCACTTTGTTTTAAAAGTCCCACTATTTTGCCGCTTCGCAGTAAAATACAAATAAAAATAAACTGGATGTAAAAATAAAAATTTTTGATCCTACTTTTTTTTCCGTTGATTTGTCCAGTTATGTACGTCTCCTGGGCAGTTGGCTTCGCTAGACGATCTCTGGTGTTTTCCCGCGTTGATTATCCGTTCATCGGTGTTCTGATGTATCGTTGATTATCCGTTCATCGGTGTTCTGATGTCGATATCAAACGATGGTCTAGTGGCGTCGTCTTTCTTTTTGGCGCGATGATATGGCGTCACTTGGTAATTCGCGTAAGTTCATTTCCCGTAATTTCCATTCCATCCTAAATTCGTGCCCCACGTTGGGCAAGCCATTTGTTCCTGTTTTTGCTATTATCGTTACGGAATGTGCTGTGCTATGAGACTCGTTTTCTATCTAGGTCATGGTAACGGATGGAATGAAATATCACACAATGTTTCTTTACCACAATGTATTAATTTATTAACACTTCATTGATACTTTACATTAAACAATTTCTCTCAGCACCATTCTAAATGCTTAAAAAACCTTTACACTTTTTCACTTAGTGGAACTTATGCTTGATGAAAGTTTGGTGAAAGTTCCATGTTCACACTACCTAAATATGATTGTCTTTTCATCTCGAAGATACACACGCGAGTGAACAGTTTTTGGCGTAGTTTGACGCGACACCGCCTTTTTCATATTTATCCGCACATGCGTCCATCAAATAGTTCTTTCTCGTTAGGGAAGCGACCCCTAATCATCCTCCCCTACTTTTATTATGGAACACATACAATTCTAATATTTATACATATATATTAAAATCAAATATGGAAAGATTTATGACGTCTTTGTGCAAACTTAGTTGTTCGTAACAATGAACCTTATCAACATGTTTTCGTCATTTAATTATCTCATACCAACATCAAAAACCAAATTACACTTTTAACAAACATTCACATGAACGATTTTCTTTTGGGGTCTTCTAGTATTCTGTCTCAAGCCGATAAACTTATTTTCAGAAATTTCTGTTTGATGTTTTATTGTATTCTTTATTGCAGTCCAGTAAATACATATAAATGCACTCACTTAATTCTTAGTAAATATTGCAAACATTGATTTTGAAAAAATTGACTTAGTTCCTTTCTCCACCTGATGATAGGTGTATTACTGTTTAATGTGTTTATTTGCTTAAAAATGTAGTTTTTGTTACAATACTGATGTTCAGCATCTTGAATAACATAGATACAATCATAAACAACACAGCATGAAAATGCACATTGACATTTGTAGAATATTGAAACATTTTGGAGAAGTAGTTTGCAAATTTCGGTACTTGATTCATTCAACTGTACCTAAAGAATGTTTTATGAAATCACTGGCCACTACAATAGATCTTCATAAAATTTTTGTGCATCTTCCTCATGTACATATTTCACCAGCTTTTGCATGACCTCCATTTTCTTTTTCTGAATGGGCACTTTGAGTTGTGGATAAGCTGGCTCCAGGTCCATGTGAAAATTTGAATGCGTTTTCAGCAAACAGAATGTACGTGTCAGACAACTATTGATAAACGGACGTGTTCTTATTATTCCAGGCTCAGCAGTCTCGTAAATAAATTCCTTATAACGGGAAATTGCAAATGATTATTTCTTGGAAATCCTTACTTGCTGTTTCCATAGAAATTACATTCTTTTTGTAAAATTGTGGCCACCACTTGTCAAAATTCATAATGCTTTCTGTCTGTACCATAGTCACAGTTATTCCTGTAATACTATTAGCTATCAGCTCCACATATTCTTTGGGAGTATAAACTCTATCACATTTTGAGATTTTTCTTTTAAGTACACCAAACACTCAATCACATGGAAGGAATGAATGACCTCTCTCTGGAAATTGATGAACAACCTTATTTATTTTTCTCAGCTGTGTCAAAGCTAGGATTAGGGTGTGATTTTTGTTTTGCCCTGGGGCTCTATCAGAGAAGAAGTGTAGTTCTGTAATATTTTCTGGCAAAGTAGTCTTGATATAATCATATAAAAAGGAACATACTTCATTGGCCCCCTTCTTTCCCTCACCTTCATGATACAGATACACAATACAATGCCTGGATTTGATATTATAAATGCTAAAACTGTTTACCCATAACTGTCTAAGGTAAAATGTTTCTTGTACAGGGATGTTTGGTAAAGCCAAATTCTGCATAAAGTCAAAAACCAATCCAGCAATATGGTGGTCTCTTATTTTGTTCCACTTGCTTTATGGCAGTATAAAATCTCTTATTTCTACGCTTATGTATATCAAGATCAATTAGCACTGCCCTCTTGCTACTGTCAGTAATATGAGGGCTCTTTATTTTGGCTTCTAGTTCCTCACATTTGCTACAAACATAAATTTGTGGGCGGCCGAAAGCATAATTAGCACTTTCCGAGAAGTACTTTCTGTAAAAATCATACTTAGCATCAAACTCTGGATATTTCTGCCGGAAAAGATCATGCATAATTTTGATATTCAAACGTGTGTCCAAGTATTTTATTTCTTTGCCAGCATAGTGGTTTGTCCTAAGGGGAAACGAATGGATATGATCATGTATTGCATTCAATATATTTTCTGTAGTTTTGATGGTGCACTCATTTTTACACCTTTATCCCTTGGAATTTGTCCTTTAATAACAGGACTTGATATGTGAAACACTCGCTTCTGTGATAATGCATAAAGATTAAGAAATGCTTGCTTGCAAACGCCTGTGCATCTACCTTCTACAACAACAAAATAATCAAAAGAATGCTGTCGCTTGTTACCTGTAGGTTCGTGTTGCTGTTTCCTTGGTTACCTTTAATTCACCTCTTTAACAACAATTAGCCCTTGTAAGTGTATATCTTGAGCATTTTTATCTTCTATGTTAAGAAAATCTGACAGAATGTTCAGGCATTACGTATCAATACGGTGGAAGCACTCCATCCGACACCTGGAAACAGTATTGAATTACCTTAGTATCAGTAATAAACCTCTCTGTAAAATATAAAAGTAATGCATTGCACATTTCATGCTGCAATAGTTATTGTCTTATTTACTTACTTGCAATCTGCTCCGACACTTTTCCCAGGTACAGGATTGCCCTGATAGTTCAAGTAAGGTAGTCATGCACTCTTGATTGTTTTATTTTTTCCTTTAGTGCTGCTCCTCGTTTCTCTTTCTTTTTGGTGACATTATTCCTTCACAACAAGTTTCTGACTAAACACTTGCAGTCTCAAATGCAGAGAAACAAGAATGATTACATAGATGTAATATTCCACCCATTGTCGAAGCACATTCTTGATGCAACAGGGGTGCCTCGCTTGCCATTCACATCAAAGAAATGAGGAGAAACGAATTAAGTCACTGACATAGTTCCTTTCTCCTTCTGATGAATGCACAGAGATTCATTTTTCTCCGCTAAGCAGTCATTGGACATAGTTCCTTTCAACACAGGGCAATGTATTTCAGTCTAATTAAAGTGAATGCACGAAAAAATGAAAAATTGAAAAAGATGACTTAGTTCCTTTCTTCACTGACCGATTCAATTATATAAGGTGCATGTACAGTGCTAACATGTTAATCTATGTAACTTGTTCATATGGTCAATATATTTCTGCAATTGAGTTGATCTTTGTGTGTAGAATGTTCCTGTGCTATTTCCTATGATCCTTAAGAATCCATGCTCTATGTAAAAGTTAGCAGAGGCTTATAATTGTAAAGTTATTTTAAGACAAACTCTTTCTCCGAAGCAATAACACACAAATATAGTATCCAAAGTTCATGCAGTTCTTGTCTTCATGCAACTAGAAATTCTACAACATATAAGACAACACAACACGAGAGAGTAACAGCTGCAAAATAATGAGTGATTCTGAAAAATATATCCCTCAGAAAACTAGAATTCGGCATGCATAAGAATGAAAAACATACAAAAAATATCATAAAATTAGATAGACACAACCCAAAACACAATCATATTATTAATAGTTTAACTCATAGGCTGGACAAAAGAATACAATCATGTACTTCACATTGCAAAATATAATGGTTTCAGTGCAGCATTACTCAAACAGAAAACAGATAAATTAAATTTTATACTTTCCCCAATCTATTCACAACATGAACTTTGGCCTTATGTATCAGTGAGTTTGTGTGGTGTATTTTTATAATTTGGACATCAGACCGCAAACAAGTGTCCCATTGTGTTACTGAATTTCATTGGTCAGAGGTTTATGTAGTATAGTCCAGAAAACAAATTCCTAAAGTGAAGCAAAGTACTTAATTAAACTATAACAATTTGTCTCTCAATATAATGAAAACATGTTTTTGATGGTGAGTGAGTGAGTGAGTGAGTGAGTGAGTGAGTGAGTGAGTGAGTGAGTAGGGTTTAAGGGCCCGTCGACAGCTAGGTCATTAGAGCCCCTTGATTGATGGTAAAATACTCTTATTTTACAAACTGTGACACAAGCATTAAAAAAAACCCTGTGTAATACACTGCTTCCATTTCAATGATTTTGTTGGGTTAGAAGTTCTCTCTTAATCATTTTGAATTAGATTCAACTAATATTGTCCATTTTCACAATGCTCCTCTTGTATCAGCTAAAATAGTGGTGCTGTTTTTATGTATCACGAATGTGATGGTAATGAGCTTTTGACTCTTTCGTAATCTCGGGTCGTGGTACCGGATGGAATGAACATACACTCGGATTTAACTTTGGTGAAATATTTTATTCGCACCTTCTTGTTCACAGTATTTAAATCGTATTACAGTAGTAAGTCTTTTATTTCAGTGGATAGACTTCCCTAGCATCGCCGAAATTTAATGTCTGAAAATTTAGCGATATTTCGCTAAAAGTGTTTTCTATCACTTTACACTTCGTTTATTTTACGTCCTTTTATTTACTCACGCACTTTGTATTAACTTATTTAAGTTAGCTAATGTCTTACTTATTTTACACAAATTAATGGTCTTTAAAAACTTAATAAATTTACTTTCACTATTTTATGACAGGCACACATAAAATATGCCCATCTATGCCAAACAATAGACGCTAATGACTAGACAATTGGCGACGCATTACACTTCTTTTCGTGTACATCCGCGTATACGTTCATCAAATAGTTCCCGCATTGTTAGGGAAGCGATCCTTAGCCATTCTCCCTTCGCTTTCAATACTGAACACACATAATTCTTTTATTTATACATACTATATAATAAAATTAAATATGGAAATATTTATGACATCTTTAAACAAACTTAATTGCTTGTAACAATGAACATTAGTAACACATTTTCGTCATTTAACCAACTCATACCAACATCAAAAACAAATTACACTCTTAACAAATATTCACATAAACGATTTTCTTTTGGGGTCTTTTAATATTCTGTCTCAATAGAAAGAGGTTTCTCAAAGAGCAATTGAAATTTTGCCTCATTATAATATTGACAATATTTGCTTGCTTACTTGCTTATTCCTGGGCATCATGGTCTTCTGAGAACTTTAGAGCCTCCTTCGTAACAGCAATCCAATCATTTCTATCTTCTGCTTTTCTCCTCCATCCCTTAAGTTTAGCCTTCTCAATTCTTCTTCTACTTCATCGATCCACTTTATTCTTGGTCATCCCTTCCTTTTCATTCCAACTATTTTCCCTTTAAAAATCTTTTTCACCAATCTATCTTATTCATCCTTATAATATGCTCTATCCACTCTAATATCTTTCTCTTAATGTTCGCAACTAAATCCAGATCTTTATAACGCATTCTTAATTCATTTATTCTAACTCTCCATATATTGTTTTGTACAACTTGCTGACATATTTTACGGAAGATCTTCCTTTCCCAAGTTTTCAATTTCAGAGCATCTCCAAATAGACTACGTTTCACTTCCATAACTTAATACTGGTTTTATCGTGGTTTTATAAATTCTTAGTTTTTCTCTTACTTGCTGCTTTTGATTTAAAAATATACTGTAATCCATAATAACTTCTAATTTCTGCAGTTATTCTTGATTTTATTTCCCCTCCTACCTCATTTTTTGTTGTTGTTAAGGCCCCTAAAATGTTTAAAATATTCATAAAAAAGCCATTGGAGCAGGGAACAATGCATCATGCTGAATGGTGTATATGTTCACCACAGAGACCTTTTTCCTGGAAGACATAAGATACAAGGTGTTACTACCAGCAACAAGAACTTTTATCAAAGCAACAACTAGGAGAAAGCAAAAGGAAAGGTAGATAGATACCGACTTCTTCATAATAAATGCCATGGTGAACTGGAAGTGGACCAACAGCAACCAAAGACAGGCACACAATCATAGGGCTTGCAATTCATGGATACTTCAAATCTGTAGAGGATAAATACCACCAACCAAACAACCAATGTGTGTGTAAAATATGTATCCACTTCAACAAATGCAATAAAAGTACACAGACTCTGAATGAACTTATAAAAACTACAGCATAGACATTGGATGCTCTTTCAAGTGCACCTTTTACTTGTTATAAATATTTAAAATTATTAACTCCATCAAATTCCCTCCCATGAATCTTAACCTTTCTTGCTGCCATTCCCTTTCCATTAATCCTCATATTAATTTGTTTTTGTTACATTTCTCTTTAATCTACTTTTGTTGTGGTTTCTTTCAGTTGCATAGTTACTTCTTCAGTTGCTCCCACCCATCGTATAAGTATCAATACATCGTCCAGATATGCTATATATTGCCTTGACCTATTGTAAATTGTTCCATATGGGTTAAATATGATATTTCTTACTACTTTCTGCAATACAACATTGAACAATAATGCTGATAGGGAATCTCCTTGCCTTAAGCCTTTTACTACTTTAAAGGCTACTCATGAATACCCTTGAATTTTAACTTTATACATCATATTTTAATTAGTCATATTAATGTAAAGGGGATGCCATACTCTTAATGTTTCATACAGATACTCTCTTTACTGAATCATATGACTGCGTAAAATCAATGAATAATAAATGTTGTTAGTTAATGCTGGATTTCTGACAATGAAGTCATTAATCCTCTTGTTCTCCAATATTTTTCACTGATGATATTGAAGAGAGCAATAGCAGTAATAGTAACCGCTTTTTAGAGAGCACCATATTTTTATGTTTTGGCGGTCACATCGCTCTCTCACAACCCCCAGAATGTCTGGAGGACCACACCTGTCATTGGTTTACAGGTCTCACCTACCTGACTGGGAGAATTAACAAAATAAATTCACCAACCATATCCTCTGATCACCAATCAGAGGACGTATTACATGCCATGACAGGTCAGCATGTTAGGGGTTAAGATTTTATAGAGAAATTAGAGAAATGGAGAGGTTGGAAAAATAAACTCCCTAGCCCTCGGGAACCCTAATAGCATCGAGGTCGGAAGAGAACAAGAGATGACCAAGGTAAGGTCAGATAGAAAAGTTACAGTGAGGAGCAAAACACCAGTAAGTGGAAGTAATGTTCTGCTCAGCTTGGGTACCTTGTGGTTGCTATTCACATACCCCCTAGATGGAGACCCCTGAGCATCAGTAAATGACGCTGCAAAGACCTACAATTTATTTTGCCAGTGTTAACATTAAATTAGGGTGAACCTTTCAAAATATTTTATTTAAATGCTTCATACTGAGACAGAATATTGACTAATAGAAGATTGTCCATGTAAATATTTTTGTGAGAGTGTGTAAATTTCTAATTCTTTTAATTTGGGTGTATCAGGGACTTATTTCTTTTGATAATACTCAAAATAGACAATGTCTTCTCAACTGTTTGAGTTCGACCAATGAGAACTGTTGCGCGGATGAATACACAAGAATGGCGGTGTTGCGTCATAGGGACGCTCAGAAACTACTTTCATTAGCGTCTGTGACTTCAAAGTGTAAGGACGTATAAGTGTTGATGGCGTGTGAATATGTGAATTACACCAAAACTTTTAAACAGCATGGACGCTATCCAATTTTAAAAGTTATTAACTAGCTGTAACTGTAACGTAAAGTGTACATATAACGAATAAATGTGTTTCTAATAAAAGTACGTTGATTTATGCATTCCATTCTACGACCACCTCCCCTGAAGATAAAAGTGGCGTCTGCTCTAACAAACTTTCCACCTTTTAGCAAAAACAGTGCTCCATTTGCTGCTAAATTCACGCTAATATGTGTTAACAACCATCTTTTAATAAATCCCCGCCACAAATGGCCTGCCCAACGTGGAGCGCGAATTTAGAATGGAATGCAAAATTACGAGAATAAAGTGCTAATATCAAAAGGACGCTATCTCATCGTACAGGAAAAAGACGCCATTAGACCATCGTCTGATATCAACAAAACATCGATACACGGAGAATCAACGTGGGAAAAACACCGGAGATCATCTAGCGAAGCCAACTACCCAGGAGACGTAAATAACCGGACGAAGAACCAGCAGAAAAGAAAGTAGGATCAAAACTTTTTATTTTTTTTTTACGTACATTTGATTTCCATGTTATTGAGAAACGGCAAAACAACAGGACTTTCAACATTAAGTGAATTAGATAAAGGAATTGAAATGTCGCGAAAAGAGATAGAAATAGGAGTGGGGGAAGGGGCAGATAGGCCTAGTTATCAGGAAGGATTAGAAGGTGAGAAACAGGCGGAGATAAGCAAAGACCAAAGGTTAATGATGATGATGTTTGAAAGACTAGAACAGAAAATGGAACAGAATAAGGTAGAATTAAAACATGACATAGAGCAAAGTTTAAGTCAGAGTATAGGTCAGAAACTGGAACAAAACAAGGTAGAATTAGGTCAAAAAATGGAGCAAAATAATGCAGAATTAAAACAGGATATAGAACAAAGTTTAGGTCAGAAAATGGAGGAAGTGAGAAAAGACTTAGAACAGAAAATGGAATTAGGTAGACAGAACCTAGAACAGAAAATAGAATTAGGAAGACAGGAGTGTAAAGAAAATATGAAAATAATGGAAACTAATTTAAAATTAGTTCACAAAAACTTAAATGAAACAAAGGAAGCCTTAGAAGCTAGGATAGAAATGGTAGGAGATAGAATGGGAAAGATAGAATCAGAGATGAAAGAGAATAAAATAGTGTTGGAAGAAGAAATTGCTAAATGTAGGGATGAAATAACAGAATGTAATACAAGTGTAGACTGTAAAATAACAAATGTAAAAGCAGAAATAACTGAGGAATTGAGGAAAGAGATTGAGGTAGTAAAGAAAGATGTTATTAATGAAACTGTAGAACAAATTGTAATTCCTAAAATTAAGACAATGAATGATGTGATGCTTTCACAACAGGATGCTATAAATGATATGAAACAAAGCCACTTAGAAATAAAGAATGATTTAAAATCAATTTGTGAAGAAATGAAAAAAGGGAAAGAAAATTTGGCTAATGTAAATGATGTTGTGAAGGCATTACAAAGACAAGATGATTTAGATGTAAGTAATGTGCAAGATGAGAGTTACTTGAGTAATGTACAAAATGTTGACTCACCATATAGAGAAAGAGGTTCACAACCAAACAATGACACAACACATAACACATGTTACACCAACAGCATATTACATGAAATCACACCACCTACATTTGACGAGGAGAAGGGAGACGATCCAAAACTCTTTGTTAAAGAGATGGAAGAATACTTTAAAGTGAAAAGGATACCAAACGAGCTTAGGATGATGATAGTTAAGAAAAGCTTAAAAAACAAGGCATTAGAATGGCTCAGGTTAACACTAGCTGGTCACGAGTCTTATAGCTCATTCAGAAATTTATTCCTATCAAGATATTGGGGCCCAGCTAAACAAAACCAAACTAGGGTAGAGCTAGCGACAGGTAGATACGATCCAGCCAAAGGGTTGTCATTAGTCGACTATTTTATGAAAGTAGCCAACAAAGGAAAGCTATTAGACCCCAACTTGTCGGAAGCTGAACTAATTACCAGCATAACAAGACATTTCCCAGACACAGTGAGAACAGGATTAATTGTTGCGAGGCCAGTAGATTTTGCAGATATGATAGAACTGCTGACAGCCTTCGAAACACAAAATGGTCGGCCTAATGAGCATAGACATAGGAACGGTCACCCAAACTCACCCATCCTAAACCGGAACACAGCTACGAACAACCAGAGCGAAGGAGAACATACAAATACTAGGAGTACCCATGAAAGGGGGAGAGGGGCACACCATTTCCCACAACCACATAATCATGGCGAAAGGATGGAGGCCACAAGACAGCGGTACCACGACACGATACCGAGGGGTGAATCGAGGTACAGAACGCATAGATATGATCGTGGAAGACCAGGAGACCGTACCCATCAAGTGAATCATATACGATTCTGTAGGGAATACATGAACAGCCATAGGCCGTCGTACAATAGGGGTTCACGTCAAAGGGGCAGAAACCAAGGGAACATCGACAACATAAGACAACAGGAACAGAATGAAAATGTGCCGGATAGGACCGATACTGCACAGAATACAGAAACTACGATCACCTCCAACGTCCAGGAAAACTAAGTACAAGTCAACTTTGTGTCCCGGAAGTTGACCTGTGTGGCAGTAGGGGCGATATTGACCAATGTAACGTAGGTACCTTGAGAAGACAGGCGAGTGAAAGAAAGGAAATAACCAATCCACCAATGATTAGGCTGAAAGTATGGGGTATCGAATTGCCAGCAATGATAGATACAGGAGCCAGCACATCAGTATGTGACGAACAGCTGTTCCAGGAACTGATAACTAAAAGAAATGCTGAATTCTTGCCTGTGTGTGGAGTATATTGCAGCACAGCAATTGGCAAGAAGAAGGAACATGTTAAATACCAGGTAAGGCTGGTAATTGAAATCGGAAGTTGGAAGTTCGATTTTATTGCCCTAGTAATACCAAGATTAACAGCTACCCTAATCATTGGCAGTGATTTGCTTAACCTTTGGAGGTCGGTAATTAACTATGACCTACATGAATTTATCATTAAGGAAGGAGCCACAGAATGCACTGCGAAGTTCCTGGAGGAAGAAACATGCCAGGAGGAACCAGACCAGACAGGGATCCATCCGGATGAACAATTCTTTGTGGAGAACATCAATGTCCACGAGAATAGGTTGGTAGACCTAAGGGTACATAAGAAGAAAACAGGTTGGACGAGCGATGAAGAAACTAACGTTTGCAGCCATTGGATCTGCACAGAAGACGAGTATGTCGCCTGGGACAACTACCAACCTGAACCACTACCAACAGATGCAGAAGAATCGATGTTACAGCTAATCGATGAGAAGGTCTGGGGGGCACATGGCATCTCTGAAGAGGAAAGAAGCCAACTTAGGAAAATATTGGTTAAAAACAGAAAAGTTTTCGATAAAAAGCCAGGTACGTGTAACAAGTACGTACATACTTTCACAGTAACAGATATAACCCCCTATTCACACAAATCCAGGCCCATCCCCAACTCCATTAGGGAGGAAGCTGACAGAGTAATCCAGAAAATGTTAGCGGACGGAATAATAGAGCCGTCGGACTCATGTTATGTGAATCCAGTAGTATGGGTCCATAAGAAAGGGGGAAAATTGAGGATGACCATAGACGCAAGGAAGATAAATACACATACCTTGCCGGATCACTACAGGCCTGAGGGGGTAGACCAACTAATATTGAAATTGAAAGGAGGTCAACATTTCACAAGTCTCGACTTGACAGCATCGTTCTGGCAAATTCCTCTTCATCCAGATGTCAGGAAATATACCTGTTTCTTGCACAAAGGAAAGGTATACCATTTTTCAAAATGTGCCTTTGGACTATCGACCAGTAGCAGTGCACTACTGAGAGCTCTGGACAAAGTTTTTGGAGATACCATCGAGACTTTTGTGACGCAATATGTAGACGACTTTTTAATATACAGTGAGAATCCCGAGTCGCACTTACATCACATAGATTATGTATTATCCAGGTTCCAGGAAAGCAACATGACCCTAAATTTAGAAAAGTGTGAGTTTTTCGTCAAAGAGGCTGAATTTCTGGGCCACATCATAACACCTGATGGTATACAACCTAATCCGGAGAGGGTCAAGGCCATAGAGCATATACCACCCCCACGTAACTTAAAACAGTTGAGGAGGTTTCTGGGCATTTTACAGTACCAGTCGAAATTCGTGGTCAACTACGCTAAGGAATTGGTACCCCTTAGAGCACTGTTGAAAAAAGATACTAAGTGGGAATGGAATGTTGAACACCAGGTGGCCTTTGAGAATATCAAAGAACTTTTCAAGCATAGTATTCTCCTGGAACGACCGGATCCGAATTCACCTTTTCTAGTATACACTGATGCTAGTGCGCACTCATATGGAGCAATATTAGCACAGGAAGATGCAGATGGCAACAAACATGTGATTGCCACAGCTTCTAGATTTTTAAACAAAATAGAAGCCAATGCCTGCATAACCGAACTGGAAATAGGTGCAATCCATTTTGCGTTGCAGAAGTTCAGACAATATATATATCTTTATAAGATAATTATATATACAGATCACGTAAGCCTGTCCTTCATTCAAAAATGCAAGCTGACCAACTCCAAAATCTCAAGGTACATACATGAGATAATGTCATACGACATAGAGGTCAAACATATCCCGGGGAAGGAGAACATCTTCAGTGACTTATTGTCAAGATTGAGGTCGGAGAGTCACATACCCGAGACGGTATACAGTCCGCACCATGAGATCAAAATTATGCAGATAAGTAGCAAAGAAAACAACGAGATCTTGCAAGACTTCAAGAACATAGCAAAGCTACAACAAGAAGACCCTGAATTGAAGAAGCTATTCGACAAGGCTCCAGACATAATACCAAGATTGGATGCCAAGATAGGCAAATTTAGGAACATCCTATTTAAATTGCATGGTCGCGACATAAAGAAATGGAAAATGATGGTACCAAATTCCTTACAGGACAGGGTCATTTTAGCATTCCACCACTCGATGCTTCACTCCGGTACTGAGAGGACAATGCTTGCCATCGAGGAGGTATTGTACATTAAACATCTTGGCAAGAAGGTCAGGAAGTTAATTTCCTCATGCGACCTATGCCAAAAGGCCAAGCCAATTAATATAAAGTACGATGTCATCCCACAATCCATCGTGAGGAACGAGAAAAATGCATTGGTGTGTATTGACGAGCATGGAGAGCTGCCAAGGGGTAAAGATGGAAACAGATACATATTTGTCATGTTTGATGTTTTCACAAAATTCACCAAAATATACCCCATCAAGAACATCAAAAGCAGAACATGCCTAGATAAAATCGTCAAGGACTACATCCCAAAATATGGGAGAATAAAATGTATTTTATCGGACAATGTGACCATGCATAAGAGCAAGTTGTTTCAGAACACCTTAGAAACATTAGGAGTAAAATTGTACTATTCCTCAGCATATTACCCCCAGGGAAACCCGACCGAGAGAATCATGAGGGATATTAGTATTTATTTTCGTTTGCTCTGCCACAGAGACCACACTTCCTGGACGGAAAAATGCGGATATATAGAGGAGGTGATTAACCATTCAGTGAACCCCACGACCAAGTTCGCACCTATCGAGCTAATGACCAACACGAAACCAAGAAAATTAGCAATTGACATTGACACTACCATGGCTGCCCAAAGAGAATTATCAGAGAAAGAAAAATGTCAATTGGCATTCAGAAGATTACAACAGAAGGCTGAAAAAGGGAGGAACAAGGTGAAAAGATTCGTCAGGAAATGGTCCCCACAAATTGGAGAAAAGGTGCTCTTAAAAAGCCACAAAGCATCCAAGGCATCTGAAAAAAGATCTGGAAAGATGGAGCTATTGTATACTGGACCACTGGTCATAACAAAACAGCTGGGTGACCACACGTATGAGCTACAGAATACAAATGGCAAGTTGGTAGGAAGATACCACAAAAATAAATTGAAGCCATACAAAGAAAGAACCAAATAGCCTTTGTCAACAAATGTGTAAGGCAGGAGTAGTAGAGATGAAAGAAGATAACAATTTTTAATGGGTTACTTATAGAAAATTATATTCAAAATAGGATTACAACAAGGAAGAAAATCAACATAGTCATTGGCTAGATCGACCACAAAGAGCATTGTCAACAAAGACAGATGAGGACACTGATTGTCATTAAATAAATGAATCATAGCGACGGAAGATAATATGTTTTTGACATAAGGATGTCAGGGACAAAAGTAAAAATGAATCAATTATGATGAAAAAGATATAATATTTCGACACAAAGATGTCGAGAGTAAATTGAGAAGAAAAATAATACAATTACAGAATAATTGTAAGTATAGAAGTTTTCTCTTATAGGAATAAGAGACAAAGAAATGACAATTAGTGAAATGAGGAAAACCATAATCAGAAAAACAATGCTCATGAATTAAGATGAATATAGCCAATGTTAAGCTCGAAGAAATGCTGAACCAAACAACAATGAATAATAACCCAATCAAGAAAATTAGTACCATTAGTAACATCAGGGTTTAAGAACCAACTACCTGCCTATACATAAGCTTATAAGACAATGAAGGCAAAGAACTGAATAAAATATTGCCATAAACATGATCATAATCATTAGCTCAAAATTTGTATCCTGTTTTTCTCTCCCCATAGCAAAGAATACAAGTCAAAAGCCACATGAAACACTTAAATTATATTTGTGTCAATGTCAAATGTACAATAACTGAGTATGTGTTGTATAATAACTGAATATGTATTGTGTGATAACTGGATATATTGTACAATAACAGAATATATTGAGTAATAACTAAATGCTTTATGCCAAAACTGAATGTGTATTGTGTAATAACTGAATATGTATTGCATAATAACAGAACATATGTATTATGATAGCAGGATATATTGTACAATAACAGAATATGTTGAGTAATAACTAAATGCTTTATGCCAAAACTGAACATATATTGTGTAATGATTGGACATGTTGTGTAGTAATCAAATGTGTTGTACAATAACTGAATATGTATTGTATAATGACTGAAGGTGTATTGTATAATAACAACATATGTGATATGATAACTGGGTATATTGTACAAGGACTGAATATGTATTGCATAATAATTGGACATATTGTGTAATAACTAAATATGTATTGTATAATAACCGAATGCATTGTGTAGTAACCGAATATGTGAAACTTATAAAGACATGTTGTATTATGTCAAAACAAAGGACAAAGACAAACAGTGAAGAAGACTGTAAAAAAAAAAAAAAAAAAAAAAAAAAAAAAAAAAAAAAAAAAAATATATATATATACTGTACAAAGTGATTGAATCATAAAAGTAGGGAGAAGTGTTGTATTGTGTTTCAAGATTGTAAATAAGGTGACAATTTGAAAAACAAAACAAGGGGCATATGAGACAGAATATTGACTAATAGAAGATTGTCCATGTAAATATTTTTGTGAGAGTGTGTAAATTTCTAATTCTTTTAATTTGGGTGTATCAGGGACTTATTTCTTTTGATAATACTCAAAATAGACAATGTCTTCTCAACTGTTTGAGTTCGACCAATGAGAACTGTTGCGCGGATGAATACACAAGAATGGCGGTGTTGCGTCATAGGGACGCTCAGAAACTACTTTCATTAGCGTCTGTGACTTCAAAGTGTAAGGACGTATAAGTGTTGATGGCGTGTGAATATGTGAATTACACCAAAACTTGTAAACAGCATGGACGCTATCCAATTTTAAAAGTTATTAACTAGCTGTAACTGTAACGTAAAGTGTACATATAACGAATAAATGTGTTTCTAATAAAAGTACGTTGATTTATGCATTCCATTCTACGACCACCTCCCCTGAAGATAAAAGTGGCGTCTGCTCTAACAAACTTTCCACCTTTTAGCAAAAACAGTGCTCCATTTGCTGCTAAATTCACGCTAATATGTGTTAACAACCATCTTTTAATGAATCCCCGCCACAATACTATGGTAAAATTATTATTCAACTGACTGGAAGTGTCATAGCCTGCATATGTTTTTTAGTCAAGTTCATTTTTGGATGAACATAAAATCTTTGTTTGATTTACTCATTTAAACTATGTGGCAATCAACTTGCAAAACATTAGAAACCAGTTATCAACTAGAAACAAATTTAATTTGTTTTTAAAAACATGAAAAATTCTTGGTATTGCCCTTGTACAATCATGCCCATTAAAAGCTAGGCCACTATGAGTGAACATATTGAAGATCTTTGCTGTTCCTGCTGTATCAACTTTGAGTTACATAATGACAATGTTCTCAATGTAATAAAGATGCAATACAATGAAAATATAATTTTTATATTGTTATTCGCATTCATGTTTTGAATTGAGAATAACAACTTGCCATGGAGATTAATAGGTAAAGCTGATGTTTTAGTTCCCCCCCCCTTTTTTTTTTAAATTAAGGGCCATGATGGTACAAACACGAATTACTTTGCCCCTTCATGGGAACAGTTGCTTTTATTCTATTAATTTTAAGCCAGTTTTCAACATTAAGCATGTTGGTTTTGATGCCTTAAATGCAAGACACTAATAAGCTCTAAACCATTTAAGATACATGACAGAGTTGTCCTGAAGCCAAATGCAAGTGAGCAGATAATGCATTCTATTACCAAATTCTGAACTGTATTAATGTTTCAGCATTCATTTTTTTCCAATTTAATTTTGTTTAATTTTTGTGTGCTTGATACTATCTTAATTGCTGAAGGACAGTACATACCACAATGAAAATTAAAGCACATCTTTAACTTGTGTTGTTTAAAACAATAAATGTAACTACTATTTATTTATGCCAACAAACTTACTGTTGGTTCTTTTTAAACACACAAGCCGTGTGTGGGCAAAGTTTAAGAGGTAGAACTGGAACTTAAAAATTCAATGCCACAACTGGGATTTGAACCACAGACCTTATTTTTTCTGGTTTACCAGAAAAAATACGAACTAACTTGAGAATTTAATGCCATTCTGGCAGTTTGTCACAATAGCTCAGTGGTTAGAGCGTCCGCCCGGCAAGCGGAAGGTCTGTGGTTCAAATCCCAGTTGTGGCATTGAATTTTTAAGTTCCAGTTCTACCTCTTAAATGTAACTACCTTAAATTCATAAAATTTCTCCAGTATATTTCTCATATATATAAACCAAAAATGACTTTGTTGAGGCACAGTCATGCAAAAACTATTGAACCTATTGATATGGGACTTGGCTATTTGTGTTTTGGATTCCATGGACCCTCTGTCATTGCCAAGTTATTTTGTTACAAATGCTGTTCTTCCTCTAATTTCTAAACTAGTTTTCATAACCCTTTCGGCACTCATTCCAACGACTAACCTAGCACTAATACAAACTAAGCGAACAACTCCACTAAATGACAGATATACCACTATATATATAAAAGAAAAATGACTTTTCTTTGAGGTGCAATCACACAAAAACTAGTGAATGTATCAATATGGGATCATGAACATTTGAAGCAGAAACATTCCTGGATGGTTTTAGGCTACTTATCTTTTGGATTCCATAGACCATTTGTCACTGCTAAGTTATTTTGCTACATATGCTGCTCTTCCTTCAATTCCTGGCCATCCATTCAAAGCCAAATGTTGAGAGTTCAAATCCACTATATTGATATATATAAAATGAAAAAATGCAAAAGCTATTCGAAGTATAAACGTTCGTAGACAGTTCAAGGCAACTTATTTTTTGCATTCCTTGGACCCTTTGTCATTGACAATTTATTTTGCTACATATGCTGTTCTTCTAATTTAGAATTCCTGGGCATCTATTCAAAGCCAAACGTTGCGAGTTCGAATCCCAGCAACTGCAGTCAAATGTGCCTGTGGTAAAGGGAGAGGACAGCCCAAGTAAAATAATCGTAATGGCATGCCTGGAAGCTGATGGGGTTACATAGTCATTGATTTACAGGTTAAAATTAACACCCAGTGAAACGGGCGGGTGATGGCTAGTTTATCAATATATGAATCGGTCGGCGGAGAAAGGAATAAGTCAATTTTTTTAACTTTTCAGGAGAGACAAAAAACTGTTTAGCCGATAAACTTATTTTCAGAAATTTCTGTTTGATGCTTTATTGTATTCTTTATTGCAGTCCAGTAAATACATATAAATGCACTCACTTAATTCTTAGTAAATATTGCAAACATTGATTTTGAAAAAAATTGACTTAGTTCCTTTCTCCACTCAACGAAAGGTTTACCACCGTTTAATGCGTTTATTT
This sequence comes from Tenodera sinensis, assembly GCA_030765045.1. NCBI lineage: Eukaryota > Metazoa > Arthropoda > Insecta > Mantodea > Mantidae > Tenodera > Tenodera sinensis. Next base: position 37,955,249 of record CM060973.1, read on the forward strand.
GCTCAAAAATGTAGTTTTTGTTACAATATTGATGTTCAGCATCTTGAATAACAAAAATACAATCATAAACAACACAACATGAAAAAGCACATTAACATTTGTAGTACATTTAAACATTTTGGAGAAGTAATTTGCAAATTACGGTACCTGATTCATTCAACTGTACCTAAAGAATGTTTTATGAAATCACTGGTCACTGTAATAGATCTTCATAACATTTTTGTGCATCTTCCTCATGTACATATTTCACCAGCTTTTGTATGTCCTCAGTTTTCTTTTTCTGAATGGAGACTTCGAGCTGTGGATAAGCTGGCTCCAGGTCCATGTGAAAATTTGAACGCGTTTTCAGCAAACAAAATGTATGTGTCAGACAACTATTGATAAACGGACGTGTTCTTATTATTCCAGGCTTAGCAGTCTCGTAAATAAATTCCTTATACTGGGATATTGCAAATCATTCTTTCTTGAATGCTTACTTGCTGTTTTCATAGAAATCACATTCTTTTTGTAGAATTGTGGCCACCACTTGTCAAAATTCATAATGCTTTCTGTCTGTACCATAGTCACAGTTATTCCTGTAATACTATTAGCTATCAGTTCCACATATTCTTTGGGAGTATAAACTATCACATTGAGATTTTTCTTTTAAGTACACCAAACACTCGATCACATGGAAGGAATGATTGACCCCTCTCTGGAAATCGATGAACGATCTTATTCATTTTTTTCAGCTGTGTCAATGCTAAGCACATTTGGATTAGAGTATGATTTTTGTTTTGTCCCGGGGCTCCATCAAAGAAGTGTAGTTCTGTGATATTTTCTGGCAGAGTAGTCTTGATATTGATATAGTCGTATAAAAAGAAACATACTTCATTGGCCCCCTTCTTTCCCTAACCTTCATTATACAGATACACGACACATACCTGCAGGTTCGTGTTGCCGTTTCCTTGGTCGCCTTTGCTTCACCTCTTTAACATTAGCCCTTGTAGATGTATATCTTGAGAATTTTTATCTTCTATGTTAAGAAAATCTGACAGAATGTTCAGGCGTTGCGTATCATTAATATGGTGGAAGCACTCCATCTGACACCTGAAAACAGTATTGAATTACATTAGTATCAGTAATAAAGCTCTCTGTAAAATATAGAAGTAATGCATTGCACATTTCATGCTGCATTAGTTATTGTCTTATTTACTTACTTGCAATCTGCTCTAACACCTTTCCCAGGTACAGGATTGCCTGATAGTTCAAGTAGGGTAGTTTATGCACTCTTGCATGTTTAATTTTTTTCCTTTTGTGCTGCTCCTCGTTTCTCTTTCTTTTTGGTGACATGATTCCTTCACAACAAGCTTCTGACTAAACACGTGCAGTCTCAAATACAGACAAACAAGAATGATTACATAGACGTAATATGCCACCCATTGTCGAAGCACATTGTTGATGCAACAGGGGTGCCTCGCTTACAGTTCACATCAAAGAAATGAGGAGAAACGAATTAAGTCACTTACAATAGTTCCTTTCTCCTCCTGATGAACGCACAGAGACTCGTTTTTCTCCGCTAAGCAGTCGTTGGACACAGTTCTTTTCAACACAGGAGGATGTATTTCAGTCGAATTAAAGTGAATGCACGAAAAAATGAAAAAGTGAAAAAAATTACTTAGTTCCTTTCTCCACCGACCGATTCATATATATATTATCTGTAGTGGAGCGTCCTCTTCGGAAACCGTTTTGATATTCTACCAATATATCTTCTGCACATTGGACCAGCCTTTTATGAAGCATATTTGTCAAGATTTTATAACATATATTTAAAAGTAAAATTTCTCTATAATTAGCACATGTCAGTTTATCCTTTTTTTTTATGTAAAGGGCATGCAATGTATGTCATTCCAATGGCATTTCTCCTTTCTCCCATAGTATTTCCATAATTTTACAGATTTCACGTACTATTTTATACTCTCCATATTTTAAACTCTGCACTGATAAGTATCTTCTCCTGTACTTTATTGTTTTTAAGTCTAGTATGGTATCAAAAATTTCTTCTTTTATTGGTGGAATCATATCTAACTCTATACTTCCATTTCGCTAAGTGGTTCTCTTCAATAAATAATTCTTCAAGCTACTCCTTCCATGTGTCCATTATTTACTTTTCATTTCCCAAGAGGTTATTTTGCTCTCTAACCATAGATATCCTTGGTTGAAAGCCTGTTGTCATTTGCCTTATAAATGTGTAGAACTTTCTTATTTCCCTATTTTTTTACAGCTTCTTCTAAACATTTTTTGCTCATGATTACTTTTTTATTTCTACATGTTCTCTTTTTCCTTTGTGCTTTGTTTTGTATTTTTTCTCTATTTAATCTCATATTTCTGTTCATTAGCCATTGCCTTGCCTTATTTCTTTCTTTCACCTTTTAAACAATCATCAAATCATTGGCTCCTTTTGTTCTTGGTCTCATATGTAACTTCTTCTTTAGCTATTGCTCTAAAAATGTTCCAGATCTCTTCAGTTACACTCTCTTTATTTCTTCTATAACTGTTGTCAACAAAATATATTTTATTGTCTGTGTATATTTTTATTTAATTTCATTTGTCATTAGGCTTTCCACTTTAAATTTCTTTTGACAATATTGATAATGTTTGATATTATTGTGCACAGTTTTGTAAATTTTAGGCCATAATAACATATGTTAAATAGATTTTCCGGGCTTGTGGGCCGTGGTCGAGTTGGATTACCTTCCTCCGACGTTTTGCTGAAAACTGCATCCAGCATCTTCAGGGTCAACCTCTGTTATTAGCGGCTGCACATAAACTAAAGTTCACTGCAAACTTTAATAACAAACAAAGATGAATATGAGTGTCCTTGGTAACATAAATTTTCACGATCACTCGTTCTTATGAATATCAACATGAGATTATTGATCTCAAAATGCCGGCAAATGGGACGTCTCTGATCCTGGTATAAAGGAGAAAGCTTTCCATGTCTCGGGGTTTCTTCTCCCTCTTATTAGAGCCGGGAGCCAAGTTTTGCTTATCTGCTGTCTCTCTTCTTTTCGATTGTAGGAGTTTTTATGCATAAAAATCTCTATCGCTTCCCGAGTCAAGCGAGCCTGGTAGTGGCTTGTCCTTGAGAGTACCTCCGTGTCTTTGTAATTCACGTCGTGGCCAAACAATAGAGAGTGTTATGCCACCGCTGACTTGTCTGTCTGCCCCAACCGGCTATGTCTTTCATGTTCTTTTAGTCGAGTGCTGATACTCCGCATGGTGGTGCCTATATATACTTGTCCACAGCTACATGGTATTTTGTAAACACCGACTGTGCAGTGTGGATGTCTTTTATCCTTAACGGAGTTAAATAAATCTTTGACTTTCTTTGTTGGCCTATAAATAGTCCTAATGTTGTACTGTTGCAGCAGTCTTCCTATTCGGTCTATTACCTTATTACAAGAGCTCTCCATCCGAGGTAACCGTCAGTCCAAAAAGACCGGAGGAAGCAAACCCTGAGTACCATCTATTTACCATACATCAATAAGGTAACAGACCGAATAGGAAGACTGCTGCAACAGTACAACTTTAGGACTATTTATAGGCCAACAAAGAAAGTCAAAGATTTATTTAACTCCGTTAAGGATAAAAGACATCCACACTGCACAGCCGGTGTTTACAAAATACCATGTAGCTGTGGACAAGTATATATAGGCACCACCATGCGGAGTATCAGTACTCGACTAAAAGAACATGAAAGACATAGCCGGTTGGGGCAGACGGACAAGTCAGCGGTGGCAGAACACTCTCTATTGTTCGGCCACGACGTGAATTACAAAGACACAGAGGTACTCTTAAGGACAAGCCACTACCAGGCTCACTTGACTCGGGAAGCGATAGAGATTTTTATGCATAAAAACTCCTACAATCGAAAAGAAGAGAGACAGCAGATAAGCAAAACTTGGCTCCCGGCTCTAATAAGAGGGAGAAGAAACCCCAAGACACGGAAAGCTTTCTCCTTTATACCAGGATCAGAGACGTCCCATTTGCCGGCATTTTGAGATCAACAATCTCATGTTGGTATTCATGAGAACGAGCGATCGTGAAAATTTATGTTACCAAGGACACTAATAACAAACAAAGATGAATATGAAAGTTTGCAGTGAACTTTAGTTTATGTGCAGCCGCTAATAACAGAGGTTGACCCTGAAGATGCTGGACGCAGTTTTCAGCGAAACGTCGGAGGAAGGTAATCCAACTCAACCACGGCCCACAAGCCCGGAAAATCTACTTAACATAGTTGATAATGCCGGCCGTGAAAGCCTCAGCACTTACATAATAACATACTTTATTTTGCGTATTATGGTAACTTCTAAGTCATAAAAATCCCAGTGCTAGCTAATACCATGGTGATATAAGGATAGATAAGTATTAATGATTACACAGTCCCAGACAAAACATTTTGATTCATTTGAATGTGATATGGGTACATACATATTCAGAGGCAAAGGATGATGGATCTGCAACTTATTTATAACACTCCGTGAAATCATTTTATTTATTTTTTATTGTTATTTTGGAACATTTGCCAGTAGTTCTCCAAGTTTATTTTGGTTGAAGTTATGTTAATTAAAAGTCTAATGTGTTGCATTCCCATGACTTACAAACTCTTATTCTTCTGGTGCTGTCTTTTTACTTTCTCTACTAGTAAGTAGGGGAAGTATTGTATTCCACTCAAAAATTTGATGTCGAGATTTCACTGGAAATATATGTTTTTAGAAAAAGGTCTGTGTGTGTGTGTGTCTGTGTGTCAGTCTGTGGACAGCATAACTCAAAAACGAAAAGTTGGTTAAAAACCAAAGTTGGTATTTACGTTTAATGTCTTTCAAGGATGCGACATTAAGATTTTGAAGAAAATAGCCCCACCTTAAAATACCATTTACATGGAAAATGTTTAGAAAATGTTGCTTTTCTTGAAAATGGCTTGAACGATTTTGATTATGTCATATGTTTGAGATATTTTTATTGCAAATGAAATGTATATCTTGAATTTTCTGGCTATAGCTCCTGTAGTCGTATTTACTCTGGACGACTTTTGCATAACTGGTAAGCCATTAGAGATAGACCAAATCATACTACACAAAAAATGTAGATCTTGCTAAAATACACAATTTATGTCTAAATAAATTTTCTTCTGGGTGAACCAATTCGGAGATATTCCTTGTTATGTGTGAGTTTCAGAAAACTTAACTTTCGTGAAATGGATCATCGTTGTTCATTTTTTTATATGTTAAGTGTGCAAAGACAACAGAATCTCAAAGCTTTAAAACATTTGACTATCGCACAAAGCCTACTGTATTCTAATATTCCCCTTGCACCTACAAGGAAATAAGCAATAAGATAATTTGTACAAATGTTTATCCTAACAAACACAAAGAAGATATAGGAATAAGAGTTTGTAAGAATGGTTAGTACAATAGTAGAGAAAGTCGCATGAGTGCAACACATCAGATTTTTAATAATATGATGCTTTGTATGCGTTGAGTTAAATTCTTTTACTACCCCAGGTCGTGGTACGGGTGAAATGAACGAACACAGGATGTAACTTTACTATATCACTTTTACTCATCAAATATTACACTCGTTACATTTAAATTAACTTTCGTTGCACATGAATATACTTCCTTGATAGTCCATTTGCATTATTAGATATTTTAAATCACATTTACTGTCCACATCTATGCGTGTAACATAATGTGTATTCACTTTCCGGAGACTAGGACGCTATTAAGAAAAAAGTTGGCACCTCTTTAAATAATGCATTTGTATTCATACGTGTATTCGTTTATTTCCCACGAAGCATACTTTAAAACCCTCCTACACACTAAATAGTTCCTGTAATGTTAGGGAAGTGATCTTTATCTATCCTCCCTACAGTTTTAATATTAAATATATATGGTTCTTATATTTATATGTATTACATTTGAACATGTTACTTAACATTTATGACATTTTTAAACAACTCTTTTTTATAACAATTGAGAAAATGGCAATACATTTTCAATACTCAACAAATGCTTACCAACATGAAAAATAAACTATATTTACAACAAATATTTACTCAGGGGTCTCCGTCTAGGGGATATGTGAATGGCAACCACAAGGTACCCAAGCTGAGCATAACATTACTTCCACTTAGTGGTGTTTTGCTCCTCACTGTAGCTTTTCTATCTGACCTTACCTTGGTCATCTCTTGTTCTCTTCCGACACTGATGCTATTAGGGTTCCCGAGGGATAGGGAGTACTTATTTTTCCAACCTCTCCATTTCTCTAAAATATTAACCCCTAACATGTTGACCTGTCATGGCATGTAATACGTCTTCTGATTGGTAATCAGAGGATATGGTCGGTGAATTTATTTTGATAACTCTCCCGGTCAGGTCGGTGAGACCCGTAAATCAATGACAGGTATGGTCCTCCAGACATTCTGGGGGTTGTGACAGAGCGACGTGACCGCCAAAACATAAAAATATGGTGCTCTCTAAAAAGCGGTTACATTTACTGCTAAGTCTCTTCAATATTTATGAAATATGACTCGAGAGGTAAAATGTTCCGGAGTTAAAATAATCCTCCATTCGGATCTCCGGGCAGGGACTACTTCTCGAGAACCAAAATATTATTAACAGAAGATCTAACATCAGACTTCTACAGTGGAATGCGGGTATCTTGCACAAACAAAAAGAGTGGAACTGAATAAAATTGTATTTGACTATAACATAGATATATTTTTCATACAAGAAGCAAATCTAACAAATGACCAACTTAAATACTTCAATTTTACTGGTTTTCTACTACACCTACTATCCAAAAATAGACAGATTAATGGAATATTAGTTGGAGTCAAAAAGGATATTAAATCCTCCTTTGAAATTGTTAAAGAAATGGATAACACAGATAAAAGTGAATTAATAAAGCTAAATTTTTGGGATAAAAAAACACATCTACATTTATACAGTATTTTCAATCCTCCCAGGAATGAACCAGATCTTTCACTTATTGACCAATTAAATAAAACAATCGTAATTGGGGATTTCAATGCTGCCCATTCCAAAAGATGGGGTTATGAAAAAGTGGATTCTACAGGGAAGATAGTGGAAGAATTTTTGAATACCACAACTTTTGAACTGATTTATAAGAAAGAAGATCCCACAACCTTCATACATTACTCTGGAGCAGGCAGTAACTCAGACCTCTTGTTAGCTACAACAGATATCGTTTCAGAAATTAAAAAACAAGTTATAAAAGATGCAAGTTCTGGTCACAGAGCAGTAATTGCTGGTATAAAACTAGAGAATACAAATAACAGTCAAGGTCTCACGAATCTGTATTGGAACTTCAAAAAAGCAGATTAGAACAAATATAAAACTGAACTGGAACATAAATTTTAAGAAGAAACAAACTCACAGCTGCATGACCAACCAGATCATATGAACAATGCTAGAAACCGCAAAAAAACATATTCCTCGTGGAAGAATAAAAAATTTCAAACCCTTTTGGAACCCCCGTTAGAAGAACTGAAAAAGCAAAGGGATATAGCTAGAAATAAGCTGAACAAACAAAAAACATATCGGATACACAAATATGGCGGAAGAAATGTGCCTCACTAAAAAAAGAAATTAATACTGCTAAAAGAATCACTTTAATAATTTCTTAGAAAAAATGGATTATAGGACAGATGATGACAAAGCCCATAAGTTCATAAAAAATGTCAAGGATAGGAAAGAAAACAACAGCACACCTATCATACACAACAATAAAATATTAGTAAATGATGCAGTCATAGCCGAAACATTCAATAAATATTATGCTAATTCATATAATAACAAGAAATAATAAAAAGGAACGTAAAGAATTTAAGAAAGATTTGAAACAAGAAAGAGAATGTGATCCTAACATTCAGTGCAATACCTTTTTTCAAAATTTTAATATGCAAGAACTGAACATTGCAATAAATAATCTAAAAAACAAAAAGTCTCCTGGACCAGATCACATACATCCAGAGTTTGTAAAAAACCTTGGAAAAACAGCAAAACAACAACTACTGAAACTCTACAATCTATCCTGGAAAACCACTGTACCTGCTGAATGGCGAAAAGCAATAATTGTCCCACTCTTGAAGAAAGACAAAACAGCATCAGAAATAAAAAATTATAGACCAATAGCTCTTACTAGCATAATAGCAAAAGTGATGGAAAGAATGGTGTCAAACAGGTTAAATTGGTTTCTAGAATCACAAAATTTAATATCCCCATGTCAAGCTGGATTCAGAGAGTTCCACTCTACAAATGAACCAGTCTTACTTCTCAATCAAGAAATCAAAGACTCCTTCAATAGAAAAGAAGATAATTTATAAGTTTTTATTGATTTCCAAAGTGCATTTGATTCTATATGCAGAACAAAACTACTAAGAAAGTAAAAAAAATAGGGATACAAGGTCCAATATTTTCATGGCTATGTCATATCCTATCACAAAGTTTTATTGCAACCAGATATGGAAGAAATATATCTAAATACAAACAAATACACCGTGGGTTACCACAAGGCGCAGTGCTCAGCACTACACTTTTTAATGTATTTATTAATGATCTGCCACAACAAATACAAGAATCAAGTGTGAAGTGTGCACTATTTGCCGATTACTTAGTAATGTGGACTTCAAAACCAAAAAGCAAAAGTACAAAACTAGAAAAAACCATGCAACAATCCTTAAACAACCTACAAAAGTGGACCAAAGAAAATTTAATTACTGTTAATACAACAAAATCAAACTACCAAATCCTTTCACTAAGAAAAAAACCACTAAAAATAAAACTAAATTTTGAGGGTCAACAATTACCAGAAACAAAGGAAGCAAAGTATTCAGGAGTTACATTTGATACCAAACTTACATGGACCAAACAAATAGCAAATGCAATACAAGGAGCAGAGAGGCGCCTTTCACTGTTAAAACGTCTAACAGGAATGAAGTGGGGATGTTCCAGAGCAACTCTTAACACAACATACAATGTATATATAAAGCCATTATTTACTTACTGCAGTGAAGTTCTTGTAACAGCAAACACAAAAAAAAAATTCAAATCTTTCAAAACCAAAGTCTGAGACTAATTACATGTGCTATCAAAACCATACCAATAGCAGCTATGGGAATACTAACCAACCAATATCCCATTGAATATGAAATAGAAAAAGCGGCTCTTATTCAACACGAAAAGTTGATCAGACTGCCATTCAATACATGGCACAAGAGAAATTTTACACATACACTAAAGACTCACGAGAGCTTTCTTTCCAAAATTCAAGACATCAAGAAGAATGTATACCTTCCTAATTCAAAGGAAAACTTCATATCTAAAGTCAATCCGACACAAACATTAGACATCACATATTACTTACACCTGACAGAAGAAGTTAAGTCATACTCCAACTAGTGTTCTAAAATTATTGGCATTAGAGACAATCCATACTAGATTTCCAGAACACGAATGGCTCCATATTTATACTGATGGATCATTGATATCAAACCAAGATGGAGCAGGTGCTGGAGCCACATGTCACCTCTTTTCCTATTACAAATCTTTAAGTTATGGAACTACTAACTTTGATGGAGAAATTGAAGCAATTCGAATGGCCTTACAAAATCTTTTGTACAGAATTTCACATTTTTAGTAAGCAGTTATCCTCTCAGATTCCAGGGCAGCAATTATAGCAATTACTTCCAAGTTGTCACCAAAAAACCAAACAATTATAGAATGTTGGAAAATCTTTACCCATCTAACAGCACTTCAAAAACACCTAGTCTTCCAATGGATACCAGCTCACTGTGGACTGAGTGGTAATGAGAAAGCTGATTTTCTTGCAAAAAAGGGTACCGGCAATGTGCAGAAATCTATAGTTAATCTACCATTTTATGCAGCTAAGATTAGTCAACTCTGAATACAAAAAAATTATTGCAAAATATTACTGTGAAAAATCAAAAAATAAAAGATGGGAACTACCAAACATTCAAACAGTAATTCCTGAGTATCCTCGAAAAACAGCAGTTGCAACCTTCAGGTTGATTACAGGACATGATTGGCAAAACATTTAAACAGAATTGGGATATATTCTTCACCACTCTGTCCTCTATGTGATCTGCAAGAGGAAATGGATCGAGACCACCTTCAAATATGCCCGGCCACAGCTAGTGCCCCATCCATCAGTGAAAAATATTGGGGAGCAAGAGGATTAATGACTTCATTGTCAGAAATCCAGTATTAGCTAGCAACAACAACACAAATGCTTTCCTTTCGGGGTCTAATCATATATTCTGTCTCACATGCCCCTTGTTTTGTTTTTCAAGTTGTCACATATATTAACAATCTTGAAACACAATAGAACACTTCTCCCTATTGCTTTGATCCAATTTTTCAATTTGTACAATAACCTTTTTCCTTTACAATCTTCTTTGCTGTATATTTTTGTCTTTTGTTTTGGCATGACAGTGTAGGCCTTTATAATTTTAACATATTTAGTTATTAAACAACACAATACCATGAATATTCCTAGGTTTTTACATTAGACATTGACACAAATATTATTTAAGTGTATTATGATTTATTATGTGCCCTTCGACTCACGTTCTTTGTTGTGAGGAGAGAGAAACAGGATACAAATCTCGAGCTAATGATTATGATGATACTTATGGCTATTTTATTTAGTTCTTTGGTTTCTTTGTCTTACAAGCTTATTATGTGTGGGCAGGTAGTTGATTTAGTCCTTTAACTTTGATGTTACTAATGATACTATTATGACATTGGGTTCTTATTCACTATTGTTTAGATCTTTGACATTTCTTTAAGCTCAACATTGGCCATAGCCATCTTAATCTGTGGGCATTGTTTCTCTGACTATGGTTTTTCTCTCTTTACTAATTGTCATCTCTTTGTCTCTTATCTCTATAAGAGAAAACTTCTATATTTATAATTATCCTGCAACTATATTATTTTTCTTCTTAATTCACCTTCAACACCCCTGTGTAAAAAATATATTCTCTTGGTCACCACAATTGATTCCTTCTTATTTTTGTTCTTGACATCCTTATGTCAAAAACACATTTCTTGTCGCTATATTTCATTTCTTTTATGACAATCAGCACTCTCATCTGTTTTTGTTGACAATGCTTATGGTGGTCATTATAGCCAATGACTGTTGATTTCCTTTCCTGTTGTAGCTTCCAACCTGTACATAATTTTCTACAAGAAACCCATTAAATCTTATTGTTTTTCCTCATTTTTACTGTTCCTGCCTCACATTTTTGTTGGCAAAGACTAGTTGGTCCTTTCTTTATATGGTTTTAATTTGTTTTTACATATCTTCCTATCAACTTGCCATTTAAATTCTGTAGCTCATATGTATGGTCGGCCAGCTGTTTCGTTATAACCAGTGGTCCAGTGTACAGTAGCTCCATTTTTCCAGCTCTTTTTTCAGGTGCCTTGGATGCTTTGTGCCTTCTTAGGAGCACCTCTTCTCCGATTTGTGGGAACCCTTTCCTGATGTACCTTTTCAATTTATTTCTTCCTTTTTCAGCTTTTTGCTGCAGTCTCCTGAATGCCAGTTGACATTTCTCCTTTTCTGTTAATTCCCTTTGGGCAGCCATAGTGGTGTCTATGTCAATTGTCAATCGCTTAGGTTTTGTGTTGGTCATCAATTCAATTGGGGTGAACTTAGTCATAATTTTCCTGGATGTTACTGGTGATTGTTGTTTCTGTGTTCTGTGCAGCATCTGCCCTATTTTACACGTTTTCACCTACTTCCCGCTGTCTTATGTTATCAGTGTTCCATTGGTTTCTGCCCCTTTGGTGTGAACCCCTGCTATATGACGGTCTTTGGCTGTTCAAGTATTCTCGCCAGAATCATATGTGATTTACTTGATGGGTGTGGTCTCCTCGTCTCCCATGATCATACCTATGTGTTCGGTATCTTGATTCACCCCTTGGTATCGTGTAGTGGTACCGCTGCCTTGTGTTTTCCATCCTTTCGCCATGATTGTGTGGTTGTGGGAAATGGTGTGCCCCTCTTCCCCTGTCATGGGTGCTCCTAGTGTTTCTATCTTCCCTCTCGCTCTGGTTGTTTGTGGTCATGCTTCTGTTTAAGATCGGTGAGTTTGGGTGACTGTTTCTATGTCTTTGCTCATTAGGCCAACCATTTTGTGTTTTGAAGGCTGTTAGCACTTCTATCATGTCAGCAAAATCTACTGCCTCGCAACAATTAACCCTGTCCTCACTGTGTCTAGGAAGTGTCTTGTTATGCTAGCGATTAACTCTGCTTCCGACAGGTTAGGGTCTAATAGCTTCCCTTTGTTGGCTACTTTCATAAAATAGTCGACTAGCGATAACCCTTTGGCCGGATCGTATCTTCCTGTCGCTAAGTGTACCCTTGTCTGGTTCTGCTTAGCTGGGCCCAAATACCTTGACAGGAATAGATTCCTAAATGAGCTATATGATTCATGACCAACTAGTGTTAACCTTAGCCATTCTAATGCTTTGTTTTTCAAGCTTTTCTCGACTATCATCATCCCAAGCTCATTTGGTATCCTTTTCACTTTAAAATACTCTTCCTCTTTAACAAATAATTTTGTATCGTCTCCCTTCTCCTTTTCAAATGTGGGTGGTGTAATTTCGTGTAGTATGCTGCTGGCATAGCATGTGTTGTATGTTGTGTTATTGTTTAATTGTGAACCTCTATCTCTATATGATGAGTCATCATTTTGTACATTATTCAAATAACTTTCATATTGAACATCAGTTACATCTAAATCATCATTTTGCCTTTGTAGTGCATTCACATCATTTACATTAGCCAAACTTTCTTTTCCTTTTCTCATTTCTTCACAAATTGATTTTAAATCATTCTTTATTTCTAAGTGACTTTGTTTTATATTATTCATGGCATCTTGTTGTGATTGTACATCAGCCAGTGTCTTAATTTTAGAAATAACTAGTTGTTCTACAGTTTCACTAACAATTCCTTTCTTCACTGCTTCAATTTCTTTCCTTAATTCCTCAGTTATTTCTACTTTTACATTTGTAATCTTAGCCTACACTTGTCTTAGTCTTATTTCATCCCTACATCTACCTATTTCTCCCTCTAATACATCTTGTTTTCTTTCATTTCCATTTCTAACTTTCCCATCCTATCTCCTATGGTTCCTATCCTAGCTTCCAAAGCTTCCTTTGTTTCATTTATGTTTTTATGTACTAATTTTAAATTACTTTCCATTACTTTCATGTGGTAAAACTGAGATGGCGGCATGTAATGTGGTAACGTGGAGTAAGGCTCGTAAATTGTAAGAGTATAGAGGTAATAACAATATGAAAGTAATAAAAGGAGTGAGTGATGAATCAATTAATGAGGTAAGAGGATGTGTAAATGAAAGCAAAGTTATCGGGAACCCTAAGACGGAGAAAAATGAAAATAAATTTATGATGCGATCTACGCACATTGCATCACACGAGTCCGAGAGGATAGCGTCACTTCAGACAATTGTGGATATGCTAAATAGAGACCTAAAGAAAGTGTATGATGAAATTATGTTATTGAAACAAGAAAGAAAATACGCACAGGAAGAAATAGCATCACTTAAACAACAGAATATAAAGCTAAGCCAAGAAAATCAACTTGAAAACGACACATATGCCACAATTTCAAGATGGAAAACCAACAAAATGATAGGTTCATCAGGTTATCAGTGTGATAATTCAGTAAGAACCATGAACCGATTCAGTATGCTGGCTGAAGAGAATGGAAAGGTACAAAAACAACAGAAGAGACATTGAGTACACGAAGGGATAGACAATTGTGAAACAAATAATGGAACAAAGGTTAAGGTGTTTGGGGACTCACTCCTGAAATTTGCCGGAAATGTATGCAGAGACGCCGGCTATGACGTGCGCTGCTATCCGGGGATACATATGGAATAACTGGGCCGTGAAATACAAAATGCGAAAATAAATGAAATAAAGCCAGACATGGTAGCTATTCATGTGGGAACTAATGACATCCGAAGAGGAATAATGGCTGAGGAAATTATGGGTGACACTATGGACATAATCAGTGAAATTAATGTGCAAAGCCCAGATACCATAATAGTGATCCGTGGAATATTATGCAGACGTGATGTGACAAGACAAAAAGTGAGAAGAATTAATGCAGAGCTTGACTGATTGTGCTATACTTGAAAGTGTGTACTACTAGACAGTAACTGGTGCGTAAGGGATATGGATCTGGCCAGCGATGGAATTCATCTCAACAGACGAGGAGCAAATAAATTTGGGAGGTTCCTATGTGAGGGCATCAGCAAATGTCAAGGACTGGGAAACTACTGAACCATGTGGTGGATGCAGTACTTTAGGAAACTAAAAACATTGTAACACCTGAGCATTGCGATAATAATCATTTTTCATCCATAGCAAACAAAGGTGAATTTAATATATCGTATCATAATATTCAGTGTCTTAGTAATAAGATCCTAGAAGTAGAAGTATTTTTTAAATAGCCTGGAAAACATACACGCCTGCTGCTTCACAGAACATTGGCTCAAAATAACTATATGAGTGTAAAGTCAGTCATTCTCACAAATTTTGTAGTAGGAGACATTTATTGTAGGGAGAGATATATTCATGGGGGCACTACGATTGCAATAAAAAAGGGTGTTAAACATAAAAGGCATAGCATTACCTCTATCTTAAATGAAGAGAAAGTGTTTGAACACACTTTAGTAGAAATTAGTAATTTAAAACTACTTATTGCTTGTGTATACCGGTCACCTAATGGAGACTACAAGGCCTTTCTGGATAAATTAGAGAACATGATTTTTATTATAAAAAAGCATGCAAAAAAGATCTTAATATGTGGTGACTTCAACGTAGATTTTCAACAAAACAGTGTACCCTTACAAAAACTAAAAAACCTATTAACTTCATTTAATCTTGAAAATGCCATAGGAAGTCCCACCAGAGAAACAGAAAATTGCAGTACATTTATTGATGTCATGTTATTTGACAAAGCAGCCATGACTTTCAACCTTAGTAACATTAATGCAGGCTATTCTGATCATAATGCTATAATACTAAGACTAACAAATACATCAAACATTAGCTGTAAGCCCAAGCCTGAAGTACAATATAAACGAATATTCTCAAAAGATAATATGTTATACTTTAATGCACTAATAAGCAATGAGGACTGGTCCGATGTATACAAGGTACCCACAGTGAACCTGAAATACAACTTTATGACCTCATTTATGCACCACTTTAATACAGCCTTTCCATATAGGGCAATAAAAAATAGCAAGGTGAGTGTAAGGAAAAATTGGATTACTAAAGGAATTATAGTCTCGAGCAATAGGAAATGTTATCTCATAAAATTAAGTAAAACTAACAAAACTGAACAGTTTACAAAATATCTAAAACAATTCAAGCACATTTTTGATCAAGTAATAAAGGCTGCAAAAACTGCATATTGATGCATGCATCAATAATTCAACCAATCAAAATAAGACAATATGGAATATAATAAAAAAAGAAACTGCCAGTAGTAAAGCATGTCATAACAGTAAAAAAATCTCGCTAAAGATTTCTAATGTCATTGTTGATAATCCAGTAGAAGTTACCAACATTTTCAATGACCATTTCCTTAATATTGCTGATAAAATAATTACACAGCCAAATAATAGTAATATATGTACTAAACTAAACAGAAATGAAAAAAACTATTTTTCTTAAGCCAGTCACTATAGATTAAGTAAAATAATTAATTCAAAATGTTGTTTTTTCCAACTTAGCTTTCTGTCGAAAGTGATGCCTAAGTATTTGGCATTATCAACTGCTTTGAGTGGTTTACCATTATAATTTATGCTAATATTAACTGGTTTGTATTTTAGTGTAAATAATTCATAATTTGTTTTTTCCACATTGATAGTCATGAGGTTTTTGGAGCTCCATTCATGTACTTTGTTTAGGGCTGTTTCTATTCTGTCTTTAATTAATTCAGGTTTTTTTGGAGAGCCTGGAGTCCAAATGACTACATCGTCAGCAAATAAAGCAATTTTGGTGTCTGAAGTTTTTATTATTGATGGAAGGTCTTTTATATATATGTTCTGAAAGGATGAATAATAAAGAAAGAAAGGAAACTGAAATGGGTATGCAAGGCCAGAGGGAAAGAAAGAAGAGGGAGAGGGTGACCAAGAATAGAATGGAGCGATTATGTAGAGAAAATTGTGCATAAGAAGGGAAAGACTGAGGGAAGCTAAACAACTAGCCAAGAATAGGACAAAATATACAAAATGGATCATGACTGGGTGAAAAAACCTGACACTCGAAAGAGCATAAGGGAGAGTAAAAGAAGAAGAGCAATTATATTGTCAAAGTCAGCTGTTTCAGAGATGAGAAAGTGAAGAGAGACAGAAAGAAGTGAGTTGAGGTTACGAGAAGAAAATAGTTGTGAGTTGTAATACCATGTTGGAAGAAAATGAAGAGAAAGTAATTGGACTGGATTTTATCATTTTGTTATGCTGGTGTCATTTTGTCACTTTTGTCAAATTGTCATTCTGTTACAGTACCAAACTTGCTACTTGAGTTCAATACCTTCCAGAGATGCAACAGGAATGTTTTTAAAAAAAATCCCACCACCCCAAACTACCTTTTATATTGAGGATTTTTCCAAAATTTTTAATTTTCTCAAATGTCTTTTAATAATGGCTGTTACTTTATTTGTGATGTCTAGATAAAGAGCCAGTTCACAAGTTTTAAATGTATCCTATCAAAAAAGAAACCTTAACAATTCTTTTGGTTGAATAAGAGAGATTTTATTTAGTATATAAGTATGTAAGTCTTAGTGTAAATAAATTACTTAGACAAATTTAAGATTTAAAATATATATAAATAAATTATTTTAAGAATAGGACCAGAGGAGCCACAGGAGCTTAGTTAGGCACTACATGTGAAATTCATGTGGATAATATAAAAGAATGAAAATGGGCTGCTCTTTGTTACCCTGTTTTTATCATCCATAAAGCATGTTTTAACTGCTTTACATTAATGCTTAGAAACCATATGTCGGCATGTGATGGATTGAGCATGGTGTACCAGAGAATGACCTCTGCATTCACTTTATAACATTTTTCTCTGCATTGCCACAATAGTTGTTGATCTAATGTGCAGGATTTTGATCCATCAATTTTTCCGTAGTCAGCCAATATAAATTACACTGGTCAACAGCGAAAATGTTAAATAATTTCTGCTGATTCTTATGTATTTGTATGTGCCAAATCCAAAAACCAAGTTAGAAATGCTCCATCACCCACCAATTTTTCGTAATATTTAAAAAACTTATCACGATTATTAGAATAGGGTGGTAAATGTGCTGATTAAATGAAAGTATTTTATCTTATTAGGTAAACAAATACGGCAACAAATGACATATTTGCTTTAGGTGATTGTTGTCTGTGACATCAGGAATGATAATATTCAACAATGAGCCTCTGATATCCTAAAAGGGTTTGCTTATGTAGTCTAGTTTATGATGCATAGTTGTAGTAGAGACAAATACACTGTTAGAAGATGCAGATAAATATTTAAACATTCACTACTATAAGTGATAATTTGTCCTTTAATGGCAATGTTGGTTACTTGCTGAATACTCGTCTTAAATGTTTAAAAACCTTTGCGCACACAGGATGAAGGTACTTGAAGCACCATGCCTTAACAGAATATTCTACATGATAGATGTAACAAATAATTACAATATTGCAATTTTACTCCCCCCAAAATAATATTTCCACTACAGCTTTAAAATGACCGAGTTTGTCAGTGGCTAAGAATGAAGAGCTGATTGTTCCAGAAACGGAAGGGTATAATTTTCAGAACAAAGTTTACCTACTGTCTTTTTCTTTAAAGCCTAATGTTAGTCAGAAATTAAGATCAAAATGTGTTTTTAAGTTGGCTACGCTGCAACCTGGCATACGTGCCGACACACTGCAGTGTTAAGAAGGGGACAGGACACAACAGTGACATCACTGCAAACAAGAGTTTGCAAGAGTTCCATCTCAGGGGTCTCCGTCTAGGGGATATGTGAGTAGCGACCACAAGATACCCAAGCTGAGCAGAACATTACTTCCACTTACTGGTGTCTAGGGGATATGTGAATAGCGACCACAAGGTACCCAAGCTGAGCAGAACATTACTTCCACTTACTGGTGTTTTGCTCCTCACTGTAACTTTTCTATCTGACCTTACCTTGGTCATCTCTTGTTCTCTTCCGACCCCGATGCTATTAGGGTTCCCGAGGACTAGGGAGTCTTTATTTTTCCAACCTCTCCATTTCTCTATAAAATCTTAACCCCTAACATGCTGACCTGTCATGGCATGTAATACGTCCTCTGATTGGTAATCAGAGGATATGGTCGGTGAATTTATTTTGATAATTCTCCCGGTCAGGTCGGTGAGACCCGTAAACCAACGACAGGTGTGGTCCTCCAGACATTCTGGGGGTTATGAGAGAGCAATGTGACCGCCAAAACATAAAAATATGGTGCTCTCTAAAAAGTGGTTACTATTACTGCTATTGCTCTCTTCAATAACAAAAAATATTGGAGAGCAAGAGGATTAATGACTTCATTGTCAGAAATCCAGCATTAGCTAACAACTTAATTCAAAAAAGGATAACTTTTCAGCAGGATAAGATGAGATACCCGAGTGTGTAAGTCTTGTAAGAATAGTATAATAAATGCCCTAATGGAAATATGCAATACTTCCCTTTCAACTGGGATATTTCCTAGTAAGATGAAACTAACAAAAACTGTTCCTGTATAAAAAAATTATGTAAACAATATAGATAATTATAGGCCAATTGCCATTCAATCAACATTTTTCGAAAGTTATGGAATCGGTTATGTATAACAGGATTGCTCCTTTCATGGAAAAGTTTGTGTTTAGTGATAAACAAAATGGTTTCCGGAAAAACAAATCCATACTAAATGCCTTTTATGCGTTCATTAAGGGAACACTGGAAGGTGATACAACAGTTGGTATATTTATGGACTTGAGTAAGGCCTTTGATTTAGTTGACCATGACCTATTATTGACAAAACTGGAAGCCTATGGAGTGCGTGGGATAGCTTATGAATGGTTCAAATCTTACATAACTGACAGACAACAACTTACTGCAATAACTTGTGATAACAACACTGTAAAATCTGAAACTAAGTAAGGTGTGGAGTTCCTCAAGGATCGAGTCTAGGCCCCTTACTTTTTCTAGTGTACATTAATGATCTGCCAGTTAATATACTACATGTTGAGACTATATTATATGCAGATGATACTAATTTTATCCTCAAAGGCAGTAATTCCATTGATCTACAAGTTCAAACTGATAATACAATGAAAAATATGGAGAAATGGTTAACAGCAAATAAACTAGTGTTAAATGGGAAAAAGTCTCACTGCATGTGCATCACACACTCTAATAGAAGTAATAAATCAGTAGGACCAAAAATTGTATATAACAAAGAAACCATACAATATGTCTCCGAAACAAAATTTTTGGGAATCAAAATTGACAAACACTTAGTTTGCAAAAGTCATATTAAGAATGTTACAGCAAGACTAAATAGAGTTCATTATGTAATATATGTCCTAAAAAGCATCAGTAACCTACAAACACTAAAAATGATTTACTTCTCTTATGTACAATCTGTGCTTGCTCATGGTATATTTATATGGGGATCCAGTAGTGAAATAAGTGCGCTATTCATAATGCAAAAGAATATACTTAGACTAATGCTAAATTTGCACAGGATGACATCACGTAAACCATACTTTCGGCAAAATCACATTCTTACATTGCCTAGTCCGTATATTTTAGAAACTGTTTTACAAGGGACAATATTCTCTTATTTAGCATAAACAACACTATTCATACTATCCCCCAATCGGATCTCCGGGTGGGGACATCTTTAGGCAAATTTCATCACAATTCCAATACTTTTAAGAATTCTGTTCAAAAGTATTGGAAAGCACGAATGCTAATGACTTCATTGCCAGATGCAAGGCACTAGAAAACAACAACACTATTCATACACATAGTACCAGAAATAGTAATAAAATACACATACAGACTGCCAGAACAACAAAAAAGAAGATACTTCCAAGTATCCAAAATTTTTTCAATATTTCACACCTTTCCTATCACACCTGGAAGCCACTTGATTATATTCTGTTTGGCAGTTTTCTTCTGTTGACTGTAAGGAGTTTTTTTTCAAAGTAAAAGTCTCAATTACCTTATTTCTCTGCATCCGGTGACAAACAAAGAAGTTCTCTTCATTATCATTATCATCATCAAAACTAACATCTGTATTGCTCTACTCTGTTTCTGATTCTTCCTCTCGCTCCTCTATGCCCTCTGAAGCATCAGTGTCACAGTCTTCCTCTTCTAATCCATGAGATGAAGTGCCAGGTTGAACATCATCTTCTATGCCATCAAATAAAAGTTGCATGGCTCTTACTACATCACTGGGATTATTTAGGTCAAAAACTTCCTTTTGTGATGCCATCCTGTACCTGTAATTGAGAAAAATATTATAACAGAGTATTCTACTAGTATATAGCTAAGTAGAAATAATATTCAGGGCATTTTTGAATGGCACTAATCGAAGAGCAAGAATGAAAAAATAACTACATAAATACTGTTCTTGTATCTCAGAGATACATGTGTCAGTATTTTTTTGAGAAAACATAATTTATAACAGAACGGAAAAGCTAGTGGTGGCTAAACTATATAAAAACTGAATAATGAGAATAAAACCAAATATAGATAGAAAAAGAATACTTACGAATTTGCTGTCATATCTGAGAGATAAGAGCCCGCTGATAAGAATGACCACCTCTCAAGGGATGACACTACACTGCTGTTTGTCTCTCTGCGAGTTAGGAAGATAGGTGGCAGGAACATCCGGTCACGCCTTGGTTGAGCTTGTGGTCATAAAAAGAAGTTACTGTGTATCTCTAGGATACGAGGACAGTAATCGAGTGTTAATTCTTTCTTATTCTCTTCCATTTTCTGACCTAAACTGTGTTCTAATTTCTCAAACATGATAATCAGTAATCTTTCGTCTTTCCCTATTACTGCTACTTCTTCCTCACGATCTGCTTCTATTTGATAACTAGGCTTATCTACCCCTTCTCCTATTCCTGTTCCTATTTCTTTTCCTTTTTTGTGACATTTTCGTTTTTTGATTTGGTTCAGTTGGGCTTAGAAGTCCTACTTTCCTACTACTTCTTAATAACATGTAAAAATAAAGTAAATTTTAAACAAACATTTTTGGTCCTACTTTTTTCCGTTGGTTTATTTCTTTACGTCCGTTCCCTCGGTGGTAGGTTTTGCGAGGCGTCCCTTGATGTTTTCCGTGTTGACGAATAAGCATTCCTCAGCACTTTCCACATTGATTTCAGCTTAATAACGTCTCCTGTCGTCCTCAACTCCGATGGGTTGTTTAATGGCGTACTCATTCATTTTCTCGCATAGATTGGCGTCACTTGGTACTTCGTGTAAGTTCATTTTCTGTAGTCCTTTATTTCACCCATTATTCTTGCCATGCGTTTGGGCAACGTGTCTTCACTTTCCGGAGACTAGAACGCTATTAAGAAAAAGTTGGCGCCTCTTTACATAATGCATTTGTATTCATACACGTATGCGTTTATTTCCCACAAAGCACACTTTGAAATCCTCCTACACGCTAAATAGTTCCTGTAATGTTAGGGAAGAGATCTTTATCTATCCTCCCTACACTTTTAATATTAAATATATATGGTTCTTATATTTATACATATTACATTTGAACATGTTACTAACATTTATGACATTTTTAAACAAGTCTTTTTTATAACAATTGAGAAAATGGCAATACATTTTCAGTATTCAACAAATCCTTACCAACATGAAAAATAAACTATATTTACAACAAATATTTACATAAATGCTTTCCTTCCTAGCCATATATTCTGTCTCACTTCTATCTTCTTCACGTTAATCGAGATAAGCAGTTGTACAAATTATTGTTCATTTTCTTGTAGGTGCAAGGGAAATACAGTAGGCTATGCGCAATAGTCAAATCTTTTAAAGCTGGTCTCTGTACAAAGGCTTTGAAATTCCATTCTCTTTGCATAGCTAAGATATAAAAAAAAAGATATAATGACCTTCCATTTGAAAAAAGTTTAAGTATTGCAAAACTCACACAAATAACAAGGAATATCTCTGAAATGGTTCACTCCACAAAAAAGTTCATTTGGACATAAATTGTGTGTTTTAACTAATCTACACTTTTTGTATAGTAAGATTTGGTCTATCTCTAACGATTTACAAGTTATGCAACAGTCATCAAGAGTAAACAGGACCAAATAGGCTAAAGCCAGAAAATTCAAAACATACATGTCAGTTGTCTTAAACAAATGGCATTTTGTCTGGGCGCTCAGTTGGTGAGGTACTGGCATACTGATTGCAAGATCACAGGTACAAACCAGGCCCAAACCAATGACTTTTAAGTGTGCTTAAAAGTGACAGCCTCACATCAGTAGATTTACTGCATGTAAAAGAACTCCTATGAGACAAAATTTCAGCATAATGGCAGTGCTGATACCCTGGCAAGCGACAGCATCGTTAACAAATAAAATATTTTATTTTCCACTCTTTCCTTTGTTGAAGATGATACCTAACAACAGAGTTATAAGATAAACATACATTTTTACAACTGTATGAAATTAAATAACTTACAAAAAGTATTTTATTTTCTCACTGTTTTTCATTAAATGGATCACTTAACAATACTGTAACAGTTATAAATGTTTCTAAGTACCTGTACATTTTTTCTAAAAAAGTCACTGAACATAAATAAAAACACACTTTTACACAGTATTTGTACCCCTGAAATGCCAAAGGATTTCCTTTGTGTATGTTACTACAAATGACCACTATACTGTGCTATAAATTAGCTTTAGAAAAACTAAGTAAACACTGTTGACTTCCTAATCAATCACTTTATCACCTTGTTTTGCTGCTTGTTGCTTTTGAATCTGAACTAAGTAGAGCAGTCTCCAAATGAGTGAGAATTTCAAGCAAATGGCTGACCAGTGCTGTGGTGGAAATATCTTCATCCTTCCTAAGTGTTTTGCTATACATGCTCTTGTACAATTGAGCAAGATTGTCACACTTGCTGAAATTGATATAAACAAAATTTGTTATTCATTGTCACAATCATACAAGATCATAACCACATTCATAGCATTACATTTTAGATGCATTTTTATAAGCTCCTTTGTATGTATATATAACGTTTACAAATATAAACCATTCAACTAAATTTGAAGTTAAGTGACAAATCATGAATATTCAAATGAAGGAAGCATCACAAATTTGCAAAATGTTTTAACGCATGGACACATGGTTTACTTACATTTGTAATGGAATATTAAGACTTCGTACCTGGAGCAGTTATACATATGTGTTATATTCATTGAATAGTAGTTCAGATAGGTTTCATATTTAATTGTGCTGTTTTTAACCTCTTCAGCGATATGGACGTGAAAGCACGTCCATTTAAAATGACGGATGAGCGATATGGGCGTGTATACATGTCCTGTGCGTTTGTGCATTTAATACCTATTTATCCCTTATCTAACTCAACTTATTTTAATTTTCCCTTTATGAAACATTTAAATAAAGTCTATATACTTCACTGGCTTACCTTAATATGTTCGTTCTGCAGTGATTTACCTCAAAACAGGGATAAACACACAAGGGTACATCTCCACATTCGCGAGTTCCCTTCTTGCGGCACACGAAACACTTTCGAGATGGGCGGGACTTCTTTGCCGTTGGTGGTATCCTTTTAGGATAATGTTTTCCTTGAAATCTGAGGGGTGCAGGGGTTTTGGATTTTCAACCCCCAATGTGGTATTGTTCAATTAGGCTGTGAGCTATTGATAGTCGGAAGTCAAGGTAGGTCATTGTCCTGTGTGGGTTTAGAGCTCTCCAAATTACCAAACAATTGTATATGGTTATATCCAGTTGGTGCAAAAATACCTTTTTATACCACTTCTCCCTTCAGCTACAAGCAGGAAAGTATATGTATGTATTTCAACAAAGAAAGAAACGTAGTCTACTAAGTTACGAAACTCGCGTAAGCAAAAGTTGGAATGCTGCTCTATTCTGATAACTCAAGAGACCATGCATACAGTAGTGCTGTATTACACAGTATGCTGACGCATAAGCCACACATATAATGGGTCGACTACTGTTTCTTTCAGAGAACTTATATTAGATGCGTTCGACAGAGCAAAGTTAACTTTTCACCACAGTGAAACAAAATAGTGCCATTTCAACATTTTGTAAATACAAGTCAACTTTGCTGATGACGTACATTTATACTGCATATAACGAGTTTTATACCAGTTTTTGTTTCATTAAAATAACTTAATATTTACACAAAATACAGCTGTGTATATACGAAGCACTTTAAATGCCTTGCGCTGGATATTGGGTAGCAGTTCTTGGCTCGCGGACGTTTTAAATGGCCATCGCTCAAGAGGTTAATATGGAGTACTTAGCAAGCACTGAGAGAGTCCAGACAAGTGTGGAGAAAGCCCCAGAGAGTAACAGGAAAAAGGATGCAAAGAACATGGCAAGCAAAGATATGACAAAGCAATAGTAGAGCTGAGGGAAATCAAAAAATACTAGCAACAGAAGAGAGGTTGGAGCAAAATAAAGAAAGAAAATTAGTCTACAAAGATGAGGAAATATTGAAAAATATATATTAAAGGAAGAATTACGCAATGTCAAAGGAAGAATGGAAAAATAGGAGAGAAGCAGGAAATACAATGTGGTGATTATAGGCATAGAAGAAAGAACAGAATCGACCCATGACAAGGGATAAAGAAAGTTCCGGAGAAGAAGCTACAGATGAGCATAAGTAAGAACAAAATATGCGAGACATTCAGATTTGGAAGAAGTAGAACAAGAAACATTCATTTATAAGTACACATATAACTTATGTCATACTGAAACAGACAAAAAAACTGAAAAGAACAGATATCTTTATTAATAAAGACTTATCATATGAGAAAGGCAAATACTCAAGAAATTAATAGATCAGAGAAGACGAGCAAAATGTCTGGAGAAACAGACTTACATGCAAAATTGAAATTATGTACAGACGTGCATACTGCAGAGGAAAAGAATGAACTAACAGACACAGTAGTGGAAATTTTAGGAAAAATGAGACAGGAAACTCAGAAGATTGACATGTCAGCTGAATTAGAGGGAAAGGCTGAGGTGGAATGACACTTCAAGGACAGCAGTAAGAGAGACACAAGAAGACAAGATCGCGAAGAGAAGAAAGAAGCCATGTTAGATGAAGAGAGGAAAGAGAAGGAAGGGGTAAGAAGGAAGGGAAGATAATATAGTGCAATGAGTCAGAGACAGCACAGGGATATATGTCACAGACTGAAGAAGGTAGCAGGAGAAGGCAATAAAGAGGAAATAGTGAATGAAGTGGCTAGTAGGGCAAACAGTAAAGGGACAATTCCAAAGATAAGTGGAAATAAACTGAGAGAAGAAGATATGACGTATGAAGAAGTTGAATGGGAAAACCATGATACAGGAATTATGTATGTGGATAGAATGGCTTGGAAGAAGGGTGTACAACAAAGCTTTGCAAGTATTTGGAAAAATGACGTCACAGGCTAGTGAGTGTCAGATAATAAAAGTGAACCAATGTATAAGAAACATATTGCTATCCTACGCCATGTGACAAGGAAGAATAAGAGGTTTTAGTTAACTGTAGTCTACAATAGAAGGGAGTATGGGATAAAAAGTTCTTTTTTTTTCTTTACCTGATTACCCTCCCCTTATGTAGGACTTACAAGCCAGTGCTCAGGGTAAGATGCCTATCGGGGAGCATAGGAACGTATGGACTGGACAGAGTAAAGACCTGGAAGCGGGTACTCAGCCAAGCACCAGGTATGATAGTCAGGAAGAGGGTGATATGAAATGCAGACAAAAATCAATGATTTGAAAGATGATGGAGCAATTGGTGGAATGAGTGGGGGGGAAATGGGTGAACCTGGAGAAAACCCACCCAGATGTTGCTTTGTCCACCACAAATGCCACTTGTGGGTCCCTGGAATTGAACCCGAGCTGCCTAGGTGGTAGGCGAATGGTTGGTTCTCCATATGTGCAAGAGAGAAAAAATTGGAGAAGTGACTGGGATGACGGGGAACAAGCAAGTGGTGTCAGAACTCAGGCAGTCACACACACAAGCAGTGATGTTTACATATTATAAACAATTATTGTGTAGTTATCACGGTGAGAGCAAGTAGTAAAGCTGAGGGTGGACGACATTTCCAGCATCTTCTATAAGGTAAGAGTGTTATAAATGCTTTATGCACAGTCATGTAAGAGCAACGCCAACTGTGGCACACCCAATCGCACACAGGCCAGATGCTGTACACCCGTTAGGTTTTAAATGGAGAACCCTTTATTATCTCAACAGGATAAAGGATGCATGCCACAAAGAATAAAAAGGCTGATGTACATATCAGGAATTATGATACAAAGACCCTACAGATACAGGAGCCTATTCATTGCCAAAGCACTGCCACATGAACTTAAAAATTCAACTGCTACTGGGTTATCGACAGATGACCACCTGATGATAGGGATAATTATCCTACAAATGCAGCTTCGATTTTTAAATTCAACCTAAGTAAAGCATAAGTGTCTACATGTTTAAAGTTTTTGCAAAATTTAATATATTTTTTTTTTTTTTTTTTTTTTTTACTATTTTAATTCAAAATTTAGCAGTTCTAAAGTGTTTCTAATATACAGATATAAAGACAGGGTGGCCAAATTGCAGCAGTGATCTACAATAGCTAATGCATATAACATGACCAAACTAACAAAAGAACCACCACTTACTCCTTTTTAGAGTTGGCCATTTTTGTAAGGCAGAGTTTGGCAAGACTGCGAAGAACAAACTGCAATCGCTGCTCCAATAAAAGCACTAATGAGCCCTCTTCTGCTTGTTCAGCCAAATCTTCATCTTGCTGTGATGAACAGTCACATGTGCTTTCACTGTTCTCCTTTGAGGCATCACTTTTGTCATCACTGAACTCAAATGCACCCTGGTTTTCTTCTTCGGCAATTTTTATGTTTTTTATTTCATCACAAATATGGTCTCCAGCTGCACTTTCATTGTTTGTAGATGTTACAGGATCATTTGTGATGTCCTTTTTAAGTGAGCCTTGCTCCACATCAGTTGCAGTTTTACCAGTAGTCAGTTCATCTTCTCTCAATCTCAAAGCCTGTGCACGTTCCAACATCACTTTCAGTATTGACTGACATTGCAAGATTAAATCTAGAGCCATTTGGAGAGATTTCAGCTTTACAGGAAAGCTTGTAGCACCTGAGGAAGAAACCAAAATATTAATTAATAAATACTTCTAGGCAGTTTCAGTAATGTTTGCTTCTTGTCTAAAACCTGTTTACATACATTAAAGATTTATTTTAGTACAAAATCCTGCATGTTCAGTGTAAATATTAATTATAAACATTAGAGGAAATGCAAGGTGAAATAATTAGAATTATCTGAGCAGAAAAATTAATAACAAGAAGAAAATACAAGATAGCACAGCCAAACCAATAGTACGAGGGCAATTCATAAAGTAAGGTCCAATGTAAATTCAAACCAAAAAGGTGAGTTCAATTAATAACACTACACAACACACTTATAATTTAGTAGGCAAAAAAATGAAAAGAGCAGAAACAAAAAAGTTACTAAAAGAAACTACAACACTCACAGCAGCGGAAACAAAAATGACATTAAAAAAATTCACATTCCATCCTTGGGCCTTTGAAAAATTCAAAAAAGTTTTCAAAGAACAGAACATTCAGCTAGCACCAGTGAACCATTACTCCATAAGAAAATCTACTGAACTCAAACATCAAACTGGCATATACCAAACTGAATGCAGTAACTGTAATAAAGTGTATATAAGAAAAACCAAAATAAATTTAGAAATAAGATCCAAGGAACACTTTAGAAATGTAAAAAACAAACAGTTGGAAAAATAGGCAGTTGCCAACCATTTTGGACAGAAAACCTCAACATAAAGCCAGAACCGAAGCTCCTAAAACACATAACGGGAAAACAAGAGCTATCCATATGGGAACAAATCTTCATTTTCAAAAATAGAAACAGAGTATTCAATTTCAACATCCCCGAGAAGGTTATCTTCAGCAAGTTCCTTGAACCATCACCAGAGGAAACCTAGGAGAAAACGTCGCCATCCACACCAGGGAAAAACAGTCAATGTCCAGTTGATAACGAAGGAAAGTCAAGCCTTTGAAACATGTTCCGGTAAATAAGTGTTGTGTAGTGTTACTAATCGACTCACCATTTTGGTTTAAATTGATTATTACACTGTTTTGAAACTTCCAAAGAAAGAAGATAAGGTCCAATGTTTTGTACACATCAAACCATCATAGGTGGTTGCAAAACAGTCATTTTATTTAATTCCTTACATCTTTCTCTACATTTCTACATAGTTTCCTTATTGGTTTAACGTTGTTATAATGTTCTACAAGCTTTTATATGCTGATGTCATAGAAGTCTGCCACCTGGGAGGATGACCAATCATTGGATAACCAGTAGAAATTGTCAATCACCAATCTTTATGGATCTTTTCATTCTTCATGATCAGCCTGATTGCAGTTCATTATGGATATTGTCCCATCTGGCCTTGAAAGCTCACCCACTTAGTCACTTTGCTGTCACTTATCACATTGAGGCCACACGCTTCACTTATCTGTCGATGTCTGCTGCTGAAATGATCCTTATGAGTTCATTACCTTACCACATTACCTTAAGGCTCTCAATAGAATAGACCAGATATTTAAGCCTTTAAACACAGCAAATAAACTTGTAATTATGGGGGAATGTAGAATTTGAGGCAATATTTGCATATGGTGTAATGAACAAAAACCTTGCCTTTTCCAATCATTTTCTGGTGTCTCGCGCATCAGTGACAAAATATCTGAATTCAATACATGGCCAACGTAACTTAAATGGTCTTATAGAGTGTTAGAATAATTCATTGTGCCACCACTAGAAGCACACTACTCAATCAACACGTTGCGTCATCATCTTTCTTGGAAGTGTTGAAAACAGGTTGTTGTAATCAATTAAATTCAAAGGTAAGTCATTAATAATACTAACGACACTTTAGAATTTCCTGCAACATATTTTGGAGGCCAATGTTCCTGTTCTACTGCGGAAGTAGAAAAGAATGAACAACTACCATTTTTGGATTTAAAAATAATCAAAAGTTGTTAGCTAATGCCGGATTTCTGACAATGAAGTCATTAATCCTCTTGCTCTCCAATATTTTTCACTGATGGATGGGGCCTTAGAAGTGATCGGTAGTGAAGAGACTTAGCATTACTGCTAACCGCTTTTTAGAGAGCATCATATTTTTATGTTTTGGTGGTTACATCGCTCTCTCACAACCCCCAGAATGTCTGGAGGACCACACCTGTCGTTGGTTTACACGTCTCACTGACCTGACCTGGAAAGTTATCAAAATAAATTCACCAACCATATTCTCTGATTACCAATCAGAGGACATATTACATGCCATGACAGGTCAGCATGTTAGGGGTTAAGAGTTTATAGAGGAATTAGAGAAATGGAGAGATTGGAAAAATAAAGATTCCCTAGCCCTCGGGAACCCTAATAGCATCAGGGTCGGAAGAGAACAAGAGATGACCAAGGTAAGATCAGATTGAAAAGTAAGAACAGAATAAACTTTGGCATTTACAGAAAACCAATGCAGACAGCCAACTACATAAACGCTAATGGTTACAACCCAAGAGATCACAAATAGGCGATCTTCAACAATTTAACACATAGACTGGTCAACATCCATCTATCAGAAGAATACAAAGCAGAATATAACAAAATAATTGAAATATCACAAAGAAATGGCTTCCCCAAATCATTAGTGGATAAAAAAGTGATACTCCCAAAAACAAAGAAGTTACTACTTTAAACTACAACACTCACAGCAACAGAAACAAAAATGTCTTAAAAAGTATTCACATACCATCTAAAGGCTTTTGATAAATTCTAAAAGGTTTTTGAAGAGCATAACTTCAGCTAGCACTAGTCAGCCATTACTCTATAAAAAATCTAAGCTCAAACATCAAAGATGCCATACCACCTAATAAAAAATCTGATATGCATCAAATTGAATGCAGTGACTAATCAAGTTTATATAAGAAAAACCAAAAGAAATTTGGAAACAAGATCCATGAAATGCTTCAGATACATAAAAAACAGACAAATCAGCAGTTGCCACCCACTTTTAGACAAAAAATCACAACATAAATCCAGAACCAAAACTTCTCGAACACTTAACTGGAAAACAAGAGCTGTCCACATGGGAACAAAACTTCATTTTGAAAAACAGAATCAGAGTGTCCAATTTCAAAATCCCCAGAAAGATATGTTCTGCAAGTTCCTTGAACCACCACCAGAGGAGATCTCAAAAAATACATAGCCAGCCACATCACAGAGAACCAGTCACTGTCTGGTTGATAACTGGGGAAAATTGGCCTCTGAAACATGTTCCAGGAAATTCTAAAGTGAGTGTTGTTTAGTGTTATTAATAAGCTTACCTTTGAATTTAATTAAGTTCCATCATGTTACCACATTGTTTTATGTTTAAATGCAATCATCTAGTTAAAGATGCATTTAATTACCGAAAAGTGTTACAAGTTTTTGTTCATTTACATCCACTCTCTGGTCTTCAGTCTGCAGGATTATTTCACTTCTACCCTGTGTTACCCACATTTTCAAGCTGCCTAGGTACTATTGATGTGCAATAAAACCCAGGCAATGCCAGGTTTCAAATAAACCATAGGTTCATTCTTGCTATGCAATACATTATTAAAATATGAAATTTCATTTAGTTAATTAGGTAAGGCATCAATTGTTACTTTCAGACAACAAAGGTACGAAATAGAAAATAACTGAAAATAGTTTAAAGTTGCATATACTCACTCTGAGCCTGGAATTCACACAATGCAACTCGCTCCATTTGCACTCGAAGGTATTCTGCAGGATGCTCTAGTTGGGACAGCAATTTGCTTGCTTTCTCATAATGCAAACGGCAAAGCTGCAATACGTTCTTTCGTTTTGAGTCTTCTGCTGTTAATGATCTGCAAAATAAGCATTTTTTTACTTTAAATTAATATCAGAAAAGGATTATTATTAGTTTTGAGTTGATAGTTCCAATAGTACACCACATATTGATTATTGAAGAACATGTTTCAAAACATGGCATACTAGTGTAACCACAATGATTTCAAATGGAATGATGTTTGGCCTTGAGTACGGCAACCAATCTGAGACCTGTTGTGTTGTCATATTGCTTTCTCTTAAAAGGGGTGCAACATGTGCCAAGTGAATCTGTCTCCAATAAATAGTGTGACTCCATCAAAGTTTGTAGTTCCATAACTTACAAGATTTGTAACAGGAAAAGACGTGACATGTGACTCCATCTTGGTTTGATATCAGTGAACCATCAGTATAAATATGGAGACATTCATGTTCCAGAAATCTAATATGGATTGCCTCTAATGCCAATAATTTTATAACACTAGTTGGAGTACCACTTTTCTTAACTTCTTCAGTCTAGTGTTAATAATATGTGATGTCTAATGTTTGTGTCGGATTGACTTTAGATATGAAGTTTCCCTTTGAATTAAGAAGGTATACATTCTTCTTGATGTCTTGAATTTTCGAAAGAAAGCTCCCTGAGTCTTTAGTGTATGTGTAAAATTTCTCTTGTGCCATGTATTGAATGGGAGTCTGATCAACTTTTCTTGTTGAATAAGAGCTGCTTTTTCTATTTCATATTCAATGGGGTACTGGTTGGTTAGTGCTTCCATAGCTGGTATTGGTGTGGTTTTGATAGCACCTGTAATTAGTCTCAGACTTTGGTTTTGAAAGATTTGAATTTTTTTTTGCATTTACTGTTAGAACTTCGCTGCAGTATGTAAATAATGGCTTTATATATACATTGTATGTCATGTTAAGAGTTTTTCTGGTACATCCCCACTTCAGTCCTGTTAGATGTTTTAACAGTGAAAGGCGCCTTTCTGCTCCTTGTATTACATTTTCTACTCCTTTGGGCCATGTAAGTTTGGTATCAAATATAACTCCCAAAAACTTTGCTTCCTTTGTTTCAGGTAATTGTTGACCCTCAAAATTTAGTTTTATTTTTAGTGGTTTTTTCTTAGTGAAAAGATTTGGTAGTTTGAGCTATATATACATCACTTCAAAATTAATTTCCATAAGGAAAAATTGAAGCTATTAACAGTGAAGCAACAAGATTCTAAAGTAAGAACAAATTAGAAACTAAAAACTTCACTTATCTTATTGTTTTGGTGCTGACCCTGGGGTTTCAAGCTATGTCCAGCTTTGAGAATGAGCTGGACATAGCTTGAAACCCCAGGGTCAGCACCAAAACAATAAGATAAGTGAAGTTTTTAGTTTCTAATTTGTTCTTACTTTAGAATTAATTTCCATGTTTATATAAGTGCAAAAATGTAGTTATTCTGTCTGTTTCCAAAGCTGTACTCCAAGCTACTTGTTCTACTACTTAGTCCAAAAGATGAAGATCAAAGAAATACATAATATGATCAAACAAACACAGAACCTACATAAAAATAGTCTTAAAGTGGATTCTTGCACACTGTGATGTTTTTGGAAATGAAATGGCTGATATTTTTGCAAAGAAAGGATCTAAAATCAATTTTGTGGTAAAACAAAATCACTCCTATGAATCAATTAAAAGAATTGTTAAAAGAATAATAACTTCAAATTATAATCAACAGATAACACTTCAGAATCGACAAAGTGGACGAAAATTTTGGATGATTCCGTCAATAGTTTCCAACTTACCAAGAAAATCCTCTGTTGCTGCATTCTGGCGATCACAGAGCATGACTGCTTGAGCAAACATCTTTTCAGATTTGGAATAGTGGCATTTCCAAAAAAGAAGAAATGTACATGGAACATTTAACAAATTGAGGATCCCTTGCGGCTTTTGAAACTCTAGCGTCAAAATATTGGGAACAAGAAAGAGAATGATTTCATTATTAACTCCTGAGCATTACACACATATGCACACACCCACATCCACCAACGCATGCACACATGTACACTAATTTCATTTACTGAGCATTCACTTAGAACATTACTTATTTTTTATTTATTTATTTATGCCAACAAATTTACTGTTGATGTTTCTAAACACACAAGCCATATGTGGGCAATGTTTGAGAGGTAGAACATAAATAAATCTTATTAATCTTATTTTCCTGTTATATATGTCTCAAGAATTAGGTAATACCAGATTAGAAGGAAATTTTTTGAGGTAGTGAAACATATATTGGTTAGGGTTCTTTTAGGTTTTTATACATTGTAAGCCTAACAATAGGTGTATCATAATAGCAAGTATTTATCAAATATATTTATGAAACATAACTAAACATTGGTTATTATCTGAAAATAAGTTTTCTCGTATAATGAAAATAAATATATTTTACTGAGATAACTATCTCCACGCAACCCTACCACAATCCAAACAGCTACATTGATAAACGCCACATTTTTTATAATTTGGAATTTTATCCTTCTTAGATAGGGTTTATATTGGTAAAGCTAAGTGTCATTTAGAAACCAGAATAAAGGAGCCTTTTAGAAATATTAAATATAAACAAACTGATAAATCAGCTGTGGTGGATAATTTTTGGTCATTTAATCATGAAATAAATTCAGGGCTTAAGTTATTAAAACAATTAAATGGACCTTTAGATTTAATGATTTGGGAAGATATTAAATTTAAAAAATAGCACCCATGTTATGAATTTTGAAACACCACCAATAGATTGTATTTTAGGTTTTTGTTTTCAGAGGTTGGTAACAAATAGATATTTTAAGTTGAGCGTTGGTAGCTATGGTAACTTGTTTGGATAGCTTTGAAAATAAGTTAGATACAACTTGATACTAGTCAGCGTTGGAAGAACTTGCAATATTAATAAGATAAGTGAAGCTTTCAGTTTCCAATTTGTTCTTATTTTAGATTCTGTTGCTTCACTGTTAATAGCTTCAATTTTCCTTGATTTATGCATAGATTTAATTTACATTTTTAAATGAAACCTTGCAATAAAACAATGTAGTTCTAAAATCAGCACTCACCTGAATGATTTATGATACAAAGATGCTAGCCTGTGGTGAATAGTTGCAGCTCGAAATTGATACACTGGGAAACGAGGACCTGGAGT
Source organism: Tenodera sinensis (assembly GCA_030765045.1). Classification (NCBI taxonomy): domain Eukaryota; kingdom Metazoa; phylum Arthropoda; class Insecta; order Mantodea; family Mantidae; genus Tenodera; species Tenodera sinensis. The sequence goes on from CM060973.1 coordinate 37,989,731, forward strand.
CTCCAAATCACAGTACTTCAGGGCTTTCATAAAATATTCAACCACTTCCCTCTCTGTCTCTTCCTGACTCTGTTATGAAGAGATATTATTAAATCTTGTTCTCTTAGATCTACATATTTCTAGTTTACCTGTGAGTTTCAAAAGCTTTATTTCTATACCTTATTTCCCAAAGCTGGAAAATCTTGAAGAAGAGTTGCCATAGTAAACACTGTTGTGGAAAGTTCCCAAAGAACTGTGTCCCATATGGCTGGGTTGTTCCGTCGATTTCCTAATATCATCAGTGCTTTCTGGTAACTGCTTATAGCCTTATCCGTGAAAAATAAAATAATATATTAGAAATGTATATTAAAGAAAATGATAGAACTTGGAAACAGATGGAAGAACAATAAGGCTATTCTGTCATATCTTGTTAAAGCTATTAACCAGCTGCCATGAGCTATTTGGTATTTGTAAAGGGCCATTAAAAATGAAAATGAAACAATGTGACATTGGCTGCACAACATACAGACGAGAGTGGGGCAGTGTGACCTTGGATACAGCAAGCAACTGTGTGTACATGACCATAAATAATGATGGCGGTGAAACACAAAAGAAAGGAGTTGAGAGCCTTCTCCATTTCTCACTGAGTCATAGCACTTGTGAGTATGGAGCATGGAGGTCACGTGAGATTAGCTCCAGTATAAATAGGACCACACAGACAGCATGAATGGTCAGGAGCAGTTTTTAGTTATGAGAGTGAGTCGGCCAGCCTGTCAGTGAGAACATATGTGTCATCGAGTGACTATTAGCTGCAATTGAATTAGATGTTCAACTGCAAAAACAAGGCAGCTAGCCAAGATAATAAGCTGAAAAATCTGGAGTGAGATGGCAGAATGATCATGCAATGAAATGGATAGTGTTGCTCTCTAATTGGCTAGTTTATGTTTTATGTTGGTGGTCTTTTTATTATGATGTTTTGTATGTGTTGAGCTATGAGATTCTTTTACTACCCCAGGTCGTGGTACGGATGAAATGAACGAACACAGGATGTAACTTTACCATATCACTTTTATTTGCACTTTTCTTGTCGAATATTACACTCGTCACATTTAAATTAACTTTCGTTGCACATGAATATACTTCCTTCATAGTCTTTTCACGTTATTAGTTATTTTAGACCACTTTTAGCATCCGCATCTATGCGTGTCACAAAACATGTCTTTCCTTTCCGGAGGCTAGGACGCTAAGAAAGAAAAAAAGTTGCCATCTCTTTACATAATGCGTTTGTATTCATGCGCGTATGCGTTCATTTCCCACGAAGCACACTTTGAAATCATCCTACTCTAAATAGTTCCTGTAATGTTAGGGAAGCGATCTTTATCTATCCTACCTACACTTTGAACATTAAATATATATATGGTTCTTATACTTATACATATTACATTTGAACATGTTACTTAACGTTTATGACATTTTTAAACAACTATTTTTTTATAACAATTGAGACAATGGCAATAGTTTCAGTACTCTACAAATCCTTACTAACATGAAAAATAAACTATATTTACAACAAATATAGAGGATGGGGGCGAGAACCATATGTGGATTATTGTAACAGACAGGAAAAAGAAGGACTAGCATGGATGAGAACAGGAGCAATATTTTTAAGAGGGACAAGAAGAGGTAAAATAGGAATATGTGAAATGTGCGGTGAGAAAGAAAGTATAGAACATTATTTGACAGAATGTAAGGAATTAGCATTATGGAGGAAAAAGGTTTGGGAGAAAAAATGGGAAAAAATAGAGGGGAAAATGGTAGCCATAAAAATGTTAACAGTGAAAGAGGAAAGGAAGGCTAGAAGTATAGGTGAGTTTTTGAAGAAAGTAAGAGAAAAATGGGCAAGAAAAGTAAAGAGTGTAAATAAAGAAGGCAGAGTGGGGGAGAGGGACAATTAATTAATATAAGATGGAATAGATTGATCAGAGCTACCTGGGAGGCAAACGGCCTGGGTGCCATGCAAACCAAGGTAGCAATAAGGTTATGTAAAATTTGTATGTAGTTTAGGTTAGAGTAGGATAATTGTAAAAGTTATGTAAAAGAATTGGAATTGGTACAACAAATATTTACATAAATGCTTTCCTTTTGGGGTCTAACCATATAAAGCTTGGAGTTTGCAAACTCAAACTTCTATGTCCACAGTCTACACAGGAATTACAAATGGTGGAAATAATGAAAAAACAAAAATGCTTCCTAGGAGTATGAATTTGTGATTAGTTGTTTGGGGTATTTAACAATATGGCAAACAACAGCCTTCATTAAGAAACAGTGATAAAATACCAAATACTGCCAAAGTTAACATACAATTCCTGTCACAGTTGTTTGAAGTTTACTTGGTATGTATAAATATAACAGTGGTTTTACTTTCCCTTTACTATATGCTACAAATATTTTCAATAGCTATTACAGAGCACCACATACCTTGTTGTAGAAATGTTTTTCTTGCCCTGCTAATTCTGAGCGGCGATCAGATGAATCAGGAGAGTGGAAATGAGCACACATGCGCATGAGACGTCCTGTATTGGAATGCAGCAAAGCCAGATTTGCTTCATCACGCACCATTTCAAATGCGTCAACCCCCTTCTCTAAGTGTTGTAACGATAGCATGAAAAGTTTCTTGAGGTATTCATTGTCCTCATCCTGCTTTGGCCCATCAAGTTTCTTTTTGTAATGTGCTGCAATAAATTGTTCCACACAATGCTTTTTTTTATATTACCTATTTAGTAATAAGTAAATTACATAATGAAATATACAGATTATGGCCCTCATCTTGCAGGCATCCGTGTATAAGAACAAAACACCACAAAAAAAGAAAAAAAAAATTCACTATTATTATATATCCCTCTTCCAGTACTAAGTAATCAGTAATTGACTATGATGAATAATTGACAGCTCTGATGGTTGATGGAAATCCTACTACGCATATTAATAATGTACCTACAATATAAATATTCTCTGTGTTCATTATTTCAGTGGTACTGGCATTTGGCAATTTATTCTGCACACGTTATGCTAGCTAATTTGGTGTTTTGCATTTCAATCTTGTTGATCCTTTGCTATGGTTTATGTATATTTTTAGTAAATCAGAGGCTTTAAATAATGAATAAGCTAAAGCTTAGTGATGAGTAAAGGATGAGATTAAGTAATAGATGAAATAAATAAAAAATACTCTTTAGGGGTCACTCTGGTGCCAAATGAACTTTCTTTTGTAATCAACCAATTCCACCAACTTATTGCTAGTGTTTTTAAACACACAAGCCATGTGTGGGCAATGTTTGAGAGGTAGAATCAGGACTGAAAAATTCAAGCCATAGCTGGAATTTGAACCACGGATCTTTCACTTCACATGTGTCTGAAGCACTGTCTCTCACGAACATAACATTGTCATGGCAGCACATTATTTTTCAGTATTTCTTGATAATAAACACTTGGAATATTAATGTGATGATTATGCAGTGAAATGCCTAAGTACTGATTGCTTGTCTATAAATCAAGGTGTGCCCATTATGTGATGAAATATGATGTATATTGTAAATGTAAGGCAATGCACACTTTTGAAAATAAATATCAGCTTGTATTTCAGAAAGTACACACTTTATTGTACCAATACATACCTGCTGCCTGGTTCATATATAGCACTCCAAGTTCATTGTGTATGTTGCCCAGTCTTCGCTGTAGGTTGCTCTTCTGTTGTTCATGTGGTTCGAGTGCCAAAGCTTTTTGATAACATTTGCAACTGATCACCAGCATCTGTTCTATATCATCTATAGAGTCTGGCATTAGTTCTTCAGCTGTTGTACAGGAAAAACACTTAATTAGAATGATGCAGATCACGTCTACATGCTGCCCTCTGGATCTCAATTAAACAATTTAACATAAACACTTCAAACTCCTGCTCATATTTAATCCCTGCCTCCCTCCAAGTGAGTTTTGCTTGTTATAGAAACAAGAGCTTGATTTTTAACTGATAATATGAAAATTACGTCATTCAACAAGTTGACAATACAGAGGACTAGTTCAGAAAAATGTGATGACCACAATGTTAGCAGTTGGCAAAAATTAGAAGTTGTACATACAAAAGCTTACCCACCCACAGCTAAGGCAACAACATACCTAGCTAATAAATTAATATTATGCATGAGAGGTAGAACTGGAACTTAAAAATTCAATGCCACAACTGGGATTTGAACCACAGACCCTCCGCTTACCAGGCAGCTGCTCTAACCATTGAGCTATTGTGACAAACTGCCAGAATGGCATTAAATTCTCAAACCAGTTCATATTTCTCCTGGTAAACCACAAAGGCAGTCGGAGACAAATGGTGACTTACTATTTTAAGTACTTTATGTCCCAGGATTAAATAACCTTCAGATGGTAATTATTATTTATTTATGCCAACAAACTTACTGTTGGTGTTTTTAAACACACAAACCGTGTGTGGGCAAAGTTTGAGAGGTAGAACTGGAACTTAAAAATTCAATGCCACAACTGGGATTTAACCCACAGACCTTCCGCTTACCAGGTGGTTGCTCTAACCATTGGGCTATTGTGACAAACTGCCAGAATGGCATTAAATTCTCAAACCAGTTCGTATTTCTCCTGGTAAACCACAAACGCAGTCTCACATCAGAGACAAATTACTCCAATGGTGACTCACTTTGCTCACACACAGCTTGTATGTTTAAAAACACCAACAGTAAGTTTGTTGGCATAAATAAATAATATTATGTAGTCAAATTTTGGAACATTTTGCTTCACTTACCCAATAGATTAACAAGACATGTTAAGTGACAGTGTGAGCAAACGTGCTCCAAAATACAACATAATATTCATTTATTCAAACTTGCATTCAGTTACAAAGCTTCAAAAAAGTTTGTTGAACATATCTTGCATTTACAATTGTCTCACTCTTTTAATGAATATTTAATTTTAGGTCCAAAAATATTGACAAGGACAGCGTAGCCAAACAAAAAACTTTATGCAATCAGGAAGTGAATAAAATTATGTTTGGCACATATCCAAATTAAAAAATTATGCAGTTGATGGTATTAATGAATAACATGATCACAAAATTGTTTGGTTCCCCCTTTCCTAGTGTAATCCGATTTAATTAATTTGGGCCAAAGTAAACGGTTATGTTGGGCGAAACAACAAAGATTTTACTGCATCTGTAATAAAGCTACATCAATGAAAACTGTGAACAAGTGGTTACTGATACAAAGGGTGTAATGAATGCAACATGGGAAAATGGAGTTTTAGAAGCAAGGATAGAACAGTGTCATAGCTATGGGTAATACCAGCAAGCAATGATACAAGCGAGTTGGATATCAGTGGCATTTTCCCATTACAATATTTTACAGGTATTTAAGGACATTGAAGTTATTAACAATGAAGCAACAAGATTCTAAAGTAAGAACAAATTAGAAACTAAAAACTTCACTTATCTTAGTAATATTGCAAGTTCTTTGGTGCAAAGCTGACTAAAGTTTCGAGTTGACTCCAACTCATTCTCATATAGCTATAGCTATAGCTTTGCACCAAAGAACTTGCAATATTACTACGATAAGTGAAGTTTTTAGTTTCTAATTTGTTCTATTTCACAGGCATGTTTCTTTTGTTAACATAAATCTCAACAGTGACATATACTTACATTTAATTTAAAAGGTGAGTTAATTAATAACACTGAACACCACTTAGAACCATTGTTGTAAGTGTTGTTCAGTGTTATTAATTAACTCACCTTTTAAATTAAATTAATTACAACAACACTGTTTTCAAACTTCTATGAAAGGAAGATATACTTACATGTTCTATCCTTTGCATGTAGATTGACCATTTTACTATTGTCTTCAAATACGAATATATTCTAAACGCTACATTCCAAATGCAATCCAACCACCTACTAGTAATGCTAATGCACTCTCCATGTGGGCATGATAAGCGGAAACTTTGCCTCTTTCACCACCAATTATCAATCCCTTTCTTGTTTAGCGCCAATAATAATACTGCATATTTCAGTTTTAAGTAGTTGCAGAAGATTTCCGTTTTCACATTGAGCAATTTCAATATTATTCAGCAAAAATTACACATAAATCACATGATTTCCACTGGGATCAAAACTTTTTTTCAAAATAGGATATCAGCTTGCTTAGTGTTCAATTTTTATGGTTTACTGTGTATTAAAAATGATTTATACTTCTAAAATACTTAAAAACCCCCTCCACTGTGTGTGTAGTTAGTATGTTTCACATTCAGGAGGACTGGAGTGTGAATCTCAGTTGTGTTGAGTTACCTGGATAGCGACTTTCCTCCTATCCTCAGGAAATAATCTTAGTAACTTTAAGCTCTATGGATCCTGGGCTAATGCGAGCATCTTTTCATCTGCTTCATTTATTCACTATCCAATTTGTTCTCTTTCGTTAAAGGGCATTAAAATAATTACTTTAAAAAAGAGGAGGAGGGAAAATATTTTCTTTCATGACTTCTTTACAAGTGTTCAAAATGTAAACAGCATATAACAATGATACAGTAGGAGTAATACTAAAATTAGTCACTTCTGTCCATATTTGCTTCTCTTGCTCCGCATTCATTCAGTAATGACCTAATAGAAATTAAAGTCCCTTATAACTCGGGAAACACAAAAATGGCTGTTGCAAGGAAGATTGATGCATTACAAAGGATCAATATAATAAGCTTAATTAACAATTCAAAATCTTGTGAGTGGTTCAAGCCCTACAAGTTGATTTTTTTTTATCTATGCATAAATACAAAAGTATCTAGCATCTGAAGATGACTGAAATATGATCACAATATTCCTAAGCATTAATAATTCAATGGCCATGACCTTATATTAAATGCAACCACCTGGTCCCTTAGCCATTTGTGGCTTATAGAACAAAAATTTTTAAGAAAGAATGAGAACTTTATTCTTACAAGGATTATTTTCTGGAATGCCCAGGGAGGATGAATCCTTAAACACTTCTTGTAAGACATCTTGATCTATGCTACTGTGGTCAATAAAATCATGGCGATGGATGTCTACACGAGCCCAATCCTGGACCACCATGAAGCAACAATCACCAGCTCTGCCCAGAAGGTAGCTTTGAAGTCCAGCATTAGTGACTTTGTTTAGAGCCTCCAATATGCGATGACAATACAGTACATACCTTATATAGCGAAGAGAACGACCTGAAATATAGCAAAACATATACTCTATCAGAGCACCATTAAGATCATAATAAAATTAATTTTGCTTATCTACCAATTATTTCTTCTCATATATCTAAAACATGATTCTGTGGGCCATTATTTTTACAATGTACCAAGGAGTGTGCCAGTTACTAACTCCTCTAATCACCAGTAGTGCCAAACAGCATAAAGACTGTAGAACAACATATTAAATATACTTGAGAAGGAAGGAAAAACACACCTCTGCAATTTGAGACAGTTTAAGCATAATAACCAGGTGATTTAGAAGATTTTGATTTACCTTTTCAGCTTAGATGTAACAAAGATGAAAACTGAAGTACAGTTTGAAGTTTTTATGTTAAAGATTATTAAACAAAGCTTTAAGGTTGGTTCACAACCACCAACAATGGTAACAATAACCAGAACAAGAGACTTGAAATGCATGTGCATAAACGGGAGTGTTCACAACCAAAGGCAAGCCTTCCTGGGTCCCAGTAACGACATACAAGACTTGAACAAGATTCAACTTTAGTGTTGCCATTACTGGGCTCAACATATTAGATCCATTAAGTGCATTTCAAAGACTTAAATCTTCTTCCTGCAAGGTAGAAATTCTTTAAGGTGGCCATGACAAAAATGGCCACTAGAGCTCTCACTAGTCGCAATTCTGGAAAATCAAACTGGAAATAATTTTATATAATAAAGAATAAATAATTTTAATGAACACTATGATGCTAAAGGACTGACACTTATTTCTTGGAATTGGAAATAGGACTGATGCTTCCTGTTTTCTCTGAATCAGAAATGCCCAATAGCTTCACATTCAGACCTTCAGTTTATCAAAATATGGCATTGGTTGACCTGTTTTTATGTTGGCTGGATTGGAGTGCAGATTAAAATTAAGGAAAAATTGAATATAATATTGCAATATTACTAAGATAAGTGAAGCTTTTAGTTTCTAATTTGTTCTTATTTTAGATCAAAATTATTTTATTGGTAAAAAAATATAAATGACATCTCAATGCGCAATATTCGCTATCTACTCCCGCTGCTGTTAGCAGGCTGTTGTGAACCAAAATGTTCATGCTGTTCCCATTGTTATTGTTACCAGGTGGTTGTGAACCAGCTTTTAGGGTTATCAGACATGCAAGTTTGATGAAGGTCAGACTTTTGGGTATTCAGGTTACAGAGTTAGAATGACTGAAAGCTCGTGTTTAACCTGGCTGAAAACTTTTGAAGCTTTAATTAAAAACCTGGTATTTTTGTAAAGTAATTCAAAGGCAGATAGATAGAGACATTCTAAAGAAAGAGATGTTACTGGCACATCTTTTCTTTCACTATCTTTAAAAAATTAGTAAATTACATTCTTATATCAAGAAAAGGAATATCAATTACAACAAAACTAATGAAACCTACACAACCTAAGTAAGCTCTTCTTGAACCTAGAACTACCCTGTGTTTTAAAACAATTTTATTTACAATAAATGATAACTTACCATAAAATTCTGCGACATACTCAGTTTCTGCTTGGGTGACATACACAAGACAGGCCTTCTCATATAGTAGAATCTTAAGATGCTGCTTCCAGGTTTTATTATCAGCCTTCTCTGGTTGTTGCCATGTGGGCATCGTTTCTGCTTTTGACCGACAGAGGAGAGCTTTTGGCGATTTCTCTGCTTTACCCTGTTCTTCAATTTTCTGGTTGATTTTGTCTTTTGTTTTATTACCACCACCTTTTTCACGCTTCTTTTTCTTAAATGTAATGTTACTCTTCTTTCCAGGAGAACCAGAAGCAGGGGTTGAATCCACAGCTTCCTGTGTTCGTTCCTGTGATGGTAATGGTGAATATGGCATTGGAATGGCTTCAAATGGCCTTGCCATTTTTGGTACATCTGTATTCTGCTGCATTTTTCTTTGTTCTCCTTTCTGTAAAACAGAGTGCCTCTCTTCAACACTGCTGCAAGGTCCTGATTTAATTGGAATTAAAGATAGACAGAAGATAAATAATTTCCAAGAGAAAAAGTTATCTAACTATCCACGAGGGAGAACACGTGTGTCAGAACAGGATGTAAGAGAGACTTAGGCAATAAAATAAAAGACAATCAGTGGAAACATTCAAAAAGCTGCTGTTTAGATGTTGATACTTAAAGATTACATCATAAATGTGTAGAAATGATAATATAAATGCAATATCAAGGTGCTTTTGTAATTAAGGAAATTGAAGCTATTAACAGTGAAGCAACAAGATTCTACTGTAAGAACAAATTAGAAACTAAAAACTTCACTTATCTTAGTAAAGCTATAGCTTTGAGAATGAGTTGGAGTCAACTCAAAACTTTAGTCAGCTTTGCACCAAGAACTTGCAATATTACTAAGATAAGTGAAGTTTTTAGTTTCTAATTTGTTTTTACTTTAGAATGCTATTGTAATTTTAAGCTGATACAGATCTTTCTCTGAAAATGGTACAATTTCCTTATGGCACATTTGATACATTCAGTTTGCCTTTGATTTATCTAACCAGGAGCTATTATTTTCATGGCTTTTCTAAAAGTTTTCATATGAAAGTTTCTCTTTTTACTTTCTGCTGGTCATGATAAGCATTTGAATAGAAATGGTCTCAATGCCCATCTTATTGCATGTATACAGGCATATACGTCACCTGTTTAAAAGGCGACAGTATCAGATGTGAAGGGATTTACAACGGTTTAAACCTGAATGGTGGGTACTACATTAAAATTAAAGTGTGCAAAAATGTGTTAACACTGATTAAGGAATAATCAGACCCCAACTAAAATATTATTGCTGCTTGAAGCAATTGCTTTGGAAACCCACTGTGACAACCGGCTAGAATTATATTGAATTCTCAAACCAGTTCAAATCCCAGCTGTGGCACTGAATTTTTAAGTTCCAGTTCTACCTCTAAAACTTTGCCCATACACGGCTTGTGTATTTAAAGACACCAACAGTATTTATGTTGGCATAAATAAATAATAATTACCATCTGAAGGTTATTTAATCCTGGGACATAAAGTACTTGCAACAGTAAGTCACCATTAGAGTAATTGTCTCTGATGTGAGACTGCCTTTGTAGTTTATCGAGAGAAATACAAACTGGTTTGAGAATTAAAAGTCATTCTGGCAGGTTGTCACAGTAGCTTAATGGTTAGAGCACCCGTCTAGTAAGCAGAGGGTCTGTGGTGCAAATCCCAGCTGTGACATTGACTTTTTAAGTTCCAGTTCTACTGCTCAGGGAAAAAGAAGCTGAAGATGTGATCGATGGACAAATTGATTGTGAAAGATATCCATTTGCAATAAACTGAAAAATATGTCAATATTTAAACACATTTTGCTCCAACTCGTAATAATATTAATCACTTGACTAGTTTCGGAGAGGGTTATCTCCAACATTCAGCTGTTGGTTGACTTCAATTTTATATTTTATGTTCATTTACATTAGAAATGATTACAATAGTAGCTTTGACTCAAACTGTTTACCCATTTGAAACTTGTAATCCTCTATAAGTACACTGTGAAATGCTATAACAGACAATTAATTTTGAAAATACAGAGCATAAAAATAGTGTGTTAGCATGAATGATGGATAGTATCACCTACATCAAAGAGTGGGCTCTTATCCTCTTCTTTTTGTTTGTCAGGTTTAGTGCAGTCAATGTACTGCAGAGATTCAAGACCCTGTGACACATGCTGAAGTGCCATTTTGCAGCGCTCTTCAACTCCACCACTGAGAGGAGGTGGGGAACTGTACTTAGCTTCTTCATTTGATCCTGGAGAATCTTCATGTGCTGCAGATAAACACAATGCCTTAACTGCAACACTGCTGCTGGTGCTAAGTAGCTTTTCTGTAAAATCACATAATTATTACTGATTTATCCTTGTAGGTGGGGTATAATATCTGCATTATTTTCTTTAAACATCAATCATTATTTTCATAGGTATCCTACAAATTATTAATAGAATGCTTATCTATCTGTTTCCAATACTAAACTTTTCATCAAATATAATTACAGGTAGGTAGCACAGTAACATCTGCATCTTTAATTCCTCCAGTGATCATTTTCCCTCTTTTATTGTTTTGGTTATGCAGTCCCAAAACGGTTACCATTATAACAAATGTTAATGAAACCTAAATATATTGTTTCTCAAAGTATTATTTTTCCATACTTTTTAATTTTTTATTTTCATACTTTGTTTACCATTTTGTAACTCAATAATTACAATATCCTTTGGCAAAAAGGACATCTTAGAAACCATACTTTATTTATTACATTAAGTCTAATGAACACTTATTACATTTGCTTGCTGAATCAAGTTCCTGTATGCTACATAGAGGATGTTTTATTAACCATATGATAACCATAGTGATATGCTGCCCTATAGTAAATAGCATCTAGAAACCTTCAAAAAAACAAAAATCATGATATTAGATGTAAATATGACCTCCATTATACTAACTATAATGTAAAAGCTGTAAACAAAGATCCTTATATATGTAAGTCTACACTTGTACAATCAACTCCCACCATATCTCAAAAGTAAAAACAATACTGTTGAATTTAAGGAATGTTAAAAAAAGTATATATTGAATAATCCTGTATATAATATTAATGAATTTTTAAGTTAATTGTAAGCTATGTAAATATGTTGTATTTAAATTGACAATGCTCGATACTGTAAAGGTTCTATGGGCAGTACATAAATTACAATTATAATTACGATTTATACAATCTATCGTTAAAGAGTTGAACATTTTAGGTAGTTTTTTTAAGGGAAGTAAATTAAAAGGTTTTATGCTTATTACACCATAATACTTTGTGGTCTTCAGCAATTTGTGATATGATATAAACTTTGCAGTTTTAAATAGGGTGGGTGCATCGTTGAGTCTTTGAGCTTTCAAATTTTTTTTATCTTGGGTCGCAGTACAAGCTGAAATGAATTGTGGACTTGGGGTTAAATTTTTGTGATTTATTTTAATCACACCTTCTCGTTCATAGGATTTAATTCGCACTACAATAGCAACAAGGAGGTAGACAAGTAGAAATTTAAAGTTTCGTGTTGTATGGAAACATAGTTTAAAATGCATATTTTAAAAACATTTTGAAAATGTTAATAGTGTACATATAATAGTGTCAGCTAGCAGTGTTCTCTTTACTGTACTGTTGTAACGTTCATGGAACCTCAAGCAGTGAACAGTTGCCGTAATGGAAGGTGCCAATTGTGCGAGGTTATGGTAGCCATCACCGCTGCAACATGAGTCCGCTGCACTGATTTGTAAGTAAGTTAATTACAACTGAACTATTAGAGACTCCATTCTGATTTTTTCTGAGAATATTAAATGAACTTCAGTAGTTTTTTTTTTCAGATTTTTAAATGGTCGAGTTTATTTTATTATCTAACTTTAAAACTTTAATCGTATAAAATATAATATTAATAATAGTTAATAAATTTGTCTAATAAATACCTCACGATACTGCGATTTTTCTTTAATTTGAGCCAAAGATCAAGTAATTTGCTTGATTACAATCGGAGGTATGATTGATCGAAGGGTGAGGAGCGTGCGATTTTTGGGACATTCCAAAAATTGATATCTGCCAAAATAAATTTGTTTTATAAAACAAACACGGGTCAAATGTATATTGTTCTAAAACACCTAAAAAATTTTCAAGAAAATCTGAGACGTTATGGTCAATTTTTACCACATTTTGTGCGATTTGACATGGAATGACTCATATATGTGCATTTAATAGCGCCCCACTATGAGGTCATTCTCTGCATACTTTTATAATCCCGAAAATGCTAAGAAAGCTATTTTAATCTAACCTTTTAGCATTTTTGGCATTAAATATTCAAAATAACCCTAAATTTTTGTTACACAAAATCTAAATAATGCAGTTAACAATTATAAAAATGATAAACAGGCAATATTCTCAACAATTGAAGAATGATATAACACAAAGTAGATTACAAATATGAAATAAGTCAAATTCACAACATATTTAATTTAATTTTGGGACAAATTATATATACTGTTTCAATGCTATGTGCGTTACGTGTATGTACCTAGGTATGTCCCCCTTATATCATAGATACATATATTTTCTTTTATTTGGACCAACACACCAAAAATAAATTAATAGCAGAAGGAATTTCTAATTCTATAAAATATAAAGTTAACAGTATTCAAGTTTATTTGATGTCATAATTCTCATCTTTTTTTTTAATCCTTAATACGTCTATTATTTTTAGACCCTGCTCCATAATACAATGGGATAAACAAAAGTAACATTAAACAAGGAGCCACTGGTCCTGAACTGGCACTGGTATACTGGTTTCACCGAAAGAATTGGTTGTGACGTAAACAGAAGCACGAGTACAAATAGAATTAAAGTGTACGTTCATTGGCTGATGACGCATATTACAAGGTACATCGGCTACAATGTAGTTCGCTCAAGAGTAACAAAAACTACTGGATCTTCTATGTATTATGTAACAATGGTATGTTTAATGTGCTATTGTATAGTCGGCGCAATTTATCAGCAGTCCCCAGGAGTTCAAAAGGGCCGACATTACACTAAACAGCTGACGGAAGTATCACAAAAAGCAATCCTGCTGACGTACATAATAAAGCCACTTCTAACCTCAAATATCACAGTGTTAAAGTAAAATGCTTTCAAACAATAATAATGCTTGAACATTGTTACCACACAACACATGATGAACTTACTCACCTTCGGCAAATCTTGTTCTGCAGTAACACTTTTGGATAAAATTACTTCCGAGTGCTAAATATCGTAATATATACAAGATGTACTACTGTGTAGTGAATACAAAAATAACTACACTAACTATAAGTGCATATACTGTTCTGAAAGAATTGAAGACAAAATCACACAAAAATGAGCATTACGTCCACTGATTGATTAATTAATTAATACAGCGTCTAAACAGAATCTTATTTTAAAATCTATCAGTTGGCCTCTCTGAAACACGTTCATAAACTGGCAACATAACAGACGCAATAACACCATCTATGGCCATAGCTTTACCATGGTTATATTTTACAAACAGTTGGCAGCACTAATGCAACCCAACGGATGGGATATCACCAAATATAACCAGACTGTACCATAATGGGGGAAAAATGTCAAGGTTGTTTTTTGGGGTATCTCAATAAGTTGTGCCGACTATACCATGTAGAACTGCAACAAAATTAATCTAAAGTAATTGTCTTAATCAGAAACAGAGCGAAGAACATGTGCAGAACTGCCTTCTGCCGCTCAGCTTTGGAAGCAGGAAGGTGAGAGTGCTAGTGAACCATCATGGCCAAACAAATGCAGTTTGTAAAATATTGTGGAGGGAAGCCTCTAACGAGTGGTGAAAAGGTTATAATTCTCAAAGTGTTCCACAAACTATGCGAGAAATATCCCACTTTAGCTATCAAAGATATTGTTAACCTTACAGCAGAGTTTACAGGTGTGTCTGCATTAAGCATAAATTCTACACACAGTAAAAGGTTAAAAACGGGAAGTTAACCACGCCTATAGCCGTGAAGATTCTGAGTTTACCACTGGTCACACCAAATCACGTGAGTGTGCATTTCTTATATGCTTATAATCTACCATTTATATGTAAGCTTACATCTCTGATTCACAGGAGGTTGAGATAGCATTCATTTAATTTACACTTTTAGGTTAATTAGCAGCCATTAAGTATGCCAAAGATAAAGGGAGAGGGGAGGAGCAGAACTCCGACCTAGATGGAATACAACCTCCTTCAGATTCAGATTAGGTATGTTAAAGCTTTCTTTTCTATAGCGATTTTAAATTTATATTTGTTATGTTTTTAGTTGAGAGTGCTACATGCGATTGTTATCTAATCAGTAGCGTGTTTTAAACTACCGCATGAAGGATGGGTGGGTCGAAGGCAGGTGATGATAGTTGCAGGCTCCACGTGGTTTTCTTTCTTAGCAACACATGGTTACGAAAGTAGTGCTGTTACAGTTCAAATCAGAGCGAGAAAGCGAAAGAATACATTTTTAGGCACTGTTTACCTCTCGACCAATTTGTTCACCGAAACCAGTTTAGGAGCAAGATGGGTATATGGCATAGAAGTGCAGAGAATAAGAGGAAAGTTGGAAAATGATGGAAACTAGTCAGCAGCATTTGAAGAACTTCAAAAATTACTAAGATAAGCGACGCTTTTAGTTTGTAATTTGTTTTTATTTTAGAACATATCAGGTTTTGTAAGAACATTCCGGGAATTCCTCAAAATGCAGCAAATGCAGGAGCATTGTAGAAAATGGGGAGGGTAAGTGTAAGAGGGTGGGTAACAGAGGGAGTTCTCAAATATTGGTTCAGAGTTCTACAGATGTCAGAGGACTCCTCGTTGAAAGAATGTTCAATTCCAGGAGTCTAGGTCAGGGGATGTATATTGGGATTCACCAAGTTGCGAAAGAATTAACCAGGGATGGAATGGGTGATGTGTGGATGAGAAGAAGGAAATTGGAGAGACATCTGTAAACTGGCCAGATGTAAATAAGGAAATAATGAAACTATTAACAATGAAGCATTAGAATCTAAAATAAGAACAAATTAGAAACTAAAAGCTTCACTTATCTTAGTAATATTGCAAGATCTGCATCTAACACGTTTCAAGTTGACTCCAACTCATTCTCAAAGCTATACAAACAAGTTACCATAGCTAGATGGCCAGATGTAAGTTTGAGGATATAGATAGACATATAGATTGCATTCTACAACAAAGGAAAATAAGTCTTTGAAGTTTTATCAGAAGATAAGAGATAATACTAGAAGGGAAAAGTACATTAGTACATGTAATAAACAAGGGAGAAATTAGTATGGTTTAGGAATTGCATCTTAAGGGGTGTTAGGAGAAATTAGGAGTAAGGAATTTGTCCTATTTGTTTAAGAGCAGAAATGCAGAGCATATCGTTTTGAATGTCCAGGTAAAGTGAAGCGTGTAAACCAGCAATATGTGGCAAATGGCAAAAATTAAATATGCAAATGGTAATGAAAAATAGGTTTTGTTAATGAAACACAAATTAGGAAGCATGAGGAGTTTTTGTATCTATGAGCAATTTACATGAATACTGCAGTATTCCTGCCTCTGGCTCAGAAGACCCGAGTTCAATCCGTGGTACCGGCATGGGGATTGTTTCCCTGCAGGTCTGGCACGGGGTACACTAGGCCTTGCTAGGACCCAGAGGGGCCAACTGAGGAGCTACTTGATTGAAAAATCCTGGTTGAGAAGACCACATAAGCAGCCGGGAGGAACCAGGGCACTGACCACATCCCACTTCCAATACTGCACCTCACTCATGATGCCTGTGGTATGCAGAACTTGGGTTGCAGCAGTTGGGTGGTAGGCCTGGCCCGAATGGTCTGTTGTGCCACAGGGTTATGTTTACTGTAGTATTGTTTTATTGTAATTTTGTATGGTTGTAGTCTCTGTAAGGCACTAGGGCTGTAACCAGGCCTCAACTGATGCATTAAACTTAGTATACATAAACTAGCATATCCTAGGAAGCTAATTTATTAAGATGTTACCAATGTCCTCATGTTCACTGTGGTTTTCAGTACCGCACTCTGTTTCATCATCCTCACTGTCCAGTCCTGGGGAAGCTGGGTCTATGTCAGCAGGAATATATAGATCTGAGAGCATGTAGTGTGCAGATGTCACTATCTGTTTAACACAAGAATTAAAACGATAAATAACTTAAGAGCTTTAAACAGAAAGGAAAAATGTAATTATCTCAATGGTTTCATATTTTATGGTAAAAATTTATCAATTTGCATAATAAAATAAAACTTTTGGCAGCTCCATGTGCAACATTTACTTTAGATTCACATTTCAAGTAAGAAATCACAGCAGCTGCTACTATCTAAAGTAAGAACAAATTAGAAACTTTCACTTATCTTATAGCTTTGAGAATGAGTTGGAGTCGACGTGAAACGTGTTAGCACCAAACAACTTGGAAAATTACTAAGATAAGTGAAGCTTTTAGTTTCTAATTTGTTCTTACATTAGATTCTTGTTGCTTCACTGTTAATAGCTTCATTATTTCCTTATTTAGCTGCCACTATGCTTGAATTAACATAACTTGAGTATTCTGACTGTTCCCTTGGCATGTGCTACGCAAGTGATAGGGGAGTGGCACAGTGGTCTGTTGTCATGACAACCAGGTTTAACCTTGAAGTAGCCAATAGACTTAGTGGATACACAATACCGTCACAGTCTGTTACTTCAAGGTCAAACCCGATTATCATGACAAGAGAACGCTGTGCCACTCCCCTATCATGTGTGTAGCGCACACTGAGGAAACTGTCAGAATATTCAAGTTACGTTAATTCAAGTATAAAGCAGCGACATAGTACATAAAGTCTGGTGTTAAGATTCACATGACTTCCTCTAGCCATTATCTCTTCATTAACTATTCTTGAAGAGCTTATTTTTCTCTCTACTTCATTTTAGACAGTGAATATTTCTTGAAATGGTTTTCTTACACATTTTATTGTAGGTACAAAGAAGATACAGGATGCTGAAGCAATAGTCTTCTTTTTCTTTTCTTTACCTAATTACCCTCCCATTATGTAGGACTTACAAGCCAGTGCCTTGGGTCAGATGCCTGTCGGGTAGCAGAGGAACCTATGGACCGGACAGAGTGAAGACCTGGAAGTGGCTTGTCAGCCAAGCACCAGGTATGATAGTGAGGAAGAGGATGATATGACATGCATAGAAAATCAATGATTGGAAAGGCAATAATGGAGCAATTGGTTGAATGAGTGGCGGGGGAAACCAGAGAACCCAAAGAAAACCTGCCCTGATGATGTTTCGTCCACCACTAATACCACATATGGGCCCCTGGGATCGAACCCGGGCCACCTAGGTAATAGGCAAACACTCTAACCACCCAAAGCAATTGTCAATACTTCAAAAAGTGGGCTGCTACATACTGAATTTGTAATCCCATATTGTTTCTTGGTATCATGAGAAAAAATTGAATGGTAAAGCACTTCAAAAAATGACTTGAAAAATTCAAACCTATAAATAGTATTTTTAAAATGGCTGATCCTACAAAGAAGGAAGTGTTTTAAAAATATTTACATTTTTTACGCAGTAGGCTTTCATCTATTTCTTGGGCTTACCAACTCCACAAAATTGCGTAAAATTCACTTTGAAAGAAGATGGGAGCATTCCACGTCAATCATCCAAGAAGAAAGAATTTTTGGATCTTGACAATTTTTGAACATGCATTGATATACGAAAGGAATCATATTCATTACTTTTTGAACTTTCAAAACTTTCTGTTTATGAGTTTTAGCTGTTGCAAAATGTGAAAATTGTCAAAAACTTATGTAGAAATCAGTCTTTAGAACCACACAATTTATGCTCTAATTGTTCTACAGACATAACTGAAGCCTTATTTGAAAAATTATACAGCAAGATTTAGGATTAATGACTTCATTGTCAGAAATCCAGCATTAGTCAACAACATACAGCAAGATTTAAAGGACATAACATATTTGGGTAAAAAAAAAGAATTAACCATTTCAAAAAGGAAACAAAACTTAAGACACTTATGGTTTATGTACCCTTATTCTTATTTTGAACGCTTTACTTATAGAATATACCAACACAATGCCAGGTAAGAAAGCTAGAATTATGTTAAAGTTGCTTTTTTTTTTTTTAGGTTATGTGATTGATGAATATTCAATTTCTTTTCAAAAAGATCATACGATATCATAGACTGATAAATTATTGTTAATGAACTACATTTATTTTTCAAATAACACACTTTGAAGGCAAAATACATTACTTTCCATCATGTTCTATTGATGAGAATGGTGACTTTGAAAGCAATACTTAGTACAGACTTAATTTATTGATGAGAATGGTGACTTTGAAAGCAATACTTAGTACAGACTTAATTATACAAAACTGTAACATACAATTTTTTAAGCAACAAACCTGTGGGTACTTTTCCTTAGGAAGAAGTGCTACACAATTTTTCAGTAGTGTCCTAATAGTCCCTTGCTGTCTTCGGCTGTCAGAAGATTGTCTCATATTTCTTGCAACCCTAGAATTAAAGGATACAACACATGAGTGACTTCTTTGTACTTAGGGGTGCTTTAGGTAGATTCATCATGGATAACTCTGAATAAAATATAACATATGGGATACTATGTTTTGGGTCAAAACTTTACCAAATCTACCATTCCCTTTCTTAGATTGTCTTGAACTACATTAAACATTCCAATACTTTCAAATATTCATATTTTAAAATGTGATGCAGCAGCTAAGCCCGGGGTTATTAGTAATTAACAAGTTATAAATAATATTAATAAACTGCCATTTCAGGGTTTCTTAATTAAAAACATGCGACATAAGTTAATACCACCTTGCAATATTAACAAGATAAGTAGAGCTTTTAGTTTCTAATTTGTTCTTAATTTAGATGGAACATAAGTAATTAGGGTTGTAAGTTGACCTCGCGGTACTTATCTCAGATGTGAGATTCCCAAGAGGTCTACTGGGAAAAATACAAATTGGTTGGGGAACTTAATATTATAATGGCATAGCTCAGTGGTTAGAGCAGCCGCACTTGAAGTAGAGGATCCATGGTTCAAAGCCTGGCTATGGCACTGAAGGTTTCAGTCCTGGTTCTACCTCTCAAACCTTGTCCACACAAGACTGGTGTGCTTAAAACCATCAGTAAGTTGATTGGAATTAAAATAATAAATTGCCATTTAACAGTCAAAAGAAATGAAATATGGCATGGAAGATAAAATTAATGTGATAGAAGAGCACCTAGATCATCAAGAGGAATGGCTAAACAGAAGAAAACAAGAGGATATTTGAGGACAACACTGAAAATTTTTAGAATGCCATATTTCTAAAAACAAGTGAAATACTGTTTATATTTGACAGCTACTTTCTAATGATTGCCACATAGTTTGATTTGCTCTAATAGTTTGTTAATTATCATCATTTAAAGATTTTGTGTTTATCCAAAGATAAACTTGGCTAAAGAACATTTCTGGGCTATAATTCTTTACAATTTTAAATCATCATTAATACCTGAACAATGTGAGGCTCAGCTCAGAAATGCATCTGGCAAAGAAGCCCCCCATCTAAGGCAACAATTCATAATTGCTACAGCAAACTCAAAATTTTTCTTAATGATGAATTTCGTGAATAAAGCCCAATACCACTGTTACTGATTAAAACACTTCCGCAATTTAAGCACTGCTTGAAGATCGACAGACACCATATGAATTTATTTGGGCAACATTGGGTATTGGTTTGAGTCAAATCCTAAACATTTGATATAAACAGACACAAGAATATTTTGCTAATAGGTTCCAAATAAAGTGATTCCCGATCAAAAACAACCCTACTGATTGGTGCAGAATAGAATGAGGATCTGGAATCTAACCCGCACATGTGGGTACTGTTTCCAGGGGCCCAAACTATTGGAGGTAACAGGACACTGGTGGTAAAAATGTGTTGAAGAGAGTGGGAAAATCAAGGTGGTACAGATGCTGCTCTTGAGGAGTCTAGTGGAGGAAATTCTTGAGGAAACCCATGCCAATACAACTGGAAGGCAATTAGATGTAACAACAAGAAGCCAATTCTATTGCTGCATCCTCCAAACAATGTGAAGAGGTGGTGTCAGTAATGCAAAATCTACACAACAGCTCCTTGATTCCCATCACACACTCAGCGTCAACCTCAAGTGAAACTGATGGTAGTTCGTGATTGCCTTTCTGCAGATCATGGAGCTGTTTTACCAGGGAGCTGTATGATGCAACAACTGTGGCCAAAGATAATGGGGACATCAATGCCGGGTAGTTGGAACGGTAAGCAGCATGTTCACCCAGCATAAACACGCTAAGTGCTACTGTCAGATGGTCAGATTCTTCAAGAAGTTTCACCTTCTCAAATGTTCTGGAACTGTGTGGAAACTTCCAATGGTCATAAAGGCGAGCATTCTCCTAAGGGAGTATGCAAGTAAGCTAATGAGCAAGCCAATCAGTGAACACAATTAAAAGTGCTGTAGTCCCAGCATATTTGTGACAGCTATGGTGACATGCAGTGAATGCTGTTACTACTAGGGATTTGAGACGTCTTGTGTTCAACTCCCCAGCGAGTGAGTCCTCAGGAGAAAAGACTACATTGGGCATATTTCGTTATGCCACTATGTCGCATAAGAAAGAGAAGTGAATGCATGAACCAGGTCAACAGATTATATTGTTGTTACATGTTAATGCACTACATAATGTGACATTGGTCGTACAACAATATATGGACAAGAGGGGGGCTGGGTGGCCTGGAGCAGTTGTGTGTGTGTGCATGGCCGTAGCAGTGCGATAACAACAAAAGGGGTCAAGAAGCTTCTCGTTGATTCTCGCTGAATCATTGTGCACATGTACAGGGAAAGATCTCGAAAGGTCACGTGACATCGTCTCCAGTATAAATAGGACCATAGACAGTGCTAGCAGTCAGTCAGTAATAATAAATACTGAAAGTTGATGACAGTGTTGTTGGAATCACATTAAAATAGGATTTGAGTCGATTAATAGCACTAAACAACTCATTTTTTAAAATTTCCCAAAACATGTTTCAGTGTTTGAGTCAATGTCCAGTTGATAATGGAGGAAAGCTATCCTCTGGAACATGTTTTGGGAAATTTTAAAAAGTGAGTGTTGTTTAGTGTTATTAGCTGACTCAAACCCTACTTTAATGTTGTTGTTAGCTAATGCTGGATTTCTGACAATGAAGTCATTAATCCTCTTGCTCTCCAATATCTTTCACAAATATTGAAGAGACTTAGCAGTAAATGTAACCGCTTTTTAGAGAGCACCATATTTTTATGTTTGGCGATCACATCCATCTCTCATAACCCCCAGACTGTCTGGAGGACCACACCTGTGGTTGGTTTACGGGTCTCACCGACCTGACTGGGAGGATTATCAAAATAAATTCACCGACGATGGTAATCAGAGGACGTATTACATGCCATGACAGGTCAGCATGTTGGGGTTAAGATTTTATAGAGAAGTTAGAGAAATGGAGAGGTTGGAGAAATAAAGACTCCCTAGCCCTCAGGAACCCTAATAGCATCAGGATCGGAAGAGAACAAGAGATGACCAAGGTAAGGTCAGATAGAAAAGTTACAGTGAGGAGCAAAACACCAGTAAGTGGAAGTAATGTTCTGCTCAGCTTGGGTACCTTGTGGTCGCTATTCACATATCCCCGGGGTTGGAAGAGAACAAGAGATGACCAAGGTAAGGTCAGATAGAAAAGTTACAGTGAGGAGCAAAACACCAGTAAGTGGAAGTAATGTTCTGCTCAGCTTGGGTACCTTGTGGTCGCTATTCACATATCCCCGGGGTTGGAAGAGAACAAGAGATGACCAAGGTAAGGTCAGATAGAAAAGTTACAGTGAGGAGCAAAACACCAGTAAGTGGAAGTAATGTTCTGCTCAGCTTGGGTACCTTGTGGTCCCTATTCACATATCCCCTAGACGGAGACCCCTGAGGCCACTTTCCATATTGCTATCAATAAGCATTCACATTTCTGTTACCCTCTATTATGAATCAAACATTTTTTTTTTCTTGTCATGATCCGGTTACTGTTCTCAGTTTGGAAACCAGCCTTTTCAATACAAACTCAACTCAGCAAATTAGATAAAAGTAAATGTGTTTTATTTTGTAGATAGTACTTTGAAAAAGTATGTAGCTGTTGGCCCTATGTGCTCCAACATTTGGTTTGAAAGCAGTCAGAACAGTCATGATGTTGAAATGGTTAACGTGGCAAACATAACTCCTCAGAATGGCATCTAACAATTAGTGAAGCAATAGAGTAACTGTATGAAGAATGCATTTCATTTTACCTTTTTTACATTGCTGATACTGGTTGTGTTTAGGTTTGTAATTTCACTGTACTGATGTGTGAGTCAATTTTTAGGTTTGAGTCAGTTTGAGTTGAGTTGTGCAAATGGTTGTGTACAGTTTTTAGTTATGAGAGTGAGTCGGCCAGTCTGACAGTGAGTACATATGTGTCGTCAAGTGATTGTATCGTAATAGTCAAGATATAAGGAATAGAGAAACAGGAGAAAGACGTTGAAAGCCTGAGACAGATTATCAAAAGAACAATTGTGAATGCAGAAAGGACTATAAACTGTGTTAATGAGAAGAAAATTGTTCATTTGTAGTAAAATTTAGTCAATAAAATGATAGAAAGTAACAGGAATTTGGATTTTGCTATTTTGTTATAATAATTATTTATGCCAACAAACTTAATGCTGGTAATTTTAAACACACAAACCATGTGTGGGCAATATTTGAGAAGTAGAATTGGTTAGAACAGCCACATGTAAAGTGCAAAGTCTGTGGTTCAAATCCCGGCTACAGCACTGAATTTTTGAATTCTGATTCTACCTCTCACTACATAATTTGTCATCTCATTCCTTTAGAGTTGAATTCTGGTTGTCTATAAGTATGTGCGATGGAGTCTATTTATGGCTTAGTATTCTTAAGCTTCACTATCAACACAGGAAGCAAGTTCATGTAAACTGACACTGAAACAGATGACTGGCCTTAAACATGTATTTATATTATTATTTATTTATGCCAACAAACTTACTGTTGGTGTTTTTAAGTAAGTCACCATTGGGTAATTGTCTCTGATGTGAGACTGCCTTTGCGGTTTACCAGGAGAAATACGAACTGGCTTGAGAATTTGATGCCATTCTGGCAGTTTGTCACAATAGCTCAGTGGTTAGAGCGTCCACCCGGCAAGCGGAAGGTCTGTGGTTCAAATCCCAGTTGTGGCATTGAATTTTTAAGTTCCAGTTCTACCTCTTAAAATGTATTTATATTATTATTTATTTATACCAATAAACTTACTGTTGGTGTTTTTGAACACACAAGCTGTGTGTGGGCAAAGTTTGAGAGGTAGAACTGGAACTTAAAAATTCAATGCCACAAATGGGATTTGAACCACAGACCTTCCGCTTACTGGGCGGCTGCTCTACCACTGAGCTATTGTGACAAACTGCCAGTTCTACCTCTCATGTATTTATATATCAGAGCATTTGCTAGTGTCTCGTCACAAATGAAGGTGGGTGATCTCCACTATCTCCAAGTTACAATATCACTTCTAAGTGATTCAGCTGTCAAAACAGCAGCAGTTTGGTATCACAATTACACAAAGTTTAAGAAATGGACATTGAAACATCATGCATAAGATGCATCTCAAAATTGGAAGTGTTCTTTATCTGAAGAAATATGTCTTACACATGCATAAATATAGCAGTTCAATTGGCTAAGAATGCAAATAGAATTCTCTTTCACTTACCTATATAAAAGCATTGCAACAGGAACAGTGAATGGATTCTGCCCCTTATCATCTAGCACATCTGTACATAGGGATGTTAAGTCATATAGTTTCACTACATCATCATCTTTTCCTGAAAAAGAGCAGAAAAATATACTTAAATATACAAAGCCTGATGTTCCAAATGTGCTAGTACTCCACACTGGCAATTATGCATTAACATGTTCAGTAAGTTAGGAATACAGAATTTAAGCTAGACACATGCTGTGGACCATAGATCAGCTTGAATATTTAAGCTTCCATGCACAAGGAATACCATATTCCTTCCAAATCAGGATTTCATTTACTGTGTAAGATTAGCTTCTAAGTTAGCATACTTTTCAGAAACTGAAATAACAATAGCAAAGTGAATTTATGGCCATTTCTGAGCATTGAAGTTTGAACAGTGCCTTTTTTTGGCACATGAAAGGTATGTCAGAATAGGGAAAGCTGGTTATATCAGAGGGACCATTCAGGTGAGTGACTCAATGCAATGAATACAGCTGCCATCATTTGGAACTTCTACAGTTTAAAACAGTCCTAAATACCAAGAGTGAAACTGTTTCAATTTCTGGAGAGTGGATCATCTCAGTTAATTTCACCATATATGGCTTTGAGAATGAGTTGGAGATAACTTGAAACCCAGACAACTAAGTTAGTTTAAAGACATCTTAAATATTTCCATATTTGATTTTAATATATATGTATAAATATTAGAATTATATGTGTTCCATAATAAAAGTAAGGGAGGATGTTTAGGGATCGCTTCCCTAACAAGAGAGAACTATTTGATGGATGCATAGCGGATGAATACGAAAAAGGTGGTATCACGTGAGGTGAAGCCAGAATCTGCCTACTCGCGTGTGTGTAACCGAAGTGAAAGGACATGTTTAGGTAGTGTGAACATAGAATTTTCACCAGACTTTCATCAAGCATTGGTTTCACTAAATGAGAAGGTGGAAGCGTTTTAGATCATTTAGAATGGTGCTGAGAGGAATTATTTAATGTAAAGTATCGATGAAGTGTTAATAAAATAATACATTGTGGTGAAGAAACATCATGTGATTTTTCATTCCATCCGTTACTACACCCTGAGATCACAAAGATCTCATTAGCACAAAGACACAACGATAATAATAATCGCAAAAACCGCACCAAGGTTATGGAAATATTAGAGCCCCATAATGTAATGGATTGATACAAACAATACAATGTTTTTGTGCAATTATTTTTACATCAGCACCACGTTTTAACGAATGCAAATATAATAAAGCGGAGCATGGCAAATTACACATATTGCAAACAGAAAATACATGGAAAACTAGACAATATGTAGGTACACATAAGTTCAAAAACATGCGGAACAAGATCATTATCTTTAACTAGTAAACATTGCATTTTATTCATTGTGGGCAGAGCGATTACCTTTTAAATTGTAAATATTGCATTTTATTCATTGGGACACAACGATTTTGCATTTCTTCAAAGAATTTCAAGGCTCTGAATGAATAGTAAATAAAACAAGATATTTTTAGGTTATACAATGTGTACACATCTCCAAACCATCACGCACATCTGTGACGTGGTTAACCTAAATGATTACTTCACCCACAAGATAGCGTTGCAAACACAGTGAAAGCCTAGTGAAAAATTTTACCAACTGCTCACATGGCATCCTAATCCTCAGGGTAACAAACCTACAGTCAAATTGAGTTTGTAATACGAGGCACCAAGCCTAACCATCAGTCAGCGATAACTGAAAGGCGGCAAATTGTGGCTAGTGACCGGAGATTGTAATACAGGCCCTTAGTGCCAATAAACCAACTCACCTTTACTATCTAGACTTTGTAAATATCTCATTGCTAACTACTTAACGAAAAGAAATAACACATGGGCAAGGTTAGAAGTTGGAATGCACCATAAAAGTAAATACAAGAGCAAACAATGTTTATTCCTAGAATGATAAATCCAGAAGTATACAATATAGAAACATGGCCTTTGGACTGGCTGGTTCAAAACTTACTCCTTCATATGCCTAGGCACATTAAATGATACAAAGTTCAATTCCAAGCAGTAATTTTGGGCCCATAAAAAAGAGGAAACTGTTGCTAACGCTAGTGCCACGGATGTCCGAACTAGTCACGCTGCAGGTCTAGGACTTTTTTTTTGTAGTGTTTAACGCCCGCTTTTACTACTACGGCACCACAGGTGGTGACACTGATGATACATGGAATGAAGATGGAGCACCAGTGGAATGAGATGGAGGGGGAAACCGGAGGAAACCCGCCCAGACGCCGCTTCGTCCACCACGAATACCACATGTGGGTCCCTGGGATCGAACCCAGGCCGCCTAGGTGGTAGGCAGGCACGCTAACTGCTCGGCCATGGCGCCGCCGGTCTATGACTGACCAGTTGCTCTAGGTGGGCCTCTTCTAGTACTGCCTCATATTCCTTCTAATATTTTACACCATCTAGATGACGTGGTCCGCCCTTGCAACTGTGTGGTGCTTTTTTCATTGAAGAAAACCATTGCTTATTCCTAAAATGTGTATTGCTTAGTAAATGCTGTTCAACTTGAGTTTCCACCCAGGACATTTATCACATGTTTGACACAGGACTGTTTTACCATTTATTATAGAAGCATTGTCAATATTTATCCATCTTTTCAGCTCCGACAACAACAGACATCATTAGTGCCACTCTTAACTTAAGTGCTACTGCTTGCTACAAATTATGATAACATTTTGAGAACAAGAAAGGAAAACATTTAAAATGAGTTATTGTACACATAAAACTAATGCAAATCAGCTTTGAATATAATTCAAATGTACGAGATTGATGACAATGTAGAATAATTCTATAGAGCTGCAAAATTACACCATAAAATGTATAATAATTCTGCAATAATGTTAAAATATGTGAAATTACATAGCAGGTATGAAAAATGTACTATTACATCAAATTTGTATATAAAATAATAAAAAAAAGTAAAATAAAATTTATGTACAGTATTCTTATATGTGTATCGTGGCATTTGCTTCTTATGCATACATAAATATGTGGCATTAAAATATCTAATTACAAATAATCTGGGCTCTAATAATAACCCACCTTTAAAGAGCCAGTATGTGTGTCCTGCTTTGGTGGCATTTGACTTTAGAAAGGAGAGAATGTTCTGAGCCACATCTCTTATAAGCTTTGGAGAAAACTTGGAATCTTGAAGATGAGGTAAATCTTCAGTCTTGATTAGTTCATATTTCTGTACGATGCCATCCAGATGGTAGCACATAACAACTTCTGGGACATTACACATCAGATTGTCTAGCCAGTAGTCAATGCCTGTCAGCACATTGATTGGTTTTGACATGTCCCTGAAACATGTAAAACCATTTCATCTCTGCTCCTTACCATTACAAATAAACTGCACCTTTCTAGGATACAAGTAACTGCCTGCTCAAGAGAAACTTAATCCTATTATGTACATCAAAATTTAAGCATTATGAGTAGGAATGGGACCTTGTTATCATCAATACCTTGATACTCAGTGGTATCTAAGTATGTCTAATATTTTAAAATAAACCTCCAATACTTCAATACCAAGTTTATATATATGAAACAATTATTAACTTATATGAAGACTAATGCAGCAAATTATATCTCAAATGCTGAAATACACTCATAATGCACGTAACAGACACAAATTACACACCTATATTCATAAAACTTAAACTGTTTGAGACCTCTGTCAAATATATGGGTTTAAAATTATATGACAACTTGCCAAATCAGCTAAAAGACATACCCTCTGTAAACAAGTTTCAGGCAGAACTACACAAATTCTTCAGAAAAAATCAGTTTTACTCAGTAAATGAACATTTAGAATATAATTCAGGAAAAGTGTAAATACATCTTATTCTTAATTTTTTTTCATGCATCTATATTCTGTTTGACCGAGTTGTGACATATGATTATACAGAGTATGTTAATGCTCCCAAGTTAAGTAATAATTTGTATAAGTTATTTGTAATCTTCATATTGTAAATATTGTCTTATACTCTTAAATATTTTGACAATGCCGGAATGTCAGTATGAAATTCAATGCCTAATAAACTAAAACTAAAAAATAAACAATTGAAAATACTCTTAGAAAATATATGATTATGAAGACTGTACGGTATAGATGACCTGTAATATTGACTTGGAACTGCTCTGTAATGTATACTGTGTGTAACTCAATAATTGTAAATGCAGTTCTTTTTTATCTCGCTCATGTCGAAATATTTGTATTTTACAAATCTACAGACAATAAACAATTTACAATTTACTTTTTGATACTTCTAAATTTTTAAGTTTCATATTAACGAAAACTGTTGTGTTTAACTTTATGCCAGATAAGGAATCAAAATAATCAAGATTTCATGTTATTTCCTTTCACATGTGTCTCCAGAAAATTGCTGAAGTGTGGAAATATTTTGAAATACACAGTACTAATATGACAAAGCAAAGGGTAAACTATGTGAAAAAACATTTTCTTGCAGTGATAAGTCACACAATACAACAAATTTAAAGATGCATATTACATTCACACTGAGAAAAATTTATAGAACTTCTATTGAAAAAGCAATAAATGAATTTCCTATTATCTTCCTTCCTTAGAAGTTTGATAACAGTGTTGTTATATAAGAAAATAATGAAGCTATTAACAGTGAAGCAACAAGAATCTAAAGTAAAAACAAATTAGAAACTAAAAGCTTCACTTATCTTAGTAATATTCCAAGTTCTTTGGTGCTAACAAGTTTCGAGTTGACTCCAACTCATTCTCAAAGCTATACAAACAAATTAGTTACCATAGATACTGATGCTCATTTTAATCACCAATCTCCGAAAACAAAAACCTATAAATACAGTCTATTGGAGGGATTTCAAAATTCATAACATAGTTTCTGTTTTTTAAAATAAATATCTTTTCCCAAACCATTAAATCTATAGGTCCACTTAATTGTTTTAATAATTTAACCTCTGGATTAATTTCATGATTAAATTACCAAAAATGATCTGCCACAGCTGATTTATCAGTTTGTTTATATTTAATATTTCTAAAATGTTCTTTTATCCTGGTTTCTAAGTGATGTTTAGTCTTACCAATATAAGCCTTATCACAATCCAAACAGCTAAATTGATAAATGCCAGATGTTTTTATAATTTGGAATTTTATCTTTTTTAGAAAAATTTAGTAAATTTTGTATATTAAATTTATTTTGAGGGACCAAATTAATTCCATATTCTATAAAAATTTTTGAAAACTTTTTATTGTTGTGTTGTATCCAAACAACCTTTATCCCTCTGCAAGAGAATATGGGGTGGGTAACACAAGTTCAATTGCTATCTCTCCTCTTGTGCCCATGCCTGGTATGTACTGAAGAATTTCACAATAATGGATGCTGTATTTCATAGTCCATAATCCGATATTGTGTCCAGTTAAAAAGTGCACATGTTTCAATGTATCGTAAGTGCTTTTGTAAATAAAAGATGATTTTGAATACAATTTTGATTTTGAGTACAATTGGCCCACAGATGGTAAGTAAACTTTTTAAAAATACAATTATCTTTTATTTTTTTTAAGGATAGAAACCTCTCTTAACAGCCTTTTAATACTTAAATTTTTCTATCTTTTTATGTATAAAATCTGTATTAAAACCATTAATTACTGCAGTGTTAATGTGTTCATATTCTGTCATAAATTTGCACATAAATTTGCTGTTTTCAATAGTTTAATTTATAGGTTAATAAATATACCCTTTAATAAAGAAAAATTTGACAAACTTAGGCTTACTTCAAGTTTAAGAAAATTAACCGGCTGCACTGTGTTTTGCCCGTTCACGTCCTTGACGCTCATTGCCGTCTGCCACTATCACAGAAGGTATGGATGAAACCATACAACATTTTTAAAACTACTTTTAAAGGCTCTTTACCTTCCAAATTTATGAAACTGGGCACCGTCATTGTCCATATTTTTCGCACCTACAAATTGCTTATTGGAGCTCCGAGAAACCTTTCTCCGCTAATGACACACCATATACCAAATTTTTCATCATGATGGGGTACTTTATGAACAATATTAGGTTTTGAATTATAGGGTCAATTTTTTTTAGTAAATTGTTGATGCCCATACATACGTGAATATAATTTTGCACCCTTTCTCTTTTAGAGAATTAACAGTCAGGGAGTGCAATTTTGCCTTTTTTCAATAAGATTCTGCAACAGCTCATTCAGCAAATCTTTTGATGAGAACAATTGAAAGTGTGTTTCAGGACAGAATTATTAGTAGAGATTTGTGGACCCCTCAGTCCCCTGACTTAACCACCTGCGATTTATATCTCTGGGGTAGCTTAAATCATAAAGTGCACAAGACAAATCCACACACCCTGGAAGAATTAAAACAAAATATCCACCAGGAAATTGCCAGCATTTCTCAACATGAACAATGGCAAGTGATATTTTCTTGCTAACTTGATTATGTTTAATGTACTGTAACTTTGGCACTATAGGATTAATTAAACTGTAGCCTGTGATCAAATGATATCTGGATTTATTTTCAGTACTATAAATACACTGCATATGTTGGTATAGGGCGTTAAGATTTTACCTTTATCTATAACACATACTCTGAAGCTATGATAAAAGTATTTTTTTTATCAATCACTTGGTACCACTGTTCCTTAAATTAAATTCTTATTTAATAATCTATACATTAATATGGCTTACCTTAATCTAAGACTAATGCAAGGATGAGTTGTTCCTCCAAATATTGGCATATCTGTGCCAATAAGCATTTGAATATCTTCAAATGTCCAGACCACATTACGTGCAAACTTATGATTAGAAGTTGGATCTGGTAAACTTTCTTCAATTCTTGGTTCTGGCAATGGACGCCAAACCTATAAAGAAAATCAGCACTTTTAACAATCTAGGGCCACACAAATTTTACAAAAGAATATTCCCATCTACCTCATGATGAATTTCCAGAAATGATTTTATTACACATTTCTTTGTAGGTACAAGGATACATAAGTTGACGAGTCAATTTGTTTAAAAATCTGTCACTATGTGACAGCTTTGAAATTCCATGTTCCTTGCATGAGATGAGAAAGTATTGAACAACAATTTAGCACTTGAAACAAAAGTATGAAGCACCTGGAAATTCAAATCAATAACACAAAATATTCCAGAAATAGTTAATGCCACAAAAAAATCTATTTGACATAAATTTTGTTTTTTCGTGAAGTAAATGTTTGTTCTACCTTATGGTTTACTAATTCAATTATATGTATGGTGTAAAGTTACGATATACAGTGTACAAAAGAAGCAGCATACTGGACAATTAAATAACATAAGACATGAGAGGTAGAATCAGAATTGAAAAATTCAATGCCACAGTCGGGATTTCAACCACTGACCTTCTGCTTCACGCATGGCTGCTCTAACTACTGAACTTGGGGTCTACCAGGAAAAGTACGAATCAGTTGGAGAATTCAATACGAGACATGTCAAATTAGTAACAGAGCTAGAAGCAACACAAGACAGCAGTTGATAACAGCTTTATAGAAGCAAGAGCCCAAAGAAGCAAACAGCCTACTAAAAAAAAAGTGAATTTCTTTGCACTTCTTTACATATCAGAAGATGGTGGAAAATAAAACTGAACTGCTGCAGCTCTTAGGAAATTACTACCACAAAGCTCATCAGTCAGCACAATGATGGATTGATTTGAAGTGGTATCTGCTAGTCCTCCATTCTGTGGACGTGAATGAAACACATCTCACAGATTTCAAACTAACAAGATGTTGAGTCTGGGAAAGAGAGGTAGTGTGGATTCAATGGAAATACATATCAAAATTTAATGCTTTATCATCAATTTGGCCACTTAAAGGGTGTGCCCCATAGTCACATTTTTACTAAGGTTTATGAACCAATGCAAAATGTTCATGATTGGTATCTGAAACCACAGCAAATGAATTTTATGATACTAAGAGCATTTCACTTAAATAGCAAAAATACTTAGAAACTGATCACAGCTATGCAGAAATTCTATAAAATGTTTACCAAAGATTCTGTGGAAATAGCAATTTATAAGAGGTAGAACTGGAACTTAAAAATTCAATGCCACAACTGGGATTTGAACCACAGACCTTCCGCTGTGGTTCAAATCCCAGTTGTGGCATTGAATTTTTAAGTTCCAGTTCTACCTCTTAAACTTTGCCCACACACGGTTTGTGTGTTTAAAAACACCAACAGTAAGCTTGTTGGCATAAATAAATAATAATTAGCAATTTATAAATTAGATTTAATTAGGCATTAGGAGAATCTGACACAAATATTAAACTTGAGACGTAACTTCTACATTTATGTGTAACTAAATGTTTATCCTTATATTTCCTCTATTAGCTGGTTTGTTTGATCCCTGGTAGTGGCATGGGGATTTTTCCCCCAGTTGGGAGGTCTGGCATGGGGTACACTCAGCTTTGTTAGGTCCGTGAGGGGCCAATTGAGGAGCTACTTGATTAAAAAGTAGCGGGAGACTGTATAACCAACCAGGAGAGACCAGGGCACTGACCACATTCCACCTCCAGCACTGCATCCCACTCATGACGCCTGTAGTGGGCAGAGGTGGGGGATGCAGTGGTCAGGCAGTAGTCCCTGGCCCAGATGGGCTGTTGTGACACAGGTGAGCTGATTTCTTAAGTCTTACACTGATATAAACATTCCATTGTAGAATTCTTAAAGTATTGGAATTGTTGTGATGAAATTTGCCTAAAGATGTCCCCACCCGGAGATCCGATTGGGGGACAGTTTTAACTCCGGTTTATCTTTAGGACTCATATTCATGTATGTGGCTTTCATGTAACTGTTTTCTTAACACACCAGTTTTACAATGTGGCAGTTACATCACCTGACTTAAACCCCCATTTTGCAAGGGGGACCACACCTATCGTTGGTCAACGGGTCCATCGGACCTAGCCGGGAGGACTAAATAGGTGGTATTTAGATCCACCGACCATCCCCTCATGTGCCTCTGAGGGAAGCTGTTGTGCTGGATAGGCCAGCACGTATGTAAATGACATTTCCTCCATTTTAGATGAAACAGTTATACCGCTGTGATTCGGTCCCCAGAGCCTCATCTGTTAAAAGCAGGGTGCACCACGGGCGGGATGAGGATGGGAATTGGGTAGGAGAGGCTATAGGAGGCGCATCACTATCCCTTACTACCCCAAGAAGAAACTACAGTTCAAAAGTATTGGAAAGCACGAATGCTAATGGCTTCATTGCCAGATGCAAGGCACTAGAAAACAACAACAACACTGATATAAACATAAAAGCTTGAGACATTATAACATCAACTTTTATGTGAAACAGAACATTTATTTTTACATTTACATAAAACAGTGGAGATGAGTTTACTGCATTAAAGTATATTGCTTTTACGTTCATATTTATTTTTACATTTACCATTGTTTACAATAATTTATGATGTTAACTGTAATTAGACCTGTTTCAGGTATTATTTTCCTTCAAAGATTCTTATAAATATGGTGGAACTTGACACAGCTTTGAACAAAATGTCTGGAAGGGAATTTTCCACTAGACCACGGCCCACAAGCCCAGATAATTATTTTCTATTTAATGTAGACAAATGTTGTGATGTATATATAGGATAATATGGTATGAATCAATATACTTTGATGTAAAGAAGAGATGAAATTAAACAAAAAAAATTTAATTAACTAAAATTTCTAGTTTGGAGGCTATACATTTTGATTCTACCCAATAAAATGTATATGAATTAATATAACTTCATTAACGTATTAAGTATTTGCTTAGACATTGGAACGAAATTTGGAACATACATTTTTTAGTTGCTAGAAATACCTGTGCAAAAAAGTTGTCTAATTTTAATATAGTAGAAAATCACCATTTTCACTTCGGTGTATATTGACTCAGGGGTCTCCGTCTAGGGGATATGTGAATAGCGACCA
The DNA here is from genome assembly GCA_030765045.1 of Tenodera sinensis. NCBI lineage: Eukaryota > Metazoa > Arthropoda > Insecta > Mantodea > Mantidae > Tenodera > Tenodera sinensis. The sequence goes on from CM060973.1 coordinate 38,024,404, forward strand.
CAAGGTACCCAAGCTGAGCAGAACATTACTTCCACTTACTGGTGTTTTGCTCCTCACTGTAGCTTTTCTATCTGACCTTAACTTGGTCAACTCTTGTTCTCTTCCGACCCCGATGCTATTAGGGTTCCTGAGGGCTAGGGAGTCTTTATTTTTCCAACCTTTCCATTTCTCTAATTTCTCAATAAAACCTTAACCCCTAACATGCTGACCTGTCATGGCATGTAATACGTCCTCTGATTACCATCGTCGGTGAATTTATTTTGATAATCCTCCCGGTCAGGTCGGTGAGACCTGTAAACCAACGACAGGTGTGGTCCTCCAGACATTCTGGGGGTTGTGAGAGAGCGATGTGATCGCCAAAACATAAAAATATGGTGCTCTCTAAAAAGCGGTTACATTTACTGCTAAGTCTCTTCAATATTTGTGAAAGATATTGGAGAGCATGAGGATTAATGACTTCATTGTCAGAAATCCAGCATTAGCTAACAACATCATTTACATCAAACAGAAGAAATGAGTTCACTGAATTAAATTATATTGCTTTTATGTTGATATTATGGGAGCTGTAAATTTTATTACAACTATAATTAATATGAAACCACTTTCCATAAACTAGACACAAGTTCCTTTTTGTCTATGCTTAATTTCTATTGCAAACGGCTCTTACATTAGTATATTAGTATTTATTTTCCATAATAATACTGTACAAAAATCTTACAATTTTCATATACATAACTTTGAGTTGCTATTCCCCCCCCCCCCCCCCCCCCAGTTATTCTACCCTGCATTTTAACACCGTGGTTTTTGATGCATGATGGACCTTAAGATAATATTGCTTTATTTTCCTAAACCATTTGTCTCTTGCTCTCTCCATAAATTCTCCTAGTCTTTCAGAACAGAACATTTAAGTATTAACATCTCATTCTAAATTACATCATAGTAATGTATAAATACTGTCAATGTTGCATCTGTATAAAAAAAGGAAATACTACAGCATAGCTATTTACATATTTATTACTATATCTAGTACATTTTCCTTAAAGGTAACAAAAAATATTTCTGTAGCACTACCAAGTTAGTCATATATATTTAAATTAACTGTAAAAAAAATGGACTTCAACATGATTCATATTGTTTTATTTTCCTAAACCATTTGCCTCTTGCTCTCCCCATAAATTCTCCTATCCTTTTTATATCCCCCTTCTTTTGTATTCTCATTATCTTGACCATTAGCACTTCTTTGTTAACACTCTCCCATTTTTTGGGTATAAACTGATCCCTCCATAGCTTCGTTTCTTCACATTCTAGTATATAATGCAATTCATTATCTGCCTCCCCACATAGAGGGCAACTATCCAAATTCACTTCCTTCCTATCCCCTGTTAACCTATGTACACTTAATGTAGTCCAAGCCAAACCTTCTATTCCTAACCTATTGCAAACATCAACATACTTCTCCCTTCCCCAATCCACTTTTAATTGTCTATATAGTACTAAACTTTTCTTTCCTTCAAGACTTTGAAATAGTTCCTGTTTCTCTATGTCGTCCACTCTGTTCCTCACTTCTTTCCAAAAACCTTCAATCAACCCCTCCCTCTCCTCCCATATATTCCCCATTCCAATTTCCTGTAAAGTTCTCCTAACTCACTGAGCCCAGTTCACCTCAGCACTGGATTTCTCTTGGGTTATTAAACATTGCCTCAATAAATTCTGTTCATCAAATGATCTTAATCTGTACCAATATTTGTGTATCCTTTCTACTCTCATACTCTTGCTACCTACTCGTCCCAACTCCACCATTGCTGCTCCATTGGGCGATACAATAGATAAGCCCAATATACATTTACAAAACAATCTATGCACTTTATCAATCATATCCCATCCTTTATCACTTCCTCAAATCTCCGACCCATAGACCATTTTTGCTTCAACTACAGCTTTGTAGATCCTTTCCAACCATTTAATATTTATATCTGGTATTTTCAGTAGACACGTTCTTATGACTGTCGTTGCTGATTTTCCCTTAGCCAATACACTAATCCTGTGATCATTCCATCTCCCATTACTGCTTATTCTCACTCCTAGATAATCATTTTTATTTACTATTTGCAACTCTTCCCCTTTCATATACCATTTTTCCTCCTTCATTTTATAACCTTTTTTAAATACCATTATCCCTGACTTTTTAAAATTTATTCTTATGCCCCATTTCTTGCAGAATGAATGTATAATTTGCAGCACTCTTGTTAGACCTCCTACAGAAATAGAACCTACCACTAGGTCATCTGCAACGAGTAGCTCTGGTATCTCTATTATTTACTGTGAGTAAATATAAATTTTTCTTGTTCACCTATTCCAAAATACCGTCAATAAATAAATTAAATAATATAGGGCTGATTATTATTTATTTATGCCAACAAACATACTGTTGGTGTTTTTAAACACACAAACCGTGTGTGGGCAATGTTTGAGAGGTAGAACTGGAACTTAAAAATTCAATGTCACAGCTGGGATTTGAACCACAGACCCTCCGCTTACTAGGCGGATGCTCTAACCATTAAGTTACTGTGACAACCTGCCAGAATGACATTGAATTCTCAAACCAGTTTGTATTTTTCCCAGTAAACCACAAAGGCAGTCTCACATGACAATTATCCCAATGGTGACTTACTATTGCAAGTACTTAATGTCCTGGGATTAATTAACCTTCAGATGGTAATTATTATTTATTTATGCCAACAAACTTACTGTTGGTGTTTTTAAACACATAAACTACTTACCAATTACATAGTTTTAATTAAGTTTATTAATGAAATGAAAATTTGGTTTTCATTTAGCTTTCCTGATTTCAGTGTACAACCAGAAGAAAAGTATACTCACCGTAGCCACAGGTAATGGGGTATCCACATGAGGTATATTTTTGTCTTCACATGCATTCTGCTCATTTTTATTTGGGTCTGCAACTACTAAACTGTGGTACAAAAACTTAGATGCAAGACTCTTTTGCTGCAGAGCACACCGGCTTTTGTTCTTGTGGAATAGGGCCTTTTCCTATTAAAAAGAATAATTTGTACATCAAAAATTTGTTTACCTAAATGTAGAACTTTGTGCTTAAATTTACATAACAACAGAGAAAAATATAACTAATCCATTAATGCCAAACTTATTTTTTTTTCAAAAATTAAGAGAAACATATGTATTGGTTTAGCATACAGTATGTCAACAATATATTTAGTTTGCCTTTTAATTCACCCAGTTTCCCAAAATCACCTGATCTATAAATAGATCAATGGGCGTTAATGGTATTAAAACATATTGTAATGATGAACGAATACATTTTCATCAGTTCACGTATTTTATGATTAAACATTATTTTTAAAGCAATTACAGATCATTTAAAGCCAAACCACGTATTAAATGAAACGTTTGGAGTGGTAAAAGCTTTTTATCAACTATGATAAGGTCCAAAACATGTGGCAGAGTGTTACATCACATTTTTTTTATTGCAGAAGTGGCGTGCAATCCTTCAAACTTGTAATTTTCTGGAATTTTTGTGCACTTGGAAGCACATTTTTTTTTGTATTATGTTGGTCAGTCTCAAAGTTATCCTTTTTTTTGGGGGGGGGGGGGGGGGGGTTGACTTTTCAAACCTAGTCATTCGCTTCCTGTATGTCACTCTTTTAAGAGGACAACATACTGAACACCAGTTCACTATGTTTCAATCAATTTATTCATCCTTCGATCAAATACATGATATTGGATATATCAGGTGTGTAAAATAACATGATCACAGTAATGCTACACATAAAGTATACATATTAATGTTAATCTAATATTCAAAACAGTACATGAAAGAATCACATAATTTCTGAGGTATGGATATTACACTCCATATATTCTTCTACAGAGTAAAAGGCTGCTTGTTTAAACCATTTTTTGACTAGGAGAGTAAATCTGTTCAGTGGAAGTTCTCTTACATTAAGAGGAAGTTTATTAAAAAGTGTAAGCTGTTGGTAGCAGTAGCTCTTAATACTCTTGTTTAATCAGTTGCTTGTTTCAAACAGATAAACTATAGAAGGCGCATAACACACGACAGATGCTTACATACAACACAATTGCTATCTGTTGCATCATGTGAGGGTTTCAGTGTACTGACGTGAGATAACACGTATGCCCAGCAGTCTATAAATAGATCGCTTGATTTTAGGTTCATATTTTCAGCAAAAGAATTACTTATAGTGGCACGTTTTTTTGTGTGATGCAATAATACAGTTTATTATATTACAGCAAGTTAGAAGGAAACAAACAAGGAAAAAAAATGATAATATGCTTTCATAGCCATTGCAATCATTTGCACCTTATTATTGTAAATTAATAAACTACACAATATTCTAGTTTTTAAGAGACAATAATGTGTTCACATAATCAGATAAGATCAATGACGACATACATGGTCAAAATAACTCTTGAGAATTCATGTAAACTAAATGAAAAAATATCTGTAGCAGTCTATAAATAGACTGCAGGGCTTTAATGGATTAATATTCATAAGGAATGTCACAAAAGCATTCTTTCTTACCTTGGCATTTGAGAAGCTTTTAATGAATTCATCAGTCTTTTTTATGTTTAGAACACTACTTTCTAGATCTATTAAACTAAAGCATTTAGGGCCAGCTTCACCAACCAATGTTAAAAGTGATTTAACACTTAAGTTAACAGAAATTGGGTTTCACTTAATAATATTAGAGTGACATTGTGTTAACTTTGTGCTAAGTTTGAACTCTACCCTTGTGTTAAGGTGTTACACTAACTACTTTGTCAGAAGAATTTTTTTGCTTACAATGATGTATAATATCTAGATAGTAAGTGAATTAGATTTACTAATACTACATCACTTATTAAAAGTGGGACGTGTTTCAGGCTCATTTGCTCTCATATTCAACCTGATGCTAACTGCTGGAACGTGGTGTCATCGTGTTGGAGATTGCAATGCTGTCACCCTTGTGTGTCCTTTCCAGGAATTTCTTGCTGACGACACTTTGGAAAAACTCAAAGTTGAAGACTGCTCCTTTATTTTGCAGAATGAATATATTCACTCACGCTGTTAGTTGTTTTGCATTATACATACTTTTTAACAATGTAGGTTCAGGATCAATTTTGTGATTTTCTAGCCAAAAAATCAATATATTCCAGATTTTTCTATCTTAATATATAAATTTAACTGTGAAGACTATAATAAAATTTATATTGGAAAAACAAAAAGAAAATTGAAAACGTTAAAAAACATTTTAGGAATCTAAAGTATAAACAAGTGGAAAAATTGGCAGTAGCAGCACATTTTTGGATAGAAAACCACATAATCAATCCTGAACCTACATGTTAAAAAGCATCTCTAACATGAAATAACTAATAGTCTGGGAGAATATATTCATTCTGAAAAATAAAGATCCAGAATTCAACTTTGAGCTAAGCCAAAGTGACAACCTCATCAAAAAAATTCCTGGAAGAGACACCAGAGGATGACAGCCTTGCAGTCTCCAACATGATGACACCAAGTTCCAGCAGTCAGCACGAGGTTGAGAATGAGAGCAAGTGAACTCTTGAAACATACGTCATTTATAATAAGTATGTGATGTGGTGTCAGTAAATCTGACTCACTTCACTATCTAGATATTCACTCTACCATTGTAAGTTATACTTAGTTTGTGCATTATTTATAACCTTACATACCATATGGTACAATAGTTTGTTCTGGTGACAAATAGAGAGAGAGGGAGGGAGAGGGGGAGAGGGAGAGAGAGAGGAAGGGGGAGGGAGAGGGGGAGAGGGAGAGGGGGAGAGGGAAAGAGAGAGAGGAAGGGGGAGAGAGAGGGGAGAGGGAGAGAGAGGGGAGAGGGAGAGAGGGGAGAGGGAGAGAGGGAGGGAGAGAAGGGTAGGTTATCTTCATACTTAAAGCAACACAACACAGAGAGCGGCTGGTTCTACTAATGTTCAATTCTGATTAGACTACCAAACATACGAAAAAATGTGAAAATGTTTTAAACCCTGTTTTCCTCTATGTGACAACTGAACCAGACCTTAAAAATACTACGGACATTTATTTTAAATTAGTTATTTAGTTCTTTTCTAGAAAACTTTGAAATATATCCCAAAAATGAAATGACATTAAAGCTGGTGAAATCAGTACATATTTGTGATTTTAGTAAATGTATACATCAAGCAAAAGTTAGGTTTCAATAAAAGCTTTTAAAACCAAAAATGACTTGATGCTGTTCTGTTTTAAATGAACACAAGATTCTAAAACAAACTCTGAGCAAGAGAATAATAAACTAAAGAATATTAAATCTTATCTATTAGAAAAGGCATTTTACTCTGTAGAAGAGTACAAAAATTGATAAAATATGGTATATTGCACTTCCCAATATTCTAAACTAGTCTCATATTTATGTAAATAACTTGTATTGTATGTACATAGAATTTGACGATCCTTGTAAAATTTTTTACAATTGGAGAAATAAATATACAAATATACAAACATCTCAACATTGTACACTTTTGTTTTGTGGAAGATGCATTTAGAAGCTTAACTATTAGGCATAATACATTCAATAAGAATATTTTGGATTTGAACGAAAGCTTATAATTTTATAAACACCCTGTAAGCTCCTTGATTATAAACTACTCTCAATAGAGAAGGTTTAGCCCAGGCTGACCACGATTTACTATGCTTTAGAATTCAATAATATCTAGTACAACTTTGAAATGTGACTGTAACAAATACAAAATATTATATTAAGAGTTATATTACCTTTTCATTAAGAGACTTCAAAATGTGGTCAAAAAAGAACTTCTTTAACCACTCCCACTCAGTTTCAGCAGTCCGTAAAAGATGTTTATGTATATCAAATTCATCAATTAGTAAGGTGTTCTCTATGCAATGAACCATCATGCTCACCTTAAAACAAAAACATAACATAATATTAGTTCCACTGATGAATAAATGTTTATGTAAACATATGGAAAACATGCCAACCATTGCTGCCAATAGTAAAAGTAGCTGTTACCAAAGTTAGCAATTAGAAGACCCATTGCTGCATAGAAACATAAGAATTGTGCACTTTCCTACCTCCTTGTGTTTAAACCTACCAGTGTCATTTGTTTGTGCACTGGTTCATAATGATACTTGTTTATAAGAATATGTTATATCATTATTATAATTAATGCTCTCTTAATTCACTATTTATCAAAATCATAATCACCATCTCTCTTGACAAATCATAGGCAGATGAAAATTAAACTGTATCAGTGCCTAACTGCCCGTATTTCTTATGGGCTTTAAAGCTGTTACTCAGCTTCCAAGACCATCCACCTTCCTTACTGAGATTATTACAGCAGCATAATGATGTAATAATATCATGTACAGCCACGGAAAGAGAGCCAAATATTTCTAAGTCCCACGTTGTGTTGCAGCATGGTTTACACAAGTTGATATTTCCACCATGCAGCTGAGTTTATTGACAGTCTCTGTTCCGTATGTTGTCGTCTGTCTGACACAGCCTACTTGTGCATCACCAACATATGGAACAGAGAAAGCCACAACAATAACACAAAAGTCTAAATTCAATTTCTCATATTCCTCAATAAAACGCTTGATCATTAAAAATTTTTGTCATTCATACCTACAAGAAATAGAAACAAATGCCAAAGATAAAAAATGGATTACACTACTTTCCAATCCAGATATAATCCCCCAGAGACCAAGGAAAACAGCTGTTGCAGCCTTCCGACTATTGACAAATCATGACTGCTTGGCAAGTCATCTCTACAGAATAGGTATCTCAGCCTCACCGATATGTGTCCTGTGTAACGATCCAGCAGAAATGAATGAAGAACACTTGAAGACCTGTGAAGCATTAAGATCAGAAGAAACTACAGTTCAAAAGTATTGGAAAGCACGAATGCTAATGGCTTCATTGCCAGATGCAAGGCACTAGAAAACAACAACAACAACAACATATGGAACAGACACTATCAATTACTCAGCTGTGGCCGCACCGTAGCTGAGTGGTAAGACCATTTGCTTCTCACCAAAGCGACCTGGGTTCGATCCCAGGCAACCACATGTGGGATTCGTGGTGGATGAAGTGGAGCTGGGATGGGTTTCCTCCGGGTTCCCCCACCATTTCATTCCACCGGTGCTCCATCTTCATTCCATGTATCAGTGTCACTGCCTGTGGTGCCGTAGTAGTAAAAGCAGGCATTAAACACTACAAAACAAATTAACCCAGCTGCATGTTGGAAATACCAACTTGTGTAAACCTTGCTGCTGCACGACTCTAAACTTCAGAAATATTCTGCTCTCCTAATGTGCTCAAATTGTTTTTTTCCATGACTGTACCTATACACTACCTCTGAAAAGTTTCCAGAAACATGGTATTTAGTTATAAATTTCATAAGCAAGCATAATAAATACATGAGAATAATTTATTTAAACCTATAGCACCTTTATATAACATAAAACATTATAACACAATCTGGTCTATCTGCAAAAACATACAACTGAAATTTATACTTGGGTTATTTTATAACTTTCAATTCCTCAAAATATCCTCCCTAATTTATATATAATTATATAATATATATTTATATATTTTTAAATCAAACTGGAATTGATTCTATGTTGAAACCATTATTGTTGTATAGGGCGTTACAAGAGGTTAGTCCAGAAACTTTTCGGGGGTAGTGTACATTATGGGCAAATATGTCAAACGAGGAATCATTGTTAGTTTTTAACATCACTGTTCAACTAGACTGGGTAAATAACAAACTGGGTATTAACATAATTATCTGGGCAAAGGGTCTAATATTTTTATTTTGTAAATCTCCTACTCTCAGGCAAATTCTTGGCTAATGACATCACTAACTAGAAGTAAAGAGTAGAAATAGGAAATTATATTAATGTCCAGGCAATAACTTATTTCCTGATTTACTCCAATGTTTGTAACATTTACACATATAAGCACTTTATATACTTTAATATACATAAAATTACTTTACATAACATGCACAAAACACTAAGAGGTGCAGATGTTACAATCATCTTGATTGTACAATCTAGAATTAGTTCCTATAAATGTCTGTGGCCTTTTTGTTATTTAACCTTATGTTCCAAATTTAATAATTTTTCTTACATGTATAAATCAGGTGAAATTACTCGCCTCAACAAATCTGTTATCACATCGAGTTCCAATTCATAAAGAAATTTAAGAGTCACTAAAAGAAAGAAACAAATAGAAATGCAATCTTACCGGTCCTTTACTGTATGGAATTTTAAGAAGCTTTTTGATGTTCTCAGCATCAGAAACAACATCCACTTCTCCCACACAGTCCGGAAACATGTGTGCCATTCGAAAGCTGCAAATTGTTAAAAATTATTGAAAAGGAATGTTAGAAATAGCACATAAAATCAAGCTGCTGCTTTAACTCAGTAGTTACCATATAGAAGCAGAGAGAAACCTTAAGTTATTCTTAGGTATGCATTGGAGCAGGGGAAGGCACAGAATGAGGATGTAAGAGATGCCCCATCTTTACTTCTGTTAAAATTAATGTGTTCTTATTTATTTCTAATACTTACTTCATGAATAAAGGTCTTGCACATGAAATTTTATTATAGAGCTATACTCATAGGCAAGCAATTTTTTTAACAACGCATGTCTGCAGATATAACTGAAATAGCTCATCACTAAACCTGGTGTCCACTGAAGTGACCTACCTGACAATTTTATTAAAGGAAAAACCTACAAAAACCTTATTTAGGAATGTTATGCCAAATGATTCTGGCTCTGTTAATTAGAAGGCAAGCTATAACAGTAAAACCCTGGTTATCTGAGGTAATGAAGACCAGGGTCATCTCAGATAAGTGAAAAACTCAGAACGATGGCCGCAAGGGCATAAATATTGTGTTCACAAAAGTAAGCTATCGCACTCCTAAAATCTTGATCTTAATTCTACCACAACCAGTTTATTACATAATAGCAGGTATTATCGTGCTACCCAAATGGTTAACATTGTGGCTTCAAAGAGTGTGATAAGATTGAAGGTATTGAGTATCTCAGAAAGCATTGTCACATTTTCTCCAAGTAAACGTATGCATTACAAGCATGGGCATTTATTTCCAAGAGTATCAATGAATGAGAAGAAAGAGAGAGAAAACAGCGAAGACGTTGCAATGTTGAGTTTTACTCCAAACAGAGTTAATATCTATCTGTGATTTGTGATTTCTGCACATTCACTGGCTAGAGTGACATGTTCATTGGTGTAACGTGAAATGTCGGCAACTTCCGAGAATAATCAGTGCGTTATCTGAGAGGTTTCTATTAACAACGATAAACCACAGGTTAACCATTTGAGCAGCACAATAATATAGCATTTGTATTGTTCTGTCAACAGTTTATACTAATTTTCAGAAACATATGTGACAGCCATCAGCTGTAAAAGCTTAATGAAACACAAAGGTTTTAACACTTAGTTAAACTTTTAATTAAAAGTTAGTAAACACAGCATTACAGTATTTTTAACATTGATTGGGGAAAACAAACATAAAACTATAATTTCACTGTTTTAACTCAAATCTGCATATATGAAAGAATTGCTGATATTGTTCTTGAAAACTGCAGAAATATCACAGAGTGCTATTGTTTGTATCTTTAGCTTGTAATCTAGAGATTACAATATTAAAATTGCCTCTACAGGACTAAATTTAAATAAATAATTACAGGCAAACTCAAATCTGAACAATATCTTCCCACATTGAATAATTTTTGAGCTAGCCTTTGTAACTAATTGAAATTAGTCCTACCATGGTCTCCATGTCAGCATGTCACTGTGTACATGATATATGCAGAATAATAACCTAAATGGACATAAAATTATTAATGATCTAATAGAATAGCATGCAAAATCGATAAGATCTGAGATCTGTAAAATATATTGCCAAAGAAGTTTGCTGCAATGAAAATAACCTATTTTACTAATTACTATAAATGTGCTTACCTGGAGAAACCCGATGAATGTGAGGGCACATACTGTAAACCATAGCATTCAGCAGAACTGCTCAGCCAGTTAGATGGTGGAAGATTCAGGTTAGTATTGCACTGCAGCAGAGCAAAATTTGCAGGCGATTGCACTGCAGAATACTTGACAACTGCTGTTGATTTAACAGATTTGCATGGTGAATTGTCCTCTGCAGAAACATTTTTAGAGTTTCCCGAATTCTAACAGAAGAAGAAAATAAATTAGACAATGTAGTTCTAACCTTCTATACACTATATAACTTTAATTGCAAAAAGATGAGAAAATTAATAAATCTTTGGAAACATCTAGAAGATACTCAAAACTATTGAACCTTCCATAAAATTCACTATGGAAACAGAATCTAACAACCAGCTTCCCTACCTAAATCTAAAAACTATGAACAATAGACTGGTTTTTGGAATATACAGAAAGAACAATAATTGCAGATAATTACTATCACACTTCTTACAAAGCAATAGTTAAACCCTCATCACACAAATTTGCCATTTCTGTTTGACCTACAAATGGGTAAACATTCCCCACATTCAAATTGATATGAGATTAGGTGTTTATTTATGGATGGTCTTTAACTGCTATGGTTTTTAGAGTCCCATTCTATATTGGGCGTGAAAGACCATTAATTTTGCTCAGAGACCTCTACCAGACTTGAGGTTCTTTCACATGCTATAAACCTGACACTAGACCACCAGGTTTATTTCTCTTCCAAAGGAAGCTAGGCTATTTTTATACCCAACAAAATCCAACCTGCAACCTACAACCTTGGGAACCAGAGGCTAGCATGTTACACCTAGACCATGGAGGATGACTCCCTCACTCAAAAGAAATATAGCTTAGAACACCAGAAATCTTAAGAACAGCTATAAAAATGGCTCCAAAACAGAATTGGCAGAGATTAATATTAAAGGCCTAGTAACAAAAAAATAACAGAAAACACAACTCTAAACAGATGATACCATTTATAACTACTTTGTGGTGAAAAGAAGCCCTGGGTCAATCTTCCAGCAGTTACAACAATTGTATGTCACACAAGAATGCACCAATGTAGTTAACATCAGCCATACTTCAAGGCTACGTGTTAGTAAACACATTCTGCTTTCCAGACCCACCCCACAAGAGGTTAATTCCTCCAGGAATATTAGCACCAGCATGCATTCTAGGTAACTTTGCTACAAGATCTTTGATGAATATGTTGCCATTTGCTCCTGGAGTATCCATTCTTCTGAGCATCCAGAGTACTTACTGATTTGCTGTTCTTAACTATCACTATTTAGTGTTTATGCACAGAACCAAACTGGAGTAGCTTTTCCATGATGAACTGGCCACCTCTCTTAAACCCATGACATTATATTAAGGGAGTAAAACATAGGCTGTTTTTTATTCATGCGACTGTGAGAAAAAAATTTTAAAAGGAAGGTGCCTACTTTGTTTCATGGAGGGAGTAAAACATAGGCTGTCTTTTATTCATGTGACTGTGAGAAAACGTTTTAAAAGGAAGATGCCTAATTTGTTTTATGGACTTCAGGTATTAGCACTAGCAGAAGCTAAGCACTGCTTGCAATGAACAAAAGTAAACACAACTGATTACTTCAGCTTACAACAGGACACTGTCATATGAAGATGCAGGTTCACGTGATTGACACGCTTGACAATCTAACCTAAGATGATGTCATAACATAGAAACTATGAACCACCTGCCGTGTAATTATAAAACATTAGTGCTACCTACTCATTAATCAAAGTACTTTAAATATTTCATGAAATCACAATGAGAAGCAACATTTACAATGAAATTTTTCTATGTTCAACAGTTAAGATGTGCATATCCTTAAATGCATTTGAGAGATAAGTTTGAAGAATGGGGAAAAGGTGGCACCTCATTCTCACCACAATACTGGTACAGCCATGGAAAAAATTATTGAGTAGAATATTTCCAAGTCCCACATTGTGTTGTAGCATGGTTTACATGAGCAGATATTTCCAGCATGCAGCTGAGTTTGATGGTCTCTGTTCCATATGTTATCGTCTGTCGCACACACAAATAAGCTAATCTTGAAACACCACTCTCATTTGTATTTGTGAGCATGTATACAAATGTGAGTGGTGTTTCAAGACACAGCCTATTTATGTGTTCGACAGTCTCTGTTCCACATATGATTGTCTATCAACAAAGCCAAGATTTTTTGGTAATTATTTGAAAAATTTGCATTAAAATTTAAGTTAGTGGTGTTTTGCGTTGAATATTATATTAAAAATTTGTATTAATTTCACAAAAATTTTCAGGTAAAATTAATACACATAAGCCATTATTGAAATCAAAATGAACAGGTAAGCTATGTTACTATAACATTATTGTTCAAAATTTCTCCAAATTAAAACATTTATTTATTATCATAACATAATTCACTGCATATATAATGTGTCAGACATCGGGGCCATTGCCCATCAATCAGCATCACCAAATTGCAACATACAAGTTGTGACACATTTTCAGATCGTACTTTAAGTTCTGACACTTTCATTTTTCATAGTTGTCCTTCTGTCTGTTACAACCAAGTTATATGTAGAAAATAATCTCTCGCTGTCAGCATTTGATACTGGTAACCAAAGACACCGAAGGAACTTTACACAGAAAAGGTAGTAACATTCACCTTTTGCTTTGAGTGCTCAGAGTGCCATTACAATTAAATATCAAACTTTTACTACTGTCTAACTGTTCAACAATGGCACAATGTTCTTTGTGCTTTAAGTTTATTGCACCGGCATTGATAACCTGGAAATGTGACCTCGAGAGATAATCTTTTATTGCAGCCTCAACGATTGTATTGTTCAGCAGCTTTCTTCGTCTCTGCCAATAATATTTATTTTGTGGTACTGTTACAAGTTGATCTCAAGAGAAGCCGGATTATTGAATTCATAAGAATTAGATGTGAATTCTTCCACTGTTATTAAACCCAAAACAAACACCAGCAATAATGAGTCAATGAGTAAAAAAACTTATTTTTCTAAACAAAATTCTTAAAAAGCAGATATTTCTCATGTATTGCTAAAAAACACAATATTCTCGAAAATATGAAAAATTTGCAATAGAAATCTCGCATATCACTCCTATGTCAAATGTATGCAAACCAATTTGTTTTGTAATTGAAGAACTTTTTCATTTATGGTTAAAAACAAAAACTCTTGGCTCTATCAATGAACTCAGGCTGCGTGTTAGAAATATTGACTTATGTAAAGCATGCCTGTGTTCCACGATGTCCCCTCCTAATGAGTTCAATCACTTTTTCCATGGCTGTACATTCTTTGATCAAACTCAAACCCAGAAGTAGTTCAAAACTGTGGAGGTTAAAATAATGACTAAAATATTAGAATACAAATATTTTTAAAAAATGTGATACTTAACCAGATTTATTTAAATGCTCAAGAGAGATGATTTGAGCAAGGAACATGTGTATATTGCACTAAACAAAAGTAGATGCAATCAATGCAAAAGCCTATATCCCATCCACTTCCCTTTTTAAGGCACTTATCCTAAGGCTGTGGTTTGCGGTTAGGGCTCTCTCTCATTCCATTTTTCATGCAGATGTTGGCAGCTATTCATAATAAACAGAACAGCCACTAACTACCCTCTACTGGTCAAAGTGCTTTGGAAACCAAGTCAGCCTTCTAGGGTAAGCATAAAACTTTTGCACAAAGAATTTAGGATAGTGTTATACTGAGGTCTGAAGATTATTTTCCACTTTTTCCCTACAAATGTAACCATACAGCTGCTCATGCATATTGCAAATGCACATGTAGAGATGCCAACACTGCAAAGGGTAGCCAAAGGATTGAGGGTCCTAAGCCACAAAACATAACCAAGGAAGGTTTTTTTATAATAAAAGGAATAAAGCAGTAGCTGCTTGCAAAGCAATGTTAGAGCTTAGCCATAGCATGTGTGTAGCTAAACCCCAGTGATAAAAACAAATCAAAATATCACCAATCCAGCAGATTTTGCTTCTCCTTTAGGTTGAGAGTCCCCATCATGCACATGCAATAGCAGAAGATGACCATGTTTGTTGTCCTTACAGCATTATTTTCCTATAAAAGAAAATGTCTTAAAAAGGTTGGACAGATGGCTTCCAGGTGCTACCTAGTCATATCATAAGTTCTGTCATACTTGACCTTGGCTTGTGAACAAGTGAAGTGCATCTTGTGCTTGGCTCTGTGGTGAGTTGATGGGGGAAGTACTGAAGGGAGCATTGCAGCACATAGCACATTGGTTCGCACATAGCAGTAGAATGGAGTGATCAACGAAAAAAATAAGATTGTAGTCATTACACTGCATAAGTGCAAGCATTCAGCTACCACAAAATTAAAGTTGCTGAAAAGGCTAGGAATCGCCTTAAGATTCATATATTGAACCATAAACTGATATGAGGAACTTGAATGTGTGGAGGGTAGAGAGTAATCTGGTACATCTCATTCAGTTTGAGCTCCAGCATTGGTGAAAGTGATTTGAGAATGCATTTGAAGAAATCCTGTCCAAAAACAAAAAATCATTGCAAGTGATATGAACATTTAAAAAGTGATGTTTCAGGGGTTCTAAACTTGGACTCTGAGTGCATCGTCACCAGACTGGTTAATGGCTCAAATATTCGTTGAAGACAATTAGGTGGGAGAGATCAAACTCCTCATCTGGCATGCTCCATATGGTCACAAAACATCTCTTTACAGATGAGAAAATTTTTGATATTTAAGAGAAATTGAACAAACAAAATAAGAGTATATGTCTGCAACAGTAAGAAAGCATGTGAAGTTGCTCCCCTATTCAGCAAGATCATCACCCATCATCTGTGATGGAATAGCTGGGTGTATCTGATGGGGGTAAACAGCTTCATTTCTAGAAAAAAAAAGTGCAACGGCAAATGCTGAAGACTACAAAAATACAGTCTTAAGACGATTGTACAGCCCCTCAATCAGATTAAGTTCAAGAGTAAACACTGGATTTTTCAACACTCGGCACCAGTTCATAAGGCTAAACATACGTATAAGTGGTTTAAGGAAAATATTTCCAAGTTTATAGCACACCAAAATAGGTCATCAGGAAGACCAGATCTGAATCTGCTGGATTACCAACTATGGAAGATCATCGAGAGTAAACTTTGCTCAACACAACATAAAAATCTGGAATCCCTAAAACCAGATTTGAAGCGAAAAGTGCAGAATTTGATTATGTCATATGTGCTGCATCAGATGATTGGCCACACCATTTGAAAGCCTATGTGGCCTCCAAAGGAGGGCATTTTGAGTAACTACCTGTTCTTTGAATTCACTATACTATTGTTAAATGGTATGAGAATGTTTTGGATACCGTCATTCTTGTTCTGCTATCCATGTTTATAGTTGTGACAGAATCTATGACATGACTAGGTTCAAGTGACATTGACTCCAAACAACACTCCTAAGGCAATCACACAATTCTCACTCTTATCTCTCTTTTAATTTGGACCTCAGTACTTTACTTACAAAGAATTTACTTGAACTAGCATATAAATGCTAATACAAATATCCAAGTTTATGTTTTATACAACTTGAACCATCATCATTGCCCTTACTACAATTAAACTAATGGTGTGCAAGACAATGACCTGCTATGATGTGATGGCTCAGAGGTGCGATGAGGCACATTGCATTACAATGTATGTATGCTTCCAGATTGGTTGCAGTAATTCTAAGAAATGTGAAACATAATTAAAATAGCAGCTCTTCCCAATAAAGCTATACTTCACTACAGACATCTAAATTGCTATATTACTATTGAGAATGTTTTGGGAGCACCAAACTTGGAACATTGCAACATTACCCCAACTACATATATAACTGCCATATTCTGAAGTGAATTGTTGTCAATTACGTGTATTACTACAAGTTGTACAATAAAGGAGTGCAACATAATGTTATATGTGCGCAATAAGCGATGTTGGTCATCCTTTACGATGTAGATTGCGTATCGACGCAAACAGTATTTCGCCTTCTAAACCTTCTAATTCTACAGTATTGTACCTTTCATCACAATAACACCAATTAGATAAGTTCGTCCTCTAAACGTTCTAACTCTGCAGCACTGTACCTTTAATTACTCAACTAAAGCAATCATTGTAAAAGTTTCCAGATAATAGGTTATGTGGTGCTGGAATTAAATGGATTTAAGAAGGATGACACTTCCTCTTTATGTTTTAACCTATTTCCAAGTTGTTTTGTCTTACCTCTTCCTCAACGTTTTCATTATCCACCTGTTCGGTATCCATTTAAAGGTAAATCAAACTCACAGATATAAAAGATGTGCTTTAAGAACTTTTCCACATTTCCAATATTTTGCTATGTTTTGCACTTTGTGAATAGTGTAACACTGTAACATTGTTAATTAAGGTATGTCAAAGCAAGGGATTTTAAAATACACTTCAACTATATTTATTTAGCGGCATAACTATCACATACCCACAGTGCAGAACACAGAACACCTATAATCTTCGCAAAAGTTAAAGGCATATGGAGGCGGGCCGTACTGCAGAGTCCAGCTGGTAGCTTGCCCCTCCTACCAGCGTTGCCGAATTTGGTACACGCATCTCTCACGTTCTCTCTGAGAACATTATCTTCATTAATTACGCTCGGATAAATATTTGAAAATGACAGATGCCATTCTTATAATAAGAAAGAATTTTATTTTCTGATCATAACCGTACAAAAATCCTGTCTCTACGATACTTAGAACGCGAGCGATGCACGTTTTATCTTCACATGCTAATGGGTACCCAACATCCATTCAACACAGATAAGCCTGAAAAACAGCACCATTCCTTTATCACAATACTTATCTAAGCATAAACAAACAGTGCACCTGCTAAGAAAATAAAAATCACGCAGTTTCAAACAGACCGATTTCATGTTCAGTTCGTTTTCAGAGTAGTGACGTGTTATTTTGCTAAAGTGAACGGCATCGTTGTGTGTCTAACTCGCGCTGAAATATTGTTAATAATACATTCAATTATTACTATACACATATCTTTTACGCAGTGTTTGCGATCCGAGCACGTGAACATGTCCCTCGAAGCTGGGACAAATGAGTTTTCAATCAACAAACGTGAAGTGATTCATTCTCAGGGCAGAAAAATTATATTTAATGTGAACAAGTTTTTACGAAAGCTATTCAATCCAGAATATAGGGCAACTGTAGAGTTTTCAAAAACCCAGCAATTAACTGTGGAAGCTTGTGGTGTAAGTAGTGTACACACAGTGTCACGAATTTGTACTGAAGCAGCTTCATAGGGAGCGTGCATGTATTTCAATCTCCGGGAAAGACCCACAAAGTTGGAAAGCGAGTTACTGGATTAGACGATTTTGAAAAATACGTTTTGCGCAGAACAATTCTCAGTTTCTATGATCAAGGACAATATCCAACTGCAAAAAAGGTAACAATAGCAATGAGGGAAAAAATAAATTACAAAGACTCAGTGCGTTCTATGTATAGCATAATGAAGAATATTGGTTTTAAGTATAGAAAAGCAAATGATGGTAGGTAGTTCCTAATGGAAAGGGGAGATATTGTCCGAATTAAGTGCCTTTGAAGGCGAAGACGAGGAGGAAACAGTGCTTGCTGTTCCACTGTTGTGACGTGTGTCAAGGTAAGAGTTTAATGTTTTAGGAATATTTAATGTGTTGTTTAATTACGGGAAAAATAGACAGAACCTCTGCTGGCGCGTAAAATGTGTTCTTATGTACAGAACCTGGGCTGGTACACGCAGTACGCTTGGCAACAGCGCTCCGCTTCAGCATTGGCCAGCGTTCACATGCCTTTAACTTTTGCGAGCGGTATAGTAGGTGCAGAAAACGATAAAGCCACAGAAGCTAAATATCAATCACATAACATACTACGTAAAATCGTGATTTTATCACCGTGAACGAAAAATCACAGAACATAACTATGATCACTATCACACCACTCTGATCGAATTGCTTGGAGGTGATTGAAAGAGCTGAACTAAGATGTCACGATGACAGTGTTTTGTTTTTTCTTACTTTCTCTGCTACGTATAAGTAGAGGAAGTATTGTATTCGATCAAAATTTCGATGAGGATATTTCCCAGAAATATGTTTTGAGACCCCCTGCAACCCCCCAAAAAAGTATTTTAGGAAAAAGTGTGTATCAGATCATACTTCAAGTGTGTGTGTGTGTGTGTGTGTGTGTGTGTGTGTGTGTGTGTGTGTGTGTGTGTGTGTGTGTGTGTGTGTGTGCGCGCGCGTACCCGTGATGTATTTGTCTATATGTGAACAGCATAACTCAAAAACGAAAAGTCTGTTAAAAACCACTGGGCCTCTGTAAGTTTCCGATTTCATTTCTAATATTTTGTTTTGGTTCTTTCAATGTATGAGGATTTGTTTCGTAAACTTTGTCTTTCAGCTTACCCCACAAGTAAAAACTACACACTGTTAGATCGGGACAACGCAAAGGCCACACATCAGCACCTATCTTAAAACACTATCCAAATTTTATTTATGGATTCCTCTGCTATACGTGCAGTAGCAGAATCTTGTTGAAACCACCCCCACCTACATTTCTCTTCTTCTGTCCATGATAAAATGGGGTCGAAATGTCATTTAGGTACCTCTGCATTTACAGTCTGCTCGTAGAATATTGGACCGACTATGCGTCTAGCGCTAACAGCACATCAAACTCCAGCTCCCCGATTATAATGAGGGATTTCTTGAACACGATGTGGATTTTCAGAGACCCAGTATGACTTATGAGCAGAGACCGGAAGTTTAGGCATTATAAATCATTAAAATAGGCAGGCAAAAGGCATTATAAATAGCTAAAATAGGTAGGGGGAAATGCATTATAAATACTAAAACAGGCAATGAACGGCAATTAGAAAACCCTATTTATTTAATAGATCACACTATTCAATAACTCGATCGTCAAATTGTGAAGAACTTCAAAGTTTTAAACAAAATACTATTTTTATTGTGTTGTAATTGGCACAAAAATGAAATATATAGCATTACAATAGTCCTTGAACGTCAAGTGTATCATTGCGATAGAGCTGTTGCATCTCTACAAAACACCAATTTCTAGAAGGGCAAACCAAGACACCGTTGCGAACCTCGGTAGCTAAAATTTCGGGTTTCGCGTTCGAATTATGGCTGGGTTCGAGATATTTTTACGGAACATGTGTGTCATCGAATAAGTATGTTGCACACTGACCTGCAGCCATTGAGGAGCAAATATTGTTACCCACTCTAACTATCCCAACCTTCATTACATCCGCCACCCTGCAAACCCCAAAACCCGTCATTATAGCGGTTAAGCCCTGACAAGGGCAGGCACACGTGAGACACCTAGGACTTCCTCAGACTGCTAACACTCTTCAGCAGAGGAGTTGAATACGTGGTCTACATTTTGTGTGGAAAATTTTTTACAATTAAGAGCATAACTACAAAGGGCACAAAATATGGAGCGAAAAATTAGTAGAGCAAAAAAAAAAAAAAAAAAAAAACGAAATAGTATATGAATATGGCTTAAAAGCTAACTCTGACTCACCTACATTATACCTCTCCCTGTGGCGA
Source organism: Tenodera sinensis (assembly GCA_030765045.1). Classification (NCBI taxonomy): domain Eukaryota; kingdom Metazoa; phylum Arthropoda; class Insecta; order Mantodea; family Mantidae; genus Tenodera; species Tenodera sinensis. Next base: position 38,045,101 of record CM060973.1, read on the forward strand.
GTGATGCTAATGGAATGAATCTCCTCCTCTCCTTTCTTCACTGTCATACGTACATATCAAGCTTCACCTTCGGTCTGGATAAGGCTCTTGACCTGCGCAGGGTTATCCTCAGACTCCCTGTGGACACCTTGGTGGGAGACGTAGACACAGACCTCAACCGCCAGGGTATCACCTCCAGGCCCGTACAAAATGGGTAAGGGTCGAAGAGCTCCTCCTTCTCTCTCTTCTTGGTAGTGGTGGAGCTGCCCAGGGACTCAGGGAGCAATATAGATGGCGTGACAACCATCTGCTACCTTCAGTTGCAAACTGAGCCATCCAAGGGCTCTGTCTGGCCCCCTCAATATCACAGGCGTCTGGTGTTTAACTACTACAGTCATTTCTGCTACCGTAACCTGTACTATTTAAGGTGCGGTGGCTCCATCTCCAAAGAGAATTGGATTTAGCAATAGAACAATTACAGAACAAAAAATCTCCAGGACCTGACAAGATCCACCCAGAGTTTATTAAACACCTTGGCAGGAAAGGAAAAGAAATCCTACTTAGACTGTATAACACGTGTTGGAGAATGACTGTACCTTCCGACTGGAAAAAAGTCATTATCATCCCAATTTTAAAGAAAAACAAACCCTCAAACAATATTAATAGTTTCAGGCCAATATCTTTGACTAGTGTTATTGCAAAAGTGATGGAAAGAATGGTGGCATCTAGACTTAACTGGTTCCTAGAATATTACAACTTAATTAATAGTTCACAGACCGGCTTCAGACAGAGTGATAGTACAAGGAAAATGTGCTCCTACTAAGCCAAGACATCAAGGAAACTTTCAATAGAAGGGAGGATACCTTAGCAGTATTCATTGATTTTAAATCAGCATATGACTCAGTCTGGAGAAACAAATTAATTGAGAAGTTGCAATCAATAGGTGTGAAAAGTAACATGCTTAAATGGATAACTCAGTTTATTTCACAAAGATTTTGTGCCACAAAATATAATACACACATTTCCAAATATAAACAAATACACCGAGGACTTCCACAAGGTGCTGTTCTGAGCACAACACTCTTTAACATATATATAAATGATCTTCCATCAATAATAAAAACTTTAGAAACCAAATTTGCTTTATTTGCTGACGATGTAGTCATTTGGACTTCGGGCTCTCCAGAAAAACCTGAATTAATTAAAGACAGAATAGAAACAGCCCTAAACAAAGTATATGAATGGAGCTCCAAAAACCTCATGACTATCAATATGGAAAAAACAAATTATGAATTATTTACACTAAAATACAAACCAGTTAATATTAACATAAATTATAATGGTAAACCACTCAGAGCAGTTGATGATGCCAAATACTTAGGCATCACTTTCGACAAAAAGCTAAGTTGGAAAAAACATATAACATCTCAGAAAAGGTTGAAAAGAAACTGCAAATCCTGAAAAGGTTAGCTGGTGCTAAATGGGGCTGCTCAAGGAGAGTCCTTAACACAACATACAAAATGTATGTTAAGCCAAACCTCTTGTACTGTTCTGAAGCTTTAATAACAGCAGCAAATGCTAACATCAATAAACTTGAACAAATACAAAATCAGGCTCTTCGCCTAATCACTGGAGCAGTTATTTCCACACCTATTGATGCCATGCTTGCCTTAACACGGACCCCATCAATAACAACAAAAATAGAAGAACAAGCATTGCTCCAACACGAGAAAATGTTACGACTGCCAAACTCTTGGACAGAAGGGAACCTCCGCCCTTCAATCCTTAAAACTCATAGTAGTTTCCTAGAAAAGGTAACACAGACTAAATCCAAATTGAACATTCCTAACACCAGAGAAAATCTGCTTATAAGAGAAAATCCATTGGAATTATTGCAACCTACCTTCAGTTTGGAATTAATAGAGGAAATAAGTAAATCAGACACACCAAAAGAAATACAAAAACTTCTAGCTCTGGAAACAATCAATACTAGGTATCCCACAGAAGAATGGCTGCACATATATAATGATGGATCCTCCAGGGAAAACCTTACTGGAGCTGGAGTTGTGTGTTCACATTTTTCCTTTTATCATTCTGTTGGCAGGGACACAACAAATTATGATGGAGAAATAGAGGCTATACACATTGCTCTCCGACAATTATTAAATCTTTCCTTAAATAAATTTAACAAGGCAGTAATTCTTTCAGATTCTAAAGCTACAATACTGGGAATATGTTCAAATACTACAAAGAAGTCAACAAAAATTAGAGAATGCTACAGAATGTTAACACAACTCCAAAAAGTTAATAAGACTGTTCATCTCCAATGGATTCCAGCACACTGTGGAGTCATGGGGAATGAAGCTGCAGACTCACTTGCAAAGAAAGGCACAACAATAAAACAAAAGTCTAAATTCAATTTCTCATATTCCTCAATAAAACGCTTGATCATTAAACAACTTTCTCATTCATACCTACAAGAAATAGAAACAAATGCCAAAGATAAAGAATGGATTACACTACTTTCCAACCCAGATATAATCTCCCAGAGACCAAGGAAAACAGCGGTTGCAGCCTTCCGACTACTGACAAATCATGAGTGCTTAGCAAGTCATCTCTACAGAATAGATATCTCAGCTTCACCAATATGTGTCCTGTGTAACGATCCAGCAGAAATGAACGAAGACCACTTGAAGACCTGTGAAGCATTAAGATCAGAAGAAACTACAGTTCAAAAGTATTGGAAAGCACGAAGCTAATGGCTTCATTGCCAGATGCAAGGCACTAGATAACAACAACAACTAATGCAATAACTCAAAATTGTGTAAACGAATAAGGTCACACTGCATCCATTTTCACCATATTCTATAAAGCTGTCAAGTCACTGACAAGCAAACTGGTATTCCTTTATAAAGAACTTATGCACATTTCAATAGTGTAATCTCCAATTTAACTCCTGTACTGAGGAGAAAGCACCTATCTTATGTTTTTTCCAAAAATTTCAAAATTTCTGGCTATGATCAACTGACTAAAAAGAGACATTTTCTTGAAGGACAAGCTTCTACAAATCAACACCATGTTTATGAATCAACTCAAGCTTTCCTGCAAGCTCCTTTGACATCCGTGAACTAATGCAAATTGTCTAAAATGTATTATTTTATAAACAACTGAATCAGTATATTCTGTAGATATTTATGCTATTCTTAAGACATAAATCTATACATATTCATCAAGTTTAACAGTATAAAGTTCCAATCGCCAATAATACATATTTTGATTTCTTGGGTATCCAAGTAAAAAATTTCAGATGATTTTCTGAATCTCCCATCAGCATTTAACAGATTAGTTAAAAATAGGGCAGGGGTTATACTTCCTTCATAACAGAAAGTGCTTCCTTACTAGCTTACAGAGCTTGAGGAAACACAAGGGCCATCTCGCCCTATTTACCACCATAAGCCAATGGTTACTCAGGGATTACCTTTAAATTCTGAGGATGAATGACTACTGGACAAATGGTCGAGATATACATTTTTTTTAAACGATGAAATGAATTGCCTCATATGAAAAAATAGTACTATTTCCAGTGAAGCTTCAAGTGCCCTTTGCTTTAATATCCTTTATATGAGCATAACTGGCCACCATACACATTACACTGAAATTCAAATTCACCAGTGTAGTGGAATGTTTGCAGCATTCAACACAAATCTGTGAACCCTGAAGATGAATTTAATATGTATGTTCCAGCCATTTATACCCGTATATTTAGTGAATATTTGCAAAGTGGAAGTATCCACACAATTCATTTTGTCATATTCATGAAAACCTATAAATTTACCCTCTTGTGTATATAACTATTTATTTATGTTATATCATACTTCCGATAATGTACGATTGCTTATATTATCGCTATGCAATTAATGAAAGTTGTAATATATTTGTAGCAGCAATAAAAAATGTTTTAAGTATATATATTATTATAACTGAAAAGTTTTACAAAGATAGTAAAAGGATGTCATAACTTTTAAACAAAGTGAAGAGTATCTTTCTTTCATAGAAGTTTGAAAACAGTGTTGTTGTAATTAATTTAATTTAAAAGGTGAGTTAATTAATAACACTGAACAACACTTACAACATATTTTTCCGGGACGCATTTCGAAGGTAACTTTCCTCCATTATCAACCGGACAATAACTGGGTTTCCATGGTGCTTGATGGTGCAGATGGTGATGCTTCTTCTGGTGTTTCTTCTGGTGGCGGTTCGATGAACTTACTGAAAATGTCTCTCGGAGGAATGTCGAAATTAAATACTCGGTTTCTATTTTTTAAAATAAGGATTTGTTCCCATGTGGACAGTTCTTGTTTTCCGGTTATGTGTTTAAGAAGTTTCGGTTCTAGCTTTATGTCATGATTTTTTGTCCAAAAGTGAAATGCAACCGCTGATTTTTCTAATTGTTTACTCTTAATGTTTCTAACGTGTTCCTTGGATCTAATTTCTAAATTTCTTTTGGTTTTTCCTATGTATATTTCATTACAATCACTGCATTCAATTTGGTATATGCCAGATTTTTTGTTAGATGGAATAGCATCTTTGATGTTTGAAAGTAGTAGGTTTTTTATGGAGTAATGGTTTACTGCTGCTAGCTCAATGTTGTATTCCTTGAACACCTTTTTAAATTTATCACACAGTGTTTACCATTATCCACACAAAATTTGGTAAAAACCCAGTGCAAAAAGATCCTAGAAGAATTAAAATACAGATCAAGTTACAAAAATAAACGAAATCTGATCCATTCTTTAAAACATAAAAACGTAGTATACACAAAGGCAGACAAAGGGAACAAAATAGTAATAATGAATAAATCAAATTACATAGAAAAAATGGAAATTATGCTAAATAATAGTAACTACGAAAAAATCAGCAAAAACCCGCTAACCACTTGTGTTCAAACATTTGAAAAAACGATACAAAATTCAAGCATAATACCAAAAAAATATGCAATTAAGCCAAATAATCCAACCGTACCCAGAATCTATGGTTTACCCAAAATACACAAGCCAGACATTACCATGAGACCCATAATTAGCAGCATAGATTCACCAACTTACAAACTGGCAAAATGGCTATCTAATAAATTTAACTCATTTCCTAAATTTGAAAGTTTAAGCATAAGAAACAGTTATGAACTAATAGAACATATCAAAGACTTCAAATTAACAGAAGAGGACACCCTTGTCTCCTTTGACGTAGAGTCACTATTTCTCAGTATACCAATAGAAAAGCTCCCATCACTGATCAAAAATTGGCTCAAATCACTTGGAATGTCATCGTCAGAAATTGCAGAATACATAGAACTCACCAAATTATGCACAGAACAAAATTTCTTCCAGTTCCAAACAAAGTATTTCCGTCAAACTTCAGGTTTAGCAATGGGCAACCCTCTCTCGCCATTCTTAGCTGATATTTACAGGAGTTCATTGGAAATAAGGATCACAAAAGGTTTCCCGTGGATGTACAAACTCTGGCAGCGATATGTGGATGATATATTTGCAATAGTTCCAAAAAGACACATCAGTGACGCATTAAAACTTCTGAACATACAGGACAAAAGTATAAATTTCACAGTGGAAGTAGAAAAAGATAATAAATTACCATTTTTAGATCTAAAATTAATCAAAAACAAGGATAGAATAAATTTCGGTATTCACAGAAAACCAACGCAGACAGACAACTACATAAAAGCTAATAGTTACAATCCAAGAAGCCACAAACAAGCAATTTTCAATAGTTTAACACATAGATTGGTGAACATCCCTCTTTCAGCAGAAGAATATAAAACAGAATATTACAAAATAATTGAAATAGCACAAAAAAACGGCTTTCCCAAAGAATTAGTAGATAAAAAGGTAAAACAAGCAGAAAAGAAAAAATTATTAAAAGAAACTACAACTCTCACAGCAGCAAAAACAAAAATGACATTCAAAAAATTCACATATCATCCATGGGCTTTTGATAAATTTAAAAAGGTGTTCAAAGAATACAACATTGAGCTAGCAGCAGTAAACCATTACTCCATAAAAAACCTACTACTTTCAAACATCAAAGATGCTATTCCACCTAACAAAAAATCTGGCATATACCAAATTGAATGCAGTGATTGTAATGAAATATACATAGGAAAAACCAAAAGAAATTTAGAAATTAGATCCAAGGAACACGTTAGAAACATTAAGAGTAAACAATTAGAAAAATCAGCGGTTGCATTTCACTTTTGGACAAAAAATCATGACATAAAGCTAGAACCGAAACTTCTTAAACACATAACGGGAAAACAAGAACTGTCCACATGGGAACAAATCTTTATTTTAAAAAATAGAAACCGAGTATTTAATTTCGACATTCCTCCGAGAGACATTTTCAGTAAGTTCATCGAACCGCCACCAGAAGAAACACCAGAAGAAGCATCACCATCTGCACCATCAAGCACCATGGAAACCCAGTTATTGTCCGGTTGATAATGGAGGAAAGTTACCTTCGAAACGCGTCCCGGAAAAATATGTTGTAAGTGTTGTTCAGTGTTATTAATTAACTCACCTTTTAAATTAAAAGTGAAGAGTACCTGGATATGGGCAGAAAGAGGGTCAAACAACAAAATACAGACTAGAATTAATTATACTGCAAATTATAAGTATGACTGGTAAAAAGCCAGGTTGTAACACCAGTCATATTCTCCTGCATATAGCTTAGCATAAATAAATAAGTAAGTAAATAAATATTTTTAGCATGCCTGAAGCATAATTGCCATTTAACCCTCCATTAGACATGCACTCTGGTAGAATGCCATTAGTCGCTAGGGGTCTAGTAAGCCCGCGTTATATTTTTGTGCCTACATGTTTGCATTTTTTTTATTATATTTTTTCTTCATTCCCATATTTAGCTTCATTTAGCTTAAATATACATAGCTTTTGTGATCATTATCTTACTAGATTGATCAAAGAGAAATAAAACATAGTATGACTACACTATGCATTATAATTTGTACTACACTACATGGAAAGATTAATTAACTGTGATGTTCAGATATACAAGTTGTAATTTGAAATGCACTGTCACTAGTAGTAATAATAATAATAATAATAATAATAATAATAATAATAATAATAATAATAATAATAATAATAATAATAATAATAATAATAATAATAATAATAATAATAATAATAATAATAATAATAATAATAATAATAATAATAATAATAATAATAATAATAATAATAATAATAATAATAATAATAATAATAACTATAATAATAATAATGATGATAATGATGATAATAATAATAATAATAATAATAATAATAATAATAATAATAATAATAATAAATAAGAAGAAGAAGAAGAAGAAGAAGAAGAAGAAGAAGAAGAAGAAGAAGAAGAAGAAGAAGAAGAATTTTTGACAAGCATGTGATGTTACCTATAAAATACATGTTATTCTGACGTAGGTTGCTTTCATCCTCTTCTTCATGATCAGTTTCTGAATCATCATCACAAGGTAGATGATACACTTCTTACAAATTCTTGGGGTTTTGTAGAACCTACTCCTGTTTGTGAGAGTAACATACTACTTACACAACTAAGAGGAAAAGCATATGTCAGTAACATGTAACAAGAGTAGGCTCTCAGAGTTTGGTTGACCTCTGTGACATGTAATTGTCGATTAGTCATTCTTAGAGCTAAGAAAATAAACAGACAAGGTTATTTATTTATGCCAACTAGCCTTGTGCTTAACCAGGAAAAAGTACAAATCAGCTGGGGAATTTAATGTTGTACTGGCAAGTTGGCCATGGTAGCTTAGTAGTTAAAGCAGCCGCTTGATAAGCGGAAGATCCGTGGTTCAAATCCCGGCTATGGCATTGAATTTTTCAGTTTCTGATTCAACCTCTTAAACATTGCCCACACACGGCTTGTGTGTTTAAAAGAGCACCAGCAGTAAGCTTGTTGGCATAAGTATATAATAATTACCATCTAAAGGTTACTTAAACCTGGGACATAAAGTACTTACAATTGTAGTTTGCCCTTGGGGTATTTATCCCTGATGTGAGATTCCCTTGTGGTTAACCGGGAAAAAGTACGAATCAGCTGGGGAATTTAATGTCGTACTGGCAAGCTGGCCATGGTAGTTTAGTGGTTAAAGCAGCCGCTCAAAGAGTGGAAGATTCGTGGTTCAAATCCCGGCTATGGCATTGAATTTTTCAGTTTCTGATTCAACCTCTTAAGTACAAGTTATTTTTGGTAATATGCACATTAAGTAATGTTTGTTGTCTGTGATCATTAGCATGATCAACAAATGCATTTTTTCTGTTTATAAAATATGTTGTTGTTGTTAGCTAATGCTGGATTTCTGACAATGAAGTCATTAATCCTCTTGCTCTCCAATATTTTTCACTGATGGATGGGGCATTAGAAGTGGCCGGGCATTGTTTATAAAATATTGATTTACCATTCAATTTTGTTCCAATTCATTAATTCACTACATTATTATAGTTTTCTTTAGTTTAAAGTATGATTGTTTTCCCTCCTAGAGATAAGAAGAGCTTAATTAATTTTTATTAATTCTTATAAGTTTGCCTGTATGAGCTCTGCTATTTTCAAAAAGCATTTTTTAATATTTTCTTCAAAGTGTTATGTGACATCCAAGAATATTGTGTTTTCATTCATTAGTTAGTTTATACTTCAGTAACAAAAATGCAAAAAAGCAGTGAGTTATCTGAAACAGTTCAGGAGTTCCCATTAAAAAATACCTTAAAACACCCAGTCAGGAGAGTAGCCCTGTCAAAATGAAGCCAAGACCAGAATGTGTTAACATCTTATTTTAGGCATGCATTATCAGAAATTAGTTATAAAGATTTATTTTTTATATTTCAAGATTGTGGAACATCTACCAACATGTTCTTTAAATTAGGTTTTATCAGCCAAAAGGAAATTATCTTGATTTTGAGGGATTTTGAAGGCCTATAGGAGGATTTTCTCTACCAAAAACCTGGCAACTATTCTAACTGTTAGAAAGAATAATTTAGGGTGATTGGTCACTAAACAAAGATTAAACATGTTGTCATATATACAAATAAAAATATTTAAGGTTTCCATGGGGTGAACAATCCTTGGCAGGATTAGTTTTGCACCATGCAGTTGGCTGGCAAGGCTTGCTGTGTTAAAGGTACAAGTGACAGAAAGTCTATAGTGAATATAATACTGTTTGTCGTGCAAGTTATTTCTAATGTACATAACAAACACTTAAAAAGAAAAGTAAATTACTCACATGTATCAAGCAAGGAGAAGTTGCTCATGTATATCTGACAGCTGCTTAGGAAATTGCCCATTACACTCTGCAGTTCTTTATGAGAAATGACAGAGTGACAGAGAACAATGATGTCAAATGGTACGCTTGGGTGCAACAGTACGTTTCAGAGCATAGGAGGTCCATTCTGCACATAACAGCAGCATCTGCTTGCTGCTTCGGACAGTATTAATCAGGGCTGTAGAACGTACACACCAGAAAAAACCTTCCCTTAACATAAGCACAGAAATTAATAAGTATTGTGACATATTGGATATATCCTTAGAGGAATTTGATGGAAGATATTCAGATTTGGAAGCTCTCAAATCTAAACTGGGCTTCTTTTCCTTGCCCTAACCTGTTGATACCAAAAACATTCCAGTTGAACTTCTAGAACTTACCAATGTATGTTGTGATTCAGATCTAAATGGTGTATAATGATATTGTTAGTTCTTATCAATTCTTTGATCCACAACAATACCCAAGATTACACAAATTTGCTGCAGCAATTACGTGTATGTTTGGTAGTAAATACAGCTGCAAACAATTTTTTTCTTCAATTTGTTTCCTTTTGAATTGTAAGGTTAAAAGTAAAATATTCCTTATATTTTGTAGTTTGGATGTTTTGTTTTTGAAATATTAATTTGTTTGTGAATAATTACATTATCATTTTAATGCATATTAAAACCTTATGATCACATTATCTATGTAAACAAATACTTCTAAACCAAAAAAGAAAAAAAGAAGAAGAAGAAAAAAAAAAGAAAGAAAGAAACAATAATAAAAAGAGTGAACTTCATTTTCCCTTCAAACTCCGTATACCCATGTTTTGCTTAACACCATCACTACCCGTGTGTATACAACAGTCTGTATCAGAGCATCTCATGCTCAAGAGTACTGCCAAGGTCATGAAATTGTGCGTGGGGTGACATCGTTGGCATAGAAATAACTTGCACGACAAACTGTTGCTGCAGCTTTCATGTTGTCTGCATCGCCCACATTGCAACCAGCTTCACTGACCATCTGCATGCTGTGAAACCACTACTGCTGTTCACTCAATATCACTGAAGGCAATCGCAAAGAGAGTACATTGTTTTTTCTCAAAGAACGCTGCTACACCTTGTTCCTCAGAATTATATCAACATAGCACATACAAATACTTGAAAAGCTTAATCTCAGTTCCAAGGAAAAAAAGGAAATTTTGGTTTGTCTCATTCTATAGAACAGCAATGTCCAATCTTGTCTCTTTGGAGATGCTTACACAATTAGATGTTATTCCCCACCACACTCCTTCAGTCAGAGGGTGAATCAGCTCTTGCCTGTGACATGTAGAAACAACTAGACAGTCAGTATCCAGTGATGGACACAAACAGGTGATTCCATGGCAGTTTCTAAGCCATAGCTTGAACTTTCTGGGAATGTCCTTAATTTTGGATGACTAAACAGTAAGAAACAGACAAAAGTTTACTACATACAAAATGCGATTCTCGTTAAAATTGACAATTTATATCAAATACTTGTTTTCTTTAGAGTGAACCATTTCCGAGATATTCTTTATTATTTGTTTGAACTTGTCAATATTTATACCTTTCTCTAATAGGAATATGTTATTCATTTTTTTTGTCTCTTGGCTTTGCAAAGAAAACAGAATTTCAAAGGCATCATAGTAACCAGCTCTTAAAACATTTCACTATTGCTTAAAGCGATATATTCCCCTTGCACCTACAAGAAAATTAGCAACAAGATGGTTTCTGCAAATGTTTGCGTCAATTAAAATGTAGCAGGTAGAGAAATAAGCATTTGTAACAATAGTGTGTATAACAGTGAGTATAGCCCTAGATATGCTTGTGAACAGAATTGAACTATATTAAAAGTGTATTGCAATAGGTTACGTGATGATCACTTGGTGGATCTTCTAATGCTATGCCCTTCAACTTTGCCGTCAAATATTGATAGACCCAGGAGCCATTCCTGTGTACGTGCTACCGTGCTGCAGCATGCTAAACAATTTCAGAAATAACCAACTTTAAATATTTTACAACACTTTAGGTGTAAACGAGATCTGATAATGTATGAGTTATTTATTACTAGTAGTGTGCTGGACAAATGCAGCGTGCATCATCCACAGCAGCATGGAAGAGCATTATAGGATAGCAATGTTATAAGTTCACCCTTCCCTGCCTACTCTGCACTTGCAGTAATTAGTACTATACCAATACTGCAGTTAGTGAAGCACGTTCCACTGGTAGCTTGCTTGCACCTGTGCAGTTTTCTCTCAAGCAGCCATGTTAAATAAAACAAACGGAAATGAATTCAATAGAGCTTCTGTTAAAGAATGCATCCTCTACTGGGTCCCTTGAAGAAAACATTCATATTAAAACACTTGGAAGACCTACTCCTGATATTAGCATTGTTCAGATAGCCAAGGGAAGGAAAGCTAGTTACTTGTCAAAAAGTGGCATAAAGGATTTGGTCATTTAAATTAATATGCAAATAAGTGTATATTGAGTAGGAAGCACTTGAGTATCATTCTGGATCTCACTACTCTTGATGCAGTAAACATTGGTGTACAGCTCACTTCTGTGTGTAGTGAGTGTCTTAAACTAAAAAAGGAGGAAATCAAAAGAAATAGGTATATCTTATCGAAAATAATAGACTGATTAAGCTGTATGGTGCATTTGAATTGGCATTAAGGGGACATGACGAGACAAAAGACTGAAAACTCTGGAATATTTTTAGGATTTATTAAGTAAATAGTGCTGTAAAAAATTACATGGAGACAAGTACAGTTGCTAAATGGATGTCAAAAACAACACAAAAGGAACTGTTACAATGTATGCTGGATGTTTGCCACAACAAAAGAAAAGAAGAACTGAAGGAGGCAAAATTAGTAGCCTTAATGGCTGATGAGACTACAGATGTCAGTCGGTTCTCTTGTGTCGATACAAGATTAGCAGTGATATCTATAAATGATTTTGGGTTTTTTTTTAGTCTAATGGACAGACTGCCATAGAATTACCCAAGTATCTGCTTACAGAGTTAAACAGTCATTTCAAGGCAACACAAACAAAATCATTGCACAAACATTTGATGGCACTGCTGTCATGTGGGGAATAACAAATGGTGTGGGCAGCTCTGTGGCTGAGCGGTTAGTGCGCCCGCCTACCACCTAGGCGGCCCGGGTTCGATCCCAGGGACCCGCATGTGGTATTTGTGGTGGACTAAGTGGCATCAGGGTGGGTTTTCTCCGGGTGCTCCGGTTTCCCCTGCCATCTCATTCCACCGGTGCTCTATCTTCATTCCATGTTTCATCAGTGTCACCGCCTGTGGTGCCGTAGTAGTAAAAGCGGGCGAAAACACTACAACAACAACAACAACAAATGGTGTGCAATCTCAAATAAGAGAATATTATCCTCTGGCATACTATACTCTGTTCATCTAGAGATTAGAGGAGATATAAACAAAGCACCGGTTTGTATCACTCCGCGGCCACGTGCATTCACAATGACGCAACACAGTTACCTACCGCTACGCGTAGGTATAATATGCATTTTACACTACTAAAGGATATATTTACTTGATCCAAATAACATGTAGCACATGAAATTAACTACTACTTACGTCTTCTCTGTCCACAATAACACTTTTTCATTTCCTTCTCACATCTTGAAACTAATCTCCAGAAGCAGCTTGTGGAGGGAAGTTCGTTTTAAATCTGGAAGATCGGGTTCAGAGTTAACCGCCAACAACACTTTGTTTAAGGTGGAGGTTCATTATTAACAAAGAACTGGTGAACTTTTTGACGGATTGCAGATCTCACACTCACAAATTCGTCGCAAACTACATCTACCATTTATCTGGTACGTGGAAGCTTTTGGCCGGGATCTTCACCAACTGACGATTTTTCCTTGCGTGTGTTGTAAATACTTGCAACTGACACACTGGTAAACTCGGATGTTAATTTCATCACGTCTTCGATAGCAAGTTCGGGATATTTCTCGCAGAACTTGTTAAACACGTTCAATATTATTGTCTTTTCACCACTTCACAACGGTTTGCCGCACTTATGTTTCACAACTCACTTGTTCTGCCATGTTACTTTCATGATACTGAATAATGCGCGCGCAGAATGAATTAGGCTGGTTACAGATTCACTTAACTGCGTATTCTTACACTTTAGCTATGCTTAGTACACTTAGTTCATGCTTTAGCAAACAATAAGTGACATTTCAGACCTTAGTAACAGTATTTCTTCAAGGGACTATTTACACTGCGAAAGCGTCAAGAGGGCGCGCTGTGGTCAAAACGCACGTGGCTTTATTTATGTCTCCTCTAATCTCTTGATGAACAGAGTATATGTACATTGTTAGCCCATCAATTAAATCTCTTAATGGAGATAGCTGCTTTGCAAAACAAATCAGTTAAAGTGTTTCTCCAGCCTGTCAGGATTTCCTACTTTCTTCTCATGCTCACCCCCAGCATATGCCAGTTCTCAAAAAATCTGTGAATGTTGTATTGCTGCCGGTTCTGCCACTATATGAAATTTTAAGTCCCGGACAGTAAGTTATGTTTTTGAAAATAGAGAAGCACTTATTGAATGTTTTCTTGAACTTGGTTCATTTTCAAAAGACATGGGAAGAGAAGCAAGGGGACTAAGATACAATGTGCAATACAGTGAATTTCTGTTCTGGTTAGAGTTCTTTCACCATTTAATGCCTCATTAATATCCTCTGCAACCAACTGCAGATGAGGAAAACTGATTGCATTCAAGTCAAACATTCAGTGAAAAGCTTGGTGTAGATGATCGATGGACTACGCAAGAACTTGGATTATTCCTCTACCGAAGATCAACATGGGAAAGTGGAAGCGATGGGACTGCAACAAAACTGCTAATGCTAAAGAGGTGTGTGATCACATCGGAACAGAGACAAAATGCCAGTTTGAGTCAATATCTCATCTTGATGTTTGTAAACTCTTAGACACAGAAAATTTTAAAGAATATTAGAGAAATTTTTCAAAGCATATTCTAGACTTGGCGGTAATGAATGTCTCATGCTAAACAGGAAAAAATTGAAATTGGAGCTTTCACTCATTTATGAAAGGCCAGAATTTCATCATGGGAGTGGGGCATTGCTGCTACTTAAGATGCTGTAATCAAACAATCTGGTTGAAGCTTTTGATGAAATAGTAAATCTCCTGAGTATTATCATCACAATCCCTATGACTATGGCAGACCCGGAGCGTTGCTTCTCTTCACTCAAGTGGATCAAGTGCTTCCTAAGGAACACAATGAAGCAGGACTGACTTTCGGCACTTGCCATGCTCTCTATAGAAAAGATCTACTTCCGAGTATCAAAGACCTCAATGCCAAGGCTATCAAAATGTTTGCTGGTATGAAAACTTGTTGGGCCGATTTACTACTATAATCAGAAACAGGAGAGTCTGTTTACATTATCACTGTATGAGCATTCAGCATGCTATCTGTTAAATCCATGAACTATCACTGGATAGACCTCTTAAACGTAAGTAGTGCCACAGATGTCACTAATGAACAGGCGCCCTATTGCTCAATATTTGAAATTGATTTCCTAAATCAAATGCAACATACATGTAACCAAACCGCTATTGCAACACAATGCACATCTGAGAAATAAAGAGTGGCAAAGTCTGTGTATAGTGGAAGGAGGTAAATTCAACCTCCTCTCTTTTGCAAAAGTTGGACATTGCTGCCATACAAGAATAGTATTACATGCTCACTAAGCAAAGGCACTGAACTTAGGCATGCCTCTTTGGGCAATTTGTTTCTTTAATACTCTTAGCAAAGATTTCAGACTGAGAAATAACTGACCTATGTTTTAAACCTACAATCTTTGGCTATAAAATACGTATCGTTATAAATGTATACCTGATGACATGTATTTCTGAGAGCAGAGATTATTAATCTAGTAATATCACATTTTCTAGCATCATCTGCTAGTATTACCAAAATATTGAATGCTATAGGTATATTTTACACAGCAAGTTATAAAATGTTTCATTTTTTAACAAACCTTTAAATATTTCACAAAATATAACACACTATTTCTAAAACTTATTGTAATAAAAACTGCTAGATTAATATTTTACTTTTCACCTCAAAGGAACTAGATAAGGCATTTGGAAATCAAAAATTGAAACCACCATAGTTTAAAAGATTAGCTTGCTCAGACCAAGCAGCATAGCGTGCTCCATCCATTTCTGTTGCCAGTTGATTGTTCTCCAAAAGTGAATGATTCTGACCACCAATTGCAGCACCACACTCATTACACTTGCTAACTTGCATGGCACCTCCGCAGTCAGCAATTGCATAAACATGACCATTAGGGCATTTGAACCAGTGCCCTTGAGGCAATCCCATTGCTTTAATAATCTCCTTACGTTCTTTTTCAGTTATTTCCAGAGTTATGTTTCTTACTGCTTTCTTCAGCCTTGTCAGAAGTTCAAACATTCTTTTATCATCATCATTAGTATATCTTTGAGTAGAAAATGCTAGTTCTTTGGCATCTTTAAGATCTGCTGTTTGATCTGAGGACAACACTACAGAGTGAATGCCACTAAGGATTCTGCAAAGCTGCGTAACACGCCTAAATCTGTAAAAGAAAATAACAAAAATAACACCTCCAGTTTTAGAGATATTGAATTTAAAAAGTTCTCTCCCCTTTTATTTCTATGGGATAATAGGATAGACTTACAAGAGGTGGGAAGGATGCACTCCATGTTATGTACCATGTAAAGGATAGTTTGGTGTTGAGAGGGAGGGATTTCTTGAAAATCTTTTGTAGCATCCTTGGAAGATGCTCAACTTAAATACCAAGTATGGTAATTATTATTCAAATTTTTGTTTTTGATTTATGCTCTTCACAGAACAATGCGAGAGACAAAGACAAGTAGGTGTTTCTTTGAAAAGCGTTTTTCCTTCTTTTGTTACGCACTTAGTAGGTAGAGAAGATATTGCATTCCATCTAAAAACTTGATATTTAAATTTCACCAGAAACATATTTTGAGGCACCCTGGGTTTAAAAAAAAATCACTTTTAGAAAAAGGTCTGTGTGTGTTTGAGAGAGATAGAGATAGAGAACAGTTTAACTCAAAAACGAAAAGTCAGATAAACACCAAAATTGGTCTATAAATGTAATCATAACTTGGAAACTATAAACTTCACTTATTTTAGTGTCTACTGTAAGTTCTTGAAATCAAAGGCAGACTGCAGTTTTTAGAATATTCATTCCTCTCTTCAGTGCCATATTTGTTTATACTGGTCACTATTGTAACCAATGCAAAAATATGTAATTAATTCTGTGTGTTACCAATCGCTGAAAACAACAAATTATTAACAGAATTAATCGGCAGTATTTCAAACTTCATTACATGGTCCTTATTTTTCAAAATGAATATCTTTTCCCAAACCATTAAATCTATAGGTCCATTTAATTGTTTTAATAATTTATCCTCTGGATTTATTTCATGATTAAATGACCAAAAATGATCTGCCACAGCTGATTTATCAATCTGTTTATACTGAATATTTCTAAACTGTATGTTTATTCTAGTTTACTCATATGACGTTAGGTTTTACCAATATAAACTGTGTCACAATCCAAACAGCTAAATTGATAAATGCCAGATTTTTTATAATTTGGAATTACAGTAAACTCTCGGTTTAGCGAACCTAAAGGAGCCAGCAGTTGTCCGGAAAATTGAAAGTCTGTTAAATCGCAAAATGAATGAAAATGAAGTGAATACAATTGAAACTGTTTTATTGGTACATTCCATTTACTTTACATTATCAATTCTTGGTTAGAAGTTGTTCCCTGTGAAGTCATTTGCTTCCCACTTGAGTATTGCTTCCTTATGATTAAGGGGCGAAACTGTCTGAAATGTTCATAATAGCCTAGCACTTGTGGGTTTGAAGATCTTTCCACGTAAGAAATCACATCATCCATGTGGTCTCTAATTACACATAATTTAGGTACACACTTCAAAGATTCATCACTGTCGTCTTCATTCTCTTGTAGAACACTTGCAGCGGTCTCTTCATAACTCAGAATCTGGTAGTTTCGGTCACCCTCATCCATGTCCAGCCACTCTTCTTAAGTTGTGTTCACTTAAATTATTCCCTGCTTTCATCAGTGTGTCACAAAAATCGGATGTTTCCAAGCCACTGAAATCATGTTCGACTTCAATTTCTTTTAATAGCGGTGTCCACCCATTAGCTAATGTTGTTGTTTTCATCTCTTTTCAAGCTGCAACAAAATTAAAGATGGCGGAACTAGCCTTCTTGATAAGACAAGTAGCGGAATGCCGTAATTTAATCATCGCAGATCTCCTAAATTTCATTTAAATTTATTTTATAACCAAAGCAAAAATTAATCCGTTAAATCCAAAGTCCATTAAATAGGGGTCCATTAAATCAAGATTTTACTGTATATCCTTTTTAGAAAAATTCAACAAATTTTTTATCAGTCCAAGGATGGCAAATGAACTTTTTAAAATTACAATCATTTTTTATATTCTTAAGAGTAGAAACTTCTTTAAAAGCTTTTTGGTATTTACATTTCTCAAAATTAAATGGGCCAAGAGATTTAATGGTTTGGGAAAATATATTTATTTTGAAAAATAAGGACAGTGTAGTGAATTTTAAAATACCTCCTGTTGGTTCAGTCAACAAATTTTTGTTTTCAGCAATTGGTAACAGAAATAATTATGTACTTTTGCATTGGTTACACTAGCCATCAGTATAAACAAATATGGCACCGATGAAAGGAATGAATATTTAAAATACTGCAGTCTGCCTTTGATTTCAAGAACTTGCAGCAGATACTAAGATAAGTGAAGCGTATAGTCTAAGTAATTATTACATTTATAGACTTACGTTGCTTCACTGTTAATAGCTTCAGTTTTTTCATTACAAAACTTGGTATTTAAGTTCAGTACAACTCAAAAATCCAACATGAGGATTTTCAAGAAAATTCTCCCATCTGAAACTACCCTTTACATGTAATTATATTTTTTTTTATTTTTTGAAGTTATTAAATACGGCTAATGACTTTTATTAAAATACCATACATTAATGGTGTATGTTTTAGATGACAAATAAAATGAGTATGTTGAATTTTCTGGAAATGCATGAAGCTCTCTTCATTTGGAAGGGATTTTGTATTATCTTGTATAACTGAAGAGTTAAGCAATAGACAAAAACATACCACACAAAAAATGTGGATCTCTTTAAAACATAAACTTCATTTAAAGTAAGCTTTTTATGGCATAAGCAATTTCAGAGTTATCCTTATTCAATACTTCGTCATTCTCTCTTCATCTTCAGTTGCTTCTTGCAACTGCAAGGAAAGAGTATTGAATTTTAAAGCCAGCATAGGACATCCAGTTCTTAAACATTTGACTATTGTTGTGACCTTTGTATCTTAACAAAATGTCTAATGTATAGACCGTGAGGCGAGACATGAACAAATCTTGCACATAGGAGAAGCTGCTTTTCTCCCCTCCCTCTCTGCAATGATTGGGAAGGGGGAAAGGCAGACGAGCTTGCCGCCAATGAGCATATGTTACTATAACAGCGTAAGCTGAAACAATTGCAGTTTACATGAAAGTAATTGTTGGCACATAGCCAAATCACTTTGTTTGCTATACTGCTAATTTTTATACAGGTATAATGTCATTAGCAATACGCACTAAAGCTATCCTAGTGAAGTTCACTCCTTTGTGGACAGAAAGTTATGACTTCTGCGCATACATGATTGTGCAACTTCTCTCACATCAGTCTTTCAGGTGAAGAGTTGCCATTGCACATGTAGGGGAATTGTTCTTGTCTTGCCTCACGGCCTATAGCTGTTTTTGCAAAAGATTATCTCAATTAAGATGGAAAAATGAACTTTCGTAGCAATTATTTGTATACCCATTAAGTGATTGAAGGTAGAGAAAATTAAATGAATGCAACAAATCAAATTTTTTAATATTCTTTTCAAGGGAGCTCAAAACATATTTCCAGTGAAATCTCTATATTAAATGTTTAGGTAGGATGCAATACTTCCCTCTATTTACTCTAAGTATGTGCTATAGAACGGGGTGCACTCAGCCTAGTTAGGTCCCGGGGGGGACCAACTGAGGAGCTAATTGATGGAGAAGTAGCGGCCCCAGGTCAAGAAGGCAGCATAACTGGCCGGAAGGGTTCGGGGCGTTGACCACGTCCCACCCTCTAGTACTGCACCCCACCAATGACGCCTGTAGTGAGCAGAGATGAGGAACACAGCGGCTGGGTGGCAAGCCTTGACCCTTCATGGGCTGTTGTGCAAGGGCTTTAGTTTTATGTGCTATAGAAGGTGAAAATTTACTTCTTGTCTGCATTATGGCATCTACTATGTTATTCTACTACCATTGCTCATAAAAAGAAGCTAGTAGCCATATTGAATCTCTCTTACGCTTTTCTTACTTCCGAACTTCTCCTCAAAAGAATGTAACAGCACAGGATCTTCACAAGAGGATTTATAAGGTAAATGTCTATTAAGCTGGGATATTTATATTTTAACATAAGTGTAGTATAAAATCTCTTTGACATACCTCTTAAGTTCAGAATTGAAGTCCTCCACTTCCTGCTGACTAAGATACTGCTCACGAGCTTGTAGAACGGCTAATAGTGAATCCATGTGCTTAAGCAGTTTGTTCCTCCATTCTGATGTCAAATGTGCTTCCACTTGTTTTATTTCCTCTGCTATTTCACACAAAATGTCTGCCTGAATTCCCAGAGTTTCCACATCAAAGCGATTCAAGATGTTCTTCCGTTTATAACGCACTTCCCTCAGGGAATCTGTGACTTTTTTAACTAATACCTTGAAATACTGTGATTCTGAAACAATAGAGCAAAGGCTCTGTGATTCTGAAACAATAAAGCAAAGGCTATGATGGGTGGTAACTTTGTTTAACATTTTGCATTATGCACAATAAGCATTCCTTTAATTCTCAACAGTAGTAATGAATGAATGGATCTAACATAGGGATCCCAGATATCCCACTTTTAGCACGACAGACCGATATTGAAACCCATGTCCCACCTATGTGTCTCATGGAACCTACATTTGTACGGCTTTTTAACATTAATTTTCTGTTAAATTCTTGTTTTGCTTTAGCCCTTCACTAGCTGAGTGCAGCTTTCTCGGTGGGAATTTGAGAAATTGGTGCCTCGGATTGTGACATGGGAAGTAAAAACGTAGATCACCAAAATAGTCGCCACCGCAGTAATATTATAGTTGTAGCGTTTTCATTTTATACAACTGGCATATGAAAGCATTCCTTATCGTATGCCTGACTCTATGGAACGTCTTTGAAATTAAACCTTCCCGCAATTGTTAATGTGACTTCGTTTAATTGAAGTCAGGATACTAGTCAATAATAAACTAATTATGAAGGTAATAGCAACGATAACATTAAAAGAAAGCCGGTTGTTTTTTATACATTACCATGCAGTCTCTTTTCAAACGAAAACGTGACAATATCTTTCCTAGTTAGCACATGCAAGGCAATTTTCTTTGATTTCAACTGTAACGCGTTAAACTGGACCAACAATGCAATTCTATACTATGAACACTTGAGCAGTATATGATTGAAGGAAGAGAAGCCAATATGTGTTGTGAGTCTCTCTGTGAGTGTCAGGACCGGGTTCATTGCTTTGTGATAGTGAGATGCCAGTGAAGAGAAAGTGCGTGTTTTCGGGCAGTATAAAACATGAATTTTCTTTTGTTACTAGCATTGAAAATGATATGGATAAAGTGTTTTGTGTTATTTGCAAGTCTACTTTTTTAATCGATAATGGCGGTATAAATGATATTCAAAAACATATTACAACTAAGAAACTCACAGAAGCAGACTGTAAAATTTTGACTCTGATTCATGGATCTGCAAAATACAATTCACAAAACCCAGCAGAGGCGGCAACATTACCTTCTAGGAGTGGAGTGACTGGAAATACCATATAGGCCTCCTAAAGATGAATACAAATTATAGTATATTTATTACTGGAGTTCCCCGCTTTTTTATTTTAAAATCTGGGATCTCTAATCTAACACACTTCATTTCTGTTGCAAACTGCATTTGAACATGTTTTGGAGGAATGTTGCCTCCTCCATCCTCAATTATTTACTTCTGCTGAAAAACTGAGATGATACTCATTCACTCATAAATATCTGAGAGTTCCATATTCCACAGAATAATACACCACGGATTTAAATTTCATTAAAACTGGAAATAAAATTGCTGACTCCCTTGCAAAACAGAGTTCCAACTTATCTAAACACAACCAAAATATTACCCTTCATGTCTATAAAAATACTGTGATGTCGAGTTTGGTGCAGAACAATGGATGATTGGGTCAAGCTACTTCACACCAATGCCATGCTGGTGAGTGGGCAAAGAAGTTTAGGCTCTGGCTACCTTGCACAACTGCTGAGTGTACATGACTGTAAACAACTGAAGCGGCAGAAACAAAAGAGGTTTCAGGAATGTTCGAGACTTCTAGCTGCATCATTTCTGGCATGTGTGTATGGAATAAAAAACATCAGTGTGATTTCATTCTCAATATATAAGGAGGCCAGAGAAGAACAGAGCAGTGAGTTTTAGAGTTGAGTTGGTCAGTGAGTGTGGGACAGCTGTGCGCATGTATATTTCACCGAGAGAGGCAAGTGATTGTAATGCCGTAATTAGGGTATGAGAGACAGAGCAAGTGGAGGAAGACACTAAAAGGACTGGGCAAGATTATGAGAAGTAAAAACAACAAGTTCTGATACTCCGAAGGACTGTACACTGGTTAACAACGGGAAGAAAACTATTTGTGGTAAAGTTTTAGAAGACAAAGTGATAGAAAAGTAACAGGATGGATTTTGTCATTTGTCACTATTAATTAAAAACAAATATAAAGTTAAACAGACCCAAGAAGTACATCACAAAGCAAATAATAAAACATGAAATATTCTATTACAGAAACCAGAAATTCCTCGTAAGGCAGCAATAGCAAACTTTAGAATGACCATGGCACACAATTACCTGGCTCAACATTTATATAAATTAGAAATATATACAAGTCCAAATCATCCTCTGTGCATCAAACATGAAGAAATGACTGAAGAACATAACAAAACCTGTGAGGCATTATCTGCTGGATACATCATAAAAGTATAGTGGAGAGTGAGGACGCTAATGGCTTCATTGCCAAAGCATGGTGTTAGATAAGAACAACATTTTCATTGGAATACACCTGATTAACTGACGCTGTTATAGTGAAAAGGTAAACTATCTGTATTAAACGATAGGCAAAATATGAAAGTTCTGCTCTATACCTTGCTTCTCATCATTATGGGAATGGTTATTTTTATATTTTACAGTGTGTAGAATTCAATGCTCTAGACAAAAGATTTAATATTTCACAATATTTTGATAAAACCTTCATAATTTATGAAAATCTTATTTTGCAAGACATAACCTTTTTGGTTTTAAAATAATTTCCATTAGTAATGATAATAATAATAATAATAATAATAATAATAGTAATAATAACATAATAATAAATAATAATAGTTATAATAATAGTAATAATAATGATGATAATGATAATAAATTATAATTAAATTATATGATGAACAAAAACAATGTATCAAAAGAAGTAAGGAGGGCGGAAAATGAATAATGGAAAAGAATATCTAGACATAAACTGCCAGATAGGGCTTAAACAATCTGCAACAGCATGGTCAATGCTGAGGAACCTTAAAACAAATACAAGTCATAAGACACACATGAGTCATTCCACGTCAAAATGCACAAAATATGGTAAAAATTGACCTAAATATCTCAGATTTTCTTGAATTTTTTTTTTTTTTTTTTTGGGGGGGGGGGGTTGGAGCAGAATACATTTGAACTGTGTTTCTTCGCTTTAGAAAAAAAATTTATTTTAGCAGATATTAATTTTTGAAATGTCCCAAAAATTGCGCGCTCCACACCCTTCAATCAATCATACCTCCGACTGTAATCAACCAAATTACTTGATCTTTGGCTCAAATTAAAGATAAATTGCAGTATTTCATGACGTATTTATTAGACATTTTTTTTAAATTATTAAAAACATTATATTTTATACAATTAAATTTTTAAAGTTAGATAATAAAACAAACTCGACCATTTAAAAATCAGAAAGGAAAAAAAAAAATAATAAATAAATAAAATAAAAAATACACTGAAGTTCCTTCAATATTCTCAGAAAAAATCAGACTGGAGTCTCTAATAGTTCAGTTGTAATTAACTTTACAAATCAGTGCAGTGGATTACTGTGGCAGCGGTGACGGCTACCGTAACCTCGCACAATTGGCACCTTCCATTGCTTGAGGTTCCATGAACATTACAACAGTACAGTAAGGAGAACACTGCTAGCTGACACTATTATATGTACACTATTAGCATTTTCAAAATGTTTTTAAAATATGCATTTTAAACTAATGTTTCCATACAGTACAAAACTTTAAATTTCTATTCGTCTACCCCCTTCTTTGAAAGAAAATTGTTTCACTAAAGCTTCAGTTTTTGACAAAGGAATGAAGGAGTGTAATTTTAAAGCACAGCTGGACCCATCGTTCTTGGCCCCTGACCTTGACTGGAAGTCCTGTAGATGAACCCATAGCTTTTGTCTGTTTCATCAGCTCACATTGTATAATTCTGTGAATGAAACCATGTACAACATGGTGAGGGAGGGGGAAGGTAATGATGTCTGCATGATCTGAGACAGCCCTTACTAATTCACAGGTGCTTTTTAGTGCAGCGTGCAGTTGAAGACAGAGATCTTTGTGATAAAGAGTGAATGTAGTGAATTTGTGAGACAATGATCATAGCGTAAATTAATTATGCCACCTGTACGTTCTAAATTAGGGACCAAAACACTGCACAGTCAGAGCAGAGAAATTGTTTCAAATGTATGGGCATACATGAAGAAAGACGCTAAACGGAAAACTGCTTACATCAGAAAATTTTTCAAAAGAATTCAAAAAGTTCAAAAGCACGTATCAGATGCCACAGGAGTATCAGAAAGAAGGTGCATTGTGGAGACATTTTTCTGCATGGACTGTACTGCCTTAGTAAGAAGAAGTTATGTGAGTAGCATATGAAGCTGATGCACGAATTTGCATGCTGTCTGCAGTCACCTGGCTTGGTAATCGCTTTCAAGCTTTACTTCTCGTACTTCCTCCAGGAGCCAAGAACAGCGAATCCAGCCATACAAATGGATCTCTACTTCATGTCGTCCATGAGCGCTTGCAGGCCTCCAGAAAAAAATTGTAGCAAATGCACTTATGCTCTCTCCATAGTTTTTAATGTCTTAATTTATAGATAAAATGTCAGGGAATACGTATATATTTTTTTTTAGATTTTTAACACATCAATTTAAATTCTATTTTTGGTTTTACAAAATATAGCATCAAAAAAACGGCCCAAAATTGTTTACTGTAATAATGATTGATTGAAAGTTGTTAAAAGTGTTGTATTTACCCTTTCCAGTGCGCCAAACCCCAACTCTCAATTCTATATGGCCTTAGAGTAACAAGTGATTTTATATTACAGTGCGCGAAGAAATTGCTTAATTTCTAATAGCCACAACTAAGCAAATAATTTAAAAATATGGAAATAAAAAAATATGGGTCTCCTTATTTGATGCCTATTATTCATAAAAAAAAATTTGAAGTTCCTACGAAAAAGTCATGTTTTCTGGGTGTGCGATTTGACATGGATTGACCTATATCCATATAACAACTATGAGTGAATGGAAAACTATTACAAAGGCCTCCTTAATGAGGAAACAGAAAAATTTAAAGAACTTCAATTTAGATATGGAGATTTGGAATGGGACTTCTCAGAGAGTGAAGTGGAAATATGTTTAAAGGAAGGAAAGAATAGGAAAGCTTCTGGTTCTGAAGGAATTAACTTGGAACTGTTAAATACAGGGGAAGGAAATTGATTAAGATAATCACAGTTTTATACAGGAAGATATTAGAAAGGGGATCAATACCAGAAAGGATGAACCATGAATTTATAAGCTCTATAAGAGGATAAGAGAGAATATACTAATTATAGAGGAATATGTGTAACAAATCCATTCTGAAAACATTTACAAGGATTATTAAATATCAATTGGAGAAAGAGTACAGAGGAAAAGAAGAACAGAGTGGTTTCACTCCAGGACAATCATGTATAGATACTATATTGATTCTTAGGCACGTGATAGAAGAATACAGTGAGAAGTCAAAATCCTGGGGATGATATTTGTTGATGTGCTTAAAGCTTATGATAGTTTGCCAATGATATTATAAAGGGATGTACTGAAGAAAATGTTGGTCTGGGTGGCTCAGTTGATTAGACGCTGGCCTACTGTTCCCAAGGTCGTGGGTTCAAATCCGGCCCAGGCCGATGGTTTTTAAGTGTGCTTAAAACAGCTCCATGTCAGTAGATTTACTGGCATGTAAAAGAACTCCTGCGGGACAAAATTCCGGCACACCGGCGACGCTGATGTGATCCTGGCAATTGACAGCGTCGTTAAACAACAAAATAATTTTTTTTGTACTGAAGAAAACAGGATAACTGACAAAGTTAATTGACATTATAAAATCAATATATTTGCAAAACAAATGCCAAATAAAGATGGGGCTCATATTATCAGAAGAATTTTTTATATCAAAAGGACTTTTACGAAGATATAAGCTTTAAAACTTTCGCCGTAAATGTTACTAATAATTGATTCTTGGGTGATCAGCCACATCAAATTTATAAAATTTGAGCTTTCGACCATTTGATTCTCCATGGTCTTCATCAGGAACAAATGCAACGGTAAAAATATGCTGGTATATATACACAAACAAGTTGAGCATCAGGAACAAATGCCAGGGTAAAAATCATGCTGGTATATATACACAACCAAGATGGGCAGAACCAGGTAGGTCTTGGGCAAGAGTGGAGAGCCCAGTGATTGGCCATTTGCTTAAGGTGGGGTGGGTCTCCTTGGATAGAGTTTTTCTGTAATGCCAGTTAGCCGTTCTGATCTGCTTGAATTGTCTATGATGGTATGTTTGATGGCTGGTGCCCAAGCCATGCTTGGAACAAAGAATCTGTATCAAATTTTGTGTGAAAACAAAATTAAGTGCACGGATGCATTCCAAATGTTGACTGTGGCATATGGTGAAGCTACCTGAAACCAAAGCAAAGTTTATTGGTGGTACAAAAGGTTCTCAGAGGGTTGAGAAGATGTGAACAATGATAAGCATCCTGGACGCCCAAGCTCGTCAACAGACGAAAACACTGAAGTGAAGAAAATAGTATTGGCCAATCGTTGAATCACCATTAGAGAAGTTGCTGAGGACCTAAACATATCGATTGGCTCGTGCCATTCAATTTTGACCAATGATTTGGGCATGAGATGGGTTGCCGCAAAATCCGTACCAAAGTTGCTCAATTTTGACCAAAAATGCCATCGCATTAACGTCACTAAGGAGCTGTTGAACACTGTCTGTGACAATCCAAATTTGCTCCAGAGGGTCATAACTGGTGATGAATCATGGGTTTATGGTTATGACGTGGAAACTAAAGCTCAATCATCCCAATGGAATCTGCCACATGAGCCAACACCGAAAAAAGCATGCCAAGTTCGGTCAAATGTGAAGGTTTTGCTTAGTTTTCTTTGATTGCAGGGGCGTGGTACATCATGAGTTCTTGCTACAGTGTAGAACGGTCAATAAGGAATATTACCTGCAAGTTATATGCAATTTGTGTGAAGCAATCCGCCAGAAATGCCTGTATTTGTGGAAGAGCAAATATTGACTTTTGCACCATGATAATGCCCCTGCTCACACATCATTGTGCGCAAATTTTTGGCCAAAAACAACACACTTATGATGCCGCAGCCACCGTACTCCCCAGACCTGGCCCCCTGTGACTTTTTTTGCTCCCAAATCTGAAGAGGCCTATGAAAGGACTACGCTATGCCACAATTGAGGAGATAAAGACGGCATCAAAGGAGGAGCTAAACAAGATCACAAAAAACAATTTTTTAAAGTGCTTCGAGGATTGGAAAAAACATTGGCACAAGTTTATAATATCTGGTGGGGATTACCTTGAAGGGAACAAAATAGATATTCATGAGTAAATAAATACTTTTTGAAAAAACAAAATTTGCGATACTTTTTTAACAGACCTCGTATTTCATTCTATTTATCATACATATGATTTTGGACATGTTGGATACAATTACCTATTTACAAATTGGATTAGTTTCTCAGATTTCCTTCAAATCATATAAACATTTATTTATCAGATACATCCTCAACTTCCTTTCAAATTGCTGTTTAGAAACATCAGCTACAGATTTAATTTCTAGCGGTAGTTTCTTATACAGCGTGATTCCAGATATATATTATACATCTTTTAGGGATACATTTTTATTCACGCTATGCCTAAAATAGTCTATGCTTCCTGTTGTATACTGTTTCTGTTTATGAATGTGTTTGTTTTTAATTGGTTCGAACTTATTTACTACATAGATTATTGCAGGTTGTAAATGAAGTCATGGCAACATATACAGAAACTGCATTTTGACAAAATTACAAGTGCAATTGCATTACATTACTTCAATATAATCACCAGCAGAGTTTGGAACCTTTTGCCAAATATTGGGAAGTCATAGGATGCTAGGTGTTCATTCCTGATAACAGAGATGGAGCATCGTACTGCATGAAGCATAGATGCCACATTAGGAAATCAGATCCTTGGAGGTATTCTTTTAATTTAGGAAAAAGGTGAAGTCACAAGGACTCATGTCAGGTGCATATGGAGGGTGTCCCAAGACCTCCCAATGCCACTGTCACAATACATCTGTTACAATGTGTGTGACAACAAGCACTGTCCTGCAACATGACAGAGGAACTGTCTTGCAATAAATGTGAACATTTGAACTGCATAGCCAAATGCAGATGGTGCTGTAGAAATCAGCAATAGTAGTGTACATTGACAGTTGCTCCTTGAGGCACAGCATACATAAGAACGACACCCTCAAAGTCATATGCCATAATCAGCATAACCTTCATCCAAATGGGTTCCTGTCGAACTTCCTGTGGACGTGGTGAACCTTGGTAATGACATTCATTTGATTGACCCTTTAATGAATGTCTTGCCGTCAGTGTCAAGGTTGGTACCAGCAAGTGCATACTGGTGCCATTTGGTACATCAGTGACTTGTGGAACCCAGTGGGATGCATTTTCCTCAGTTAAGACATTCTTCAGAGTGTGCCACACCGTTTGATGACTGAAAGCAACCCCTATGGATAATCCCTGAACAGTCCATTGACGATCTATGGAAGGGACTATGTCAATTTGTTGCTGAGGAATGCATGGCCGACCTGTGCAGTGGAAACCCCTCAATCTCACTCTGACCCACAGGAAATTCTGTAACCCATCTAGCAACTATCCTATATGGTAATGCTTCACATAATCCTTGATCAAATGTAGATAAAGTTTTGTCATGGGCAACCTCAAATTTTAATCCACGTCCGCTGATCACCTTTTATAAACACAATTTAGATGGTAGAAATGACAGTGTCCACTTCAACGACACCTTCTAGCAAGATCGACTGTTTTATGCACTCAACATATTGACAACAGCACCACCTCACTGCTCATATCTCCTGTTTGTGCATGCCCAAATTTCTACGACTTTCTGGACGAAGTTATCACTTTATTTATAACCCTCATACGTAAAAATTGAAGCTATCTAAAGTACAGTAATACATATATTACATTATACAAATATTATATAATTATAATAAATATTTTGTAACAAACTACACTTATCTTATTATTTATTTATGCCAACAAACTTACTGTTGGTTTTTTTTTTTAAACACACAAGCCGTGTGCGGGCAAAGTTTGAGAGGTAGAACTGGAACTTAAAAATTCAATGCCACAACTGGGATTTGATAATAATAGCTCAATGGTTAGAGCAGCCGCCTGGTAAGCGGAAGGTCTGTGGTTCAAATCCCAGTTGTGGCATTGAATTTTTAAGTTCCAGTTCTACCTCTCATACACTTATCTTGTTTAATTATACATTTCTCAGGACCAGTTTCACAATCCATTCAAAGCAATGAACTGGGTTTTCCGGATGATCTGTTCAGGTAGATTTAGAAAAAGCCCAAGGCACTCTTTCCAGGTAATGTCTCTTGAAATATCTGCACCATTCTTTCCAAAAAGCCATATACACTTGAGAAAATGTAGCATTTGCTCCATGTGATGTCACATGGAAAATTAAATGCTCTCTATTTCTAAGGAGCTTTTTATTTTCATGAATTGGTTCTTTTAGTGCCATGTTGAAACTAATATTAAGCAAGGACAAAGCAACACGTAATTTTTTTCCTCAAAGTTTAACACTTTCACAATGGTTAAAATGTATAAAATCATGTAATTTATTGTAATATCTTTGATATTTTATTGCTAAATATGGAAAAAATCTAAAAAGCATATCTTTTTAAACACACAAGCCGTGTGTGGGCAATGCTTAAGAGGTGGAATCAGGACTGAAAAATTCAATGTCACAGCCGGGATTTGAACCACGGATCTTGGCCGAATCAGCTGGGGAATTTAAAGTCATACTGGCAAGTTGGCCATGGTAGCTTAGTGGTTAAAGCAGTCGCTCGTTGCAGAAGATCTGTGGTTCAAATCTTGGCTATGGCATTGAATTTTTCAGTCCTTATTCCACCTCTTAAATGAAGTGAATTCCTAATGACAAAAGATTTAGTGAGTCACTAAATATGCCAAAGAATTATAAAAGTATTACAAGTGTTTAAATGAAGAATGCTAATGAATAACCCTTACCTTGCATAATGCCTCTATTGCGTCCTGCATTTCCCATATATCTGTTTATTCCAATGTATCCAACAGCCATCCTATCTTCTGTGTCTTCTGTATCATTTTTTAAACATTAATTACTGTAACTAAAAAATTGCTAAACAAATATAAGACAAGGTTTAATCTTTAGTACAGCTTGAGAATAATCAACAATAGCTATGCAGATATTTAGACCTAGCCATGTGCCCATTTGCATTTCATGTAATAGCACAAGTTTTTCTGAAATCCAATATCAATGATACATTAATTTGAGCTAGTTTGTGTAACCATTCATAACTCGAGTGGGTGACAGGTATCACCCAGATTGTTTGGTTTCACTGCCCTAGATCTCAGAACGGGCTTACAGGTATGTGGGCTCATGTAGCTTTAAAAAATTAAAGGAAGTAGCTTTAAAGGAACGCATCAACAGCTACATTTCTCTCTTTCAGCTCTGTAGTTACTCTTGTAGTGTGTGCAACTGAAGTTTTGTTCTCCTGTGTGCTTTTGGGTGACTAGTGTCACCCATGTGACCTTTTATGTTATAGTTTCTGCAAAGTGTAGGTAAGTATGCCATATACAATTTATTCTCTATATTGTCTATTTAAGCAATACTTATGTTATATATCAGCTCTTGGCATCCCCTACTCATTCCAGCTGGCAGAATCTACTCATTACCCGCTGTTGTTGCTTGGACAGCAGGTGAGCAGTAGGAGAGTGGGTGGGGTGTAGAAGTCAGATATAAACAGTGGCTGTCTGTAAGTTGCTCACTCTCTAAATTAATAAAAGTAAAAGAAAGTACAAAGCACCAGTGTAGTATATTTTATTAACCGTGATTCGAATTATATAATACATAATTATTAGAACATAAGCAAACTGTATTTTCACATAAAACTACTTTCACCGATCATTGGCATGGATTTTTTAAAAATT
The DNA here is from genome assembly GCA_030765045.1 of Tenodera sinensis. NCBI lineage: Eukaryota > Metazoa > Arthropoda > Insecta > Mantodea > Mantidae > Tenodera > Tenodera sinensis. Next base: position 38,076,286 of record CM060973.1, read on the forward strand.
TTTTAATCCTTTTTTCCCCTGACTAACTGATGAATGTTAGGCATCATTGATTGTGTGGAACACACTCTGAGGACACACTAATTTCTCGTCAAAAAGCTGGCTTCTATAATGGGTCTTGGTTAACCGCAAAAGGGAAAATAATTGCTCACACACATACATGGTCCTGAACATGCCGAACGTTCTTGCTGTGAGCCTATGTAAACAGGAAAATCTTTGTTGTTAAAATTTATGATAAATACACTACCGTTTATTTTATTTTGAAATTTATCTTTCAATTCTGTCATGTTGCAAATGAATAATTTCCATTTGGTATTCAGCACACAGTGTTATAATCAGCAGAAAATATATGAAACTCGGTTTCAAATTGTTCCATATCTTGGAATCTAGATTCAAATTCTGAAAGCAGATGCTTCAGCAATTGGGCAAATGTCTCAAATGTTTGCTGGTTTGCACTTTGAACTACCAAAGTTGCTTCACTGTTAATAGCTTCAATTTTCCTTATTTACCAAAGTTAACTTTAGAAAGTGTGTAGTATCCTTGAAAAGCAACCCACGCTTCCGTAAAGACAATTTGCATTTGAACACAGTAATCTTTCGATTGAGATTGGTGATGAGTTGACCTTTTCCTTTGCATAGAAATATTTAGTTCATTTAAATGTGCGGTAACATCTGTCAGGAAGGCTACAGCACAGATCCACTCTTCATTTTCAAATGTACACATTGGTTCTGTTTGCATTTTCATAAACAATCTAATTTCATGTCTCAATTCAGAATTTGGTACATAACCACAGCTGAGCCATCGTACTTGGCAGTTTTTCTTTCTTTTTAAACGTCCTCCAATGTAATGTCATATCGGATGGTGAGTGACTGAAATGGGTGAAATGATGCTCAAATGAGCCCAAGGTCCATAGAGCTTTCAGTTACATTCGCCTTGTCAGGATAAGGGAAAACCTCGGAAAAAACCTTATCCAGATAACTTACCCTAAGTGAGATTCGAACTCGCAAACTCTTGAACGTGAAGCAGACACACTAACCATCACGCTAGAGAGGCAGGCTACTTGGCAGTGATATGGTATGTTTCCATATTCGCTGTTTAAGTCTTCTAGAAATTTTGAATTGACAATGTTTCAGTCCTCTTGACCTTATAATGTTTATAGTTTTAACAACCACCTCCATTACATTATAAAGAGTGACTTTTGGTACATAAGTGCAATGAATAGCAATTATTTCATGTGTCGCGTTTGACTGTTTAATTTTATCTTTAATATGTGCTACAAGATTACTCTGCTGTCCAACCATTGCAGGAGCACCATGTGTTACCACAGAACTCAGTCTACTCCACGGTAAACCCATCTTTTGTATAGTCTCATCCACATACTTGAAGATGTCCAATCCTGTTGTATCTTTCATTGGAACTACATCTAGCATTTGCTCTGTGATTTTAAGGTTCTTATCTATTCTTCTGTAGATAGCTAACTGGGCAGTGTCAGATATTGGTGCTCTCATCGCCTGTCAAAGAGTATGAAATAAAGCCTTTTGAGATACTCACAAGCTGATTTCTGACATCCTCAGACATTTCCTGAATGTGCCTTCTAACTGTGGTTGATGACAAACTGATGGCTTCAAACTCTGGAACCTGATCTGAACAAAGCTATTTCGCTGCCCCAATTAAGCAGGCTTTAATGAACACTCCATCCACAAATGGTTTACATTTCCTCACTATCTGTAAGGCAATCTTGTAGCTGAGGCGTACGGCATATTCACTAACATGATCTTCACATCATCTCAAAAGAGCTTCCTCTAATTGTTGGATAACTGTGGTCGGTTCTTCTCCCTCATATTGACCATAATCATTTGCATGACATGTGGTATAATGATTGTAGGTTAAAACTACTTCTACTATTTAGCAACCTCCCACCAACTAAGCATGTTGGCATCCCTCCATATTCCGCAAAAAGATATGACTCTTCCCATAGAGAGAAAGTGTTAGGAGTTGCTGGTCTTTCGTGTATTCCCTCATCAGCCAAAATCCTGAATGTCCAGCCATCACTGCACAGCACTCCGAAAGGTTGAGCTACCTCGACGTAACACAACTGCACATTATTCCTTACTCAGCTACCAACTACCTGATCAGAACCAATGCACAACCCCGTTGACTCCTGATAGTGTTTCAAAAAAGATATGGTTTTTATCCCGTTATCTATATTTGCACTACTTTCTAGCTAATTATTTGTTTCTGTTTGGAATACTACTATTTATAATCAGTACTATAGTACTATCACTACTACCACTGCCACCACTACAAACAAACAAACAAACAAACAAACAACAACAACAACAACAACAACAACAACAACAACAACAACAACAACAACAACAACAACAACAACAACAACAACAACAACAACAACAACAACAACAACAATAATAATAATAATAATAATAATAATAATAATAATAATAATAATAATAATAATAATAATAATAATAATAATAATAATAATAATTAGGGCTCGGAAGTTCGTGCCCTAAAAAATGCTGAAATATGCATGCAAATATGCTCTTAAAACTTGAAAATATGCCAAGAAATATGCACAATTCAATTAAAATAATTAATGTCCCTTTGCAGTAGACAAGACGAGTTAATATAAATAATAAATAAAGTTACCTTATTCCTTAGAGGTTGAAGCAGAAGTGGTCCCATTGCTAGTATTAACTGCTAAATTGCAGTTCACAACCAACACTGCACAAATTTTCAACTGTAAAATATTGTCTGTTGTCTCGCAAAACACTTTTGTAACGTGAAAACTTCTCTCCACGTCACAAGATGCTATCGGGGCATATTTAAATGATGTTAACTGCTTCAAAGAGAGAGAGTCAAGTCTCTTGGTATGACAGATGGTTTTTTTTCGAGGATGTCTCGAATATCTCATCTGTTTATAACCAGAATTTTTTGAAATTACATAATTCACTTTCCATACTACGCTACCGGGAGCCAAACTTAGATCACATATTGTTCTTTCAAAGACAGTTAGTGATTCATACAAAGGAGATCCTACAGCTTCCAATGTCATTATGGCTGTTGGTAAGAAAGAAAAATTGGCAGACTACCTTCAAATATGCTGGCCACTTCTAATGCCCCATCCATCAGTGAAAAATATTGGAGAGCAAGAGGATTAATGACTTCATTGTCAGAAATCCAGCATTAGCTAACAACATTGGCAGATATGAAACTATGAGTAAGATCCTCCTTTAACCCAGTGCCTGACAGAATATTTTGCACAGTTTCTATTGATGAAGCATCTTTCGAGTCCAATGAATTAACCTCTTCGACTATTTCTATGTGCTCAGAATAATATAAAACTGCATCGACCCATGTTCCCCATCGAGTTAACACTGGTGCAGGAGGAAGCCTGATATCAGGTGCTGTTGATCTAAACAACTTAACTCCTTTAGGAGATTTAACAAAAATTCTCTTTGTACTGGGCACAAATCTATCTACCAATGGTAAAGAATCACATATTGTCTCAGAAATGCGATGAAGAGCGTGTGCCAAACAAGTTATATGAATTATGTTAGGAAAAATACCTTTCAGAGTTTGTCCTGATTTTACCATATAAGGACCTGCATCATTAACAAATAAAAGTAACCGGTCGTATTTGATTCCACATGGCCATAGTAATTTCAAAGAGTCCATCACAAACTGGGTCACAGTTACATTGTCAGTGGCCGACAATTCGCACACATTAAGAAGATAAGGTGTGGTCTTTTGTTCATTATTTAAAGCACCCACGATTATATTAGCAATACAACATCGCTCAGAATCGGGTTTCATCAACAGACAGCCACACAAACTGATCCGCTAATTAATTTTGTATATTTGACAATACATTATTGCAACAATGTTCTACATAAGTCTTACGCAGTGTACTTTCTTAAGGCACATGTTGTCGACTGTACTTGGCAAGAAAGTTTCTAAATGTCGGATTATTAATTTTGAACAAGGGAATATCAGCAGATAAAAATGCTTGGCACAAGTAATAGGAAAATTCAGTAACCCTACTTCCTAAACACTATACTAGCTGCTTTTGAACAGGTTGTTTGTGAGTTTTCTGGTTAAATTCTCCTTGTGTTTTGCTGGTTTATGTGCTGAGCTATTTGAAATATTTTCTCACTCCCTACATTTTTCTCACACGCTCCACAAAACAGTACCCTATTATCTGTAAATATTAAATCACCCGAAAACTCTTTCTGTAAATTAATTAATCTAGCACTCGAAGTTGGTTTTATTTTTGGCATTTGAAAAGCTTTTTAACATTTTATAAGCCTAATTTAATTTAGTGGGAACCAGTTCACAACACTGTTATGTTTGAAGACCAAGACACAACTACTGGTGGGCAGGCAAGCGTTGCTATAATCGTGTTGCTCAAAACGCTGACCTGCACTTTATCTTTGTTAATATAAACCTCTCAGATAACGCACTGATTATTCTCTACGCACATAGATAGAATGGAAACAAGGGATTCCCTGCAGGACAATCTCGCGAGTTGCATCATTATGGGCAATACTACTGATATGAAAAATATTATACAGATGGAAAAAATAATAAAGAAACATAAAAATCATTAAAATATGCAATATAGGGACTACAATATTGAAATCATCGTGAGTTGGATCATATACAATACTATCAATATGAAAAATACTATCCAGATGGGAACAAAAAAATAATAAAAAAGCATAAAAATCATTAAAATATGCAATATAGGGGGAATAATATTGAAATATTATGCATTTATCAAAAATCAAGAAAATATGCAGTTATATGCACCATAAAATCATGTCCAAATAACTAAAAATTCCATAATTCGTGCACATAATGTAAAACATACATTTTTAACCCCTATGAAACAACATGCAAATGCATGAACTTCCTAGCCCTAATAACAACAACAATAATAATATTCATAATAATCATAATAATAAGATGATTATGATTATTATTACTATTATTACTATTATTACAATTATTACAATTATTACAACTATTATTATTACTATTATTATTACTATTATTATTACTATTATTATTACTATTATTATTACTATTATTATTACTATTATTATTACTATTATTATTACTATTATTATTACTATTATTATTACTATTATTATTACTATTATTATTACTATTATTATTACTATTACTATTACTATTATTACTATTACTATTATTACTATTACTACTATTACTATTATTACTATTACTATTATTACTATTATTACTATTATTACTATTATTACTATTATTACTATTATTACTATTATTACTATTATTACTATTATTACTATTATTACTATTATTACTATTATTACTATTATTACTATTATTACTATTATTACTATTATTACTATTATTACTATTATTACTATTACTATTACTATTACTATTACTATTACTATTACTATTACTATTACTATTACTATTATTATTATTATTATTATTATTATTATTATTATTATTATTATTATTATTATTATTATTATTATTATTATTATTATTATTATTATTATTATTATTATTATTATTATTATTTGCACACATTTCTGCTACTAAGAAAAGAAGAACTGACAGCAGCTCTGATCCCAACACATGGTTACCCTGGTTTGGTGAAATTAGAAAAGATGAGCAATTGGTGTTTGGTAATCATTTTGACAGTGAAGAGGATCATGTAACTGAAAGTGAACACATTCAGCTTCAGAATAGGAAACATCTGAAGATGAGGAAACAAATACAGATCAATAAAAAGTATTATTTAGCAAACAAATGGTGAAACAAAGTGGCTTAAGTAAGAACATAATAATCAAGAAATGGTGTACAAAACGTTCTAAATGGGCTTGCTCTACCCATTTAAAAGATGTATGCATAAATTGCTTATGAATGACTGTATTGTATCTGATGAATGCCAGAAGAAATAAGCTGAAAGTTAGTGAAATATGAATGGGATTCTAACAGACGATATCTGGGAGGGTAAAAAAAATGTCTCTTCTGGTAAAGTGCTGTTAATGTGAACATTTTCCAAGATCAGTTTCAAATAGGACATGTGAAATGTACTTAATTTTATGAGTAAATATGTGTATTATTATTATTAGTACATGCTTTTTATTATGTATATGCTTTCCACACATTTTCTTTTTATATATAAGTAAAATAGGTTGATTATAGCCCACAGAACCACCTTTATTAACAAAGTGTTGAAAATTGATGTTTAAAGCAGTATTATAAAATGTCCCCCGCAGGAGTAAAAACGTTACAATTATTCACGTGAGTAACAAAAGGTTAAGACTTTTAAAGCAATCGCAAGCTGGCACAGATTTCATCTAGTTTAATTTCTGTTAAAATTGATCTAGAATGCTTCTTATTTAACAACGAACATGAAATTTATTAATAATTACAGGAAACACCTCACTATTACCTGAAAACAGGAATGTGGTGTGCGATAAGTGCTAGAACAATTATAGAATCCATTTTGTTTAGTGAAACAATGAAGAGATATGCTGCCTTTTGTGAGGTATGCATTTTACAGCACCTCTACCGGCACTATTTTGCTGGCAACTCAGTTCTCTCATGTAGTGGTGAGAGCCTGCAGATGGGTTACCATGAACTTTAATGACCCTATATTTGCAGTAAGATGATAAATAATGGTCACCACAGATGAAATTGAGGTCTGTTAATCGGAGTGGAAGTCAAACAACTACAGGGTATTAGTTTTAATCTTTCAACTAGAATTTCCTAATTTGATCAAATTCAGTACTTCAGCTTGCTGCCGATTATGAAAACAGGCGGACCTACACACCTGATGGCTTTGAAGTGTATTGGAACAAATGGCTACTGAAATGCAAGAACACAAGGGACTTTCTGCAAATTCATGCTGTCACAATAATAAAGTAAAACTTTCTGTGCTTGAAGAGACCCCACATACCTCTTTATAGAAAACAAAGCTTCAAAATGTGTGTTATATTCACATAACTTTTTCTACCCACTATTCTTTACTTTTATACAACTACAAATTAAATCAATAAAGGAAGCCAAATCAATGTATGTTTAAAAGTGGGTCACTATAGGCCAGTTGCAAAATTACATATTCTTTTCATGACATTGCAAGAAACAACTGAATAGCGGCAGCACTTTTAAAACAGAGACAGTGCATTGAAAAATTCAAATCAATAACATTGGATTTCTCAGAAATGCCTGATGACATACTCAAGATAAACTGTATGTTTTAAAACGTTTTACTTTTTGTGTAGTAAGTTTGTATATCTTTTGTGGCTCATCCATAATGCAAAATTATACAAAGTTTCTTCCAGTTGAGGAGGACTTCAAGGCTATTCCCATTAAATTAAGATATATAGTTTATTTGTCATGAAAATATCTTAAATATGTGTTATTTTAATCAAAATTGTTAGTCATTTTTGAGAAAATAAAAAATGCTGAAACATTTTTCATGTAAGCAACAGTTGGAAGTGGCAGAATTTTCTTGAAAATCTACATGTCATATTTTTGGAAGATCCTGAATCAAATTTAAAATATGAAGTAATGCATTTTAAAAACAGTCCTTCTTGATCCTTCTCCTTAGCTGGGAGCAAATGCCCACCCCTCTAACCCCTCTCTCACCTATCATGTGCCAGCTAGCACTGAAGGACATCCCCACTATCCATGAAGCGGTGAGTCCGGCTTTATCATCACAATATAAGAATGTGAATATTAAATAACTTTGATTACTGAAGAGGTCCAGTACTATTAGTAAATTCATTTTGCCCAGCCCATTCAAAACTCTCATAAGACTTGAAGAGTCCATCCAATGATGATGTGGTGGCGGTGTTGGTGGTGGTGGTGGTGGTGGCGGTGGTGGTGGCAGCGGTGGTGGTGGCAGTGGTGGTGGTGGCAGTGGTGGTGGTGGTGGTGGCAGTGTTGGTGTTGGTGGCAGTGGTGGTGGTGGCGGTGTTGGTGGTGGTGGCAGCGGTGGCGGTGGTGACAGTGGCGGCGGTGGTGGCAGTGGCAAACATATATCTATTGAATTTAAGCCTTAGTTGTTTCCAATTCACACACAACTTCTTAGTTTTGCAAGCCTCATCTTGTATTTTTAATAACCTTCAAAGATATGTTAAATAATTCTTACCAAACTGTTGAAGTTTCTGTATTATTTCTTCTCTCTTACTTGCAATTTCTGTCCTTTTACCAAATACAAGTTTCTTGGCCTTTGCTATATCCTCATACAATATTTTGAGTATGTTCATGTAGCGCCGAGTACGAGTGATTGGCGTTTTACATAATGGGCATGTCTGTAAAAGAAAGGAAGTCATGAGCATTATAATGAAGTCTGATCTATATTTGCCTTAAATTAACTGGAGTGTTTGAATTTGGTCTTGCGATTAACATATTTTATTTTTATTGAAAAGTATTCATTGTCAATATCCTCCCAGCGCACCACAGATGCTAACTAATGATTTAAAAATTGAAATTTTTATCACTTGAGCATAGTAAGAGAAGAAAGCAAAATTATCAAAACATGCTGATGTTTCTTTCACCATCCTTAAAACAAGGTTAAGATTCTATGTTATACAGCTTCAACTCATCATGTAATTCTTGAGAATTTAATGGTACTCCTTACAAATAGGTATTTTTATCTATAGGAAAATACTCATGTAAGTTAGCTTGGAATTAACAGTAGTTTACCTTAAATGGAGTTTACAATAAAACAGTGGTTGCTCTTGTTTCTTTAAAAACAAAAACACTAATAGATATCAATTCTGGATTTTATCATTGGTTACCTTGTGTATTCTATTTTTCATTGTGTTCCAGCTCTTACAATTTAAAGTCATAGTCCCCTACATTTCAGAGAAAGAGGAAGGAATATAGGGGAAAAGGAAGAGGAGGAAGAAGTGAAGGAGGAAGGAGAGGAGGGGTAGGAGCTGTAGGAGGAAGAGGAGCAGTAGGAGGATGTGGAGGAGAGGAAGGAGGATGAGAGGAAGGAGGAGGTGGGGAAGGAAAGGAAGGAGGAGGAAGGAGGATGAGAAAGGAAGGAGGATGAGGAGAGGAAGGAGGAGAATGAGAAAGAGAATGAAAAGGAGGGCAAAGAGATTTAGGAGGTGGAGGAAGAGGACTGGAAGTAGGAGGAAAAGAAGAAGTAGAGCAGAAGGAAGGAGTAGAAGGTTGGTGCGGTTTTTGTATTTATTAATATCGTTGTGTCTTTGAGCTATTGAGATCTTTGTGATCTCAGGGCTTGGTAACGGATGGAATGAAAAATCACACGACGTTTCTTCACCACAATGTATTATTTTATTAACACTTTATCAATATTTTACATTAAATAATTCCTCTTAGCACCATTCTAAATGATTTAAAACGTTTCCACTTTTTCATTTAGTGGAACTAATGTTTAATGAGTCTGGTAATGTTCCACAATGTTCACACTACCTAAATATGTCCTTTCACTTCGATTACACACACGCGAGTGGACAGTTTACGGCGTCACTTCACGCGACACCGCCTTTTTCGTATACATCCGCGTACGTCCATTAAATAGTTCTTTCTTGTTAAGGAAGCAATCCCTAACCATCCTCCCCTACTTTTATTATGGAACACATATAATTCTAATATTTATACATATATATTAAAATCAAAATTGGAAAGATTTATGACGTCTTAGGGCAAACTTAGTTGTTCATAACAATAAACATTATTAACACGTTTTCGCTATTTAACCAACTCATACCAATATCAAAAAAACAAATTACACTTTTAACAAATATTCACATAAACGATTTTCTTTTGGGGTCTTGTAATATTCTGTCTCAAGGTGAAGGAAGGAGGAGAAGCAGGAGGAAAAGGAGAAATGGGAGGAGGACAAGGAGAAGGTGGGAGATGTGGAGGTGGGGGCAGTGCTGGAGGTGGGGGTGGAGGGGAGTATGGACGGCATGAGTACAGCGAGGAGGAGTGGTAGGTGAAGGTGGAGGGGAAGAAACAGGATAAGAAGGGGAACAATTCCCTTCCTCCTTTTACTCTTTCCTTTTCCTCCTTCGTCTTCCTCTTCTGTTATATATTGTTGTTGTTGTTCTTGTCCTTATTATTATTATTATTATTATTATTATTATTATTACTATTACTACTACTATTATTATTACTATTATTAGTAGTATTATTATGATTATTATGATTATTATTATTATTATTATTATTATTATTATTATTATTATTATTATTATTATTATTATTATTATTATTATTATTATTATTATTATTATTATTATTATTATTATTATTATTATTATTATTATTATTATTATTATTATTATTCTCAAAGCCTTAATTTTTTTTAAAAATTAATTTTGTTAAGTATCTATAATTTCGGTATGAAGTTATTCTACAGCTACCCTCCAAGCTATCGGTTCTAGTACTTGACCCAAAATGATGATCAAAGAAATACATGATGATTGAACAAATACAGAACCTACATAAAAATATCGTCTTACAGTGGATGCACAAACACACTTTTTTTTCCATTTATCATTACATCTCCTAATACAAAAAGTTAGATTGAACTTATTTTTGGAAGAAACTTGTGACTCCAGCCCCTGCTCCATCTCGGTTTGATATCAATGATCCATCAGTATAAATGTGCAGCCATTCGTGTTCTGGAAATCTAGTATGGATTGTCTCTAATGCCAACAATTTTAGAACACTAGTTGGAGTATCACTTTTCTTGACTTCTTCTGTCAGGTGTAAATAATATGTGATGTCTAATGTATGTGTCGGATTGACTTTAGATATGAAGTTTTCCTTTGAAATAGGAAGGTGTACATTCTTCTTGATGTCTTGAGTTTTGGAAAGAAAGCTCTCCTGAGTCTTGAAACCGAAATTATGTTAATATATATATTTGATAATAGAAACAAAAGGAGATTCTAGTCATTAGTTAAGGGGAAGACGTAATAAAGCTGAATAGATTAAAGTCTCAAGAATGGAAGCCTAGGCAGATTTAAATGAGTGATAAGGTTACAATTGTTGTTTGTACGAAGCCATAGTGATCCTGCGGGCTGATTCCTATCTTACCATGACGTATTCTAAAGTTAGCCAATGGAAATCACTTCCTTCGTGTTGCTCACGTAAAAACAAATGCAACGCAACATACACTCGTCTTGAATCGAGTCAAGATAACGCACGTGCAACTTAAGAGTTTTATGTAAGCTAGCGCGTATACATAATTCGGCGGTTCCTAAAGGGTGACAAAGTTAAAGTGTTATAACGTTGCAGTTGAAGTTACAAAGTTACATTCTATTTAAATATCGTCAGCAGTTCTCTACAAATCTGGAAATTTGCAAATAAAATTAAATGTTGGGTAATTCTTCGTTTGGTTCCATTCCTACCATAACCCACGCACACCCTGGAGATTAGGACCTCTTGCTAGAGCTAGTCCGGACACCAAACACGAGATCTTATAGGACTTAAAGGCGACGTCTTTGACGGAGAGGAACGTATGCGTCAGTCTTTGGTGTATGTGTAAAATTTCTCTTGTACCATGTATTGAATGGGAGTCTGATCAACTTTTCGTGTTGACTAAGAGGTGCTTTTTCTATTTCATATTCAATGGGGCATTGGTTGGTTACTATTTCCATAGCGCTATTGGTGTGGTTTTGATAGCACCTGTAATTAATCTCAGACTTTGGTTTTGAAAGATTAAAATTTTTTTTTGTGTTTGCTGTTACAAGAACTTCGCTGCAGTAAGTAAATAATGGCTTTATATATACATTGTATGTTGTGTTAAGAGTTGCTCTGGATTGTTGCATGGTTTTTTCTAGTTCTGTACTTTTGCTTTTTGGTTTTGAAATCCACATTACTAAGTCATCAGCAAATAGTGCACATTGCACACCTAATTCTTGTATTTGTTGTGGCAGATGTTAATAAATATATTAAAAAGTGTTGTGCTGAGCACTGCACCTTGTGGTAAACCAAGGTGTACTTGTTTGTATTTAGATATATTTCTTCCATATCTGGTTGCAATAAAGCGTTGTGTTAGGAAATGACATAGCCATGAAGACATTGGACCTTGTATCATTTTTTTTTTTTACTTTCTTTAGTAGTTTTGTTCTGCATATAGAATCATATGCACTTTGGAAATCAATAAAAACTGATAAATTATCTTCTTTTCTATTGAAGGAGTCTTTGATTTCTTGACTGAGAAGTAAGACTTGTTCATTTGTAGAGTGGAACTCTCTGAATCCAGCTTGACATGGGGATAATAAATTTTGTGATTCTAGAAACCAATTTAACCAGTTTGACACCATTTTTTCCATCACTTTTGCTATTATGCTAGTAAGAGCTATTGGTCTATAATTTTTAATTTCTGATGCTATTTTGTCTTTCTTCAAGAGTAGGACAATTATTGCTTTTTGCCATTCAGCAGTTACAGTGGTTTTCCAGGATATTGAGTCCATTATAGAAGCATTCCACCCACTGAAAAGTCTACCAAACTGGCTGGTAACCTAACCAGGGTATCTTTGTACAGTCATTAATAGAGCAAATCTTGAATAAGCTTCCATTTTTTGGTACATACCTTCAACGTTATCTCATCATCCACACTGTGCAACCATTTTTCCATACTCTTTGATTCTATAGTATGTTTGCAGTCTTCAAGATAAACAAATCTGTAAATACAATTAACATAAAAATGTAAAGAAAGCTTTTTGAAACTTGAATCTGTGATTAATTTTAACTTACACCATATACAAAAGATAAATGAAGCCCAGTCTCTAAATATTTGTTATATGTTGTTGTTAGCTAATGCTGGATTTCTGACAATGAAGTCATTAATCCTCTTGCTCTACAACATTTTTCACTCAGAGCAATAGCAGTATAGTAACCGCTTTTAAGAGAGCGCCATATTTTTATGTTTTGGCGGTCACATCGCTCTCTCACAACCCCCAGAATGTCTGGAGGACCACACCTGTCGTTGGTTTACGGGTCTCACCGACCTGACCGGGAGAATTATCAAAATAAATTCACCGACCATATCCTCTGATTACCAATCAGAGTACGTATTACATGCCATGACAGGTCAGCATGTTAGGGGTTAAGATTTTATAGAGAAATGGAGAGATTGGAAAAATAAAGAATCCCTAGCCCTCGGGAACCCTAATAGCATCGGGGTCGGAAGAGAACAAGAGATGACCAAGGTAAGGTCAGATAGAAAAGTTACAGTGAGGAGCAAAACACCAGTAAGTGGAAGTAATGTTCTGCTCAGCTTGGGTACCTTGTGGTCGCCATTCACATATTCCCTAGACAGAGACCCCTGAGTAAATAATGATAATGATAATATACAAAGAACTGATTAACCAAGTAGTATAGACTATGCACAATGAACTATTAACAGATTACAAAATACATACATAACATTAACTTTTTGATTACTGAACTTTTAACCTATTTAAAAATTCCTCTAGTAAGTAGAACACATTATTAACTAATAAGTTTGTAAAGCAAATTTGAATTTAGTGTAGTTTTCACACCTTTTAATTTCTGCTGGCAGTCTATTGTAGAATTTTGCTCCAGCATAATTAGGCAGCTTTTCAAACTGGCTAAGTCTGTGCGTTGTAATAGCCAAATCATTCTTATTTCGTGTGTTGTGGTCATGTATATCTGAATTTGCTTGCATCAGAAATTTGTATGTTATCATGTATAGTATAGTTTTATAAATATACAGGCTAGGTAGCATCATTATTTTATGCTGACGGAAAGCTTTTCTACATGAGTCTTGCATTTTTAAGTTCGAAATATATCTGATTGCTCTTTTATGTAAAGTATATATTCTATTTTGGTTTAATTTTGAAGTATTGCCCCATATTTCTATACCATATGACATGTGTGACTGAATGAGAGAGAAATAAATTATCCTATTTGTTGTTGCTGGGACATAATTCTTTAGACACTTAAGAAGAAATAGATTTTTACTTATTTTTGATGCTAATTTGTCTATATGTGGTGTAAACGATAATGTTTCATCTAGTGTGACACCAAGTAGCTCTACCCTGTCAACACTGTTTACTGATTTGTTGTCAATATACAATTGTAGAGGCGTATTAAGTGTTTTACAACCGAATGTTATCAGTTCACATTTAGTTGGGTTTATACTTAAGCTTAGTATTGAGAAGTACTGCAATAGTTTCATAGCTATTTCACTTAGGTTTTCTTCCAGCATTAGGCTAGAGGTATGGCTGGCTGTGATGCTAGTGTCATCTGCAAATTGTACTAATTTTGTATCTTTAGGTATATAGTCAGTTTTTTCGTGTATGTACAGGAAAAACAAAAGTGGACCGAGAATTGATCCCTGAGGGACCCCATGTATCAATTCCGTCGTAGTTGATATAGCAACACCATTTGTCGAATTCACAGCTACATATTGTTTTCGGTTTGTCATGTAGGATTCTATTAATTTATGTCCCAGACCTCTAATCCCCAGGACTGACAGTTTGTTCATTAGTATTGCAGTTGCTGGGGTTCAAACTCACAATGTTTGGCTTTGAATGAATGGCCAGTTCATTGTGTATTGTCCTAACCATCATGGCTATCCGAATTGCTTTGGCCAAGGTGCCACAGAAACGGATATGAAAACTGGTTTAGGAATTAGAATGAACAGCATATAGCAAAATATCTCAGCAGTGAAAGGGTTAAACTTGGTGTGGTATTATTCTTTCACTATTTTATTTTCATTTTGCATGTATGCAAGTTTCTACTTTTCCAGAGAAAACAATGAAGTCATTCTGTCTCTTACTTTCCAGTATTTAGCTTTGTTCCTGGTGTTCATTTCTGAAGTAAGAAACTGTTATTTTTAGTGTAAATAAACATATTATATATTAGGTATTCTGTACATGGTAACAGAATTTTGCACGAGTTTTGTTCTCTAGAACATTTTCCTGTGCAGTATGTACCCAAAATTAAATATAAGTAGAACTTAATGATATTTTCCTTCAATCAGATATAAATGAATGCCTTCTGAGGAATGGACATGGACCATGCCAGGACTCATGTTTAGTTATATTAACTAAACTAAACGCCGGCGCAACAGCCCACGAAGGGCCAAGGCCTACCGCCCAGCCGCTGCATCCCCCACCTCTGCCCACTACAGGCGTCATTGGTGAGGTGCAATACTGGAGGGTGGGATGTGGTCAGCGCCCGGAGCCCTCCCGGCCAGTTATGCGGTCTTCTAGACCTGGGGCCGCTACTTCTCCATCAAGTAGCTCATTTGGTCCCCCCGGGACGTAACGAGGCTGAGTGCACCCCGTACCAGACCTCCCAGAGGGGATAAAATCCCAATGCTGGTACCGGGGATCAAACCCGGGTCCTCCGTGCCAGATTTGTTATATTAGACGATTTATATTGCTTCACTGTTAAAAGCTTTAGTTTTTCATTGAAATAACATAGAAACATAGAAAATACTAACTTAGTGACTTTTATTATTTATAAATAAAGAATATTTTACACAAATTACAATTTTAAAGAGAAAATAAATTCTCCAACCAGTTTTAAAAATTCTGTTAAGCATTTGAGAAACCTAATATTAATCTACAAATATAATACATATTTAGAGACTAAGCTTTACTTATCTTTGGTAAGTTTTGAATAATGAATATTAAAAATAGAGGCACTATTGACAGTGAAGTATTCTTCAATTTGAGGTTATTTTGAGTCACTTATTTACACTTACTTTCACTACTAAACTGCTTTTTTAAAGCGGAGGAAAGGAATAAGAGGATAACGTCAGTTACCCAACGGCTGATGATGGGATCGAATGGTCCTGAAAACGTTTCCGCTTTAAAAAGCAGTTTAGTAGTGAAGGTAAGTGTAAATAAGTGACTCAAAATAACCTCAAAGTTTTGAATATTTCAAATTTCATTTATTGTCAACATATTTGTTGATTTATATTGCTTCACCGCCAGTAGCTTTAGTTTTTTCATTGAAGTGCCAGTAGCTTCAGTTTTTTCACTGAAGCTTATAATAATTTAAAAATAATTTTTCCAGCATTATCCATTTAGTATTCTGTGGTACTCTAGAAACATTGGAACAATTTTTAGAATTTTTTATTTTCTCAAAATTAGTTTTATTAAATTAATATGTCTGAAATATTCTAACCTTTTGAGTACCAAATGCAAACTAACTCAATCTCAATTACCTTGCATCTTCTTCATCTTCATGGCCAAAAAGTACAATGGTTACTTCCTTATCACAAATTCGACATAAAGGTGGGCAAGTTTCTCCACAGAATCCTATACAAGGATGGCCACACTTTAAGAGCTCTTTGCAGGGAATGTTACAAGGAGGACGATCACAAAGCTCAAAGCATTTCTTCTTACAGGAATGATGTACACATTTCCATCCACAAGGTTCCTAGAAAATGCAATATATGTTTTTGTAAAGGCCATACCACACTAAAACAATAATGTAATCATACTATATAGACAGAACCACTAAGATACATAATTTATACCACTTTCAGAAAACTATACATGTATGAAGTAATAGTAATAGTACAATTGTTCACCAGGCAAGATGTAGGTCAAACAAATGCATGAGCATTACACCAGAGGAAATACAATCTTTCACATTCAATCACATAGGCTAGAAATGTACAAAACCAAGCCTACTACTGTAGTTCATGAACTGGATAATAAACTCCCTGCTTATCTGAAAAATATTAATAACTTTATCGTACTCAAGAAAGAGTTAAAGAAATTCTGCATAGAAGCTTGCTACTACTCAAGTGATGAATATCTTGGATAATATGAACTAAATAAATAGTATTGATATATTAAGTTGTAATCCATTAAGTAATCCATTATTGTAAATATGTTACTATAAAATTGTATGATGTTTTCTTGACGGTGCTTTGAATATGTATGTATTCCTTTAAGCAAATAAATAAGCAATAAAATCTCATTTATCCGGACTAACTGGGGTCAAAAGCAATCTGGAAAATTAAAAATTTGAATGCTCCAGGTTATAAAAGCAAAACAAGATTCTTAAATAAGTAGACTTGCCATTTAAGACGATAAAAAACTATGTCTTGTAACAAAATTATGTACAGTCCATAATGTGTTGTTTACAACACATCAGAAAGTATAAAAGTCTTAATCACATCATTTCTTAACAAAGAATTAATTCACAGTTTTCTGTTTTATTCACTTGAGGCGTTTGAATGAAGTTTGAATTACACTCCCAAACATTTTGATAAACAATTATGGTTGAAACACACCCAATAAATTTAATGACATGTGCCATTTGAAAACAGTAGGAAAACTGTGGAGATTGAGGGAGGTGTAGTGATGAGTAGGGATCAACTACAACAACAGTAATAGTAATAGTAGTAGTAGTAATAGTAATAGTAGTAATAGTAATAGTAGTAATGGTGGTGGTGGCAGTGGCGGTGGTGGCGGTGGCGGTAGTAATAGTAGTAATAGTAATACTAGTAATTTGGAACATCTACAACACTATTCATCATTTCTGGTTAGTTTCTATTTACTTTACAATAGCTTTGTACAAATTTCTGGGTGTTTTTAAAATGCTTAATATTTATCAAATTAACTCAGTATGGAAGACTGTGCTCAGCTAAACAAACAGCAACAGTGGAAAGGTTAAAACAAGATTTGCCTCCTACAGGACGCATATATTGCTTTCTACACTGATGGCTTTGGTGGCCATAACCATTCTATTTAACTTTTGAAACATGAGCTTAGTTGTTAACAAAGGGTTAATTATATTAAAAGTAGAGCTCTAACAGCCAGATTCTTTGTCTTATGGAAAACCTAGGGAGAAAGCTGGTGCCATGGACTTAAGGGAAAGGTATTAAAACTTCTCAGTTAAGTTTAAAGAAAAATGCTTTCCCCTATTCCACAAATTGTGTAAATCTACTTGATATTTGGTGATCCTTAAATCCAGCACCTGGAAAGCTTTAATTCTGCTGTATTACTGTGCTAAAGCACAAAATTAGTTCTGAGAAATTCACCTACAACAAAACACCTACACACCAATACTAATAAGAGCATGTTGCCTGAGGTACTTACTGTGCAAGGATAGCATGGTTCACCACATTTATTCCTGCATTTTGAATGAGAACAATGATAATTGCAGGACTTCTTGCATGGTGGACAGCTTGTTGCACAAGGTGTGGTACAGCTAAAAGTTGATACAGACAAGTATATTTCAAAGCAAAATAGTTTCTTGACATACGGATCAATCAAAATTTAAAATGAAATGAGCATATTAAGCATCTAACAAACAAACTTAGTAATATCTGCCACACTCTTAAGCTGGTGTTCCATGGTCCAACTTTTCTGACCAAACTTTTTGTATCCAATGGAATTGCACACAAAAGAAACAGTGTCTGTCACACTACAATGTATTTTGGTCCAAAACAAATGACAGTTCATGTAGCAAGCATGAGAAATAAACAAGGCAGATGCAAATATTAATTTGGCGATTGGTATATTACGTGTGGGTTTGGGATATATTTCCACGAGTCTCACTAGGAAGAAAAGATGTATTAGAAGCAAAAGATGTGATGGACATGGTCATGGTTACAAAGAAGAGAACACCGCACAAGCCGAGCTATATTAGGCCTACTACAAAATGAATTGAAGTTAGATTACTTAGAAAACCATCACAATTTTCTACAAATTGACAAAGATTTATTTCTCAGCCCTTTACATCGTGTCAAAGACAGAATTGCGCACCAGGACACAAATATGGGACAATTTATTACAGCACGAAAGAGCTAAGGAACAACTGCAATAGTTTTAATCTCAGTATGGATGGACAGGAGATTTCAACTTATTTCCAAAAAACAAAAACTTTAAGCATTCAAACACTTAGATAAGGGATACAATGGCCTCCTGAGTCCACTTTTTCATGCTTAAGTTCTGTAAAAACCACAAATGCAAAGCTGTACATACACAACAGCTGACTACATTTGCATGTGCAGTGCACCATATTGTTACGTTACTCACGCTGATTGGCTATTTTCATGTTGTTGGATGAGAAAGGTAGATGCAACGCAATCATGTTGGATACAAAAAATAGGATAGAAATGGTATGCCAAAAAACTTCACCTAACTCGATGTTTCACGATGCCCTTTTGTTATACACAACGCTTTGGACCAAAAAGTTGGGCCATGGGACATCGGCATTACATTATTAAGTACCATTGCAAATATACACACAATTAAAAATCTGATGCTATGTTTTCACAAACAAATACCCTTTATTTTTATATAGCTTCTTCAAGCCATTCTTACACAACCATATTTTGCTATCTACTTCAAGTTTCTAGATAAACTTTAATAATTTCATACACATTTATTGTAGGTACAAGGGAAACTAAGGAAACTGAATCAACAGTCAGATATTTAAAAAATCTGGTGTGTTGCACTCACATGACTTTCTCTACTCTTGTACTAACCATTCTTACAAACTCTTTATTTCTATATCTTCTTCGTGTTACTTGAGACAAATATTTGTACAAATTATCTTATTGCTAATTTCCTTATGCGTGCATGGGGAATATTAGAATACAGTAGGCTTTGAGTGATAGTCAAATCTTTTAAAGCTTTGAGATCCCGTTCTCTTTGCACGCTTAACATATATAAAAAATGAACAACATTGTTCCATTTCACCAAAGTTTTAAGTTTTCTGAAACTAACACAAGCAACAAAGAATATCTCCAAAATGGTTCACTCTACAAAAAAATGTATTTAGAAATAAATTGTGTGTTTTAGAGAATTTGACATTTTTTGTACAGTAAGATTTTGTCTATCTCTTATGGTTTACGAGTTTTTTAAAAGTCATCCAGAGTGAACAGGACTAAATAGGCTATAGCCAGAAAATTCAAGATATACATTTCATTTGTCATACAAATATCTTAAACATATGGAATTTTAATCAAAATTGTCAGAGCCATTTTCAAGAAAAGTCAAAATTTTTGAAAAATTTTCCATGTAAATGGCAGTTTAGGGTGTGGCTATTTTCTTCAAAATCTTTGTGTCACATCCTTGAAAGACTTTAAGCTTATATACGAACTCTGGATTTTTAACCAACTTTTCGCTTTTGAATTATGCTGTCCACAGACTGAGAGACACACACATACATACATACATATACACAAGGACCTTTTCCTAAAAATGCTTTTTTTTGGGGGGGATTCAGGGAGTCTCAAAACATACATTTCCAGTGAAATCTTGGCATTGAATGTTTGGGTGGAATACAATACTTCCTCTACTTACCAGTAGAGAAAGTAAAAAGAGATCGAGGCCTTAAGATCACTTTGCAGTGATTTTGGATGAAAAAAATGAATATTTGTTTTTTTGCTTAATAGGAATCTACATAGTCTGCAGAACATGCCCATATAAGATTTTTGTATGTTTGCAGCAAGTAAGTGCATTTAAATGACGATTTAAATGAATTTTAAATATGTTGGTCAGGCTGCCACACTCCTTTTACACTGCAAAACATTATCTTCTTTCGTCATTTGCTGTAACCTGCTTTTTTTAACCTTTAGGTACCTTTTCCAGAAAACTATAATAGAGCCTTGTAGTGCTCTAAACAGCTGGTGAAAGCTTTTCATGTTACACGTGCATGAGATTCCTCAAAAAAATGTTTTCATACATTAAAAAGTTAAAAAATAGAGTGCATAATTATTTACTTTTTAAATTGCTATTATTGCTTGAAATATGTCACTTTAACTATTTAGGAGCAGTTCAAAAGTGTTGGAAAGCACGAATGCTAATGGCTTCATTGCCAGATGCAAGGCACTAGAAAACAACAACAACTATTTAGGAGCAAAGTGACCTAAAGAAGAAAATGTGTTAAAAATCTTGAAAATTTGTTGTTTATTGGAATATCAATAGAGTAAACATTATTAACTTATGATTTGATTATGGTTTCTGAATCAGAAGAAGCTGTTTTATAAGTGAAGGAACACTAACATATACTGCATTGAGATTGTGCATGGAAATTGCTATTCTGACACCAACTTTATATTTATTAAACATTTTGTTTCTATCTCACAAACATATGCTCACTCATGCAGAATTCTTTTTTCTAAGAAGCCTTTTATTGGACTCAGAAGACCTCAAAATACATATTTCTAGTAAAATCTCATCATTAAATTTTTGTATGGAATACAATACTTCCTGTTATGCACTATTGACACATGGTAGAGAAAGTAAAAATCTATACTATGCTTACATACATCCATGATTAAATTATGCTATTCTATTATGGGGAGGTTGCTTTTACTACAAGAGAAAATAATGCAAATAATGGTTGGAGTAAACTGGAGAGACTCCAGTGAATCATATTTAAAAAAATTTTAGATTTTGAGATTACAATGTATGTACATTTATAAATGCATTGTACTTCTCATAAGCAGTAGCAGCTCCAAATTTGGACTCTTTATTTCTAACAACAATATATATATATATATATATATATATATATATATATATATATATATATAATTACAAAACTAGACAAAGAACAGACAAATGTGCTAAGAGCAAACAAAAAAGCAGCTTTCACTACGAGGCAAACACATTTTTTGCAGCAAGAAACACTGCAGCTGGAATTCCATGGCTGTCATGATACCAGTCGCAATTTTTGGGGTCATAAGCACTTGAAATGCACTATGAAAAGAGCTGAGAAGTACTATTGGCACCTTTAGTCATAAAGATGGCTGTACCTCCGAGACCTAATGCAGCTCCGGCTGCTGCTTATTGGACCACTGATAACTATGATATACACAATTTAACTGTCCAGTTCCTAGAAGTAATGTAATCTTTTCAACTTGTGATTCATTTGCTATGTCTTTAAAAGACAAGTTAGGCATTGTGACTTACATCCAACAAAGGTGGGTAAACTTTTGAATATTTATCAACAAATTCAGATTTTTTTTTTCTCCAGAATAGTGTCCTGATAGCACAAGTTACAAACCTTCAAACAAGAAAAATTATATACTACAGTTATTTTCACTCAATATTTTCATATGGGATAACTACACAGGGAAATGCAACAGGATGTAATAGCATTTTTCGAATCCAAAAGAACATAATACAAATAATGATCAACTCAAGTTTCAGAGTTTCTTGCAAGCTATTGTTCAAACATTAAAAATCCTGGCCCAACCTTGTCTGTATATGTATAACATAGTAATATATGTCCATAATAACTATGGCAGCTTTCTAAACAATCAGCATCAACATGAATACAAAACAAGAGGGAGAAAAGACATAAAATGCCCAACACACAGGGTAGTAATGTCTGAAAGGGGTACCAGGGGGATTAAAATATATAACTTGCCATAGAGTTTTAGGGAAATGCATAAACAAAATACCTTCAAATGATCTATAAAAATCTATCTGCCAGAAAAGCATATTATTCAATTAAAGAGTATATGGAAGATTACTCTTTAACAAAAGTAATACACGAGAAATTTTTTATCCAGACAAACTATTTTTATATTTCTTCAGTTTATCCTATAATTATACATTTCGTTGTTTTTAGTACAAATTTTGTAATGTATCCTTTAAACTGCATTAAAATTTTATAGTTTTAGTGGAAATTTCATTGTTAAATGTTTGATGAAACACCAACTTAACAGTGCAGGCTGAAGTACATGTTATGTGATGAATGAAGTAGTAGGATTATGGTGATTTATCATCATTCTTCCTCTTCCTCCTCCTCCTCTTCTGCTTCCTCCTCCTTCTCCTTCTCATTATTATTAATTATTATTATAATTATAATTATAATTATAATTATAATTATAATTATAATTATAATTATAATTATTATTATAATTATAATTATAATTATAATTGTAATTATAATTATAATTATTATTAGTATTATTAGTATTATTATTATTATTATTATTATTATTATTATTATTATTATTATTATTATTATTATTATTATTATTATTATTATTATTATTATTATTATTATTATTATTATTATTAACTGTCAGATTTGGATCACATTCTACTTATTGCTTTACTGGGAGTATCTTCATTTAAATTTATTAATGGTGGTTTACAATAACACCAAATTAGCCTAATAGCAATTTTGGAGCATTCAGCAAAACGATCATCAATACAGAGGTTGAAGCATGATTGAGTGAGTGTGTGGGGTTTAACGGCCCGCCGACAACGAGGTCATTTGGGCCCAGCATGATAGACTCTGAGACCATAAATAGGGCAGAATTATCTTCAGGGTGATGCAGGCTGCTGACATCTTTCTTGGCAGCATCACACTCTATCACAGTCATATCCTGAGAAACAAAACTTGGCAGAAGCGGACCATACATTGTAGGGGAAATTGTAAGCCCAGAATATTTAATTCAGAAAAAAAAAAAAAGGAATAGATGATTCATGCTGGTATTTATTGTGTTTGTTTTACGTCCATCAAAAGCATGTCCATTTTTGTTATATAAATGTTACATTTATTTTGTAAATTTTATTATTGCATTTGAAACTATTCACTACCATGGCATGGAGCATGGCTGACATTGATTACAAGTATAAATCATAAGAAAAACAAAGGAAAAACAACAGTTGCTCGGCTCCATAACCAAGGGGAGCAAATAATTAATCTTCTATGTGGGAGTTATGACCAAACATCATATAGTGAAGATGCATAATTGTATGCAATTATCCATAAATGTGCACTGCAAAAGAATAGAAAATGTGTTAATTCTTAAATAGGTAACAAGAAGAAAAAAATTAGATTGTCGTGAAAGTGATGCCATTGATGCATCTCAGAAGCAATTAAAGGAAAAGTTTTGCCTCGGGAATAACCCAAATAATTGTGGGTGGTAGTATCAGGAACATGATTAATTAAGAAGTGGAATCAGGACTAAAAAACACAATGCCATAGCCGGGTTATGAACCATAGATCTTCCGCTTATCGAGTGGCTGCTTTAACTACTAAGCTACCATGGCCAACTTGCCAGTACGACACTAAATTCTCCAGCCAATTTGTACTTTCCCGGTAGACCACAAGGGAATCTCACATCAGAGATAAATACCCCAAGGGCAACTTACAATTGCAAGTACTTCATATCCAAGGTTTAAGTAACCTTTAGATGGTAACTATTTATTTACACCAACAAACTTACTGCTGGTATTTTTAAACACACAAGCCATGTGTGGGCTGTTATAAAGAGGTGGTGAAATCATGACTGAAAAATTCAATGCCATAGCCAGGATTTGAACCATGTATCTTCCAATTATCCAGCGGCTGCTCTAACCACTAAGCTACCATGGCCAACTTGCCAGCATAAGACTAAATTCCCCAGCCAATTCATACTTTCCTGGTAGATCACAGGGAAATCTCACATTAGAGATAAATGCCCCAAGGGCAACTTAGAATTGTGAGTACTTTATGTCCCAGGCTTAAGCAACTTTTAGAGGGTAATTATTATTTATTTATGCCACGGCTTGTGTGTTTAAAAACATCAGCAGTAAGTTTGTTGGCATAAATAAGTAAGGGTTAATTAAGTTGTATATGGATTCTATTTAAAACATAAAATAAAGTTACTTTTGGTGAAATCAAGATTTTAATTGGAGAAAATCTTAGCACTTGTCATTTTGTTCTTTATCTGTCACCCGTTACATATGACCCTGTAGCAAAGATCTCATTGAAAAATGCAGAATGGCCACATGTGTCTTAATAAAAACCATCACAGCATCAATTGGATTATGCAACAAGAGACATATTTCAGAGCTTCAAGGTAACGTAATTTACCAAGAAAGATTAAAGCCGATGAAGATTACATTGCATTTTATTATCCTATAATACAGCATACAAAGTGATAACTAAAATGGATGTATCTTTAAATTACACTATCTAAATGTAGGTTTTGTAATTTGTCTCTGAATATCCACACCCAATGGTACAAATTTTGGAAATGATATTTGAAAAAACAAGAAAAAATCAAGCTGCCATCATAAACTTGTCTATTATGCTGATATTGACGCACACCAGAAGTGATGGTAACCGTACACCTTCAGGCAATTGTTGGCACACCATGTATGGAGACAGTGCAACAGAGAGATTGAAAATGACATTGGAATACAATGACTTTATTGGTTGTTTTGTAGATAACATTTGCAACTAATCTATGCCTTGTGCTCACACAACATCCTGTATTTCTTGTTTTTATGGGACACAAATCAGTCACAGACACAACTTCATGAAACCCAATTCATACCATTGGGTAGCACCTAAATTCTCTTTATTTGTTTAGTTTCACTATTTTAAGGGCTATAACAGTCACTGGATAATGTTTTGTATTTGCCAAAACATTTGAAATGCATTTTTATGCACTTACAACACTAAATTGCACTGTTTTATTGCACAAGTATTAAGAATACACCTTTAGGAAGAATTGACAAACATAATCTTATTTGAGAGGTAGAACTGGAATTTAAAAATTCAATGCCACAGCTGGGATTTGAACCACAGACCTCCCGCTTACCAGGCAGGTGCTCTAACCATTGAGCTACTGTGACAATCTGCCAGAATGGCACTGAATTCTCAAACCAGTTTGTATTTCTCCTGGTAAACCACAACGGCAGTTTCACATCAGAATGTGTGTGTGTGTGTGTGTGTGTGTGTGTGTGTGTGTGTGTGTGTGTGTGTGCGTGCGTGTGCGTGTGCGCGTGTGTGGGTGTGTGCGTGCGTGCGTGCGTGCGTGTGTGTGTGTCTGTGTCTGTCAGTCTGTGGACAGCAGAAGTCAAAAATGAAAAGTGGCTTAAAAACCAAAGTTGACACAAAGATTTTGAAGAAAATGGCCCCACCCTAAACTACTATCCTTTACTTGGAAAATTTTTCAAAAAGTTTAATCTTCTTGAAAATGGCTCTAATGATTTTGATTAAAATGCCATATGTTTAAGATATTTGTATGACAAATGAAATGCATATTTTGAATTTTCTGGCTATAGTAGTCCTGTTTACTCTGGATGACTTTTGAATAACTCGTAAACCATAAGAGATAGACCAAATCTTACTATACAAAAAACTTAGATCTCGCTAAAATACACAATATTTATGTCTGAATAAACTTTTTTGTAGAGTGAACCATTCTGGAGATATTCCTTGCTATTTGTGTCAGTTTCAGAAAACTTAAAACTTTTGTGAAATGGAACATCGTCATTCATTTTTTTATGTTAAGCATGCAAAGAGAAGGGGATTTCAAAGCTTTAAAACATTTGACTATCGCTCAAAGCCTATTGTATTCTAATATTCCCCTTGTACCTACAAGGAAATAAGCAATAAGATAATTTGTACAAATGTTTATCTCAACTAACACGAAGAAGATATAGGAATAAGAATTTGAAAGAATGGTTAGTACAAGAGTAGAGAAAGTCATGTGAGTGCAATACGTAAGATTTTTTTCCTTTCTTTCTTTCCTTCAACAAACAGAACCAGAACTATTATATACAGAGGTGGGTTTTGTTTCTATATTTTGCACATAACAATATTCTATTAATATGGTGCTCTCAAAAAAAACGGTTACTATTACTGCTATTGCTCTCTTCAATATCATTGTGAAAAATATTGGAGACCAAGAGGATTAATGACTTCATTGTCAGAATCCAGCATTTGCTAACAACATATTCTATTACCTTATGTAAAATAATGTTAATGTAGAACGGTTTGAAGAGTTATAACCTTTTAGTGAGGGCTTCAAAAGGTAATGGGCTGAGAAAGAAACATTAAGTTATACTTATATCAGATTTTTAAGGCAGGAGGAAATAAAGTAATTCCTACCTGTGTCCACAAATAAGACCTCTCCCACATTTGGCTCGACATTCAGCATGAATTCGGCCTTGGAAACAATCAAAACAGTTACCAGAGCAGTGATGCTTACATTTAAGAGTTGCATCACATTTTGCTCGGCAATATGACAACAGTTCTTCTGCAGTGGGCATTAAATCTGTAACAAAATTGAATTTAAATTCCCTCCAAATATTTATAACAGAACATGCAGTACTTTATGCATCCGCTAACTATGATTAAAAGTAATAAAGCACAAGCCAAGGGAAGCAGTTTTTATTCACATTTTTGAGGTGCAATTAGAATGCATGAACGTTTCTGTGATACTGGAGCATAATGAACAACTTGAAACAGGAAAGGCTTTGGACATTTAGCATCTCTCAATCCTATGTTTAAGCATACTTTTGACAGCACAAAGACTCTGCATTGGTTGGAACTTCATGAAGAACTTAAGATTGTCTACTTAAATAAATCACAATTAGTCTCTCACATCTTGAATTAATAACACAACTTAACAAGGTTTTGGGAACTGGAAAAAGAAGTGGTGCATTTTATTACAAATATTGTACTGATTACATAGCTAAAAACAGAAGGAAAGAGGGAAAACAGAAAGAAAGAAATAAGGAAAGGAAAGAAAGGAAAGGAAGAAGGAAAGAAAGAAGGAAAGAAAGAAGGAAAGAAAGAAGGGAAGAAAGAAAGAAGGTAAGAAAGAAGGTAAGAAGGAAGGAAAGAAACAAGGAAAGAAAGAAGAAAAGAAAGAAGAAAAGAAAGAAGGGAAGAAAGAAAGAAGGTAAGAAGGAAGGAAAGAAACAAGGAAAGAAAGAAGAAAAGAAAGAGAGAAAGAAAGAAAAGAGAAAGAAAAAGAAAGAAAGAAAGACAGACAGACAGACAGACAGACAGAGAGAGAGAGAAAGAAAGAAAGAAAGAAAGAAAGAAAGAAAGAAAGAAAGAAAGAAAGAAAGAAAGAAAGAAAGAAAGAAAGAAAGAAAGAAAGAAAGAAAGAAAGAAAGAAAGAAAGAAAGAAAGAAAGAAAGAAAGGAAGGAAGGAAGGAAGGAAGGAAGAAAGAAAGAAAGAAAGAAAGAAAGAAAGAAAGAAAGAAAGAAAGAAAGAAAGAAAGAAAGAAAGAAAGAAAGAGAGAAAGAAAGTAAAGAAGGAAGGAAAAAGAAAACCTTAATGAAGATACCTTGGGCTTGCTTACTGCAAGGAATTTTTACAATGTGTCCACAAACTGCTTTGATCTTACTTTCCACCATTTCATTACACGGTGGGCAGAGTGATGCACAGGGTGCCTTGCAGGTATGCCCACACTTTAATTTTCTTTCACAGTTTTGCTGACACATACTCCGTTCTGGAACCTTGTGGCATTGTATCTTTATCTGAAACAATAACAAGGTAGTTATTATTTATTTATGCCAACAAACTTACTTACCAGGAGAAATACGAACTGGTTTGAGAATTTAATGCCATTCTGGCAGTTTGTCACAATAGCTCAATGGTTAGAGCAGCCGCCTGGTAAGCGGAAGGTCTGTGGTTCAAATCGCAGTTGTGGCATTGAATTTTTAAGTTCCAGTTCTACCTCTCAAATAACAAGGTACTTTTTACTTTGCAGTACACCACTGGCTGCCCACTGGGTAACGCATGATCACAAATGTTTTTTGAGGGGGGGGCACTTGGGGTATTCAAAATTTCCAGGGTTTACAAAAAGGATTTAAGTACGTATTTATAAAATAAACCTTCAGTGCATATTTTGAGTTATTTTATTTATAAAGGAAGAGTATATTATAAAATAAAAGTTATACAGTAGAACCCTGATAATCCGAACTAATTGAGAGTGCGGTCTGTTAAGATTTGGAAAAGTTTGGATTATCCGAAAAACAAACCTAAAAGTATATAAATTCAGCTATAGGATTACCAGCTATAAGTTAATGTAGCATAGCAATGTGAGAAAGTGGCAAAGTTGTGGTTACCATGCACAACATGTTGACAATGTATTCAACATAACCATAATGTATTCAACATCACAACAATGCATTCTTCTGACCTGTGGACAAGGCCAATCGCATGTGACAGAGGCGGTACATTGGTAATTCAGTTTTACTATTATTAATGGTCATTCCATAGTAATTTATGCCTTTTTAAATCATGTATTTTGAGTTTGGATTATCCAGAATTTTGGATTTGCAGGGTTCAGATTAGTGGAGTTCTACTGTATTTTGCAAAGAAATAATTTGTTAAGGATTTCTTGCTATTAATACTTTGTCCAATATAATTTGACTACAACAAACTAGCCCAACGGAATATTGGAATGCAGTCCCTGAAGTTACATTTAACCATGGTTGCCACCAAGATCACACAGTCTCTCAACTCATTCCATCCTGACACATTCTTCCCTCCCTTTACTTTCATCTTGCATAATGTGTTGATTAATTTGTGCTGGTCATTCTAAGTATGAGTATGGTGATGCTTGGAGTGGTTTTCAATTGAGTGTCCAATCATTTAGTCCCGAAAGAAGTAACCATGGAAGATTGATTAGTTTTAATTTCTGTTCATTGAATGTTTTACACGGTTTGATTATATGTAGAATGTGTTTAAAGAGTGGAGTTACCGAGTCCTACTACAAACTTTGCATATAGCACCTATTTTATATAACACATTTTCTATACAGAGTGATCTGATATACAGTGGAACATGGATAATTCAAACATTTAAAATTCAAATTAATTCAAACATTTTTCTTGGTCCCTTGAATATTATTTAAAACAATGTAAAAACCTCACATGTAAATTGAATTTCATTTTCCTTAATTTTTGGCTATAACCTACATAGTCCTATTTACTCTTGATGACTTTTGCATAAATAGTAAACTGAGATGTAGACCAAATCTTACTATACAAAAAATGTAGATCTTGCTAAAACACACAATTTATGTCCGAATAAATTTTTTTGTAGAGTGAACCATTTCGGAGATATTCCTTGTCATTTGTGTAAGTTTAGGAAAACTTACACTTTCACCAAATGGAACATGGTTATTCATTTTTTATATCTTAGCCGTGCAAAAAGAACAGAATTTGAAAGCTTTAAAAGATTTGACTATCGCTCAAAGCCTACTGTAATCCATATTAATAAGTAATAAGACAATTTGTACAAATGTTTGAGAGGTAGAACTGGAACTTAAAAATTCAATGCCACAGCTGTGATTTGAACCACAGACCCTCTGTGCCATTAGCAGAGGAAGGTTTCTCAGAGCTCCAATGCGGGTGCCCAAATGACCTAGTTGTCGACGGGCCCCTAAACTCCATTCATCATTCCATTTCTCTGGGGTAACTTAAAACAAAGTGTACAAGACAAACCCACATACCCTGGAAAAATTAAAACAAAATATCTGCCAGGAAATTGTCAGCATTTCTTAACATGAATTACACGAGTGATGGATAGTTTCCTAAAAAGCTGCCAAAAATGTATGGACAACTGTGGCCCATTTCAACATCTCCTTTCATAAAGTTGGTAAGTAAAGCCTTCAAAAGTATTTTTAAAAATGTTGGCAGACAGCAACCAGCGCCAAGTATGCAGACAGGCAAAACACTGCACGGTCGGTTCCTAAGTTTTTATTCTCCTGGTATATGCTTGATTCACATTGCTTCTTTCCACAATGCCATTTATTAGCACTAATGTTTCTGAATACAAGAATGTCTACACTTTAGACACAGACACATACATTTTCTCACCTTATAATATTGGTTTAAATTAAACTAATATGATTAGTACGGCTAGGAAGTTCATGCATTTGCATGTTTTTTCATAGGGGTTAAAAATGTATGCTTTTACATTATGTGCACGAATTACAGAATTTTCAGTTATTTGGACGTGATTTTATGGTGCATATAACTGCATATTTTCTTGATTTTTGATAAATGCATAATATTTCAATATTATAGCCCCTATACTGCATATTTTAATGGTTTTTAAGGTTTTTTATTTTTTTTTTCCATCTGGATAATATTTTTCATATTGGTAGTATTGCACATGATAATGCAACTCACAAAGATTTCAATATTATAGCCCCTATCTTGCATATTTTAATGATTTTTATGGTTTTTTATTATTTTTTCCATCTGTATATTTTTCATATTGGTAGTTTTGCACATGATGGTACAGCTTGCGAGGTGGCGAGAACTAATGTTGAGTCACGTTGTCATGAAGCGAATCTCCTGTTTGCATCCTTTCATTATATGTATGTGCGTAGAGAATAATCAGTGCGTTATCTGAGAGGTTTATATTAACAAAGATAAAGTGCAGGTCAATGTTTTGAGCAGCACGATTATAGCAACACTTGCATGCCCACCGCGTCGTGTGAACTGGTTCCCACCAAATTAAATTAGGCGCATAAAATGTTAACAAGCTGTTCAAATGCCGAAAATAAAACCAACTTCGAGTGCTAGATTAATTAATTTACAGAAAGAGTTTGAGTGATTTAATATCCACAGATAATAGGGTACTGTTTTGTGGAGCGTGTGAGTAAAATGTAGGAAGTGAGAAAAGATTTCAAACAGTTCAGCACATAAACACAGCAAAGCATAAGGAGAATTTAATCAGAAAGTTTGCAAAGAACCTGTTCAAAAACAGCTAGTAGAGTGTTTAGGAAGTAGGGTTACTGAATTTTCCTATGACTTGTGCCATGCATTTTTAGCTGCTGATATTCCCTTTTTCAAAATTAAAAACCTATATCAACCTTCTTGTCAAGTACACTTGACAACGTGTACCTGAAGAAAGTACACTGCCTAAGACTTATATAGGACATTGCTACAATAACGTATTGTCAAATATACAAAATGACTTAGCAGTTCAGTTTGTATGCTTATCTGTTGATGAAATCCCTGGTTTTGAGCGCCATTCTATTGCGAATATAATCGTGGGTGCTTTAAATAATGAACAAAAGAGTACACCTTATATTCTTAATGGGTGCGAATTGTCGGCCACTGACAATGTAACTGTGACCCAGTTTGTGATGGACTCTTTGAAATTACTATGGGCGTGTGGAATCAATTAGGACCGGTTACTTTTATTTGTTACTGATACAGGTCCTTATATGGTAAAATCAGGACAAACTCCGAAAGGTATTTTTCCTAACTAGATTCACATAACTTGTTTGGCACACGCTCTTCATAGCATTTCTGAGACAATACGTGATTCTTTCCTATAGGTAGAGTTGTGTCCTGTACAAAGATAATTTTTGTTAAATCTCCTAAAAGAGTTAAGTTGTTTAGATCAACAGCACCTAATATCCGACTTCCTCCTGCACCAATGTTAACTCGATGGGGAACATGGGTCGATGCAGTTTTATATTTTGCTGAGCACATAGAAATAGTCGAAGAGGTTGTTAATTTATTGGACTCGAATGATACTTCAATAGAACCAGTGGAAAATATTCTGTCAGGCACTGGATTAAAAGAGGATCTTAGTTTCATATTTGCCAATTTTTCTTTCTTACCAACAGCCATAACGGCATTGGAAGCTGTAGAATCTCCTTTGCATGAATCACTTACTGTCTTTGAAAAAGATCGGTTCCTGGTAGCATAGGACAAAAAGTGAAAGAGAGTGAATTATGTAATTTCAAAAAATTCTGGTTATAAACAGATGTGCGATATTCGAGACATCCTCAAAAGGAAACCATCTGTCATACCAAGAGACTTCACTCCCTCTGTGAAGCAGTTAACATCATTTAAATATACCCCGATAACATCTTGTGACGTGGAGAGAAGTTTTTCACGTTACAAAAGTGTTTTGCGAGGCAACAGACAATGTCTTACAGTTGAAAATTTGTGCAAAATGTTGGTTGTGAACTGCAATTTAGTAGTTAATACCAGCAGCAGGACCACTTCTGCTTCAACCTCTAAGGAATAAGGTAACTTTATTTATTGGTTGTACTAACTCGTCTTGTCTACTGCAAAGGGACATTGTTTTAATTTTATAGTGCATATTTCTTGGCATATTTTCAAGTTTTTAAGAGCATATTGGCATGCATATTTCAGTGTTTTTTAGGGCATGAACTTCCGAGCCCTAATGATTAGGTATTTATCTAGTTACAATACACTTACCTTATGGCCACACTCTGGTATAATTTTGGTAACTGCTTTCCGACAACCACCACACTCCTCTCCACATTTTCTTGGGCATGGATGTCCACAGCTCAGGGTCCTTTCACATGGTTTATTACATTGTACGGTAGATGCATCCTCTAAACATTTCATTTTCAGTTTGTGACCACATTTTGGCAATACTTTTGTGACAACGATGGTACAATCACCACATTCTTCAGAGCAAAGTTTACCACAAGGATGTTTTTCACTGCACTTGGCATTACTTCGAGCACATGGCTTCATGCAAACATACTGTAAATGTGCATAGGAAAGGTATTTAGCATAAATTATTTCTTTAAAAATAATACACTATATAGATTCATGGTCCTGAAATAAATTCATGAGAAAATCATCACTATAAATTCAATGTTTCAGCATTACATCTTCACATAACCATAACAAAATGGATCAAAGCTTTTAGGGTGTAAGAGCAAAGAAAATGATCTTATCTTAAACTTTTATTTTTATCGCTAAGATACAAGGTCAGTTCAACACAGTTCACTACATTATAAGAGCAGATTATTTGATGAATTAACTATTAAAACTGAGTCGTTAAACATTCAGATACCTAGTAAATTATAAATTATGAGTGAAGTTTTAATGCGTTAACTCAACTGATGTAGGTCCACTAATATCTCGGCATAATTGGCAAACTTTACTGTTGATAACGTTTACTGCAATGTTCCATGTATATCACTGTTGCTAGAAAATTAATACAATCCTTTTTATTACAAAACTGTTTATTACATAATTTCTGCTTCAGAATAACAAAATCTCTTCTGTTTTAGAAGTATATGAGTCAATCTATACACACTTATAGTTTCACTTACACTTATTTTTGTCTGGACGTGTTTTGCAGACCAGCATCTTCATTCTCAACGGTTTCTTAACCTCTTGAGGGATATCGACGTGAAATCACGTCCATTTAAAATGGCGGATGAGCGATATGGGCGTCCTGTTTAAGTATTTAACCCTTATTTATCCCTTATCCAACTCAACTTATTATAATTTTCCCTTTATGAAACATTTTAGTAAGGTATATATACTTTATTGGCTTACCTTAATATGTTCGTTCTGCAGCGATTTACCTCAAAACAGGGATAAACACACAAGGGTACATACATCTCCACATTCGCGAATTCCCTTCTTGCGGCACACGAAACACTTTCGAAATGGGTGGGACTTCTTTGCTGTTGGTGGTATCCATTTAGGATAATGTTTTCCTTGAAGTCTGAGGGGTGCAGGGGTTTTGGATTTTCAACCCCCAATGTGGTATTGTTCAATTAGGCTGCGAGCTATTTATAGTCGGAAGTTAAGGTCGGTCATTGTCCTGTGTGGGTTTAGAGAGCTGTCCAAATCCCCAAACAATTGTATATGGTTATATCCAGTTGGTGCAAAAACACCTTTTTATACCACTTCTCCCTTCAGCTACAAGCAGGAAAGAATAGGTATGTATTTCAACAAAGAAAGACACGGACTCTACTCAGTTACGAAACTCGCGTAAGCAAAAGTTGTAATGTTGATCTATTCTGATGACTCAAGAGACCACGCATGCAGTAGCGATTTATTACACAGTATGCTGACGCATTAGCCACACATACAATGGGTGTTCCTTTACTGTATCTTTCCGAGAATCTATACTAGATGCGTTCGACAGAGCAAAGTTGACTTTTCACCACAGTGAAACAAAATTGTGCCATTTCAACGTTTTGTAAATACAACTCAACTTTGCTGATGATGTACATTTATACTGCAAATAACGAGTTTTATACCAGTTTTTGTTTCATTAAAATAACTTAATATTTACACAAAATACAGCTGTGTATATACGAAGCGCATTTAACAATTTAAATGCTAGCAGTTCTCAGCTCGCAGACGTTTAAATGGCCATCGCTCAAGAGGTTAACTGGCAGTTGAAGAGGAAACATTTGTTGTGGTAGTGACTATGCTCCTATCTGGGTTATTGGATATAAATTTTATTGCCATCTGCTTGTGATATATCAAAATTCATGGCTACGTGAACATTCTTCATAATATGTATTATTATGACATACTGAAGTTTATATCCAGCAACCTAGATAGCAACACAGTCACTACTACAACAGATGTTCCCTCTTCAACTGCCAGTTTGAAATGCGTCCCGACAAAAATAAGTGTAAGTGAAACTATAAGTGTCTATAGGTTGACCCATATACTTCTAAAACATTTGAAAAGTCTCACTGTCTATATCACTTCGTATATATTAGGTGGAACATCTCTTCTGTTTACATTTTGGTAAATGTTTTAAAAAATTCTGAATGCCAATTATTAAGTTTCAGTAAAAGTACTTTCAATATTTTTATTTTAAGTACAAAATTATTTAGGTTTAGAAAACACTAATGAAAAGTGAACTATAACTAAAATATAACATTTACTGAATTCATTTGTTGCTGTTAACCAACCAATTGTGTACTGCTTATTGCGGTGAGATGCTGAGAACAATTTCCTACCTTCAAGTGACCTGGATCATCATGGACATGGCAATTCAAACGGCATGCATGTCCACATGGTAAACGGTCCACACATGGAAATGGGCACTTAACCTTTTCTGGTGGTAAATGACATGGTGCCTCTGTGTCATGTTCACATCCAGGAAGCACCTTCTTCACTGGAACCTAAAAGATTTGCAAATTCAAGCATACACTTAGAAACACTCAAATTTTTTAAATTGCCAAAAAAAGTTTTAAAAAATATAACTATAGATTTAATAGATGAAAAGAAGCCGGAAATAGTGATGCATTATTGAATTTACTTAAGGTGAACCAGAACTAGGAACATTAATATTACTGCTCCCGTTTACCGAAATACATCGTGAGTGCAGTAAGTGATGTTAGTGTAGCTGCTTCAACTAATCTTAAGTAAACTGTAGAATATTTGCATGAGCTTTGAGACAGTAACAACCTTTAACAATTCTGCCTCTGTATACTATTTCTCTCACATGGGAAATTTAATAATCTAGTGAAAAATGCAAAAATAAACTGTTATCCACTCCCAAAGTGTCAGTCTAGATGGCTTAACTGATTAGGTGCTGGCATGCTGATGCCAAGGTCATAGGTTCAAACCCAGGCCAGACCAATGGTTTTTGAGTGTGCTTAAATCGACAGCCCCATGCCAGTGGATTCAACAGCATGTAAAAAACTGGGACGAAATTCCAGCTCACCAGCAGTGCTGATATGATCCTGGCAATTGACAGTATTGTGAACAAACAAAATGTTGCATTTAAAACTTCCTTAAAGTTAACTACTTTGTCAGAAGATTTTGTTCCATGATATGTAAAAATATCAAGATCAGGATCAATAGATGTGGGTGATGTATTACATACCCGGCCAGTTTCCTTAGTTAACTTTTCTATTATCTATATACTAATCCAATTGGCATAATGCTTGCTGAGGAGTATGCTTCGAACAACAATCTGCTAAGGGTTAGTATTGCTAGTGTATCATGCCAAGCATTGAAACAGAGTGGCTGGTGCTTGTGCTTATCTCACGCCAGTCATGTCAAACAATGTGCATGTGCAATGGATACAACACAGAAAAATGCATCTTGCTTGTTAATGTTAATCAGATTTAAAGCCAAGCTTTTCACTATTTTTTTTTGGAAGTAAAAGTTCATTTCATACTTTTTAACTTCTGTATGTATTAGAGTACAACAAGCAGCATTTTGAACAGTAATGTATGTGAACGTGTAAGAGAAAAATACGCCAGGAAACCAAAGGCAGAGTATGCACCTTGGTCGTGTGCATCCGTGTGGTTCACTACAAGGGAAACACGAGTTGTAGAGAGAATGCTGCACTTCCTGGAAACCTACTGCTCTGAATATAGAATCAATAAAAACTGAGAATGCAGAAGAAAAAAAATAATGGGAGTTATTGTTCTGTAACTTTAATAAAAATTGTAAAAAAAAAATATTTTTTTAAAGTTAATAATTTTTATTTAATAAACCAAAGCATTAAAACATTTTCTGTTCAACATTCTTTTGAGAGTACTTGTCTATAACAGAATAATATTTAAAATTATCAAAATTTGAACTCTCCATTGTGTGGAGCATTTTAGGTATACTGCCAAAACAATAGATAGAAAAGATAATAAATTTAAAGGTGTTGAAGATATTACAATGAAAATTTGTATGTACATTAGTCCTTATATGTATTATATCTGATATCCATTTGTGCTCTGTGCTTTAGTTGTGATTAACCTCATTAGTGGACATGGTGAAAGGAAAAGGAAGTGCGTTACAATTGCTGAAAAATTATGCCTTTTAAATGTAGTGAACAAAAGTGGCAATATGAAGCACACAGAAATTGCTAAGAAATTAGGGCACTGCTCTGTCCACCTTAAATATAATTGTAGCTAAGGCAGTGGAATATAAAGTAGATAATCTTAAATATCTAGGATCATTGGTCACGTATGATAACGACTGTAGCAAAGACATAAAAGAGAGAATGGCTGCAGGCAACAGATGTTTCTTTGCTTTGGCAAAAGTAAGGAAAACACGATACCTGTCAAAACAAACTAAATTGCATGTGCAATATAGTTATAAAACCCATAGTGATGTATGGATGTGAAGCATGGACTATGACAGAGGAAAGAAAAACACAGCTGGAAAGATAAGTAAGATATTGATATTACTGTTATTTCTCCTTCCATTCCATATAACATATTTCCAATCATTAGCTAACGTGGTTTTCATTTCATCCCAAACAGCCGCAAAATTAAAAATGGCAGATTTTACATTATATGTGCAGAGAGTTTGCATAAGAGTCCTCTCGCATCATTTTCGGTATCTAGTTCACCCTCCATGATAACCACAATCTCTTCAAGGAACTTCTTGTATAATTTCTTGCAAACAATTATTATTGCTCCCTGGGTTATTGGCTGTGTTTGCAAAGTTGTATTTGAAGGGAGGAAAATACA
Source organism: Tenodera sinensis (assembly GCA_030765045.1). Lineage (NCBI taxonomy): Eukaryota > Metazoa > Arthropoda > Insecta > Mantodea > Mantidae > Tenodera > Tenodera sinensis. Next base: position 38,114,253 of record CM060973.1, read on the forward strand.
TTTTATTCTTTCTTCCCTAGTTACTCCTTAGCACTAGGATGAACAGCTGCATTATCAAGAATCAAAACAGCTTTCACATTTTGGATAGATTTTCAGAATCTCTTCTTGATAGTTTCATTTCCAACATAAAGTCATTGAAGAACCAATCAGAAAAAATAGTACATGTAAATCAAGCACTCCTGAAATTGGAATCAATGAATGGCAATTGATTCATGATGTTCTTCAAAGCATGAGGTTTCCTTACTTTTCTGACAACCATGGGTATCGTACTATGCTTGCTATTAGCATTTCTACAAAGTAGCACAGAAATTTTCTCCTTATTTAGTTTTTGTCCAAGTGTACTGGACTCACGTTTGTGTGCAAAGGCATTTTCAGAAACAGCAGAATAATGAAGACCAGTCTCATCTGCATTATAAATCGGAGACAAAATGAGGCTCTCAGATTCAATCAGTGCACAGAAGCATATACAAGTGAAGTTCAATGCCATAAAAATGGATAACATTTTTTTATAAAATGTGTAGAAATGCAGCATAGTAAGTTGATTCCTACTTAACAAAATTATCTCAAGCGTTAAGATTGGAATATGAATATAATATGTAATATATTTGCTATGAATATGAATATAATATGTAATATATTACCCAAGCTGAGCAGAACATTACTTCCACTTACTGGTGTTTTGCTCCTCACTGTAACTTTTCTATCTGACCTTACCTTGGTCATCTCTTGTTCTCTTCCGACCCCGATGCTATTAGGGTTCCTGAGGGCTAGGGAGTCTTTATTTTTCCAACCTCTCCATTTCTCTAATTTCTCTATAAAATCTTAACCCCAACATGCTGACCTGTCATGGCATGTAATACATCCTCTGATTGGTAATCAGAGGATATGGTCGGTGAATTTATTTTGATAACTCTCCCGGTCAGGTCGGTGAGACCCGTAAACCAACGACAGGTGTGGTCCTCCAGACATTCTGGGGGTTGTGAGAGAGCGATGTGACCGCCAAAACATAAAAATATGGTGCTCTCTAAAAAACGGTTACTATTATTGCTATTGCTCTCTTCAATATTATTGTGAAAAATATTGGAGAGCAAGAGGATTAATGACTTCATTGTCAGAAATCCAGCATTAGCTAACAACAACATATTTCCTGTAAGTTCTACGATATTTGCAACTCATTCTTGGGTACTTAGAGTTAAAAACAGCAGCTTTTTTTTTTTTGGAACATTATGACACAGTTATACTTTTGAGGTGTTTGTGATGTGAGTACATTAATAGGTTCCTTGTAAGTATTTTTCTCTCCAAAGAATTTTACTCCTTTTACTCAATTTTATAGTCTTATTGGTCTAGAAATTAAGAGCATTTTGAAAATTCTGAATGCCCCTACATTTGTTGTTATGATTTAATATTTAATATTTACCAGCTATCTCTAAACACAGAGATGGTGCTATTTACGATTCATGCATATGTTTCTTTAAAAGTTATAATATTTAAAGTACTAAGGTATTACCTGGCATTTGTACGTATCAACTGGGAAGTGGCATGGCAATTCAGTGTTGTGGCCACAAGGTAGCTCTCGAAGTACTGGTACTGGACACAGCCCACATTCCTCATAACATTGCTTTTTGCATGTATGGTCTAAATCACATAAAACTCTGTTGCATGGCTCATAACATTTATAATTCTGGTGCTCTCTATTTGAAGCATGGCAGATGCTTCTGCAATTGTGACCACAAGCAAGTAATGCTGCACATTTTTTCCTACATCCACCTTCTGGAGATTGATTGAAATCTTTCCCTGTGCTTACCTTCAATAACTGATCTGGATGAACCTGCACAATAAAAGTATATGCATTAATAAAGCATAAAAGTGAAACTACAAACCAGTAATGATTAAAAACTAATTTAAATTATACGTAATAAGAATGTGGCAGACTATATGCATAACAACAGCTAAACTCCTATACAGTATCCTGAATACTCAAAGCTTTGAAGACAAAATAAACTTAGCAACATCTCTCAGAACAAAATTATTTAGATAATGAAAGATTAATTGCTTCTCTGGTCAAGCACTCAGGAGGTAGTTAACAGCCGTTTAGAGGAATTTAATAACAGTGACATCCAAATGATGATAAACTTTGGTAGTCAGAGGAAACCAACCCTCTAAATTCCTGCATTCAATCCACAAAGCTCTAAAATGCAAAAGAATTACACAGAATTAAAGTAGACAATCCACAGTAGCTAGAACTTATGGTTTACCAAAAATACACAAATCAGGAAAAGCCATAAAACCAATCACTGCTGGGATAGATTCTGTACACCCGAGAAACACAAAACTGAAACAAACAGAAAAGTCTGCTGTGTCGCACCATTTGTGGATAAATAACCACAACATTAGCCATAACAAAAAATTGTTAAAACCACTTACTTTATCTATAGAACTATACCTTTGGGAAAAAACATACACCAAAAACCGTAATGAGAAGCAACTTATGAAATCCCAGCATTGAACGAAGTGTTAAAACTTTGTGCCCCTAACACCAGATGGCAACAGGATCATAGCAACAGAGATGTGGTGGAGCATGAGGATGATATTGAATGATCTTAAAAATGTTCCAGTTTTCCCAACATTTTATAAATGAAGGTGAGCATAAATGAAGTGACTCAAAAAGCTGGATTCAATGCACGAAGAATATTTCACTGTTAATATTCCTTCTATTTTTTATATTTAAAATAAATGAATGTTGAAATTAAATCATTAAAGCAAGTAAATGGACTTGTAATTTATGATTTGGGATGCAAAAATATTATACAGAGTAGAGGTTGTATAATGATTTTGAAATCCCACCAATAGACTATCACAAATCTGTTTTACTTCCAGTAGATAACAATATTGTGGCAAACAATCTGCCATAGCAGTAGTAAGGTTAATAATATAACAAAGTGAAAGCAACTCAGGAAGCAATTGAGTAATTGCAAACATCTGCGTCTGAAATTTAATTTAGGAAGAAAAACCAAGCACCTGTCAGCACTTATTGTATTTTCACTTTGCTATAGAAGCGTACCGAAATCTATAGCTAATCTACCATTTTATGCAGCTAGAAGATTAGTCAACTCTGAATTAAAAAAAATTATTGCAAAATATTACTATGAAAAGCAAAAAATAAAAGATGGGAGCTATCCAAAATTCAAACAGTAATTCCTGAGTATTCTCAAAAAATGGCAGTTGCAATCTTCAGGTTGATTACAGGACATGATTGTCTGGCAAAACATTTGAGCAGAATTGGGATATATTCTTCACCACTCTGCCCTCTATGTGATCTGCAAGAGGAAATGGACCAAGACCACCTTCAAATATGCGTGGCCACTTCTAGCGCCCCATCCATCAGTGAAAAATATTGGAGAGCAAGAAGATTAATGACTTCATTGTCAGAAATCCAACATTAGCTAACAACTTTGCGAAAGATGTATTTCCTGCCTCTGGCAGGGAGGTTCCCCTGCTGGCAGGTCTGGCACAGGGTGTACTCAGCCTCGTTAGGTCCTTGAGGTGCCAAGTGAGGAGCCACTTGATAAAGAAGTAGAGACCCCAAGTTGTGTAGCCCACACAACAGGCCAGAAGGGCTCAGGCACTGACCACGTCCCACCCCCAGTTCTGCACTCCACTCATGACACCTGTAGTGGGTGCAGGTGGGGGACGCAGTGGCTGGACGGTAAGCCTTGATCCACGAGCTGTTGCACTACGGGTTAAAGATGTACTTGCATGAATGAATGTTTTGTCCTTAGGAATACTTGCCTGACATTGAAGTGTTAGTTGTGTTCCTATTGCTTCTTGTTGTGCCAAGGTGTCATTTATTTTCTGCCAAAGTGGACTTGCTTGCTTAAGGCAGTTCATATTGCCCACAATGTACATGCCATGGCGAGCTCTTGACAATGCCACACACACTCTGTTGTCAATTCTCAGAAAACCAACATTTCCTTCAGGGTTACTTCGTACAAGAGAAAGGAGAATGATGGTGTTTTCTTCCCCCTGGAAGTTGTCCACTACTGTCATACGTACAGCACGCAATAGTTCATGTTTCTGACGTTCCTGGAAAAATAAAACATTTGCTATCTGTATGAAGGGAAATTTTGTGGTGAAAGTCACAAATGATACTTCATCTCTAGAATACAAGCTTAAATTCTTTACTATTGAATCAGTTAACCATGTGTCCCTGTAGACAAAAAAATGAGTCATGTCTGGAAAGCCTGGCTACTTTAAAGAGAACATCTCCACAAGTGCCAAATAACTTGCAATTTTCAACAAGTAGGTATGTTTGACTGTCTATAGTCTAATTAGTATATATATATATATATACTAGGTGTCCCAAAAAACACTGACAATGCTTAGTATGTTGTATGGGATAGCAAACTGATTTTCAGATAGGAACCCCTGTGCGGAAATGGTTTGGACGCTGGAGAGTGCCAAAGTTTAAAAACAAACGGTTGTGACAATTTGTTAATTTGTTTTGATATCTTAATATGGAAGGTATGCTACTCCTTAGCAATCTATGTATGGGGCTGAACAACCTGAGCATAATAACATTCCTGCACATGCGCTAAGTTACTCCATAGAGTTCTTGGTGCACATCCTACTGCGTTACTTGTGTAGTTTCCAGTACAGTAACGTTTTAACAGCAGTACGACATGTACTAGTACACAGCTACTGAAATGCCGGACTTGGGTTCCAGCATGCTTTGATGCAAATGTGCGGAATCACCTCAACTTCGCATACCCCAATCGATGACTTGGTAGAGGTGGACCAGTTCCATGACCAGCACGGTCACCAGATCTGACACCTCTCGGCTGTTTTCTGTGCAGTTGTATGAACAGTATGATGTATGACACTCTTAAAATGTCAGTGGAGGACCTTATGACTCAAGTCCATGGAGCGATTGAAAATCTTTAAAGGCAACCGCACATATTGGGTTATATACATGAGGCTCACCACTACCAATATAGGCTTTGCAATGATGTAGGATGGGTGCGTGTGTCCGTGCGTCTGTATGTAGACACATATGCATGCGTTTCAGACATGACTCTTTTGTCCACGGCTGTACATGCATATTCTGGAACTAAAAAATAAAAAAAAATGTTTTAACATCATTTACAAGGGTGGACCAAAAAGCAACGGGGAAAAAAAATTTTTTTTCAGACACCATGATTTCCTTTTATTCAAATTTAATTACAAGCTTTCAAAATAATCTCCTTCTGACATTACACACTGGTTCCAACGTTCTATCCACTTTTCAAAACACTCAGAGAAGCCCTTGTTTGATATTCTGTTCAGTATACCTAAAATAACACTGTTTAGTTCTGCATCGGTTGAAAATGGTACCCATGAAGATGTTTTTTCATTATGGAAACAGGTAGAAATCGCAGAGTGCTAGATCCGGCGAATATGATGGATTGGACATGATTTTGATACCTAGCTGAGTGATTGCCTCTTGTGTTGCTATGGCTCAATGAGCAGAGGCATTGCCCTAATGGAGGATCCATCCATTGGCAGTAAGTTCTGGTCTCTTGGTAGCCATTTTCCTCTTGAGTGGTACTTTAAGGACGTTACTGTAGTATTGAGCAGTTACTGTGGTGTGTTTAGGAACCACATGGTCATAAATTATCCCAATTTTGCCAAAAAACACAAGATGCATGACTTTCCCTGCACTTGGTTGCACCTTTGCTTTTTTTGGCCTTGGGCTGTAGGGATGTTTCCATCGTGCACTTTGCTGTTTGGTTTCCGGATCATAGTGATGAAACCAGCTCTCATCACAACCTGGTCCAGAAAGTTGAGTTCCCTCCAAAGCCTTGTGATCCACTGCTGGCAGGTCATGACCCAATGACACATTTGTTCCTCATTAAGCACTTGTGGAATCCATTTTGCTGCCACTTTTCTGTAGCCCAAATCATTATGAATTATGTCTTCATGTGACCCGTAGGAAATGTGCATAATGTCTGATATCTTCACTATTGTTAATCGTCTGTCTTCTGACAACAGGACATCAATGGTGTTGCGGTTCACCTCAGTTTTTGAAGTGGAGGGCTGTCCTGAACGTGGAGCGTCTTCAAGACTTTTTTCACCATCTTGAAATTTTTTTATGCCATAACACATGTTTTTTATAAAGCTTGGTCTCCATATGCTTCCTGTATCATTTGCAGTGTTTCAGTTCCAGATTTTTCAGAAGAACACAAAACCAAATTGCCACTTGTTCTAACTTGAAATCCATGTCGGGTCTCTGAAACACGGGCTTACACAATGGCTCTATCAGACAAACTGAACAGAACATGGACAGTGTGGCGCCCATCCCAGCGTCAGTCAAGGTCAGGCCTCTATGTTACCATGATTGGTAAATTTTGACGAGCGCATGTTTAAACAGAAAAAAAAAATTCCCGTTACTTTCTTATAGACTCTCGTAAATTTGTTAAAAAGGGCTTACTAGAGTAAATCTACCTAGATCCAGTATGGACAAATACAACCCAAAAGGGAGGGCAATTGAGGGGAACTGTGATGTAATGTTACCCCTCTATTGGAGCAATGGCATAATGCGATTCTTAAGTTTTGAAAAGCTAGAAATGCCTACTCACATGTGCCATCCAATAAATAAGTTTCCCCGTTTTTCTCTGCAAACCACATGTTTTAAAATTAAGTTGGTACTGTAGGAACTTTCATTGGGATATATCGACTGCGCTTGGCATTCAAGAGTTCATGATTACTCCATGTTCACCAGTATGGCATGGAGCTACCACTTGAAAGGTGTCCGCTTGTGAACTCAGTTCTGCTATTTGTTTTTTCATGGCGAAAAATGAAATGGCTATCAATATTCATCGCCATTTAGTGTGTGTTTATGGTGAAGGATGCATGAGCATCCAAATGGTTCACCGCTGGTGTTCATGGTTGCTGGAAGGATGGTAAAATGTGCATGATGAGTGCAAGGCAGGTCCGTTACCACTACAGGCAATGCAGCCGCTGTTGCACTTCAGAATGTGGTGGATGAAGATCAATGCATCAGCATTGATGAGATAATGAATTGACTGCCTCCAGATATGGAAATTGGATGCTCCTCTATTGCAACGATTCATTGAAAAGTTTGTTTAAGATGGGTCCCACGTTTGCTTAGTGATGCTCACAAGCAACAACTGATCGAGGCAGCCCGAGCTCTCCTGCAAATGCTTCAAAGAGAGGGAAATCAACTGTTTTCCCACATTGTCACTGGAGATAAAAGCTGGGCACATCATTCAACTCCAGAAACAAAAGGACTGATGAAGTGGAAGCAGAGGTGAACCGTTGGCTATAAAGACAGGACCCGATATGGTATGATGAAGCTATCAAAAAACTGTTGCCAAAATACAGAAAGTGTTTGGACAGAAATGGTGACTATGTGGAGAAGTAGTGTACGAATTGTGCAATGAAAATAAAATATTTCACAAGTGTAAATAACCCACTTGTAGTTTTTTGTAAAATAGGAAAACTTGAGAGGTAGAATTGGAACTGAAAAATTCAATGCCACAGCTGGGATTTGAACCATAGACCCTCTGCTTACCAGGTGGGTGCTCTAACCATTAAGCTGCTGTGACAACCTGCCAGAATGACATTGGATTCTCCAACCAATTCATATTTTTCTCCCAGTAAACAAGGAATATCTCCGAAATGGTTCACTCAACAAAAAAATTTATTTAGACAAATTGTGTGTTTTAGCGAGGTCTACATTTTTTGTACAGTAAGATCTTTTTCTATCTCTTATGGTTTCCGAGTTATTCACAAGTCATCCAGAGTAAACAGGACTACATAGGCTATAGTCAGAAAACTCAAAATATACATTTCATTTGTCATACAAATATCTTAAACATATGGCATTTTAATCAAAATTGTTACAGCCATTTTCAAGAAAATCAAACATTTTTTTAAATTTTCCATGTAAAGTGTAGTTTAGGGTGGGGCTATTTTCTTCAAAATTTTCATGTCGCATCCTTGAAAGACATTAAACTTAAATACCAACTTTGGTTTTTAACCGACTTTTCGATTTTGAGTTATGCTGTCCACAGTCTGACAGACAAAACATGGGCCTTTTTCTAAAAATGCTTTTTTTGGATTCAGGGGATCTCAAAATATATATTTCCGGTGAAATCTTGATGTCGAATTTTTGGGTGGAATACAATACCTACTTAGTGTACTTACCAGTAGAGAAAGCAAAATAGGAGTTAAAGATCAATAAACTGATGAATTGTGAAACATGTCCTTTTGCATCTGAATTTATATTTCAAAACAGATAAGTCAAGAAACAAATTATTTATTGTATTATAACATTCTAGATATTTTATTACATTAATATTTTAGGCCAGCTTTTCCCAATTTTAAGCTGGTTTCTTTCTTGACACAACACTCGCCATTCCTTGGTTTTTTTGACAAATACTTCTCCCAGAATTTTTACTTACCTTCCTTAAAAGGAACATCTGACCAGAATAGGTTGCAAGAACTGTGATCTCGTCGGCACGGTAGCCCTGCAGAATAAGATGCCTACATAGGGCAAGAACAAAATCTGCTTCGAATGTGTTTCTGTGACTTATAGCTTCACCATACTGTAACAAACAAAATAGTCACTTTCTCAGCTTCGTGTATTTCATAATTGGGATATAGATTTCAACGTATTTTATTGTATTTTTATTCCTAATTCCACACAACAGTTTACTAAAGCATCAATACACTACATGTCTCCAGCAAACAGCATGTTTTTAAAGTGTATAACATACGAGGGGCATTCAGAAATAATTTCAATTGCATTGTTTAAAAAGTACTGCTTCATCTACAGGCATGGCTTCTCATAGGACGACCAACTGATGCTAGTACATCACACAGAGACTAGATAGTAATTACTGTAAAGAGAGCGTATAGTAAAAGAACAGCATTTGTTGTTAAGTGGAGAAAGCCATGCACAAGATAGAAGGTGACTATCGTGGACAAAGATGGACTGCATGATTTTTGTGGAAGGAAGGAGTTAAAAAAGGCATGAAAAAGGTATTGCACATTGCATTCAACGAGATCTGACACAGGCAGAGAAGCAGAGCAGAGTTGGAGTTTGTTGTCGACTATTGAAATTGTGAACGAAGATCCAGATTTTTTTTGAGAAACTGGTGACGAATCACTACCATACACCTGAGAAGAAATTGTTTGATATCTTGAAGGACTCGCTGCAGGGTAAACTTTCAGCAACAATAAGAAATTGCAGGTAGCTGTCCACGTGCGGGTATGTAGCACCCCCAAACAATGGTTCAGTGATGCAAATGAAGTCCCCAGAAAGGTGGCAGCAGTGTACGGATGTTGGTGGGGAGTATATTAAGACATTCCATGTACATTGAACCATTCTTATTAATAAATAGGGTATAAAAACTATTATTGTAAGTCATTTCTAAATGCCCTTCTATAAAATTAAGCAAATTCAGTACTTGGTACTTAAGAGCAGTATCTTTCAAAAATTAACAAGAAGATTTACAAAAAAATCATCCCCTCCCAAAACTGCCCTTTACATGGAAGATTCTTTTATATTTTTGATTTTCTTAAATAAAGTTCTAATGATTTTGATTAAAACATCTGTGTCTACACTATAAATAAATTGTACAGGTATCATGAATTTTCTGGGAGTAGCCTTCTATAACTTGTACAACTGACTAACAAGGAGATAGACAAACACAACCAAAAAATATAGATCTCTTTAAAATAATGTTTCTTATGACATTAGTCATTTCTAAGACATCTGTTATTGGTTTAAATGTTTTAACAATTTGTCATTTTAACTTCTGTTGCTATGTAATTGTTTCTTACAATGTCATAGAAACAGCCTCTCACTCTCCATATAGTCCTGATTTAGCCTGTGTGACCTTTTTCTTTTCCCCAATTTGAAAGAACACCTTCATTGGAAGCATTTCCCATTATCAGAAGTGATTATTAAGGATGCTTACGCAATTCTGAAGACCTTGTCAAAAAATGGTTTCCAGCATCTTTGAAGTCTGGCAGAAGCATTGCAACAAGTAACTTGCATCCATGGAGACTACTTTAACAAATAAAATTTATGATAAAAAAGAAGAAAGATCAAGAAAGAAAGAAGACAACAAAAGACTGCAGTCAGTGCTGAGATCTCCACTAGGAAACTTCGACCTCGCCGCCACTGAAGATGTCTGCCGCAGTCGCAGACGAAACGTTTGGGAAGAAGGAACCCAATAGACCACGGCCCACAAGCCCGGTTAATATTGCATCTAGTATTGACACCGGCCGTGAAAGCCTTAGAACTTTGATTAAAAAATCGCTTAAAATATTTACCATTTTTCACTATTATATCAAAACAAAGAGCTCGCTTTCTATTCCACTATTCTACCAACGTTCACACGTAACCATTTTTGATGGGTTTCAAGCAGAAACAATGCAAAAAATACAATACACTGGAGGGCTGAAACATTAATGAGAATCTGACAACAGTTAGGTTATGCAGTTTTAGTGACAGCTTACATGAAAACTATTTTCTCAATTAGATGATCTAGAACTTCCCAAATTCCTTCTCATTTTCACAGTAGGAAATGACTTTTACCATTAAAGAAAGAAATAGATTGTGGACACATAGTACAAAGTTTCAAATGGCACTACATTCAAATCACTAAATTCAAAATCTACCATTTTATGCAGCTAAAAGATTAGTCAACTCTGAATTCAAAAAAATTATTGCAAAATATTACTATGAAAAATCAAAAAATAAAAGATGGGAACTACCAAACATTCAAACAGTAATTCCTGAGTATCCTCGAAAAACGGCAGTTGCAACACTTCAGGTTGATTACAGGACATGATTGTCTGGCAAAACATTTAAACAGAATTGGGATATATTCTTCACCACTCTGTCCTCTATGTGATCTGCAAGAGGAAATGAACCAAGACCACCTTCAAATATGCCCGGCCACTTCTAGTGCCGCATCCATCAGCGAAAAATATTGGAGAGCAAGAGGATTAATGACTTTATTATCAGAAATCCAGCATTAGCTAACAACACATTCAAATGGCAAAAATACATGTAAGATGCCCTTAAAAACAATCATTTAAATTAAAGCATGTGCACAAAAATTCAGAAGCTAAGATAGAATAAGACTGACTTTCAGAAGAAACTCACCTCTTCATCTGGATAATTATGAGTGACAAAAAATAAGTTTTTAGTGATTCCTTTAATGGGAGGATAGTGTCTCACAGAGTCATGATTCTGAAGCACTGGATAGATAGATGGCACTATCAGTTTACAAATATTTGGATGCATTCTATGTTGCACACCCAGAATGTGACAGTGCATACCATTACTGAGCATTCTCTCAAAAAGTGACACATCAAAATTAAAGAATTTTGCCAGCCTGTAGACTGCTGTAGTTGGCCTCAATTGTTGATGATCCCCTGTAACAAGAATAACAATGTGTCAAAGATGTAATATACACTGTAGTAATTTATCACACATTTTTCTATATACAGTATAACCTCGTCAGCACGAATTCATTTAAGGCAAACTTATGGTTAATGCGAAAAGAATATTGGTCCCATTAGTTTAGCTTTATGGGAAGTTTATCAGTTAAAACAAATTGTGGTTACTCTTTTTCAGTCCCTAGTGTAATTATATTTCATTGCAACACAAACTGCCGAAGTTACAGTATTTTTAAGTGTTAATTTTTTTCTGAAATGAATGCAAGAAACCTAACTACAGAGCTAACTACCCACTGTTGACTTGTTTCTAAAATATTGTTGGTCAGCAGCCTCGATTATCACCAACAATCAGCATGTACGGTACATTTACATAAATTCAATAATGTGTGTGTTAGCAATTAGAGATGTATTCAATGCCGTGTTCTTTTATTTGTAGGAAAATCGAGTTAGAATACTGAATAAAAATGTACAAATAGTAGCACACAAAAAATGGTAAAGAGGAAATGTACAGCTCTATTTACAGGTCAAGTAAGATTCTAGATGAAGTGGACCAGTACAAAGAAAACAGCAATTGCAGAGCAGTTTGGAATTCACAAATCTACTTTATCTACAATAATTAAGAAAAAAGAAAAAATCATTAATAATGCTGCATCAGGTTCTGGAAAAAAATCTAAATGACTTCATAGCACTAAGTATGAAGTCTATTTGCTTCAACATCGAATGTCACTGCTGGGTTTATGGACACTATAGTTACAACTGGTTGTGAAATTACAAGGCATTTTAGTTCCCGTGAATGCCAGTGAACCATGTGTGAATTTTTTCCAAGAAAATAGTGTAATTTGTGAGTACTTGTGCATAAAAAAAAAACTAATCCCCTAGCACAAGAGTCCATGAAGGGCCGAGGTTTGCCACCCAACCACTGCATCCCCCACCTCTGTCCACTACAGGCATCATTGGTGGGGTGTAGAACTGGAGGGCGAGATGTCAGCGCACTGAGCCTTCTCGACCTGGGGCCGCTACTTGTCCATCAAGTAGCTCCTCAATTGGTCTCCCCTGGACCTAACGAGGCTGAGTGCACCCTGTGCCAGACCTCCCAGAGGGGATAAAATCCCCATGCTGGTACCAGGGATCAAACCTGGGTCCTCCGTGCCAGAGGCAAGCACACTACCAACTGCGCTACGGAGGCAGTCATTTGTACTTTTAGTCCCTTTATAGTGTCATAAGTCTATAGTAACGTAAAGTGATTGGTACTGTACCATTACTGTACTACTGTACATCTGTGTTTTTCACTTTACACAAATTTTTTTAACACGAACTCTTGATTTTTTGGTCCCTTCAGATTTGTGTTAATGAGGTAATACTGTAATTTCAAGGATGAAGCTCTAAATGTGCTGTAGAAGCTTTGGTTGGCACACAGATGTGACAAGATTCATACTATAACACGTTCTAAAGTAAGAACAAATTAGAAACTAAAAACTTCACTTATCTTATTGTTTTGGTGCTGACCCTAGGGTTTCAAGCTATGTCCAGCTCATTCTCAAAGCCATATAAACAAACTTGTTGCCAAGCTACAATCTTTTATTTTTTCTGAAAAACAATTACTCTTATTCAATTTTTATTTACCAATCTCTGAAAACAAAAATTTATAAATACAATCTATAGTTGGTAATTCGAAGTTCATAACACGGTTCCTGTTTTTTAAAATAAAAACTTTTTCCCAAACCATTAAATCTATTGGATTACTTAATTGTTTTAATAATTTAACTTCTGAATTAATTTCATGATTAAATGACCAAAAATGATCTGCCACAGCTGATTTATCAGTTTGTTTATATTTAATATTTCTAAAATGTTCTTTTATTCTGGTTTCTAGATGACGTTTAGTTTTACCAATATAAACTTTATCACAATCTAAACAGCTAAATTGATAAATGCCAGATTTTTTATAAGTTGGTATTTTATCTTTTTTTGAAAAATTAAGTAAATTTTGTATATTAAATTTATTTTGTTGCTTCACTGTTAATAGCTTCAATTTTTCCATATTTAACTATAACACGTTATTTAAAGAACAAAAATTTGTCAATGGCAATGTTACCCCCTTCAATGTAGAGTCCTCCCTGGTTCCTACACAGCTCCCTGTGAACTTCTCACTTTTGGAAGCAGTGCTGCAGGTCATGTGTTATGCTATTTATCAGTTGCATCACTTTTACTTTCACTGCATACGCAGACTCGAGCCTGGTTCCTTTGAGCACAGACATGACTTTCAAGTAAAACAAAACTCTTGTGCTAGGTCTGGCAAATATGTGAAATACTGAATCTACATTCAAAGAATAGTACATGCAATTATATATGTCTAAAGATTTGCATTAACAAACCTGTGAAATAGTGATTTTATTCTAATGGGAAAATGCAGCTGACATCCGAATCGCTCCTATTCTTACCAATTCCTACAGTACAGTACATCACATACTTTGGAGACTGGAATAAGAGTCCCCTTTCAATTTCTTGTCTTCAAATATTCTCTTACAGAGCATATTATTTCCCGCACTTGTTCTTTAATTGGGATGCCTACCAAATACAGTTTTATTCGGTTCATGAGTATGCTCAATTTTTTGCTTGGCAGCTCTATCTTTATCATTATTTTCTGACATTGTTAAACACTCATTAAAAGCATTAGCACAATTGCAAATGCTCATAACACATATATGGATATGCAGACTCAGGCACATGTAAACACAAAGCAGATAACCATATACAGGATTCTTCATTTAAAACTTAACAGAGCACACAATGTTTTACCTCTCCCGCGACCTTGCTGGATTCTCCCACTGTTGGGTGCTGTTGTATGCATGGCTAGTCGGTACTGCGCCTCTGAAAATCCATATCACATTCAAGAAATCCCTCATAATAATCGGTGAGTTGGAGTTTGGTGTGCTGCTAGCGCTAGATGCATAATCAGTCCACTATTTTACAAGCAGACTATAAATATGGACGCACTGAAATGACATTTTGATCCCATTTTATCATGAACTGACAGAAGAAATCATATGGGTGGTTTCAACAAGATTCTGCTACTGCCCATACAGCAGAGGAGGCCAGGAAAGTGTTTGGAGATAGTGATTAGTGCTGGTGTATGGTCCTCTCACTCCCCCAACCTAAAAAGTGTGTGACTTTTATTTGTGGGGTAACCTGAAAGACAAAGTTTACGAGACAAATGCTCATACATTGGAAGAACTAAAACAAAATATTACAAATGAAATCAGAAACATAGTGGCCCAACTTAATCATGTGAATCAGAATATGTTCTCCCAATATAACGCTTATTTAGTCAAGGATGGACCACATTTTCAGCATCTTCTATAAGGTAAGATTGTTATACATGCTTTACATGCAGTGTTTATGTAGGAGCAAAGCCGGCTGTGGCACAACCAATCGTACACAGGCAAAATGCTGTGCATCTGTTAGGTTTTAAATGAAGAACCTTGTATATAGAATGATGCAAGCAAAATTTCTCAGCACACAATCTCAAACTGATGCAAGCATTACAAGCTCGGGCTACTGGAAGACACTATTTGTTTATATGCAGCGACAGCAGAACATAACACAAGCAGTTTATGTTACGCTGGGTTTCTCATCCGCCACATGCTAATCACATATTACATATCGGCAACAGGATCCTTGCATGTACCATTTCTATGGAAATGCCTTAGCTCTAATTGGTCCTTTTTGTTGCTATAACCGCTTGATGTATCCATCCCATCTTGTTTATTTGTACCTTTCTGCCATGTGGTTAACATCTGTCAATCCCCTGCTTAATTGGTGCTGAGTATAGTTTCTGAACAAATGTTCTCCACAGAAAGCACATTGTGAGTTGATCCATTGTCCTGGTGTAGGATTCATGAGTCAGTCTTCCATAAGTCTGTTCTTCATTACACACAACAACTGAGAGTCTTCAAAAAATGTTTATAATAAATCTAATTGACAGTCTGATCTGTCAAGTCATCTTACCGGAGTTTGAAAGTAGAGCTCTTGTCTCCAGATGAATTCTGCAGCATTTCCTCTGCATCTGATGTTACAGTTATACTGTTGCCTCATTTGTTAAAGCAGGATGCACCAGGAGCAGAAGAGACTGGGATTTGGATAGGAGAGGCTATGAGGAGGCACATCTCTTACCCTTACACCCCACTTAATGTTTACACAGACCTGGCTTGCCTGGAAGAAGGAATGCAGTAAAGAACTTAATAAACCCCATTTTTTTATGGTTGTTTGCAGAATATAATCTCGTCCTCTTTAAACAATCAGCTGGATTTTTAGCAAACAGTGAACTACCACATAATGAGAGATGCAGACAGATGGGAGTATGATGCATGGTTTTAACCATTCAACAGAAAAGATCACAAATATTTAATGAGGAAGTCTTTATTATGTCAGTGCAATTGAATTTGGAGAAAATACTTCTGTCCTCACAATTGAAAGTGTATGTTATTTGTCAAATAAAAATTTCAAAATTTTCTGGAAATGTGCTAGTGAGTTGTGGTACCAGTGTATAGCTCTGAAAATCTTTCAAACCCAGCTGGTATATTAGAAATGTTTAGTTCTTCCGGGCTTGTAGGCCATGGTCTGGAAGACATTGTAGATATTAACATTTTACCAAGTACTGCGCTTGGCATCATCAGGGTAACACAATCTGCTGTCTGCACTGGTCAGAGTTTGAATGTGGAAGCAGAGAAACAGTGGAAGTAAAGACTGTTAACGTCCGTTAGGGTTATTTATATGGTGGGGGTGGGCGGGGCATTGTTGTGCTGGCTACGGTAATGATTGGCTAGTTGTAGGTGGGGTTTATTACAACTGTTGTGTGTGTCTGAAAGTTTATCTAAGACTGGTATCCATGATTTATGTACACAAAGTATTTCTTCCTTGCGATTAAAGTTGTCTTTGTGTTTGTAGATTTCTATGGCTTCCCTTTGTAGTCGGACATAGTAGTTAACTGTAGAAGACAGGAATAGGGTTTCGTTAAGGTTGACATCATGACCAAATAATAAGGCGTGGTGTAGCTGGTAGTTTCTATAAAAAAGCAGAAGAAAGGGTACACTCTACTGCCAATGAAGGCTTGGTATCATTAAAGGAAACTCACTCACAAAAGTTACTCATGTGAAAAAAAAGCTGTCAGTTCTTTTGACAGTGACAGTGGAGCAGCAGTTTAAATTTTGCACAAACTGTTCTCAAACACCAAAATCAAAGGTAATCTGGCCTACATAAAATCAAATTTTGGATTTTTGCCACGTGTCATTACATCCCTGAAACAACATGGTTGCCCACTGTTCATCTGCATGCAAAGGATGGAATATGGAAGTATTATATCACTGTAAAGATTAATGTTAACAAAAGAAACGTACCTGTGAAATATTGTAATGGGAAATGCTGCTGATATTCGAATCGCTTGCATTATTGCTGCTGTTGTTGGAATTACCTGCGGAAATGACAAACTGTTCTATCCTTGCTTCTAAGACTCCATTTTTCCATGTTCAGCTATTAGGCCCTTTGTATCGGTAACCACTTGTTCACAGTTTACAGCCTTTTACTGATGTAGCTTTATTACAGACGACACAGTGAAATCTTTGTTTCACACAACGTAACCCTTTACTCCCCAAATTAATTAAATCGGAGTACACTAGGAAAGAGCGAAACCGAACAATTTTGCGAAAATGTTCTTCAGCAATACCATCAACTGCATAATCCTTTAATTGGGATGTGTACCTTACCAAGCACAATTTCAGTTGCTTCCTGAGTACGTAAAGCTTTTCGTTTGGCTACGCTGTCTTTATCAATATTTTTTGACAGAATTATTCATTAAAGGAGTGAGACAGTTGTAAAGCTCAAAACATACACACAAAGACATAGATTCAGACACACGTAAATACAAAGCAAATAACCACAATAAATAGAATGATGCAAACCAACTTGTCAGCACACACGCAATCTCTGATACAAACATTGCAAGCTGCAGCTGGAGGGAGACATTGTATATATTGCAGGGGAAAAAAAAAAAGACGCACGGTTTATGTTACTGCTAGATTACAGGTCAGGCACATGCTAATCACGTGTTAAATAACAACACTGGTTTAGCGTTGCTATGGAAACACCTTAGCTCTAATTGGTTGCTCTTTTTGTTGTCATGACGATCACCATGACACACCCATCCCCTCCTGTTCATTTAGACCCCTCCACCATGTGGGTAGCAACTGTCAATCACCTTATTTGGCACCGAGTATAAATTTCCATATTTAAATTAATTTTCGATTGACATTTCTGAACAAAAACTTCAAGTTAAGAAAAATGAAATTCAAATTACATGAGCATTTTACATTGCTTTAATACAACATTAAGGGACCAAGAAAAATCTTTGAATTAATGATGATTTTGAATTATAAATGTTCAAATTATCCAAGTTCTACTGTAGCATTGCAATAAATACTTACCAATGAGAATAAGATGCTGACAGCTATTTGTAAGTGATACCACGATGTGAGACTCAAGCACTTCTGCTGCTTCTTCCACTATCACTATAAAGAAAGAAATATTATAAATCATCAGCATCAGAAGAGTAACACTGAATTTATGGTTGACTTTTCACACTGAGGATTATATAAATTTGCAGTTTTAGTTTCAAATATCATAAGTGGATGACACCCAGCTGGATTCATTGACAGTCCCTGCAGTAAGTAAATATAAGTCACTTACCAAACCAGGGGAATGAGAAACAACGGAATACAGTCCCTGCAGTAAGTAAATATAAGTCACTTACCAAGCCAGGGGAATGAGAAACAACGGAATATGGTTAACCTGCTAAATCAGCTTCATTCACAACTCTCTGCATATTTTTATGATACATAATATGACATGCTGCTTCAGCTCAGCCACAGTTACTGTTAAGGAGAGGACCAAGAATGATAAATCCAGCCATAGTAAACATGTTTTAGCAGAAGTTTCAGGTCCAAGCAAGCAAAACCAAACTAAATGATAAAAGGCTTATCTACCATTATTTGCATCATGGTAGTAAACAATAGGACTATTTTCTTCCATGCACTTTCAATCTATAATCATGATGCAAGCTTTCTTTCTTTTTTTCTTTGCCTGATTACCCTCCCTTTATGTAGGACTTACACCCTCTAGGACTTGCAAGCCAGTGTCTAGGGTCAGACGCTTAACGGGGAGCACAGGAAGCTATGGATTGGACAGTCCAAGACCTGGAAGCAGGTGGTCAGCCAAGCACCAGGTATAATAGTGAGAAAGAGGATGATATGAAATGCAGGTGAAACCAATGACTGGAAAGT
The DNA here is from genome assembly GCA_030765045.1 of Tenodera sinensis. Lineage (NCBI taxonomy): Eukaryota > Metazoa > Arthropoda > Insecta > Mantodea > Mantidae > Tenodera > Tenodera sinensis. Next base: position 38,133,062 of record CM060973.1, read on the forward strand.
GATAAAGAAGCAATTGGTGGAATGAGTGGTGGGAGAAACTGAGAACCCAGAGGAAACCTGCCCCAATGCCGCTTCGTCCACCATGAATACTACATGCGGGTCCCTGAGATTGAACCCGGGCCCCATAGGTGGTAGACATATGTTCCAACCACTGACCACAGTGCCGCCTTATGATGCAGCTTATGGTGGTAAAAGAGTAAAACAACAAATGTTTGTCAACAGTACACCAGGTTTTCTCAACACCTTCAGTGACACTGCAAATGATAACAATAACACTGCTTTAACCTCTTAACATTCCTATTATTTTACAATGTAATGGCTCTTTTGTCATCTAGTTTCTTTTATTGTCGAAATGAAATATTACATAAAGTACAACAATAACAATGAATAAGTTTAAGAGGTAGAACTGGCTTGAGAATTTAATGCCATTCTGGCAGTTTGTCACAATAGCTCAGTGGTTAGAGCATCCGCCCGGCAAGCGGAAGGTCTGTGGTTCAAATCCCAGTTGTGGCATTGAATTTTTAAGTTCCAGTTCTACCTCTTAAACTTTGCCCACACACGGCTTGTGTGTTTAAAAACACCAACAGTAAGTTTGTTGGCATAAATAAATAATAACAATGAAATTAATTTTTATGAGCTTAACAATTGAGATTTGTCTCTGAATATCCCCTAGATTAAAATCACAAGTATACTCATATATTTAACTTTTTTTTTCCTTCATGTAATTACATTTACAAACTAAATCTTGGACAGTGAAGCCCTAAGAGATGAACAGCAACAATAAATAAATGTTAGAACCATTATTTATATGTTTGTGGCTGTGTGAAATACCCTGAAGACCTAAAAGGATCAATGTCACACCACACTCTGACACTCAAAATATTATTCTTGGATGAAATAAAATTAATTCATCAATTTCTTCTCCTGAAGTCTCCTCATAGCTAGCTATCTTTAGAACTTTCAGACCCATTAAATTCAATATTTAACTCTTCACTCTTCATTTTCATAAAGTGTAAGGAAGCAACACACAAACTGCAAGAACAGATTGTAACAGATACCTCTGGTATGAATAAAATGTGTGGAAAAATATTGAACTGGCTGATTCAGAGCACCTGTTGGCAAAAATATACATTCAAAATATCAGACCACAGCAAAATCTAGAGAAACAATCAAGGGACTACTAAAACACGAGACAAAACAAGCAAATTTGGCCTTTTAAAACGTATGTCTGTCAAAAATGTTAAGTCCCAGTATACTCAGCACTTTATTATTTTGTCAAAATTAAAAATATGAGTATACTCAGGCTTTTATGCTAAGAGGTTAAGGTAACAATTGCAAGGACATTATGCTTCAGCAGGGCACCCACAAGGGATGAAAATGCAACCTAAGATTCTTAACTGGAAACCTACGGTAAAACAAATACCCCAACACAAATGAGCATCAGATGTTAGATAATTCTTTTCCAACAAATCTGATGTTAAATTCACATTACTTTCTTTAATCACTATTATTATTTACTGAGTATTCTTACAAAATCATTTTTATGCGCTTCAAGTTAACCAAGATAACATTAGCAAAAGTTTCATTACACATTCCATTACAGGTACACTTTTCATCAGAAGTAAAGATTCCAAGTTCCTGATACAGAACATTGCACATGCTCATTGTGGCACAGCCTTGGTTCACAAGGTAACAGTAATGAAACAAACCTTTAGATACTTCACTCTTTAATTATGGCTTTAAGGGTGATAACGCTCACCATGGAAGCTTTAAGTCTTACTTTACTCTTTGTTTAGATTTTAAAGAGTGCTCTACTAATGCATGTAGGATTGTTTCAAGGCCTCTTTAACCCTTTAATTAGAAGTTATTTTGCTACTCTAATTGCTAAACCAGTTTTCATGTTCCTTTCAGAGGCACCTTAGCCAAAGCTATCCGAGTAGTTGTGATCTTTAGAGTGATATCCAATGGACTAGCCATCCATTCAAAGCCAAACGTCGCTAGTTCGAATCCCAGCAACTGCAGTCAAATGTGTCTGTGGTAAAGGAAGGGGAGGGACTAAGTAAAATAATCAATGTAATGGCACGCTTGGAAGCTGTCAGGGTTACATTTGACTGCAGCTGCATGGGTTTTGCTTCTTATTCTTTAAAAAGAAACTACTAGTTTTATTGAAAAAAATTAATATTCTTACAATATGAGACAGGTGCTAACATTTGGATTCTATTTATTTAGGTTAGCATAACAAGAGATTAGAAAAAAAGACCCAGTAAGGTATTTGAAAATGTAACAATTTATATGTATCTTATCCTTAGGTTCTAAACCTATTTTATTCCTGACCTCCTACACTCCAAACTTCAGTTTATTTTAATGTTTTAGTTACCAACGAGTAATATACTTCAATTTTATAGAGCCTAAATTGACCTAATTTTAGGTTAGGACCTAATAAAACCTATTTTTTGTGATAGAACCTAAAAGTGCCTAATTCGTTATTTAAGCAAATAAGAGTGGATTTATAAATATAAAAGTATTTTTAAAACGAAGGGAGACCGTTTGACAAAGTCAAAATTACTAAATAACTAATAATAATAATAAATCTGAATGTTCAAATATTTAAGAACAGACAGTATAAATGGCTTTTAGAAAATCCCTTTTATAGTGTGCAAGAATTTTATGAACAAAATAAGACTGAATTGTAAACTTATATAAATCTTAGTTTGTATGTATGTATTTATAGAATGAGTATAGTAAGTTGATTTTGATGAAGTCTATGGTAATTATTGTAATTATTAAATGACTAATAAATAATAATAATAATAATAATAATAATAATAATAATAATAATAATAATAATAATAATAATAATGAAACTATTAAATAATTATATTATGAAATCTTGCACAATACCTTAAAATAAGAAACTTTAATTAAACCGTCTGCCACAATAATAAAATAATTAAAACAACCGCTGCCTTCAGTTATTTTCTAGCTATTGTCAAAAGTGGTGGTCAGTGGCACGCGGCATTTCATAAATGTGTGATGTTTACATGCTGCAATATGGGTGAAAACTAGAGGCAAACATTTTAATAGCGCTGTTGAGTAGTGTGCATTATTACTTCTTCCGTTATAGGGAGTTTCTAACATGACATTTTAAAATTCAGTGGCAAAATATTCAGTCTTCTTGCTACTGGTGATAGCAGTCGTTTGCACCATGCCCAAAAGCAAATCATCAAGAAGTTCCCTGCTCCAAAAGTGGATTCTGATGGACAAAAGCTTTTCTACAGATGGAAAGGTTATTTATTGTAACGCATGTCAGAAGCAGGTAGGAATAATTTCTTGTGTTTTTCGTATTTTGGTAATTCTTCACCCAGCTATTTTTTAAAATAATACTGAAGTGCAACTTATGCTCTCTTTAGACTTCATCACACATCCAAAATTATTTAATACTTATTTGCCAATGGTGGATATTTAAATTGACTAGTTTTCTTGTTTACATTTAATTTACAGGTGCCAGCAGAAAAACATTCTCACTTGGTGCAACATCGACAATCAGCAACTATTCTGCAAATGCTGTTAGGAATGAATTTCAAAAGAAGCAGTTTCTTAACCTCAAAGCCAGGCAGTTCTAATGACGCCCAAGTTAATTCATTTAACATGCATTTATGTGAAGCTTTTACTGCTGCCAATATACCAATTGCTACACTACAAAACCCAATATTGAAAAACTTTTTTCAAGAATTTTGCAACACTACAGTACCAGATAAATCCACCTTAAGAAAGAATTTATTGCCCCAGTTGTATGAGAAAGCTGTTGAAGACATAAAGACAGACATCGATGACCACAATATTTGGTTAAGTGTGGACGAAACAACGGATGGTACATATATTGCTGCCATAGTTATGGGCAAACTGACTTCTGAGAAACCCGGTATGCCCCATGTCATCCTATGCAAGGAGCTTCAACAAACCAACCACTCTACAATATCAATTGCAGTGAGGGATGCTTTAAAGGGCATATGGCCATATGCAGAAGGTGAGGAAAAATTGAGATTGTTAGTGACCGACAGTGCAGCTTACTTGTTGAAAGCGGGTGAATGTCTAGGCTTTCCATCCTCATATGCCCCATGTCACCTGTCTTGCACATGGACTCAACTGGATAGCTAAAAAGATTCGGGAAGAGCATCCTACAGTCAACAAAATAATTTCTTCAGTGAAGAAGGTTTTCTTGAAAGCACCAAATCAAGTGGTGATATTCAGAGAGAAGTGTCCTTCGATACCACTGCCTCCATAGCCTGTAGTGGCACGGTAGGGTATGTGGCTATCAACAGCAATGTATTATGCGGAAAAACTACACAAGCGTCGTAGAGGTAATTGATTCATTAAATGAACTTGATGCAGCCGTCATTGTAAAGGCAAAGAAAGCATTGCACTCAGGAGCAGCAGTACAGGAGGTGAGCTATATCAAAGCAAACTGCTTTCACTTTGAAAGTGCAATAAAAAAATTGGAAGAATCATCTCTCCCCATGACAGAAGCATTGCAAGTCATAGAGGAGGTAAGAAACAAAGTGGTACCAGGACCAAGTGGAGAAACTATAAGAAAGAAGTTGGAAGCTGTTTTGGTGTGCAGTCCAGATTTCAAGGTCGTAGCAATAATTGGCCGCGTTCTCTGTGGAGAAAAAGTGCAGAAATCATTGAGTTGGAATCCTAAGGAAATAACCAAGATGAAGTTCCCACCTCTTACCTCGTGTGTAGTGTAACACAGTTTCTCTGCTTTCAAGCACATTTTAACAGAAGACAGAAGGAGGTTTACACCTGACAATCTTTCCAAGTACTTCATTTCAGTGTCATACTAGGAGTGCAAAATGGGTACTGAAAACTTTTGTATTTGTAGTGTTTAAAATTAATTGTGTGTTTTTAACGTACAATATTAAAGCAAAATGAGCATACTCAGTACTTTTGTACATGCAGTGTTGGAAATTAAATTATGTGTTTTCAACTTTTGCACAGTAGTGCTTGAAATTAGTTTGCCATACTATTCATAGGTGTATTGAATTTGGTACTTTCAAATACATACTAAAGTTACAGTTAATTTAACTTTTTAAAATTTAAAGTGGGTGTTTTAAACAAAATGCCCAGTGATTTGCATATATATATATATATATATATATATATATATATATATATATATATATGCCAAAGATCCTATAAATTCCTAAATTCAACGTATAAGATCCTATAAAATCCTAATACACTGATACATAGAACCTAATTTTAACTTTTTAGAACCTAAAAATCCAGGGCTTACTTATAAGTCACACTGCCAATTAAAGAGTTAAGAGCTGAAATAAGAAATCCATTGACAGACACAACTTCTGGCATGCAAATGTAAGCACAATGGCTACACATATAGGCATTGCAAGAATAGGAATGCTATAGATAGTTAATATATTTATATTTTAGGCTACAATGAATAAAAAGCATTTTATCATTAAAATGACAACCTTAATCATGTTTTTCCTCTTACAGCAGCATTAAAATGACATCCACACAAATCTGTTGTGTAACAAAGAATCTTGAGGGTTTGTGGCATTCAATAACCAAATCTTTATTCTTAGTAAAATTTTGTTTGTTAGGAAGTAAAATGCCAAATGACACATAACATCTAGTAAGTGGATTTAACAACTTGATAAGTCTTAACAAACGTTAGAAAGGCCGGCCCCATGGCGCAGTTGGTAGAGCACCTGTCTGCTGTGCTAGGGGTCCCAGGTTCGATTCCCGGCAGGGGAGGGGGTAGGAACTTTTCTCCAGCCAAGATTATCCCTCATCCTTCCCAGAGTCTGGAAGTATGAATGAAAGTGTGAATTCAATGCATAAAAACCCCAAAGACCAAAAAACCCACTGTTAAACGAATAACACCATTAACGAATAGGCAAGGCCGCCGATAGGACCTCTGCAGTTAAAGGTGGGATATAAATGGAACAATTAAAAAAAAAAAAAAAAGAAAGAAACGTTAGAAAATACCCCTGAATATCTTCTTACTGCCTAAGAAAAATGCATTGACAGGCAAGCTGGCAAATGTGTTAAGTTACTCACCTATAGATGGCTTAAGAGATTGCAGTGTTGTCTGTAATCTTGCTGCACATGTTGTAGTCATGCCTACAATCAAAGCATTTCTCATAATTCCTAAATCTTCTTGGAATTTCAGATCTTCATATAGCTTAATTTTCTCTCTATAATTCTGGTCCTCGACCTTCAGGTCCTCCAGGAACTTAATTCGTAATTCTCTGAGCCAATGACAGTAGAGCTTCCATCGTTCATTTAATGACAATTGCCATGGCTGTGTAGATTGTTTTATTTCATCAGGAATATCTGTAAAACCTCTCACTTCCCCGAGTCTTCCCTTCAGTATGCATAGCCTCTTTCTTAAAAATTCATACTGGGCTTCATGCATCCAAAGCTGCTGATATTTTAGATTAGTATCTTCCTCTTTCTGTAAAATACGAATCATTTGTTGCATAGAAGTCAATTGCTCTAACAGTCGCTTAATATCCTCTGCATACTTTAGTTGACTGCACAACCCTGTAAGAGTTATATCCATATCCAAGTCCAGCATTGGTTCAGCCTCTTTTCCTTTGGTTTCCTTTATTTCAGCATCAAGAAGCTGTATTTCTAATTCCATATCAGTTTCTTCTACATTTGATGCTTCATCAAATGCTTCTTCACCCCACCAATCTGCATTTACCTCGTCCTGAAGCAACCAGTCAGCAAACACTGTGTCTCTGTGTGTAAATGGATCATAGCCCATTTCAGAGTAAGAGAGTGATGTCTGGACAGCTTGGTCAAAACTGCATCTCTGTGCTTCCGTCATAACTGGTAGCAGGGTATTTAATGACAAGATACCTTGGTATTCACCTAATGCTTCCATATCCAACTGCAAAACTTTAATTTTTCTCACAGTACTTTCAATTCTTGCTTGGAAATCTCTTTCAAGGTGATATAGCTGTAATGTTCTATTATAATATCGCCTGTATTTCACATCCTCTTGTCTTTGCCTTCTAAGAAATTTTCTCTTTTCTCTTAAGTTAAATGAAGCCAATTTCTCACTCTCTGACTGTCCTCCAACCCTCACCAATCTCTGTGTCATAGGAAGCAACCCTTCCAGAAATTGGTCAAGAGCATGATTTGTGTAACACACAACTAATATTGGTGTTTCCTTGTGCCAAAAACGAGAATTTGCCAATAGCACGTCCACTATTTTGAGACCAAGAAAAGTTTTTCCAGTACCAGGTGGCCCTTGTATTACCACAAATTCTCTTGTAAGTGCTGATTGAAATGCTTCGTACTGGGTTTCATCCATGCCAAGTTCTGTGGCTGTTGGCCACTGTGAGTAATTCATCACGGGGAACGCTACATTTTCCTCAACATATTCTTGCTTGAACACATCATTTAAATTCAATGTCTTTATTTTTGCATTGTAATGCACTGGAATATTATTGCCAGTAAGATATGTTGGCTCTCTTACTGAGCAATCGACATGCACAATATATCTTTCAAGAGGAAAATCTTTTTCAGTCATTTTCTGAAGGCCTTTCAGAACGTGCAAGTATGGCTCAAAATATATCTCAGATTCAACCATGACATAATAACCACTAAAAATACTTTGTATCATATTTGTTCCAGACACCAGTTCTACAACAACAGTTCCTTGTTTCAGTTCCTCCAAGTCTCTTTGCACAACAGTTGCTAGAATGACTGTTTTGAAATCATCTTTAGTGAAGCACAGAAGAGAACCAAACATGAATCTTTTGCAGTTTTCCCATTTTATACGCTTTAAGCATTTATCTGGATCAAAATTAACTGCAATACCTACCCTATCTGTAACAAGTTTTGGATTTTTGAATTTCACTTTTCTGTACAACCTCACATTGCTAATGCGCCTTACATTTTTGTTACTTTTACTTGAAGCTTTTCTTACATATTCATCGATTCCTTCTCTCAATGGAGCAATGAAATCTTCACGAAGAAGGCGAAACTGGACATCCAAATAATGTTCTACGTTCTCATAAGCACCTTTCACTATATTAGGCCTAACAAATGAAGCTTTCTTTTGCAGCAAATCTACTACTGTGGGAAAGACATCCAAATCACGAAAATTATTTGGGGGTGTGTTTATGTCCTTCTTCTTCTTTACTTCTTCTTTTTCCTTCATGTCTTCTAACTGTTTCTGTAGACCTTGAAAATGTTTTTCCAAAGGAGAATCAAGTACAATATTGCGATATAATGAAAGATTTTTTATTGCTATCTCTGTGTACCGAAAGACTTTGGTAAATCGATCCAAGGCTGTTTTTGGAAGCAGTGTTAATATAGTTTCATAATACTTCAAGAGAAATGAAAAAAATTCATTCTCATTGATATTGAGTTGATCTTCCACTGGTAGGCTGTTAATTAACTGTGTTAACTGATCCAAGAATTCTGTTCTGCATGTCTCATATAGAATAGATGACTTTATTTCTACCAACTCTGTTTCTGTCAATTTTGCCAATATTTTCAAAACCAGGAAAATCAAATCTGGCTTCAGTTTTTGATTAAGAAGTTCGTCAAAACCTGTATGGGTATTAGCAAGTATATATGCAATTTCTTCACAATCTTTTTCTGAAATGTTCTTAAGGCGCTTGTAACCTAAGAAATCCTTTCTTCCCTCACATTTGTTACCTGACTCCGAAATCTGTGTTTTCTTTCCCAAATTTACTGAATTTCTATGGAATCCACTACGATTGTTATCAGTGATACTATATGTATTTTGTTCTTTGTCCATATCATATCTAGATGTACTTCTCCAATTCTGCCTTTCATTGTCACTAACTTTTGACAATGAATGTGCATTTGGTGGGCTAGAATTTATTTCAATGTAATCTGATTCAGATTTAGCTTTATATCTACCTTGAGATTGTAAACAGGTGTTCTGAAGCCTGTTTGAGAGTTGTGTATTTTCAATGGCCGATTTCTCATATCTACCCGAAGGATTTCTGCTTGAGTGCGTTCCACGGAAATTAAACCTTTCTCGTTTATATCCTGACTGAATATGAACATCTGATCTTTGTTGACGAGTATGGAAAACATGTCTACTGTTTGCATTGCTTTGTTCTTCCAAATTTGTTCCAAATTTAGAAGTGCCATTTTGACAAACTGAATGTCCTGTTTCTGGAGGCTGAGTTTTGCACCTTTCATTCACATATTTGCTTTGTGGTTCTTCCTTAGTTGTTTCTTCCTGCATATTTTGTAGGCACTCAAAGAGTGCAGACGATAGATCACTTTCCATTCTGTTAACAAGTCATCAAATCTGCAATCAGGAAAAAATCAGAAACATGTCAATCATTAAGCAAATTCTTACTCACTGAATAGATACTTAAAAGGAAGCTGGTCTAGACGTAAGGAAATAATTTGGGTGATAGTGGAAGACCATATTGGAGTGTGTTACTCTTATTCATTCATTCATTATCTGCTTAAAAGAATACAAACAACTCATAGCATCATCAAGTTATTTAGAGATATATGCATAAACAATACTGTACAATATATGTATAGACAGATTTTAAAATAACATATTTGCAAATGTTTACATCACTTGCTATTTTATTACAACTTATGTTATAATGTGCTAAGCAAAATTTCAAGTAGACAGGGAGCTTATTATACAGTTCATGAGCTGCAGCAGTAGGTTTAGTTTTAGAATATCACCAAGCCCTCGTCAATATATGGTCTTCAAAGTTTGCTGAAAAAATACAAACCTCCTCCAATAAATCTAAAACTGCCTGGAGCATAATAAACAGCTATAGACTGAACAACAAGTTGGCAGCAAATCTTATGCTGAATATGAACGACTCCAATGTAGATGATCCCAACATAGTATGTAAAGAGCTCAATAACTTTTTCTTGAATGTAGCCACTAATCAATCCAAACCTACTATCAGTGACATGGACCTGTGCACAAAATTATCTCCCACTGCTTACACTACTTATAACTCCTACCTCAGAATTAGAAATAATATTGTCAAGAAACTAACAAAAGCTCCAGTGGTTCGGATGAAATCTTGCTGAAAGACTGCATTTTTGAACTTGTAAAACCCCTGACATATTTATATAACACTTCTATGCAGGAGGGTGTCTTTCCAAACTGCCTAAAAATAAGTATTATACGACCTGTCCATAAGAAAGGCGATAAACACCTAATGAATAATTATAGACCAATTGCACTCACATCAGTGATCGCCAAATTATTTGAGAAAGTAATATTAAAGAGACTAGATAACTTCCTAAATAAACACAACATTCTCATTAAGAAATAGTACGGATTTAGAAAAAGTTATTCCACAATCTCAGCAGTTACAACATTCATCCACGAGGTTATGGAAAAATTAAATGGAAGTCAAGAAACAGCATCTATTTCAGTAGACCTAAGCAAGGTGTCTGACTGCGTTAAGTCATGTTACTTTTAGAAAAAATTGAAAACTTTGGTATTAAGAGGCATCCCACATAAATTGATCTCCTCTTTCTTAATGGACCAAATCCAATGTACAGAAATTATCTACAAAACAAACAACATTGTTAAAAAGTACAGATCAGATTTTCAAGAGGTGACCTGTGGGGTTCCTCAAGGTTCAGTCCTGGGACCAGTTCTATTTATTTTATATATAAATGACATACCTCAACAAAACTGCTTCAGCACCACCACATATGCAGATGACACTAATATTCTATGCTGGAGTAACACTTAAAGTAGCTTTCAATATTCAATATAAAAACTATTACACTATTTGAGAAATACTTTGCGCTCAACAATTTGGGTATGAATAAAAGCAAAACCAAAATAGTTATGTTTGACCTAATTAAATCAAAATCTCATGACAGTAGTAACTGGGAACTTTCCCCCCATGATCGCTGACAAGCACTCTTTCCTTTAAGTACAAATAGACAACAACTTTGCTGGGATAGACATCAACATCACCTGCAACAAATTAAGTAAAACCCTATTCCTTATTATTTATTTATGCCAACAAACTTACTGTTGGTGTTTTTAAACACACAAGCCGTGTGTGGCCAAAGTTTGAGAGGTAGAACTGGGGCATTGAATTTTTAAGTTCCAGTTCTACCTCTCAAACCCTATTCCTTATTTAAAATTATGAGAACTCACATCAATGATGGAACTATGGAACTAATTTATTATGGATTGGTCTTCCCACACCTAAATTACGGTATCGAAGCATGAGGTAATGCTGCAAAAACACACTTGAACAGACTATTCATCAACAAAAAAAAAAAAAGGCTATTAGAATAATTTATAACCTGAAACATATGGACTCATGCAGAGAAATCCTCCGCTCTAATGGCATATTTACCATCTATTCCCTCTTTGTGTCCAAACTTATCCTACTTATAGTAACAAAACCCCCAACCCAGTCAAAAGCATGGTGATATACACACATATTTAACAAGAAACAGAAATGACATGCATAGGATATTAGCTAACAAAACCATTATTGATAATGATCCCTATATTCTTGGTGCAATTATGAAAATAAATTACCAACATCAATTAAAACTACAGGGAAAATATTTAAGAAAAGACTTCAGGAACTTTTAATCCATAAATGCTTGTATTCATTAAATGAAATGTGACTACGATCTAGATGAGCATTATTTTTGTACATTCTCACTTTCGTATATTTCTACTTTTGTATAGTTTTATTTTGTATATACTTATTTGAAATTATTATAGTTGTATTGATTTCCATTATTTTAAGCTAGTAATACATAAACTATGTAACCTCGACCATGTCAGATAGCTGTATTAGCTCCATTGGCAATAATAAAGATGATATATTTCTAATCTATGTGACCAAATGTAAAAGTTTGCATTTCCTCTAGTGTAGTGCTCATGTAATTGTTTGTTTTACCCACATTTTGCCTGTTAAATAGCTGTAGTATTGCTTCATACATGCATAGTGAATCTACTGTGAAAATGTTTAGGTCTTTATTGGCTTGCCTGCAAGAATCTGAATGTTTCATCTTTAAAATTAATCTTAATGCTCTTTTCTGGAGAAGGAATTATTGGTTAATATATTTTTAGCACAATCTCCCCACACAGTTATCCCATATGATAAATGAAGATAGATTAAGCCATAGTATAACATCTTTAGTGTCCTAGCATCCACCAGATTTGTCATTTTTTTCCATCACAAATAATCCTGAACTTATTTCATTACAGATATAGTCTACATGTTTATCCCACATCAGATTTTTATCTAAGACTACTCCTAGAAAATTTGCACTACCTACTTTGTTGAATTCCCTGTTTCCAATAGTCTGTTCCATGATGTTTGAAACCAAATGTAATTAGTCTTGTTTAAATTTATATGTAAGTTTTGCATCTAAAGTATTGTATAACTTGAGTTGTATTCTTATGTATAGAGTTAATTCTTAAGTTCAGTATTGTCCCAATTCTATAATCCTGATTTGCTTCACTTACTGAGCAAAGATTATTATGTTATTCAGTTTTTTACTGTACTATAGCTTTTATAATGTAGAAGAATTCCTACATCTTAAAGTAGGATAAATTGTACCTTTGTAAATGATTACTTTTTGTAACTCAAAACTCTATACTCTTTTATATATCTTGGTTCATTTTTTGTACTTTAAAATTTGTATTGAACCTTACGTAGCTGCATTTGCAATCATATATGTATCCTTAAATATTTTTCTTTATATTGCTAAGTTGACGTGTCCTACAATATATGTATCATGTTTCTACAGACAAGGCCCTAATGAGCTAGTTGTCGATGGGCCCTTAAACACAACTCACTCACTCACTCTATGGACAAAATAAATAAAATAAAATATGGATAGTTGGAAGCTTTCACGGCCGGAGTTAGAATTAAGGCTAATTTCTTCCGGGCCAGACTACAACGTGAAGCCATAGAAATTTACAAACACCCCAAAAATTTTAACAGCAAGGAAGAAACTCTAAAATTGAACAAAACCTGGCATCCAATACTCAAACATAAAAAAGAAGCACTAATGCAGAGAAATCACGTAAACCATTCAGCAATCAGGGCGGAGAAGCCCCGCCCATCTAACACAAACCTCCCACTCAGGCCCAGCCAATCCCCTATGAGCGGCCCGGATATAAATACGGCACTTCCAGTCATAAACGATTCTGTTATAACTGAACCTTCACAGAGAAGACTCAGACCACGCCACCGATGATGTCCACCGCAGGTATGGACGAAAAACGTCTGCACCTCAAAACTCCAGCAGACCACGGCTTTTAAGCCCGGAGGAAATCTCTAGCTTTAAAATATGGATAGGTTGAGAAAACAATATGCAAATTTATGAAGGAAAGAGGGTATACATTAAAAACTTCAAGCTATATTCAGCTGACCAGGAAGTAGAAAAAACAGGCCATACAACAACAGCAGTCACTGAACCCAGAAAGACAGGGAAATCATCAAGCATCAGCAGGAAGTGTGTCACACAGCAATGAAGAGATGACTACAAAGTATTTTGCAGCATGTGTGGATCCAATAACAAGTGCGACTTCAAGGTCAAGTGCAAGCAAAATGCAAGGTGGGGATATGAAGCGTGAAAGAAACAGGGGAAGAAGTCAAGGTCAGCGTGGATAACTGTGGATTAGTAGGAAGGAAGTGGAGAGAAGTGTGTACTCAAAAATAGCTACAGCAAAAATGATGGATGAAATAACTAAGAGATCAACGAGGGTGAGGGGGAAAGAGAGAACTAAGCAGAAGAGAAAGAAAGAAAGGGATATTATGCATCAATAACAAGGTTAAAAATCTGATGTGCTGCACTCACATGACTTTCTCTATTCTTGTACTAACCATTCTTACAAACTCTTATACCTCTATCTTCCTCATGTTAATTCAGATAAGCATTTGTACAAATTATCTTACTGCTTATTTCATTGTAGGTGAAAGGGGAATATTAGAATACAGTAGGCTGTGAGCGATAGTCAAATCATTTAAAGCTTTGAGATCCCATTCTCTTTGCACGGCTAACATACAATCTCCAAAATGGTTTACTCTACAAAAAAATTCATTCAGACATAAATTGTGTGTTTTAGTGAGATCTACATTTTTTGTATATTAAGAATATGTCTATCTCTTACGGTTTACAAGTTATTCAAAAGTCATCCAGAGTAAAAAGGACTACATAGGCTATACCCAGAGAATTCAAAATATATATTTCATTTGTCATACAAATATCTTAAACATATGACATTTTAATCAAAATCACTAGAGCCATTTTCAAGAAAATCAAAATTTTCGAAAAATTTTCCATGTAAAGGGTAGTTTAGGGTGGGTCTATTTTCTTCAAAATCTTCATGTCACATCCTTGAAAGACATTGAACTTAAATATCAACTTTGGTTTTTCACTGACTTTTCATTTTTGAGTTATGCTGTTCACACACGTACGCATGCATGCACGCACACACACACACACACACACACACTTTTTTCTAAAAATGCTTTCTTTGGATTCAGGGGGTCTCAAAACATATATTCCCGGTGAAATCTCAACATTGAATTTTTGGGCGGAATACAATACTCCCTTCTACTTATCAGTAGAGAAAGTAAAAAACTGGGTAATCTGTAAATGAGGGAGCAGAGGGTTTTTTATATACCAGGTGGAAGGGAAATCATTACATTAATTTAAACCAGTGATAGATCTCGATATTTGGAACACATTTTGTACCTTACGTTTTTGTCTCTGACCATTTCCTACGGAAATATTTTAGTTTTCTCAAAAACAAGCTGGCAATACTGCAGATTGTGTGGGTGTCACTTTCCCTATCTCAGCACATAAACACAGCAACGGTGCTTCTTGAGAACACAAACAAATACCCCATCTTGTCCTTCTGGAGGAGTTTAGGGGCCCGTCGATTGTCCTTCTGTGTTTACTGTGTAAGTGTAGGCCAATCACAAGTGATAGCTCCCAAAACGCAAAAGCGAAAGTGCCAGACCTGTTTACATACACAAACCAGCTCAATTCTCTGACCAACCTCAACACAACATTGTCAACTTACTGCATGTGTGAAAAAGCTGCTTGAAGTATTCCTTCATGTCTTTCAAGTGATTATTTCAAAACCCTGTGTGATGTCGTATACTTACTACTGAAGCTATTGCAAAAATAAGTTACTCTACACATCTTACAAGTAACTAGCTGTTATCTTCACACATTCCTGTGGAACTATGCATTCAAGTTGTATAAAAAACCATTTATTTTTTCGAAACCAGTTGATTGAAGAACAAAATGCCATTTGACTTTTTTGTTTGCAATCCTTCTATGAAGCACATATTAGAAGGAATGTAATGACTTCCCTTCCACCCTGTATTGTGAAAGTGAGGTTATAGTGAAGTAGCAAAATTGGAATAATGAAAATTAGTGAAGTGTATACTGTAAATTGATTGTTACAGGAGTGAAGCTGATAAGAAAAGTTGAGAAAGATGGAAAGTGAATAAGAACGGGAGATGAAATAAATGTGGCAAGAGAAATTAAGGGACTGGGTGGGAGGATAACATTAGTGAAAAGGTGAAGATTAGTGAAGCAAATGTTCCCAAATTAATGTGTAATGTGTATGTAAAAGGTAATTATACTAAACGGCTGCCCTAATAGCAAAAGGACCAAGGCCCAGCTCAAGGGTAGCCCAGGGTTTGCAAGATTTAGTACTCAATAAATCATTAAATATGCAAATTTATGGATATTATAATGGGAGCCTTAAACATTACAATAGGGGATTTGATGATGATGATGATGATGGTGGTGGTGGTGGTGGTGGCGGTGGTGATGATGATGATCTTAACAGGGAACAGAATTGAAATACTAGAATGTGTGTAATCTAGAAAATGTATGTGCACTGAATTCACTAGCATAACAAAAGAAGTACAACACTTCACATTCAGTGTGTTTAGTTCATGTTCTCCTCCAAGTGTCTCTGCAATTGCAAAGATGGATACAGAGAGATTAATAAGTGAGGTTGAAATTTGTCCTGTGTTATGTGTTACTGCTTGTGATGTATACAAGGACAAGCATCCCTTTGTATTTGAAAGAAGTTCATCAAATGAAGAAGCTGACATTTGAAAATAATTTTAAAATTTGTCGCTATCTTCACAGTCAAGGATACAGTGTGTAAAATTTGCCTGCAAATGCCTCTTGCTGTTAATTGGGTGATCCACCACCTTCCTTCCCCCCCTCCCCCCCACTTTTAATACAAGATAGGCAAAACTCACTACAGCAATAACTTCATAAACTTACATCTTCAAGATCCAAAAGGACGATAGAACGCAATTGTCTCAGCAATGTGTGTTTAGGTCTCAAACACATGTAAATATTACACGCATAAAAGTGGACACAAACATTACACTCATGTGTCCCCAGTGTTAAAGTGCACTACCTATTATTTATCCAAGTGACCCTGGATCATTGGGATTTAACTTCACAGTTCCTATGGCTATGCTCTGTTGTCATTCCATAGTTGCAACATTTCATCACAACTGCTTTGCACCTCTACCTATAAAAAAAGTCCTTTGGCTATGCTTTATGGCTTAGGGCCCTCAATCCTGGGCTGCACTACATAGCTTAGAGCCCTAAATCAATTATTACTCATGTAAACATGGCATGTTTGTTATTTGTATGTTGAAAAGTTTTGAACTTCAAGGATGGCAGCGTTTGTTAGTCATATGTTGGCAGCTCTGCAATTGTGAGTGACAAACAGCCAGATGGAGCAAGCAGCTCAATGAGTACGAATACTAATCATGCAGCTGTTTCTTTCAGAATAGAGGATGTTAACCAGATAAGAAAAACAAGCACGTGATTACACACACTGGGTGAGAAGGAGGTTTACTATGATCCATAAGTTTTATTATTAAAAATTTATTTGCAGCTAGAGAAAATGTGAAAGTTGTAGGGCATCTTTTCTAAATAATCATTCTAAGATGAGAAATAATTTGTTGAGTGCTGAAAATTCAAATATGAAACTAAGTTGTTAACTATGCTGTGATTCTTAATCTAAAACTTATTTCTCAATAGTTATTTCTTACTGAGGATTTTGCTTTAATTCATTTTTGTCTCTACATATATCCATATTAACCACACTACATATTGGTAGCCATTCAGTGTATTAATAGCATCTTCTCGAGTGACTAGCCATGTTAAATCTATAAAATTTGAGCCCACACAAAAGAAAATGGTCATCTTTCTGGGCTCACCACGGCTTCAAAATAATGAACAAGGAACATTTACATCAAGAAATTCTATTTATGCACAAAAATCCTGAAACAGAATGGCTACACTGACCACGATATCCAGGGGACCCACAGAAGAGTTATGTGCAAAAGATCTAAGCCACCACTTACTAACAACACAAAGTTACAGTACCAGGGCTTTTATACCTTCCTATGGTGCCACAACTAACAAGATTTCATGCATACCTTCCAGACACAATATTGAAACCTTCTTTACAGCCCCCAAGAAAATATTTAAGGTTTCGGGAGTCTGCAGTATACCATGTGAATTGGAAAAGTATACGTCTGCCAAACTAGATGGACCATTGAGGAGAGACACAAGGAGCATAAATGAAACATCAGACTCTTGCAACCTGAAAAGTCAGCTTTGGCACAGCACAGTATCGAGAATGCGCACAGAATAAACTTTGATGACACTGAAGTTCTTGACCACTCTTGATAAATACTTTGATCGACTCATTTATCAGAGACTCTGGACGCAAACTAAGCATGACTTGGGCACTAGCCATCAAACATACAATCATAGGCAATCCAAGCAGATCAAGGCAGCTGACAGACAGTGCAGAAAAACCCAAACCAAAGAGGCTAACTCCAGCTTAAGCAGTAGCCCAATCACTGGGCTCTCCATGCTCATTGGCCATGACCTACCTAGTTCTGCCCAGCTTCTTAAGGTATATATACTAGCATGTTTTCTAACCTGGCATTAGTTCCTGAAGAAGGCCATGGGGTATAAAATGGCCAAAAGTTCAAATCTTATAGATCAAACACAGCTCATCACCCAAGAAGCTGTTATAGTAAACTTTGTTGTGAAAGTTTAATGTCTTATAGTCAATAAGTATGTTTACCAAAAGTAGCAAAGGACTCCTTATGACCGAAATGTCTTACTTTTCCAATCACACATACAGTGGTAGACAGAAGTATTCAAAACTATGACCATGCAACTTTAAATGTTGAATTGACACAGAAGGGGGAATTATTATTTCATGATCCACTGACGCATTATCATATGCTTGAAACACATATAAAGTACATGAATGATAACACAATATAATAGACAATATGTGTGTAGGCTGGCCCCACAGCTCAGTCAGTAGAGCACATTACTGTGCAAGGGGTCCCGCATTCAATTCTCGGTTGGGGGGTTGAAATTTTTCTCTAGCCAAGATCATTCCCAATCTTCCCCAGTGTCTGGAAGTATGAATGAGAGTGTGAATGTGCGTGTGAATTTAACATTAAAAAAACCATTGCTAAACAAGTAACACCATTACCATTAGACAATATGTTCCACAGGTGAAGCTGCCAATATGACTATTGGAGATAATCCTTAAATGGTATAGAAGGCACATGTGCAATGTTAGTTTGATCTCATATTTCAGCTATGCTTCACTTGAGAGTTAAACTTTGAATTGTATGGACATCAGTGCTTTAGTTCTGCAAGAGTATTGTTTTATAAGTATACACAAGCAAGCCACACCATCACACCTACTGTAAAGGTACCTATCATACTAATATTTGATTTTGTAAACTTTTGCATTTCTTGCAACATAAGATGTAAAAATCAAAATATTAGTACTAATAATTCAGCACGCTTTTAAATTGTTGAATTCACTAAATTGGACATAAAAAGCAAACTTTTGTCATCTAAAGTCTCTCAGACGCATGTTACTGTTGTTGTTTTTGTGTTTAACGCCCGCTTTTACTACTATGGCACCTCAGGTGGTGACACTGATGACACATGGAATGAAGATGGAGCACCGGTGGAATGAGATGGCGGGGGAAACTGGAGCACCCGGAGAAAACCCGCCCAGACGCTGCTTCGTCCACCACAAATACCACATGCGGGTCCCTGGGATTGAACCCAGGCCACCTAGGTGGTAGGCGAGCGCGCTAACCGCTCGGCCACGGTGCCGCCACGCATGTTACTGTTACCGCAATTTTCTCACAAAGACCAACATATAATTTTGTAATTTATGCACAATTGATTGTAATATATGATGCAAACAGAATCAAAATTTTGGTACAAATAATTCATCAAGCTTTTAAATTGTTAGATTCACTAAAGTGGACATAAAATGCAAGATTTTCTCATCTTAAGACTCCCAGACGGATATTACCGTTAACGCCATACTTTCACATGTTACCATTTAAGGGTTAACGATGGGATATAAATGAAACAATTAAAAAAATATGTATTATTCAACATGTGATTTCCCTTAAAAATGTTACTTACCTTATGACACAAGTTTCAAATGTGCTCTAAGATACAGCATTAAAACACAGTAAATGATGGTCATATTAACATTTGTACATTCAGAACTTGTCATTCATGTCTGCTGTCATACAGTACACAAGCAACATCAACTACAAGAGGCCACAGTCAAAATGGCCTAGAAAGGAAAAGAGACAACTCTCAAGCAGAGAAAAATTAACTTGCTTATGCAAAATGACACATGTAAAGAAATTGGAGAAACTGTACACAGAAATCCATCCACTGTGTGGTGCGTCACCCTAAGTTATGAAACCAGTAATACCATTGTAACATGTGTACATTAAGAAAGGTGCTCTGCAAACACTTACTTGTACAAACTTCTAGATATAGAAGACAAGTGCTGAAAATGTGAAACAAAATCCCAGAATAACAACAACAAAAATTGGAGGGTATCTGGAAGAACATCTTGGAAAAGTGGTGCATGAAAGAACAGTTTGTAGTGTTTTGAACAGTACTAGGCACAATTACAGAACACCAAGAAGAAAATCATATGTAAGCAAAATGAACAAAAAAAAAGCTTAGTATTTGTCAATGAGTATGTAACAAAGAACAATGAGTTCTGGGGTAATGTATTATGGTCCGATGAAAGCAAGTTCATTGTATACCTACAGTGATTAAAGGTGATTAAAGGCGTGGAAGCAGAATATTCACGATCCTAAAAATACGGAACCTACAGTGAAACCTACGGCAGCATAATGGTATGAGGATGTATAGTGTCAAGTGGTGTGGGTGGGCTGGCTTTTATTGATGGCAACATTAACAGGTTTGATTACAAGAACATCAGCAGAGAAGAGCTCAAAAACTGAATTTTGAAAATAATTTTATTTCTAACAAGACAGCAATCCTAAGCACACCTCAGAAGTTGCTAGGTTACAGATCACTTAAAACACACCCCATACTCGGGACACCACCTCAATCATCCGACTTGAACCCAACTGAGAACCTCTGGCAGGAATTGGAAGACGAGGAAACACTATGTCACAAGCAAAATAGACTGAAAGATATTATTCTGCTGGAATAGAATAAAGCTAATTCAGATCTAATTAGCAAGCATGTACATTCAATGACATGGTGTTTGGTAACAGTCATTCATAGGAAACGCATGATAACCGAGTACTAGAGTGCTGTTTTCTTTATTTGAATATTTATTTATGTCCAACTGCTGGGAGAACCTTTTTCTGTTTTCATTACAAAGATGCATTTATATTTAATTAAAGCAAATACATGTTAACATTAACAACGAAACAAAGGTGTGGGGCAAAGGTGTGTTAAAATATACAAAAGATTTATTTTATTGTGATGTTTTGATAGTTATATGTCCAGTATTAGTAGCATAATGTCAACATTTGAACACTTCTGCATATGGACCAATGGGGTAGACCATGGATTACTATAAGAGACTACAGTTCACCACTGTTAGTATTGCATTATCACTGAGGAAATCCTTTACAAAGTTATTTAAATTAGCTATTATCAATTCTCCAAAAACACAAGTTACTCATGCTACCACAAATTCTTACAGAATCAAAGTTCATGTGTTCAGGGTCAACATGGGAGTTTCACATTAATTTAAAGTAACAAATTCTTAGCTATAGAGCTGTTCTGGTAGTTACCATTAAGTTCTAATCTTCCCCAAGGTAAAATATGTGGATTTTATCCAAAAGATGGTAGACTTCGGGCTTGTAGGCCGTGGTCCAATCGAATTTTCTGACGTTTCGCCCAAGACGTCAGAAAATTCATGGACTGGACCATGGCCTAAAAGCCCGAAATCTACCATCTATTGGATTAACGCAAGCCGTGAAAGCCTCAGCATGTATATGTGGATTTTAGGTTCATTCGTAGCTACTGTATATATATTACATCAGACATAGGTGGTACTCCCTATATGTATATATAGTTCAACTACTTTTAACTTAAAAGATTTTATCCTAAAAACCTACATCTTGACATTAGTGACAAGGAGGCTCCGGTACCGTTTGCAAATGGTAAACGAATTGGCTCCCCCTTAGCATAACCACAACTTTTCAATACTACATCATTGTAAGATACTTTCAGTACTAAAATCGGTTTACCATTTCGAAACGCATATAATTAGATGTGACAGCAGCCTCGTCGTTTTCCTATAATAAAATATACACACGTCTAAGCCTAAACTTTGCTTTTAAAATCAGGCGACAGCTTCGAATTTACTTTCCATTACAGCTGTCAAATCTCACTGCTCATGATATCTACTGATTTATCATGTGCGCTTGTAGCAACTAATAGGTGTTCTGTGGTAGCAACCATAGATAAAAGAAAGTAGAAGGCATCGCTAAAGAGGGTAACTACCATTGCTTAGTCATAGTATGGATTGACAAGTTTGTAGATATAATAAGCTGGTGTATTTACTTTACCTACTAATCGTGTCCCTAAACGTTTGCACTTACTGCCGCTAGAATCGCTGGATTACACCATAGTTTTAAAAACGTGTTCTGTGGGCATAAATATTGCCATTGTCATAAAAGCTGTAATTGTCTAGTTGAGCTATTAATTACAAATTGTAGCTAAATCACAAACTTAGAAGAAAAACACGAGTATAGTTGTCCTGGTTTACGATTATTAATCGTGTTAAGATAATACTACCAAAATACCATCAACAGTTTTTTGTGTTGAATTTTGCAACCAATAATGGACCCTAACATTCACCGACAAGTTTTCAGGATATAAAGCTAAATCGGATTATTTTAGTTTGTATATATACAATGAACCCAGTATTAAGTCTGTCAGGTAACACATATTGCATGTATTGTTTGTTCTCGGAAGTCTCTGAAGTTTTACATTGCACCAATAAGCGTATCACTTCAGTCAACGAAATCAAAGAAGTCACCAATGACAGTTGTTAGCTCCACGTGGAGTGAAACATAGCCCTGAGCGTCGACAGACTTTTGTCAGCGTGTTGGAACTTTGCAATCAAACAATATTAATTTATTATTTTGATGTAGAGTGAGTAGTGCGGTTTACGGGCCCGTCGACAACTAGGTCATTAGGGCCCTATTCTGATGTAGAAAACTGTAAAAGACATGTCTAATACTCAATAATTCACTACCGACTAATTTCATCGATTTTCAAGGAGGAGCCGTGGCCCCTCTGCCGCCCATGAACTTAACGTTGCAATATCTCCCCTATTTTCTTTCATTCCTCATTCTGTTAGTTTTCTCCTGACATTGGTCTTCCAAGAAGTAAATGTCCACGAATGCTTATTTGGAGAAAGCGTGACGTTTTTCGCGATACCTTCCTCGTATCACCCCGTTTTGACCCGCCACATGTTAACCATTAGAGTAGCATAATAATAATAGTTGGATGTCAAAGCTTGTAATTTTTTCTCATAACTCTTAATTCTATCACAACAAACGGCAATAACAATGTGCATAAATTGAAAGTAATGTACTGACTGAAGAATTAAACTATTAATCCTTCCTTGATTGGAAGTAAAATACTTCCTGCTGTTATTTCGCAGGTTACTACGCAACATTTCTGTTTTAGCCCAAAGCCTTTGGAAAAAATATTAAATGACCAGCCACATTCTTTCTTATGCTTTGAGTTGCGGTAAGGCACACAGCAATAAATAATCTTATTTAATTATAGACTAAGATGCAAATATTGTATATTTCGCTTTAGAGCGCTCAATATTCACAGAAACAAACGCGCTCCTACACACATAATAAACAAACTACTCGTATTAATGAAAACTTTCGAATGTAACGCTGTTTATATTTATTTGAAAACCCAAGCAAAAATGTATTTCCTGCCATCTGAGTAATTTGTGATTTATGCTAGAATAGCATATCTGGGGGAAAAGAAAAAAGATACTTGGGATGGAACCCCGTATTTACATAATATTTTATAACAGAAATGTCAACCATTTATTCTTGTGTAATTTGAATCTACAACCAATAAGTCCACCTAATTGCTATATATCCCTGTGAACATTAAATATATAAATAATAATGTTTGACAAAACTCGTCAGGACTCTATTATTATAATAGTTATCTGCCAGAAGTTAATGGTCTCCTCCGTGGTCTAGCGTCTTGTTCCTGGGGTGCGGAGGATGATGGATTCTTTTCGGGGGTAAAAATCCATGGTATGGCTTCCATTGGAAGGGAAATATAGTTGCGGTGGTTTAGAATGTTTCTAAGATGATAAAAGTGCAAGTTACTCCCACCAACAATTATGCGAAGGAGGTAGAAAATATTGTTTTGCGGGCAGAAACATCGGAAGTCTATTCATACTTACCTCACACACACACACACACACACACACACACACACACACACACACACACACACACACACACACACACACACACACACACACACACACACACACACACACACACACACACACACACACCGGTACTTTAACATTCCTTTGCAAGCGAGCTATTTAAAACAAAAATTCACCCAAATGCCCCCTTTATACATTTTATTGCTTATGCATTATGATTACATTACTACTCACGTAACGACCAAACAATCCGCTATAGAAAAAATCTTCGGAAATCTACAACTGTGTGGAAATAGTGTATCTACCTCAAATTCAGAGGTCCCGAGTTCGAAACTTGGTTGGGGTGAGTTATCCAGATAAAGTTAACCTTTCGTTCACGGAGAGCTTTTGAAGAAGAATGTTGACTTTAGCTGCACATAAATACGGTTTTCCTTAGCGATTGTCATTTCTCGTTATGATTATTTGACTTATTGCTTATGCGTATTGATATAGGCGGTATATCTAATATCGTTTTAGGAGTTTTGTGTCCTGCCTACTTGGTTAAATTAATAGTTTAAGAGATTTATAAAACACGCATATAAGGGTAACAAAGTTAATACAAAAACACTTCTCATTTAACAGAATATCAACAGTAATAAACCACACACAAACAATAAACATTTGTATGTGTCAACTGAGGTTTCTTTTACTTATAAGTTTATAACCCAAGACAACATTTCGGGGTTGTAAATATATGTATTGTCACAGCCTTATAAGAAAACAAAATAAAGATCCCAATCTATGTAGCAGTTATTATTCAATGGCTTCATCTGATGTCTTCAGGAAGATTTTGAGATCTTGACAAGTAGAGTTGCATTCCACTCAGAGAGGTATGGGATAAGGCTTAAATTACAATATGGTTTCAGGAAGAATTTCAACACAATAACAGCTAAGCTATTTTAATCATAGAAATACATGCTAACTTCTTGAACACAAACAGTGATAGTTTTATGCCTGGATACTATAGCAGAGTTTACGATTCAGTAGAGTTAGTTAAGGATTGTTATTGATATATTACAGCAATTCAACATCCTCACAAAACTGATAAAGAGTATGCCAAACTAACGATTGACAGACATCAAGTTATACATGTACCAAGAATCATAGCCCAGAAGAAAGGATCACAATCCTTGGTTTATCACACGGTTCACCTTTGAGACCACTTTTGTATGTAATGTACACATTGAATGTAGCAAAAATTGTCTCAACAAAGTTGCAGGGTCTTGCTTTTGCAGATTATTTACTCCTATATACATCCTGCAAAACATAGAATATGCACAACAGTATTAAGAATTTGGAAGAGAATATTCTCAGATTAATAAAGAACTTGAAATAAAAAGAAATTGATATAAGCAATAAAGAGCAACTGGTAATATTTAGGAAGGGAAGAAAATTAATCATAAAATACTTAAGTTGGCAAACCAGGCGTATGAAATAACTTCAGCTATGATTTTCTTTGCAATGAATTTGGACCACCGACTATCTTGGAACATACATTAAAGTATAGAATAAAGAATTGAATCACATTTCTTATGTGTGTAAACAAACTTCAGGAAAGAAATGGGAGTACATATTACCTACACATAAGGAGTATTATATAATACTTTGGTAAATTCGACAATAGAATATGGAGCTATCTAATGTGGGAAAAATATCTTTAAAGCGCACATGCATTGGATTTTGCATTGTATAATTTCATTAGACAACACCTAAGAGTTTGTGGAACTCCTTCAAGAAACCTCACTCTCAATGAATTTGTTATAATCATTTTTAGAACCAGACCGTTACATCTTGTGATCAAATTGGCTTATGATTTGGAAGCTAAGTTAGTCTTATGATATTAGGATCAATGAAGTCTACTCATATCAACAATAATCTACAGTACTTTTAAGAAAAAAACATCACATCGTGTACCTATGCAATATTTCAGGAGTTTCCCCAATGGATATAATTGACTGTGGTGAGAAGGAAATGCTCTTTATTTATTTGTTAACGACGCTGTCAATTGCCAGGATCATATCAACGCCGCTGGTGTGCTGAAATTTTGCCCCGCAGTTCCTTTATCTGCTAGTAAATCTATTGACATGGAACTGTTGCCTTTAGGCACACTTAAAAACCATCGGCCCGAGCCGGGTTTGAACCCGCGACCCTGGAATCAGTATATCAGCATTTAACCAACTGGTTCACCCGGATCGACGAGAAATGCTCTGCTAACCATCTCAAATGAACTTCTTTTTCCCCTATTATTCCATTGAACAATTTTGCCTGCAGTAGCAAAATTGAATTGAATACGTGAATCATAGAAAGCATATGCTGCTGATTGCAAATCCTCTACTTTCACCGCACTCTCATCTTCTAATTCAGAGAAAGCACATTTTACATGTGCGAAAAAATTGTTCTCCTTTTTCTCGGTCATATTTTCCTTCAACTTGGAAAGAGCCATAGTTCAACACCTGCTGTGAGCTCATCTTCTCCCTGGAGAACTGCCTGGTGGAAAATTATGCTTTGATTCTGGAGAAAACAACTTTTGCCGAGTTTAAAAATAAAATGCATTATTACTGGACATTTTTCCTGACCAAAAAATAGGACCTTCAAAAAGTGCAAGAACTCTTCCAAGTGCTGGCATTAGCGCTAACCATCTAGCGTTACTGTAACCTAATAATTTCCTGCACTGAATCACGGCAAAGCTGTAGAAATCCTTCAGTGATGCTATTCGCGCGGTGTATGATGAAAATGGTAGTAAATTTTGTGAATACCCATTTCTCCATCAATAAGTACACAATCTGCAGCAGTCTCAACTGTATAATGAACTATATGTGCTGCACACCCAACCGCAAGGGCTTCAGTATCCAATACCATTTTAAGTTCGCAAAAAATATTTGTTGTTCCTTCATGTGCTGCCCCGCCAAACTTACTGTTGGTATTATCACCACAGAACGCGATTATTTTTCTTTCTATAATTTGTTTTTGCAGGTACATACATCAGTGAGCTAATTGATAACAATATCTGCTGTTTCGCCGAGACGTCCATCAGGTTCCAAAACTCGGACACGGATACCCTTTAGCGATAAAAAGGACTTAATCATAACAGGAAAACTCTTTTTCTGTCTATGATTGGAAGTGTGTGTATATAAACACTGTAACAGTTTACTTCCTGCAACTTTTTTGCAATGTTTCAAAAGAATGAGGGACAAGTACGTTCACAATAATAGCTTCACTCTGGAATTTATGTTCAAACCAATTTCTTACTAGTTTTGGAGCACAGTTATTTAAGCGAAAACTATGATTTTCTTCAACCACATGGTAAGCCCAGTCTGCTACAATTGTAGCCAAATGAAATTCACCGTGTTGCTGAATTTGGTTGAGGAAATGAAGTTACTCTTCTGGATGACGCCTTTTTATGTGTTCTTGATTTAGACGTTGCTCAATCTCGCTCTCTCTCTCTCTCTCTCTCTCTCTCTCCCTCTCTCTCTCTCTCTCTCTCTCTCCATGAGATAGGCAAAACTCGGTGTTGCAAACGGTGCAATGAACATCAGAATCGGACCGCGTTTTCATTATGAATGTGTACTACGATATTCGATAGAAGATAGGTATAAGTAAAAAAAGAGTATTTATTGACATGCATAATCAATTAATTATACGACATGAGCATTACAAATACAATTATTTTAAATATAACCCTAAATTAGAGTTCGGAATATTATTTAACATATAAGGCAATGCAAAATTAAAATTTAAGTGTTTCTAGGAAAAAAGTAGGTACACAATATTAATGAATGAATACGTTAGATATTCAAAAGTGTCAATAAAAAGAGCATGAACACAGTTTATGCATGCTGAAAACATCCTCTATCATTAACTCTCTCTCTCTCTCTCTCTTTTTTTTTTTTTTTTTTTTTTTTTTTTCTCTTTCTTCCATGTTTAATGTCCTTTAACCTCATAGGTCATATTGTATTGTGAATGAAATAAGTAAAACGAAGCTCAAGTGAGCCCGGGTTCCATAGACCTTAAAGTTACCAGACAAGAGTCTTCTCAGGATAAGAGAAAACCCCGGAGAAACTTATCCGAATGACTCATCCTGACCAGATTCGAATTCGGAATCTCTTAAATGTCAGACTGTGAGGGAGGCACTATGGGAGACACGCTAACCCACCCCACCCACAAATTACAGCCCACCATAGAGGCGGTCTGTTCTGTTTCGTTGTAGCACCCTATTTCGCGTTGCTGGTTACACTCGCAAATTACATGCTGATGCTATCACAGCGATCCACCGCAGAATCTGCGGTGTTTGCACCCGTAAAATATTTCACGCGGTTATGCCGCTTGCATAAACAAGCTTTCTTCCTCTAGAAACTTGATGGGATCAATCCATGATACGATAGTTTACTCTTAATGATTGCATAATGACATGGCAAAGCGATCTTTGTTTCTGAGCGGTTCAAGTGTAGATTTTTTTTTTACATAACCTCTAATCCATCAAACCAAGAGCCCCGAACGTCATTGAACGGTAAAACAATAAAATGCTATAGCTAATAGCAAACTTGAGCCGTTCAAACAAATGTATCTCTTTTTTTGTAAACGTTAGAGCTTAAATCTCAGACATATCTGAAATTCTAACTGGGATCAAACGTTGGCTATAATGTAGCGCTCGACACCAGAAAGAAAAAATAAGAGCAAGCCTGATGACGGCGTATAATTAGCGCCTAAAAATCGATCTTATGTAATTGCAACATGCCAGTTCGGAGTGTATTTGTATTAACACAATACAAATAGTCAAAATAAAAGTATAGGAGAATAATTGTGGTTGAACAAATAGTATTCTAATACAGTTTGGTGGCTTCCTTCCCAGCATCAGCTGCGGTGTCCGAGTGGTTAAGGAGTTGGACTTGAAATCCAATGGGTTCTACCCGCACAGGTTCGAATCCTGTCCGCAGCGTAATTTTTTTTATATCGTCAAATTACAAGCAGTTTGTTATCCTTATACTTTTAATAATCATTTACACTCAATGCAAATATTTTAGAGCTATATTTATTTTATTTTCAATTGTTTGATAAAGTGCACAAAGTTCATCACAAAACTTTAACAAACAATACCTCTTCAAAAATGGGCTGTGAAGGCATTTTTTTTTCAATAGTTGTAATTTACTTAAATCGCGTGTGTTTGTAATCACAAACACATAAGGATAATAATGCTAAAATTATGTTTAAACAAACTCTTAAACTCTACTGAACAGCAGCACTGAGTACTGTCTTGCTACTTTTACTATCTATGGCAGAGGAAGTGTGCATTGCACCAAAGATTTAATATAAAACTTTTAGAATGCTGTACATCAGGGATAACATTGTAAATGTGTAAATATGCAAAATACAAACACAAAAAAAAAACAATAAAAAAAAAAATAATAATAATAATAAAAAAAAAATAAAAAAATATATATATATAATAATAAAATACAAAAATATATATATATATACAAAAAAAAAAAAACAAACAAACAAACAAACAGAAAAATATATATATAAATAAACAAAAATATCAAGATGCATATTTACACATCAAAATAACAACAATAATCTGCCATGCGTACACGCTGAAGGATCTCTCACGTAACAAGAAAAAAATAAAAATACTAGGCTGAAGAGGGTAAAACCCTAAACTGCCTGGGTTTTGGTTCTACCAAACCCAAAATCCAATTTTTTTATTATTATTATTACATCAGGGAGGTAGTGGTGTTGGATTCCATAGAAATGCTGTCCTGCTTCTGTGGTTTATGAGAGCACAATGTTCAGTAAAAAAAAATTGCTGCATTAATTTGTGTGTTATTTATTTTTATTTCTCATTTGATCTATAATGGGATTCTGGCAGAAGGTTTAAGTAAGAGAATAAGATATCAGAATACAAGGCAGTTTTACAAAACATAGGACAATTGACAATATTTTTGTTATTAAGGCAATTATAGAGAAATACATGGTCAGGGAAAAGGATAGAGTTTATTTAACTTTTGTGGATCTAGAAAAGGAATGCAACACAATCAACAGAGAGGAACTATAAAAATATAATTTTTTAACGACAGTGTTAGTTACCAAAACCTTATCAGCTGTGCTGGTGTGACAGAATTTAATCCTGCAGAAGTTGTTATACATACCAGTAAATCTACTGACATGGGGCTGTCACTTTTAGACAAACTTAGGAACCATCAATCTGGGCTGGATGGCTGAAACTGCAATAGTCAGGAGGGAATTTGAAACTTAATTAGAGTAATACAAAGTATATATTGCAAATAAGTACTTACTGTATCAAGATAGGTATGAAAAGAGTGACACTTGATATAGAGAATACCATAAATGTAAGGTAGGGGAGCTAATTGAGCCCTATATTATTTAATTTAATTATTGATAATATTTTAGAGGAAAGGTATACCTTCTCATCTACAGCAAGTAATAGAGAAATTCAAAACATAGTGATAGATTCTACATCTTCCAGGGAATTATCATAAGCAAAGATATGTGATTAGAAGCTTCTCTTGAACATTGGTGGATGAAGATTAACTATAGAAGTCCAAGATCTTAGTCTTAAAAAGCAGCAGTAAACTGAATAGCAATGAAAAATGGAACCTGGACAAAAGATATAATAACAACAAAAGTCTGATGTGTTGCACCCTATTGACTTTCTCTGCTCGCTCTTGTGCAAACTATCCTTC
Source organism: Tenodera sinensis (assembly GCA_030765045.1). Classification (NCBI taxonomy): domain Eukaryota; kingdom Metazoa; phylum Arthropoda; class Insecta; order Mantodea; family Mantidae; genus Tenodera; species Tenodera sinensis. The sequence continues at coordinate 38,163,644 of CM060973.1, forward strand.
CTTACAGGTGGTTATTCTTCTATTTACTTCGTTAGTTGACATAAATATTTGCAGAAAATATCTTATTTCAATTTCCTTGTAGGCAGTGATGAATTCAGGGGGTGGCCTGGGGAGGAAAGTCCCATCTGGGGATTAAAAAGTCTCCCCTCAGGAAATTCACATTTATTTATAAATGTACATATCATTAACTGGGATTAGTGGAATATAGTAGATTTCTAAAGAAGTCAAATCTTTTTAGAGTGGGTCACTATGTAATGGCTTTAAAATTATGTTCTCACAAAAAAAATGAGTGAAAGAAAAAGAAAACTTTATGTGACAAAAACTGTTAACTTGATTGAGATCTACATTTCTCATGTTCTAAGATTGTATCTATCTCTTATGGATTACCAGTTTATGCAAGTCATCCAAAATGAAGAGGACTTCATAAGCTATTCCCAGAAAACTCAAAGATATAAATTTCATTTGTTATGAAAATATCTTAAACATGTTATTTTGATCATAATCGTCAGAGCCACTTTTGAAAAAATGAAAATTTTTTAAAAACTTTCCATGTAAAGGGTAGTTTGAGGTGGGAATGTTTTCTTCAAAATATTTTCTTAAAGTTATCCAGCATTCATTTTCTTAGGATAAGGGAAAACTTCAGAATAAAACCTTGCCTGGATAACTCACCCTGACTGAGTTTCAAACTCAGGACCTCTTGAATGTTACGCAGACATGCTACCACCATACCACAGGGTGGGCTGTCATTTAAAGTGGAGTTGGAGTTGGGCAGAAAAAGCAGTAAAGGCCTAATGATTGAAAGATTAAGTACTAAAGTATTGATTTTGGGTTATATCAATGGAAGAATAAGATATTGTTAAGCAACGCTCGATTATGCAGTAGAAATATGAAATGGTCAGTACCTGGACAATGACGTTGCAAAATATACTAGAGGAAACTGGTAAGAATAATTTATGGAGAAGATAACTCTAGAGGGCAAGTTCTAGAAAGAGACCAGACAAAAGTATAGGATATTAATAAAATCAATATTTAGCAGAATTAGGGGTAAGAAAAACTTGGTGTTATACAGGGAAATTAAACAGGTTTGGGGAAGCGAAATATACATAAAAATATGTAATAAATTAGGTAAAGAGGGGTGGGCAAGATTTAGAACTCAGGTAACAAAATTAAGGAGTATGAAGGGGAAATTGACATACATAAATGTCCATTATGTGGAGATACAGAAAGTGATCTCCATTATATTTTAGAATGTGAAGTGGAGGGACAAATTTGTACTATCAAGATGATTACAATTATCAAGAGAGATAATTATGGTAAGACTTTTGAAAACTAGAAATATATCAAATGAAAATAAAAAGGATTGATGAATTACTGGAAAAATTAGAAAACTGGAGAGTAAAATGTTCAAAATATAAATTGTCAAAGACACCTATTCAAATAAATTGGAACAGTCGCTATATGCTGAAGTTTGATGTGTAGGTAAATAGTGAATATGGGATACAATACATCAATAACTACAATGTTATACTATGTATTTAGTTGTAACTATTTACGTGTTATGTCAAAGGTAATTCAAGCCAAGATAATCTGTTAGATAAATAGAAAGAGTAACTAACAGCATATATGACTGTGATAAATATTTGGCTTTGTATGAACTGTGTAGTTAGGAGTTGAAATAAACGTCATTCATTCATTCATTCATTCATCCATTCATCCATTCATTCATTCATTCATTCATTCATTCATTCATTCATTCATTCATTCATTCATTCATTCATTCATATTTTTTAATTTTCATTATCATATGAGTAACCAACAGTAGCAGTGCATCTCAAAGCTTAAAATCGCAGCGGGTGCAATCCAAGGAGCAATGCTTCCTTGCACCATGCATTGTGGTGGCATGGTTAGCTCGGCTCAACTCGTGCACTGCAGAGAGAAGTGTGTGTTGACAAAACGGCTTGACTTATCAGTGAAATAGATATGTGCAATACAAATATCTAATAATGGAGCAACCTGGTCCAAAGAAAGTAAAGAATGCTGAAAGTCTGTTTAAATCAGGGTGGGAACCTTTTTATTTTTTGAAAGTTGTAACTACAGAGCCAAATATCTCATCTGCAGTACAATAATTACATGCTGAGAAAATTATCTGAAAGTCACAACAATGGAGTACACATATGGCAAAATCGTAGAGGACACTAGAAGGGAACAATTAAAGAGGCTGCTACATACTGGAGAAGAGCATTCTTTATCAAAAAATCTGATGTGTTGCACTCACATGACTTTCTCTACTGTTGAATTGAATTGAATTTATTGAGTACCTGAGTATATATATATGATGGGCTGCCCATGAACTTGGGCCCTAGTCCCTCTGTCATGGGACAGGCTTCTGCCATTGTCTACATATAATTTTTTATGTGTACTGTTTATTCTATGACAACAGTTAATTAATCTTGTTCAAACCTGTCTTTTTCACTTTCATCTTTTTGGTTCTCTTATTTTCACCAAATTCTCTCATACTTTCTTTTCTCTAAGATCATTACTATTTTAGATTCTGTTCTACAATTTAATTTTCTTTCTCAGTTTTCTTATGTTTCCTGGTTAAAAATTTCCTACACTTCACTATTCACTTTCTTCTTAGCTCTATGACACTTCCACATCCTTTCCTCACATACTTGACATTAATCCTAAACTCTTATTTCCATCCCCTCTACTACACCTGATCACAATTCACTTATTTCTGGGTGGGGGGGGGGGGGGGGGGTATAAACTATCCCTAAGCCGACCTTCCTCTATATCATCCACGTTACTCCCTCCATTTTAAACCCTTCCATTCACTTCTATACAATAAACCCGAAACTCATAGGGCCCTTCTCTTACTAACCTTCTTGAACCCTTAACCAATAAATTCCCAGCCTGCATTCTCTACTCTTGTACTAACCACTCTTACAAACTCTTATTCCTATATCTTCTTCGTGTTAGTTGATATAAACATTTGCTGATTTCCTTGTAGGTGCAAGAGCAATATTAGAATACAGGGTTTGAGCAATAGTCAAATATTTGAGATCCCATTCTCTTTGCACTCTTAACATATAAAAAAAATGAGCAACGATCTTGCATTTCACGAAAGTTTTGTTTCCCGAAACTGACACAAATCACAAGGAATATTTCTGAAATGGTTCACTTTACAAAAAAATTTATTCAGACATAAATTGTGTGTTTTAGTGAGATCTACATTTCTTGTATAGTAAGATTTGGTCTATCTCTTACAGTTTAGAAGTTATTCAAAAGTTATCCAGAGTAAACAGGACTACATAGGCTATAGCCAGAAAATTCAAAATATGCATTTCATTTGTCATAAAAATATCTTAAACATATGTCATTTTAATAACAATCGTTAGAGGCATTTTCAAGAAAATAAACATTTTCCAAGTAAAGGGTAGTGCAGGGTGGAGCAATTTTCTTCAAAATCATTGTGTCCCATCCTTGAAAGATATTAAACTTAAATACCAACTTTGATTTTTAACCAACTTTTCGTTTTTGAGTTATGCTGTTCACAGACTGACAGACACACTCACGCACGCACACACACACACGCACGCACGCACACACACACACGCACGCGCACGCACACACACACACACACACACACACACACACAGAGAAATACCTTTTTCTAAAAATACTTTCTTTTTGGATTCAGGGGTCTCAAAACATATATTTCTGGTGAAATCTCGATATCGAATATTTAGCTGGAATACAATACTTCCTCTACTTACCAGTAAAGAAAGTAAAAATGAGGTCTGTGTCAGTGCTTTCTAGATGATTAAAACAAAATACCAGATTTGATATTAAAAACCAAATTAACCAGTGTAACACTGCACCACACATTATTCAGTGAGGAAGAAACAGCATTGAACGTGAGGAAAAGTGAGACAACAAAGTGAGTGAGAGAGAGAAATGTAAGGGAAGAGTGAGGTTTGCACCAAAGTATACTTTTCTTATAGTCTGATTTTTAAAAGAAGATACACCACAGATGCCAGCTTCTCCAAGTGGAGAACTGCAGTGTTGTCAAGAAGGCATAGCAGATAACCCTCAATACTCGAGACATATAAACAAATGTTCGGGTTTATCTCATGGCAGCGAAAACATGCAGATGTAATCTATATTACCCCACTACAAATATGATAACAGAGAAGTTCTCTAGCCTGACTGTGGAATGTAACACCTCTTCCGGAAGCTGATTTTTCTCTTTGGCCATGAATCCTCAGTCTAACTCTGCCTCTACATTCACCTCCATATCCACCAACTCTTACTTCCATAGCTACGTGTTTTAATATAAAATTGTTAACGAAGTAGACTAACAACACACTATGCAACTAAACGTCCATGCAGTCTCAGTTCCCTGCACATAACTAGCGATAACTGACCTGAGGAGTAAATTATTTATCAGTGTGACTAATGTGGCAACCTTTGTTTACATTTCCATAGGAATGGCCTTCCCCTCTCAGCCTTTACACCCCTTACTTGACACCTGTCATGTATCTGTAGTCACATTTTGCACTTTGCACCATGCAATGCACCCTGAAAGGCCCTGTATTAAGGCTATGTATGACTGAAAATTTGAAATACTCAACTAATAATGCTAGCTTTTTTAAATGCATTCCATGTTACAGCTTAAATTTCATCCATTTTGCTCTAATACTAAGAAATTATGATTATAAATTGTGTTATGTCACTAAAAAGGTCCCTTGTTACAAAAAAAAAATATTAATTTTGGTCTAATATTATACCTCTAAGGCCTTTTAAAATTGACCTACATTTCTCTGTGCCTCCTTCAGTTTAAGCTTAAAAATTTAAAACTTACATATATGCTTAACCTCTTCAGGGATATGGACGTGAAATCACGTCCATTTAAAATGACGGACGAGCGATATGGACGTGTATACACGTCCTGTGCGTTTGTGCATTTAACCCTTATTTATCCACTATCTAACTCAACTTATTTTAATTTTCCCCCGTTATGAAACATTTAATTAAATTCTATATGCTTTACTGGCTTACCTTTATATGTTCCTTCTGCAGTGATATGCCTCAAAACAGGGATAAACACACAAGGGCACATCTCCACATTTGCCACAGATCATCCCAGTTTCCTTACGGATTCCCTTCTTGCGGCACACGAAACACCTTCGAGATGGGTAGGACTTCTTTGCTGTTGACGGTATCCTTTTAGGATAATGTTTTCCTTGAAGTCTGAGGGGTGCAGGGGTTTTGGATTTTCTACCCCCAGTATGAAGAGGCCTCTCAACCTGGTATTGTTCAATTAGGCTGCGAGCTATTGATAGTCGAAAGTCCAGGTAGGTCATTGTCTTGTGTGGGTTTAGAGCTCTCCAAATTACCAAACAATTGTATATAGTTATATCCAGCTGGTGCAAAAATACCTTTTTATACCATTTCACTGTTTTTCGTAAAGAGGGATATGCTTGCAATACCTGATCTACTAGATCGACACCGCCCATGTGCATATTGTATTCCTGGATAACGTCAGGCTTGAAAATGCACATTTTGGTATGGGCATCTGTTTTTCCAGTGTCAATCATCAAAATCTTAGAGCTGCAATTGGATAATGCCGTAACTACCCTCCTGTCCTGCCAGGCAAGGTAGGTCAAAGGTGGGAGCTGACGCACCTCCATTTCCCCTCTCCTTAGAGCCTTCGTATTCACATCTTTTGGCAAACCAATACGATTTGAACGTACTGTTCCAATTGCATTAGTCTTTCTTTTGTGTAAGGCCATGAATAATTTAGGAGAGCTGTACCAGTTATCTAAGTACACAGTCCTACCCTGATCAAGCACAGGTTCCATTAGGTGCATTACTATGGAGCCAGATAAGCCCAAATCTTTGTCTCCAGTATTGTCAGTCCCTTGACCAGTGTAAATGCAGCTATTGTAAAGATATCCCGTTTTACTTTCACAAACATCAAAACTCTTTATGCCAAATCTAGCCCTTTTTGTTTTGATGTATTGCTTCCAACCTAAGCGGCCCTTCCAAAGCATTAGGCTTTCATCAACAGTGACCTTTTCACCAGGCACATAATTTTCTTTAAATTTTGAAATAATATAATCGAAAACAGGCCTAATTTTGTGGAGTTTGTCATTTACATTCTCTGTGCAGGTGAAATGAAGGAACCGCAAAATTGACGTAAACCTGTTATTTGACATGCATTTTCCAAAAAAAGGAGTAGCTAGCATGTCATCTGTGGACCAATACATGTATAATGCAGGTTTACGAATAACATCCATAAGTATAATTAGACCAATTAGCCTGTAAATCTCATTGAGTGTTACTTCTGTCCACCTTTGAATTCTGCTCTTAGGCCCTAATTTATCTTTAGAGAGCAGGTCTTCCTTCACCTTACTCGCATATACATTTGTTTCTGAAACAATGAGAGACACTAAGTCGGTAGTAAAAAATTTTGTAAAAATGTCAGTTGGTTGGCTGTCAGAAGTCAGCTGAGCCTGGAATTGAACACCAGACCCTGTGCTCGTGAAGATGTGCCTGTTTGTATTGGAATTGTTTTCAGCACTCCACAACGCTGACTCTTCACGAACACCTGAAGGAAGTTGGTCACGTTCTTCCTCACTGCTACTTGTACCTATATCCTCCACACCCCCCTCAAATTTGGAAAATTCGCCATCAATATCCAAATCGCTGTCACACAGCAAGAAGTCCTCCACATTATCGTGTGTAATTTCAGAAGCCCTTACACTTCCACCACTCGCTAACCTTTGTGCAACACTGCTTGTTCATGCCATGTTTTAGCTCTGAGATGTAACACTCAATAGCTTCTCACTTCAGCTACAAGCAGGAAAGTATACGTATGCATTTCAAGAAAGAAACAAACGGAGCCTGTAAGCTATATCCAAGTTACGAAACACGTGTAAGGAAAAATTGCAAACCTGCTTTATTCTGATGACTCACAGACCACGCATACACTAGTGCTTTATTTCACACTACGCTTTGTTTTGCTGACGCAAGGGCCACACATACAATGGGTCGACTACTGTTTCTTTCAGAGAACTTATATTAGGCGCCTTCGACAAAGCAAAGTTAACTTTTTACCACAGTGAAACAAATAGTGCCATTTCAACGATTTGTAATTGCAACTCAACATTGCTGATGATGTACATGTATACTACATATAATGAGTTTTAAACCAGTTTTTGTTTCATTAAAATAACTTAAAATTTACGCAAAATACAGCTGTGTATTTAGGAAGCACTTTTAGCGCATTTAACAATTTAAATGCCCTGCGCTGGATATTGGGTATCCGTTCTCGGCCTGCAGAGCTTTTAAATGGCTGTCGCTCAAGGTTAAGAGGTAGAACCGGAACTTAAAAATTCAATGCCACAACTGGGATTTGAACCACAGACCTTCCGCTTGCCGGGCGGACGCTCTAACCACTGAGCTTGAGAATTTAATGCCATTCTGGCAGTTTGTCACATTTCCTCTTAAACTTTGCCCACACACAGCTTGTGTGTTTATAAACACCAACAGTAAGTTTGTTGGCATAAATAAATAATAATTACATATATGCGTTTTTGCCTACAAAAATTGTAATTTCTCTGCTTGAAAACTAGAAGTATATGGTTAGATAAATAAGATGTGGCAAAGGCAATTAGAGATTCACAGATACATCAGATGTTAACATATTTCCATGACCTTTGGTTTTGGATGCACTAGAAGATCATTACATTGATTTAAAATACTGTGTCCTTCAGGTGCCTCTGCTCAACAGTGTACTTCAATGTTGTCACCACAATTAAATAAGATAGATTTGACAATATCAAGAATAAAACTAGAGGATAAGATAGCTATCAAACTAATGTCATTAATAAACTTTGGGCACCAGTTATTTTAATGCTAATTCTGAGGGACCCGTTTCGGGAGACATTGCTTCCATTTTCAACCTTAAAGGTCCAACTGCTATTGCAGTTGTAGTTACCTGCAGCCTTCTCTATAGAGGTGGAACAATTAACTTCTTTAATAAGTTATCTACTAGCAGGATTTAGAAATGTATTAGTCAGTCTTTGTGCTTCCATATTAAGATGATCTCCCATATTATGAGTTTGCTGTTGCTAACTTTGCAAATCTTACAGGTGAACTTGCTATTAGACAACGTTGATTATCAAGTGACATATTAAGTATAGCCTCCAAACAGCTCTTCATAATATTGTTAATTCATATGAGGAATAAAGGAAATACTGCATTTACCAGTGAATGAGATGCACTGGCATAAAAAATGCACCCCACATTTTAAGGCCTCTTTTAGGTAAAAAGTTTCTCACCTTATACATCTACTGTAAAACAATTATAACACAACTGCACATACTTCAAATATCTAGGCAATATAGGTGGGAAAAAGTGCTCACCTTTTAATTTTTGTTCTCAAATCTGCAAAATTAATCCTCTCATTTCCTTGCATTAATGTCAAATCGATGAAATTCAACAATTTGTTCTTTGTACTCGCCTGTATTTTCTGTGATATTTTTATCTTGGTCCGCATACAAAGACAATACCTTGAACACCATGATGTTGATCCAGTGAAGTTGGTAGTCTCTTTGCTACTGGATATTTCTTTCACTTGATGAATCATCATATTCATAGAAACTGAAGTTCCTGCTTGTCTGTTCCCTAAAATCCAAGTATCAAGTTCTGCTTCAAGTTTTGGCCATTTAACAGTTCTATTTCTTGGATTATGTTTACTGCAAGGTGCTTACTTTAAAACATTTTCCTGATTCCCCAAAGCTATTATTTTTTCAAATAGAGGTGGCCCAAAATGCGTTAGTGCAGCACTGTTTTCATACATTTTAGCATATAAAATCACTTGCAACTTAAATGCAGTAGTATAGGAATGCCATTTTCAACCATAGTTTACAAATAAAGTCACAATATAGATACAACACAAATGGACCTCCACATTAAACACAACAATAAACGAAGCTTGAACAAACAATATCAAAACCATTTACGATGGCTCATGTGCATCCACTGAACTTTATATAGCTGGAATACTCAACATTCACAATGGAGCTAACAATGAATGGCTTCAAGCTGAAACAAAGAAATTTTGAAGAAACGGAGCTTATGGGTTCCTAACTTAACTTGCTACTGATGTATAATCCTGTTTTTGGGCCTATTTTTGAAGGAAAAAAGTGCATCTTATATGCCAGCAGGTATGGTACAGAGAAGGTAAGTTAGTTTTGGAACTCCTAAGCAGCTTTTCAGAAGGAAGTTGGCAGCTTAAGGGCAAAGGGACTATAGCTTCTCCAATATTTTCTTAAATAAATTTATTTTATTTCATGTTGCATTGCAATTACTGAAGATCCAAGGAGAGTCAAATCAGAAACATATACAATTTTGATTCTAGAAGCAAAGCTCTGTAATTCAAATAGCAAATCTTCATCTCAGTTGTGACAGAAGTGTAGTTCAAGATTAATATCTAGAGCAATGGCTTTGCAGTCCTCTATTACCCTCTGAAGATCAGCAAGTAATGAGAGTGGTTTACCTCCCCAAGTTCCAGTTTTCAAGTATAACATTAATCAATTAATAAATAATGGGATATATTGTAGTGCAAGACTAAATACTAGTTTATGTAGCATTTCCTGCTGTATACCACTCTTGGATGGATTTATTTTGGAATTAAAGTAAAGATCTCCTGAGTTTCTATTCACTTGATACAGAAAAGCATACAAGTTAGATAGGTACTTTGTCTTTTATTAGGTACTGCTAGCAATGGATCCCTTTCAGTCCAATTAGTAGCATTTTAAAAATCAATTTTAACAAGCCGTATTTATTAAATATTAAAAATAGGATCACTGTTAACAGTGAAGTATTATGTGAGGAGTGAGTGAGTGAGTGAGTGAGTGAGTGAGTGAGTGAGTGAATGAGTGGGTGAGTGAGTGAGTGAGTGAGTGAGTGAGTGAGTGAGTGAGTGAGTGAGTGAGTGAGTGAGTGAGTGAGTGAGTGAGTGAGTGAGTGAGTGGGTGGGTGGGTGCAGTACTGGAGGGTGGTATATGGTCAGCGTCCTGATCCCTCCCGGCCAGTTATGTGGTCTTCATGATCTGGGGCCGCTACTTTTGCATCAAGTAGCTCCTCAATTGGTCCCCCCGGGACTAATGAGGCTGAGTGCACCCCATGCCAGACCTCCCAGAGGGGATAAAATCCCCATGCTGGTACTGGGGATCGAACCCGGGTCCTCCGTGCCAGAGGCAAGTGCACTACCAACTGTGCTATGGAGGCGGTCACAAGTTATACATATATTAAATTAAATTTATGTCCTGACTTCCATTGTATATGCGTACACTTTCTATTTAATATTTTTTGGAGTTTGGGGTTGTCAAGAATTCTTTGCAAAGATTTATATGTTAAAAATGTAAGAATTAGAATACACAAAAGCAATAGGGCATGTCTCAGGGTGTTGTTATTCTGGAGAATGAAAGAGAGAAAGGAGAAAGGGATAGAGAAAAACAATGAGCACAAGCATGCATGAAAGATTACTTTCATAGCTATCTTACTTTAGGTACACAGGTTCATATATTATATCCTTCAGCACACTCAATAATTTCAGTAGGCATACCAAAAATGTTTAGTATTTATGTTTCAAACAAAAATGAATAGATACAGTTTGATGAAACAATTATGGAACATTTTATTTTCTGTACTATATTGTATACTATTGACAGTCATTTATTTTAAATATAGGACTTAATGCCAAACATGCATTCACCATGAATTACATAAACTATTTTAATGAATTCAAATGCAATTTTTAACCATAAATGTGAATCCATTTCTCTCCTCCTCCCATTCCCTTGTTTTCTTTTTTTCATTTCATTTCTTCTCTCTTCACAGTTAATAACTAAGATATTCTCAGAACTCAATACTGAATGGGTAGTTTTTATCACTGACTGATCTGCAAAATAAACAGAAGCATATTACATAAATATTTGTCAAAATATGTAACAAACTTGCATTATATACTTTTCATGCTAAAAAATATAATTGAATTTTTAGAAGGTTTATAAACTAACTTATTACTTAATATATACTAAATGATGTAGATGTGAGACTTTTCAAATATTTTAGAAGTATATAAGTCGACCTATAGACATTTCTAGTTTCATTCAGGATTGCAACATTCAATGCCATAGCTGGTATTTGAACAATGGGTCTTCCAGTTATCGAGCGGCTGCTCTAACTACTAAGCTACCATGGCCAACTTAAATTCTCCAATCGATTCATACTTTCCTGGTAGACCATAAGGGAATCTTACATAAGAGATAAATACCCCAAGGGCGACTTACTTAAACACTTCCCACACACAGCTTGTGTGTTTAAAAACACCAGCAGTAAGTTTGTTGGCATAAATAAATAATAATTACTTAAAGTTTCACTTACACTTATTCACTGATTCATAGCATTTTGAAGACCAGCGTCTTCATTCTCAACCGTTTCTGAACTGGCGGTTGAAGAGGAAACATCTTTTATAGTAGTAACTGTACTACTATCTGGGTTGCTGGATATAAACTTCAGTATGTCGTCTGCTTATGGTACATAAAAATTCATGGCTATGTGAACATTCTTCATAATATGTATTTTCTCCCAAATATAAGTTCCACCGTTGTTTTTACATGTTTTAGTAATTTTATATCCTGTTCTATGGTGACCAGAAGTGATACACTATGACTGATTTGTTGATTTGTTTGAATGTTATGTTTCTAATGTGCACCTTCAGTCATTATTGGTTTGGAAATATGAGTAACAAAAGCCTTCCCACACATATTCAAAATTTTGGCACAATATGTAGATGACGTGTTCACCATCATACCAAAGAAGTTGGCAGAAGATGCCCTAAAACTACTTAACTTAGAGAATCCAGCCATAAAATTCACCCTTGAAATTGAAAAAGAAGTTGGCTACCATTCCTGGACCTGAAAGTCGTGAGGTACAACAACAAAATAGAGTTTGGCACTTACTTACTCTCATACAGACAGCTACATCAAAGAAAACAATCTTAACCCAAAGTCAGATCAACATGCCATATTCCACAGCTTAATAAACACACCACTGACAGATGAAGAATTTAAAAAGGAATGTCAACACATCAAGACAGTAGCAGAAAAAAAGGTTTCAAAATGGATTTAGTTAAAAAAACTTTTAAAACAATACAAAAGAAAAAACGGATTAAGGGCATCACACTGCTAAACAATAGTCTACAACCTACATACAGCAAACTCACCTTCCACCCAAAGTTGCACAACAAATTTCAGAAATTGTTCCAAGATCATAACATTAAGCTAGCCTCTTAAAACAGATTCAACCTGAGAAACCTGCTAAACCATCCATTAAAGGACACAATACCAACCAACTCAAAATCCAGTGTTTATCAGATAAAATGCAAAGATTGCCCAAAAATATACATTGACCAAACTAAAAGGAATCTTAAAACACAACTGAAGAAGCTCATTAGAAACATAACATTCAAACAAATCAACAAATTGGCCATGGCCCATCACTTCTGGTTAATTCAGTATACCATAGAAGAGGATATAAAAAATTACTAAAACGTGTAAAAACAACAGCAAAACTGATAATTTGGGAGAAAATACATATAATGAAAAATGTTCACATAGCCATGAATTTTGCTATACCACAAGCAAACAACATGCTGAAGTTTATATCCAGCAACCAAGATAGTAGTACAGTCACTACTATAAAAGATGTTTCCTCTTAAACCACCAGTCAAGAAACTGTTGAGAATGAAGATGCTGGCCTTCCGTATGTGTCCGGATAAAATAAGTGGAAGTTAAACTCTAAGTGTCTATAAGTCAATTCATATACTTCTGAAATAACTTATCACTGTTTATGGCAAGAGTCACCTAATCCATTTTTTCTGAGCAATCAGCATCTAATGGCAACTCCTTGAGTGAAACTAGCTTAATGCTAAGCTTGAGAGATCAGAATACAGTTATAAAAATCACACCAAAACTCACTACCTCATGGTATCAATAAAATCAATTTTAAATCATTGAACTGATTTAAATTAGTTAAGTAGCATAAGTAAAGTTTTAGAATTACAGCAGACACAAAAAGTTATGATGGCTGATAGCTATACTCTCTCCGTTGTGCAAATAAATTTTATGGGTGTAAATGCTCTTTATATCACTGGTTTACAGCATGATTCATAGCATGTTTTACTACACAGTACTGCAACAGCCCCTGATTGGATGTTATGTTTAGCCACTCGCATTAAATTTTGTGTCAGGTATTATTTGAGGGATAAAAAGGTGTTAGTTATACTAACACTGATTTTACATATATTTTAATGAAGTGCCAGAAGATGAACCCGAGGAAATTATAATATAGTAATTGAAGTTAAATTTTTTATTTATGAATGCTCTTTAACTGCTATGGTTCTCAACATCCAGTTGGGCATGAAAGAGCTCTTTAACTTTGCTCAGAGGCCCCTTCAATGGGCTTGGGATTCTTTTATGTGCCACAAATCTTCACCACAGGACCAACAGCTTTAATTCTCTTCAAAAGGAAGCCATATTAAGGATTTTTATTGAAAAAATTAATCACCCTCCATCAGGTTTGAACCAGCGACCTCAAGAACCAGAGTTTAGCATGTTAACCCTGGACCACAAGGGCAACATAAGCAGTAGCTTCCACTGTCAGCAGTAATGTACAGAATAATTTCAGTAATTTTAATACGCAGTCAAGCACATCACTCAAGACACATAAAATACATAACAAATAAAAACAAGAGGTGAACTTTTTTCTTAAATTTATCTTTGAAAGAAGGTAATATGTTATTTTTCCTTCTTAGATATTCTAAAAGCCTAAGAGTATACCCAATTCTCCTAGAATTTCTCCTCATAAAGACTTCTGGTATTATTTCATAAAATTCTACAAAAACAATGGAAGCAAGTAAATCCCATTACAGCTTCTTAATAATTCCAAGGTGCAACAGCCCTTTCCAGGCCCAGGCCTACTGTGCAACCACTGTGCCTCCCAACTCAAGCCATCACAGGCGTCATGAGTGGGGTGCAGTACTGGAGGTGGGACACCGTCAGTGCCCCAGTCCCTCCTGGCTGGTTACGCAGTCTTCACAAGTATCAGCTGGATTTTCATGCATAGTGACTGTTTTTTGAGGCTTGCAGATCCATTCTGCGTTCAGATTACTTTCAAATATGCATCTCAATGAATTATTAAGTAAGTGGCATATAACTAAACCATGGTAATAATTTAAAAAGTAACACTAGTAGAACTTGTCATAAGTATAGCAAGCTTTTTTAGAATTAGCATTAATTTTTATGACCATTATCTGTTTTACAACAATGTAATTGGTCTCATGAAGTATATAAATTTGTTCATAACTTTACAATATTTACAATATAATGATATTAAACAATGCTAGGAACTTAATATAAGTGTATATGTACATTATTTACAATATAATTACTAAATTAACACTGGCATTACTGATTTAGATGTCTACTGATCTATGTGAAAATTGTTGCACTCATAGAATTCTTCTATTGAATTATTGTTTAGCCATTTATCCAGAAATATTTTGAATTTATTAACAGGTAGTGAAGTTAGTTATGTAGGTTATGGAAGAAAAAGCAAATTCACTGCTTAAAATAGTGCAAGAGTATTACTCCAGTTTAGATATGGTATTGAATATTAAAAAACCTCTATAATCAATTTTGAATTAAAAAAGAACGCAACCAGTAGTAATAAAATAGAAATAAACGGAGAAATTATATTGGAAACAGACCATAGTAATTTTCTAGGAGTGATTATTGACGAACAACATAAATGATATACCATGGAGAATAAAATTACCTGTCATCAACACCACTTTGACAAAATATGTGAAGGCTCATACCCAAAAATCTTGTTTTACCATGCTGTTCAAAGAATTGTGTGACACGTATGCCAATTTTGAGCCAATTTATACCGATGGTTCCCGGTGTGACAACAATAATGGCTGTGCGGTGGTTGCTCCTAACCACACCATGATGTATAGTCTACCAGACACTCTCACCATTTTCTCTAGTGAACTGTTTGCTATACGTTTCACCATGGATTATATATCAAAGAATGGAGACTTAAAATCATTCATTATATACACAGATTCCCTTAGTGCATTAATGGCTATACAACAACGATCTCCTTGCCACACCTTGGTAAGGGAGATACGTGAATTATACAGTGAGCTTATTTCATCAGGTAAACAACTAATCTTGGCATGGATACCATCTCATTGTAACATACCAGGAAATGATCTTGCTGACACTGCCGCAAAAGAAGCTACCAAGCATCCTCCAAGATTACCAGATCTTAAGCTACCACATGAAGACTATTTACGGCATCTTAAAAAAACTATCCTACACCGATGGAAGACAGATTGGACAACTACATCCAACAGCAAACTGCATGATATCTGTCCAATACCTAACCTGTCCACAACAATTAGAACACTAACCCAGCAAGACCAGGTGCTATTAACCCGATTATGCAATGGCCACACTGCGCTTACTCATTCCTACATTCTGTCCCGTGAACTTCCTCCTAAATGTACTCTGTGTGATTCTACTCTTACCGTTCAGCATCTGCTCACTGTTTGCCCAAGATACACTCACCAGCGACTTCAGTATGGAGTTCCTGAGAACCTTCAGCTAGCTTTGGGTGATCAACAATATCACAAGAAAATCATCAAGTTCATCAAAGCATGCAAAGTTAATGTTTAAATTCAATGTAAACTTCATGATTTGTTTCCTCAATGTTTAGTCGCGATATGACTTTTATGTTGAAGCGACTTCAAATAATAAATAAATTTAAAAAAAAAAAACAACAACTAAACTGGAAATCATACATTAAACATATCTCAAAAAAAATTAATAAAGGTATATATATATAATGAAACAGGCTAGAAACATAATGGATAAAGAAACTGTGAGGCAGATTTACTTCGCTTTCATTTATTCCCACATAAAATATGGAATTACTCTTTGGGGAAATATCATGGAAACAGACATGAAAAAGGTATTCACGTTGCAAAAAAAGGCCCTCAGAATAATGGAGAGAGTGGATAAGCGGCATTCGTGTAGACAAATTTTCAAAAACCATAAGATATTAACTGTTCCCTGCATATATAAATATATATATATGAAAGCACAAAAAACATTATATTGGACAAAGAGGAACAAAAAAATAACAATGTTCATAAGTATGGACTAAGAAATAATAATGAATATTTTAGATCTACATTAAGGGGTATTTTAAATAATCGAGATGTAAGAAGTATGGGGAAACAATTATTTAATAAGCTACCTAAAGAAATACAAATCATTGAAAATAACAAATGTACATTAAAAATGATAAAGAATATTTAATAGAAAATGCTTTTTATAGTCTAGAAGAATATAAATCAATTAAGGCAAAGAAAATCAAGTTGTAAATATATATGTAAATATAAAGATGTATTTATACTTTCTGACGTGTCCTTTAATTCATGTACTTAAAGGATGAATAAAATGAGGTACGAGTTATGAGGTTGTATGAATGTAAAAATAGATTAAAAAGGAATTAGCAAATAAATCAGGGAGTCATGACATATTGGAGCCTTAAGAAAAGTCATGTCAGTCTTAAATGTAAGAAATTTATATAATTAACTGTTACACTATTTGCAGTAAAAGATTAAAATAAACATTTTTTCTTTTAAATAAATAATTTTTTATTAGAATCAAATGAACAGTTTTAAACCTTTCCTCATCAAAGTAGTGCACAAATGTTTTGAAACTGTTGCTTGCATTATTACAATGGATTTAGTGTAATGTGTTTACCTCTCACACGAGACTGGGTATAAATCCCAATTGGGATAAGCTTCAAGATTGAGAATTTTGTTCTGGATCTAAGAACAATATCAGACAGTGTAAGTGACTTATGGCTGACACAAAATTTAATGGCCGTTAGTTCAACACAATATCTAGTCAGAGGTTAACCATGCCTTACAGTGTTGTAGAGTTAAATATGCTGTGAAATCACACTGTAAAGCTGGTGATATAAATATTTTTTGTGCCCACAAAATTTATTTGCACAATAAGAAAGAGAGCAGTAATGGTCAGCTATCAGGCACCATTAAATTTTGTGTCTGTCATGGTTTCTTTCACCCATTTTCACATTCATTTCATACACTTACTGTTGCCTGACCTATCCAGTTAGAAGATGTTGAACTCCTCTCCCCAAAAAAGACTAAAATGTATATGTTCTGCTTTTTATTTTAGTATATCCAGTTATTTTAGTTTTTAGTAGGTAATATAACATCATTAGATCTACAGAGATGAAGAATAAGAAAACAATCTTTGTTCAAATGAACCTAGGAATAAAAGAACTGAGCCTGACATTTGGCATTTAGATAATGGAAAAGCCTTATCCATAGAACTCACCCCAAATGTATTCAAATTGGTGCCCTACAGATTGCTTGGAAGTGGATGCTTTTTATTGTGATAAGTGAAGCTTTAAGTGTGTTCATTGGATTATGTTTAAAACATACCTTTTAATGCACCAACTAAATTCACAGAATAATGTATAACATATGTGCAGGGCTCCCTAAATTGCAAAATAAAAATATCAGATGACTCATACTCTATAAATTACAATTGTATCATTTCTATCTGTCAAATTTAGGATTATACTTACTCTGTAAATGGACATGTCCTTGCATTTTTGTTAAAGGAATCTAATAATGTCATATCTTCAGAAGTGATGTTAAAATCAAATATGTCAATATTCTGTTTTAAACGCTTCTCATTTGTAGATTTAGGAATTACAGATACTCCGTTTTGAACCTACAGAAAAAAAACAGAATACTTACTTTAATTAAACTTGACATACATAGAAAGGTAATGGTAATGCAAAAAAAGTAGCTAATGTAATCTGGGGCCTGCCTTAGTGTTTAAAGACCATGAAAACATTTGTAATAGAAAGATATTTTCTGGTCAAATTTGTTAAAATACTGATAAACAATCTGAATTTCTGTATATAAGAGCAATCAATAATTTATTGTTCTATGGAATTGAATTTTTTAGTTCTCATTCTACCTCTCAAAAAATCTGATATTTACACTCACATTACTTTTTCTATTCAGTCTTGTACAAACTCTTCATATAAATGCTTATTCTTCTGTTTACTTCATGTTAATTGACATAAACATCTGCTGAAATAATTAAAGTAACCAATGTGGTTCTTTCTTCATTTTGTACACTGTATTAAATGATAATGTTCTATGAAAAGTAAATTAAATTCAGTATAGAATTAAAAATATAATTTTAGTTAATTCTTATCTAACACATTTTTTATAGATTGTGATTTCAATTACAAAATACTTTGTTTTGCTAAAGTATTGTCATGAACTTCAGCTAGCTATTACTAACCCAGGTCATACATAATATTAAAAAGTGGCTTCAGTTGCAGGAGCAGCTCCAGGGATAGTACCTCCGTGCCATGGCACTACCATAAAAAGGGGAAAAAATGTGTATTTTAAGTTTTTTGTATACTCCAAATGTAATTAGGATTACCATTCTTCACGAGGCAATGAAATATCTTGCCTAACAGCAAAAAAGCAAGAAAGGAACAGCTAGGTCTAAGTTTGCAACACATTATGACTGTAATGCTGTCTCTGTTATTATTATTTGTATTCATGATATTGTTTAAACCAATATTATTTGTATTCCCTATTTAAAAATTGACGAAGCCATGAATTTGTAAAAAAATTCTTACGGTGAATAAAGACATACATACATACATTATGTTACTATTCTATGGATCTGTGCCACCTCATTTTTGGCATGAATGGACAGCATTGTGGATGTTCACTCACTCACTAGCGGCAAGTGAGGGATAAGAGAATAGGCAAAATCTGTGCCAGTGTCATGGCTTTTGTTGGCATCACATGTCAACTAACAGTACCAACTTATACATAACCTAAGACAAATTATGGTATATTGAGAAGTGAAAAGAAGCATCCATTATGCCTTAGCATAGACCTATGTTGGTAAAAGGCAATTAACAAATTAAAGCTAGCAATTTCTTCCGGGCTTAAAAGCCGTAGTCTGCTGGAGTTTAGAAGTCCAGATGTTTCATCCACATCTGTGGTGGACATCATCGGTGGCGTGGTCTGAGTCTTCTCGGCGATGGTTCAGTTACAACAGAATCGTTTATGGCTGGAGGTGCCGTATTTATATCTGGCCTGCTCACAGGGGATTCGCTGGTCTTGAGCGAGAGGTGTGCGTTAGGTGGGTGGGGCTTCTCTGCTCTGATTGCTGAATGGTTTATGTGATTTCTCTACATTTGTGCTTCTTTTTTATGCTCAAGTATCAGTTGCGAGGTTTTGTTTAGTTTTAGAGCTTCTTCCTTTCTGTTAAAATTATTGGGATGTTTGTAAATTTCTATGGCTTCATGTTGAAGTCGGGTGTGGTAGTACGGCATAGATCAAAGATGCTGTCGGCTGGGACAGACAGACAAGTCAGCGGTCACAGAACATCAATATAGGCCGACAGAGAACACATAATTCAGTATAAGGAGACTGCTGACTAATTCCAGCCGTGAAAACTTCCGACTACTCATACTTAACAAATTGTTCACCAACATGCCCCTTCTTTAGCACAATATTATAGGCTTGAGCATAAACTAATATGCTAAAATGTTATTATTTGTGTTACCATGACTATAATAGACAATGAGAGCATAAATGAAATATTTAACACAAGCTGCAACTGCCTAATCATTAAGATAATTAAAATAATAAATAAATTATAAAGAGTTAGTCTAATGCATTTCTGTTAAAAATTAAAATCATTTAACCCCTCTTCTATTTAATACTTACTAAATATCTGAGAACAAGCTGTGCAGTAGTTTTGTTGTATCTTTCAGCAATTTTTTTAAGCTGATCATCTTGCAAAAGAATTGGAAAATTCTTAGGTGCAAATTTAGCATTAGGTGCACCAAGAGGGCTATATGCAGTTACTGTAATATCTCGATCCTTGCAGAAAGAAATCAATTTCTTCTGATTTAGATATATATGACATTCCACCTGAAAAACGAACAAAAAAAAAATAATAAAGCCATGTAGTTTATGTTAACAAATCAATGAGGTGGTTGTTGACAAAATGTTGAGGAAAAAATTATAGTATATCCAAGAATTAGAGTGACATCACACATGCATGTTGGTAAAGCAGTGAGTCAGGTGTCTAACAGTGAACCCAGCATGTGTCTGTTTACTTCTGTTGTAGTGGACTGTCCAACCTGGTGTTTGGCTGCTCTTTAGCAGGGTAATAGATAGGAGCTGATTTATGATTTGAGTAAAAGGTGCTGAACACTAACTTCTAACTGACCTTTTCAATTTTAGTGGCATTTAATGCCCATTCTTACACAGTGGTACAGGCAGTGGATACTGATGATACACCCAATGAAATGATATTTGGGCCAAAGTTTAGGGTACCTCCCCAACATTTGCCATTTGAGGACTGAGGAAAACTTGAGAAAAACCTCAGTCAGGGAAGATGGTGTTGGTGGGATTTAAACTACACACCTCCTATAAATCCATAACTTACTTACATACCACAGTTTCATTAGGCCTACAATGTATTGTTTCATTGTTTCTTTTCTCTGAATATTCTGCGGTCCCACTTTTGTCACTATTAACACTATTTGCATTTATATCTGGCTAAGATAACACATCTTCATGTTCACTATTCCACAATATGTCATCAGAACCATTAATGGCACAAGAAATACCAATTTTTTTAAACTCTTCTTAATAATATGACGACATGTAACAAACTGACTTAGAAACACGTCTGCAACTTCACATTTCAATTTTACGATGCGTTGTGACAATGGCAATACAAGTACTTTTGTGGCTAGCACTGTGTCCATCGTTGTCCGTGACAAGCACTGCTGCATCGATTGTTGTCCATTTGTTGTCATTTGAAGGCCGCTCCAATAAGAACGAACTAGGAAAGGGAATTATGCGATGTTTAATAGGTAAATAATTTTTAGTGATGAAAAATCATAGGGGAGGGAAATATCCTAGGGGGGGGCCTTATGCGATAAAATATGGTATATATTCCAGCATTAGCTAACAACAAAAATATTCACATATACAATATGGCATAACTCTGTGGGGAAATATCTCAGTAACAGAAACTCAAAAAATTGTTAAACTTCAGAAAAAGGCAATTAGGAAAATGGGTAATATAGATGGGCGACAAACGTGCAGAGATACTTTTAAAAGCCTTAACATCTTAACTGTTCCATGCATATGTATATGAAAGTATAAAATATGTTTTGCAAAAAGAAAAAAGTATTAAAAATGGTAATATACATGAGTATATTTTGAGAAACAATGACGATTATTATAGATCAACTTTAAGAGGTATATTAAATAACAGGGATTTGGAAAGCATAGGAAAAGATTTATTTAATAGACTACCAAAGGAAATAAAAGAAATTTCTAACATTAAATTCTCTTTAAGAGCAATTAAGAGGTACTTAATTGATAATGCATTTTATAGTATAAAAGAATATTGTCACCGCGCCCGCCGTATCTAATTGCCGACAACCGCAGTGTCACCCATCGCATTATTGTCGGCACTACCGCAAAGGAGCCGAAGGAAAGAGACGGAGAATGGCCGCATTGTTGGGCGCTTGCCGAAAGAGAGAAAGTGATAGAGGCTTCTAGAACTGTCTGCTTTGTGTTTCACCGCTAAATAAGTGAACGTTCCGGAAGCTTCCAGAATAGTGGCTGGGAGATATAAATAGCGGTAAAGTGTGAGAAGAGTCAGTGAGACGTAAGTGAGAGACGTACGTGAAGCGTTGAGTAGTGCCGACGGAGACGGACAGACGATGTGGAGAGTTGTGCCGACGGAGAAGAGTTAGTTCTTTGTGTTACGAGTTCGGAGCCGTGCTGTTGGAGAATCGGAAAAGACTTTCTTGTTGCAACGAGTGTACAAAGTTACTGTTTACGGAAATAAAAGTGTTTCTTTATCTCGACTACATCTGTCTACTTTACTTCACACACAACCAACAAAAAGTCACACTGGTGTCAGAAGTGGGATCCGTCGAATTGCTTCTAGTATCGTTACGTCGTCGTTAGAAGTTGCAACGTTAGAACCAAGATGGAGGGAGATTCGGAAACCAGGATGATGGCAATGATGAAAGAATTATTCGCCAAAATGAAGACGGCAAACGACAACCTCGCTGCCAAAATGGAAACGTCATACGACAACCTCGCTGCCGAGCTGAAAGGGATGAAGGCGGCAAACGACAACCTCGTTGCCGAAATGAAGAGGAGAAACAACCTCGCTGCCGAGCTGAAAGAGATGAAGACGGAGCTATCGGCGAAAATTGATGGCGAACTGATTGGCGTGACGGAAGACGTGGAAGAACTCGGCGAAAAGGTGGTAGACCTCTGCCAGCACGTGGACGTCGTGGAGGACGACGGGGAACGTCTTGGCGCCCTGGTAGTAAGAGTTGACGAGAGCGTCAAAGTACTGGATGCCAGGGGCAGACGGAATAGCGCGGAGCCGGGGAGGGAGCACCTAGTGGCCGAGGCGACAGTTGCGCCCGTTTCAGATGATATGAGGGAGGACGTGGAACAACTCGGCGAACTGATTGGCGTGACGGAAGACGTGGAACAACTCGGCGAACTGATTGGCGTGACGGAAGGCGTGGAACAACTCGGCGAACTGATTGGCGTGATGGAAGACGTGGAGCAACTCGGCGAACTGATTGGCATGACGGAAGACGTGGAACAACTCGGCGAACTGATTGGCGTGACGGAAGACGTGGAAGAACTCGGCGAAAAGGTGGAAGACCTCTGCCAGCATGTGGACGTCGTGGAGGACGACGGGGAACGTCTTGGCGCCCTGGTAGTAAGAGTTGACGAGAGCGTCAAAGTACTGGATGCCAGGGGCAGACGGAATAGCGCGGACCCGGGGAGGAAGCACCTAGTGGCCGAGGCGACAGTTGCGCCCGTTTCCGATAACGAAAGTGTACGTCTCGGGGAAGACAAAGGGGCAGTTCAGGGACGTCGTCGAGGATCCTCTGGAGGAGTGTGTCGGGTACGTAACCAACCAGGATATGACGTGGAGGACGATCAGCAGGGAAGCGCACAAGCAGGCGAGCAACACGCGAGAACCGACTTGGCGTGTGACATGGGAGGACCGTCGGAGCCATCCAAGCACCTGACGCATAGTGCCGTGAACGAAAGAATGGTGGACATCATCTTGGACGGCAGGATACAGGAGAGGCCGTGCCGAGCACGAGTGAACACGAGTGCAGTGGTGGACGCGACTCGCGCGGATGTGGCGGGGCTTGTTGCCGGACCCATCGGAAGCAAGGTGGCTGCGAAGGTGCGCCAGAGAGGTCGGCGGACATGGTACCCAGTGAGCCGTTTCCAAGTGCGCAGGATGGCCCGTCAACACACCAGGAAGAAGGGCAACTGGACGAGGGACCGTCAAGACCGGCGGTACTGTTGCAGAATTTCGAAGCAGGATGGCATACATCGTCCTACCCAGACCAAGGGACACTATCCAACAGCGATACCTAGGATCGTGCCTCCTGGAGAAGAGGTTCGATGGGTTAGTCCACCGGGGCGCAAGGGAGATGCCGCAGTGATAGTGCTGGTCGGGACGACCAGCTCTGAGGAGGGAGCAGTGTCACCGCGCCCGCCGTATCTAATTGCCGACAACCGCAGTGTCACCCATCGCATTATTGTCGGCACTACCGCAAAGGAGCCGAAGGAAAGAGACGGAGAATGGCCGCATTGTTGGGCGCTTGCCGAAAGAGAGAAAGTGATAGAGGCTTCTAGAACTGTCTGCTTTGTGTTTCACCGCTAAATAAGTGAACGTTCCGGAAGCTTCCAGAATAGTGCCTGGGAGATATAAATAGCGGTAAAGTGTGAGAAGAGTCAGTGAGACGTAAGTGAGAGACGTACGTGAAGCGTTGAGTAGTGCCGACGGAGACGGACAGACGATGTGGAGAGTTGTGCCGACGGAGAAGAGTTAGTTCTTTGTGTTACGAGTTCGGAGCCGTGCTGTTGGAGAATCGGAAAAGACTTTCTTGTTGCAACGAGTGTACAAAGTTACTGTTTACGGAAATAAAAGTGTTTCTTTATCTCGACTACATCTGTCTACTTTACTTCACACACAACCAACAAAAAGTCACAATATAAATATAATTAATTGTAAATAATTTGTTAACAATTTACATATTTTTCAATTTGTTAATTTCTAATTGTGACATGTCCTTTATTGTATTTACTAAAGGATGAATAAAATGACTAAATGGTGATGGTGATGGCTGTGGTTGTGGTGGCAATGATGGTGATGATGATAAGCCTTTGGGCTATTTTCAAAGTTAAAAAGTGTGTCTTAGGCAGATACAATACTGTACAAATCAATACACTAAACTGTTGAGTTCCCTGAAGGAACAACGAGTCAGTGTTATTATTGAACCCTTGGAACCCTAATTACATTAATAAAAAACCATGATAGGTAACCTACTTCATCATGTTTTAATTAGAACAATCCAGTACATGGCTGTTTGGAGATGTAAGTAATTAAGTGGGTGAGGAAGTATTAAGCATATCTAAAGCTAACCCTGCAGTGTAAATGACCTTTTCAGGCCATGGACTACCACCCACTACCCACTGTGCACCCCACCTCTGACCACCGCAGGTGTCATGAGTTGGGTGCAGTACTGGAGGGTGGGATGTGGTCAGTGCCCCACTCCCTCCTAGCCAGAATATGTAGTCTTCACAACCAATGAAGATCAGCATTTACAAACATTAACTGCAAATAAATGTAGCTTTATGATACTAAAATAAAATATCAAACCTGATTATTCACGGGTTTTATTGTGGCAATCTCAAGCACTTTATCTATCTGTTGGCTGTTAAAATTGGAAAGACCAATGCTTCGGACCAATCCAAGGGAAACACATTTCTCCATTTCACGCCATGTGTCTAAGTAGTCCACATACTCGTGCAGTAATGAGCCTTTATCATCTCTGGGCCAAAAATCATCAACTCCTTGCTACAAATAAACATGGAAATTATTATGTTATAACACATTAATGAACAAAAATTGGTGCATTACACCTTCTTATATATAGTACACATAGATTTAAATGCCAGTGATCATCTAGAATCAAGATCAGTTCTGAATATCCAGATTGAATATCTTATTTCTACACATGAACACTAAGGGGGTCTCAAAACATATATTTCTGGTGAAATCTCGACATCAAATTTTTGGGTGGAATGCAATACTTCCTCTACTTACTAGTAGAAAAAGTAAAAATGTACAACATGAAACAACTGAATCATGCAGAACAATCTTCCACTCTAAGTGCACACTTACCAAGTATTTAATTTCTGTAAGTTATTTTTTTAATGCTCTTTAACTTCATAGGTCATATCGGATGATGAATGAAATGGGTGGAATAGTGCTCAAATGAGCCCAGGGTCCATAGAGCTTAAAGTTACCCAACATTCCTTCCTTCAGGATAAGGGAAAACCCTAGAAAAAAACCTTATTTGGACAACTCATCCTAACCAAGGCTTGAACTCAAGACTTCCTGAATGCTAGCAGACATGCTACTCACACAACATAGAGACAGGGTGTGTCTCACTGGTAGTTGAAAATAGCTTAAAACGCCTACACAGAGTAAAAACCGTGAAATCCACTCCTGTTCCACAAGAAATGGAATAACATTCAAGAATATCGATAAATATACTGGGTGGAAGTATATTAATTTATACATTACATTAATTTAAACCAGTGATAGATCTTGTTATTTGGGACACATTTTGTATCTTACGTTTTTGTCTCTGACCATTCCCTACAGAGATATTTTAGTTTTCTCGAAAACAAGCTGGCAACACTGCTGATTGTGTGGGTGTCACTTTCCCTAGCTCAGTACACAAACACCATAACAGTGCTTCTTGAGAATACAAACAAATACCCTGCCTTGTCCTTTTGTGCTTACTATGTGACTGTAGGCCAATCACAAGCGTTAGCTCCCAAAACATTAAAGCGAAAGCAAAAGTGCCAGACCTGTTTACATCCACAAACCAGCTCAATTCCCTGACCAACCGCAATGCAACGTTGTAAGCTTACTGCACATGTGAAAAAGTTGCTTGGAGTATTCCTTCACATCTTTTAAGTGATTAATTATTTCGAAACCCTATGTGATAATTATTATTGAAGCTATGTCAGCAGTAAGTAGCATGCTACCAACTGTAGCGCAGTTGGTAACATGTTTGCCTCTTATGCGGAGGACCCGGGTTCGATCCCCGGTACCAGCATGGGGATTTTATTCCCTCTGGGAGATTTGGCACGGGGTGCACTCAGCCTCATTAGGTCCCAGGGGGACCAATTGAGGAGCTACTTGATGGAGCAGTTGTGGCCCCTGGCTGGGAGGGATCAGGGCGCTGACCACGTCCCACCTTCCAGTACTGCACCCCACCAATGACGTCTGTAGTTGGTAACAGCTGGGCAGCAAGCCTTGGCCCTTCATGGGCTGTTGCGCCAGGGGTTATGTCAGAAATAAGTTACTCTATGCATCTTAGAAGTAACAAACTGTTATCTTTGCACATTGCTGTGGAATTATGCATCCAAGTTGGATAAAAAAGCATTTATTTTTTCGAAATCGGCCGATTTCGAATGCGATTAGACATTTTTGTATGTAATGCTTCCATGAAGCACATATTAGAAAGAATGCAAAGACTTCCCTTCCACCCTGTATAATAGATCATGACCCCTAAGTTGTTCGCTCAACGATGTGCAACAAATTACTCTCTGAAACTAAATACACCATATTTTAAAAAAACTTAAATAATTCTTAATATCAAAATGTCTTTATGCACTGGAACAAGGTCAAACTACCTCACACCACATACCATGCACAGCACGTATCAAAGGTGCACATGGTCATGCTGTCCTATACCACTCAGCTGAGCAAACATGTCACAACAATCTGCAGCAGAACCAAAAGGGGTGTTTTGAGGTTATTTAAGAGACATTTGGTTGTCACTATATTTGTAGAAGTTCCAGAAAAGGTGAAGTTTGGGAAAGGTTCCTGTTACGTCATCCTTGCTATTTAACAAGGTGAGGCGATGAGAGGAGTAAGCTAATAGTTAGTTACAGACATGAGTTGTCACAGCAGGCAGTTTTTAGTGTGTGTATAAAGTCATTATGAGAGAATCGTCACATCAAAAAGAAGGTAGTGAAGTTGTCAATGAGTGTTGAGTGATTGTATCATCAGAGTTAGTTTTTATGAAACAGAGAGAAAACTGAATAAACAGAAAATTATGTGTTAAGGAGTGAAGAAAGAAAACAGTTGTCAGTTGTAATATCAGAAAGGCCTATAGACTGTGTTAATGTTAGCAGAAGAAAATAAAGTGACAGGAAAAGTAAATGGAATGAACTTTTGTAACCGTGTCACACTGGTGTTACAAGTGGGATTTGTCATTCTGTCACAATAATATTCAATTTCACTACTAAATGTTCCAATTACTATGACTATATTAACCAACACAACACAAAGTGTAAAACTGCATGTCATTTTTATTTTTTATAATTATATTTTTTACATGAAGTATATAGTACATAACTGTATGTATTCCATAGGGTCATTAAACTATATGGTAATGCATTTGCAGACTCTCTCCGCTTTGCAAGAGAACCCAGAGCCACTGGAAAAACAGTCCGGCAAAGTGTCTAAAATCTTTATCTCTAAAACAGGCAGTGTATCACTTATTGTTTCATTAAATAAAATGGATCCTATTATTTTTCTAGCATTTATCATATGCTACACTCCAATTTTCAGGTTATAGTGAGGTATTTTATGCAACTGTTAATAAATTTAAAGCTTTGAATTCAATGTTACACAAAAAGCATTCCAGATCAGTTTTAACAGAAAATAAATTAGATGAATCAGTTGGGAAGAATCACCTCAAAAGTTGCTAGACAAAACAGCTCAACAAATTAATATGTACACAGTCGATATTGAGCATCAGAAAAGCCTGTGTTATTGCATAAAATGCCTCACTATATATTGTTTTTACAGAATTTTACACATATAGTGGGTGCTTCCCCTTTTCAGAGGAAGAATTCCAAAACCAATAATTAGACATATTTGGATGACAAACCCTTGTAAACCAATATAATACAAGTTAGTGAAAAAAATCCAAATCAAGAAAAGAAATACTGTAATGATTAATAAATTATAATATAATCAAATATTTTCATACAGCACCTACCTTGTAGGAGATAGGCCAGTGAATTAGGTATAGATCCAAGTATTCCAATCCAAAATTTTTCAATGACTTTTTGCATGTAGGAATCACTAGATCTGGCCGATGAAAAGTATTCCAAAGCTGTATTTAAAAAACACAAAAATAGAACAGCAAAATTTAAATACTTTTCCAAACTTATGTTGAAATTAAGTTTAAATGAAAGTTAACAGCCAATTTTTCTGTGCCTTTCTACATTTCATTACTAATGAAGTATTTGTGCATAAGCTTGAGAAATATTTTAATTGTATATTCATTCCATATTTCTGACTTTTTCTTTTATTCTCCCATCATAGTGTGACACTGGCCATGGTGCACAACAAAGGATACTCAGGGCCATGGCCAAGCTTCCCCACACCACTCATTTGAGCAAATACATCATAACAATCAGAGCGGCAGAATCAACTGGGGCTTTTTCCACACATTCAAGAAGTGTCTGACAACTGGCTTGTTTGAAGATGTTTGAGAAATATTTGGCTACATCATTGCCAGCATAAAAGATTACAGAGTGCATGAGGACAGACAGTTTTTGAGTCAGTCAGTGTGTCCAAGACAGCTGTGAAGAAGTTTTAACGAGTGCTGAGTGATTGTATTGTCAGAGTTAGTGTTTGAGAGACAGAGAAAATGAAGAGAGACAGTGAAAGGAATGAGTCAAAGCTAGGAGAAGAAAACAGTTATGAGTTGTAAAATCATGAAAGACTGTGTTAACGTCAGTAGAAAAGAACTGCGTTTTTGTGCAAAAGTTTATAAGAAAAATAAAGGGAGAAGAAAAAAAAATTGGACTGGATTTTTGTTGTTTAGTTATACTGGTGTCAGAAGTGGGTTTGTAAAATTACCAAATTGTTACAATAAATATCCTATACTTAGCATTTATCTAGGAATCACATATTCCTGTTTTTCCATGACATGTTCCATTTTTACCTTCTAACCAGGGGCCCTAATGACCAAGTTGTTGACGGGCCCTTAAACCTGATACACCCACTCACCCCCTTCTAGCCACATACGTAGTAGGTTGAGATGGTATTGCATTTCCCCAAAAAATTTAAAATTGAGACATCTACAGAAAAACATGTTCTGAGAATACCTGAAACCAAAAAAATTAGAAAAATGTGTGTATGTGTGTGCGTGCATGCTATATTGAAACCAGAATAAAAGAGCAGTTTTGTAATATAAAACAAAAAGAAACAGACAAATCTGCAGTAGCAGCACTATTTTGAAAGAGCACCACAATACTGAGCGAGAAACCCAACTTCTAAAATCAATTCAAATGAGCTTTGAATTACATAACTGGGAAAAGATACATATGAAAAAATATGAAACCCATCTAATGAATTTTGACCTTCCCTCAAAAGAAAACTCGTTACTCAGTTTCATTGTATATCAGCCAGATGTCTCCTGTCCAAAGATATAATACCCACATGACCAGCAAAATTCCAGCCAGTCGAAAAATTCTTGATGCCTTCAAGTGGAAGCAAAATGCATTGAAACGAAAAGTTCAGGTATATGAACTATGGAGTGTTCCACTGACTCAAAATGTATAATATGATTAATTTAGAAATGTTAATTTTCGGACAGTCACCTTAACAAAGACCGAATGTTCAATAACTTAATAACTTCTGTAATTCATTGGCAGTCACAGCTTGTTTCTCAGCTTTCTCCATTCATCAAGAATGCTTAAGGACGTGGTTCAATTGTATGTAGGAAAATCTTGAAATTAGTGGTGTATGCTGGGATTGTGACTTGGGCTATCACTAGGCCTACCATTGCCGTGCCATGGCTGCATGGTTAGACCATTTGCCTCTCACCAAAGCACTCCAGGTTCGAGCTTAGCCAACCGCATATGGGATTCATGATGAAAAAACGGCACAGGGGCGGGTTTCCTCCAGGTTCTCCAGTTTCCTCTGCCATCTCATTCCACCACTGTTCCATCTTCATTCCATGTATCATCAGTGTCACCGCTTGTGGTGCCATATGTAGTAAAAGCAGGTGTTAAACACTACAAAAAAAACTGGGCCTACCAGATCCGGACAATAGGAGGTTGTTGATTAAATGTTGTTGTTGTTAGCTAATGCTGGGTTTCTGACAATGAAGTCATTAATCCTCTTGCTCTCCAATATTTTTCACTGATGATATTGAAGAGAGCAATACCAGTAATAGTAACCGCTTTTTAGAGAGCACCATATTTTTAAGTTGATTAAATGTTAACTTCATGAATGGTGCATTTAAATGAATTTTTCTTCAAACAATCTAAAGAACAATTATAAAAATAAAATGAACAATTTTACCATATTTGTTTATATATACATGCATTCCAGCTGTCTTTCTTTATGGGTGAATTGCATTAGCACACTATCAGAAAACAATTTCTCGTGATCTCTTCTCAATTAAACAAGTATGTTTTTGCCACCGATAGAAGAGTCAAGTTGCTCAGTTTAATTTGTGCTTGTGTTGCCCATAAATAAGATTTTATTCATTTCAGGGTTGAAAAACTCCTTTCTGTGCTTGCACTAGTGGAAGGTAATGTTAAAATCGGTTCACATAGTTTATAAACTTCAATGTACACAACATCAAGTCCATTTGATTTCATATAATTTGCAATGGTTTGAACAGACTTATTAGAAAAGTTGTTAGGGTGGCCTTGTAGCTCAGTCGGTAGAGCACCTCCTGCTGTGCATACGGTCCTGGGTTCAATTCCCGGCAGGGGGAGTGGGGTAGGAATTTTTCTCCAGCCAAGATTATTGCTTATCCTCCCCAGAGTCTGGAAGTGTGAATGAGAGTGTGAATCTGTGTCAATTAAAAAAAAGAAAAGAGAAAAAGACCTAAAGTTAACCCATTGTTAAACGAGTAACACCATTCCCAGTAAGCAATATGTCCAAGGGAAGGCTACCAATATGACCTTTATAGTTAAAGGCGGGACATAAATAGAACAATAAAAAGAATTTTGAGATGAATATAACATTTTCAGTTTGTTTTTCAAAGACATATCAAAATAGGAAACATGGTTCTCTTGGTGCAATAGTACATTTGTTGGAAAACTTATCGTAACCCGCAAAATGTTTCAAATCCAGTAAGGCAGAAATTTAAATTGTTTCTGTGATTCAGATCTTAATTTAGTTTGAGCTATTAATGTGTCTGGGATTTCGCAGGAAAATCTTAAGTATAAAGAATGGGTTTCATCTTCATGACAATTTCTCTTTATAGGTCTTTCTTCGTTCTCTTCATTAGCAATGCTCATAGTTTCTGGTCATATTTCTTCAAATCCTATGTTTCTAATTGTTGATCTCTTATGTTTGTCCAAAGTTGTGATTAAATATGCTTAAATTACTAAACCCATCATATTCCAGGGTGTTTTCTCAGTTCAAAGCAACAAGCATGGCCAGCAATAAAGTTTATTTAATTCGCATAAACCAGTCAGCCACACATACTTATCATAATTGTTTATATTAAAATATATTTTCTAAGGATTCTTATTTTTTTCCTTCTACTCACACTGTAAGTGTGGAAGAGCTGCAGTAAGTCTTCCCTGTTTTACTATCACTAACTTATCCTCGTATTTCAACTGCGAGTATTGTAATTTTACTAATTGTTCTATTACACATCCATTTCAAAGAATTAGTATTAGCAACTGTCTTGGTGCACTGTACACTATGAAATAAATAATACTAATACACCTGTTGAGGTCCATAACAATTGTACAAAATGAAAAACAGAGCTTTCTTGATAACTCCAAGCCTTTTGTGTTCACCCGACACATTTTGGAGATGTTTGTGTGAATTCAGCAACACAGAATTCTGAAGCATTGGCATGATTATTCTTGCATTCGCCCGCCTTACCCTTCCCTGCCTGCATCATAGTGAAGGCTGATATTACAATTATTATTAATATTACTAATTTATAGTTTACTCTAGATATGGGCTTTGGTGATAGCTTTGATAGCCCATAATATACGCCACTGCTTGAAATTGATTTTAGCTAATATTCTTTATGTAATAAGTGGCTCCTTTATAAAATACAACCACGTTAATTTATTTGTGTGCAGTGTCATGAACGCATCCCAGGACTTGCAAAATTGCTTATCTGCAACTTAACAATTTTACATCAGAAGATAGAAAGAAAATAAAAAGAAGCATCAGTGTTTTGTATGACATGACAACTATTAAAAATGTGAAATTCATAAGTAAAACATATCTTGCTTTATTTTAATTATCTGTTTATTCAATAAATACATTCAGGAATAGCATGGTTCCTTTTAATAAAGAAATACAAGAATTTCCTTTGTACAACATTTTAAATTCAAATAAAAACTGCAGTAGGACTACAATGTATACACAAATTTAAAATGAACTTTTTCACAAAGATTTATGTTAATATAAATGATAATTGATAATAACCACGAGATGATGATGATGACGATGTTATTATCGTCTTACCTAAAATATGCTAAAATAGCCTTTCTTTTTTTCTTTTTTTTTTTTTTAATTTAAAGTGCTGTAGATCTACGATGAGGGACCATCAGCTTTACTTCCCTTCCGTAGGAAGCCGTGCTACGGACTTATACGACCGAAAAAATTCATCGTCCTCCACAGGGTTTGAACTCGCAACCTCGGGAACTATATATATGCGCACACTAATGTGTAGAGTTTCGCGCGCTAACATTGAATACATACTGCCATAATGAGAAATGTAAAGTTTACTGTCCCATTAGGAAGTGCACTAGTGTAAATGTCGCACACATATAGCCATCGTTGCCCAGCATCTTTATTTTATGATACTTCTACGGTTGATACTAAAATTTTTACAACTACTAATATATTATTAACATTGCATGACATTCGAGCGCGCATATGCATTGCCATATCATTCGTTTTGTGTAAGTGCAAGCTGCAGACAAGCCGTACTGCAAAATGTCATTAGTTTTCAAATGTTGCCATCCTGAAGTAACTCCAAATATCTGAACATTACGCAACCTTGGGCCAATCTCCACACTGATGGAATGACGTAATCAGCAAACAGCTGACATCATATGTTTGGACAGGAGACGGAAAGCAAGTAGAAAGGGAACAGGTCCTATAAGTAAAGTAGCAGACAGGTTTTATACATTCGTCAAAATGGCAAGCGATAAATCAATGCCGAAATATGTGAAATTTGTGATAGGTGGACTGGCAGGAATGGGTGCAACGTGTTTTGTTCAGCCACTGGATTTGGTAAAGAATCGGATGCAGTTAAGTGGTGAAGGAGGCAAAGCAAGGGAGTACAAAACTAGTTTCCATGCAATCAAGGGAATTTTACAGAAGGAAGGTGTAATTGCTATGTACACTGGTCTTTCAGCAGGCCTCCTGCGTCAAGCTACGTACACTACTACAAGACTTGGAGTGTACTCCTGGTTGATGGACCATTTCGCAGGAAAGGATGGTAAACCTCCAGGTTTTTTTGCGAAAGCGGGATTGGGAATGGCCGCAGGGATGTCAGGAGCATTTGTTGGAACACCTGCAGAGGTGGCCCTCATCAGAATGACAGCAGATGGACGATTGCCTCCAGCTGAACGTAGAAATTATAAAAATGTTGTGGAAGCCCTATATCGTATCACCAAAGAAGAAGGAGTGTTGACGTTGTGGAGGGGAGCAATTCCAACAATGGGAAGAGCCATGGTGGTAAATGCTGCACAGCTTGCATCATATTCCCAAGCGAAGCAATTCCTTCTCAACTCAGGGTACTTCAAAGACAATATTTTCTGTCACTTTGTGAGTAGTATGATATCAGGACTGGTGACAACAGCTGCATCCATGCCAGTTGACATTGCCAAAACTAGGATCCAGAATATGAAGACAATTGATGGAAAACCGGAGTATAAAGGTGCTGTTGATGTGTTAACTAAGGTTGTCAAAAATGAAGGGTTCTTTGCTCTCTGGAAGGGATTCACCCCATACTATGCTCGTCTTGGACCACACACTGTTCTTACCTTTATTTTCCTAGAGCAGATGAATATAATGTACAACAAACATGTTCTAGGGGACACGACAGGCAAAGGCAGTGGGCTATAAATGACAATTATGGCTGTTAATGGTTCATAGTCTGTGGTATATATTGAAGAAGTATAATCAATTTTAATATAAATAACGAACAAAATAGTGGCAATATTGTGATCACTGTTGTCTAGTCCAAACAGAAATATGAGGTTGGGTTTAATGAATTTGCTATTAACACTTTTAATATTAATGTGTATTAGTTTTATATATATAATGGGGATAAGTATAATGCACAAAAATATTGACAACAAAAGGCTTGTGTAACTTTTGTACATGACACCACCTGTTTCAAAATATTGTCCATGCAGTGTTGGATGCATTCCCATACATTAGATTATCTGTTGGTCCACACACAAAAACTAGTCTATACAAACGCAACAGAAATGAAGTCAGTCATTCACTTGAATTAAATGCTAAATGGCATAAATATGTGACTGGAAATTTACATTCAAAATTTTTTGCATCTTGATAATGGTGCTTGATTTTGGGAGCTGGCTGGTCTTAGATATTTATGCTTATACGGAGTATGTAAATTTGTCGGACATTCTTGGGAACTTATTTTGGGTTTTTAAGCGTGTAATCAAATGAGAGGCATATTTTTTATAAGCTTATTATTTTTGCTAGATGAGTAAATTTGGTAGGTTCACAATATTTTATAGAATGTTAAGTTCTTTTGATTTTTATCCTTCATAATTAACAATTTCTACTCTAATAGTCTGCCTTTCACAAGGGAACAAGAAGTGTTAAGGTTTAGTTGTATATATTATTTGCAATGAAGGAATAAGTGTACATTAAAAGGCATGTCAAATTCCAAATATGACATTACTAAAGTAATTTTGAGGATGGAATAGAGCTACAGTTTTTGAAAAGCTATTTGTATATAAACACCTAATTACAAGCTTATCATTAAGGTATTCTTTGGCTCAAGTCCAAAAAATAGTGATTAATTAATGAATAACTGGCCATGAGCGTTTTAATTATAAAATAGAAGAAACTCATCTGAAAATGTACAAAATGTATCATTTGTGCTGTCACATAAATGCTGTGCCCCTGCATTCTGCACCTGTACTACAGTTACACTGCAGTTTTAAGCTAAAGTTGGCAAAATCAAAAAGAAGAGTTGGAAATTGTTTATACTTGCAAAATTAAGAAAGAGAATGCCTGAATGTAATATTCTTTCTGCCTTCTAAATTTTTAATGGAAGGTCAGCATGGGCATGGTTTAAAGGTGTAGTACTTCGAATTTGATCATTAGATAAAGAAATACTCATGGTTTCATTGATGATTTATAGTTTCTAAAATAGTGCCAAACTAGAACTATCATGTAATAGAAACTATTTCAATGGAGATGTGTGTTATCCCCCTGCACAATTTTTCGGTAATTCATATAAGTTTAAGCTAAATGCTTTGAGAGTAAACTTTTAAGTACCATTTTATTGGGACATGAAAAGGAGCTTTTATATAATTGTTGTTCCTAATAGTTAAATCATTGCCAATAGTTACATATGTAGTTGAATATGTCTCTCTTACCAGTTGCTAAGCATTTCACAAATCTTGCAGAAGTCATACAACAAAGACACAGCTGAAAATTCAGGTTGCTTTTTCATTATATTCTATTGCCATCTTCAGGCTTTGCAGATCTGCATTCTCTCATTGTTATATTTTACTTTTTTATACATTAGAAGAGCAAGATACTTGGAAAATGCAATATTGAACTTTTTTAAAATATGTCTATAAAATTTCTGAGGACTTATATTGAGTCCCAGATTATCATTGCATAACTAAAAGTTTTGGACAATTAAAGCACCAGTGAAATGAGAGTCGCTTCCTAATCAATAACTTTGAATTATAATCCCCTACACTGACATCCTGATTAAAAATCTCGTTTGGGCAGTTCATGAATTGATTTCAGGTTCAGCAGCATGAAAGACAACAATGGTACACTTATAATATCATGGCAACTATATGATTGTGCAATTATTGAATCAAATTGTTAAAATTATTTTCATAATTTTATAAGATTAAATACTAAATTGATTATGAAAATATTGACTGTGTTTTAGGTATACAAATTTATTCTAGAAATTTTTTTCTGCAAATTTTAAGAATTTAAATGATAAAAGTAAAAATTGTTGTAATAAATAACTTCAAATTGGTTGAGCTTAAACATCAAACCTTGTATTTGTCCATAACTAGAATGGCCTTCAGGTTTCAGCTTTGTCTCCATTACCAAGTCAAATGGGTATTGGTATTGTAATCTTATGCTAAAATGGTTAAGTGCTGAGAAAAAAAATTCCATTATAGGAAGAGAGAAGCTTATACCCTAAAGAAACAGACCCATATTTCAGCATTTTTTCATTTGTTGATTCAGATTTTTAAAACTTTTATTATCTGTTAAGCGTACCAATTTGCAGCATAAACAATTTCCATAATATTTATTTAATAGAAGTTTGTCAATTCGTATACAATTACTTTTAAGCATATTAGTGAGTTTTAAAAGTTTTTGGTAAGATAAAATGAAGATTAGAAATTAAATTGCCGTGAAGGAGACATGCGATGAATGTGTTTTAATTTAAATAGTTCTCAAGATGTGGAGTGAATATCTGTACAGTAATATTTTAGTATGGAAAGGTTTCATGTATTGAGGGAAACACAAAAGTCATACATAATGATAATTTAAAAGTGCAATAAGAAGTGCATCACAGAAGTACCGTCAAACTCGTGTTCAGAGAGATGAAAATTTTATGGCTTCTGTGCATGCTCCATCACTGATCAACTCACTTCCTTAATGTTTCGCTGTTATAGAACATGTGACCGTAATGATGTCTTATGTTTTGCATTGAGCTTAGAATACAGTAAATATAAGGTTACATCATATTTTCTTTGTTTACTCTTCAGTCACTAAAATAGTCATATGTTAACGGGCATAGCTTACCCAGCATTTGTATTTATTTAATCTAATACTCTAGACTTGTGGACCATTTGCCACCAGTCTTATGGCTTCCCAATAGGGCTGACCATTTGTTCCATTCCATAATCTCTGGAATGCACCACACTTTCTCAGACGTTCAAAGGTCATGGGATTATCATTATTACATAACATGCAGTTTGGTGAATTGATAATTTTGAGCATGGAAGTAGCCGTATTTGTAGTAAGACAATTTTTATGTTTTGGCGGCTATATTACCCACTCACAACCCCCAATGTGAAGGGAGGGCCGCACTTACCTATGGTCATCGGGTCCACTGGACCTAGCCAGAACAGAGCATAGTTCACTGACCATTCCCCATGTACACCACCTGCATTTGTAGCGTGAAACAGTTGTCCATAATTTAAAAAAATGGGGAACTCTTATCTGGAAGATTATTTAATTAAAAAGAAAAAAAGCGTTATATGAATCAGATGTCTCCTTTGATGTGATTACCTTTTGGCATTCTCAAAAACATCTAAAATGCTATTGGACATTTATAATTCATAAGGCAAAAGTATATAAGCAAACAGCTTCATATTTAATTGCTTTTTTTTTTAGCTAAATAAACACAAAAATTGCTTCACGCAAACTGTTATTTATGCCCAACTAGTTTCGTAGGAACTTTCCTACATCATCGGCTGTTCTTGACTATCAGATATAATAGCCAATCCTCCACTTCAACTGTTTTCTCTCTGGCGTAGAATGGACAAACTTCATTAGTGGGTTTTCTTCAAATGGAAGATCAACATTTATTGGTGTATTTAGAACTTTTTCATATAAATTTTTTCCCAAGTGCCAGGATCTCTTGCCTGCTGTACATATTTTAAAACATGAATATTATGTTAGATTCATACTTATTGTATACCAATGAAAATTATTTTACATGTGCATGTGTGCCAGAATTAAAAACAGAAAAGGCGAGAAGACGCACAATAAAATACAGGTTCCTTGTCACTCATTTAAATTTTTCTACCTTCAGAAATGAGAACAGGGATACATAACCACTTATCAGCCAATCAATGTGAATAATACTTAATCACAGTGTTATAGTGCTGTGCATTACAATAACCACAGGAGGTATAATATGATACAATTTAATAATGAGCTGCTCTATGTGTAAAATAAGATGCATTGCCTTTGAGACACAACTAAAATTAAATTGAACATAGGCTATTGTTAATCTTGAGAGAGCTTAGGCTTTCATGGCCAGAGTCGATATAACAGGAAGTTATTTCTGGGCTGTTATGCCAAGGTCTGCTGGAGATAATGTTCCAGACGTTTCATCACTGCTGCAGTGTACATCTTAAATGGTTAAACTCTCCTCGGAGAAAGTTTTGTTGACAACCAATGAATCAGATGCAGCGACCTTCTCCAAAGAGACTTTGACCGGGCTGCTGAAGATGTTCAACGCAGTAGTGGACAAAACATCTGGAACATCTCTAGCAGACCACAACGTAACAGTCTGTAAATAATTTCCACTTATAAAAGTTTTATTAGTTATTTACCTTAAATATGTTGTTTTCCAAATTAGTTACAATGGTTTATTCTAAAACCTTGGGAACGTAAAGTAAAATAAAAGGAAAATGTTAAACATCACGTTATGACAGGGTAAGTCTGGACAAAGTTGTTTGCTAGTACTCTTAGTATGCATATCATTGTTTAAAGACTGATCCTGTATTGTACAAAAAAACGTAACTTTTCATTGTGCACTTCACAAATCCAAGAAAACATACCTAGAAACAAAAAGTTAGTGACTACATATGTGCAAGGACATTTCATATTAACATGGCCATATAAATATCCTTGTAAAAAACTGATTTTGTGGAATATAGGATCTACTTTTTAAACAAAAGTATATTTTTAAATACTCCCTTAACAATGTTCTATAACACAGAATATTTCAATTTTGTGATAAATTATTGTTTAATTGTTAATATAGCTGAACTGATGAATAAATATGTGCAAATGCCAAACATTAGGGAATATGTTTTAGCTCCACAAATTTATGTGGTTGCTTCAGAAACTTGGTAGCATGGATTGTGCTGTGATTAGTGCCACTAGCTAAGCTAAGCACAACTTTGCCATTAAAGGCTCTCTTACAAGCTAATGGGAATTTTATTTCATTTTCTAGAATTTTTTGGAGTTTTAATACAGTGAAGTTTGTTATTTGTGAGTACAAAATCTATATTTGTTTATATAAACGTAGCACATTGGAGCTTTATCTTATTTTAAAAAATCATGACAACTGTCACAGAATTGCCGCTCCTTTTTTTGTTGAAACATTGTAACTCTTATTTTCTAAAGATTAATATCAGTCACACTGTTACTCCAACTTCAGGAATTTAGTTTTAGAAGCCTTATTTTTAATTGTTGCTTTAAACATCAGTTAAATGGACTGTAATGAAACCCCATCTTTTATAATAATTTTACACTACTCATTTTATTTGTAAAAAATTATGCATTTGTAGACATTTACCATGTAAACAATAAGCTTTTGTTGGATTTGTACAATGGAAAAGAGAAAAGTATGCTCAAAAACAAGCCAAATATGCTTTGTGTAATATACTAGAATAAATTAAAACATCTGTAAATATGTAAAATGTAAAAGGATATATTATATGAAAGAGAGATCTAGTAACTGTTAAATGAGATTTGTAATTATTTTAGTAAATTAAAAATGAAATGCTTGTTGAATATACAAAAGACTTATGTTCATAATTAAACTCTCTAAGAGCTGCAACATGCAGCAATTGTTAATTTATTATAAAATATTGTTCTAAAATTTGTGATTGTTCATGCAACAGCTTTTAAAGATAGAAAACTTGAAGTTCTTGCATTGTATTTGCCAACTCATAAAGGTTTGTTCTCTGGTTTTCTCTTAAACTGAAGTTAGAATAGAGCTAACGGATTTTGAGATATTAAATTCCATTTCTTTTTACTAGAATTCATAGGTCTTAAAAGCCATATGTTCATAAGACCTAAAAAGTTGACTTTGTATAATAAACATTTGCTTTTATTACCATGTGATCCTTTTTATGAACAAATTCATGACTGCTGTAGATATTGCAGAATAAATATTTGTTACAAATTGCAATGCAAGAAACTCCAAGTTTTTCTCCTGAACAGTTCCTGCACAATTAATATGTGAAACTGTTAGGTTCTTGGAACAAGGATATGTTACTCCTTTACTCTTGTTATTTATTTCAGTTATTTGGTATATTATAAGAATTCTTTTTATATATGGTTAGCAAATAAAAGAACAATGTTGCCTGAACTAAATCATACGACAAAAATTAATTGTAAAGGATTTCTTGCATATGTTAATATTTTTTTGTAAATGTCATGAAATATAAGTAAAACAAATCTATCTCCCATACATAATTGAGCAAAGAACCAACAGTAGGAATTTATGGTGGTTTCAATAATATTGCTTTAAGGGAGAACTAAAATGGATTGGTGGAAGAACAATGTATAATTTATTTAACAATATGAGACTGAAGAATAATAATGAATGTTAAGATAACATTATTATGGTTATTTGCTTATATAATTCAATACCATGCTATAACATTTTAATTACTCTAAATATTATCACTAGAGATCAGTTATGGATTATGTGTCCTGGTATAAAGAGTCTCTTGGTGAAATATAGCATTGCTGCAGTTAAAGCAGGAAAACTGGTGGTAATCCCTAATATTGACATGGAAGTTTTATGTTCAGTGGGTTGCACTTGTCCTGGAAGGGTCCTTGTGGATCGATCAGCTAAGGCGTTAAGTTTTGGAGAAGTAACACTTAGTAGGGCTGGCCACGTAAATTTCCCCTTGAAAAGTAACAGGGATGGATGGATGGATGTGTCCACTGTTCTGATATTTTACAGCTTAGGACCTCTGCTCCCCTCCCCACTATCTTAAGTGCAATCCTAACTCCTAGTCATAAAACGGTGAATAAGAGAAGGGCAGCTTCCTTTTGCCACATTGTGCCTTCTGCAAATGTTGCCTAGATGCTGGGGCATAGCTCACTTTGGAATGTCATGTGGTAGATTTTAGTTCTAACATTATGAAGGGAGAAAAACATAAGCAAGCCAAAAAAATAAAAACTTAGAAAAGTCTGCACAGCTTAAATTAACATTTTAAGAAGCAATAATAATGTGTAATAAGGATGGTATAACTCAATTCCGAGACTGCTTTAAGCACCTTAGGTCATCCCAGTAGATCTGTGACACAACAGGATTTTAGTTTGATTCACAGTACTGGTATTTCATTGTTCAATCTCATGAAATCCTTGAGAACCAACTGACAAACTGCTTGATAGAAAAGTAACAGTTCCAGTCTCATAAACCACGCTTAAGCAGCCAAAGGGGAAGGAGCATGTTGACCACACGCCACCCTGATACATAGAGGATTTCATAAATTTAGAATTTGTTAGTAATATAAGGACGTTAAAATTTAATTCTTGTATCGTGTAGATTTTAATAATTTAATTTTTATATGTTGCACCCTGCCCAAAATAGCCTTTGTGGACAAAGACAGGGTATGCAGTAGGCATTGGCAGACATGGAGTTGGTTTGAGTGGTATATATAACAGATGTAAGTCAAAACTTCTAGTTTCAATTATGAATATAGCAGGCAAACAATTTTATGGCTATCTCGTACAAAGAGCTAATGGAACAAAAATACAATGGCACAAAGCACATTCTATACTATTTAGAAAATGCATACAAACATTGCACATGGTTTCAAGTGCCTATGCATTTTCATACAAAATGCTGATAGTGAAATTTCAATTCTGTAGGTAAGATTGATTTTTTAATCATTCCATTACAAATGAAAATACTGTATCTGCATCTATTTTAAGAGAAAAATCAGGTGAACAGATTTCATAGTTCAGAAATTGTATCTTGTAAGACATTTTAAGTTGACTATCTCTTTTGAAGTTTGTCTTCAGTCCCCACAAATATTTTTTGAAGCATCTGCTGTGTCTGTCTTGTTGCCTGTTTCAAACTAGCTGGTGGGTCAAAAGCTCCAAATCTCCATAATGCATTAAAGCTCTTGTAATCTTTCTTTCCCTGAATACCCTCTCCTTATGTAGGACTTACACACCCTGGGACTTATAAGCCAGTGCCTAAGGTCAGACAACTGTCGGGAGCACAGGAACAATATGGACTGGACAGAGTGAAGACCTGGAATCAGGTGGTCAGCCAAGCGCCAGGTATGAGAGTGAGGAAGAGAATGACACGAAATGCAGGCAAAATCAATTATTGGAAAGGTTATAATGGAGCAATTGGTGGAATTAGTGGTGGGGGAAACCGGAGAACCCAGAGAAAACCTGCCCAGATGCCGCTTCATCCACCATGAATGCCCTGGAATCGAACCCAGGCCACTTAGGTGGTAGGTGAGTGCTCTAACCACTCAGCCACAATGCTACCACTCTTGTAATCAAAGAATGAAAATGAATGTGTATGTTATGACTGAATAGATGTCACTGCCACATATTTCTAGTGTCTTTTTTTAGAAACTTTGCAAGTATGTTCCTTTCTTCAGTGTCCAAAATCCAGTGTAATTTCTCACTTTCCATTCTTGAGATTAACTTCTCTTCACTAAGCACTTGCCTTTGTGATCCTTTGTTTTTTTTTTTTTTTTTTTTTTTTTTTTTTTATTGAGTACAGAATATATAGAGCAACATTTACGATATTTATTACATTAATTGTATGTGAAGCAGCCTCTAATAAGAATTCTTTTCTAAAATTAGCTCTACTTTTCTCTGTAAGGCTATTTTTGCATGTGAATTTAATTAAGATTTCTTTATGCGAACGTTTACATGTTATGAGATGAAAACCAAAGATTCTCTACACTTTTTGACCTTTTGCCCTTGACATCAAATGATACAGTGATTTACATTATCAGCATCTACCATTTTGTGTATAAACTCATCTGCAAGCATAAGAAGATTAACTTAAGACTGCCTGTAAGATTGATGGTCAGAACCCTGATTTCTCATTCCAGTGGTCCCAGGTTTGGTTCCTAGCTGGGGTGGAAACATTTTTCTTTAACTACCCTCTTTAGAATCTAGAAGTAAGCATGTGGAAGTGAATGTGTGTGTTTCAAGTTAGAAATTATCAAAACCCAACATTAAAGAACCTACAACCAACAAGTTGTTCCCTGGTCAAAGACCATAGAGGCTAAAGGGACTTAAAAAAAAAAATTAAGCTCTGTCATGTATAGTTAATCTTGTGTCCACATTAATCCATTCATGAAAACTTTACAAAAGAGGAGATTGAACCTGTGGCTCTCACCTTAGGATATGTAGAAGCTATAGGTAAAATATGACAAAGCGTTAATAATGCTTATAAATACATAGACTACAATAACAATGTACAAGGAGAAATGTGTTTCAAATAAACTCAGCAGCTGCAGTCAGATTTAGGTAATGTGAAGTTCACAACATAAAATAAGATAATTGTGTAATGTTAACTAAGCTGCCATTAGCTGACCCACCAGTTGCCATGAAACAAGTGACAAAATTGTTTAAATTTAGTAAAATTTGATAACCTTTAAGTTGAATGTTCAGATAAACTTGTAATCCAGTT
The DNA here is from genome assembly GCA_030765045.1 of Tenodera sinensis. Classification (NCBI taxonomy): domain Eukaryota; kingdom Metazoa; phylum Arthropoda; class Insecta; order Mantodea; family Mantidae; genus Tenodera; species Tenodera sinensis. The sequence goes on from CM060973.1 coordinate 38,207,657, forward strand.
TTCATAGTTTTGTTCAATATACTTGGAGAAACAATAAATTTAACAACCAACAAATACTAATTTTTAAAAAACGCACAACTCTGATTGTTATGTCATTGTAGTGGTTTCACATTGGCCAGTCTGCTCAAGGTCATGCACATATATCCCCCACTCTGGCTTTATATATCTATTTCTACAGTTCCTGTGCCTGATGCTATACTGCCCCTCTCTCATCACATACTCACTGAGAGGAGTGAGGGAATGATTGCAAAGTGGAAAAAGTGACCTTGAGTGGACTGTGAAAATTATATACTATAATGAAAGATGGAACATTTTAGCAGAGTCAAGCTTTCAAATGCTGAAATATGATGCAGCAAGCTCTACAAAACAGTTCTCAATGAAAGCTATTAGTGCCAATTTCAGTACTTACAGCTTTGTACTAGTTATCTTATAGCTTAGTTACGGCATAGCTTTGAGGTGAATAAACTTTTAATTTGGGTGTCTATGGGCTAAATTAAAGTTCTGATCAAAAATAACTTGTAATTTTGTGAATGTCATGGGAAGTTCAAGTGACCTTCTGAAGTTAGGGTCCATTTAAGAACTTAAGACAATAATTTGCCCATGAAGTGTTCTGTAGGATCTGATCATATGACAGTAGTGGAAGATTAACACAAATGTGCAGTGCCTTACCTTGGTACATTGCTTAGTGTGAAGAAGCAGTGGTATTTATAGCTGTTAGACTTATATAAAATTTGGTTGTGATTTTTAGAAGAGATCTATGTACCATCACTTTGCTTTCACTATTCCTATGTGAACTTGTTGGCAAGTTAATATGCTGTCTTATTTTCATATACGACCAGAAATTACTGTTAAAGGTGAATATATGAAAAGGGTAGGGAATAATGGAAGTTAAATAACTTGATTGATAAAAGCATGCTTTGCAAAGGACCATGTTTGTTCTTTTTATTTACCCAACCAGCACTTTTAAGCCCACACTCAAATGTTTAAATCAGCAGTGCTGTAACCCAGACCTTATCCTCCGAATATGAACAAATGTGCTATTAATGGTATTTCTTACAAATGAAATGCTAGTTACCAGTGCTCTAGCAGTGTCTTCATCCTTATTCCCACAATCACCCCATTATGATTTAATCATGGTTGGTGAATTGAACAATCAGGATAGAATGTAGGGTCCTAAAGAACTTATCAGTTATGTATGTGATTTATGTAATATTTCTGGGAAAGAGACAAAATGGATTTTATAATGCATCTAAGAGAGATGGCTTATACGTAACTTTCGTTTATAATCTTATTTATTCAATCTGATTGGGCTCTCAATCACCAATAAATCCCAGATTAAATATTTCTGTACTATTAAAAGTAACTCTGCAGATGAATAGATAGTAAATAGGTTTATAAATTCTGAAATTATGGCATTGTCTGGCACACACCGACTCAAATGCAACATCTACAGAAAAGTGTCACAGAAAGACAAATTTAAGGTATATAAAATAAAAGAGGGAGAGATAATAAGAGAAAACAATGAAAATGTATTCAATGAATTTCAAAAAGAGAAAAATATATTTATGTACTTATTCATATCCATTACAAAAAATTACAGTAGCCTTAATTTTGAGAACACCATTTTTAATTTAAGAGAAAGAACAGTAGTTATTAGTAATTTATTTCTTCAGTTGAAGCAGTTATTACTTTGCTTCACGTTGATGGGACCTTTGAAGCAGGATTATCCAATCATAGATGCAACAAATCTGATGCCAAATTACATAGTATTTTGTTGGTCATGCATTATTACTCTTTGAATTAACACTTCACGCTACCTAATAATGCCTTGAAGTCCCTCTAAATCAGTCCTTTGCGACCAATAAAGCTATGAGATTTCTCTTCCTGAGTATGCCTGAGTTGTGTTTTGTAAAGATGACAACAATTCTCACGATAATGTCTTTTAATAAAGCTTCAATCTTTTCAGTGACACGTTGCCGACCAGTGTATGTGTATTCTAATATAATTCACCAGCCAAGTAAAACTGCTCACAATTACCTAAAATATACTTTACGATGATCACTTTGTATGTCCATTGGTTTTCACGTACTTAGACGCTCCCAACAAATTTAGGTCTGCTAACTTCGACAGACAAGCTAAGAGACTGTTGGTTCTTACTGATGCGACATCACCATTTAGCCTTTACTAACATAAAAGTAGTTTGCGATGGAGGGTTTTCTTGAAAATCTTCCTTTAACATCCTTGATGGATACTGATTTAAATATCAAGTTTGTTATTTACCTGAGATTTTGTTGTTATATATACTGTTCAAGACGCACACATATAGTTTTATAAAAAAATTTATACTGGATTCAGGGGTCTCAAAACATTATTTCTGGTGAAATCTTGATTTAGATTTTTACCTTCTCTACATAAAGCTATGAAGTAGAAAAAGTAAAATTGTGTAGAACACAAAAATTGAATGGAAATGAACATTTTGATGCTGCAGAAGCTGACAAATCTACCACAGAGCACAGGCATTCCTTATGAAGGGAAAGGTACTTAAGGGTGATTAGCAGTGATCCAGAGTGTGTTATCAAAAGGAGTCATAAGCTGTGATTAACAAGAACTGAAAAGTCAACAGAAGAATTAAGAATGGCTACTTTTCCCCATAGTGACAACTATATAGCACACTTTTTATATTTTGAAATGTACAAATTAGGACTCGGAGTGCAATCCATTTTTAAAGTTCCTGTGTGGATGCAAACAATGTATCTGTTTAGTAAACATTTCTAAACAATGTGCAGAAGAAATGCACTGAATATGCATACACAAATGACTACCTTTTTGGAACTTATGCTGAGACGGTTACAAATGTTTATACATGGAACTGTTCCCACACAGTGTGGCCAAGAGTCTGCTTCTCAACAGGGTGGTTGGGTTAGGAGTCCCTCTGATAGCACAAGATTTTACATCATAAGGACACATTTTCTTGACTTGAAACTATTCTGGTGTATTTCAATTGTACCAAGAACTGGCTACAGAAATGTATTCTCAGTCCAAAGAGTATATAAAAATCAAACTGTGCTTATAGTGTAACAATGAGAATGATGAGCAGGCATAGTGCATCGAATGTTGCTCTTGCTGTAAGCCAAAGTTGATATGACAGAGCCTATCTGCCTTGTGATAATGGAATAGCTAATAGTTTATTGTACATGAATGTACATTTGTGGGATTACTTTGCATTTCTTTGAAGGATTGTGCAGGAGCTCAGCTTTAGCTGCTGGTGGAATTGCTCCTGTGGTACCACGCGAGAACCCGGGGTCTAGGAGTAACATGCTAGCCTCTTTTTGGAGAATGCGCGATCAAACCCGGCGACGCAACATACTGGACTATATTGATGATGCCTTTAGGTAGGTTAGCCATAAAAGGCTGAAAAGCATTGGGGATAGGTCTGATAAATTACGCCTTAGAGTAAATTAAATTATTTTGTTGTTTAACGACGCTGTCAATTACCAGGATCACATCAGGGTCGCCGGCGTGCCGGAATTTTGTCCCGCAGGAGTTCTTTTACATGCCAGTAAATCTACTGACATGGAGCTGTCGTTTTTAAGCACACTTCTGGGCCGGCTGGATTTGAACCCGCGACTTTGAGATCAGTAGGCCAGCGTCTAACCAACTGAGCTACCCAGACCGACACGCCTTAGAGGACGCCGTTTCTTATTGGTCTTGGTGTAGATGTGTTTCCCACGACTGAAACAACAAAAGAGCGGTTTTTTAGGTATGTGTGTGTTTAAGGCGTATTATGCATGTAGAGAGCTCCAGATGAATGAACTTATGCAGGAGACCCGCAAGCCAGGTCGTAGAGAAGGCCTTGACGTCCAGAGAAACCGCATGTCCTGATATACCAGCGCAGCCGCCTCCACCTTGCGCAGCTGCTGTGGTATCCAGTGCTCAAGACGAAACCCAGACTGATGGTTAGGCATGGCTTGCGTGTGCCTTTCAATATTAGGGACAAGCGGGCAATGAGTAGCCTCTCGAAAGTTGTACTGGATCTTTCACCAGGTTTCAAATGCTGATTACTTGGGCCTTCCACTCGCGTGGAATGTGGCACAGGGTGAGACACAAGTTAAAGACCTGAGTCAGAAAAACACCGCGCTGAAAAGACAGCGTAGCGTAGGTACCTGGTGTGAGCCCGTCAGGCTCCGCGGACTTTTGGGGGTTGTGACTCGGAAGTGCGCCTTGGAGCTCACTGTGTCTGATGACGGGAAATCGATCCAGTCAGAAGGACGCCGAAGGTATCAACGAACGCGTTCGGAGAAGGCGGCGTCCTGGAGGTCATCTCGTGGCCTCAGTCTGTTCAAGATAGTCAATAATCACGTTAGCTTTGTTTGGGTTCGTAAGCCTTGAGTGTCTTGGAGTGGGAATGTATGCTGACATCGGCCATTATGAAGTCTTCAGCGGTCTGTCACACTTCTCTATTCTCAAGGTTCATGCGGAACATCGTTCCCTCCCACGGTCGCAATGTCAAAGCTTCCGCCAAAATCTACTCTCTGTCACAGAAACTATAAAGCCACCAGTTAAAAAAAAAACTGGTTAAAAGACCTTTTTGAGTTTGCATATTTCAAATAATGCCGGCCACTGAAAAGATGGTTTGATTTGTTAGTATGCTTATTTAGGCTTACCTAATCTCTTCCAAACATTCATGTCAGATTTGGGTTAAGGCGTTCATAAAATAACTGTGAGATAGCACGTCTCTCTGGCTAACTTCCTTTCGATATGGTTTCATTGTTGCTATTCCAGTCACTATTGGATGCAAAGGCTCGACGAAAAAGAAATGTGGACTGGCACTATGAGAATTAGTTCGCATATTACAGTGAAACTTACCTTGCTTGTAATGAATAAATCCTCTCTCTTGATATCTCCTTTACTGATCTTGTCACAGATGGCACGGCCTATTTCTGCTTCATTGCCATACAACATAGCACAGTCGAAGTGACGGTATCCCAAATCTATCGCCAACTGCACTGCGTCGTACACCTCTCCGGGACCAGCCTATAAATGACAGAAAAGCGGGTTACATTGTTTATAAATTAAACCAGCATACTCCGGATGGGACAACGAGTTTGCACTTTCCTAGCACCTTACAGTAGGCAGTAGGAATGTGACAAAGTTACTTTCCTGTAAGGGTTGTAACTATTGCAGTTACGTGCGTTGACGGTTATATGTACAAGTTACTAGTACGTTATTTGTTTGCATGGTTATCTCTTTCGCAGTTACATTACATTAATGGTTACCAATAACGATTAGCTGAAACTACGTTTCAATTTGAACAATGTCGATACAGACTTACTTTACTATGCGTCAGTCATCGCCGAGACTAAGAGAGTGTTAAGGCAACGCCACTGAGGATGTTCGACGCAGTTTCGGACGAAACGTCTGGAAGGAGTTTCCTGACTAGACCACGGCCCACAAGCCCGGATAATCAGTTTCTATATTACGACACCGGCCGTGAACGCTTACGCGAAAAATACATCATTCTTGCCAGCACAATCATGACTAATGTTAAACATACAGTAAGTTAAGTATTCACATAGGACGTTAGATAAGATGAGGTAATGCCATCTTGAAAGAGATGTTGCTAGAGAAGAGAAACGTTAACGCCCAAACATACATTATTGTCCAGTATTATTAACTGTGCAGATAAATGAGGAAGACAGACGGCTGCAAATTTCCGTTCCGGTCGTGACGGGCCAGTGTGCGTGAACCTTTATCCAGCATGATTACATGTGATTTATTAGCAGAACACAGCGTTAGGGATGGGACTTCGATATACCTTCGCCACTCTTCCGATACTTTTAATTTTTGAGTTTTGCATTATTTGAAGCTTTTGCGTTTAACTTTATGCTAGATAAGGGATGAAGTGAGATTTCACGTTATTGCCTCGCACGTGTCCCAAAGAGTTACTGGACTATAGTTCTTTACAGACTTGACTGCGTTTCCTGTGGGTGAATGAATGTAACATTCCATATAGCGCTTGTGCCTAAGTGGGATAGAAGACAATAGGGGAAGGAATAGAGGTACTTACTCATGAAATATGCAGCGTTAACTGAATCGTGAATAAAACTGATTTAGCTCACGCACTACATCACTTTTTTGCAATAGCCTATTTTGTGACTCACTCTCAGCGATTGCATTTATCACTCCAATGTCCAAAATATGAGAATCCAGCAGAAACATGGGCGTCGCGAAGGGGGGGGGGGGCAAGAGAGAGCCGCGGCCCACACCCCCCCCCCCCCCCATGGAAATTAATGAACTTAATGTGCTGATTATTAAACTATTATTTTAATTTTTATGTAAAGAACAATTTCTATTTAGCGCAAATTTATACGGTTATCCGCAACAAATACTATAACTTTTAACAACAAAATAATGAATCAACGTTATCTGATTGCAAAATTCTAACATTTGCCCCCCCCCCCTGGAAAAAAGTCTGCCGACGTTCATGAGCAGAAACAAGTCAACATTTAGGACATGAGGTAGCTCAGTACATGAAAACATTGGTTCCTTCCTTCCTTATGTTAGTTTGTGTTGCAGTTGCAGAATCAAGTGCAGGTGTTTTCCGGTTTGAGGATGAAGCCTTAAGTCAACCATGAAAACTCTTGATTTCAGTGAATAAACAACACATCCAAATACGCCCACACCACACACCTGTGCCACTGATATTGCCTCGGAAAAAATAAATGCTTAGTGCCCTCTAAATAATATAGCAAAGCTTTTCTGAACATTCTCTCTTCTTTTAGTGCATTGATGCTCGTAGCATGTGATGCCAACAAGCTAATCTGAAAGTACTTCTGGAATCGCACTTATATTGTCTATAATAGCGATGTCCAACGTACGCGAACCCTCGGATTTACCTCCTTCCAATTTAAGCGGACTGTGCCACTCTTTAACATTCGGACATGCATTATGTTGCAGTGGCGGTTTGGTTATACGTACGTTGCGTTTCATTTACGAAAGCACTTTCAAATCTTATGTGACGAGCATCTGTCTGTAGCGACTTCTTTGCTACTGCTTACTTTAGGTAGTCTATCAATATTTGGCAACAAAGTCGAACAGAATAGCCTTAGAAGATCCACCAAGTGATCGTCGCATAACATATTGCGATATACACTTTAAATATAGTTTAATTTGAAGAAACTATGCGCAAATATGTGTAGAGCTATATTCACTCTTGTACAAACAATTCTTGCAAACGTTTATTCCTATATCTTCTTTGTGTTAATAGAGATAAAAATTTGTACAAATTATCTTATTGCTTATTTCCTTGTAGGTGCAAGGGGAATACAGAAGGCTTTAAGTGACTGTCAAATTATTAAGAGCCGGTTGCTATGTGATGTCTCTGAAATTCCTTTCTCTTTGCAAGGCCAAGAGATAAAAAAGAATAACATATTTCTATCTGATAAACATATAAGTGTTGGTAAATTCAAACAAATAATAAAGAATATCGCGAAAATATTTCACTCAAAAGAAAAAAGTATTTCACATAAAACGTGTTTTAGCGAGATCCACATTTTATATTAAGTAAGATTTTATCTGTCTCTTACTGTGAAAGTCATGCAGGATGAAGGGTTCTTCTGAGGACATTCAAGGTATGACTTAGAAACTGATATGGAATCGCGTGTTTGTGTCCGTCACTGGATAGTGACTGGTTGTGATTCTACACGCCACAGGCACTTCCTGATCAACCCTCCTAATGAAAGAGGACGTGGGCTTGTAGCTGACAATTATGCAAACGTCTCCAAAGAGTCAAGGTTGGACATCGCTGGTTTATAATCATTTTTATAATTTTGTGTCATACTTGCACAAATAAATCGTTTTATTTACTTTCTCTACTACGTAGTAAAGTAGAGGAAGTATTATATACCACCCAAAAACTTATGTCGAGATTTCACAGGAAATACGTTTCGAGGTCCCTTGAATCCGAAGAAAAGCAATTTTAGAAAAAATGTGTGTGTGTCTGTCAATCTATGCACAGCATAACTCAAAAACGAAAAGTTGGTTAAAAATCAAAGTTGGCATTTGAGTTTAATATGGTTCAAGGATGCGATACGAAGATTTTGAGGAAAATTCCTCCGCCCTAAACTACCCTTTACATGGAAAATGTTTCGAACATTTTGATTTTCTCGAAAACTGCTCTAACGATATTGATTAAAATACCATACGTTTGAGATATTTTTATGGCAAATGAAATGTATGTTTTGAATTTTCTGGCTATAGCCCATGTAGTTCTGTTTACTCTGGATGTCTTTTGCTTAGCTGGTATACCGTAAGAAATAGATCATATCTTACCATACCAAAACGTAGATCTTGCTAAAAACGCACAATTTGTCTAAATAATTTTTTATGGAGTGAACCATTTCGAAGATATTCCTTGTTATTTGTGTTGAGTTTTGGAGAACTTATACTTATGTCAAATGGAACAGCGTTATTCATTTTTTATATGTTAACCGTGCAAAGAGAACGGAATTTGAAAGCTTTAAAAGATTTGACTATCGCTCAAAGCCTGCTGTATTCTAATATTCCCCTTGCACCTACAAGAAGATAAACAATAAGATAATTTGTACAAATGTTTATCTCAACTAACACGAAGAAGATATAGGAATAAGAGTTTTCAAGAATAGTTAGTACAAGAGTAGAGGAAGTGATGCGAATGCAACACAACAATAAGATTTGTTTACCTATAGTATAATAAATATCTGAGTTTGATCAAACGATGATGAGACTATTTCAATGGGGATGTTTTTCATCCCTGATCAAGGAGAAAAACGTTTACGAATGATTCTAGTTGAAACACATGGACGTGCCATTCTCGTCTCTTGGAGCAGTGTTCTGTGACTTTGCAAAATGAAGAGTTGCTGTGCCATGCCAGTTCTGTCATCATTTGAACCAGAGCCAAGTTTCGTTATGAATCTAATCTAGGGCTGGCAGAGAAAAACAAATGAACTCGAACACTGACATACTTGTATTTCTGGAACAGGCAGTTGCATTTTTACTTTCTCGCTCGCTCACTCACTGGACTTCCAATATTCAATAGCAATTCAGAAAAATACGTTACTTGAGCGCATCAGCAAAATAAAACAATTTTAAAAATCTAATGTATTGCATTCAAGTAACTTTCTCTATCCAGTTTCTACAAACTATTCTTACAAAATCCCATTTTTCTACTGCTGCTGCTGCTACTACTTACCGCTAGTACTACTACTACCACCACAACTACTACTACTACTACTACTACTACTACTACTACTACTACTACTACTACTACTACTACTACTACTACTACTACTACTACTACTACTACTACTACTACTACTACTACTACTGCTACAGCTACTACTGCTACTGCTACTACTGCTACTGCTACTACTACTACTACTGTTACTACTACTACTACTGCTGCTACTACTGTTACTACTACTGTTAGTACTACGACAGACAGGTCACATAGCCCATTTGCTAGTCTTGGACTCCTCTCTTATTTTGCCATCTACTTCATATTAAGATAAACATTTGCAGAAGTAATTTCACGACTCATTTCGTTATCAGTACAACCCTATGCAGAAAAATACCGAGTCGAAGACACAATCGATTTGAAATTGCAGACGACTTAACTCGAGTCAAATGGCATATGATACACAGAAGACCTTGCATTATTTTAGAAATTTTTGTACAAATCAAAAATAAGCAAAAAAGTTCCAGGGAACGGATATATGGAGAGAACAAGTTAATGGAATGCCTACAGAAAGGATCCCAAGGAAAAAGACATCCGGGAAGACCAAGAAAACGATGGTCAGACATGTTTTGGAGCCGGAACAGGCAGCATTGCCTAATCCATGGAGTGAAGAAGAAGAAGTAGAAGAAGAGGAAGAAGAAGAAGAAGCAGAAGAAGAAGATCTAACTTTAGCCAATCAGAGACATCAGAATATCTTCCCCACGTGAAGTAAATCACGTGATAGGAATTGGTTCCGCTTTACTGCTGTGAACACCTAAGTTGCAATGTCAGTCTTCTTCATCTGATTGCCCTCCCCTTACTGAGGGTTTACACCCCCTAGGTACAACCCTTTGCCTAGGGTCAGAGGCCTGTCGGGCAGCTGACAAACCTATGGACCGGACAGAGTGAAGACCTGGAAGCAGGTGGTCAGTCCAGCACCAGAGGGAGAGAAAAGGAGATGGAGCAGTTGATGGAATGAGTGGCGGGGGAAACCGGAGAACCCGAAGAAATCCCGCTCAGACGCCGCTTCGTCCACCATGAATGCTACATACAGGTCCCTGGATCGAACCCGGTGATATGCGAACGGTGCAGTGTCAGTCTAATAATACAAAATGGATTATGCATTCTCCTGACACTGAGAAAAGTAATTTTTGCAGTATCTCAGCACCACATTTGATATGAACCCAGTTAGATAATATGATATACTTGTTTCAAGGCTTGCACTTGAGAACCAGATAAGCTGCACTAGGTATTATTGACGATGATAAGATTGTGCAAGTGCATATTATAGGTTACTTTAGGCCAGCGATCCGAGGGGCACTGAAGTAAAATAAATCCGTACCACTGCGATGTTCCAGCTTGCAGTCCTCTAAGCAAAAACTGAATATGCTTAAATGTTTTATATAATTGTATTACCAATGTATATGTGTGTGTGTGTGTGTGTGTGTGTGTGTGTGTGTGTGTGTGTGTGTGTGTGTTACTAAAGTTACTTGAAGTCCAACTGAGCGAGACGACTCCGTGGTAAGATGACAGAATCAGGAGGTCCCAAGTTCGACTCCTGTCGAAAAAAATATTGACTTTTCATGGTTTCACCGAGTCGGCAGTCCAATGCCAGGGTGGTTCTCTTCTCACAACTTCCCTGCCCATAATTTCTCGAAGTCATCATCAGTTTCAGGATTGAAGATCCAGGCGACAGTGTTGGGCGTGTTGCGGTTGGGCAGGGTTTCTCCTTGACGTTGGTCGAACCCGCCTTCCGGATGCTCATTGAGGAAGCACTCCTCTCCGTGGGTTCGGTGTTTGTGAGCGGCATGGATTGCTTTAATCTGGAAAGTTAGGGACCCCATACATATGTGCTTGCGCATTGTCTCCCGGACCTGGTCGCCCTTTGGGTCTCTCCCTCATCACTTTCTCCGAGAGGTGACGTTGGAACACAAAGGCCCTGCTATGGCCCACGTACAGTGCTATGCTCCAGGAGCTGAAGGCCCTTCCCTCTGACTAACTCTGCTTTCTCGTTATTGCATGATACTTCAATCTGAGAAAGCTTAGAAATGTAACTCTCAATATTTGAAAACAGCTAGAGCTACAGAAAAAAAAAGAAACTTATTTTAGGTGAATTATATATTCCAAAGTACTTATATTGTGATGTCAGCCGCCCACCTCACACCACTGGTTGTAAACACGTGACCCGATGTCAATGGAGCGGTCAGGACTAAGACGACAAAGTGTTTCTAGAATGTTCGCGAAACTTTCAACTACTGACTTGTTTATGAGAAATATCGAGAAAATGTGGATTTCCAGAAAAATCCGTACTGCATCGTTCTCGCCTATATAAACGGATGCGGCAGCGAGAGAGGCAGTTCTTCGGAGTTGTTAAGTAGTGAAAGAGACAGATATTAGTTTTAAGTGTGTGCGTGTGTACAGTCAGTGTTAAGAGAGTTTGAGTATCCTCAGAGATAGTTCTAGACATTTAATCGTCGTGTCGGAATTGTTTGGTATGTGAAACATTTTTAGTTAAGCCTGTTTGAGTGAGTGCGAGTGTGTCGTCGGAAGCAGTTTGTGAGACAGAGAGGGTAGAACTGAAAGTCACTAAAGTAGTGTCAAGGTTACTATCGGAAAGAACAGCTGAGTTGCAAGGTCACGACGAATTGTAGACTGGTATTTTTGTAGTTCAATTTTAGAAGAGAAATAAAGTGACAGAAAAAAGTAACTGGAATTGTCATTTGTCACAATATCTACGCCAGCCAATAGTGGCCTAACAATGCCAGAGTAAGCTTAGGATAGCTTGGCATATTCAGTGAGGTATATGCTAAATCTCAACTAGGATAATTTCTAGCAGCTTTCTTATTAATATAATCTCATTTAAGCAAGCTTGAAACAGCTTTGTGTGTTGGAAAATGAGAAATAGATATACGCTATTTCTAAGTTGTAAAAGTGAAATACATAAGTTAATATAACCTCATAATGGCTGAGAATCAGACAACTGTATTTGGTGAAAAATGCTGGGGATAAATTCGTTAACTATAGCAATTTTATTAGGTAAAAAGTTGGGATGTCCTGTCTCAGATTGTTCTGCAAACTTCCATCTCGATTAACCTTAAGTGAATTCAAAATTAAGCATTTCTAAGAGTAGTTTAGAGCGGGTAAAGAGGCTCATTAAAATGTAACATCAATTTTCGCCCTCCGTTCCCCGGCCAGCTGCTTGCTCCAGTTTTCTACGTTATTCCACTTGGAGATGTGCTAACTACAATGTATTTGATTTGAACTCTCAGATGCTGTTGCAAGGATTGAACTGCTATTCCGAAAAGTGCTCGAAAATTTCCCCCTTTCGCAAAGTGAAGCTTTTATGAATTTGTTTACACTGGTAACTCAACATTTTCCAATCAATGCTTTCTTAGTGTGTCGACACATTTGCAATGCTCCTTCTAGAAGATTAAAAATGTTATGTGTCGCACTCACATGACTTTCTCTACTCTTGTACAAACTATTCTTGTAAATGCTTATTCCTCTATCCACTTCGTGTTAGTTGAAATAAACATTTGCGGAAATTATCTCATTTCTAATAGGTACAAGGGGAATGTGGGAATACAGTAGGCTTTAAGGAACAGTCAAATCTTTTAAGAGCTGGTCGTTATGTGATGACTTTAAAATTTCTTTGCATTGCCATGAGATTCAAACAAAGAGAAAAATAACGTGTAGTGTATTCCTACCTGAGAAAAGTGTTAAGTATTGGAGAATTCAGACAAACAGCAAGGAATATCTTAGTAATGGTCTACTCCACGAAACTTGTGTTTTGATATAAATTGTATGCTTTAACGAGATATTCATTTTTGGAGTAGTAAGATTTTGTCCAACTCTTAGTTAAGCAAAGGTCACCCAGAGTGAAGATGACTTCAGAGAACATTCCAAGACAATTCAAGAGATACATTTTATTTGTCATGAAAATGTTTTAAACATATGGTATTTTAATCAAAATCGTTAGAGCCATTTTTGAGAAAGTAACATTTTTTTAAATGCTTCATATAAAGGGTAGTTTGGAGTCAGGGGCTTTTCTTGAACATTTTCGTGTCGCATCTTGGAAGATGCTGAACTCAAATATCAAGTTAACCAACTTTTCGCTTTTGAATGTTATTTACAGACAGGTAGACGTGCGCACACACAGATATTTTTCTAAAAATACTTTTTTTTGGGGGGGGGGGGATTCAAGAGACCTCAAAACATATATTTCCGGTAAAACCTCGACATCGAATTTTTGTGTGGAATACAATACTTCCGCTATTTACTATTTAATCTGTATAGTATAGAGAAATGAAAAACAGTTTTGTAAATGCTATATATACATGTGCACGAGCACGACCACGTGTTAAGTCGTTTGTGGCTAGTCTAAATATAGACGTTCGGTGTGGTTTCCTCTCTCATTTGTCTGCCTGAAGTCGAATGGAAAACAACATACATATGACCTTTGTAGCGTCCGAATAGAATTCCACTATCTATAGTATCTACTCATAATTAGGATTGCCAGTGATCCGATGAACATATCCTACAGTCTTACCATTTCTCCGTAATCCTGATTAAGTTTCCTTTAATTGTCAGGCGTATAAAATATTGCTAATTTAATGTGCGTTTTTGAGGTTTATTAAATAGGTCGTACTCAGGCTATCTTAATTAAAGAAAGACTATATTAATTATCAATTATAAATGGTTCTCATATGATGTCAGGGCACGCCTAGGTCAATGTTTGTAAACCTGAATCTGTGTACGTACTTATCTTCGTTTATTTTCGGCAGCACGGAAGGTCATTTATCTCCGAGTTAACAAAGTCTGTCCCTAATGTACATAACTGAAGCTCCTTTGAAAATGATTTCTCTTAATTTATCTGCATTTGCTGCATAAGACATTTGAGCGTTTGAAAGGAAAAGGAAGTTATGACAGAAGTCAAATGATCTGTTTTTCTCAACATTGAACTATCTAAAAGACCAACACTTATTTCTCTAAAATTAAAACGACTTTCTGAGTTCCTCATGGAAGAAGGTTGCTAGCAGAGATTAATATGCCTATATATCTCAGGAAATATTACGTATTCTAGAGGTATACAAAATTAATACATACTTTGAAGGAATTTAGTGCTTCCGATGGATTAAACGTTAAAATATTAATTTTGTTTCTTGTGTCTCGAATACGTATGTATGTGTCGAGCTATCTACAAAGTAAATGCATGACAATAGATGATTAAACGGTTCTCAGTTTTGCAGCAGTGAAAAATATGTGTATCAAAATGTAACTTTTAATTAGCAGTCATGGATGTTAGGGTGGATAGTACATACAATTGCCACAAAGTTCCTGTTCCTCAATTTATTTTATCTTTCAGGGTTGCACGGTCAGCGCGATAAACGGCGGTGTGCGGCGTACGCGGTAGATGTTCTTTGAGAAGAGGACTGTTTCTTGCCTGGCATGTAACCTTCCGCCTGTCCGTGAATCTGCCCGTGAGGACGGGGAAGGGGCACCGAAGGGGCGGCTGGAGATGCTCAATTAGGAAACGTTAAGAGCTCCCACTGCGCTGTGCCTGCTGCCATTACATCTGGCCGCCCTTCGTACTATTATTTCACTTCATTCTTCCTCCTGGAGGTTTAGGCATGATTAGGCCTCTATCTTCCCCCGTTTCTAATCGCTACCCTATTCTTATTTTGCAGTTCCAAGCCACAATGTAAAGAATGATTTCCCCAACAATGTGCATCGGAAAAAAGAAAGAACACATTTGTTGACACCACCTGTAAAAGGGAGCCCTAATAAAGTGCAATTGCTTCGAAGTGCCTTGATTTACGAGTTTTACAATTTTGTGCTGCAAGGACAAGCATCTCTTCTCTCATAAATGATATGCACAAATATGTATAATTCTGTTACTTACACAGCTTCAACTTTGTTTAAATGTGTCTAAACATTAATTAATGATGATGAGTAATTTGCCATTGTTCGTTAGTCAGAACTAGCAGTTTTTTAAAAACTTTCCTGTTTTTGGAAATGCCATTATAAAAAGTGTTAACCTGGGAATCTCCACATACTAACCTGCCATGTGCCTAGTCCAACAGTGGGCATGCTATAACCGCTGTTCAGCTTGAGAAACTTTGCCATGACTCAGCGTGCGTGTGATATGAGTGCAACACAACAACTGTTGGAATTAGCTGGGGACAAGTGAATCTTCATTGGGAAAGAAAAATGCTCCAATGACCTTGGCTAAGTTACGTAATAATGACAAGTATAGATAAACCGTGCATGCAGTGTAGTTTAGGTTTAATAGCCTATTGCTGGCTCACATTTGTCTTGTCAATTCTCACTTGTGGACTATCTCCTCAGAAACTCATTATCACGCGATCGCAAACTGCCCAGCGCAAAAGCCTGTAATACACGAAGGATTTTATTTCAGATAGGGCGGATAGTGTAGATAATGATACGAATTAGCGATTTATGAGCGAATGTCTAATGCATGGAGCATCCTAGTTATTTGGCACTCATCCTTTGAAGTCGTGAACCACTTTTCTTTGAGGTAAGGGAAGGGAAAAGACTTCGAAATTCCTTCCAGTGTGCCTGAAGCGTCTTTGCAATGTATGATTTTCATACATTTGTGTTTGTTTACGATTACCACAAAACTTCACTCAAAATCCAGGACTCTCCAAGGATGCAATTTCTGCCATTTATAGGATTTCTGCATTTCTACAACATCAATAATAATAATAATAATAATAATAATAATAATAATAATAATAATAATAATAATAATAATAATAATAATAATAATAATAATAATAATAATAATAATAATAATAATAATAATAATAATAATAATAATAATAATAATAATAATAATAATAATGATGACGATGACGACGACAACGACAACGACAGCGACAGCGACAGCAACAACGACAACGACAGCGACAGCGACAACAACGACAGCGACAACGACAGCGACAACGACAGCGACAGCGACAACGACAACGACAGCGACAACGACAGCGACAACGACAGCGACAACGACAGCGACAACGACAGCGACAGCGACAGCGACAACGACAGCGACAACGACAGCGACAGCGACAACAACAGCGACAACGACAGCGACAACGACAGCGACAACGACAGCGACAGCGACAACGACAACGACAGCGACAGCGACAACGACAGCGACAGCGACAACGACAGCGACAACGACAACGACAGCGACAGCAACAACGACAGCGACAACGACAGCGACAACGACAACGACAGCGACAGCGACAACGACAACGACAACGACAACGACAGCGACAACGACAACGACAGCGACAGCGACAACGACAACGACAACGACAGCGACAACGACAACGACAGCGACAGCGACAACGACAGCGACAACGACAGCGACAACGACAGCGACAACGACAACGACAACGACAGCGACAACGACAACGACAGCGACAGCGACAGCGACAACGACAGCGACAACGACAGCGACAGCGACAACGACAGCGACAACGACAACGACAGCGACAACGACAACGACAGCGACAGCGACAGCGACAACGACAGCGACAGCGACAACAACGACAACGACAACGACAGCGACAGCGACGACAACGACAGCGACAACGACAGCGACAACGACAACGACAGCGACAACGACAACGACAGCGACAGCGACAACAACGACAGCGACAGCGACAACGACAACGACAGCGACAGCGACAACAACGACAGCGACAACGACAACAACGACAGTGACAACGACAGCGACAACGACAGCGACAACGACAGCGACAGCGACAACGACAACGACAGCGACAGCGACAACAACGACAGCGACAACGACAGCGACGACAACGACAGCGACAGCGACAGCGACAGCGACAACGACAACGACAGCGACAACAACGACAGCGACAACGACAGCGACAACGACAGCGACAGCGACAACAACGACAGCGACAACGACAGCGACAACGACAGCGACAACGACAACGACAGCGACAGCGACAACAACGACAGCGACAACGACAACGACAGCGACAGCGACAGCGACAACGACAACAATAATAATAATAAATAATAATAATAATAATAATAATAATAATAATAATAATAATAATAATAATAATAATAATAATAATAATAATAATAATAATAATAATAATAATAATAATAATAATAATAATAATAATAAATTATGATGGTGATGATGACGACGATGACGACGACGGCAATGATGATAGTGTTTTTGTTGTCAATGTTATGATTAGAGGAATTCAGATCATTATTCCCACTTTTATTACTGGGCAATTGTAAAATAAACAATATATTAGTCCACTGGAATAATATTCTTCTTTATTTTTTTCTTTACCTGATTACCCTCCCCTTATGCAGGATTTATACACCCTAGGACTTACAAGCCAGTGCCTAGGGTCAGATGCCTGTCAGGGAGCACAAGAACCTATGGACCAGTCAGAGTGAAGACCTGGAAGTGGGTGATCAACCAAGCACCAGGTATGCAAAAGAGGGTGATATGAAATGCAGGCAAAATCAATGATTGGAAAGGTGATAATGGAGCAATTGGTGGAATGAGTGGCAGGGGAAGCTGGAAAACCTGGAGAAAACCTGCCCTCATACCACTTCGTCCACCACAAATACCATATGGGATTGAACCCAGGCCACCTAGGTGGTAGGCAAATGCTCTAACCACTCAGATAAAATGCCATCAGGAATAATATTGTTATGTGAAATCTTTTTAAATGCACTGCTCACACACTAAGTGTTATGGAGAGAACATTTTCTTGCTATAAAGGCAAAAATTGTAATACCAAATATTGTTGAGATCTGCTGTAGGACACTGCAGATTGTAACTGCATCAAACAGCGCTGTGAACAGTAACAGGTTTAACAAATATTGTTTAGTTATAATATGTAAGTTCTATCTTCCAGTGCAGAAGAAGAGAGCTTCAAGCGGTGTGACCTATTGGAACGAAGAGCAAGCCTATCAGTTCATTTGATGTGAGACAACAGCTGTGTAATACCATGTTGCCTATATAAACTGCGCTGTGAGTATGGAACTGGAAGTGTTCAGTCAGGTGTAGGGCTCTCAATGACAATAATATGTCCAGTACAAGTAAAAGGAGTAGCCAGTATTTCTGACTGGTTCTGTTATGAAATTAACTACATCCATATCCCAAAGCACCTTGTTAGATCACAAGCTAACATGTAGTCTCTGATTACAATTTTGCCAGACATTACATCCTAACATTGATAAACTAGTTAAAGAATAATGAACTGAAAGTGTTGGAAATTGTCATGTAATTTTGTTCAGCATGTTTCTCTTCTAATCTGCAGAGAAAATGACATGTTCTGTTCTCTTTACTTTAAAACATGACTATCCTTCACATAAACTAGAAATGTTATATATTTTCTCATAGCATAGAGCCGAAATGTAATTGTTTATAATCTGTAACAAATGTGTAATTAAAGCAATCAGCATTAATATTACAATACCCAAGACGTTAGTTATCTTATTAACACCAGATATGTTTCCTGTCTCTCTTACATTACTGCATCTTGCATGCCTCAAACCACTTTCACTTCCCCTGTGGCAGCAGTACAGAGTGTTGTGACATCACACGCTGTGCTAGTCCTCAGTGTGAGCATGTTCAGTGGTGTGAGCTGACGTGACACCATTAGGTACTACCTGTCCTCCCCTGTTCTAGTGGAAAGAGGAAATATGTACTGTATTCCATCTAAAAATTTGATGTAGAGATTTCAACAGAAATAGACACTTTTGAGGTGTAAGGAACCTAAAAGGAGTATTAATAGAAAAAGGTGTATGTCATTTCTCCCTCCCCTCCACCTCCCTCTCTCTCTCTCTTTTAACAGTGTAATACATTTCTTATCACTTGTACAAGAAGTAGACCCTGATGATATATAAAATAAAATGATATGGTAACCGTAAAAGAAATTTTGGGAAGGAAAAGTACCTTCTTGTCATTAAGGTGAAAAATACAGCGCGAGGATGGAGGACAGCCCTGGTCTGATTTGAACCATTGACTTCCTGTTCAGAACTTCTTGTCTTAATAACCTTGGCAACTTGTGCTGTGTATGTATATTTCAGTCCACAAATGCGTGTGTACGTTTATGTGTGCCCATGCACATATAACCATATATTTTGGCAGATAAGATGATAGTTAAATTATAAAAAATGGCTTCCAATATATGGGTCATCTTGTAGGATAGATACATGCTATAACTATAGAGCTTTTACAAAAATGTATACCTTGTATTATTTGTAATCATCTTAAACCTAATGGGCACACACCATTTTGCCTGTACATGATTGGGTGTGCCACAGCCAGCTTTCCTCTTACATAAACTCCATGTGTAAAGCATGTATAACACTCTTACCTTATAGAAGATGCTGGAAATGTCATCCACATTCGGCTAAACAAGCATTATACTGGGAGAACACATTCTGATTCACACAATTAAGTTGGGCCACTGTAATGTTTCCAATTTCACTTCTAATACTTTGTTTTAGTTCTTCCCATGTATGAGGATTTGTCTTGTAAACTTTGTATTTCAGATTACCCTGCAAGTAAAAATCACACTGTTAGATTGGGGCAGTGAGAGGGCCACACACCACCACTAATCACTCTATCTTCAAACACTACCTAATTTTATTCATGGACTCCTTTGCTGTATGGGCAGTAGCAGAATCTTGCTGAAACCACCCATATGATTTCTCTTCTTCTGTCAGTTAATTATGAAATGGGGTCAAAATGCCATTTCGGTACCTGTCTACATTTACAGTCTGCTCGTAGAATATTGGACTGATCATGCATCTAGCACTAACAGCACACCAAACTCCAATGAGGGATTTCTGAAACACAATGTGGATTTCAGAGGCCCAATATCAACTAGCCGTGCGCACAATGGCAGCTGATATGGGGAATCCAGCAAGGTTGCGGGAGAGGCAAAACGCTGTGTGCCCCATTAGGTTTTAAATAAAGAACCTGTATGTAGCACAACTCCAAAAGGTATAGGTGGATAAATACTAAATTTGGTACTTGCAAGAATGCAATACAATGATTTTCGAGAAAATTCTCTCTCTACAGGAACTACACAAGAACTGTTCTGCATGACATATAGCAGAGATAAAAACAGACTAAGCAATGCCAGCAGTTCATAGTAAATTGCAGAGAAAGGTCTTGCACAGCCAAACTTGAGAAGTGATTAGTAATGTGTGTTAATTCATGATGAAGAAAGCTGGGGAACCCCTATTAAATTTAAGTCTCTATAGAAACAAGTAGCAGAGGCAACCAATGCATCATTTACTTTGGTGTAAAGAATCAGAGCTGAATTAGAATGCACTCAGGCGAATGTGTCTTTCATAATATCTCATAAAGTCCTAGATGATCGCAGAATGCCTACTTAGATGACTATAATGAAGACTATAAGCTTAAGGTTAAACATTTAGTGCATGAATTGTGCATATTTTCAAAATTATAGGGAATTTTTAAAGATTTTGATAGCATAAATCCATGCATATTTTAGATATTTTCACTGCATAAAACACTGATATCTACTAATAAGTATACATTGTGTCATTCTAGTTCTGTGCTATCTTCATGCATTTACACACTGCATGGCTATCACTTGTAGGCTCCGCCTCCCCCCTCCCCTCCCCCCCTTGTATTGCACATCTGCCTGAAATTGAAACTGAGTGCTTATTTTTGCATGCTCTTGAACTTCTATGGTGCTCAATGTTGCATTCTTCATTGGGGATCAAAGACAGCTTCATTTTGTTTAGAGACCCCTTTATCATATTTGAGGTTCTTTTAGTGCCTTAAATCTACAACAGTCCACCTTCTTTACTTCCCTTCCAAAGGAAGCAATGCTTAGGTCTTTTATGCCCAAACAAATCCTTCACTCTCTGCCGGGTTTGAACCTCAACTCCAGGAACCTGAGGTAAGTATATTACCCCTAGACCACAAAGGAACAACACATCTGATTGCTCCCAGCTATTTGCATAGATAGACATGAAAAATTCTTTAGTATTTTTAATTTTCTTTACAATAGCTGTAGCATTTTTTATTAAAATATCATGTTTGGAATATTGACACAAGAAATAATATGTGTACCTGAATAGCCTGTGAAATCTGGTTCAATTTTTTCCTATGTAACTGAGAAATCATAAGAGACAGTTGAAAACCACTGCATGAAAAACATAAGCACATAAAATACACAATTTGTATCAAATAAATTTGTTTGAAACATTAGCCATTTTTTAAATATTTATGGTGCATGTTTACAACTTACAAAATATATTCATCTATCAGACATGCTATTCCTAGTTTTTCTTTTCACTGCATGATCCATTCATCATGACTAAAATTGGAATGCTGTTTTCCTACATGTTTTATGAAACCTAAAACTTATATGAGATCATACTAAAATCGTAAGCAATAATTTCTAAAAATCTCAAATCTTTATTTTTTTAAACAAACTAAATACGTCATTTTAATGTACAGATTTTACTAACACTTTTCAACATAATTTTCATTTATCTCCACACATTTCTTTCCATCTTTCTGAAAGTTTGAAAATACCTTTACAATAAAACTCCCTTCCAGCTGCCTGAAAACAGTGATACACTGCTTTCCAAATATCCTTGTAGCATTGGCCTCACACCTGTTCCTGTACAGAACTGAAAATATGGTATTTGGAGGTTGCTAGGTCAGGATTGTTGGTAGGATGTGGAAGAGTTTCTCACCCAATCAGGGTCTGAATTAATGGGGGGGATTTCCCTCTTTCATTAAATAATTTACCTGGCTCATTAAAGAAGAATCCCTTTCCTGCCAGGGAAGTATTTTTTTCTGTTTACTGTATTTACTGTTACTGCTTGTTGAAAATAAAAGAAAACATGGAACACTTTCAATGTAGACTGTACATCAACATGGATAAATTTGTGACAAGAAAGGAAAAGTTACAAGAAAGTAATGACAGTGATGCATTATAGTTTGAATCTCAGGCTCAAACTTCAACTAATATTACAGCTTCTCAGACAAAATCTGCAGCATTGGAAGTGATGTGTTAGCAAAAGTAGTGAGAGTAAGTGTATTACACTAATCTGGGGATGTGCAGCCGAAACTGATTTGAAAAATATAAAACTAATCACACTTGACTTTCATCAAACAGTTTTGGGAGAGTAATATTATGCTTTACTGCTCAAAAATGCAAAATCACAGTGCTCTTAAGGACAGTAAAATGTGTGATTTCAATTGTTTCATTTTTCTGTTTGCTTAACTATGGAAAACTGAATCTTCATTATTACTTGAATCAATGCATCATTTCAGTAACATTCACACCTTTCTGGCATAACATTTAGATTTGTTTGAGAGGTATAACTGGAACTGAAAAATTCATGCCACAGCTGGGATTTTAACCACAGACCCTCCACTTACCAGGCGGGTGCTCTAACCATTAAGCTACTGTGACAACCTGCCAGAATGAAATAGAACTGGTTGGAGAGTTCAATGTCACTCTGGCAGGTTGTCACAGTAGCTTAATGGTTAGAGCACCCACCTGGTAAGTGGAGGGTTTGTGGTTCAAATCCCAGCTGTGGCATTGAATTTTTCAGTTCCAGTTCTAGCTCACAAACATTGCCCACACACGGCTTGTGTGTTTAAAAACACCAACAGTATGTTTGTTGGCATAAATAAATAATAACTTAGATTTGTGCCGATCTCCCAAGATAGTGGTCCGCTCAAATGGTATGGTAGAGATATTGGGCAAGTGTTTTGTTTACAACTGATGCAATATTGACCGTGAGGCACATGCCAGTCATATGTTTTGTTTATGACTGAGGCAGTATTGGCTGTGAGGCACATGCCAGTCATATGTTTTGTTTATGACTGAGGCAGTGCTAGCCTGGAAACACACGCTGGTCGCATACAGCATAGGTTGCTGACGTGTGTATGCACAGCACAGCGTTGCCATTTGCATTGGCAAATAAATGAAATTTTTACGAAATGATTAAACATACCAAAACAAACTTAACATTTTATATTTCATACAACTGCATCTACCACCATTATGGCCATAAATATAACATAAACCTAAGTTTCCTTCCCCCCCCCCCCCCCCCCCCCCCCACCTCCCTCCTCAGAATGTCTGATTTAAACACTGCACCCAACTGCCCTTATCTTCTACACAGTGACAAGTGTGAGGTGTAGAGAAGGTTACTAAAGCGCATTACGCGTTGAGCAAGTGCGTTCTTGGGAAAGAAGAAGTAGATAAGAGAACAAAAACTAAAGTGTACAAAGAAGTTATAGAACCAATACTTATTTGCTGAAGTGAAAGCTGGATATTGCAAAAGTGAGTTAAGCATGCTAAATCCAATGCAAATGAAAAGCTTAAGAAGAATAGTAAGGAAGACACGACAAGATAGAATAAAGAATGAAAGGATACAAGACAAACTTCAAGTGCCATCTATAAGTAAGAGGATAGAAGAAAGACAACTCACATGCAACGAGGATGGGTACAGATCAGAAGGTATGCCAATTTTTGGAATCAAGACCATTGGGAAGGAATACGAGAGAAAGACCAACAATAACCTGGGAAGAAGGGATTAAAAGAGTGGTGGCTAATAAAAGAATGACTTGGGACCAGTTCAATGGACTAGCAGAGGATAGGATTGAGTTTAGAAAATGGATCCCTAACATTACGATAGTGGTAGAACGGGTAAGTTGAAGAAGAAGAAAGAGTAAGGATATGCATTATCCTTCAATATAATGATAGTGCTGTGCACAATGAAGCTTCAGAAATTTATGAACATAGCAGACAGCATTTACGGTATAGGTTCAAGAAAATCAACCAGAATGCAACCCTGTGCACCCTTTAAGATACTGCCCATAGCTTACCCAGCAGATTGCCATCTCTTCACTTTATTCTTTGATGGCAAAGCCAAGTAGTACCAAGGTTGTCTCCTTAGCACAGTGGTAGTGCTGCTCCTTATCAAGTGGAAGACCCTGGTTCAATTCCCGGTACAACTGTGGGGACTTTCTCCTGCGGGGAGACCTGGTCCATAGTGTTCTCAGCCCTGTTAGGTCCCTGAGGGACCAACTGAGGAGCTACTTGATTCAGAAGTAATGGCCTATGGTTTCGAAGACTGCATAACCAACTGGGAAGGACCAGGGCACTGATCGCATCCCATCTCCAGTACTGCACCTACTCGTGATGCCTGAGAAGGGCAGAGGTGCGGGGTGCAGCAGCCGAGTGGTAGGCCTTTGCCCAAAAAGGGCTGTTGCACCGCCAGGTTATTTAGTTTATTATAATACATAACAGATATATTATGTGAATTTGTATAGTTAGAGAAAGGCATACAAATATTTGCACATTTTTCTATTAGGCTGACAGTATGCACATTTCATGGAGATGGGTATAGGTATACAAAGGATTATTTTTCTGAGTCTATTTGTTTGATAGGATAAAAGGTTGCTCTCGCTAAGCAGCAGTTTAAATAAACAGAATCTTCTTTTTATGTTTTATTATTTGTTAAATTCATTACATTTTTTATTATTATTTTTTAGATATTTTACATTAAAAGTTCTCTATTTTTGAGAAATAAAGAAACACTTTACACTGATTCAGTAGTCAGTTGTGGTACGCACATAAACAACACCTGAAGGCATGCTTACTTTTTCGACACCCTTGGGGAAAAGTTTTGGCAGCTCCTCATCCTTAACATGTGGCAGTATCATCACTTTGGTGCCAGGCTGGAAAGAAAGAAAATATATTTTAAATTCACTTAAGAATTGTTTCTCAATATTTTCTTTAGCTCTGGATCAACAGATGTTATAGTTTTATTAACGGTCACAAGAATTTCATAATATGTGAACATTACTTATAGTTAAGCTATACAGTAAGCAATAAAAATTGCAATTTCCTGCTTCAGGTTGGAGTAATCAGTATTGCCCAATACAACAGAATCTCAATAACTCGACCTAATTTGGACTCGGAGTGCATCGGGTTACTGAAATATCCAGTTTCACAGAATAAGGGGTCTGTTATTCACAGCTTCTAACATAATACTGCAAATTACATAAATGCATGTTCTAACACAATATAGGAAACAGAAAAGTATGATACCCTAAATTTATTACATATTAATATGTTCTCCTTTGTCTGATCTCTTTAACACATCCAATTTAATTTCCATTGTCACGTTAATGTGTCTTTTCTTCTCATATATTTTTACTGGCACAAACACAACTCAACACAATACTAACAGTAAGCCTGAAATCTGAGAAATGATACTGTAACCAGAAATATGTAACTAAAGAGGTGGAATCAGGACTGAAAATTTCAATGCCATAGCTGGGATTTGAACCAAGGATCTTCCCCTTATTGAGCGGCTGCTCTAACCACTAAGCTACCATGGCCTACTTGCCAATATGACATTAAATTTCCCAACCAATTTGTACTTTCCCGGTAGACCACAAGGGAATCTCACATCAGAGATAAATACCTCAAGGGTGACTTACAATCGTAAGTACTTTATGTCCCCGATTGGGGAATTCAATGTCATACTGGCCATAGTAGCTTAGTGGATAAGCAAAAGATCCGTGATTCAAATCCCAGCTATGGCAATGAATTTTCAGTCCTGATTCCACCTCTTAAACATTGCCCATACATGGCATGTTCACTTAAAAACACCAGCAGTAAGTTTGTTGGCATAAATAAATAATCATATAACTAAAGCTTTAGCTTGCCACATATGTGCTGGGTAAAGCAATAGGCCTTCAAACCTTCCTTGTGTTATATCCACATTATTAGCAGCAAGCTTTTGATTTTATTGCCATGGTCTACCGGCTGCTTATGTTCTGACTAGATAATGAAGGTCAATATCGGTCAGTCCTTTTGTTACTGTGAGGGAGATTATGGTAGATTGTATATGTGTACTAATTAAAATTTACCTATACTGTTAATACCACGTAATGAATTATAGAAATTATTAATGTTAAGTTTAAAGACAAAAAATTAAAAAATTGTAATAAAAACATTGTCAAGTTATATGGAATGTTGAGTTATTGAGGATTGACTTATCGGAACTCTACTGTTCTTGACTAATAATGGTTAATATATTTTTAATCATGAAAAGCCATCTCAACATAGACACAAATTGCAGTTGTTTGTACTAACCTTTCATTTCATAATCCCATTTAAATATCTACAATATTTTCATTTGGTCTCAAATGCCATAATGTACCCTCGTGGGCAAAAACAATTAGTCATGTCTGGACGCCAAATTCGTCTAAGTCCTACTTGGCACAGCACCTTGATTAATCATATGGGTTAGTAATATTAAGATTTGGAACTTGTGAGAACTTGTTGCTGCCACTACACAATTGTATTGTGGATGGTAATTAACGTCCTACAACATTGGGTCATATCGGATGGTGAATGAATGAAATGGCTGAAATGATGCTCAAATGAGCCCAAGGTCCATGGAGCTTTAAGTTATCCGACATTCGTCTTCTCAGGGTAGGGAAAGTCTCGGAAAAAAACCTTACCCAGATAACTTACCCTAAGCAAGATTCGAACTCGCGACCTCTTGAACTGAGGCAGACACGCTAACCATCACGCTACCTAGGCGGGTGTGGATGGTGTAAACAAGGTATTTGCCATGTAGGACTTAGATGAATTTGGCGTTCCAGATGTGACTCTTTTTGTCCATGGGTGTACAATAATAAACTAGAGATTAACTGAACCAGTGATGGGTTAGGGCATACCAATTTTTTAAGTGCTCACGAAATGTATAATTAATAATTTTTATGTACTGTTATTCATGGAGTGAGGAATATAGCAACATGGCTGATATTCAGGGGGTAACTTTCATGCGATTTGAATTAAGGGCAACCTGGTAACAGTAACCAGAATAGAAATGAAAACGAGAGGCAAGGCAGCACTCTACATTTTTATTCACAACAGCTCAGTCAAGAGAACAGAAATGCATACTATATATCATCATATCGACAGCACAGTATAAATTGATATCGTGCATTGAAAATTCATTTGTTTCTAACTGACCAATGATATTTTATCTAGCTTGTAACTAGAGAAAGCTACGACGACTTTCACAGCACAGCTGTCATTAAGATCTGTTGTATGGGTTATAAGAATGATAATTTAGAATTTAAATGGTTTGTTATTTAACAATTGAGAGGTACATCTATACTTACAGTCCAGTTAGCTGGGGTAGCCACCACCTTCAATCTGGATGTCAGCTGTAGTGAATCGATAACTCTCAGTATTTCACTGCAAACAACAAGTTCAATACGTTAAAGTAGTTCCTGATCTTATAGGAGCTATACAGTGCTAGTTAGTGTCATTAAACATGCAGCTATATCGTTCACTATGTAATAACAGAGACTTCCACAAGTACACATCTTAGCCACCAATTATTCTAATTAGTTGGAGAAGTATTTTAGATAGTTCATACTGACTTGTGAAAAGTTATCAAATATGTGTGTAGGTTATTTGGTAAAGTACACTATTGAATTTTTCATGTAATTAATCAAAATTATGATGCATGCTCCTGGAAAAATTTGTGAACCACTGTTACTTGCAAAGGAGTTAATGTGTTTGTCTAATAACTATCACGTGTGCTATCCATTATAGATGTTTCAGCATGTTTTCTAGTTTAGTATTTATTCATAATATGTAACGAGTTGATGCACATTCTCAAATTCACTTACATTTTAATTATTATTATAACTAGTTTTAGGAGTTGCTGCTCCTATTACCAGATAGTATGTTTACGGTATAAAGTATAAACAGACAGAAAAATCAGCAATAGCTAATCTAACACCATAAAAAATGTCTTAGTTTTGGGGGATGGGATGCAGAGGGGTGACACATAATTGGGATAGCTTTTTTAGTCTTTTACCTTGTAATTTACTATAACAATGTTACCAGAACCATCTATGCTTAGTTCTTTTTTGTCAAAATGTATTTAAAAACCCTTGTTCTTATACAGCATATAGTACCACATTTTATTGCATAATCATTGTCATCCCATAATGGTCATACCTTGATTTATAGACAAGGAATCAGGATTTAAGCTTTTCACCACATAATCATCACATTAATATTTAAGGTGTTCAGTATCGATAAATATTGATAAATAGTGTCCTTCCACTGCAACCTTTAGGTTCATAGAAGAGAGTACAGGGTATGCAGTGTATTTTAATACATTCCTCATTGTTGATACCATCAGTTTGTCAATTGCCGAGATGATGGTTAGTCCATCAATGAATCTGACTGGTTCAAGTACGTAAACATGGGAATTAGCAGACGTGAATATGCAATAAGCAAATGGAGTGGCAAGGTATGTGAACCCTCTCCTTTCTCTTCAATGATGAACAGCGTAACGTGGCCATGCTTCTATACGCTCAGGCTTGTTCTCACTCTCGTTACCATACACTAGTCGCTTAGATAGCAGGGCCAGTCTTAAATGATTTATTCTTTGCATAATGATCACACTGTATATATTTATTTTAGGAAGCATAAAAAGTGTGATGGTTATGCAATGAAACGTGATATATAACTTGTATGGAAAGTTAGTAAATACTAATCTGGTAAAGGATGAGACAATTTTGATTGTTAATAGCAAAAATGTTGGCAGTAGTGTAACAGCCAATATAATCGTACCATGCTAACATATTGTTGCACTGTGTTGAGTGTTGTTAAGGTGATGAGACGGAGGGCTAAAGTTGGCTACACATAGAAATGTAGAATATCCTTCTTTATGGAAGCACCTATAAAAGTGAGTCCCACAAATATATTTTTCCTAATTAACGCATTCATCATAACATAAACCCAGAAGTTAAAATCCTCTAACATAGCATTAATTTTACCAACTAAAGTGATCAAGCAATAAACTTAGACATTCTGTAAAGTGACAATTTGGACAGAGTTCATTTAGAAACCACCAGACAGTTCTGGGTTTGCCTCCTCCCTCACACTAAGCAAGATTCCACATCTGGACTCCAGTCAATTTCTATGATAGCAACATCTCCCTAAACTTGTTCTAATAATTAAAAATAAGTGAAGTTGAGAGTATGTATCTACCTATTAATATTATGGTTACACTTCACTGTATCTAATTTCTGCACTTGCCTTTGATTATAGACTCATATAATATGACAAAGGCAAGCATGCAATACTTACTCAACATTTCTTCCAGTGGAGGCTGGATAATGCATGGACAGTTTAAGCTTGTGATCTGGACCAATAACGTATAGAGCTCGCACTGTCATGGCATGTTCTTCATCATCCTTGTTATCTTCATCTATCATGTCCAATTTCACAGCCAGCTCCCTGGTGGGGTCTGCAATGATTGGGTATGGGAAATCTCCGGGGATATCTCTGCAGTAAGACTTGATGTCCTAAAAGTAATTGATATGAAATGTTATCACCTGCATTTGCCACATGGGTAGCCAGGATTCAACAAAGTAAACATTTTTAGTTGTAGATATTTTCTTTCTTATTTTCATTTCACTTTTTTATGCCTATTACTACAATGTTGTATAGCAGAGCAAACACATTTTTAAAACTGAAGTTGAAGGATTCACCTTCTGACAAGATTTGCAATGCCATTTTCTCGAGTGTGAAACATAACTTTTGGCATAAGATGAGGCACTTGAAAGTACAATGTACTAATGTGTAAAAAATAATACCCAATAGTATAGGGTAGGAGAAATAAAAGTGGCCCAGACAAGTGGCTACAATTAGATGTGAATGTAACACACACGCCATGTGATTGAAACCGGTTCAGATGCTAGTGTGGGTTGCATTGGTGTGAGTTGATCAGCGCATAGCTTTGTGATTGACTGTTTACTGAGATAACAATGAATGGCTTGGGCATGGATCTTTTCTTTGTTTCTGATGAAGCCTAGTTTCACCTGAGTGGTTATGTCAACTCACAGAACGACAGGTACTGAGCAGTGGAGAATCCACATAACTTCCACCATACACCATTGCATGATCAGAAGATCGGTATTTTGTGTGCAGCATCTGCAAGCTGCATTATTGGTTCCATTTTCTTTCATCAATCGGTTAATTCAGAGCATTACATTTCCAGCATTTTCAGTCCATTTGTAGCAGTATTAATTGGGGAGGAAAAGACCCACAGTTACTTCCAACATGATGGAGCAACTGCCCATACATCCTGCTGAACCATGGATCGATCACATTCATACCATCTTCACTTCTGACAGAGATGTTAGCAGAGATCAGTCTGATCTCAGTCCTAGCTGACCACCAGGTCTGTCAGTGTGATTACTTCTTGTGGGAAACCCTCAAGGCTGAGGTGTATCGCAATAATCCTTATCATTTTCAAGAACTGCAGCAGAACATTTCTGATGATATTGCGGCAATTCCAGCAGTCCAGCTTTGATCTGCCTTCTGCAACTTGCTGACCAGGGCTCAAAGGTGCCAAGAGATGAATGGTGGTCATTTTCAACATCTGCTAATAGCAGCTTTGTGAACGATCTCCTTTCCTTTGACATGTTTCTTTGTAACCTGGAACTCTGTTTCCTGGGCCAATTTTATTTTCCCCATCCTGTGTAACAAAATTCAATTGGCACCACTTCCCTACATAAATGTTAAATAGTATCCCTTTTGTGATTTATATTTTCTGATTTACATACTTAATGGAACCTTAGATGCTGATATAGAAAAAGAAAAGTATCACAAAATAATTCAAAATAAGTCATTAAACTTTATGAATTAAGTAAATCTACTAGTTTATGCTAAATTAGCTTGCAAAGTATGGGAGTGCATTATTATTATTAGTTTAAAACTAAGCAATAGTTTTTTACTTTTTCAACATTCTTACTAACAAAAGTTAGTTTTATTTTAACACTTCTATAAATTGTCAAAATTATTTGAAATTTCAAATCACATGACTGTAGATATTTCAATACTCATACTTAGTAATTGAAGTCATAGGTTTTAACAAAGCAATTCTGCAGATATCTAACTACAAAATTAAAGCAATAAATATTACTTAGTACTTACATTCACCCAGTCTGTGTGAGATTGCAGCTTGTCACAAGAATGTGCAATGATTTTGACTCCTCTCTTCTTGAACTCATGGTCATGCACAGCAATGCGACCCAATTCTGTGGTGCATACTGGGGTGAAATCAGCTGGATGTGAAAAGATAACACACCATCTGCAACAAAAAATTACCATTCTCTGTCACAAATACTATGCAAAAATATTACTCAGTATTATTACAAAGTTGATACAATATATTTTTCATTTGTCAATCACCTGCTGCTCTTTCTATGCAGCAAAATAAAGTGCATAGGTTTTACAACTTACTACTCTTTTATATTTTCCTTTCTTTCTTTGTCTTAAATAAGTTTTAATATACTTTAACCAAATAAGATATATTGAACAGTGAATATTGCTCAGATTAAGAGCAGAGAGCTTAAAGTTACTGGGTATTTGTCTTCAGAGGAAAAGACCAAAAAAAATTAAGACCTGACACACATTCAAATTTGGTGATACAGCTAATCAACACAAAATATAAACTGAGTAGGTGGAATTAGTTACTTCCAAAAACATGTAGCACAACCTGTAATTGTCATCTTTATACCACTGTCATCGTCATTGTCACTATCACCGCCACCTTAAGCATTAAGCAATTGCCCATTTTGGCTTCACAAAGCATTAGCCCAAAGCTTTTTAGGATGTCCAACATCTCGTCTTCTCTTGTGATAGTTCCTTGCTAGCGGTGGGCATCTCTCCCTAATCATTGTTAAATGACCTAGTCGTTGATGGGCCCTTAAGGGGAGTTGAAATATCCTATCTCTCCAGTGCTAATAGATGACCCACTATTTAGAATACTATTTAAGATCATTAGTCAAATTTTTAAAGCATGTTCAGTAGTATTCTTATAGTTGACTGATGAAACAAAAAGACATTTTCTTCATTAGAAGCGAAGTTGTGATTTTTAATACAATGCCTAGGTTTTTATTGAAAGATAAGGGGTTTTAAATTAATTAACTAGTATTCCTTTTCATTAAAATAAATGTCTGATAAAGACTTCAGCACTTTTACCAATAACCTTCAGAGATAAATGAGCCATTTGTGTAGAAAATTATTAGTTCTTCAGAAATTGTAGTTAAACAAGATGATAAAGCTTAAAACCTGTATGCAGCATTATTTTCAATAATGATTGTAATGTATTTAAAATTAACGTACCTCTATGAAACATACACCAAAATGAATGGAAGACTGAAACATTTATGTGGAAGTAAAACCTGAATTTGCAAAAAAAAAAAAAAAAAACACAAAATTCACAGTTTCAACTCCCATTAAACACCACCCACTCAATGTTAAAGTGTTCAATCCAGATTTGTTGATGCTGATTACTTTATCATATAAAGGTTTTACTTTTTGTTCCTCTCCTAATACTTCAGTTTTTATTCCATCAAGTTTGGTGCAACCATTTGGTGCAACTGGCCTAAGGTACCTAGTCTCCATGGTCTGAATTCTGTCTATCCCCCTGCCCCTCCCTTTTGAATCTAAGTTTTGCAGCCAACTGCAACTGCCATAACTCTGTATGGTTTTATTTTTATTTCTGTTCTTAGTTTGTTTAAATTTTCTTCCTGGAATGCATTTTCTGTACATATATATGATTATACATAACAGATAATTAAATTACTTTTTTCCAGGAGCTATTTATTTCATGGACCAGGTATTAAAAATTTGATCAAACCAGTTTATAGCCTATCAGTCTGGGTGGCTCAGTTGGTTAGATGCTGGCCTACTGATCCCAAGGTCGCAGGTTAAAAACGGTAGCTCCATGTTAGTAGATTTACTGGCGCGTAAAAGAATTCCTGCGGAACGAAATTCCGGCACACCGGCGACTTATAAATTAAATTATTTTGTTGTTTAATGACGCCAATTGCCAGGATCATCCGGTGTGCCGGAATTTCGTTCCGCAGGAGTTGTTTTACACGCCAGTAAATCTACTGACATGAAGCTTTCGTTTTTAAACACACTTAAAAACCATCGGTATTGGCCGAATTTGAAATCGCGACCTTGGGATCAGTAGGCTAGCGTCTAACCAACTGAGCCGCACACACACGCGCACACACCGACGACGCTGATGTGATCCTGGCAGTTAACAAATTAAATTAAATTTTAAAAAAGTAACTTCTGTTGGCATTACTGAAATCTTGTCAACATAAAATTGCATTGATGCGCAATTGGTTGGAAATAATTGCACGAGTAAAGAAACAGACAAATTACTTAATGATCTGAATTAATTCAAATAATATTATATATATATATATATATATATATATATATTATTTTCATTGTATTAATAGCTATTGTTTATTAAATGTTTCATAAAGTAAATACTCTTAGAAACTACAAAGTTTGATTTAGGTCAGATAATTGCCCTCGCGCTACAAGCTCCGACAACTTGTGATACATCAAACTCACTGGTGGTATTTTGGTATGAAAATGAATCGAGTTATTATTTACGGACGCTTTTTAACTGATATGGTTCTCCGCGTCCCATTCCATACTGTGCGTGGAAGGTCAATATGAAGTTAAGTGAATCACTAGTAGATCTCCTTTGCCCTTTTTAATGGGTCAGCGTTTCCTTGCAATAAGAGTGGAATGGAACCATGCTTAGCGACGCTGCCAGATGTTAACATAATGAACGTGGTGACTCAGACCAGCCCGCCTCTTTGGTGTGGTGATAGCGTGTCTCCTTCACATTCAAGGGGACCCGAGTTCACATCTCGGTTAGGTTGAGTTACTAGATAAGCTTTCTTCGGGGGTTTTCTTCTTATGCTGAGAAGACGAACGACGGGCAACTTTAAAGCTCTATTGCACCATGAGCTCATTTGAGCATCATTTCATGCATTCACGTTCGATGTAACTTCACAGTTAAGACGAACTACAGTCGGAACACTAATCGTTTTTTTTTTTTCTATTTTTTTCTTATCGTAAACATTCATTATTTATCGAGAATACTATTCTGAACGTTTATTTACACATCTATGCTTGTTCAAATTTGCCCCAATCTCTTACAACAGGCAAATACGCACTACAATCTGTTGAACTTAGGTAAGATCTCTAATTAAAACTTAGATTCGCCTATGTATTCACTGGTAGATACATGTAATCCTTGAACAACAAATCATTCAAGATGAGTATTTAAGATGCTCTCAGTAAAAAGCCTTAGAAAACCATTAGAGCATAATTGCCCGTTATAAGGAAAATAAATAATGTGAAATGGAAGCAGCATTTGTTGATAAACAGGACAAAGATGCCTTATGAAATGAAAAATAATTTCTAACCATTGAAACTTCTAGTGGATATTTTATTCCAAAGGTGAGATTTGCCTTAATTCGTTTACACGCCATCAGTAGAAACTACTGTACATAAAATCAGGGATTGCTGTCAGTTGAAAAACAGAAGGTCAATTACACAAAGTCTGAACTTCCCAGCTGCAAGGGAAAAATAGTTGTACTTTACTGGATAAAGCTTAAAGTGTGTCAAGGACTGGGTAGATTTAGCAGCTATTAAGCTGTGGTAGAGTGCTATACACTGGCGTCTGTTTTACTGCCTGCAATTAATGTGCTGGTGTAAACATTATAAACGGCAATTAGTGCGCTGTGAAGGAAAACAGCGGTGTCTCAAGCTCCATCTGACACATTCATTGCTGAGACGAATACATATGTAGACAATTACCTACTACGTTTCTATGGGGAATTGAAATCGATTCTCAATGCGATCTCCGTTTCCATGCGGAATTAAACCCGGAATGAAATTGATTTGGACACAAGACTCAAGCTTAAATAATTCAAGCTTCTATGTTGGTCACTTGGTTTATGTTGGTGGAGCTGTAAAAAATGTATTGTAAGTAGGTTTTGCGGTTAGTGAATGTTTTTAGAGGAATACATTACGAGATTATAGAAACAATAAAAGTGACTTTGCTATTGTGCTCTATTACACCACTTTCGCCAAGAATACAAAATGACGAGCGTGATACGTGTGCAGTAATTGTCGGATTCAAATCGATTCGAATCCGGTAGGTTTCCATGCAACACAATTTCGATCCAATCCCAGTTCTAAGAGGATCGGATCCAAAGATTCAGTTCGATCTGAGTCCGCCTTTCTTTGCAGTTTTCAGACCGGAATGAGAACTCAAATCGATTTGAATTCCCCATGGAGATGTGATTATTCTACATGAGCAAGTAAACTCACTTGCATATCATTACTAAAATTGAAGGAACCCTTTGATAAATAAGAAAGTGGTTGGGCGCATTTATCTGCTGTGTGCATACAAACATTTCTGCTCATTCCTTCTGCAGAAATATCCATTGAAAAATTCATGTTGCCCATACAGAAGTTTCTGTAGAGACCAGTGGCGTAAAGACGGGGGAGAAGGGCGATTTTTAGGAGTCCCCAGACTGCCTTTAATA
This sequence comes from Tenodera sinensis, assembly GCA_030765045.1. Lineage (NCBI taxonomy): Eukaryota > Metazoa > Arthropoda > Insecta > Mantodea > Mantidae > Tenodera > Tenodera sinensis. Next base: position 38,243,440 of record CM060973.1, read on the forward strand.
GTTTTCTTAAAAATGACATTTTATATTCAATTCAACCATGGAAAGTCGCTAGGAAGAAGCGCTGGAACAGATGCAGTTCACTGATCACATACTTTCAACAGAAGTGTAGCCTGTAAGCATTTCCTATCCTTTCATGTTTAACAGTAAGAAACAAGCTTATCTGCAAGTGCGTATGTCCTCAAAAGCATTCACAATCACATAGAGAAATTCATTAAACCACGGTATTCTATTCAGTACGGTTGTTATAAAAACCGAACAAACTACATCTATGTAGATACTACTAATACCTATGTGAAAATGTACTCCATTAGCCAATAAATAGGATTATTTTAGAATTTGGCCATAAGGTATACATATTAATCAACGTGTTGCTGTAACCAGTTGTTCAGTGTTATGCCTCTGAACGATATCTGAGGTACCACAAATGGAAGTTTGCTTGGGTTAATACCTGAGTGACCCAGAATATTGGCAATTATATTGTTTCACATACGTATGTGCATTATGCGTTCAGCGAGAGTACATTGTTTAGAAAAAAAAAAAAAAAATTAATGTTGGTAATCAGGGAGTGTTATTTTAATACTTATTGTATGTGAGTAAACATGTAATATTTTAATTTCTATTTTTAAGCTTTATTAGTAAGTAGGGCCCCCAACATTTATTTGCAGGGGCTCCCCAAAATCTTAGCTACGCCGATGGTAGACTTAAATGCCGACGACTAATTTCAGGGTAAATTTGACTACTCTTCAGAGAAGTATGATTTCATTAAAACACCGCTTGTTTTGCCCGCGGCAGATTTAAAACCTTTTTGTGTACAGGACATTATTTATGTTTTTTCTTATCGTATTATATCAACTGGGTTGATATAACTGCTCGACACCCAAATATCCATAAATTGTAGAATTAATAATAATAATAATAATAATAATAATAATAATAATAATAATAATAATAATAATAATAATAATAATAATAATAATAATAATAATAATAATAATAATAATAATAATAATAATAATAATAATAATAATAATAATAATAATAATAATAATAATAATAATAATAATAATAATAATAATAATAATAATAATAATAATAATAATAATAATAATAATAATAATAATAATAATAATAATAATAATAATAATAATAATAATAATAATAATAATAATAATAATAATAATAAATAATAATATTAATAGTAAATAAATAAAATTAAAACGAATAGCATGGAAGAAAAATCAAGACCATTCGCTATCCGCATTGATAAACAAACACATTGTACAGAAAACCAACAAAATGACTACCCAGCTACTCAAAGCGAAGGCGATTTTATGTACTAAGGTGTAGAACATAAACTGCTCCACAGGTACAGAGGTTCTCTTTTCATTGCTGAATGAATTATGTAACACAGTCCGGAGCTCAAAACATTTATGCTATTACTGACATTTTTATAATAAATAAGAACTCTGGGAACAGAGGAAGAGGGGAAAATGTGATTTTAATTTGGAAACTAGGTATATACTCTGGCCTTGCCAATAGTGAGCTTTGTGTGATCACAGAGCCTGAACTATATCCATTGCTCATATACAAGACGGAGCACCATGAAAAAGCAAGGCCGCAGTAACCGCCCATTTCATTAGTAATTATTCAGAGTAAACATAAAACCCAGAACGAATAAAATATGAACATGCGATGCACTTATTAAAAGTTAGAAAATGAATCAACTTACGAATCACCCTGCCAGTCCCAAAACTTGATGGGACCATGCGTTGTCTCAGCTGAGAAGTTGGGAATAGTTGCTCCAAGCCTCATGTTGGTCTAGTTGCTTCTGTCACTGCACTGAACTGACTGCGACTCGACTCGACTGCGGTGAAGGAACGCCTTCCACTTGGCTTTATACTAGCAGCACGCACATTCATCGCGAGTAGCAAAAAAGCGCTGCGCAATGCTAGTCATCTGCACACCACTATAAACATTGCATTGTACAGCACTTTTGGAGAGGCAGATAGCAAGGAATTGTGTTTCTGTGTTATCATCACTGACATAACATTTGCAGTAATAGAGAAGAATGGCCATGCCTCCTTTACAGGATGAATTGGCGGGAACATAACTGAGGCTAGGCAGTTTGTCATTGGCAGATCAGAGAACACACCCATGTTAGGAAACATTCAATGTTTTCTGTTATAGTGGCACACGGGTTTTAACACTGTTGTATTACTGCTAGATATCAAAAATTCACTGGGCGATTTTTTAAAAAAGTTGAAATCAGCCTTGCACACAGGACAAGTAAACCTTTCCCCCTGCTTAGCCTAGGGGTAGTTATCCAAAAGTTCCTATGTTCTTGAACTGGGCGAGACGGCTCCGCGGTAAGTGCGAGGTTGTGGGTTCGATTCCGGTGGACTACCTTGCTTACCCAGGGTTTTTTCTGGGGTTTCCCGGGTCGCCATGCGAATGCTGGGAAGGATAATGACATTGCCCGAATTTCCTGCCCTTCCATTTCGTTTCATAAATAATTTCATTCACCATTCATCCCGTTGGTTCTTTCAGGGTGGCAAGTGTCAGCGATGGTGTTAGGTGCAGCTTGGCAGGGATGATATGCGCACGGGAACTCTTTCCGTCCCTCGTTGTCCGTGGGATCTGGATGCAAAAGAGGGCGGCATCTGGGGACGTTGGACCCCACGCCTAGATCCCCCTGAAATAGGCCGGGAAGATATAAAGACTTCGAAGCGACGTCAAATTTTGGAAACCTTAGGGTCCTCTGTCTATATTTGTGCAGTTAGTCTGGATCTGGCCGCCAGGTATCTCCTCTCACCTCCTTCCTCCCGGGGTGCCCCATCGGGGCATAAGTCTGGCTTCAGTGTAGAAGCCCCTCCGTATCATTCCTATTCCTATTGTATGTTACTCACCTACGTCCCCCATGTGCACAGGTCAACTCCGTGGCAATAGTTTGTTCTTTTTATCACATTTAACAAGAGAATAAATATCATACCTGAAAAAAATTCGAACTGAAACACTGTGTCGACTACATATTTCTAAATTAATGTAAACTGAAAAAATTACCGTATCTACGATTACTTCTGCCACTGATTACGTATATTGCTTTTTCTGAATTCTTATATATACATATACTCAATTTACCCGAGTAACGACTATTAAGGCAGTTTATTAATAAGTTGCTTTTATAAGGATCACACTATTTTTATTTTCATTCATAGTCTTCGTCTCTCTCTCTTTCTCTCTCTCTCTCTCTCTCTCTCTCTCTCTCTCTCTCTCTCTCTCTCTTGCGTCTTATTTGTTGCATAAATCTAGGCCTGAACGCGACAGTTGCCTTCTTTAATATACAAAATCTTGTGCGTGCCAGACAGACATAGTTTCATAGTTGACTTCCTGTGCCGTCTGCTTGAGCAATTTTCTGAAATGTGAGCCTAAATTCTGTAGCGCCATATATTTTATTGCTATTAATTTAAATCAAGGCGGGGACTAACTATTCAGTCAGTGCATACAAATCATGTGTGCAGATGGAAGTGTGATCTCAGAAGTGCATCGCCTGTATGTAACATCTATTTGGATAATATGCTGAAAATGGCCTTACAGTGGACGAATTTTAGCTTGGCACTCTTTCTACTATCCTTGTCTGGCACGGGCTGTGGAAAATTCTTGAGTTTCTTCCCTTCTAAAACCCTATAGTAATTAGTTTAGGTAAAGGTGTTTAGGTAAAGGGAGTGAAGGCTGAAACTCATTAAAATGGTATAGGCCATCTTAGTTTTAGTGACAGTGGTGTTCGTTACAAAATATCGCATACACATGCTCGCACGCACCACTTTCTGTCTTACACGCACACCTGGGTATTAAACCGAAAAAAAACAAGCATTGGAAGTCCTCAGTTTGAACATCAGATAGAGAGCCGTTCATTATTAGCATAGTAATTGCCAACTTAAATCAATAAATAGGTCTTTGCTATAGAATAAATGGAAAAATAAATGCAGTATTTCGAAACTCTCAATCAAAAACGTTCCTGCCACAACTGTTGTAAAAGGGTAAAGGGCATACACGCGCACAGTGACCTCCACACAGATTTATTTCAGCTAACACCTCGCACGAGAAAGGGATGAAGCGAGGGAACCACAGGATGCGTAGGTCGCAGAGACGCGCGGAAGTCCCTAGTAAGTGATGAGATCTTGCTCCGTCCTGTGGGTGAGGTGTCATAAAAGCGTCCCCCGCCCACGAGAGGACAGCAACCGCATAACGCCACCTAGCGCCGAAAACAGCTGTTACCTACATGCGTAAACATCCGCGCCATCTGTTCGCACCGTCATACATCACGAGCCTGAAATCACACCTGAAAGAGGATAACGAAATGGAATGAAGGGAAATGATAGAAAGGCAATTGTATGAAATTAAGCACCCCAGCATTCGCCTAAGTGAAATGGGAAACCACGGAAAAACCCAAGTCAGAGCGCGCGGTCCCCGGGATCGAACCGCACACGTTCCCGCGGTGCCACCTCGTGAAAGTCATGTGAATGTGGCCCTCTAGAGGTGTTCAATCAGAGACGATAAACGAGATGCAAGATTTTAGAATTAGCATACTATATTTGCTTTTATTATTATTATTATTATTATTATTATTATTATTATTATTATTATTATTATTATTATTATTATTATTATTATTATTATTATTATTATTATTATTATTATTATTATTATTATTATTATTATTATTATTATTATTATTATTATTATTATTATTATTATTATTATTATTATTATTATTATTATTATTATTATTATTATTATTATTATTATTATTATTATTATTATTATTATTATTATTATTATTATTATTATTATTATTATTATTATTATTATTATTATTATTATTATTATTATTATTATTATTATTATTATTATTATTATTATTATTATTATTAATAATTATTATTATTATTATTATTATTATTATTATTATTATTATTATTATTATTATTATTATTATTATTATTATTATTATTATTATTGTTGTTGTTGTTGTTGTTATTGTTATTATTATTATTGTTATTGTTATTATTATTATCATCATCATCGTCGTCGTCATCACTCCGTAACTGTGTCCAGAGGACGCCTCCCCCAGCAGGGTCCGCCACTGCTACCAGCGTTATCCACATCGAAGGACATGCTGACACAATACGTGATAACTGCACATCTCTGTGTTCAGTATCATTTCTGACTAGTCACTCTCATCACTGGAGGGCAAGGGAGGGAGGAAGATGAGTAGTTTGTGATTCCGCAACGCAATTTATCATGCACAGCGACTGCTTGTCAGTAACCAGATACCAGAATACAGCTGTCTAGACTTGGAGTAACACTACTGCCTTTTGTTTCTTCCTTGGCACTCAGAGCACCTTTAATTACTGCGGTCAAGCAACCACAGAAATAATGATAATTATGATTGGTAAAAGCGCATCACTGTTATCGTTCATACTCTGAAACACACTCGCATTCTACTTAAGTTAATTTTTACTACGCATAATAATGGAGAACTTTTCCAGCGTCAGTCACGCACAGGGCTTGAAATACGAATAAATATTTGTATACCATAATAATCTGAAATGGAATCATTGAATTTAAAAAGAAATTGTAACCCCGGTTTGACTTTTTATAACCCTCTACAATTCTACACGGTATTCCAATTCATGCTGTGCAAATTTACACACATTAGCATTGAACTCTTCAAAAATAAAGATTGAGCATTTTAAAATACCTTTAATAATTTTATGGAGAAATTATATAGCATATTCTGAAAATAATTAGTTCCATAACATTTATATGATATAGATTGCAAGTTTTTGCTGCAGTAAATTGTGATTAATCTCCAATTGTTACTTTCTCTACTACATAAGAGGAAGCGTTGTATTCTAATAAAAAATTCTATGCTGAGATTTCACCGGAAATATATCTTTTAAGGCCCCCTGAATCCAAAAAAGCATTTTCAGAAACAGATCCGCGCGCGCGCGAGTGTGTGTGTGTGTGTGGGGGGGGGGGGGGGGGGGGGGGACAGCATAACTCAAAAACGAAAAGTCGGTCAGAAACCAAAATTGCTATTCAAGTATAATGTCTTTTAAGGGTGCGACACGAAGATTTTGAAGAAAATTCCTCCAGTCTAAACTACCCTTTACATGGAAAATTTTGATTTTTTCGCAAATAGCTCTAGCGATTTTGATTAAAATACCATATTGCAACAAAAAGGCAACATTGTGGGTTCTTTTAAATGTAATTAAAAAAAAAAAAAAAAAAAAAAACGTTGAATCTATTGAAATACGCCAAAGGAAAAACTTGTCATTTATTCAATTTTCTATGAATATAGCCATAAATTAAGAACATCAATCAATAATAATGCAGCCAGGTGATGATACATTTTTTGATAAAAATATTTTGTTCTAGAAAACTATAAACTTTTCAGTATTTTGGTATTTGACTTTCTTGTTATACACAACATGAGAAATTCGCTGTTCAAGTCTGACGTATCATTTCACTTCTACCCTGCATTAATCCAGATAAACCGTTGTAGAAATATTCTATTTAGAGTTGTAAAACTACCGCAGGCTACTGTAGACTATCATAAGTGTAGACTACGCCAGTTTTCCTAGTAGAATTGCTCAATTATGAACGTACCCGCATTAAATGTACGTTAGGTGTGTTGCATACCTATCAGGCGTTACCTAATACCGATCGCGTTATTTTCGTTTTTGATCATGCTTTACTAGATTCCTCTAGAAATGGGAAGCGTTGGCCTTTGAACCTTCTTGAAACTGAAAGAGGGTATATAAAGGGCCGCTTAACCTACGAAACATTAATGTGTTCAAAAACATTTGGAAGCTCCTGTACAGTCCAGATCAAAGATACTGATAGTGATCAAGAGTAATGTTATTTTGAACGAAAAGTATAAATGTTACTTTGATGATCATTATGTTTGAATTTCTCATTAAATTTCTTAATTAGTTGTATTACTTTCTCTGCTACGTATAGAACTAAAGTAGCGGAAGTATTGTATTCCAGCCAAAAATTCGATGTCGAGATTTCACCGGAAATATATGTTTTGAGGTTCCCTGAATAAAAAAAAGGCATTTTAGAAAAAATTCCGTGTGTGTGTGTGTGTATGTCTGTCCTTGAAATTCCAAACCTATTCTTGCCATGACATATCTTAGAAACACCTGATGCCACCGAAAAAGTTATTTTGAATATCTGTATTGCATTTCTACAATTTTGTAGTGAGCTTTGTCTGTTTCTTACTGTTTACCTGTTGTACAAAATTATAGAAAAATTTCTCTGAATGAAAACGAGTATTGCCAGAAAATTAACGAAAATTTAGAGTTCGTTTGCTATGTACATATCTAAAATATTTCGGAATATTCCTAACATACATTGATATATTCTTCTCAAAATTACTAGAGATAATTTTGAAAAAGATAACGAAACAATGTAGATATTGAACTTGAATATCAATAACATTTGTAGAACTTTTCGAAACAGAGTTATACTTTTCGTCTCTCTCTCTTTCTCTGTCGCTCCTTCCTCTCTCGCTCCCCCCCCCCCCCCCACATACTTATTTTTTCTAAAAACGCTTTTTTGGGGCTCAGGGGACCTCAAAATTTGTGTTTCTGGTGAAATATCGATATTGTATTTTGGTGGAATAGAATGTTTTTTCTACTTACCGTCAAGAGAAAATTAAGGAGTATTATTAAATGAATACGGTACCAGAGAGAATATATCAAAGTTTAAAATCACATCCATGACCTTATGCACAAGTTTGAACAATGCTTCCACCGCAGAATTTTAAATATTGTTGGAGAAGATTAAGGAGATGAGAGGTACAACATTCGCCACATGAGGGGTCTCACACACACACACACACATACACACATATATATGTGTGTGTGTGACCCCAATTTCCACGAATATCAGTGGACTTTTTGATCCATTATGAGAATATCTTGAGGTTTATAAAATAACATTTCTGACAAGGATATACGAGTAAAATGTGCTCTGGATCGTTATTGTATAACTTCGTAAAGAGATATTCATTAGATGTTCATTTGAGATTTAAAAATCCATCTTGTTGACAGGAAAGTCAGCTACTGGTTAAAATTAACACTGCCAGTAAAGCATGTACTTTCAAGACTAACGTGAGTGATATAAAACGAATTGATGACTCACAGCCTAATGGTACTATTGGTAATACTTTAAGAATGTCTTATACAAGTAATGTGATTTGCTTTTGTCCCATTTATGTGACGCATTTAACACCCAAGGTCGTAACAGCGACTTTACTGTTGTTAAATCAATTATCTACTGGCAATGATGTTCACTCATTAACTATTGTATTAATAGTTGTATTAGTCCTGAGAGGCAGATTTTAATCGAAGGAATTTTCCCATATGCATTCCAGATGCGTACTCCGTTATGTAATATATTTAATTCATTTGTACGATTATTATATTGTAAATCTAACAATTATCCTCAAATTCAGATAAATGATCAGCTTAAATAAATTATTTTGCATGGTGGAACAATCTTTTCCACGAAAGCTGCCAATGAGAAGTAACCACTTACGTGACGGTTAAACCTGCTTCACAACACTGACAACGGTAAGGGTAACCAGAACGAGAAAGTTGAAATACATATATTCAAATGGGAGTGTTCATAACCGACGGGAAGCTCTCCCAAGCCCCGGGAATGGGTAAGAAAACTTGGCCAATTCTTAATTTTCTGTTCCCGTTACCAAGTACGGCATGTTAGAGTCATATTGTGCGTATTAGACTTGCGCTGTAGAAATGATTCAAGGCGGCCCTGGAGCATCCGCTAGTCTCCAGTCGCAAGCTAGAAAAATATCATCGCTCATTTAGAAACAAATGAATTGCCAAACAAATGAATTCACTTTCTATCGATAAGTTAATCGATAGTGCAACTTGCCGTTCTCGTTGCCAGACTGTTGTGAACCAAAATATCGAGTGCTGCCTTGCTTCCCGTTAGCGTTGCCGGGTAGTTGCGAACCAGCCTTTAAGAGATGGGGGCGACTATATGTAACAGACCTTATGGAGGATGGGGAATAATCCAGACTAAAGATAAAGTTGCTCCTCGAGTCAAGGATCGAACCCAAGACCTCTGAATTTGGAAGCTGACATGCTAACCACCAGACCACACGGGTAGTCTGCATATGTTGTTAGTTAAATAAATTGCGGAATTTTCCAGTCACACTCAAGAAGTTTTTAATTTTATTCAAGAACTATAGTTTTGCTCAAGAATTTTCACTGCAGTTAGGCGAGAATTCGAGGTCAGTCGACATATGGGAATTGTTTGAGTCTCCAGAAGAGATATTTGATAGAGTACTTCGAAGCGCCCGAGTTGTGCACTACACGAAAATTAATTTAACTTAAATGGTAAGTCATTGGAGAATACACAAAACAGGTAACTATATTACACCGATTCATTTTTGGAACCCATATTATTTTCCCATACTAACCCAGGTATAGAGTGAGTGTGTGAGTGAGTGTGTTGGGTTTAAGGGCCCGTCGACAACTTGGTCCCAGGTATAGAGAACACGAGCTACTGGAATCCAACAAAAGCCAACTGTGATACACTCAGCCCATTATACTGCTCTGTGGTCGCTTTTGTTGACATTCCGTCTGTTCACTTGTTATCAATATCAGCCACTTTTCTTATAGTGCCTAAAATAAGTGTTCTGCACTTCATGATTGTGCGTTTTACAACACAATTTGTATTAGTAAATGCAGTACAATATATTTAACCTGGAAAATGTTGTTTCAAAACAAGAATTGAGAATTAGATTTTAGGGACTAGTTTGATAGTGGTAAATCTCATTGTAAGGTTGGCAGTACTTCGATTTAGTGTAACCTCGGCCATGTTAAATTTTTGGGAGCTGCCATTAAACCGTTCCCTTACAATTACATGAACAAACATTCTTCACTGAAGGTCAGTGGCGGTTCACTTCTTCCCGTACTCCACGGAACAAAGTCCAGGTTCGTAAATATCCGCTACTGCAGTTAACGAGATACAAGCTCGAGAAGTTAGTCATAAACCTGATGATAAGAGAACAATGAAGGAACTGTTGATAAAGAATAGATAACCGCTTTATGCCAAGATTACTCTTCTTTTCTCAGTTGAAAAGAATTTTTGCGTAAAACTTATGTTGAATGAGTCGAGACATTATACGAGGAAGGACAGTGGCGTATGCTGACAAGCCAAGCTCTGGTATGGAGACAATAATGTTGAACATGGCCAGTGGTTCTAATCTGTAAGCCATTCTACCCGTAAACGTGGCGCACAAGTATTGATTTTTGTTTTCAAATTCTCTAATGCTGGAGTTTCCCTACCTTTTCGATTTCTTTTTTCTTTTCATAGATAAATGAAGAGAAAAAATTCGATTCAAAATGTCGCATACAACACAACACACCTCCGCTACCTTCATGCCCTCGCACAAGCAGTTCGCAGTCACAAAATTGCTTCCAGTAAGTGCTGCTTCTAATCATCAAAACATGTGCAATTTTGTCTTTAGAAATGAAACCTGTAAAACAAGCATTTCAATAGAAACCTGTGCAACATAGCGCAAAGTTTATCTACCCCAAACTACCCTTTATATGGAAAAAGTTTTCGAAAATGACTCTGACGATTTTAATTAAAATGCCACATGTTTAAGATATTTTCTGGCAAATGAAATGTATATTTTGAATTTTCTGGCCACAGCCTTACTAGTCCTTTTTACTCTGGATGACTTTTGCATAATTGGTAAACTGTGAAACATAAATGGACCAAATCTTACTATACAAAGAACGTAAGCACAATTTGTGTCCAAATAATTTTTTGTTTTGTGTTTGTTTTTTGTGGAGTGACTATTCCGATATATTCCTTGTTATTTGTGTGAGCTTTGCGGTACTTATGCTTTTCTCAAATGGAAGGTCGTAATTCACTTTTTTATACCTTTGACTATCGCTCAAAGCTTACTGTAGGCCATGACAACACATTTGATTTCACGGAATATAAGGAATAGGTAAACATACTTATTACGACATACACCCTAAGACAGGAAGAAAAAAAAACAGTGTCACGGAATGCGTGTCTTTAGCGTCGTTCTGTTGTCATTTCTCATATTGAGTCTTAACTATTCAATGTGAGCGGATGGCCGAGTGTTTGGACTTAGACAAATATACGCTTCCAGAGTCTGCTCATTTTTTGTTCTTCTCTTAGGGTGTATATACATATTTCTTGATCGATGTATGTATATACATATATATATAAAGAGAGAGAGAGAGAGAGAGAGAGAGAGAGAGAGAGAGAGAGAGAGATACAGGATGGAAGGGAAGTCAATAACGGTCCGTCTTGAGAAGACAAACACATACCCTGCCTTGTCCTTCCGTGTTTACTGTACGAGTGTATGCCAATCACAAGCGTTAGCTCCCAAAACATTACACGAAAGCGAAAGCGCTCGACCTCTTTACATCTTCAAACCAGACCAATTCCCTGGCCAATCTCAACGCAACGTTGTCGACTTACTTCACGTCTGAAAGAGCTGCTTGGAGTATTCCTTCACACCTTTTAAGTGATTAATTATCTCGAAAACCTATGTGATGACTCATAATTGCTACCGAAGCTATCTCAGAAATAAGTTATTCTACGCATCTTACAAGTAACAAACTATTATCTTCGCACATTCTTGTGCAATGTATCCGTTGAGTAAATTACGTTATCGTGATGGAATTCCAAAATCTGATCAACTTACTCAAAAGATGTGTTTCCAGAGCCGGGTAATAACACTGCAAACAAAGAACAGGTCTTACAACTCCAGTGCGTTTGGCACAGCGAAAGAGGGTGGCAGCGAGCCAACAGGCGAGTTAAACAGGCTTGTTACATCTAAGTGATTGCTTCAATAAGCTATTCTCTTTCACCTTGTTAATCTGCACCCATCACAGTGGGCATCTTATCTCCACTCTGACCCTTGCTGTTACAAGGTGGGATTCTGTTGTGGGTCATCCAGTTATGAAGTGCCTTGCTTGTGAAACTATTTTAAATACTTCTAAGGGTATGAAATGAGGGATGATGCTCCAATATACGAAAATTGTGTTTTCTACTGTTCTTTTTGTCCCATTGCCTTCCTGTTATCTTGGGAGAAACATGGCAGAAAAAGGGATTTCGAAGTGAAGTGGCACCATTGTGTCACGTGATTTTTGTTGAGTTAATGCTTGGAGTAGGTTATAAACCAAATTCTGGTCTTAGGTATGTTACGAACTCCACAATAAGTTAGTAAGACCACTCAAAAAGAAAATACCTTATACCTCCTACAACCAGCGACGAGTTAATGCTCTACCAACTAAGTAAAGCAAATTATACCTCCAATGTTGTTCAAATCAACAATGGAACTAATTTTTGCAGAACCTTTGATCAAACCCACATAATTCTGAGAGAAGCATTGACCTTATTGTAAATCTTAGGTGACCTACAGTTTAGTCCTTGAGAAAGCTCATTACTTTCAGTGTCAATGTACAATTACATTAATGCCTGGAGGCTCTTTGCAGATTTCAATAAGAATGCTTGTGGCTAATATGTTCGTGTTACAATCAACAAAATGGTGGCTATCAAATTGGTAAGAGGTAATTGTGAAGTAATGTTTTTAGGATTAGTCTAAGAGTTGTTTTACACTATACCACATGGTGATGGCAAGTGTTGGTCCTATACTGAACATAATTAGAACACGATATGACTATGACACCTCGCTGAGGGGGACTCCCTGTCGGGGCATCCCCCAGGAGGATGGATGAGGTGAATGGATGCTAAGGGCGACTGGAACGTTGGCACGACGGAGCAGGTGGCAGGATCTCTACATTTCCCAGTTAGAAGCAGCCCAGAGGAGGCTGGCTCGGCTCGGTCCTCTCCCACCCCTTCGGGCTCGTATTGCCAAGGGGTCGCTGACTCGGAAACAGGACCCCCTTCCCCTCTCTCAGGCTTGTACCATTCCATGGGGGGACCGGAAAACAGTGATTCACCGTCCAATCTGAGGGACAAGATTTCCAGAGTGCATTCTTTCCCCCTGCCTGTGCTGCTCGTTGCTCATTTAAGTACATTTATTTCAAAATGTGGTATGTGAATCATTCATGCTGTCACAGCTAACGCTTGTATGTAACTGCTGTCATAAGCATTACGCATTTATCTGAAAACACTTGTATTGTATAACAGTGATATTCAACCTGGGTACGCGTCACCCTAGGGGTACGCGAAAACTTCTTAGGGATATGTAAAATTTAATTTAATCGTTCTTTGTGTAGTATTAAGTAAGTTATAAACATTATAATCTGTTTTAGACATGGTTATGTATAATTCGAATTAAGTATAACTCTAGGCTAGGCCTAGGGGTATAGGCTGAAATGGAAAATTGTCTTGGGGGTACTCTGAGAAAAAAGGTTCAATACCACTGTTGTACATATATCATACTAGGGTGCGTAAACATTGATTGGGACAGTTAGCAGAAAAAGCTTACGTAACACATTCCTCCAGCTCACCTTCTTCTGGTGGTCAGACAGTAATTATTTAAAGCTCGTAATATGACACTTCTTGCTTTAAGTAGCTTTAGTAAGGATTAACACTGCACTTAGAATGTAATATAAGTTACTTGAAATATATTCGTATGTATTACCCCTGATCCTTCACGATTGTCATATTAATTACTGTTTAACACGCATAGCACGATATAATTAAGAATAATAGTGTCAAGAGAGATGCTCATTTTTTGTCTTTCAAGAAAAATTCTGACGGCGCCTATGCGGGTTCCAGAAGGTGTATTTGTCGTCTTCGTTGTGCTGTAAATATTACATACAAGATTCATTCATAAGGATCTTCTCTAAGAGACAGATGTGGAGTTATGGTAGGCTGTTCTATGATAACTTTTATTTTCACGTACAAGCGTGGAGAGGCACAATGCTCAGCATTGAAATGCATATCAGTATGATGTTTCTTCTTTTTGTGGCAGACGTCGAGATTGTCGGCGCTTATGTCATTTCTAGCATTTGTTTTCCAGTGCATTACGTTACGTGATTTACTGATTACAGTTCCCTTGTAAAGTTATCTGACGATGAAGAAATCTTTCGGATGCGTTAACGGTTAAATGAAGTTGTAGAATGGAAGCAAACGAACACCAGCGCAGACAACGTATCATCTTCCCTGAAGATGCCAAGCGCAGTACTTGGCGAAACGTCGTTTTATTTCACATATGAGAATCGATAGTTTCACTTTCAGCTGCGTAAAAATGTTCGCAGACAACAAAGTATTTATTGCTGCATGCGGATATTTTGATTGGCGGTTAGTAGTGTCGTTATGAACTGGTGAATAGCAGGGTCGTTGCGAACAGGTGAACCTTGATTGGTGGATAGCAGGGATGTTATGAACAGGTGCACCTTAATTGGTGGATAGCAGGGATGTTATGGACAGGTGAACCTTGATTGGTGGATAGCAGGGATGTTATGAACAGGTGCACCTTAATTGGTGTATAGCAGGGATGTTATGGACAGGTGAACCTTGATTGGTGGATAGCAGGGATGTTATGAACAGGTGCACCTTAATTGGTGGATAGCAGGGATGTTATGAACAGGTGCACCTTAATTGGTGTATAGCAGGGATGTTATGGACAGGTGAACCTTGATTGGTGGATAGCAGGGATGTTATGGACAGGTGAACCTTGATTGGTGGATAGCAGGGATGTTATGAACAGGTGCACCTTAATTGGTGTATAGCAGGGATATTATGAACAGGTGAACCTTGATTGGTGGATAGCAGGGATGTTATGAACAGGTGCACCTTAATTGGTGGATAGCAGGGATGTTATGAACAGGTGCACCTTAATTGGTGTATAGCAGGGATGTTATGAACAGGTGCACCATAATTGGTGGATAGCAGGGATGTTATGGACAGGTGAACCTTGATTGGTGGATAGCAGGGATGTTATGAACAGGTGCACCTTGATTGGTGTATAGCAGGGATGTTATGAACAGGTGCACCTTAATTGGTGGATAGCAGGGATGTTATGAACAGGTGCACCTTAATTGGTGGATAGCAGGGATGTTATGAACAGGTGCACCTTAATTGGTGGATAGCAGGGATGTTATGAACAGGTGAACCTCTAATTTGTGGTTAGTGTCGTTATGAATAGGTGCGCCTTTGACTGGTGTATAGCAGGATCATTATGGACAGGTGAACCTTGATTGGTGGATAGCAGGGCCGTTATGAACAGGTGCACCTTTGATTGGTGGATAGCAGTGCCATTATGGACAGGTGAACCTTGATTGGTGGATAGCAGTGCCGTTATGAACAGGTGCACCTTTGATTGGTGGATAGCAGTGTCGTTATGGACAGGTGAACCTTGATTGGTGGATAGCAGTGCCGTTATGGACAGGTGCACCTTTGATTGGTGGATAGCAGTGCCATTATGGACAGGTGAACCTTGATTGGTGGATAGCAGTGCCGTTATGGACAGGTGCACCTTTGATTGGTGGATAGCAGTGCCATTATGGACAGGTGAACCTTGATTGGTGGAGAGCAGGGCCGTTATGAACAGGTGCACCTTTGATTGGTGGATAGCAGTGCCGTTATGGACAGGTGAACCTTGATTGGTGGATAGCAGTGCCGTTATGGACAGGTGCACCTTTGATTGGTGGATAGCAGTGCCATTATGGACAGGTGAACCTTGATTGGTGGATAGCAGGGCCGTTATGAACAGGTGCACTTTTGATTGGTGGATAGCAGTGCCGTTATGGACAGGTGAACCTTGATTGGTGGATAGCAGTGCCGTTATGGACAGGTGAACCTTGATTGGTGTATATCAGTGTCGTTATGAACGGGTGCACCTTTGATTGGTGGTTAGTGTCGTTATGGACAGGTGCACCTTTGATTGGTGGATAGCAGTGCCATTATGGACAGGTGAACCTTGATTGGCGGATAGCAGGGCCGTTATGAACAGGTGCACCTTTGATTGGTGGATAGCAGTGCCGTTATGGACAGGTGAACCTTGATTGGTGGATAGCGGTGCCGTTATGGACAGGTGCACCTTTGATTGGTGGATAGCAGTGCCATTATGGACAGGTGAACCTTGATTGGTGGATAGCAGGGCCGTTATGAACAGGTGCACCTTAATTGGTGGATAGCAGTGCCATTATGGACAGGTGAACCTTGATTGGTGGATAGCAGTGCCGTTATGGACAGGTGAACCTTGATTGGTGTATATCAGTGTCGTTATGAACGGGTGCACCTTTGATTGGTGGTTAGTGTCGTTATGGACAGGTGCACCTTTGATTGGTGGATAGCAGTGCCATTATGGACAGGTGAACCTTGATTGGCGGATAGCAGGGCCGTTATGAACAGGTGCACCTTTGATTGGTGGATAGCAGTGCCGTTATGGACAGGTGAACCTTGATTGGTGGATAGCGGTGCCGTTATGGACAGGTGCACCTTTGATTGGTGGATAGCAGTGCCATTATGGACAGGTGAACCTTGATTGGTGGATAGCAGGGCCGTTATGAACAGGTGCACCTTAATTGGTGGATAGCAGTGCCATTATGGACAGGTGAACCTTGATTGGTGGATAGCAGGGCCGTTATGAACAGGTGCACCTTTGATTGGTGGATAGCAGTGCCGTTATGGACAGGTGAACCTTGATTGGTGGATAGCAGTGCCGTTATGGACAGGTACACCCTTGATTGGTGGATAGCAGTGTCGTTATGGACAGGTGCACCTTGATTGGTGGCTAGCAGTGTCGTTATGGACAGGTGCACCTTTGATTGGTGGCTAGCAGTGTCGTTATGGACAGGTGCACCTTTGATTGGTGGTTAGCAGTATCGTTATGGACAGGTGCACCTTGATTGGTGGATAGCAGTATCGTAATGAACAGGTGCACCTAGATTGGTGGATAGCAGTATCGTAATGAACAGGTGCACCTTGATTGGTGGTTAGCAGTGTCGTTATGAACAGGTGCACCTAGATTGGTGGCCAGCAGTATCGTTACGAAGAGGTGGGTACAATTAGGCAATTACTGTGGCGTTAGGCGCTACATTATGGCATGGTTGAGTATAAATACTTTTTAAGCCCTTCAATCTTACACGAGACTAACTTTGCCACTGACACTGTTGTTGAACAGAGGAAGGGCTTCAGGGGATAAACCCAAATTTATGCATCTCGTCTTGCTTACAGACCTCTAGTAGTTTGGAACATCATAGGTCATAACTAAGTAAAGAAAAGACCGTAAAATTATATATTCCTGCCTGGGAATACTTCTAAACATTGAACCAGCAATACTCTCTCGTAAATTTCTTTTGGCAGAAATATTATTTCATGCAGAATATTCCTGAGACCCAACACTAAGGAAGGATACACATGATGCAGACTCCCAAATCTAAAATTCAGAATATTAGCTAAAGTGTTTAAAACTGCTGCTGAAATATGCCTTCTTAATACAAATTAACAGACTATTTCCTGATTAAGTTATTGCACAACTGGTTTTAGAGTGTGGCCATGAAGTTTTGATTTTAATGCTCTGTGGATGCTGTCGCATATGTTCTTAGTAAACGTCCTTGACAAAACAACTCGATGACAAACAAACTCTTATGAATGTTTGCTTAACTAAACTTGTCTCTCAATTTGAAGCTGGGAACCTTCTAGAAGCGATAAACGAGTATCTCGTAAATACTGACAACTGGCAGTAAAAAGGCTACGAAAAACCATTTGTATTTATTGCCTTTTCTTAATGATGTCGTAAATAAAAGGAATGCAAATGAAGGAAACTGCACGTACAGATATTTATAAACAGTATTTTTGATAGAATACTTTAATGAGATACACAGCTCAAGTTTCAGAAGCACAGATGATCTTCCTGTTAGTTGAGATAAACATCTACAGAAATTTGTTACTGCTCATTTCCTTGTAGGTGCAAGGGGAATATTACTCGTAGAATACAGTAGGCTTTGTGCGATAGTCAAATGTTTTAAAACTTTGAGATCCCGTTCTCTTTGCACGCTTAACATATAAAAAAATGAACAACGATGTTCCATTTCACGAAAGTTTTAAGTTTTCCAAAACGACACAAATAACATGGAATATCTCCGAAATGGTTCACTCTACAAAAAATGTATTTAGACATAAATTGTGTGTTCTAAGGAGACCTACATTTTTTGTATAGTAATATTTTGTCTATCTCTTACGATAAAGGGTAGCTTAGGGTGAGGATATTTTCTTTAAAATCTTCGTGTTGCATCCTTGAAAGACAAACTTAAATACCAACTTTGGTTTTTAACCAACTTTTCGTTTTTGAGTTATGCTGTCCACAGACTGACACACACAGGTATTATTTTCTAAAAATGCTTTGGGGGGGGGGGGATTCAGGGTGTCTCAAAGCATTATTTCCGGTGAAATCTCGACATCGAATTTTTGGGTGGAATATGATACTTCTACTTTCCAGTAGAGAAAGTAAAAATTCAGTCAATTGTAGTTGAAAATTATTGTTTTGGGCTCATGTACTTTTCAGAAAATCATTTTAAAATTTTGAAAATCAAATCTGATGTACTACTTACGACAAATATTTGGAAATGTTCGTATATTTTGCATATTCTTCTTCTTCGAATATCATTCTTTACAATTAAATGCTGTGTAACTTTGACACTTTTCCCGAAATAATTGTGAAGTCTTCAACAATTTTAAATGTTATAAAAACCAATCATATAATAAATGATTGAAACTGTAAATTCAGTTATTTGGTGCAAAAACGGATCTTTATAACTCATCAACCTTATACTGAACACGTTAAAGAAACTGAACAAAAATTGCATCACGGGAAGTATATTTAACTGGCAAAAACTTAATAACATAACATTATGAGGGGCTAACCCCATAGCTCAGTCGATAGAACGCCTGTGTGCCTGTGTAAGAGGTACCGGGTTTGATTCTCGGCTGGGGTTGGGAATTTATCTCTATACGGGTTTATTCCCATCCTCTGTTGTGTTAGGAAGAATGTGAATGTGTGTGTATGTGTGTGTGTGTGTGTGTGTGTGTGTGTGTGTGTGTGTGTGTGTGTGTGTGTGTGAATTCAATGTATAAAAACCCTAAACACCCAAAACCGACTGTTAAACACCAATATATTCCACAAAAGAGATGAAACAATAAGAAAAAATAAAGAACATTGTGTGTGTAAAATCGCGTTTTTTTTTTCAAGAAAGACACACAGATAAACTTAAAAACAAAACCTTATCTGAATACAAAATTTCATCCAAATCGTTATAGTCGTTTTCGAGAAACGTGAAATATACCTATTTAGGTATGCCTGTATACAAGAATTGCGCGTTTAAATTTTAACATATTTTTTTGAATATCTTTATTAGTCATTAAGTAATTACAATAATTACCATATACTTCTTCAAAAACAACTTGCTGTACTCATTCTATGAACACATACAAACATTGCTAACTTAAGATTTACACTTAACATATTTACAAACTAAGATAAGTTTGTCCATAAAATTCTTGCACACTATAAAAGGGATTTTCTAAAAGCCATTTATGCAGTCTGTTCTTAAATGTAACTTGAAATGAATCATCGAATTCTCCCTATTCTATAAATTTGAAATATTTTCCTTATTTTTCATCTACTCAAAAATGACCCTAAAGTTTGATTGAACTGTCATCAGTATGACAGGTAAAAAGTTTTCATCAAATTTTCTGTGAAATACTTATGCTTTTCTCATTCTCATCGATTTTTGTATAATTGCAAAAACTTAAGCTAGACCAAGGTTAGGACCAGAACAACTATAGAACCCATTAAAATACGCATAGATGGAATATATTTTTTGAAATATTACTATCCTTTCCAAAATATTGGCTCCTTTATGCTTAAGTTGTTGTGGTTGGGTTTAAGTATGCAATCAATGTAGCGCGTTTGAAAAAAAAAAGTGTTTTTTCTTTGAGCTCATTTTTGACAACAATTGTGTGGTAAGTAATATAACAGCGAAGTGCTGGTTTTACATTCTGTTTCTTTGAAGTCATTTCTAAGCAAGTATTTATCATGTTAATGCAAAATGAGTTGAAGAGTTGCGTTTGTTGTTAAGAATACAATATACAAAGGTTTGTGAAACGGTAACGGGTAAAGAAAGTCACGTGACTGTTACACATCATGTGTTTACTTTGGTCAACTATACGTTCATCTACGAACTGTACATATAATTCAAAACAAGAAAAAATTGCAATGTAAGTTCAGCATCTTCCGAAGAAGCCCACCTCTATAGTGTGGGGGAAGTGTGTGTGTGCGCCTCGAATTCAATGGGTTCCGAGTTTGAATCTCGTTTAGGGTGAGTTACCTGGATAACGTTTTCTCCGGGGTTTTCCCTTAACCTGAAAGGATAGCTCTAAGCTGTATGAGCACCGGGCGCATTTGGGCATCATTCACCCATTTTATCCATCCTTCCATATGACTTAACCTCTTAAAAGACGCTAAACCTTAAAAAAAGAACAGAGAGAAGTCCAGTTACATTTGTGCACATATATACATTCAAAGCCACGTTTAGATATTTCTGGCGAAGAAACAAATCCGCAGTCGAATGCTCAATTCTCCAATGTTTAAGGATTTTTTCCAAGTTTTAGAAATATTATTTTCTCTCGACATTTTGTTGAGCAGTCAGTTCCTTAAGAACTAAGGAAAATATGATTGCAGGCAACGCGTAACAAGGCTATTGCTACAACTACAAATAAATTAAAATGCCAGAAGTCTTGCCGGGTATTGAGAGAGTAAAGGAAGGGCGTCAAGGTTACGAGAAGACAGAACAGCCGTGAGTTGTAAGGTCCGGAAGAACTGTAGACTGTGATAACGACGGCAAAAGAGAAGTGCGTTTTGTATTTCAATTTAGAAGAAAATAAAGCGACGAAAAAAGTAACTGTAGTTTGTCATTTGTTACACTGGTGTCAGGAGTGGGATTTGTCAAATTTCAATTGTCATGATTAATAATAATAATAATAATAATAATAATAATAATAATAATAATAATAATAATAATAATAATAATAATAATAATAATAATAATAATAATAATAATAATAATAATAATAATAATAATAATAATAATAATAATAATAATAATAATAATAATAATAATAATAATAATAAATTAAACAGCTGTCTATGATAGAATAAAAATATATGCATACACGATGGAATGCTAATTCAGCACGTGTAGCTCGGGAGATATCCCGTGATTTTATTCATATCTTTATCAAAAATAATGAAGGCGTACAAGTACGTGTCTGTGGAATCTTAAGATCAACGTCATACAAATGTGGCTATTGAGATACTGTATCTCGTTTGCTTATCCACAAAAAAACTGTTGACTTTCTTTCCCCTTCGCTTCCTGTCGTTCCTTCTTATCAAACTTTTCTGTTAAAATTTTACTTCAAAAGTAAACAAAATACGTTGCTTTTGGTCGACTGATTAGCGTCCTGGCTAAGCAACATGGAGGTCCTAGGTTCGATTAATGCCTTAGACGGGGGAATCATTCCCTATCTACAGAGTACGGAAGTATGAATGTAGAACTGAATGTGTATCACAATAAAAATATATAAAACCTACATTTAAAAATAACTATAATTCAACGAATTGTAACTCCATCAATTGTTACAGAGACCTGCACAAACAGAAAAAAAAAATGTGTTACATTCACATGGCTTTCTCAACCGCTGTAGTTTATTTTATATGCCTTCTACAAATGAGTAATTCGAATAAACATGTCAAAATCGCACATAAAAATCTGAACTAGTCCACTAACTTCTTTTTTGTAGTGTTTAACGCCCGGTTTTACTACTACGGCACCGCAGGCGGTGACACTGATGATACATGGAATGAAGATGGAGCACCGGTAGAAAGAGATGGCGGGGGAAACCGGAGAACCCGGAGGAAACCTGCCCCAGCGCCTCTTCGTCCACCACGAATCCCACATGCGGTCGCCTGGGATCGAGCCCGGGCCGCTTTGGTGAGAAGTGAGTGGTCTAACCACTCGGCTACGACGCGACCCACTAACTCCTTTACAAACTATCACATATTACAACAGCTTATTGTAGTCTTTATGACCATTCAAGTCTCGAAAAGTAGTTAAGTTTTCAAAATTCACACCAATAACAAATGTTTCCGCTTATCGAGCGGCATCTAAAGGTTACTTAAAACCCGCGACATAAAGTACTTACAATTGTAAGTCGCCCTTGGGGTATTTATCTCTGACGTGAGATTCCCTTGTGGTCTAACCGGGAAAAGTACGAATCAACTGGGGAAATTAATGTTGCACTGACAAGTTAGCCATGGTAGCTTAGTGGTTAAAGCAGCCGCTCGATAAACAGAAGATACGTGTTTCAAATCCCGGCTATGGTATTGAATTTTTCAGTCCTGATTCCATCTCTTAAACATTGCCCACACACGACTTGTGTGTTTAAAAACACCAGCAGTAAGTTTGTTGGCATAAATAAATAATTGTCTTATTGCTTATTTCCTTCTAGGTACAAGGGAAATATGGAATACAGTAGGCTTTGAGCGATAGTCAAATATTTTAAAGCTTTAAAATTTCGTTCTCTTTGCATGGCTCTTCTTCTTTTCCTGACTACCCTCCCCTTATGTAGGACTTACACTCCCTAGGACTTACAAGCCAGTGCCTAGACTCAGACGCCTGTCGGGGAGCACAGGAACCTATGGACCGGACAGAGTGAAGACCTGGAAGCGGGTGGTCAGCCCAGCACCAGGTATGTGAGTGAGGAAGAGGATGATATGAAATGCAGGCGAAATCGATTATTGGAAAGGTGATAATGGAGCAATTGGTGGAATGAGTGGCGGGGGAAACCGGAGAACCCAGCCTTTGCATGGTTAACACATTAAAAAATGAACAATGATGTTGCATTTGACGAAAGTTTAAGTTTTCCGAAACTGACACAAATAACAAGGAATATCTCCGAAATGGTTCACTCTACAAAACATTTATTCAGACATAAACTGTGTTTTAGCAAGACCTGAATTTGTGTATAGTAAGACTTGGTCTACCTCTTACAGTTTACCAGTTATGCAAAAGTCATCCAGAGTAAATACGACTACAGGGGCTAAAGCCAGAAAATTGAAGATGTACATTTCATTTGTCATAAAAATATCTCAAACATATGACATTTTAATCAAAATCGTTAGTCAAAATCGTTAGTAAACAGTCGGCAACAAGCCAAGCGATATTAAACTAAACACTAGGTAACTTAAGAGACAAATGAACAAAACTGGAACCTAGTTGGAAATGTCCGTACCAAAATGCACGAACAGAGCTCAATGTTAGAAGAAAGGAATACCAGCTAGTAATCCACACCGTCAACCACGAGTTGCATTTTGAAATCAAATCTTCCACCTAACCAACTCGTCGCAGATGGTTTCGTTTTGCTTCACAAGGGAATCACATGCATGCAATGCTTTTAAAGTTGTCGCATAACATGATGCAGAAATAGAGCTTAAACGCCTTTCGGAAGCGCCGGCTACGGGTGCGGCGGCAGGTGGAAACGAGATCCAAAAAATCAGCATGCTTCTCACGGCAAGAGAGACAGCATTCCATTCCAGGTCAGGGAAACCGGAAGGTGCACTTGTTCTTTGCTTCAGGTAGCTCTATAGTTAGCGAATCAGGCGTGGTTACACAAGCATCGATGCGCATGCGTAAGCTTTTCTCGGAAAGAAACAGGATATTCTTAGAAAGCGAGAATTACAATTAGGATTTGCACAAAATATCACTGCCATTATATTTCAACTACTGATATGTATATATCTCATAGGCTTTTACTATTGCGAAGATCCTAGGCACATCATGAAAAGGGGGATAGGATGAAAAATCTGATGTGCTGCACTCACATGACTTTCTCTACTTTTGTACTAACCAAATTCTTATTCCTATATCTTCTTCGTGTTAATTGAGATAAACATTTGTACAATTTATTGCTTATTTCCTTGTAGGTACAAGGGGAATGTTAGAATACAGTAGGCTTTGTGCGACAGTCAAATCTTTTAAAGCTTTGAGATTCTGTTGTCTTTGCACACTTAACATATAAAAAATGAACAACGATGATCCATTTCACGAAAATTCTAAGTTTTCCGAAACTCACACACATAACAAAGAATATCTCCGAAATGGTTCACCCTACAAGACAATTTATCGAGACATAAATTGTGTATTTTAGCAAGATCTACATTTTCTGTATAGTATGATTTGGTCTATCTAACGGTTTACCAGTTATGCAAAAGTCGTCCAGAGTAAATACGACTACATGGGCTATAGCCAGAAAATTCAAGATATACATTTCATTTGCCATCAAAATATCTCAAACATATGACATTTTAATCAAAACCGTTAGAGCCATTTTCAAGAAAATCAAAATTTTCCACGTAAAGGGTACTTTAGGTTAGGGCTATTTTCTTCAAAATCTTCGTGTCGCATCCTTGAAAGACATTAAACTTAAATACCAACTTTGGTTTTTAACCGACTTTTCGTTTTTGAGCTATGCTGTCCACAGACTGACAGACTGACACACAGACACACACGGACCTTTTTCTAAAAATGCTTTTTTGGATTCAGGGGGGTCTCAAAACATATATTTCCGGTGAAATCTCTACATCGAATTTTTGGGTGGAATACAATACCTACTTCCCCTACTTACCAGTAGAGAAAGTAAAAATGGGAAAGTACAGTTCTGCCATAGTTCTTCCTTTTTAAAAAATTTGGCTAACTATATTATACAATATTATGTATTTTACAGTTCTGCTAGAGTCGCCGTCACAAATGAAGGCAGTTGCGACGTCACAGTCACGTGTTTTCTAGCCAATCAGGCGTGGTGTTTCAGGGCGAATGTGAAAGTACTTGCCTACAGTTTGACAGTGAAATTAAATAATTCCGAGCAACAAGTACACGCAGTTGTGTGATATTAAGTTCGCTAAGAGTTCCGACGTGGCAGAAGAAAGAAAAGTTCCCTTATTCACAGTCAAGCCAGAGAAATTGTGTATAAATACTTCCTGAGAAAGATGGGAAACAGTTGCAATGCAGCACTTCCCCTATTTCCCCTACCTGCGCGTTATATGTCATTTACCGCCATCGTTCCTGACGGCTGCTCTAATAAAATATAAAACAATTCAAAGAATCACATCATTCACTTGTGTTGAGAATACAATAATATTCAACAATTGCTCTCAAAGTTTAAAGTAAGAATTACAATGATATGTGCAAGAAATTAACACTACAATAGTTTATAAGTGGAGATATGTAGGGCGTTTTCCCTACAGTGTACGTGAGTCTTGGGGGCAGGGGGCATGTTTTGGGAAATCTCGTTCAGCGAAGAGTTCTGGTGATCGATAAATGCTGTGAGCAGCCGAGGATGTGAGGACTGACCGAGCGGGTCGCGGGTTCGACCCATGGGTTTTTTTCCGGAAATTTCCTCAGGTCACCAGGCGAATGTTGGCAAGGATTTCCGTATTTTCCGTATTTCCTCTCCCTTCATTTCGTTACATTATTTTATTGTGCCCTTCATCCCGTTAGGTTTCTTTCGGGCTGGAAGTGTTGGCGAGCGCCGCGACATCAGAGCAGGCGCTCTGGAAATCTCGTCCCCTGAAATGGAAGGCGGGCCACTTGTTTCGAAGCCCCCCATGGGGTGGTTAAACCCAAGGACGGGGGGGGGGGGGCTAACCCAGCCTCCTCCGGGTGCTTCTAACTTGGGAAAATGTAGGGACTCTACCACCTCCTCTATCGTAGCAACGTTCCGGCCGCCCTTAAGATCCATTCGCCTCATCCATTCTCTCAGGAGGTACCCCGCCAGGGGCATAGGCACAAAAGATCGTCTTTCGGTTGAGGTGCTAAGTCCCCCTCCACAAGTTGTCATTGAATCACATGAGAACTGAAGTGTGGATTCCGCTGCTTTCCCGCACACTTCCTCGCATTCACCTACTTCAGAAGGATAGAGCATGGAGAAATACCATCACCTACCTGGGAGTGAAGCTGGATAGGGGCCTCTCTTTCGAGGAACACATCTGGAGCCTGGCGCATCTGGCCAGCGGGGCAACAGTCTCGTTATATCCCACGCTAAAGTCCGAGACGCCTGTTCCCTTGAAGCTGCGCCTTTTTCGGGCCCTCGTAATCCCCTTCCTATTGCACGCCTGCGAGATCTGGGGCATGGCCACTGTGTGTGCAGCGTCTACAGAATAGAGGTCTTCGGATAACCTATTCTGTATACCGCAGATTCCCCTCGAGACTGCTGCACAAGGCCTCATCCCTTCCGTATGTGGAGGATGAAATTAGGCGACGGGGTACAAAAGTTCACTACCAATTGCCGCAACATCGGAGCGCCCTGGATAGGTCTCTTGGGGATTATGACCCCAGAGAGCGCACACTTGTGCGTCACCGGCTTCCCCGCATAGCTTGTGAGCATATCCGGTAACAGTAGAGCTAACCCACCAGCAGCAAAAGCTGAGCTCCCATTCAATCCTTCCAAGAGATGCTTGGATTTCAAAATTCAAACCACCAGCGGTGCCCAACGACAGTTGCACCCTGACTGGCAGCCGCTGAGGAGCAGAAATTGCTATCTCCCTGTAACCCCAACCTGACTCTCACCCGCCACCGTACAAAACCCCACATCCTGTCATGGAAGTGGTTAAGCCCTAGAAGGGCAGGCACACTATGACAAACCTAGAGCTGCTCTCAGCCTGCCAACAGAAGGACGGTGATCGGCCATGTCCAAAGGGCACAAGAATACATTGTCATTATGCTGTACGTGGTAATCGCAATGTTGTCACTTTCTCACATCGCTACGTTACGTTACTTTATAGCTGCTAATTTATATACATTTTTTTTCCGGATAATCTGAAAATGTTCGAATCCGAACAGAAAACAGATTCAGATTAGAGGGATTCTACTGTATTTTATGTTTTATACCCAAAGTGGTCAGTTTCAGCATCTCCTTTCATAAAGTTGGTAAGTAAAGCCTTTAAAAGTAGTTTTAAAAATATCGTACGGTTTCATCCGCGTCTTTTTATGATAGCGGGAGATGGCAACGAGCGCCGAGGATGCGGACAGGCAGCCGGTTCTTAAGTCTTTTGTTCTCCCGATACAGTAGAGCCCGGCGAAACTATGTACTTCAACTGGTAGCCAGCACATTCTGTCTCTACCACTATACGTGTTTATAAGTTTATCTACTTAGATTTTAGCTTATTTATTTTACTGATCTTCAATAAAATGTTCATTTTATTAATTATGTTTCTATTGTTACTTTCGCCACTTTTATTTGCATTGATACAAAGAACACTCTTTCACCATTCAAACATAGCTTTGTGCACTTAAGCAATGGTACTCAAGGAAATTATAGACTACTAGTTGAATGGGTAGCTTTTTAAACTCGAATGATCATTTAATTAATTTAGCATGCCTAAACCAGCTCCTTATGAAATGATTGTACAATGATCTAGTATACTTTTATGGTGAATCATCCCGGGGACTGTCATGGAGGCTATAGGGCTTATGGGAATCTCATAACTGAATTAGACTGTATGTGGCAAAGACAAAACTTAAGGCATATGAGGATTTTTAACACTCCTTGACTCAAGTTCACAACTTCCGCTTCACCGTGGTACTGCTTGTGTCCTTGTTTGCTACTTGCTTGTGTGAAGTGTTTGGTTAAAACTGAAAGTACGATCATATATATACGCATAAATGGTCTAATATATATCTAATATATTCTAATATATAAGCCCAAAGAAAAGCAACTATACGAATTTGGTTAAAGATATGAATAAATAAAAAACTTCTTTACACAAGAATTATTACATTATTTTGACATTGCTACCGTATGGTTATCGTACCGTTACAACCAGAGTCCATTCTTTATTGTTTTGCTGTGTCAATCTTCTGTTGTTTCTTGGATTGTCTTGGAAAGAGCATGGGATTTTAAAGCTAGTGTATAGCAACCTGTGCTTATACATATTTCGCCTATTACTGTCTCCTTTTCTACGTATAATGAAATAAGTAACGAAAAATATTACCCAAACGTTTAACTTAAGGTCTGGGTAACTGGTGCTCACTGAGCGCAGCCTACTCACGGCCTTGTACTGATAACTGTGCTTTTAGCAGGTAAAAATGTGAACATTCCTCGAGGTATGGCGCGAGTCGCCCAGGCCTGGTTAGCTCAATTAGCTTGAAGTAGAAATAAGAATAAGCTTTTGCAAGAATGGCTGTAGCAGTTATATACACATAAAAAGTAGTGAGTGGAGAAAACATGTAAAGGATTTTTTAAAGAACGTCATCTCTTTCATTTTCGATATAACACAAAGATATAAAAATATTAAAATGATTAACATCTCCGAAGTTGCAGCCCTGTTAGTAGCAATAGAAAATTTAAATACTGCATGCTGTTTTATAACTGATCCTATAGCATGAGGGGAGATGCCCACCGGAAGCGTCGATACAACGAAAACACTTTTTAATTATTAAAACTGACATTTGTCTAACAGCAGTCTTTTGTTCCACTTAAAGCAGAGGGGTTCTTATCATTAAAGAACAATCAGTTGCTGATAAACACACATGCGGCGAAAACAGGATTTGTGCGATGCGTTCGTCAAACTTACACTTACAGTTACTGTGTCTGGTAATATAGGAGCTCTGGAACAGTTGTAAGCTCCAAACCACGCCTCTTCCCTGGTCTGTCATTAGATAAACTAACATTAATAGAAAAACAAAACAGCAGCCATTTCCCAGACTTACTTGAAGCGTCCATTATTTTAAATATAACTATTTTTAATCGCAAAGTCACTGTTCTTATGTTATTCTTGAGATCACGCGGAATAGAATACCAAGACTAGACTTGTAATACTGTAGACTATCACAAGTAGGTAAGTGTAGACTACGGCAGTTTTCCAAGTAGAATTGGTCAGTTAAGAACCTACCCGCGTTACCGGTACGTTAGGTGTGTTGCATACCTATCGGGCGTTGCCTAGATTGATCGCGTGGCTTTTGTTTTTTGACTTCCTCTACTGGTAAGTAGGGGAAGTATTGTACCAAAAAAAAAAAAAAAAAAAAAAAAAAAAAACCAGTCTGATGTGTTGCACTCACATGCCTTTCTCTACTCTTGTACTAACCATTCTTACAAACCCTTATTCCTATATCTTCTTCGTGTTACTTAAGATAAACATTTACAAAAATTATCGTATTGCTTATTTCCTTGTAGGTACAAGGGGAATATTAGAATATCGCTTTGTGCGATAGTCAAATCTTTTAAAGCCTTGAGAGTCCGTTCTCTTTGCACTCTTAACATATAACAAAATGAACAACGATGTCCCATTTCACGAACATTTAAGTTTTCCGAAACCGATACAAATAACACGGAATATCTCCGAAATGGTTCACTCTACAAAAAACTTTATTCGGACATAAATTGTGTTTTAGCAAGATCTACTTTTTTGTGTAGAGTAAGATTTTTGTCTGTCTCTTACGGTTTACGAGTTATTCAAAAGTCATCCAGAGTAAACAGGACCACATAGGCTATAGCCAGAAAATTCAAAATATAATTTCATTTGTCATAAAAATATCTTAAACGTATCATTTTAATCAAACTCGTTAGAGCCATTTTCAAGAAAATAAAAATTTTCGAAAATTTTTCCATGTAAAGGGTAGTTTAAGGTGGGTCTATTTTCTTCAAAATCTTCGTGTCACATACTTGAAAGACATTAAACTTAAATACCAACTTTGATTTTTAACCGACTTTTCGTTTTTGAGTTATGCTGTCCACAGACTGACACACACACACACACACACACACACACACACACACACACACACACACACACACACACACACACACACACACACACACACACACACTGACCTTTTTCTAAACATGCTTTTTTTATTCAGGGAGCCTCAAAACATATATTTCCGGTGAAATCTCAACATCGAATTTTTGAGTGGAATACAATACTTCCCCTACTTACCAGTAGAGAAAGTAATACTACTCAAAGGCGTGTACTTTCGACTGAGCTTCTCACGGTAATTTCGTGAACACAGGGCTTGCTCAAGTGCCTAGCCTGTGTTTCGTGGCGCAGGGAATTGCGGGTTCGAGGCCTGCCTCGGGCA
Source organism: Tenodera sinensis (assembly GCA_030765045.1). Classification (NCBI taxonomy): domain Eukaryota; kingdom Metazoa; phylum Arthropoda; class Insecta; order Mantodea; family Mantidae; genus Tenodera; species Tenodera sinensis. Next base: position 38,273,640 of record CM060973.1, read on the forward strand.
TCGACCTGTGTGTATGGATAAAATAAAAGCAGTAAATAATCGGAAAAACAAGATAAGGGGGGAGGGTAACACGACTTTGAGAAGCAATATATCCCACGTGTCACTTTGTCAGTGTTGCCCCATTGTGAATTGGGCATTAGTGTGCAAGTAAATCATATGTGGTTTACTGGATATTTATGTGCGAGTTAAGTGTTGAAACAATCACGTCATACAAGGCAGCGTTTAGGGTGAGTCATTTCTGTGCTAGAAGATTGAGTGCACAACACTATAAAACACGAGACAGAAGCTTCATGTTATAAATCGGATATCGACGCTATGAAAACACTTAAGTGTCATAGTCCAACCACGTGACAACTGCCAAGGTCATCCGAGACTTTTATTAGTGAGACTGGTGCACGTACAGAATAAAAACAAAAAACATTCGATGTTATGTAACATCTTGCCTTGGCTCACATCCCAAGGTAAAAGTATTGATTTCTAACATTGAAGCACTTATATTAATGATTACAGCTCTTTGATGCAGAATTGTATATATTTTATGTAATACAATCAGAGACCGTAGCTTTCTCCTTACCTTGTATTCTTTCCTCTTTCTCCCTTTCATTTTTATTCGCCTAGGTTTTAAAATCAGTGACAACTGCTTTTTCCGAGTTAATGGTAGAAATCGAATCATACGTAGAGATTTTATGTTCATTTAAAGCGTAAAACAAACCAAGAAGGAAAGAAGTCCAACGTGAACACACACTATATAAGATAAATTCACACCTCCGATATGTAGTAGTACAGTTTTCCTACGAAAAGTGATTTTTCTGCGCATTTTACTCTAGTCATAACACTTGGAAACAACGTTCAAATGTTTTAGTCGTGAAAGTTCTTAAAAAGAAAGAAAAAAGGAAAATCGCAAGTTTTCACGCATATCCCCCAGATGGCATCTTTTGTACATGTGAACATTGAATATTTCGTAAACGCTAATGCTGCGTAAAATTTATTTGACAGAAATTAATGTATTTAAAGGGCTCTTTGTTAAGCTTTCCTGTGGTTTCACAGGTATACGAAATTGTTCAAACATCACTCACTATGATGAGAACTATTCAAGTTAGAGATTTAATTTATCGATAAATTAATTGTAATGGATACAGAACAACATAGCCAAAGGCTTTTTATTTAACATTAAACACACGGGGGCAGGCAAGTAGAACAAAACTTATCCCTGTTCTACACTGCTGAAAAATTAGCTTAATTAATTGCTTATATATGCACACTATCAAAATGTTGCAAATGGCAAAGCTTGTCAGAAAAATTGCGCTTACAGAGTGTGGTTACGTAAAATTTTACCGCTCCCCGGCAACGTTCCAGGTTACAATTGGCAGGTTCTCGGTTCAGTTCCTGAGGCCGGCCTCTGACCCTGAGATTTTCAGTTTCATGGTTGGCATGTCAAATACCGGGGTGGTTTCTTCTTTACTATGACTTCATTTTCCTTCATTTCCTATCATTTTACTACCCTTTAGAGTTTAGTGTTTCAGATGGGCTTAGGGGCTGTGCAGTGAAGGTCATTGTCGGATAGATGGCGCAGATGTCTGCTATTGGAAAGTTCCTCTCGCCCTTTCTATAAGGCGCCTCAGATAAGCCCGTTTTCGCCAAAGGGAAGTCTTCTCTGAGCAGCCCGCCGGTCGTCAGTTCAGTCTCGTTAAAGTCAATTTCTGTCCAGGAATGTTTTTATTTATTTTTAGTTTCCTTCTTTAATTCCGATGGCTAAACTCAGGTGCCCATTAAAAATATTAAAGCACACGTTTGCATGGAATTCTCGTATCTAGTCATAGCCATGTATAACACTTTTCACTATTATTCAGTCATAATTCCTGCTTTGGAGCAAACTAGATAATTCAAATAACATCAGTTTATGTGTCAAATGAAATCTATGTTATAAACATTTTACAGTAATAAAAGCATTTATTTCAGAAACTTCACAAAAAAACAAACAATATAAAACAAGGAACACGATTTTCAACAAAAGAGGTAATCATAAAAAAATTGAAGGTGATACAAACACGGTTGCCTAACACAGAACACTCTAGCCTAATTTGTAGTAAACAATAATACTAATTCAAAATTTTCATACCAGGTATTTTAAAAATACCTACTCAATCAAAATCTCGTGTTTTGCAGTAAATTAATTTAAAAGAAAGTTGAGCTGACAAAAAAGCTAGAACTCACTAAAATACGCAGTTTAACTTCCAGATGTTTATTCCACGTAGTCTTTCAATGTTCCAATATTTTTCAATTTAACAATTCGTTTGTTTCTAGCGTTATCGCTTTATGCAGTAGGTAATTTCGACAGCCTCTGTGATATAGTTACCTAATCTGAATGCCCTAGGTTCGATTCCCGACTGGAGGGTGGGATTTTTTTTTTTTTTTTTAGTCAGGATTATTCTCTATCCTCCTTACAATGGGGAAGTATGAACGAACTACGAGAGAAAACCCTGATTTCTGTTCCAAAAAAGCGCTTACTAAGTTGAATAGCCGATGATTAGTTATTAGTTCTTCTAACAGCCTAGAGAAGGTGCTGAGGTAATCTCACCACATAGCCTGCTGTCATGTCACAACAGCAACCTGTGAGATACGGAGGGAGAAATGCATGCACCACGTGTCAGCGCATCCAAAGTGCGAACAGTGTATGCTGAGTGCATTTTGTAGCTGAATATACGTGATTCTGAATACCTTGTCATATCAAGCGTATTTAATACACCTTTTCAATCACGTTCATTTAGTACAAGTTAAGAGTTATTTAAAAAAGATAAACCTACTATCGATAAGGATGGAAAACGAAGTGATGCGTAGATTTAACGTTAAACTTAAAGATGATTTGATTATGCGGCTCTGAAACTTTGTAAACTCTTCTGCTGACGGCATTTGTTGTCCGAGAAGGATAAATATCTCCTTGGAACAGTAAGGATAAGGGATACTAGCGTTTAATGTATATACTGTTTAATGTTGCACGCCTTTGCAAAAATTTCAGGATACGCCACTGGGTAATTAAGTCATTTATTTACACAAACATTTCGATTATCCTTAATTAGGAAGTAAAAATAAGCTTTAATAAGATTAGTCTACATCTCTTAGTTTTATTTATATTTTATTATTTAGTTATGTGTAGTCAATGACGGGAGCTGTTTGCAAATGTGGTAGTGCAGTGTCAATATATGCAGCGGAAAATTAACGGATATTCTAGGCTTGAAATCCAAGCAATCTCTTACTTAGCTTACCGGGTATTTAGACAGACGCCTGGCAACAGGGAGTGTTGAGATCAAAGGCTAATAGATTCAAGGCCAACAGATAACTTTTCAGACTTCAAAAAACAAATAAAGGTCACTTTTTACATTTATCCCTCCAAACAAAACGAGAATAAAGCTGTAGGTACAGCAGGTTCCAAAAACACGCAAAGATGACTTCTATATCCTTCCAAACAATATGTGAATACGTTTACAGCATTACCAAGTATGTGAGAAATGTTGTTGCGGAATGGAATATACAAAGAAAGTGTTTTTATAACTCTGTTTTCTATCATCTGTTTTCCCGTTGTTTTCACTGCCTTCGAATTTTATATTAGTATCTATAGTGTTCACACGAAAGAGTAATAAACATGGTGGCCAGAAAAAATTGCTATACGTACCAATTGCTCGATTGATCACGCAACAAATGCCATTGTCCCAGAGGGAGGTGTTTGGTTGAAATTAGCTTTATTTAAGTTTTTGTCCTCTTTCCTGGTTTATTCCCTTATACCTTTCTCCAGAGTTTTACACTGACACGAGTACCCTAGGTCATTAAGGCACGGACTTGTGAACGAGAGGTTTGCGGTTCTTTTCTCGCCAAGACCATCCTTGGATGGTGTTTTGTTTTCCTTCCTCGGTTTCCTGTCCTCGTAACTGACAAATGCCGGGAATGATGTACCCTGAACCTGGCCTAGAATGTTTCCTTCCCCAATAATTCTCATTTCACTTTATTCCATTCATTATTATTGTCCTCCGTGGTCTAGGGTTAATCCCCGATGTCGCGGGTTCAAATCCGGCGGAGGGCAATAGGGTAAATGCTCAAAGCTCGTGCCATTATTTTATTTGAAACATGATAATGTTATGCTGTTTCTTCTTAATTTCCAACATTTATTCTTGTCATGTTTATCATCATTATTTTTTCAAGGTGTCTTCTCTTTTCGTAACCATGATTTGCGTTGCATAAATAATCTCCACTTTCTCTTCCTAGTCTTGTTTCACTTGGGGAAAAAAAAAGGAATGGAATTAATAGATAAGGGGATAGCATTGTAAACTGTCAACTTTATAGCGTTGTTGATTTATTTCCATAATTATTTTCAAATTCCAAAGGTACTCATTACATAAAACATTTTTGGTTACTTGTCCTCTCAGATATAACATGTGTGTTTCAGCTGGCAAGAATAAAATGCTCAAGAATATAGAACTTTTGGTAATTGGATCGTGAACGGTTCTTCATTCAAATTAAAATTTGCATGGCCAAGAAACCAAGAGAAAGAAACATTATACAGTTCATGAAAGTAGATAATTTGTGTCAATTTTACCATAGCATTAGCCATTTTAAAATTTTTATGCTGTTTACATTTTCCCAAACATCCTGGAAAATTTAAGTCCACCACATTTTACTTTGTTTTCCATGTACAATAAGAAGGGGAAGTATTGTATTCCACCCAAAAATGTTATATATTTAATTGGAAATACATGTTTTGAGGCACCTTAAACCTAAAGTTTTTTTTAGGTCCATGTGCATGTGTGTCTGTGAGCTTAACTAAAAAACGAAAGGGCTGTTATATACAAAATTTGGTATTTAAGTTCAGCATGTTCCGAAGACGTGACACAAAGATTTTCAAGTGAATACCCACACTACACTACCCTTTACATGGAAACATTTAAAAAAAATTCTAATAGTCTCAAAAATAGCTCTTAGGATTTTGATTAAAATACTTTTATTAAAGATATTTTTATGACAGATAAAATGTAAATCTTAAATTTTTCAGGGAATAGCCTCTGAAATCCTCTTCATTCTGGAGGACTTTCGCATATGTCCTTAAGAAATAGACAAAATCTTCCGATATAAAAAAATGTATATTTAACCTTGTTAAAGAACACAATTTATTTCATACACACTTTGTTTATGGAGATAAAGATTTTCAAGATATTCCTTGTTGTTGGTTTGAATTTTCAAATTCTTATATTTCTCTCAGTAGGAACTCATCATTCATTTTTTTATGTACTGGCCATGCAAAGAGAATGGAATGTCAAAGTTATCATAGAGCAACCAGCTCTTAAAATATTTGTGTATCATTTATGCCAGCTGTATTGTCCTACTTCCATTGTAACTATAAGGATATAAGTAATAAAACCATTTCAGATGTTTGTGTTAATATGAAGTAGATAGTAGATAGAAGAACAAGTATTTTCAGGAATAGTAAGAAAAGAATGAGTAGAGAAAGTCTTTGAGTGTACACATCAGATATTTTTTAATTTCTCTACTAAATATTTGCAGTGAGTAGAGGAACTATTGTATTCCATTCAAAAATTTGATGTCTAGGTTTCACAGAAAATACACTTTGAGGCCCCTTAATGAAAGAAAAAAGACATTTTTAAAAAAGATCTGCACATGCATGTGTGTGAACAGCATAACTCAAAAACAAAAACTTGGATAAACACAAACTTAGTATTTAAGTTCAGCACTTTCCAAGAATGCAACATTAAGTTTTTGAGGAAAATCCCTGCATTCAAAACTGCCCTTTACAAAAGTGGCTCTTTTGATTAAAATATTGCATGTTTCAGCTATTTTCATGACAAAATATGTATATTGAATTTTAAGGGCATACCTGTGAATACCTCTTTATTCTGAACACCTTCTAAATTACTGGTAAACTGTAAGAGATAGACAAATTACTACACAAAAACTGTTAAAGCACAAAATTTATATAAAATAACAACTTTTTCAGTAATTATTATTTATTTATGCCAACAAACTTACTGTTGGCGTTTTTAAACACACAAGCTGTGTGTGGGCAAAGTTTAAGAGGTAGAACTGGAACTTAAAAATTCAATGCCACAACTGGGATTAGCGGAAGATCTGTGGTTCAAATCCCAGTTGTGGCATTGAATTTTTAAGTTCCAGTTCTACCTCTTAAACTTTTTCAGTGTTAACCATTTCTGACATATTTTTACATTCTCTACTATGTATAGTAAGTACAGGAAGTATTGTATTCTACCTAGAAATTTGATGTGGAGATTTCACTGACATATGTTTTGAGGTCCCCTGCATAAAAAAAAAGCATTTTAGTCAGTATGTGGGCAGCTGGGCAGCATAACTCAAAAACGAAAAGTTGGTATTTAAGTTTAATGAAGATTACAAAGAAAATTCCTTCACCATAAACTACCCTTTACATGGAAAATTTTGATTTTCTTGAAAATGGCTCTAATGATTTTGATTAAAATACCATATGTTTGAAAAATTTTTATGGCAAATGAAATGTATATTTTGAATTTTCTGGTTATAGCTTATGTAATCCTGTTCACTCTGGATGACTTTTGCATAACTGGTAAAGGGTAAGAGATAGACCAAATCTTACTATACAAAAAATGTAGATCTTGCTAAAACACACAATTTATGTACCAATAACTTTTTTTGTAGAGTGAACAATTTCGGAGATATTCCTTGTTCTTTGTGTGAGTTTTGAAAAACTTTTAACTTTAGTCAAATGGAAGATCGTAAATAGTTTTGTTTATATTTTAGCTGTGCAAAGAGAATGGAATCTCAAAGCTTTAAAAGATGTGACTATCGCTCAAAGCCTACTGTATTCCCATATACCCCTTGTAGTTATAAGAAAAACAATAAGATAATTCCTGCAAATGTTTATCTCAACTAACACAAAGAAGATATAGGAATAAGAGTTTGTAAGAATGGTTAGTACAAGAATAGAGAAAGGCATGTGAGTGCAACACATCAGATTTTTTATTGGTTTGAATTTTTTTGCTTTGTGTTCATTCAAAGAGAATAGAACTTCAAAGCCATTACATAGAAACCAGCATTATAATGATTGGAGTATCACATGAGCGCACTGTACTCTTCTATATCTAGAAGGAAATGTATAAATGAGTAATGAAGGTTTATCTTTATCAACATGTAGTAGACACAATAACAAGCTTTTGTAAGAAGTTAAAAGTTTTAATCCTTCTTCACATGAATTCGCGGTTTTCAACAGTTTAATTTATAGATAGATAAATATACCCCTTAATAAAGAAGAATTTAACAGAGTATATAAACAGATTATCAACACTATTAATTAATGGTGTTAATACAGATTTTATACATAAAATGATAGAGAAATTTAAACATCAAAGGGCTGTAAATGGGCTTCTACCCTCTAAAAAATAAAAGATGACTATAATTTGAAAAAGTTTACTTACCATCCTTGGGCTAGTAAAAAAATTACAAAAATTTTTAAAGAACATGGGATAACTCTGGTTCCTCAAAATAAATAAAATTCCAAATTATAAACAGTCTGGCCTTTATCAATTTAGCTGTTTGGATTGTGACAAGCTTTATGTTGGTAAAACTAAACGCCATTTGGAAACTAGAATAAAGAAACATTTTAGAAATATTAGGTATAAACAGGTGGATAAATTAACTGTGGTAGATCAATTTTGGTCATTTAACCATGAAATAAATCCAGATGTTAAATTATTAAACAGCTAAATGGCCCATAGATTTAATGGCTCATTTTCAAAAATAGGGACCGGGTTATGAATCTCGAAATGCCACCAACTGATTCTGTTAATAAATTTGTTTTGTATTCAAAAGTTAGTAGTAGTGACATAGCAAGGTCAGTTACCTTGAGATTGTCAGTGAAGGCTGACGAAACTAGTCAGTATTTCATCAATTTAAGCAGGTCCTGCCTAGGTGGTAGGCAAGCAGCCTAACACTCAGCCACGGTGCCACCATTATACTTCCAGTCTCAGGGACGGATGAGGAATAATCCTGACTGGAGAAAAATTCCTACTCCCTTGCCGGGAATCGAACTCAGGACCCCTTATACAGCAGGCAGATGCTCTACCAACTGCGCTATGGGGGCAACCCCCTCCTCCCTATCTTGATGTTGAAGTCTTCCTTTATGTACATTCTCTGTATTTCATAATTGTTCTGTCTAGATCCCCATGTCTGTGCTGTTTTCGGTTGGGGCGTATACTTGTACAATAGTGATTTTTCCCATATTTTCCATTCTTAGTGTCGGTCTGGGTGGCTCAGTTGGTTAGATGCTGGCCTACTGATCCCAAGGTCGTGGGTTCAAACGTGGCCCAGACCGATGATTTTTAAGTGTGCTTAAAAACGACAGATCCTTGTCAGTAGATTTACTGGCATGTAAAAGAACTCTTGCGGGACAAAATTCCGGCACACCAGCGACACTGCTGTGATCCTGGCAATTGACAGCGTCGTTAAACAGCATAATAATAATAATAATAATAATAATAATAATAATAATAACAACAACAACAATAATCCATTCTTAGTACTGCCATCCTCTCCTCTCGCTAATTCCTATAAACTCTCTCATGCAGTTTTTATAGTTTTTGTGTACTATGAAACCAACACCTTTCTGTTCTTTTGTTTTGCCGATATAGTACAGTATATTGCTGTTTGTTTTTTCCCCATTTTTCTTACCCTGCTTAGCCCCAATATACTAAACTTTTATTTGTACTAGAGCATTGTTAAATTCAGATTCCCTTTCTATGGTTCTCAGTTGAAATTCATTAATTAAATTGTTCTTCTTTGGTTTCCCGCGGTCTCTGCTTCGTTCCCATGCTCATTTTTTTGCTTCCCTGTTATTGTAGTATTCCCATTTTCCATTTATTTGGATTTTCTTGTATCCTGTCCTGGTTGTGTATCCTTTTTCCCTTTTCTCTTTGGCCCTCTTACGTATAGCAGCTTTGTATTTTTCTCTATTCTTTGGTCATATCACTTTCAATAAAGCAGTCCTCTTCGATTAGTTTAGTTTTGTTTCTCATCACCTTTAATTTGTTGTCAAAGTTCTTCAATTTGACGAGAAACACGTTTCTTCCCTTCCAGTATTTTCCAAGTACTGGGTTTGGTCATATTTAAGATCTACTTCCATTTTATTCAGAACTGTGTTTACTTCTTGTTGTATTGTACTATCTTTTACTTTATCTTTTTCTGCATTTTTTATTATTATATTATTTCTCCCCTCTTGTCTCTGCCTTCTCCCATCAGCGATTATTAGTTCTTGGAGTCTTCAAGCTATGCCATTTATTTTAGTTTCCATCTCCATTTCTACATTTCATATTTTGTTGTGTAATTTGTTTGTATCATTTTCTGATTTTTCGTCTCTCTTTTTTAATTCAGATCAATTTCTGTTAGTTTTTTCTTCATTCTTCTGTAAAATTGTTGTTTGGTTTGTTAATTTCCCTCACTATATATAAATGAAAAATAAATAAATAAACAAGCCCATAAGATCCCTGTGGGGCAAGAGCCTTCTACCAATTATGGTAGGGTTAGCTCAATATTACTCGTAGAGTGAGCTAGTCTCTGTCAGTTTGTTTCCTCTCCACTTTTGTTTTGCACTAATAATCCAGAATTTGTCATTTAAAAGCACCTTCTTTGCTCTTTTAATCGATGTTGAATTTTCGAGTATCCTTCTTGTTTGATTGAGGTTGTATTTTTATGTCTTTATTTCCCTTTTCCCTCTTCTGTCTAGCTCTGAGTATTCTGTTGTAAAACTTCCTGAACTGTGTATATAGGGTGTACAAAATGAAAGCTTCTAATAATAAAATGCAATAGCTAGACATCCACATAAGTTACATGTGGACAGTTTCCACTAAAATGTAGATAAACTCATTAAGTCTTTATATCTCTAAATTGGCAAACCGTTGTTCCTATGGTTAAACGGCTCCATTTATGCCATGAGATAAAGTTCAGTGCTGTTATTGGTTAGCAGAACTTAAGTTTCTGATTACAGTTCCACAAAGATTTTATGAAAAATACGACACATAGGCAGAAATATCAGGCAAGTGAGTGGTGTACTTAATTTACCTAGTTCTACCGTCCACAATGTTGTTCATGGAAGGCTGAAATTAACAGTCAGCTCCAGAAATTGCAGTGCAACAATTGCTCACGACTTTGCAGTTGATAACCTCTCTCATATCCATAAAGACAATGAATACCTCAACGAAGTGATATTCTTTGATGAAGCAATGTTTCACACGTGGTAATGTCAATCGTAACAACGGCAGGATCTGGGTTCTGAGAATCCTGTTATTTGTGAACATGAATGTAACACTGCAAAGCTAAATGTTTGGTGTGCATTATCCAGAATTGATTAGACTTTTTTCTTTATGGAAAACACAGTGAACAGTGTCGCATATCTTTATATGTTTAAAAATATTGTTGTATTCCAGGTTAGAGAGACTACATCTTCCACCAAGATGGGTCTCTCCCTCGGTTGTTCAAGCTTTAAACCAGAATTTTTCAAGAGGGTGGATAGGTTGCGGTGGTCCTATTGCATGGAAACCAACTCTGCTAAATATTAATAGCATTGAACTCTTTCTTGTGGCATTAATGGACCCATTTTGGAAACATTAAGAATAATAGGCTTGACAATTTCAAGACATAAGCTTCTTTACATTTTGGTGCAAACTGACCATGTATAACATATATGGATGTCCAGCTATTTCATTTCTTTATTGGTAGCTTGCATTTTGGACACACTGTATAAGATTTAAATATGCTTAAAAAAGATACAGAGACAAGTGTCATTTCTTTAACTTTGGCATGTCTGTAATTTTGCTGTTTGTTTTATAGGATTAAAAATTGAGTTCAATGTAAGTTCAATATAAGTCCTTTCTAGGGGGACTTTTCTAAGCATATATATGAGATTAGCTTCTTTATTTCTTATTAATGTTTTAATGATTCATTTCAGTGACTGGCAGTAAAATCAATTTGTTCATTCTACATAATATCTTCAGCTAAATGTCACTGAAAAATTTAAATTAAAATTGTCATGAAGCTCCAACTAGACCTGATCCTAAGGAACAAAACTCGTGCATGATGAACAAATTAGACACAACTTCAGAATACTATTTACACTATTTACTGACAAAATAATAATTTCATATAAGCAGCATACACTTTCTTATACTGTGCTCAAATATGTCTTGTCTGCAACAATATAATTCTACAGTTCCAGAATAATGAAATCCACATACTTCAATACCATACAAATCAATCTATTTTTGAGGACTTAGCTCTAGAATTCAAAAGTTTTTAACATATTTAATTATTTTGTACCCAGAATTCAAAAAGCACCCTGAGAATTCAGTTCTGTCATTCGAACACCACAGAATAAAAACCTCTTCAATATCTTTTATAACAAATAGCATTTTACCAAAGTATTTTGTAAAGTTTTCTGTTCTAATTTAGAATTAGCTGCATCACCTGTATAAACTTTTAAGGACAGTTTATGTAAATCTATGCTAGTTAAGTTTATGACTGTTTTAACTGTATTTAAAACATGCTAGGTATATACATATATATTTGCATTTTGCCAATTTTATCTTTTATTTACAAAAAAAAAAAAAAAAAAAAAAAACATGCAGCTGTTTCTAAAAAATATAATATAGCCTGAATTGCAGTCCAAGCAAATGATGAAAAATAATCACATCACCTTCTAACAGCTACACAACCTTTTTAAGTACCTATAAAAATTATGAACAAAAGAAATCTGTGAATAAAATGGATGTATTCTTTCATATATCAAAAAAGGACATGTATCTCAAGGACTCCAATAAAAGAGTATTATGTACATAATGGTTTTAAAAAAGTCCAAGTTACTCCTCTAGTGCAAGAGTCTGCAGAAAACAGCGTAAGTATCGTAACTTCAGCTCCTGCACTCACTGAAGGAACTCTTTAACATTATCTTCAGAAATATATAAGCCTCGCATCTGAAGGATTTTGTTCTACTGGACAGTATGGACACTTCAATCTGAAAATGAAAAGAAAATCTGATGTATATTTTTGCTCAAAACAGAAAAACACTTAGAATTTTAATAATGAACAAGATTGTCTTTAATCCCAAATAAAGTAACAAAATATTTAAAAATATAAAATCTATACAGTTGAACAAATTCAGTTCTATATAATTTGTATTTGTACCTAAATTTTAGTACTTCCAGCAAAATGTAATTTAGAAACATTTTAATAGAGCCTTATTTATATGTAACACGTTTACACATAAATCGCTGTTATAGGTATTAAATTTCAGTGAATTACAATCCAGTTTTACATAATTATAATGAACATACAGCATATGCTATCTTAAAGGAACCTCAAAGTCTATTTTCCTTATATCGGTTGACAAAGATGCGGTTGGCTTTTGGCAGCGGTAACAAAAGACAAATATGTGTGCTGGTAGAGGCAGCAGTTTCTGGTGTGACAATGTCGTAGCAACAAATGAGAAGTAAAGACAAAAATCTGATGTGTTGCACTCACATGACTTTCTCTACTCTTGTACTAACCATTCCTACAAACTCTTATCCCTATATCTTCTTTGTGTTAATTGAGATACACATTTGCAGGAATTATCTTATTTGCTTATTTCCTTGTGGGTGCAAGGAGAATATGGGAATACAGTAGGCTTTGAGCGACGGTCAAAGGTTTTAAAGCTTTCAAATTCTGTTCTCTTTCCACAGTTAACATATAAAAATTGAATAACTGTGTTCCATTTGACAGAAGTGTAAGTTCTCCAAAACTCACACAAACAACAAGACATATCTCCCAAACAGTTCACTCTATAAAAAAAATTTATTCAGACATAAATTGTTCATCTTAGCAAGATCTACATTTTTTGTATACTAAGATTTGGTCTATCTCTAATGGTTTACCAGTTATGCAAAAGCTGTCCAGAGTAAGTTCATTTCATTTGTCATAAAAATATCTCAAACATATGGCATTTTAATCAAAATAGTTAAGACCCATTTTCAAGAAAACAATAAATTTCGAAAAATTCTCCATGTAAAGGTAGTTTAGAGTGAAGCAATTTCTTTCAAAATCTTTGTGTCGCATCCTTGAAAGACATTAAACTTAAATACCAACTTTGGTACCTCTAATATTTATACTGCATAGTAGGTAATAAAAATTATTAGTCAAGTTTAACTGTAAAAAATAAAAAGGTCTGTCAAATTACATGGAATGTTGAGTTATTGGGAGTCTACTGTATGAAGTTGCCATAATTTTGTAAAACCAGTAAACCAAAAGACACAGAAACTTACTAGATGACAAACCTATGAGGCGTAACAGAAAGAAAGTGAAAGTAGAGTTATTTACAGGAGCCTATCCACATACATGGTGTGCCAGTATTCTGTTGACAGCAACCATTTCCAAGATAATTGCTGCTACTTTCTTTTTATAATAATCAGATAAATTCAGACTATTTTAAGTGCTAAGGCACCATTTCTGTTTTTCTCATGATACGATCCTAAGGTAAGAAATTTCAAAACCAGCATAAATCAACTAACTTTTTAAATATTTGACTATGACTTGCTTACTACGTGTCCTTTGTTGCTACAAAAATGTGCAATGAAACTATTTCTATAAAAGTTTATCTTAATTAATTTGAATTAAACATAAAAGTAGGCTCTTATAAGAACAGATATAACAGTAAACAGTAGTGGGTGGAACAAATTACATAACACAGTCAATATATCCTATTTAGGCATCGAACCTTCATACAGCTATCGTAAAATGAGGCAATCGCAAGTTTCCTACCACATGGGCAGAGCATCACATCACTGCACAAGTACAGTGACAGCATAAAACACAACTGCACTTACTATGTACAGTGCATAGTGTCTCTCACTATTCCACACAGAATAAAATGCCTCCAGCATGAAAATTGAAATATTCACATACTGCTGAACTTGTACAAGAATTAGGGAGTGAATATTTGACTGCAAATTTGACTGAGCTATTTCTTATGTAAAATTATACTCTATATAGGGAAATGGAATAGTTTCCTGAAACCATTTGCATAAATAATCTAAGATGGATTATTATATGTGTAGTACATATCTACACACTAAATTTTTAAAGCAACAGGCATTAATATTCAATGTGACTGTACTTCCACTGTTTTAAGAACTGTCTATGTAAGAGATTCGCACAAGTTATGTGGGGGCAGAGTAGCTGTCAGAGAAATTGCAAGTAGTATATGTATAACTAAAAAACTAAGCCCCAGCACAACAGCCCATGAACAGCCAAGCCTTACCGCCCAGCCGCTGCGTCCCCCACCTCGGCCCACTACAGGGATCATTGGTGGGGTGTAGTACTGGAGGATGGTACGTGGTCAGCGTCCCAATCCCTCCCGCCACTTATGCTGTCTTCACGACCTGGGTAGTATATGTATATAAGTTGAAAATAAAGCAAAACATACATTTTAAACTACATTTTACTTTCTCCACAACAAATAGTGAGTAGGGGAAGTATTGTACACCACCCAAAAATTTGATGTCGAAATTTCATCAGAAATACTGCATGTTTTGAGGCCCTCCTGAATAAAAAAGGGCATTTTTAGAAAACGGTTTGCATGTGTGTGCAAATGAAAAGGTAATTAAAAACCAAAATTGATATTTAAGTTTAATATCTTTCAAAGATGCGACACAAAGATTTTGAAGAAAATTCCTCCACCCTAAACTACTCTTTACATGCAAAATTTTTTGAAAATTCTGATTTTCTTGAAAATGGCTCTAACGATTTTGATTAAAATGCCATATGTTTGAGATATTTTATGGCAAATGAAATGTATATTTTGAATTTTCTGGCTATAGCCCAGGTAGTCCTGTTTACTCTGGATGACTTGTGCATAAATACTTAACCATAAGACATAAAACAAATCTTACTATACAAAAAATGTAGATCTCGCCAAAAAAACACACAATTTATGTCCAAATAAATTTTTTGTAAAGTGAACCATTTCAGAGATATTCCTTGTTACTTGTATTAGTTTTACAATACTTATACTTTCCACAAATGGAAAATCGTTATTAATTTTTTTTATATCTTAGCCGTGCAAACAGAATGGAATTTCAAAGCTTTAAGCTCAAAGCCTGCTGTATTCCCACATTCTCCTTGTGCCTACAAGAAAATGAGCAATATGATAATTTCTGCAAATGTTTATCTCAGCTAACACGAAGATTGAGTAATAGGAGTTTGTAAGAATGGCCAGTACAAAAGTAGAGAAAGTCATGTGAGTGCAACACATCAGATTGTTTTGAATTTAGAGTTGACTAATCTTTTAGCTGCATAAAATGGTAGATTAACTATAGATTTCCATACACTGCCGATACCCCTTTTTGCAAGAAAATCAGCTTTGTCATTACCACTCGGTCCACAGTGAGCTGGTATCCATTGGAAGACTAAATGTTTTTGAAGTGCTGTTAGATGGGTAAGGATTTTTTAACACTCTATAATAGTTTGGTTTTTTTGGTGACAACTTGGAAGTAATTGCTATAATTGCTGCCCTGGAATCTGAGAGAATAACTGCTTGGTGAAAATGTGAAATTAATTCTATACAAAAGATTTTGTAGGGCCATTCAAATTGCTTCAATTTCTCCATCAAAGTTTGTAGTTCTATAACATAAAGATTTGTAATAGGAAAAGAGATAGCATGTGACTCTCCAGCCCCTGCTCCATCTCAGTTTGATATCAGTGATCCACCAGTATAAATATTGAGCCATTCATGTTCCAGAAATCTAGTATGGATTGTCTCTAATGCCAATAGTGTTAGAACACTAGTTGGAGTATCACTTTTCTTAACTTCTTCTGTCAGGTGTAAGTAATGTGTGATGTCTAATGTTTGTGTCGGATTGATTTTATATATGAAGTTTTCCTCTCAATTAGGAAGATATACATTCTCCTTGAGGTCCTGAATTTTGGAAAGAAAGCTCTCCTGAGTCTTTAGTGTATGTATAAAATTTCTCTTGCTCCATGTATTGGAATGGGAGTCTGATCAACTTTTCGTGTTGAATAAGAACTGATTTTTCTATTTCATATTCAATGGGGTATTGGTTGGTTTGTGCTTCCATAGCTGGTATTGGTGTGGTTTTGATAGCACCTGTAATTAATCTCAGACTTTGGTTTTGAAAGATTTGAATTTTTGTTGTATTTGCTGTTACAAGAACTTTGCTGCAGTAAGTAAATAATGGCTGTGTGTATATATATGTGTTAAGAATTACTCTGGAACATTCCTGTTAGACATTTTAACAGTGAAAAGAGCCTTTCTGCTCTTCGTGTTACATTTTCTATTTGTTTGGTCCATGTAAGTTTGGTATCAAATATAACTCCCAAATATTCCTTTGTTTCTGGTAATTGTTGATCCTCAAAATTAGGTTTATTTTTAATGGTGTTTTTCCTTACTGAAAAGATTTGGTAGTTTGATTTTGTTGTAGTAAGTCATTAAATTTTCTTTGGTCCACTTATGTAGGTTGGTTAAGGATTGTTGCATGGTTTTTTCTAGTTCTGTACTTTTGTGTTTCAGTTTTGAAGTCCACATTGCTAAGTCATCAGCAAATAGTGCACATTTCATGCCTGATTCTTGTATTTCCTGTGGCAGATCATTAATAAATATATTAAAAAGCGTTGTGCTGAACACTGTGCCTGGTGATAAGTCACAGTGTACTTGTTTATATTTCGATATATTCCTTCCATATCTGGTAGCAACAAAGCGTTGAGTTAGGAAATGACATAGCCATGAAAACATTGGACCTTGTATCCCTATTTGTGCGTTCGTACAAAAACTATAATGTTTAAGTAAGTCTAAGGGTCTCCCTGGTCCCTAGCGGTCAATAAAATTAATAAAAGATTCAATCTTTTCACTATTTCCACTGAGATGTTGCCGACCAATGTTGTTGTTGTTGTTTTCTAGTGTCTTGCATCTGGCAATGAAGCCATTAGCATTCGTGCTTTCCAATACTGTTGAACTGTAGTTTCTTCTGATCTTAATGCTTCACAGGTCTTCAAGTGGTCTTCGTTCATTTCTGCTGGATCGTTACACAGGACACATATTGGTGAGGCTGAGATACCTATTCTGTAGAGATGACTTGCTAAGCAGTCGTGATCTGTCAATAGTCGAAAGGCTGCAACCGCTGTTTTCCTTGGTCTCTGGGGGATTATATCTGGGTTGGAAAGTAGTGTATCCATTTTTTATCTTTGGCATTTGTTTCAACATTTTGTAGTATTCTCTAATTTTTGTTGACTTCTTTGTAGTATTTGAACATATTCCCTGAATAGTTATTGTCCGGTTGATAATGGAGGAAAGTTAACCTTCGAAACGCGTCCCAGAAAAATATGTTGTAAGTGTTGTTCAGTGTTATTAATTAACTCACCTTTTAAATTAAATTAATTACAACAACACTGTTTTCAAACTTCTATGAAAGGAAGATAAGAATGCTCAATGTTTGCACTATAAGGAATCGCCGAAAGTGTAATTCTAAAGTAAGCAGTTTGTCTACAAATTACTTAAGGTTTGTAAAGCAAGCTATATTTAAGAATATATTAGCCAAAAACAAAACAGATAAGCATACAATTTTTGGGTAATTATATTGTAAAGTATAATTGTAAACTACGTAAAGTCCTTTTTATCAGCAGATCCAGAGATTCAAATAATGGTTCCACATAACATGTTAAGTGATATAAACAGTGAAACTTTTTAATTACTGTGTAGATGTTATATTATCATTATCACTGATTGGCCTTACATATGCAAACAATTCAAGCAGAAATAAACTTACTTGTTGCCATTGCTGAGTTTGTTCAAAGCATCACGGGATATAACATGCCCGCATATTAACCTCATTGGTGGATTAGACTCTGTGCTCTGTTGCCTCAATATGGGACATGCAAACACAGAGTGATATCTGCTTTCTTGTCCTAAATCAATCTCTATCTGTAACAACAAACCCATAACAAGCTTAGGATTTTAGCAAAAAATGTAAATAATAAGTTTGCCACAATTAGGTAAATGATGATATATAAAGTGTTCTATACTTCATCCATCCTTACTTTAATCCCAACATCAACAAAAGCTCATGCTACAAGTCTGTGTGATTGGTTGCTAGTTGAAATGTACATTCACAGTTTGTTTGCACCCCAAACATACAGTCCTCTTGTTTAACATTTTATTTCAATAGTCACATGCAATAGTAAAATACACAGCAATTTTACTGGCAGGCTATTGCAATTGTTAATTAATGTTTGCTGAACCATCTAAAAGGTGTTTATGAAACTAAAAATATTTCATGTTGGTATCAATTGCTAGGTATGAATCAGCTTGCATTCATGTCCATAAGTCAGGTTGAGTCATGACAGAAGCATACAACTATATCAAAAACAATATCAACCCAAAAGCACATCAGCATGCAATCTTCCATAGCTTAATTCCCAAATTGATCAATATCCCATTAACAAATAGAGAATACAATGAAGAACTTGAGCATATTAAACTTGTTGCAAATTTGAATGGATTGAAGCCCAATTTTGTAACTAGATTATTAAAAAAAACATAAAAGATTAAAAACTATCAAGGATGTCAGCAAATTAAAAATTAACACCTAAGAGATATTGTAAATTTACATATCACCCAAAATTTTTCAACAAATTCAACAAAATTTTTCAAGGATTATAATATAAAACTGGCTCCACAAAGCAAATATAGTATTAGAAATTTACTAATCACCCTCTAAAAAACATGACTCCACATATTAAATTATCAGGAAGCTACTGTGTCAACTGTGAAGACTGCCATAAGAAATATATATTGGCAAAACAAACAGAAATTTGGAAACCAAAATGAAAGAACACGTCAGAAACATAAAATAAGAAGAAACAGACAAATCAGCCATAACTCACCACTTTTGGCCTTGCAATCATAGTATCAACCTAAATAACCAACTTTTAAAACCAGCAAAAAATTATTGGGAGCTAACAATGTGGGAAAATATTTACATCATTAAGGTCGAGATCGGCTGATGAATTTTGACACACCAATCATAGACGATGTCTTGCGACTAGCCAATAGGAAGAACAGCATGCCAGGCAACTCAGATATCTGATGTTCAACCAGTTGATCAACGGCCAAATGATGGAGAGAACCCTCTCCGAAACTAGTACTGTGATTAACATAATTATAAGTTGGGGCAAAATGTGTTTAGAAATATCAACATATTTTTTAATTTATCAATGTGCTCCACTGTTTTAAAAAATTCATTTTCATCAGTTTTATCTTATTTGTAGTATAGAGAAAGAATTTTTGTTATAGAAGTGACATGTGGTGCACAGTATAACATGAACAAGCACTTGTTCTGTATTAATTTATGAGAGAAATGCATAAATTACTGTAGAATGACTAAAAAAACTGAACTATCTGGGTACTATCACTATCGCTTGTGATTGGCTGTGTCCACGGGTACTATCACTATCGCTTGCAATTGGCTATGTCCACAGGTCAGAAGAATACATTGTCATTATGTTGTGCACACTAATCGCAACGTTATCATTTCGTCACATTGCTATCCTGTTACTTTGTATAGTAAAACCCCGCTTAACCAAAGCAAAAAATAATTCAATTTTAAAAAATTAATAACTACAGAAGGGAAAAAAAGGGTAATATTTTGTTCATCCCTGCAATAGTTTGTCTGTCCCCTTTCACAAGTGTTCAAAATTAAGTGTCAATATCCTCACAGGAATGCTATAACTACTTGTCGTTCGATTTCTACCTTCAAATGTAACAAGCCTAATCCAACCAATGGACCAAGGGATTCTGGAAGCAATGAAACAACATTATCGCGGATATTTGTTAAGATGAGTTTTGCAGGAATATGAACCTTCTGTTGTAAGCCTAACTGCAACTTTTAAAGAAGTTAATGGGAAACATGTTGTGTACTGGTGTGCGCAGTCATGGGAGAAAATTACGAAAACATCCATCCAGAATTTGTGGAATAAATAGTATGATGGACTTGGTTTTGAAGGCGAGGAAGATGACGATAATATCAAACAATTAGTGCAATAAATTCCAAGGTGTGAAGGAATTGATGTCTGGTTGCAGTGTGACAATCCAGAGCTGGACTTCACACACCACGATACCATGGATTTGGTAATGAACTCTATGGCCAAAGCTGACGACCTGGAAGATAATGATAATGGCGGCAAAGAGTGGCAATGGACGAAGCATTCACGGCACTGGAGGTAAAAAAGTTTTGTAGTTGTGTATTTAATAAATTCATTCAACAACACGTTATTATAAAATAATTTACATAGCACTTTAAAAAATGCTATGTTGTTACAGGTGGCCCTACAATAAGTTGAAAAGAGCAGCGAAGCGACACCTGCAGATGTTTTGTTTATGAAGCGCTGGCGCGATATAGCATCTTGTAAATGAATTGAGAAAAAAAGACAGAAGAAAATGACTGATTACGCTATTGGATGCCGAAATAATGTGTAATTATAATTTATTTGCCCAATTAAAGTTATGTTTAAAATTTACATGCATCTCTTACTCCCTCCCAGTTTTACAAAAAATATTTTTCATAAATTATCCGAAAAGTTACGTTATCCAAAATGACTTCACTCCCTTTATTTTGGATAGATGGAGTTCTACTGTAATTGCTAATCCTATAACTGAATTTATACACATTTTTTCCACGGATAATCCGAACATTTCTGAATCTGAACACACCACACCCTCAATTAATTTGGATTAGCAGGCTTCTACTGTACATATATTTATGTACTAAATTGCTTACAATCACATAGTTTTTATGAAATGAATGAAGAACACTTGAAGACCTGTGAAGCATTAAGATCAGAAGAAACTACAGTTCAAAAGTACTGGAAAGCACGAATGCTAATGGCTTCATTGCCAGATGCAAGGCACTAGAAAACAACAACAACAACAACATAGTTTTTATTATCCAATGGCATTGTTTTCTACTGCACACTTGTTTTTATGTGATTGTAGCTAATGCTTTCTACAAAATACTTTGGAGCACTATTGTATATGCTAATAAATTGAAGTTGGAGAAAAAGGATTACATACTGGTAACTCATCTTTGCCATTCCAGATTCCTGTAACTTGCCTCTGCTGCATGACTTGTTTGATATTAAGTAGTGCAGGTAAAGCCGTACAACCTGCATTAATACTGCAATAAAAAACAAATGTGTAACATAAGCCTGTTTGAATTTATATTAATGCTTAAACCACAATTTAAATCTATGTTATTGGATAACATTAATTCAGGAAGTATTCAATATGTTCAGTACTAGCCATTCTTATGACATTACTGTCACCTTGTGCACTAATGCTACGCCACGATGAACATGTGCAGTTCTTTGTATTAGGAACTTAGAATCTTGCAGCAGCTCACTATTTTTGAAAGTAAGTTTCCATGTAGCATAAATGCCTTAACTTGCTTGCTTAAGGTACTAAACACAAAGTAAAACTAGAAAATACTTTTTACAGTTTGGATGTAATAAGAAAATTCTGTGTAAAATAGCTTAAATATCACATTTCATTCTTTCCTGAAGAAGGTGCCACAATAGATTTCTATTTCTATGAATTTTGAAAACTAAGAAGTAATTCCTTCAATGTGCGACTTACCATACTGAAAGGGGACTATCGACACTAAGGCCAAGGAGGGAACAGGCATCACGAGTAAACACATCATAAATTTCAACCCATAGATTTGGATCCAATAGATGACTGTAGGGCGATGAACTGATTCCATTTGGTAAGTACAGGAACATTCCCATTAAATTTTGTATTTCTGAAAACAAAAAAGACCTCTATCAGATCACAAAATACAACCCCTTTAGAAAGAATTTCTCCTTATAGTAATACACCTATGAATGGATAATACACAAAATAAAAAACAAGTGACCAGGAGGCTGGTCTCATAGCTCAGCCGGTAGAGTATCCATCTGCTGTGTGATTATCAGCTGGCGATGGGAATTTTTCTCTAGCCAAAATTATTTCTGCCCAAAACAACAAAGCATGAATGAGAGTGAATGTGTGTGTATGTGTGTGTGTGTGTGTGTGTGAGAGAGAGAGAGAGAGAAACCATAACTCAACAATGAAAAGTTGGTTAAATATCAAACTTGGTATTGCAAGTTTTCCAGCTTCCAAGGATACAACACAAAAGATTTTCAAGGAAATTCCTCCCACCCCAAACTACTCTTTACATGGAATTTCTTTTTTTAAAATTTTAATTTTCTCAAAAATGGCTAAAACGATGTTAGCCATTCACCATAGCCATTACCATATGCTTGAGAATTCTCAAAGCAAGTGAAATGAATATTTTTAATTTTCTGGCAATAGCCTCTGTAGTCTTCTTTCTGGATGACTTTTTGACTTTTACATGACTGGTAAGCCACAAGAGATAAAAACTTGCCATACAAAAATGTAGACCTTGTTAAAGCACATATTTAATATCAAATACTTCTTTTTTCAGTGGAGTTAATCATTTCCAAGATATTTCTCATTATTGATTTGAATTTTCAAATAATTATATTTAACTCAACAGGAAATTGTTTTTCATTTTTTTTACCTCATGGCCAAACAAATAGAACAGAATTTCAAAGTCATCACATAGTGACCATCTCTTAAAAGATTTTACTATTGTTTAAGCCTACTGTATTCCCTTGTACCTACAAGGAAATGTGCAATAAGACAATATCCACAATTGTTTATCAGGAGAGCTTTCTTTCCAAAATTCAAGACATCAGGAAGAATGTACACCTTCCTAACACAAAGGAAAACTTCATATCTAAAGTCAATCCGACACAAACATTAGACATCACATATTATTTACACCTGACAGAAAAAGTTAAGAAAAGTGATACTCCAACTAGTGTTCTAAAATTATTGGCATTAGAGACAATCCATACTAGATTTCCAGAACACCAATGGCTCCATATTTATACTAATGGATCATTGATATCAAACCAAGATGGAGCAGGTGCTGGAGTCACATGTCACCTCTTTTCCTATTACAAATCTTTAAGTTATGGAACTACTAACTTTGATGGAGAAATTGAAGCAATTCGAATGGCCCTACAAAATCTTTTGTACAGAATTTCTAATTTTCAGCAAGCAGTTATTCTCTCAGATTCCAGGGCAGCAATTATAGCAATTACTTCCAAGTTGTCACCAAAAAACCAAACAATTATAGAATGTTGGAAAATCCTTACCCAACTAACAATACTTCAAAAACACCTAGTCTTCCAATGGATACCAGCTCACTGTGGACTGAGTGGTAATGAGAAAGCTGATTTTCTTGCAAAAAAGGGTACCAGCGGTGTACAAAAATCTATAGTTAATCTACCATTTTATGCAGCTAAAAGATTAGTCAACTCTGAATTCAAAAAAATTATTGCAAAATATTACTATGAAAAATCAAAGAATAAAAGATGGGAACTACCAAACATTCAAACAGTAATTCCTGAGTATCCTCGAAAAACAGCAGTTGCAACCTTCAGGTTGATTACAGGACATGATTGTCTGGCAAAACATTAAAACAGAATTGGGATATATTCTTCACCACTCTGTCCTCTATGTGATCTGCAAGAGGAAATGGACCGAGACCACCTTCAAATATGCCTGGCCACTTCTAGTGCCCCATCCATCAGTGAAAAATATTGGAGAGCAAGAGGATTAATGACTTCATTGTCAGAAATCCAGCATTAGCTAACAACAACAACAATTGTTTTGTCTTGATTAGTATGAAGAAGGAGAGAAAGCCTTTGCAAAAAGAGGTTGTGTAACAGAGAAAGTCATTCGAGTGCAACAAATATATTATATTATTAAAGATATGTTTTGGGCTTTCCACTGTTTTTTGAATAAAAATGTTGTTTGTCAGAGAGCCTTCAAATTTGTGATCTCTCATTCACTTAATTGCATCTGTACTTAATTTCGTAATAAAGTATATCTGACCTTTACTTACCTTTCTCGTGCCTATTAACAAATTGATGGAAATGTGTACGTGCATAATGGATAGCTTCAGCCTGTCCTGCTGGTCCTCGTTGGATTAAGTCGATAAATCGCAGACGATGGAGTTTAAATTCTAATGAGGAATTCTGAAACAATGTATTCAATTGTAACAGCTTCCTAATTCATAAAGAAGTATGGGTATTATATTTTAATTTAAACCAAAAAGATGAGTCTATTAATAATACTACACAACACTTACTTATAATGTACCGGTGTAGTGTTATTAATCGACTCACCTTTTTGGTTTAAATTGATTATTACAACACTGTTTTCAAACTTCAAAGAAAGAAGATGGATATTGTAGTTTACCTAAACTAGTTTTAATTTAAACTCCTTATGTGGACCTGTGTTTGGTAAGAGGCGAACAGTCTAACCACTTTCTTTAAAATCCTAAGTTAAATTATGTGAAAGTCTATTTCCAATTTATCTGTGGCTTCTTCTTCTTCTTCATCGGATTATCCTCCCCTTATGTAGGACTTACAAGTCAATGCCTGCCTGTCGGGGAGCAGAAGAACCTATGGACCAGGCAGAGCGAACACCTAGAAGCAAGTGGTCGGCCCAGCACCAGGTATGAGAGTGAGGAAGAGGATGATATGAAATGCAGGTAAAATCAATGAATGGAAAGCTGATTGTGGAGTAATTAGTGGAATGATTGGCAAGGGAAACTGGAGAAAAGCTGCCCAGAGGCCACTTCATCCACCATGAATACCACATACAGGTCCCTGGGATTGAATCCAGGTGGTAGGCGAACAGTCTAACCGCTCGGCCATGGCGCCACCTTATCTCTGGCTGCTAGGTGGAAATCTACTAAGAAATTACAATTATATTTTATACCATTTTACAGTTTGCAAAAGAATTTTTACATAGCTATTAAAAACCAACAGACATGTTTTTACAGTTGAGCTATATCTCATAGATACAGCTTGAATATAAAACGGGAAAGATCACATCCAAAAACTTATACTGCAAACAAAACAAATAGTTGTGTATCTTTAAGTTATCTTTCCAATATAGATATAGTAACACAATCCACAATGAGCTTATATCGGGAGAGCAAAACACTTCTGAACAGTCTACGCCGAGTTCTTCCAGTAGGTATGTGGAAACATGATAATGCGCTGCTGTAAACAAGGTCACGCTGCTTACAGTTTTGCTCTGCGTGCAGTCACAAAGTGTATTAAGCCTCGGCATACATTTTCTGCTGCACAGCATGTATTAATTTATTATTCACATGCGTTAACTCAGTCAGCTTGCCAAGTGAAAGCATGATTTGCAGAAAGATTTCCAGTGTAAAAGTTCCAAGTCATGCAACAATCCATGAACTTTACAATAAATTTCAGACCACAGGAAGTGTTCAGGCTAAAAAATCTATAATCTTCGCAAAAGTTAAAGGCATAAGGAGGTGGGCCGTACTGCAGACTCCAGTGAATCCTAAGCTTGACCCTCCTACCCGCACTGCCGAATGTGGTACACACATCTCATGCGCTCTTAAATACAGAACCTCTGCCGGTGCACATACTACGCTTGGCAACAGCGCTCCACTTGAGCATTGGCCAGCGTTCACATGCCTTTAACTTTTGCCAGCAGTATAAAAGATAGCATACAGTTCTTACTGAAGAAACACTATATGACATTGGTCATCGTTTGGAGAATTCCCCCCAAAAGTTGTTTAAGTGTCTTTCACAAAAGGCAGGAATTTCTTACGGCTCAGTGTGAACAGCTACTAAATTGCTGAAGTTAAAACCATATAAAATAACTGCAGCACATGCTCTTCAACCAAATGATCCTGCAATTAGGTGCACATTTTGAGACCAGAGTCTCAATAGTGTATACAATGGCAAAATAGACACACATTTAATATTTTTCACGGGTGTGGCTTGGTTCCACCTTCACGTACATGTGTGTATACACAAAATAATCATTAATGGAGCTTTGAGAAACCTAGTATTGATCATGAAGTACCCCTTCATGACAACAAAACAAGTAATTATTATTTATTTATGCCAAAAAAACTTACTGTTGGTGTTTTTAAACACACATCGTGTGTGGGCAATGTTTGAAAGGTAGAATCAGAACTGAAAAACCCAATGCCATAGCCTGATAAGTGGAGGGTCTGTGGATCAAATCCCAGCTGTGGCATTGGGTTTTTCAGTTCCGATTCTACCTCTCAAAGAAAATTGGTGTTAGGTGCACTATTAGCAGAGAAAGAGTTATAGGGCCAAATTTTTTCAAGTGAACAGTTGACACCCGTACATACGTGAATACAATTTTGCCCCCCTTTTTTTAGAGAATTAACAGAAAGGGAATGTGATTTTGCCTTTTTTTCAACAAGGTTCTGTAATAGCTCATACAGCCAATCTTTCAGAACAATTGAAAGTGTGTTTCAGGAAAGAATTATTAGTAGAGATTTGTGGTCTCTCAACCTAAGGTTCAGAACTTTCTTTACTCCCTGTAGTTTTAAATGTAGGTACCAGGGTGCAAAATCATTAAAAGTTGGTAGGGGGAAAGCATTTTAGTAGTGAATGTTTCGCTGCTTGTCTTGTTATATAAACCACTCCCCCCCCCCCCCACCCCGGGATATTTTAGTGTGGGGGGACAATTCTGAGTATAAAATCATTGATAGGGGGAAATCCTACCCACCCCCACCTCCCTCCCAGGATTTCACTTCTTGATAGGTACCTTCATATAGAAAACAATGTTCATAGTACGATGATCCATTACAAGAAATGGTTTCTACAAAATTACTTATTTATTCTATTGAAACATATTCTGATAGGCTTCAAAACAAAAAATGAGAAATACCTGAGCATCAAGACTTTCCCTGTGTGCCTGTGCCCATTCAAGCGCAGGGCCTAAGTCTCTCTGTTTTAGACTATCTAAAATTCTGTTCAGTTCTGTGAATGGCTCTTTGCCTCCCTCTTCAATTGTCAGTCCTGCTTCCTGAAATCAACGAAATCATTCTTAGCTATTCATAACTTTTAAACCTCACCTTAACAGTGCTATTCTGAAATGCCAAACTACCTTAGCCAACTCATCTGCAATGTCCAACATTCCTTGTCTGTAGAAGTGCTGGCAGATGACCTGGTTCAAAAGCTGCACTTTTTCTGTACTGGAAAACACATCTTCTCGACTTGTTGATGCAAAGTCTGATACAAAATTCTGCATAAAGGATAGTGAAAATCAATATATATTATTGTACAACAACTCTATAGTAACTATTTTGTTAACATACTAGATGATTGTGAAATATTTCCAAATATTTCACCGGCCAAACCTCTGCAGACCAACCCCATCAAAAGTTAATAAACTGGTATTGAAACGGTCTAAAAGTTACTCTAGAGTGTTCCCCATAATCAAAAAGCTCCCCAATATTGCATCAGAGAAAGATATTTATTGTCTACTTTGGTCACCTGTACGCTACGGCTGGTAATGTTTGGGAGCACCATGTTAGCTTAGCTTAGGTTTGGTTAGGTTAGGTGTAGCTTAGTTTTTTAGGTTCAAGGATCAAATTGAGAAAGGTGAGGGACAAGGAGAGTGTAGAGGAGGAGAGAAGAGGTGAAGTGTACAGAAACTGTATTCCAATGTCTTTTTTCGAGAGCGTTATCTCTAAAATTTTCGATTTTTTGCAGAATTTTGGGGATTTTTTTGGCACTTAGAGGCATTTTTGGAAGCTAGAATTTTGGGTACATATTTGTACATGACTAACAAATATTTTGGTATAAAAAATTCTTGTTTTAATGGGTTGGTCTGCAGAAGTTTGCCCACTACATCTACACCTAAATGTAACACATGCAGTCTTTTTGTACAACTGCCATTAATTTCACTACATAGTTTTAGCATGAACACAAATACACAGCTTTATAACACAAAGTCAGCAACAAGCCATACGTGTAATTATAAAAACGTTACATTAAAAGATCATTTGTATGTTTGACCATGTTTTTCAAATTTCACTGTGAGCTAGCCATGGCTTTAAGCTTAGGATAGAATCGTACAAACAAACTATGCTCACAGAAAAGTAATGGAGGCATTAAGTATAACTACTCATTGTAATTCCACAATACTACTTCAACTTCACAGTATATCCATGACATTACTTCACAACGAAAATTAAATGTCCTTTTAAAATGATAGACATTTAATGTCAGCAGTAAAGGGCCATGGTAAAATGTTAAATACTTTCTCTACACACATCCACACAAACTTAACTTACCCTATCAATTGCTTTTCCTACTTTAGACACCGTGCTATGCAGATCCCGGTGGTCCGTGGCTAACCTTTGTACTGTTTCTCTAACTTTATTCATTGTCTGTCTTAATATGACTATTTGTGCTGCTGTCAGCTCATGGTCAGAGGGAGCTGCACAAAAACAATGATTAAATTAGCTACAAACAATGTCACTGAACCTACCAAGCTCTTTGTTACAGAATGACATTACATTATTTACCTGTTTTAAAGTAACAATGCCTTGTTCTATTAGTAAAACTTACCGCTTTCCAATTCCTTCTTTAGCGATTCAATATTGCTAATTACATCCTGTAGAACACGATCTGCATGCTCGTTTATACCTCCAAACTTAGATAAGACTTTGTCTACTTCTCTCTCTACTGCGTTACAAGCTTCCATGTTTGTTTGTTTGTTATTTTTTGTCCAAACTAAAACAAAACAACGGCATCACGAAAGACTTATCGATTCACCTTTTCCGTCTAATTACGAACCTCTGAATCACGAGTGACCAACGTTTAAAGCAAATCAGCTGAGTTTGTAATTTTATAATCTTTCAAAAAACTAAATCATATTTATTGCTAATATTTACCTTGCTAAACTGTAGTATCTCTGCATGTACCTTTTCCTATTCAGACTTTCCAAAATAAAAGTATTCGCAGTTGCATATTCCAGTTCTAGTTACTTTCTCATCCGTTATATTGCTCGATCGAAAGTGTAACTCTTGTCTTGCTGCTCTCATTAGTAAGCAAGACGAAAAGTGACATCTATGAAATTGATTTAGAAATTGTAATCTGGCAAGAAAACAGGGAAAGATAATTTATGTAAGAACAAAATAAATAATTTCGTCCCCAGGGCAACAGACACATTATTAACGCCTCTAAACCAGTTTCGAGATTCTGACATTCAATGTAGGGTCATAGTTCCATCAAGAGTACAGTTATATCATAACGTATGCGCGATGGCGGGCTACATTGCGATGCGTACATTATTGTCATATATGTATGCATTGTACGGTGTGATCCGGTGCATTGTTTGCGGCCGCAATATAGGCATTTTTTCCTATTATTTTCCATAGTAAGCGGGAATCTGATAGTTCCTTTACACCGGTCTGAACTCGTGATTAATTCGAGGGTAATAATAAAGAATTTCAATAAATTTGAAGCTGCGATGAATACAGCCACTTTTCTCCACTTAAAAACAATCAATCTGGGCCGGATTTGAACCCGCGACCTTGGGATCAGTAGACCAGCGTCTAACCGATCACCCAGACCAACAAAGGGGAGGGTGAGAGAGAGTGTGTTAATGACATATACATGTACATTTACAAATAGACATGAATTCCGCGGGGAAACCCCCCCCCCCCCGGGCCACCCCCTTAATTCATCACTGATTTGAAGGTTTCAAACAGCTTTGTCTCTAAATGAGCTAGACATATTGAAGCTTCAATTGCGATTTTTCTTCTCTTTAGGAATATTTTCTTCACTTCTGGCATTTTTTAAAAATTAAGGCATTTCTTCCAATATCTTGTTAGGTGCTCCGGTTCATTTGGCACTTTTAAGTCAAATATATCGTTTTCGCTGAAAAGAAAATA
Organism: Tenodera sinensis; assembly: GCA_030765045.1. NCBI lineage: Eukaryota > Metazoa > Arthropoda > Insecta > Mantodea > Mantidae > Tenodera > Tenodera sinensis. Next base: position 38,303,564 of record CM060973.1, read on the forward strand.
ATAAATGAAATATACTCGGTATATTTTTATTTTTAACATACTTCCCACAGTTAGTTTGTTAGTAGGTACCTAATCTAAACAGCCTGGTGCTCAAACTACGCACTTTTACAGTTTATTGAGTGTTTCTGTTCATTAGCAGTCAAACCCATAGGCGCTTATCTTTCTTTGCTTATAGATTATCTCCAAGCAATTTAAATAGACGAAAGAAAATGTTTGTTTTTGAATTTTGAAAGCATTTGCCATTCTGCATGCCAAAACTACACGTATGTCAAAGGAATTGATTATGAACATTCACATTTTTTAATCTAACTCGTATTAAAAGAGTTCATAAAACACAAAATCGAAGATTAACTCTTCAAACACAATAATAAAATATGGGTAGTACGTACGAGTGGAAGTCAAATGAAAATCTTAAAATTTAATAATTTTTTAATCTTCGCGCCACTGTGCTATATGTTGGCTGTGATGTTGGCAGTGGTTACAACGTTCTGTCTTTACGGTTTCTGAGCAACGAAGGTGCTCAACCTCTCGAAGTCCCTCGGCGAATGAAGGCCGAGTATGATATGCGTATTTATCGGTATAGTACAGCAAGTCCTAAGGGTGCGGGTTTAAACCCGGCCCAGACCGATGGTTTTTAAGTGTGATTAAAAATGATAGCCCCAATTTTATCAGATTTACTGACATGTAAAGGAACTGCAGGACGAACTCTGGCGGCTCTGATGTGGTTCTGGCAATTGATGAAGTCGTTAACATTTTTTAACAGCAAGTGTGCCAGTTTAGAAACGACGTGACTTGTGTGGAGATTGTTCCTTCTTGATTGTTTTGACACCAGAAGCCATTGCGATGGAAAACTGTCCAGCGAGGGTGGGTGAAATAGTAGCAAATCTGAATTTAGTCGTGGCTCTGCATATATTAATGACGTGCTTTGGTTTCGCAAAGGCGAGTGCCTCTCCAGAACTGAAAGAGTGTCGTATTGACGCATGTGAAGAACTTTGGCGGCACTTTGAAGCAGAAGTGCACAGAAGACAAAACCTGGATACACTACCGCCAACTCGGAACAAAGAGCAAGCAAGGGATGACGCCATTCCTCATCACCAAAATCCCAGAATTTCTGGACGCAGCTTATTCGGTAGATAACAGAAATGGAATGAACCAGGCGGTTTTTTTAACACTACATGCCTAGGAAAAACATCATGACCAATGCGTCATATTCTAAGATGTTGAAAAATCATCTTTGGTCTATGGGCGTCGGCAGACCTTTCTCAGGGGAGAGCCGCATGTTGGAAGTTTGCAATCAAACAATATTAATTCATTATTCTGTTGCCAAAAACTGTAAAAGATATTAAAGTATTTATTGCGGATAAGTATATTAATTTGTGTTAAAAACTGCTGTTTACATAAACATTAAAACAATAGTCTAATAGTAATTGACTGCACATCAGGGTTGCCAACTCGTACGATAATTATGGGGGTATACGATAATTTTAATGTTTGTACACATGGTTGCCAACCCGTACGATAATTATGGGGGTGTACGATAATTTCGATACCGGCGAAATATCATTTTCACTGGATTGTCACACCAGCGAAATGAAATTAATTACAAGTACCAACACCACTTTTGCCCTCATGGTCTGTCTCCATTCCTTAAGGCAACCATTTCATATCCTACTAATCCGTCTACCCTTTGTCCCCTTGTTACCAGTGTGCGCAGATCTGGTAATCTCAATGAAGAAGGCACTGTTCAGGAAATTGATGATCAGCAGAGAAAACTCGGAGTAAGTGATATTCCATGTGAAATAAAGAACATGTCTGAACCTGGCAGTTTCTGGAATGCTGTTAAACACATGTGCAACCTTGGTGGAAATACTGATTTCAAAGAACTGGCGGAGTTTGCATTGATCTCGTTGCCCCACGAGAAGATGTTAAATTTTATCTTAACAGCAAATTTGTATAATGCTGCAACGATTGAGGAAGAACTTTCAGATGAATGGTGCTAGAAACATAAGTACTAAAGTTGTAATACTGGTTGAGGTTATCAATCTTGTAAATGGATACCATAAACATCAATACTATTACATTCTCATAAGTGTCATACTGATATTTTTATTGTTGTAGCATTTGGTTTAAGATGTACGATTCTGACTCCAAATCTTTAATTTTGAGTGGCCGGTACGATAATTTTTCTTCCAAATGTTGGCAACCCTGCTGCACATTAAATGCATTAATCCCGCGGCCCTCATGCTTTGGCCTGCAATCACATCACGTGGATGTCACATTGCAACATAACACTTGCCCGTGCAACAGTTGCAACCAACATTTGTCCTCACTTTTACACTCTTCTACGTCCAGCATACTAGACTTCGCCGCAAGTGATCACACTATGTTGGACCACCCAAAGGGCAGTGGAAAGAAAGAGCCAATACAGAGGTGCACCAGGTGGTGCAAGAGTGACTGCGCACAAATACGCTTCCCTCCCACAGAGTAACCTCCTATGCACTGAGGGACATGTGTTGAACATCATGGAGATTTTATCAAAAGATTATATATCTTGTCAATAAATTAAACTTAAAAAGCAAAATCTTTAAGGTTTTCATTCGACTCTCCCTCATTAACTACAAAATACGTACATAAATGCCTCATATCTAGCGTGAATGGAAGGGGGTAAAGTGGTTCAGTGGCTGTCATTCTATGGCATGAAAGTAATGAGCCATTCCCTTGAATTTTCTCGGAAATAATTACCTCCTTTAATTACCTAGGTGCATATTTAAACGTGTTTTAGAGAACACTTTTATATGTGATATGTTGTACCTCAAGTGTTTTAAGAACACCGGAAAACGATTTTATACCTCGATGAGAACCATCCACAAGCCGCCTTTGAAGATCCAACACCTAGTGAGGCCGGTTAAGGACAAACTGCTCCTTAATGTACCAGGGGTATACCGTATCCCCTGTGAATGCGGGACGCTGTACATAGGGCAAACCGGCAGGACCATTTCCACCAGAGTCAAGGAGCACGAACGGTCTATACAATTAATGCAGCCTGAAAAGTCAGGGCTGGCGGAGCACTGCTTTGAAAAAGACCACAGAGCCAACTTCAAAGAAACGACCATTGTGGCAAAATGTAGCGGTTTATGGGAACGGAGGGTTAAGGAGGCTCTGGCCATCTCCTCCGAGAAGAATACACTGAACCGGGACGCTGGATTGCAGTTTAGTCCATCTTGGAAACCAGCCTTAAAATTGGAAATCGACCGACTCAGAAAACACAGATTCCAACGGAGCGGTGAACCACCTCCACACTAGACTGGGTGTTTTCTACTCGGTACGTACTGGCTGACAGTACTGGTCCCTTCACTCTTGCTAGTCATTCATCCTGAAGATGGGAGAGATGTACACTCCCGAAACGTTGATGTCTTTTCATCACTACACCTGGCTCGAAGCCCGAGAGCATCTTGAATATAAGTGATGACAGTGATAGCAAAAATAGGAGAACTACTGTGCTTTTCAAATGGGAAGGAGTTTGTCCTTGAGGGTCTCCAGGCCGGTAACCAATTGGAGTCCTGTTGTGTTGTCATATTGCTTTCCCCTTAAGTGAGGCTTGACGCACACCAAGAAATAGGAAGAGTGGGGGTAATGAGCTTGCAACGCTGTGCATGTAAACGTATCTCATTGGCTGCAGATAAAAACTCTTCCCATTTGAAAAGCACAGTAGCAAAGAGGAAGAAGATAGCTTAGGAGTGGAAACACTGGCCATGGAAGTTGGTCTGGGTGGCTCAGTTGGTTAGATGCTGGCCTACTGTTCCCAAGGTCACGGGTTCAAATCGGGCCCAGGCCGATGGTTTTTAAGTGTGCTTAAAGACGACAGCTGTAGATTTACTGGCATGTAAAAGAACTCCTGTGGAACAAAATTCCGGCACACTGGCGAAGCTGATGTGATCCTAGCAATTGACAGTGAAAAAATGGCAGCGCTGCAACAGAGTGGCTGGCAGGCAGCTGTAATGTCAAGTGCCAGGTTAGTTCTCCTAGGGTATAGCTCTTTAAAATAATTTGAACTGCTACTAAACTGAGTGTTAAAGGTAAATACTACAGAGGGGCCCCTGAAGCTGGCCCTTTATGCTACTACCATGACCCCTGGGAGACACAACTGAGAGGAGACCCAAAGGGTAACCAGGTCTGGATGATGATGGGTGTAAGTATGGGTGGGATCCCGAAAGTTTTGATGCTGCCCCAGCCCATCCACAAGCCCTAACCCCCAATGGTTCCCTCCTGGTGGAGCAAGTCCTGACTGCAGAGTCCCAACTAATGCCAGGGAAGACATTTACGGAGTGTAAGGTATCGCTCAGACATAACCTGCTAAACACTGTTGCCTAGTCCTACAACCCTGAAACAGATAATTAAGGAGATGATGGGCACAGGAAAGTCATGGCAGAAGAGGAACCATCCCTACCAATAGGGGAAAACCATGGAAAACCTATGGATCAGACTGGGTTGACAGGGATCAAACCTGGGACCTCTTGATGTGAGTTGCACAAATTATCCTGTGTCCCCTGCTTAGTAAACTGTGTGTTGGTGCACTTTCATGCACTATTCACCAGCAAAACGGTCCATAAAAATAAAAAACACATTATGCTGCATAAATAGTAGTGATTTAATTTTCAACTTTTTTTTCTTAACATACAATAATTTTGTGTATAACTGATAACGTTTCAGGTAACTGCCATAATTCTGAATGAGTAACTGAAGAATAAACATGTGCACCGTAGGTCTGGTGACTTGTATAAAGCACCTTCGAACAACTTTAACAGATTCTTACTTTCCTTTATATTGCTATAATATTTCAATCCTGTATGTATTACATTCACAACAATTTACTTGGTTTCCTTTGACTACTTTTACAATATGATATACATTTCTGAAAAGTTGGATTGCCTGAGAGCTCTTCTGTTTCCTGAATTTACTTGGCCTTGCCCTGTGCTGCTACTGCTGCCATTGCCTTTTGTACAGTTTCTTCATCTCCAAGGAACTGCATAGGGCCCACAGGTGTTGCATTATCATCCAGCTCATACACAAAGGGTATGCCAGTGGGCAGATTCAAACCCATTATTTGATCCTCAGTCATACCTGGAAAGCAAAACAAATGGTGTGCTTAATTCCTGCATAATAATTAAGATGCACTTTCCCTGTAAACTAATCAGCTTTCCTAACAGTTCTTTCAAGAACTCTAGCTAATTGTAAGTGAACATTTAAAAAGAAAATATGCATTTAAATACCTACAACGCTGTTGCAATAATTGGAACCACACACTTTTACTAACGCTCTTAACCACCACCATTTGCATTTCCTTCAATACAATCACAGATACTCCTGCTATTCTGTAAATCTCTGAGAAGTCTTAAGTTCATCTCAGTTTTTATTTATGGACACTCTTTAACTGCTATGGTTCTCAGTGCACCATTCTATATTGAGCATGAGAGATCACGTAATTTTGCTCAGAGGCCTCTCTAACAGGCTTTAAGTTCTTTAACGTGCCATAAATCTATGGCACAGGACCACCGGCTTTACTTCCCTTCCAAAGGAAGCCATGCTAATGATTTTTATGCCCAAAAAATCCATCACACTCCACTGGGTTGAACCCAGGACCTCGGAAACCATTGGATAGCACCTTACTCTTACACCATGGAGGGCGAACATATTGCAACAACAAAAGGTTTATACTCTGATGATCCAAACTGCTGTAAGTGCCCTTTGACCCAAGCTTAAGTTTAATCGACTGCCTCCATAGTTGATTGCCTCTGGCGCAGAGGACCCGGGTTCGATCCATAAACTTTACAATAAATTTCAGGCCACAGGAAGTGTCCAGGCTCAGAAATATAAAATACAGCGTATGGTTCTTACCAGAGAAACATTAGATGACATCGGTCATCATTTGGATAATTCTCCCCCCAAAATTGCTTAGGCATCTGTCACAACTGACAAGCACTAAATTGCTGAAGTTAGAACCATATAAAATAGCTCTGGCACACGCTCTTCAACCAGCTGATCTTGTAATTAGGCACACATTTTGCGAGTGAACTCTCAATAGTGTATACAATGGCAAAATTGACCCACATTTAATATTTTTGGATAGCCCTATTATAATTACTTTCATCTTCACTGTGATACTTTGAGACAGAATATTAGACCCCAATAGAAAATCGTTCATATAAATGTTTGTTAAAAGTGTATAAATTTCTAGTTCTTGTTTGGGTGTATCAGGAACTTATTTTTAATATTCAGGATAGCCAATGTTTTCTTGTTACTAGATAGTCTGTTGTGTTCAATAATAAAAACTATTTGCGCGGATGAATACAAAAATGGCAGTGTTGCGTCAGAAGGACGCCGAGAAATAGTTCAGTAGCGTCTGTATGCTCAAAGTGATAAGACGTGTTCTGGTAGCGTGTGGACATGGAACTTTCACCAAACTTTTATCCAGCGTAAATTCTACCAAATCATTTAAGTGTGAAGGTTTTTGAATATTTAATATGGTACTGAGAGTGTAAAATAACGAAGTGTTAATGAATAAATATGTTGTGATAAAGAAACATTGATATATGCATTCCATCTGTTATCACGACCCTGTAGATAGGAATCGTGTCTGCTAACACAGTATTTCATCTTTCTGAGAAGAACATTATTCTTGCTGCTATGTGTTAATAATCATTTTAAAAACTGCACCAAAATGGCTTACCCAACGTGGAACTCGAATTTAGGATGGAATGCAAAATTACGAAAATTGAAATCACGATAAAACGTCAAATGACGCCACGTCAAATGGAAAGAAGACGCCATTAGACCATCGTTTGATATCGCCATCAGAACATCGATGCACGGATAGTCAACGTGGGAAAAACACCGGAGATCATCTAGCGAAGCCAACTGCCCAGGAGACGTAAATAACTGGACGAAGAACCAACGGAAAAGAAAGTAGGATCAAAATTTTTTGTTTTCACATAAAGTTTATTTCCATTTTTATGTTACTGAGAAGCGGCAAAGTAGTGGGACTTTTAACCCTAAGTGAATTGAATAAAGAAATTAAAATGTCGCGAAAAGAGATAGAAACAGGAGTGGGGGAAGGGGCAGATAGGCCTAGTTATCAGGTAGAATTAGAAAGTGAGGAACAGCTAGTAATAAGCAAAGACCAAAGGTTAATGATGATCATGTTTGAAAGACTAGAACAAAAAATGGAACAAAACAAGGTAGAATTGAGACAGGACATAGAACAAAGTTTAGGTCAAAGTATAGGTCAGAAACTGGAGGAAGTGAGACAGAACTTAGAACAGAAAATGGAATTAGGTAGACAGAACTTAGAACAGAAAATGGAATTAGGTAGACAGAACTTAGAACAGAGAATGGAATTAGGTAGACAGAACTTAGAACAGAAAATAGAATTAGGAAGACAGGAGTGTAAAGAAAATATGAAAGTAATGGAAACTAATTTAAAATTAGTACATAAAAACTTAAATGAAACAAAGGAAGCCTTAGAAGCTAGGATAGAAATCGTAGGAGATAGGATGGGAAAGATAGAATCAGAAATGAGAGAGAATAAGATTGTGTTAGAAGGAGAAATTGCTAGATGTAGAGATGAAATAACAGAATGTAATACAAGTGTAGACTGTAAGATTACAAATGTAAAAGCAGAAATAACTGAGGAATTAAGGAAAGAGATTGAGGTAGTAAAGAAAGACATTATTAATGAAACTGTAGAACAAATTGTAATTCCTAAAATTAAGATGATGAATGACGTGGTGCATTTACAACAAGATGCTATAAATGATATGAAACAGAGTCACTTAGAAATAAAGAATGATTTAAAATCAATTTGTGAAGAAATGAAAAAAGGGAAAGAAAGTTTGGCTAATGTAAATGATGATGTGAATGCACTACAAAGGCAAGATGATTTAGATGTAAGTAATGTACAAGATGAGAGTTACTTGAATAATGTACAAAATGTTGACTCACCATACAGAGAAAGAGGTTCACAACCAAACAATGACACAACACATAACACATGTTATACCAACAGCATATTACATGAAATCACACCACCTACATTTGACGAGGAGAAGGGAGACGATCCAAAACTCTTTGTTAAAGAGATGGAAGAATATTTTAAAGTGAAAAGGATACCAAATGAGCTTAGGATGATGATAGTTAAGAAAAGTTTAAAAAACAAGGTATTAGTATGGCTCAGGTTAACACTAGCTGGTCATGAGTCGTATAGTTCATTCAGAAATTTATTCCTATCAAGGTATTGGGGCCCAGCTAAGCAAAACCAAACTAGGGTAGAGCTAGCGACAGGTAGATATGATCCAACCAAAGGGTTATCGCTAGTCGATTATTTCATGAAAATAGCCAACAAAGGAAAGCTATTAGACCCCAACTTGTCGGAAGCAGAACTAATTACCAGCATAACAAGACATTTCCCAGACACAGTGAGAACAGGATTAATTGTTGCGAGGCCAGTAGATTTTGCAGATATGATAGAATTGCTGACAGCCTTCGAAACACAAAATGGTCGGCCTAATGAGCATAGACATAGGAATGGTCACCCAAACTCACCCATCTCAAACCGGAGCACGGCTACGAACAACCAGAGTGAGGGAGAACATAGAAATACCTGGAGCACCCATGAAAGAGGGAGAGGGGCACACCATTTCCCACAACCACATAATCATGGCGAGAGGATGGAGAACACAAGACAGCGGTACCACGACACAATACCGAGGGGTGAATTGAGATACAGAACATATACATATGATCGTGGAAGACCAGGAGATCGTACCCATCAGGTGAACCACATACGATTCTGTAGGGAATACTTCGACAACCAAAGACCGTCATACAACAGAGGTTCACGCCAAAGGGGCAGAAACCAATGGTACACTGACAACGTAAGACAACAGGAAGTAGATGAAAACGTGCCAAATAGGGCAGATGCTGCACAGAATACAGAAACGAACCACCACCACCAACACTCCGGGAAGTTACAACAACTAAGTTCGTCCCAACTGGCTGGATGACCAACAACACAAACCCTAAACAACTTACAATTGACATCGACACCATGATGGCTACACAGAGAGAAAGATGGAACCACTGGTCATAACAAAGCAGCTGGGTGACCACACATATGAGCTACAGAATACAAATGGCAAGTTGGTAGGAAGATACCATAAAAATAAATTAAAGCCATACAAAGAAAGGACCAAATAGTCTTTGCCAACAAATGTGTAAGGCAGGAATAGTAGAGATGATGGAAAATAACAATTTTTAATGGGTTACTTATAGAAAATTATGTTCAGATTTGGAATTACAACAAAGAAGAAAATCAACATAGTCATTGGCTATATTGACCACAAAGAGCATTGTCAACAAAGACAGATGAGGACACTAATTGTCATTAAAGAAATGAATTATAGCGACGGAAGATAATATGTTTTTGACATGAGGATGTCAGGAACAAAAATAAAAAGGAATCAATTATGATGACAAAGATATAATATTTCGACACAAAGATGTCGAGGGTAAATTGAGAAGAAAAATAATACAATTACAGAATAATTATAAGTATAGAAGTTTTCTCTTATAGAAATAAGAGACAAAGAAGTGACAATTAGTGAAGTGAGGAAAACCATAATCAGAAAAACAATGCCCATGAATTAAGATGGATATAGCCAATGCTAAGCTCGAAGAAATGTTGAACCAAACAACAATGAATAATAACCCAATTAAGAAAAATGGTATCATTAGTAACATCAGAGTTTAAGAACCGACTTAATGACCTGCCTATACATAAGCTTATAAGACAAAAAAGGCAAAGAACTGAATAAAATATTGCCATAAACATGATCATAATCATTAGCTCAAAATTTGTATCATGTTTTTCTCTCCTCATAGCAATGAATACAAGTCAAAAACCACATAATAAACCATGATACACTTAAATTATATTTGTGTCAATGTCAAATGTACAATAACTGAGTATGTGTTGTATAAGAACTGAATATGTGTTGTACAATAACTGAATATGTATTGTATGATAACTGGATATATTGTGTAATAACTGGATATGTTGAGTAATAACTAAATGTGTTGTACAAAAACTGAATATGTATTGTGTAATAACTGAATATGTATTGTATAATAACAGAACATATGTGGTATGATAGCTGGATATATTGTACAATAACTGAATATGTATTGTATAATAATTGGACATGTTGTGTAATAACTAAATGTGTTGTACAATAACTGAATATGTATTGTATAATAACTGAATGTATTGTGTAGTAATTGAATATGTGAAATTTATAAAGACATGCTGTATCGTGCCAAAACAAAGGACAAAGACAAACAGTGAAGAAGACTGTAAAGAAAAGAAAAAAAAAAAAATATTGTACAAAGTGATTGAATCAGAGGAGTTGGGAGAAGTATTGTATTGTGTTTCAAGATTGTAAATATAGGTGACAACTTGAAAAACAAAACAAGGGGCATATGAGACAGAATATTAGACCCCAATAGAAAATCGTTCATATAATGTTTGTTAAAAGTGTATAAATTTCTAGTTCTTGTTTGGGTGTATCAGGAACTTATTTTTAATATTCAGGATAGCCAATGTTTTCTTGTTACTAGATAGTCTGTTGTGTTCAATAATAAAAACTATTTGCGCGGATGAATAAAAAAATGGCAGTGTTGCGTCAGAAGGACAGCGAGAAATAGTTCAGTAGCGTCTGTATGCTCAAGGTAATAAGACATGTTCTGGTAGCGTGTGGACATGGAACTTTCACCAAACTTTTATCCAGCGTAAATTCTACCAAATCATTTAAGTGTGAAGGTTTTTGAATATTTAATATGGTACTGAGAGTGTAAAATAACGAAGTGTTAATGAATAAATATGTTGTGATAAAGAAACATTGATATATGCATTCCATCTGTTATCACGACCCTGTAGATAGGAATCGCGTCTGCTAACACAGTATTTCATCTTTCTGAGAAGAACATTATTCTTGCTGCTATGTGTTAATAATCATTTTAAAAACTGCACCAACTTCTACGTAGTAGTGCTTGAAGTTATTAGTGATTGATAATGCTACCTATTACAATAATTACTTATGTCTAAATTAATGGCCCCTGTGGCCAACCCTAACTTCTGTGTATTGCGTGTGGCCTAATTTCAGCTTTGAAATTACCATTTTTTGAGTAAGTGGATTATCTACATCAGTCTACAGCCTCCTAGGTGAGTGTTTCATAATATTTATATTCTTTTTGGATGTTATGTGTGAATAGAAAGCATTTTAAATTTTAAAAATGTCTCAGCAAGGAAGGATCATCAAGGATAAAACATCTCAGCAGGCCAATGAGATCTACACTTTTTATCCATTTCTTATTATTTACCAGTTTAGTGCTAGTCATCCAGAATGAAAAAGACTTCTGAGGACAAAAGTCAAAAATATCTTAAAGATTTGGTATTTTAATCAAAATCATTACAGCAATTTTGAGAAAATAAACATTTTTGAAACTTTTCTCATTTAAAGGGCAATCTGGGGTGGGGGGGAGGATTTTCTTGAAAATCTTTGTATTGCATCTTTGGAAGACACTGAATTTAAATATCAGTTTGGTGCTTAACCAACAATTCATTTTTGAATTATAAGTTAACACACGCATACACACTATTCTTTTATAATTCTTTTTTTTTAAACAGATTCAGGGGGGTCCCAAAAATGTATTTCTGATGAAATCTTGATATCAAATATTTGGGTGGAATGCAATACTTCCCCTGCTTACTCTAGTTTAACAGTGAGTTAAAATTTAACATGGTTGATGGAAGTGGCCCTTAGTGTTGGGAAATTTAACACTACATATGTTCTTCAGCAGTTTTTCTCTCCACTACAGCAGCTGTCATCTACGAAAATGAGTGTGTTGGTTGCACAATAAAAACAGCTACATCTACCAGAATTCTTCTGCCCAATGAATTTATACCCGACGAGGTGTAACTTGGCACTTGCTTATTAGAAAAAGAAAGAAATACCATTCTTTCTAAACTGCCCCTCTTTTATGGAATGCTTACTTACTCACACACCACCATAGGTAATTAGGGAATACAATAGGACTTTAAAAGGGATTGACCATTTCAAAGAAAGGAACCTAAAGATTTTTCACTCCCTGTGCTAGACTAGGATAGTAGAATAAGTGCCAAGTTAAAACTTGTCCACTATAATTGCAATTTTGAGCTTGTGCTTCTAAACTTTTAAGGTAATCACTTATTTTATGAAGCATAAGGAAATAAAGATAGTTTTTTTTCCTCTCAAGCAAACTTACCTTCTAAATGCTTTACAATTCCTCGCAGACTGTTTCCATGAGCTGCAATGATAACTCTTTTACCCGCTTTTATATCTGGAACAATAGTGTCATTCCAGTAAGGTAAAGTACGTTCAATTGTCAGCTTCAATGATTCAAACATGGGGAATGCATCCTTTGGTGGTCCATCTGCATATCTAGGATCATCTACAATAGCGCTGTAATATGGATGATCTGGAGTCATGGGAGGTGGAGGAACATCAAAGCTTCTTCGCCAAATCTTGACCTAGAGAGAAGTTTGGGCCATGTAACTATTAACGTGTATTGACAACTATTATGAAGACATAAACTCAGTGCTATGCAAACATTACTTTAGCTAAAAGGATGCAAGTAAGTATATGGATAACTCCTGTTAAGAGGAGAGGTAGAACTGGTACTGAAAAAATTCAATGCCACAGCTGGGATTTGAACCACAGACCCTCCAGCTTTACCTCTCATACATTGCCCACACACAGCTTGTGTGTTTAAAAACACCAACAGTAAGTTTGTTGGCATAAATAAATGTTGAGAGAAATTAAAACAAGCAAAAGGTTCATATAAATCTCTTGTCTAATTCATTTATTTTCTGAGGAAGTCATAATGGGTATAGATAAAACATAATTGATAATTATGAATGATTGAGTACTATGTCTTGCACACCTTGGGTTACCCCTGAGCAGGGCCCTGGCCCTTTTGCTATTAAGTCAACCCTTCAATATAATTACATTTCACATACATATTACATATGTTCAATTTGTAAACATTTGCTTCCTACTTTTTCACTAATCTTCTCCTGCTCCCACCCAGCCCTTTAATTTCTATTTTCTGATTTATTTCATCTCCCATCTTTATGCACTTCCCTCTTATTCAATTTTTCTTATCAGTTTCACTCTTGTAGCTCTCATTAATCAATTTACATTATACACTTCACTAATCTTCACTATCCCAATTTTGCTACTTACTATAACAGCATTCAGCATTACAGATAATCTTGTTATTCTCAGCGAAATATCCTTTTTCCTTTCTCTTCTGCTCAGTTCTTCCTTTCTCCCCACACCCTCTTTGATCCATTAGTTATTTCATCCGTCACTTTTTGTGTAGCTATTATGTTGTTAGCTAACGCTGGATTTCTGACAATGAAGTCATTAATCCTCTTGCTCTCCAATATTTTTCACTGATGGTTGGGGCACTAGAAGTGGCTGGGCATATTTGAAGGTGGTCTTGATCCATTTTCTCTTGCAGATCACATAGAGGACAGAGTGGTGAAGAATATATCCCAATTCTGTTTAAATGTTTTGCCAGACAATCATGTCCTGTAATCAACCTAAAGGTTGCAACTGCTGTTTTTCAAGGATACTCAGGAATTACTGTTTGAATATTTGGTAGTTCCCATTTTTTATTTTTTTATTTCTCATAGTAGCTATTATTGACTTCAACATTTCTTCCCTATAATCTATTCTTGGGCTTGGGTTTGGTTGAGACTGGGCTGGGTTGAACTTAAGAATTTCGGCCTGTGCGGATCTCTAGTATACCAGCACTGTTGTTCATAATTCAAATGCCGCCCCAATAAAGAAACATCTGATGTGTTGCACTCACATGACTTTCTCTACTTTTGTACCAACCATTCTTACAAACTCTTATTCCTATATCTTCTTCGTGTTAGTTAAAATAAACATTTGTACAAATTATCTTATTGGTTATTTCCTTGTAGGTGCAAGGAGAATATTAGAATACAGTAGGCTTTGTGCGATAGTCAAATCTTTTAGAGCTTTGAGATTCCAAATCTCTTTGCACACTTAACATATAAAAAAATGAACAACAATGTTCCATTTCACGAAAGCTTTAAGTTTTCTGAAACTCACACACATAACAAGGAATATCTCTGAAATGGTTCAAACCTACAAGAAATTTATTGAGACAGAAATTGTGTATTTTAGCAAGATCTAAATTTTTTGTAAAGTATGATTTGGTCTATCTCTAACGGTTTACCAGTTATGCAATAGTCGTCCTGGGTAAATACGACTACAGGGGCTATAGCCAGAAAATTCAAGATATACCTTTCATTTGTCATAAAAATATCTCAAACATATGGCATGTTAATCAAAATCGTTAGAGCCATTTTCAAGAAAATCAAAATTTTCGAAAAATGTTCCATGTAAAGGGTAGTTTAAGGTGAGGCATCTTCGTGTTGCATCCTTGAAAGACATTAAACTTAAATACCAACTTTGGCTTTTAACCGACTTTTGTTTTTGAATTGTGCTGTCCACACACACACGGAGCTTTTTCTAAAAATGCTTTTATTGGACTCAGGGGTCTTCAAAACATATATTTCCGGTGAAATCTTGACAGCTAATTTTTGGGTGGAATACAATACTTCCTTCTACTTACTACAAGGAAAAAGGAAATAAAAAAAATAGAATGTTGAGTGTTGAGTGGGATTCGAATTAATGCTAGTCCACCACTGTCGATTTGAGCGAGCACGCCTTAGCCAGTTGCGCTATAGGCAACACACAAAGTTTGTCTCACTGATTAAACTTGTCTTTAAGTGTAGCACCCAATACTGGAATCATTTTAGTTCTAGTCCACAATTTAATAAAACACCATAAGAACACCTTTTCTGCAGATGCACTGAAGTTTGCTGAAATATTGCTTTTTAAAACTGTGAGGTGAGTGAGCTACGAGGTGACGTGGCTGCCACATCCTTTGGACAGCAAGGGAAGCACATGACTAATTTAATTCTCATACTATCTATGCAAGCATGCCTGAGGTTTAGGTGACCCTTCGCGCAGGTTTAGCTCAAGGAGGGTATTTACTTTTGTGAAAGAAGTACATACTTATAGTTATGTTCTTGCTTAGTTAATTTATTATGCATTGTGAATATTTGATTTTACAAAAAAAAAATCTAAAAATCTAATGCGGAGATCCGGTTAAACGAGGTTTTACTGTAGATTCTAACCTGTTCTTCTCCGTATTTGGCAGCTGTGTCTGCCTTGTTTAATCCAGTCAATCCTCCATAATGTCTTTCATTTAGTCTCCATGTTTTCTTAACAGGTAAATCAGACTGTCCAATTTCTTTCAGGATAGCTGCTAATGTATTCTGAGCTCTTGTAAGGACAGATGTATGACCTACATCAAACTGATACCCGGCATCTTTAAGAGCTTTCCCTGCTCTAACTGCTTCTTTCTCTCCTGAAACGATTAAAAAACATGTGGTGTGTTATATTCATAGAACTTTCACTAACCAGTAACCACCATTTATTTTTAAAAGATTCCACAAACAATTGTTACAAAAGCTTATTTTAAAATCTGCTTCATAAAACTTTACAGAAACAGTTTCACAACATATAGAAGGTAAAATGGTAGAAAGAGCAGTTAAATACTGGTTTAGAATAAATTCATTGGAGGAAAATGATAGCGCAGTTGGTAGCGTGCTTGCCTCTAGCACGGGAGGACCTGGGTTCGATCCCCGGTACCAGCATGGGGACTCTTCCCCTGCTGGGAAGTCTGGCATGGGGTGCACTCAGCCTCGTTAGGTCCCGGAGGGGACCAATTGAGGAGCTACTTGATAGAGAAGTAGCGGCCCCAGGTCACATAACTGGCTGAGAGGGCTTGGGGTGCTGACCACGTCCCACCCTCCAGTATTGTGCCCTACCAATGATGCCTGTAGTGGGCACAGGTGAGGGACGCAGTGACTGGGCAGCAAGCCAAGGCTCTTCCTGGGCTGTAACACTACGGGTAAAAAAAAAGATATATTAAAGCAATACATGACTGTACAGTATAAAATGGGGAAAAAAGAATTTTGGACGCACAAAATACAGATAATATTGGAGGAAATAGGTATGGGAGAAACATGGGCAGAAAGAAACAATAAAAGTAAAGGGTTTCTAGAGGGAAATTAGAACAAGGGAGGAGTTTATCTAAAAGCAAGAAACTCTGAGTAGCTTTAACAACAAAAGGTCATTAATACATTACAGATTCTTAAAAATGGAATGAGGGAGAGAGAAATACATCAAAGCATGCAATAAAGAGGCCAGAATGGGGTATGCATGGGCTACGATGGGGGTAATGAACCTAAGTGACATGATAGGGATAAAACAAGGGGAGAGATGCATAAAATGCAGTAGAGTGATCAAAATTGGTAATATATTTTGGATTGTATTGTACGGATAAAGGAAGAGAGAACCTAGTACCCAAAAATCTGATGTGTTGCACTCACATGACTTTCTCTACTCTTGTACAAACCATTCTTACAAACTCTTATTACTATATCTTCTTCATGTTAGTTGAGATACAAATTATCTTATTGCTTATTTCCTTGTAGGAATAAGGGAATACGGTAGGCTTTGAGCGAGTCAAATATTTTAAAGCTATGAGATTCCACTCTCTTTACACGCTTAACATAAAAAAAAAAGAACAATGTTCCATTTCACAACAGTTTTCTGAAATTGACACAAATAACAAGGAATATCTCCAAAATGGTTCTCTCTACAAAAAAAATGTATTTAGACATAAATTGTATGTTTTAGCAAAATCTACATATTTTGTAAAGATTTTGTCCATCTCTTACGGTTTACGAGTTATTTAAAAGTCATCCAGAGTAAACAGCACATAGGCTATTGCCAGAAAATTCACAGTATACATTTCATTTGCAATAAAAATATCTTAAACATGTAGCATTTTGATCAAAATCGTTAGCCATTTTTGAGAACTTCAAAATGCTCAAAAAATATTCCATGTGAAGGTTAGTTTAGGGTGGAGGAGTTTTCTTCAAAATCTTGTGTGGCATCCATAAAAGATATTTAACTTAAATACCAATTGTGGTTTTTAACCAACTTTTCGTTTTTGAGTTTCACTGTTAATAGACACACACTCACGCATGCATGTACACATGCTTTTTTTTTTTTATTCAGGGGGTCTTCAAAACATGTTTCTAGTGAAATCTCAACATTTTGGGTGGAATACAATACTTCCTGTACTTATTATCCATAGTAGAGAAAGTAAAAAAGAGAAATAGCCTAATTTGTGTGCATAGGTGTTTGCATAAGTCATGAATGTACAATCTTTATCTTATATATTTAAGTGAGCAATTCTTGTATATAAATATATTCCGCACAACTTGGAAACGACTCTAACAGTTTCGATCAAATTTTGAATTCAGATAGGGTTTTGCTTATCAAGTTTATCTATACAAGTGTCATTCCTGAAAAAACGTGATTTTACGCGTAACAGTCACAATTACTCTAAACCCTATTTTGGCCATAATTTCTATGTTAATGGGCCAATTTCAACAAACAAGTAAGGATATTAAAGGTCTCGTCACGGAAACGGCTCCAACATATAGGTTGAAAATCTATATTGAGTTAACATTTTGCTTTTAAAGTTTATATAAATAAGTATCTTCTCCCCCACCACAAAAAAGACAATTAAAAAAGAGGAAAAGAAAAGCCAAGCGAAGCTCGGTCACCAAGGCACTTTATTCATAAATGAAAAGGATGTGAATACAAATTTTATTACAGCTGGCTTTATAAATTATTAAATTGCACATTTATATATTATTTAATATATAGTGAAGCACAGCAGAACTTTATGAGTGACACTGCCCTCATTTTGTGTGTTGTATGCAGTATTGATCACAATTTGCATATGCAATGGTTGCCTGGTTGAGGAAGTTTCTCACTGTGCAAATTTTGTCATAGAGGCCGTAAGCTGCGTATCTTGTCACTGTGTGTCACTGTGTAGTTCTTTTACTCTTGACTTTTGCAAAACTGATAAACTGTAAGAGAGACCAAATCTCAGTATACAAAAAAATGTAGATGTCGTTTAAACACACAATTTAAGTCCAAATGAATTTCTTTTGGAAGAGAGATCCATTTTGGAGATATTCCTTGTTATTTGTGCGAGTTTTGGAATACTTACACTTTCCTCAAATGGAAGGTAGTTATTCACTTTTTCATATCTTAGCTGTGCAAAAAGAATGGAATCTCAAAGCTTTAAAAGATTTGACTATCGCTGAAAGTCTACTGTATTCCTATATTCCCTTTGCACTTACAAGAAAATAAGGAATAAGATAATTTCTGCAAATGTTTATATCAAATAATATGAAGATAGAGGAATGGAGTTTGTAAGAATGGTTAGTACAAGAGTAAGGAAAGTCATGTGAGTGTAACACATCAGATTTTTAACTTAGCCTCCAAGATTCCAAATATTATAATACTGTCAGAAATAATAAAGGGCAAACTTCCGCAGACCAACCCCACCGGAAAAACGACATTTTTATCCCACAGAATTTTTGTTCCAAGCTTACACCTATTCTGTAACGTACTATCCCACTATCACCAAGCTTAAGTTTACTGACGAACTCTCGGTCCATGCAATTAGTAATAACGGAACTCTGTGTGGTTAAAAGATTTGTATTACTGCTATCTTTTAAGAAATAACTACCATACAATTCTGAATGTCAAATGATATGTTCAAGGACATGGCAGAGTGCCCTACATCCTTTAATTTTGCTTCTCAATTTTAACTTGCTGCTATAATTATATTTTAAGATTCCTCACCTTCTTCGCTCAATTGGGCGTCAAACCATCCACAAAATTGATTAACTTTATTCCATTCGCTCTCTCCATGCCGGACCATAATAACTTTAAATTTTGCCATGCCTCCACCTCCCAAGGACGAACCAAGGTAAATAGAGCAGAGAGAAGGTAGGCTCACTAGGCCATTGGTTGCAAGGAGCATGCGTCACCAGGAGGGTACAGCGCGCGCGCAGTTTAGATAGCAATTGAAAGCGAAAGCTTTAAACCCGTTTTAACATTTATAATTTAAAACATGGACGACAGTTCCGTTGCGTAAACAGTTAAGTAATAGTTAAAGAAGTGTAGTAAAATGCAATTATATATGGTATAAAAGATACCTTAACTTATCTGAAAACATAGAGGAAACTTTCGCCTACATATTCTACTGATTATAAACAGTAACAACTTATTGTTTGATCTTAAAAGTAGACTTACATTTGGCTATCTTGTTGCAGAAGAGGTAGCTGAGGCCCACTGCTGACATTTCAGCATGTTTCTTTTTAGCATGGTTACAGCTTTTAATTTGTTACTTAAATCCCGTGTCCTAATGAAAGTGCAACTCCTGACTTATAGGGAAACAATTCTTTGGTCTCATTCAAGGAATTCAGTGCATCATGGCAATAAGTGTTTTCATCACTCCAGCATATTTTGAAACATTAAAGTCATGGAATATAACTTCAAATTCCTTCACTTTTTGGCACCATTGTTCAGTCGGCCAAATAAGTCCCCCCCCCCCCTTCAGAAATAATTGTAATCCAGTCCTGCGGCACTCGTTTAATTACAGTCATTGCCTGTATGGCTATAATTGCCCGTGTCAATATGAGAAATTGTCACCTTTTTGCACTATTAGACATTTATCATGCTAACACGTGAGCAGTCAGCGCCTCTTTTGGGGAGTTGTAGTAGTTTGTGCTATTACTTGGTTCAACGTTTTGTGGAGACCTTAATAACCCTGGAAGACATTAACACCACCATATGGTGATTGTCTCCTACTCAAATCACCCACGTCTCATTTCCTATTTCCTTCGACACACAGTAACATTGCGTTGAAACAGTTAAATAGGTACTGTGGGAACATGGAGCAAAATTACACTTGTGCCGAATTAGCTGACATGCAACTAGTGCGTGGCGAAGCAGGAGGTTGTTCTGCAATAGTTGCATGCATTTACCCCAAAAGACTGCAGCCACGTCGGATTACTTTCGAATCTGTAGATCGGCGTTTGCGAGAACGTGGTTCTATGGTGGCAAATAAAGCAGCTTGCTGTGCAAGACGTACCCATCGCACTTCAGAGTTTGAACAAAACGAACTGCGCTTACTGGAACAGGAACCGTCAACCAGCACCTGTTACTACACGCACACACGCACGCGCGCGCGCACACACACACACACACACAATGGGCGTCAACCACACAAGCTCATGGCAAGTCTTGCATGAGGAGCAGCTCTACCCCTTCCATCTGCAAAAGGTGCAAGCCTTAACTCCGGAAGATTGTGAGTTAAGCTGGCAGTTTTGCGAATGGGCCTTAAGGCAGCCACCGGAACTGTTTTCAGTGGTGTTGTTCACAGATGAAGCCACGTTTACCAGGGATGGTCCAATTCTAAACTACAAGAATAGTCACATATGGGCGTACGAAAACCCCCATGCCACTGTTCAGAAGAACTACCAACAGCTGTTTATGGTGAACATATTGGTTAGCATCTGATCACGTCATTGGGCCACACCTTCTTCCTCATCGTCTGCGTGGCAACGTATAAAATATTTCTGAAGGATGTACTGCCAGCCCTTCTGGAAGTAGTACCGCTTGATGTTCGCGCTCAACTGCATTTCCAACACGATGGAGCTCCTGTGCATTATGCTATAAGCGTGCGGGAGCATCTAAATAATCTTCTCCAATCGTTGGATCGGAAGAGGCAGTCCTACCGTGCCTTGGACACCTCGTTCGCTGGATCTCAATCCCATGGATTTCCTTTTCTGGAGTCATCTTCCGGCTGGTGTATTCATCATTAATTGATTCTGAGTAGACGGTGGTTGCCCGCATTATTGCAGTCAATGATGTGATTCGTAACGCACCAGGATCACCCTACGGGGTTCGCGAATCATTTCTGCGTCGATATCGCCTATGCATTGATGTTAGAGGTCCTCATTTTGAGCAGTTCCTTTGAAACCTACACCATTTGCTTTTATGGCTCTACAGTCCGATCGGGCCTTGATCTTTCCTACTATTTTCTTCCATTTTCCTCTATCAGGCGCCATCCTTCTCCAGCGCCTGACTCCCATTGCGAAAAGATCTTCATACATACAATCCATTCACCTTGTTCTTCCTTTCCTCCTTCGTGAAAATATTTTCCCCTTTCACATTTTCTTTGGATTCCGCTCATCCTACATTCTTTCCAAGTGTCCCAACCATCTAAGTCTCTGGGATTTCATAAATCTAACAGTATCTTAACCTCGTATTAAATAATTTATTTCCTGATTGTGTCTAAATCTCCAATTCTGTGCACCACAATGTGCAAGTCCAAACATTTGTCCAAATATTCTTTTCTGGAAAGATCACAAAGCCTTTTCATCGTTCACTGTGGTAGACCCAACCGCAGACTCATAGGTTACAACTGGTCTTACGTTGAGTTTACTATTTCTGGTTATTATTCCATTAGATAAAATCTTTTTATGTGCATAATAAGCTCATTTCCTACTTGTATTCTTCTCTTATTATATCACTCAATTTATTGTCAGATTTAATTAAGGTACCAGATATCAAACCTACACTTACTTCTGTTTTGATTGTATCCACCTATTTTATTGTAATGCTAATATTAATTCAACCTATGTTTATAATAATTCAATCGCATGTAGCGCTTTCAAGTACTTATCAAATATTTACGTTTCTAAGCTGCTAGTTAGGCTTGAACCATCTAATGTAAGTGAAAACGAAATTCTCAGCGTGTACCTACTATTTAGGTCATGCAAGTGTAAATAATAGTTAAACTTGAAGCAAAAAGTTTAAACATTAGTTAAACGAAAAATTGCAACACGACACAAATGTTTCCTGTAAATCAAATTAAATTAAGCATGCGCTTGTGCAGAAAGTAAAAAGAGCATAAAACTGTGGGATTGTGGGTATTTGAACCTGCGCTTTTAATACGTGTATGTCTTGGCGTCCTGGCACCATATCCAAAACCTACGCTAAATAGACAGGCTACGAAATTCGTCCACTCGTTTTCTCATAATCCGTTACAGCTGCAGTGGATATGATCAATGGCGTGCACACCGTCAAACAATTTTAAGGCAGAGCTCTGTAATTTGTAATCCTATACCATATTTTTCCTATCTCAAATTTATTACCTATGGGGAGTTTATGTAGGAGCAAAGCCGGCCGTGGCACACCCAATTGCGCACAGGTGAAATGCCATGCGCCCGTTAGGTTTTAAACGAAGAACCTGTATTAATAAAAATTGCAATATTAGTCAGTCTCCCTCGTGAAGAATCAGCGCGTCGGGTGGAATATATCTCGTTCTCTACCATTGAACAGAGGCTTCGGATGCTTGCTGCCACAACCTTCACTACGGTACGAGCAAGGAGAGGTGAGAGGTGAGGTGGGGAATGCAAGAATAAGCACGCCAAGGCTTCGGAATCCCGTGTCGCTATACTCACACAAACATCTTTGAAATGTGCACTTTCTTAGCTCGTGGACTCAAAACAACATTTTAAAGAACATCTTAAACACGATGAAAGGCAATTACCAACCACTCAAGAACCAATCCCACCTCCCATTGCTGTTTCCTAGAGGTCGCTTCGCTGGAAATTGGCAGTTCTCTCTACCATAGCAAGACCGCGAACAAGTATCTTTTAAGTAATAACTGCCATAAGTTTCTGAATGTCAAATAATATGATCAAGGACATGGCAGAGTGCCCTACGTCCTTTAATTTTGCTTCTCAGTTTTAACTTGCTGCTATAATTATACATTTATATTCCTTACCTACATCGCTCAATTTGGCGTCAAACCATCCACAGAACTGATTAAGTTGATTCCATTCGCTCTCTCCATGTCGGACCATAACAATCTTAAATTTTCCCTTGCCTCCCTTTCTCGAACCGCAAGCACATCTATGTGCCATTGTGGGCAAATATTTTTGTCAAGCACCATTAAGCACAAATAATTTACTGTGAAAAATTGACGGTAACACGAGCTTCTAACAAAAAAGTAACAAAACACAGAGAGATTTCAAATATTGGGTTTAGATAATCGAACGCGCTCTAGCAATGCCTTCTCGAAAATCTCACTTTTATTTTATAAAAACATGGCCTAAATAGACAGTCATCCTTGTGTTCGTGCATTAAGGAGGCAGCGGTAAAGTAGCAATGTAAACATGGTGTCTTCTTAAAGCTAAAGTAAGGTTAACGTTTTAACCATGATAGAATGTGACTCGAAAACTGAAGAAACTAATTATGAAATAACCTCCAATTGGGAAATTGCTAATGGTAAAAGCATTTCAGATGCTTTTGTTATATCTAATGACTTCGTTAAAGGAGAAAAGTGAGTTCTTAATATGCAGATTTCATTAGCAAAATAACCTAGGGCCAATAATACCCGGTGGGCAACTTATAAGGTTTCAGTTGCAACCCTACAATGATTAAGGATGAAATAAATACATACATCATGAACATTGGATTCCAGGGAGTACAACTAAATTTTTAAGTATGTTTTTGTATGTTTTAAGGTCCGATATCGATAACATTGTCAACGTGGACTCCTGCATTAATTTGGTGAATCAAAGTACTGATAATCGTCTGGAAATTAAATTCAGTGCGCCATCTACCTTTCATTTACGCAGGATATGCGTAGTCTCAGAGGTACGTTCTTACATCACAATTCAGTATTCTTATTTAACTATCGAATGGTTCACTACCAGAGTTGCCTAGTCTAAGCCTAACTTCGTCGTTCAACTTCTGATGTTTACTCACTGGAAATTCTTAAGATAGTGTGGAGATAGCACTTGTAGATTTTCTCATAGAAAATGTTTTATTAAGGGTAGGAGGTTAACAGTTATGTGCATTCTGCAAAATTAAAGTTGTTAGGATAGTTTATAATGCCACAAAAGTGCAGGAAAATCACAGCAGCGGTAAAGTTCTAGGAAAGGGAAGTTTTCCCAAATTGATGTATGTTACTGATGAGATCTCAGTGAGCTTTCTTCCTGAAAGCTGAATCATGCAATCGGATAAGATGAGGTTGCCAAGTTTTGCATAGTTTGTTATTTTGTATGAAATTAACAACTCTTTAACGAACATATTGCCAAGCCATTTTTGACTGATGAAATTCGGTAGGCAATGTTTCCAAATGCCTTTTAGTTGAATTTTTTAAAACAGTTTTGAGGACACTTTAATGCCATCCGTGTGGACTACATAAAAAATAAGTATAGTCTTAAATCACACCAACTTTAAACATTACATAGCTTAAACTAGCAACTGGTAAACTTCACTCTTTAGAACATTAATACAACAGAGGATTGTTTGTTTCAGTCTATTATATTAACATATTCACACAGAATCAACTCGGCACATACATAATGGACAAACTAACACAAAAAAGAAGGGTTGAAAGACTCATCACTCAACAACAGAGGTATCTCACTGAAAAGATAGAGCAGATTCATGTTCCACCTAAAAATTTCTAATAAATTCAATAAACTGTTTCTAGAATATGGCTATACAATAAACACAACTTAGAAGTTACTATGCTGAACTTGAAAGATTGTTGAGCTGGAATTATGACACTAACTTCACTTACCTAATTTAACAGTGGAATATGTTTAGATGTTATTGCTTCCATCCTCATCTTGGGTACAGCTGGTAACACTGAAGATAGAATTGCAGATGGTGGTTGCAAAAATGACATCATCTGGTCTTCTTGTATATATTTGTTTGCAATTAGCATTTATTATCAATCAGTGTTGCAGCGCAATAGAGATATGCGAGAATTACAGATAAATAAAATTAAATACAACATATTGAGTAATAAGGATTCTATAATAGCAATGAGGTGAACCTCTACAGGTCCCTTCAGAACAAGCACCTGGTGAGAATGTTGTAGAAGATCTCAATCCTCTTCTGCGATGTCTGACAGGTTATTAGTTGGTAGCAACAGATCTTGTGGCAGATGACTATGGAGACAGTATGGAGTCTGCAACCTATGGCCCAAGGAATGACCAAAGAAGCGATGAACTTTAATGACAGACTGGGATCGTTGGGCATTGTGGAGGTGGTTGTAACAATCACAAGAAATCAGTGGAAGAGGTAACACGTGAATTCCATATTTTTACCAGCAGTCCTGCCAGCACAATGACTGTGTTGGGAGTTAAAAGGAATGGGGTACCATGAGGAGCTGATGTTCATAAGCCAAACATTGCAGAGTCAGTACTTAGTGACACATAAGTTGGTATAAAGAGTGCAACCATTGGATGGTGGAGAACTGGGAATGAGTGATTTGGAGTGATGAATCATGCAATACCCTTTGACAATCCGATGTATGGGTTTGTGTGTGGCAAATACCTGGAGAACAATACCTACCATCATGTTTAATACCAACAGTGAAGTACGGAGGAAGTGGCATTGAGGTATAGGGTGTTTTTCATGGTTAGGATCTGGCCTCTTTATTGTGGTTAAGAAAAATCTAAATGTGGAAGGTTATGAACACATTTAAGACTGTTATGTACTGCCAATGGTAGAGGACTAGTTTGCAGATGATGATTATTTCAAGGTACAATGCGCCTTGTCATAAAATTGCATGTGTGAGATAATGGTTTGTGGACAAGAATATCCCTGAAATGGACTGGCTTGCCCAGAGTCCCAACCTGAACTCCATTGAACACTTTTGGGATGAGTTAGAACACTGACTTCACTTCACACACCAGTGTCTAACATCACTTAACTTCTCTGGCTTTGTCTCTTCAGGAAGAATGGGCTGCCAATCCTCCACAGACATACAGACACCTAATTGAAAGTGTTTCCTGCAAAATTAAAGCTGTCATAAAGGCAATGGAAGACTCATCCTATATTAATGTCCAATAATAGGAAACAAAACACAGGTAAAGATTAAGTGCAATTTCAGATAGGTGTCCAGATACTTTTGGTCAGGTAGTGTATCTGCTCTCTTTAAGGTTTTTCACTCCAAGTATATGCAGGGATGAAATCCAACAGTCTATGAAAATTAACTGTGGCAAATCCTGCTGATTCAAATCAGTTTTACCTAGTGAATTTCTGTACTAACTTCTGTCTCTTATGGTTTCCAGGTTATAACAAAAATATTGATATATGTTCTGTCATGTTCATGTCTTGAACATACAATGATACTAACATTGTTGGAGTCATTTTTGTTAGGGTAGATAATAATGAACATTTTCTGACTGACAGTACAGGTAACCATAAAAATCCAGAATACATAAAATGAACAAAACAGAATTAAGACAACAAAGAAGTTTAGTTAAATAATTACATCTAAGTGAGACAATAATGATAGTGATACTTCTGTCTCTTATGGTTTCCAGGTTATAACAAAAATATTGATATATGTTCTGTCATGTTCATGTCTTGAACATACAATGATACTAACATTGTTGGAGTCATTTTTGTTAGGGTAGATAATAATGAACATTTTCTGACTGACAGTACAGGTAACCATAAAAATCCAGAATACATAAAATGAACAAAACAGAATTAAGACAACAAAGAAGTTTAGTTAAATAATTACATCTAAGTGAGACAATAATGATAGTGATACAGGATTAATTTAAAACTTAACGGGTGCACAACATTTTGCCTGTGCATGATTGGGTGTGCCACAGCCAGCTTTACTCCTATATAAACTCTACGTGTAAAGCATGTATAACACTCTTACTTTATAGAAGATGCTGGTAATGTTGTCCACCCTCAGCTAAAAAGGCATTATGTCAGGGGAACACATTCTAATTCACATGATTAAGTTGGGCCACTGTAATATTTCCGATTTCATTTCTAATATTTTGTTTTAGTTCTTCCAACGTATGAGGATTTGTCTAAAACCGTATAAGTGTACAAATGTTCATGCTTTAAAACAGTGTGACCCAGTATCACAAATGCTTCATTGTGGATGACTTCTTTCATCAGTAAATGATGGTTTAATCGATCCACAGCTTCTGTTCTTTTCTGACGAGGCGTAGTTCCACCTAACTGTTTGTGTCAACACTCATAACATTCAGTACTGGGCCTCTGAAAATCCACATCACATTCAAGAAATCCCACATTATGATTGGAGAGCTGGAGTTTGGTGTGCTGTTAGTGCTAGATGCATAATTGGTTTAATATTCTACAATTAGACTGTAAATGCAGAGAGGTACCGAAATGACATTTTGACCCCATTTTATCATGAACTGATAGAAGAAGAGAAATCATATGGGTGGTTTCAACAAGATTCTGTTACTGCCCATACAGCAGAGGAGTCCATGAATAAAATTAGGGAAGTGTTTGAAGAAAGAGTGATTAGTTCTGGGGTATGTCCCTCTTGCTCCCTCTAAAGTGTGTGATTTTTACTTTGGAGTAACCTGAAACATATAGTTTAAGACAAATCCTCATTCATTGAAAGAACTGAAACAAAATATTAGAAATGAAATTGGAAACATTACATGGCTCAACTTAAATCAGAACGTGTTCTCCTGATATAATACTTGTTTAACTGAGGGTTGATGACATTTCTGTATGCTTTACATGCAGTGTTAATGTAGGAGCAATGCCGCGCACAGGTGAAATTCTGTGTGCCTGTTAGGTATTAAATGAAGAACCTTGTAGTTTAGGGTAGCGGGGATTTCCTGAAAAGTTTCACCGTGCAACTTTAGAAGGCACCTGATTTATGATCTATTTACTGTAAACAGCCTATTGCCTCAATGCCATCTTGGCATGCAAAATGGAAGCAAGATTGGGTATAAGTGGTTTTCTTAAACACATGCAACAGAAGCTGTTAAGAATGGAAATCTATAATAATGCAGTATGGGTTAAAACTAGTTTTAACTTGCAATAAAGCCAGTTTTAAATAAGAATTACATAATGTGAGTCATTGAGACTAGGCTATGTCCAAAAGCACTCATTATAGCTTCTCCTATTAGGTCCTTCTGACAAAATTCAAATATTAATGTTCATGTTGATGGAAGTGGCTTTCCCTTAAGTACCTCATGTAAGACAACTTTTTGTGCTTTTTATTTTGATATCTAAGGATCAATATCTACATTTTTAGTTGTAGTAGTGGAGGTCACAGAAATGGTAACAAGTATTAGTCTTCTTTCTATTTGTCAGAATAGCTACACTTTATCAAATAATGCAGCTTCTGTAATAATCTTACTACTTAATTTTTTTCAGGCCAGGCTAATTGAAATCTATGGAAAACACAATGAATATCTGTCCACATGCCAAGGAGAATTCTTTGATGAATGGGAAGGAATGTCAGTTTACATTGTAGAAGAGGAAATACTTTATCCGACATCTGAATGTCTATTGAAGGTGAGAGATTGATAGCACTTCAAATTTTAGGAATATTAGGCACAATTATTTTTAAATAATGTATCATATCAGGAAAATATGTATGGGAATGTCTCTACATTTGAACTATTTTCTGATTTTGTACAGGGTGGAAGGTACTGCTTCTGCCTTATGTTAACCTGGGATTTTACATGAGTGTAACAAATAGACTACCTCCGTAGCGCAGTTGGTAGTGCGCTTGTCTCTGGTGCGGAGGACCTGGGTTTGATATCCGGTACCAGCATGGGGGTTTTTACCCCGCTGGGAGGTCTGGTAGGGGGTGTACTCAGCCTTGTTAGGTCCCAGGGGCACCAATTGAGGAGCTACTTGTGGAGAAGTAACGACTCTAGGTCGACAAGGCCATATAATTGGCCGGGAGGGTTCGGGGGGGGTGCTGACCACGTTCCACCATCCAGTACTGCACCCCAACAATGACGCCTGTAGTGGTCAGAGGTGGGGGATGCAGCAGCTGGGTGGCAAGCCTTGGCCCTTCATGGGCTGTTGCACTTTTTTTTTTAGTGTAACAAATATGTGTAATACAATTATTGTCAATAAAGAACTATTTTACAGAAAAGGAAAAAAACTTCGTATATTATTTGGAGCTGTCTAGCTTGTTGACTAATGCATATAAATGGTTTATTGCAATAACTGTCACGCAATGTATGAAAAATGCTGTAATGCATTTCTACCTTAATTTAAATGAATTTAGCCACAATTTAATGTTAATGTAACATTGCCAAATCTCTCTTAGAAATTAAACTTTGCATTGATATTTTAACATTATATTGTGACTAAATTTATTCCAATTAAGGTAGAAATGCATTGCAGCATTGTTCACACAATGTTTTTGCGAAGGTGAAATAATAAAACATTAATATCTATTCATCAAGAAGCTAGATGGCTCCAAATATTTGACACAAATTATTTTTTTTTTTGGCAAAATGGTTCTTTATTGACAATAATTGCATTGGACACATTTGTTACACTCATGTAGAATTGTGGTTAATGTATGGCCGAAGCAGTACCTTCCACTTTGTATAGTGATTATTAGGCTTAGCAGGTCAGCTACATTAAAGAGGATTCAAGTTATGCACGTGCGTAATGCATGTGATGGCACAGTGTGGGAAACTGGTTCTGCTCATCTGCTCTACAGGCAGAACGTGCATAACTTCATGTTTTTGGTAGCTGCCTACTAAACCTAATGATTATAATTCCGAACCATTTGGTAGTTAATTCTGAATGTTCTATTTACATCTTACATTTATAGGAAAAATACTGTATTCTCCCTAAATACTAAATCCCAATTTTATGAGCTGTGGCTCATCTCTTATGGAAGACACTTGCAAGTAACATTTATAGCTATTAATATTTATTGCTTCTTCTTTCAGTTTGCAAGGTTGAAGAAGAAAGAAATGTGGCTATATGGCATCAAAGTTACTCTTGAGAAAGTGGAATCAAGTACAAACTGTTCTATTAATTTTCAAAATGTAAATAAAATGCTGAAGGAATCTGGACACCACTTGACTGATAAAGCTGAAAAATGCAAGAAATTTCTTCAACTGTATGGATCATTTTTTGATCCAAACAAGGGTCACTTGAAAGGACCTGATGCACAGACTTTGATGAAAATGTTTGAAAGTCAGTACCTTATCCAGCAAAATCCACTAAGTGAAAAGGCAAAAATAGTCTCAAAATGTGTTGCAGATATGCTTCCAGGATTTGCAGCCTCTGCTAAAGAGAAAAATGGAGTTAGTGATGTGAACAGCTATAGTCCTCCTAATCAAAATGGTAATGCATTCAAAGATGAAGCATCTGTAAAACTAACATACATAGCTGAAAGCTTGAAGAACTATATTAACCAACAGTTTGCTGAACAAGAGAAAAGGTTAGCAATGAAAGTGGAGGAACGACTAAAGGAATTAGAAAGGAAACAAAATGAAAAGTTAGATTTAATTATTAAACAATTACAGGAACTACAAAGTAGAATGAAGATACCTGATAGGCAGGTATTGTAGAAATAAAACCTCAATGAATGACACAATTAGTGTCCTATCTTGTTGGTATGAATAAGCTGTGGAATTCAAGCATACTTCAAGTTCATAAAGCTCAAGGATTCAGCAAGGAATTAATTTGACACATAGAAGAATAAGACTGATGGACAAGTTTCGATTGCTGGATTATGTTAGAAATTACAGTTGTATAGCTTATCTTCACTATAAAGATAGTGTGTAAAGCAATGAACTAGCTCAGATACTTGTATAACAAGTTAATAGATGTTGCATATTTTAGTGTGATAACAGAACAAAAACGGTTTTGTTAACTTAATATGAAAAAGAATTGTTAAATATGTATAATAGCTTTAAACATTCTGTCCAGTGATAAGAATACCAGTACAACAGTATAATACTGTATTACTTAGAGGGAAAAAAAAAGAAATGTTTTCAGTTTATGAAATGAAAGTATTTATGTACGCAATATTTTTAGTTTATTTATTTTTATTTATGCAAATAAAACTAATGCTAATGGATGTGTTCACCATTCCCAAATATAAAAAAGAAACTATTTTGGTGTTGACTTATTTATAGTCATACGAACTAAATTAATTTAACAAAAGCATGGTTGATATCTGCAGGCTACTGATAAATTCTCTCAAACCTACCAAGAGCTTCTAAAATACACAAAGTGGGGCAACTAGTTCTTCATGGGTCTTTTGTAACCAATGCTTATCCAGGGATCTGGAATGGGCCATTTGAACGAATGTGATTCTGGAAAAGTATATTTATATGCCTCCTATAATCAGAGAGTAGAGCAGATGCAGCTATGGTTTTTCTCTTAACAACCAGTGCAAAGGATTCTGCTAATATAGTAGAATCTTGATAACTCATGACCTTTTTTTTCATTGTTTAACTTGAGTGTAAAAATTTCTATAATTCACTCTGTGATATAAACAGTATAGGTAAATTTCAATTAGTGTACGTATACAACCTACTGCATTCTCCCTCTCCGTAAAAAGGGAGTCACCTGTATTGACCTACGATATCTAGAACATAAGTAGCCAGCAGACCATTGTCACAAAATCAAAACCTTGCTGCTATAATGTAGATATATAGCACATACACTTGTTTGGAAGGTGTGAAGGATTATTGCTTTACCCGGTACATATGTGGCAAGCTGAACATTCAGTTACAGTACAGTTTCAGATTTCAGGCTTATTATTACTGTTGTGTTGCGTTGCATTTGTGCCACTGAAAATGTCAAATGAGAAGAAATAACAATGGAAATTATATTGGATATATTTTAGGATATATTAATCTTTTCTGTTTCCTAAATTGTGTATTTATGTAATTTTCAGTGTAACAGACATTCTTGACACCCTTTCAGTTCACATTAGGTCGAGTTATCAGGATTCTGCTGAACTTCATAAAAGGAAGGCAACTGAAGAGATGTAAGCTATGAAATATACCAGACCAAGACTTCTCTTCAACAGGTCAGGTGCATAGTGTATAATTATTTCTGC
Organism: Tenodera sinensis; assembly: GCA_030765045.1. Lineage (NCBI taxonomy): Eukaryota > Metazoa > Arthropoda > Insecta > Mantodea > Mantidae > Tenodera > Tenodera sinensis. The sequence continues at coordinate 38,335,574 of CM060973.1, forward strand.
AAGTTAGAAAATATAGAGTCCGACAATTGTTCCATGGAGTACCTCTTGACACTGAAGTACACATAGGAGCATATAGGAAGACAATTGAAGTAAATTGTGTTGGTTAGGCTAAAATAACATTTTCTGAAGTATAAAGAGATGCTATGGGCCTTAAAATATTTTGCTTGGTGGCAAGTGAGAGAGCAACTGCTGAGGAAGAATAAAATTAAATATGATCAAACTAAGGAATCTGTTACTACTTGAACAGCTAGCTCATAGACTCGGAAGTATGTACCAAAATACACAGATGACTGGTCAACTGCATGATGCTGGAGTGCATGGGATAGTCAATGTCAAATATCCCTACACCGGTTTGTAACAGTTTATATAACCGCTCAAAAAGGATAATTTATATTCTTTGTTAAGGTTTTGTTCCAATGTGTTAAAATGAATTTTGCTGTATTTAAATTTATTTATCGTTATAGAAATTACATCATTTATATACATATTGTATTTGTGAATGTATTTATGTGATGAAACACATGGATAAATAACCAAGAGATGCCATAACTACAAAATATACATATACTGCATAGTCAACATTAACAGTCAATATTTGCTATCAGTATAAAAAACTCAACTTTACTTATTAACATAAACAAGGGGACACAACAGGCAAAAGCACTTACTGACATCGCCATAAGAAGTAATGTACAGATAACATGTTCAGAGAAGCCATTACAGTTTATCAATTATAGCATCAAGCACATACTTTTGGTTATCATAATTCCAGACATATGTATAAGACGGTGTATTAATCTAAAAACCTGCAGATGACTCATTGTTCAGTACTCAGCATTTAAAAAAACTGTCACAGGTTATACACAGCACTACATTTTCCTTCAGCTTTGCCTCTTGCTTCATGAAGTAGATGTTAATTGCAAATATTTTCCTACTCTATCTACGTAATATCTTGTGATACTGTAATAAGTTTCAAAATACTGGCATTGAATGAAGTGTTAAAACTTTGCATCCCTAACACCAGATCACCACTGTATTAGCAGAGAGGAGCAAGAGGGAGAGAGCTTCAGTCACCCATTAGGCTGAGGATGAAAAGTTACTGTATTTTCAACATTTTGAAGTGAAGGCGAGTATAAAAATGTGACTCAAACTTCTTTGTAGTTATGCAGTTACATGACAAGTAACAAAATCTTTAAAGGGATTCATAATAGAGGAATTCATTAAAGAATACACAACTGAAGTTGCAAAAATGGTTTGTGCCATTAATCATCTATTAGTTACATATGAAAAGAAGCAAGGTTGGGAAGTTGTCAGATAAGGAAGAATGATTCAGTATTTGATATGAATGATATTATCATGTTCCTGTAAATAAAGCATTTTAATACTAGTGTGTACAATATAAAACATTGCCTCGAAAAACACTGCAAGTTACTGCCCAAGATTAAGGGAAGCTGAAAAACGTGGACTTGAGGAAAACCTAATTAATGAGATACCCAAAATTTGTGCTGTTAAATGACAATGAAAGTCTGCCTTCAGGTGAGTGTTGGTCGGGTACAAGCTAAGGCATTATTTACAAAATGGAATAATGGTCACACCATTACACATGCAGTGAATAAGAAAGTTGATAAACAAATTGCTGGTCATTCTTAAGATAATAGTAAAAGGTATTTGTGTTTGTTCACTGAAAAATAAAACTAAAGTGATAAGTTTTGCTGCAATATTCTTTGTATATTCAAGACATTAGGCGTCTTTGAGTACAAATATAAATTGCAAAATAAAACAATATTTTCAAAAAATCCAAATACAAAAGTTTCACCAAAATGATTGTTTTAAAATTAATTCTTTATTTTAAATTAAAAATAAGGAATTTAGAAGTTTTACTACTGCTTCTTGCAGACTTCTCTTTAATTTGAGATGGCAATACTGACTGGAATTACACAATCAGATCTGCAGGTTAGCTGCATTGTGTTAGTTTGTTACAAGAACTATCATTTTAATTTAAAAGGTGAGTCAATAACACTTACAACATAATTTTCCGGAACGCGTTTCGAAGGTTAACTTTCCTCCATTATCAACCGGACAATAATTATTAAATTGTGGAATCTATATGTGCACTATTTGTCGGTTATAATACTCCAAAAAGCAGAAATACAGTAGAGATAATCCCTATATAGAAAGATATGGCACTCCAAAGGAAAGTACAGGCACAGCAGTGTGTATAGGGACAACTAATTTTCCTGGATGCACTTAAGGAGGCAGCTTAATAGGGAAGAATGTTTTGCAGTAAAGTGATAGGTATCCTAAATGGACTAAAATTATCACACAAGGAATAAGCTGTCATGCTGTATACTGGTTCAAATACAAACTCTGGCAGTCTTTCTTCAAGTATAGTTTTATCCTCAGCGACAAGAGTAGAAGACTAACAGCAACTAATGTAGAGACATCACATTTGAATAAGGTGTGGCAACTCTTTTACAAAATCAATATATTAAAGCATAAATAATTTAAAAATCTGTATAAACCTATATTTTTCTGAAATCAAAATTACATTAATAATGTGAATGAATGTTTCACAAAACCTTGGTCCGTCTTTAATATTCACAACTTCCACCAAAGATAAGTGAATCTTAGTTCTCTAAACATTTATTATGTTTGTGTATCTATATTTTTGTTTTCCAGGATTAGAATATACTGTATTTATATACATGTCTCAAAAAAAAGGAACGCTGACAACACTTAGTATGTTGTGGAATGGCAAACTGATCTGTTTTCAAGAAGGAATCCATTGTGTGGAAATGCACAATTTGGATGCTGTAGAGTGTCAAAGTGTGAGAACAAACGGTTGTGACAATTTGTTCCCATTTGTTTTGATGTCTTAATATGGAACATATGCAATCTTTTAGCCACCTATGCACTGTAAATGAGTAACCTGAGCCTAATAACATTCCTGTGATGTGCTACATTGCTCTATAGCAGGCGTGTCAAACAGCACTCACCAGGTGTGAAAATATTCCCCTATTTTCCCTCCCTTCAAATCGGAAAACGGGAAAAACAAAGCGAAAACCGGTTCTACTAGCGCGTGCTACTGCAGTTAAGGAGGGGGGTTGGGGGACTCCTCTCTTCACATCCTTGGAGTGATGTTCGACAGGCCTGCTCTATACAGTCCTTGGTGCACATCCTACAGTGTTATTTCCAGTTAACATACCAGTACACAGCTGTGGAAATGGCTGACATGAGCTCCAACATATTTTGATGTGTGTGGAATCACCTTAATGTTGTACATCCAAATCGATGGATTGGTAGAGATGGACCAGTTCCATGGTCACACGGTTGCCAGATCTGACACCTGACTATTTTCTGTGAAATTGTAAGAAGAGTGTGGTGTATGGCACTTTTGTAAAATGAGCAGAGAACCTCATTGCTCGAGTCCACAGAGTGAGTAAAAAAACTTCAAAGACAACCGCCCTTATTGGATCATGTGCATGAGGCGCCATACTGCTGATATTGGCTCTGCAATGATGTAACAGGTATGCAGTTCAAAGCCCGTTGGTAATGCAGACAGCTTGATGTGCTACTCATGTTGGGTTCATTGATGAAATGTGAACACAGATCCATCTCACAGTTCGATGCACTACAGCATCCAAACTGCATTTCGGACAGGGGTTCCCTCAGTTTGCCATCCTGCACTACGTACTAAGTGTTCTTGTGAGGCACCCTGCATTTTACCTCATTGTAATGACTTTGGTATTTAATTACTAGAGTCTGCAAATAAAAACATCACACATTTTATTTCAATATCAACAAGAACTTGAAAAGGAGAGATTCCCAACCATAATAATAGCTTACCAATGCAAATAAAAGTGAAAATGTCAAATATGAGTGGAGAATTGAACTAATGCTGCAGGTCCTAAACTGAAGCAAAAAGCACCATGATATTACCACTTATGGGAAAATATATTCAATATGCGCAGACAGGGAATTTTGTAGTGCACATAAAATGATTATCTCTGGAAGTCAGAAAATACTTGGAAAATTTTATCATGCAACAATTTCCAGTGGAGCACATCATTTAACACCAAAGTATGCACAGCAGCAAATTGGGAGATGGGAAATTAAAACGTAAATATTGCTGTTGATTAGATTAACATTAATATTTTCTGAATTATAAAAAAGGGTGCAATGGGAACTTAGGTTTTCCATGCTGGTGAGCAGGAACATAATTACTGAAGCAGAACAAAATAAAGTAACAGCACACTGCAGACACTGTTACCACTTATTTGACACAGCTAGCCCCATGACCAAGAAATTATCATATCATGTAGTCACTAATTTGCAATGCACTTCATCATGATGCAGAGGAACAGATAGGAAATGCAGAATTAACGACAAATCAACAATCATCATTAAGAGGGGGGTGGGGGGAAGAGACTATATATACATTATCTACCAAAAAGCAACTGGGCACCCATGATTGTAGTTATTTAGCATGTCATATGACAGTTGTGGCCTCTATTGTACCAGTGAGCATGAGAACCAGTTGAGAAAGAGATGGCGCAAGGTTCAGGGCTATAAGGACATAATTGTGGACTGCCATCCCAGTAAACTGTCTAGCAGGATAATAGCTGCTCAGGTAAACAGGCCCAAACCCACAGTGGCATTTGTCCTATGTAAGCGGAAGTCAATAAGACATTGTGACAATGGTGAATATTCAGGGCGACCAAAATTTCTGACTAACAGATCACAGAACCCCAAGACTGAAATTGTAAAGAACAGGGCAAAACCAATGGTTGCCATCAGACAGGAGTTTCAATTGTGTCAGTTTCTATTGGAACATTAAGAACTGAGTCCCACCAACTTGGTTATTTTGGAAGAGCAGAGGCAGAGACACATAAGCCGCATATCATGAATATGAATTAAGCTCAGAGACACAGGTGGTGTTTGGACCATCACAGCTGTACACTGGAGCTGCGGAAATCAGTTGTATGGAGCGATGAGTCAAGATTCACATTATTTTGGTCTGATGGACATATATAGGTTTGGTAGCTACCCTGGGAAAAGTTTTTACCAGGGTGTACAGTGCCTATCAGGAAATTTGGTTGTGGTGGAGTCATGGCATGAGTGTGTTTCTTGTACTACAGTGTGAGACCACTAGTGGTTATTTGTGGCACAAACTCATAAGCATACTGTACAATTCTGGATAGCAAAATGCTCCCAATACTGTAGTGTCTTTATGGAATGGACCCTTTTACTTTCAGGGTGACAATGCTAGATGCCATGTTTTGGCGACTAGTATACAGTGGTATGCAGACAATAACATTCACCAATTCACTGGTCTGCACACTCTAATCTCGATCTCATTGAGCACCTTTGGGACAACGTCTCAGACAGGTGCCCGATTACCTTTTGGTAGACAGTGTATATATATATCTCCATTGTATGGAGGTTTAGAAAACGATTTACATTATGCTATAGATTGTGAAGAAATAAAAAACTGGAGTAAGAACTAGTACCAATGAAATGATGGCAACTATCAAGAGAGATGATAATGATAAGACTCACTAAAGCAAGAAACTTATTGGAGATCAAAAGGATGGGGAAATAATTGGAAAAATTAGATATAAATGGAAATGGGAAGTATCAGGCTCATGTATGTATCAGAAATTATCAATATAAATAATTGATATACTTCTTGGGCTGAGTAGTGTGATGACTAGGCAAGAAATGAATTGGATGTGCAATATATTAATAACCACAGTGTTGGATATACCATATTTTATCGCGTCATTCCCCTCCTTTTTTCTTGAAAACACTGGGGAGCAAATTATGCGAGTGGTGCTTCTAGGAATTCAGAATGGAAGGGAAACCATGTAGTATTATGTAGAAGCTATATAGGTATACAGTAATTTGTGAATGAACTGGATATATACCACAGTTTCATTGGGCCTACAATGTGTTGTTTCATTGTTTCTTTTCTCTCATTTCTGCGGTCTCACTTTCGTCACTGTCATCACTATTTTCATTTATATCTGGCTCAGATAACACATCTTCATGCTCACTATTCCACATGTCATCAGAACCATTAATGGCACAAGAAATACCAGTTTTTTAAAAACTCTTCTTAACAATATGACTACTTGTAACTGACTTAGAAACACATCTGCTACTTCACATTTCAATTTTACAATACATTGTGACAATGGCAATACGAGTATTTTTGTGGCAAGCACTGTGTCCATTGTTGTCCGTGACAGGCACAGCTGCGTCAATTGTTGTCCATTATCAAGTCATTTGAAGGTCGCTAAATAAGAACGAACCAGGAGAGGGAATTATGCGATGCTTAATAGGTAAATAACTTTTAGTGATGAAAAATCATAGGGGAGGGAAATATGCGACGGGGGGGTCTTATGCGATAAAATACGGTATTCACACTAGAGGCAACGTAAGTGTAAACAAATAGTAAATATAAAAAATGTTAAGAAAAATGAGATAAATCTATGTACATACAACTTGTAAGAGTTCTAGAGGCTGAAATAAATTCACTCATTCCACAATCGTAAGTCCCAGCAAAATTGATTGACCTGCAATCCTGATAAACATCCCCTCCCCATTACAATATCTCCACTAAGTCTGTATCAGCAGAGCTGCAGCATTAAAGCTTCATCACAAAAAAACCACCCCTTATTTCAAAATTCATTATTGTCCAATATATTATTAAACAAATTGCACCATCAAAAATTAGTTGTCAAAAATGAGAAAAATGAGAAGACCAATAAGTAAATACTTAGACCATATATAACATCACCTTATACATTTGAAATCACTGATATCCAAGGTCTAGTTGCACTTCAATACAAGGTAATATCAGAAGGCCAATTGCTACAAATTTTCAATATGGCCTAAAAGTGTGTGCCATGTAAGCTTCAACATTTTTCTCATATATAAAATACAATAAAGGACTCGCAAATATATACAATATGTTTATTCAAGTTTAAATAAAAGCAATAAACTCAGGCAAAGAAGCCTGAATCTGTCAACAGTGTGTCTGGAAGAACTGGCTTGTCAAGCTTAGTGCATCCCAGGGAATTTGCTTAGCCACATAAGCTTTAACTGTTGTTTTAGTTTCTAAAGTATCCAATTACTTCCATCTCCATATAGCAACATTGATTATCACGATGCTCACGTCTCTGTGCTTTGGTCCTCAGTTCAGCATCAGTACAGTTTTAAGAATCCTTCCTGCTCTTCTTGACAGTCACTTTACGTTCAGAGGACGAAGAACCACCATCTTCACTTTTTACTTCTACAGATATATCTGACAGAGTGTCACTGTGGTCATCAAGGCTAAAAGGAAAGCACAATACATTAAAAAAACTTTCTCAATTATGTATTTTCAGGGTCTATTAATAAAATTAGAAGCCAATCATTTACTAAAACACTCCCTCTTTTAAGTTGCTATTTTAAGTTAAATTTATTGATGCAAAACATTAGTTTCTGACATTGTTACGAACTAAATTCTGATCTTTAAATGTTATTTATGCCAACCAACTTACTGCTAGTTTTTTAAACACACAAGCCATGTATGGGCAATGTTTGAGAGGTAGAATCAGGACTGAAAAATTCAATGCCATAGCCGGGATTTGAACCATAGGTCTGCTTCACACACGGCTGCTCTAATCACTGAACTACCATGGCAACTTGCCAGCATGACATTAAATTCCCCAACTGATCTGTATTTTCCTGGTACACCACTATGGAATCACACATCTGAAATAAGTAGCGCAAGGGCAACTTACAATCATAAGCACTTCATGGCCCAGCTTGTGTGTTTAAAAAACCAGCAGCAAGTTGGTTGCCATAAAATAACATTCTCATCTAAGGGTTATTTAAACCCAGGACTTAAAGTACTTACGATTGTAAGTCACCCTTGGGGTATTTATCTCAGATGTAAGATTCCCTTGCGGTGTACCAGGAAAATATGAATTGGTTGAGGAATTTAATGTCATGCTGACAAATTGCCATGGTACCTCAGTGGTTACAGCAGCCGCACGTGAAGCGAAACCAGGGAAACAATTCAGGGAGTCAGTAGCGACGGCAGCTGACCCCATCCATGTGAACCGTCGTCTTTTCATGACCAACCAAACATCTAAAGTGGATTTCCTCATAGACACAGGAGCCGATATTTCTGTCTTACCTGTAGCCTGCCTTCCTCATCATCGCGCAGAAAAGTCAACTTTTCGCAGCAAACGGAACAGCTATTAAGACTTACGGCCATACAATCCTAAAACTCGATGTTTCTCTATGTCGTGAATTCATGTGGCGTTTCATTGTAGCTGATGTGATTCACCCTATCATTAGAGCTGATTTTCTGGCTAACTATGGAATCCTTCCAGACCTACTTCACAAACGTCTGATTGACTCAAACACTAACTTGACAAGCAACGGGCATATTTGTTGCATCATTTGCCCGTTGATTTGCACTATATTTGGTGATTCACCTTATCAGCTGCTTAAGGAATTCATCGAGATAACACGCTCAACTTCAAGTGCCATGCCGAGTGTGCATTCTACGGTACATCATATTGTTACCACTCCTGGCCCACCAGATCGAGACCACGGCGGTTACCAACTGACAAGTTCATAATAGCCAAATGAGAATTTGAATTTATGATGACCCACGGAATATGTCGACCATCTACGAGTTGTTGGTCATCCCCACTCCATATTGTTTCTAAGAAAAACAATCAGTGGAGACCTCGTGGTGACTACCGTCAGCTAAATGCTCGAACAGTTCCAGATTGTTATCTGGTCCCACACATTGAAGACTTCGCCGTGAATCTCCAAGGGCATCACATATTCTCAACCATTGATCTTGTTTGTGACTTCCATCAGATACCTATTGTGGAAGAGGGCGTTCCGAAGACAGCCGTCACAACCCCATTCGGACTATTTGAGTTCACTCGCATGCCATTTGGGCTTTGTAATGCTGCTCAAACTTTTCAACACTTCACGGATGAAGTAATACGCAATCTTGATTTCTGCTATGTCTTGATTGATGATATCCTGGTCTCATCTCGAGACGAAACCGAACATCTAGACCACTTGTGTCAAATATTCAGACGACCCTGTATTTACAGAGTGGTGATTAACACTGCAAAGAGTATGTTTGTAGCCAAAGAAGTGCAATTCTTGGGTTACTCAGTCAATTCAAGCGGAATACGACCACTTACAGAGTTGAAGCAATCGAAAATTTTGCACAACCATCATCTACCCAAGACCTGTGTAGATTTTTGGAACTTGTTAATTTTTATCAACGCTTTATCCCTCATGCTGCCAGCATCGCTGCACCATTGAACAGCTGTTTGCAAGGAAATCCGAAACCTACCAGCGAGCTCCAATGGAATGAAGGAACTGAACAAGCTTTCCACAAGATGAAAAACACTGTTGCAAATGCTGCACTCCTTGCACATCCCTGCTCAGATGCACCTCTTTCTCTAATGGTAGATGCATTGACAGCAATTGGAGCTTCAGTTCAGCAACTTGTAGACGGTAACTGGCAACCATTGGCATTTTACAGCCAGAAACTCTCTCTATCACAACAGTCTGCCTATGATCGTGAACTCCTGGCCGCTTATGCCTCCGTTAAGAAGTTCAGGCACATGCTTGAAGGAAGACAGTTCATCCTATCTACGGATCACAAACCTCTGATGTTCGCTTTGAAGCAGAAGCCAGAGAAAGCATCACCTCGCCAGTCACGTAATCTGGATTACATTGCCCAGTTCACGACCGACATTCGCCATATCCAAGGCAAAAGCAATATCCCAGCTGATACACTGTCTCGCATTGCATCGATTCCTGAAGAAATCAACTTTCAAGCCTTGGCATATTCACAGGAAACTGACGACGTAATTCAAACTCTCATTCAATCTGGCACTAGCCTGGTTCTGAAGAAAATACTAATTCCAAATTCTACAGTTCAACTCACATGCGATGTCTCAACATCTCACGCTCGCCCATTCGTGACTAAGAATTTCCGACAGCAAGCTATTGCATCTCTTCATAGTTGGTCGCACCCCGGTGTGAAAGCTACAAGCCACTGGTTAAGAAATCCTTTGTTTGGCCTGAGATCAATCGTGACAGTAGAGTATTTGTGCGTAACTGCATAGCCTGCCAGCGTAACAAAGTTACAAGACATGTCACTGCTCCACTTGGATCATTCATTCCACCTAATCAACGATTCGAGCATGTACATATTGACATTGTTGGTTCACTGCCTCCATCCAATGGCTTCACATATTGCCTAATGGCCATTGACCGTTTTTCACGTTGGCCTGCAGCATATCCAATCGCGGATATCACAGCAGCAACAGTGGCAAGAGCTTTCTTTAGTGGGTGGATTGCTCGTTTCGGCATTCAACGACTCACATCTGATCAAGGTCGTCAGTTTGAGTCTCACCTTTTCAAAGCTCTAACCATACTCACAGGAATATGTTGTATCCGAACAGCCTTCCATCCAGCCGCCAACGGAATAGTGGAACGATTTCACCGCCAGCTTAAAACTGCTATCAAGTGTCACGCTTCAGACCGATGGTCCGAAGATTTGCGTATAGTTTTCTTGGGCATACACACTGCATACAAAGAAGACAGTGCAACTGCTGCAGAGTTAGTATATGGTCAGACAGTGCGATTGCCAGGTGAATTCTTTACAGCAACTGCCAGTGACACCATCGAGGCATCAGACATCGTCAGAGATCTGCGAAACAGGTTCAGGCAACTCCGTCCTATTTCACCAAGGCCTCACAGTACCCGAAAGACTTTTGTTTTTTTGTGACCTTGAAAATTGTTCACATGTGTTTCTACGACACGATGCAGTTTGTAGGCCTCTACAATCTCCATATGATGGCCCCTTCAAACTAATAAATCATCATAAGACCTTTGACATTGAAATCCGTGGCATACGAACAACTGTTTCTCTAGATCGGCTGAAACCTGCCTTCGTTGCTGACCCTGATGACTCCACAACAATGACCACCCCAACAAATCCTACTGCACTACAACCAAAAGTGACAGACCCTATTCACCAGAGTACATCACCTCCATCTGTGGTAACTCGCTCTGGACGACGTGTTCGTTTCAACGAAAAATACTCTAGTTGAAAACTTGTGGGGGAGTACTGAGGTCTATGCCATTTTATACATCAAAGACTCTATGTATACTTTTAGTTAATCTTTTGTTTTTCTATTGTTATTCCGAAACTTGCGTACTTGGCTGGTAATAAATATCTTGTGTAGTATTGCTATTGAATTTATTGAATGCATCCTGAGCCACAAAATCATTGAAACACATACTTGACTGCTACAATGATGTGATGGTGGTGGACATGAATTCTTCTAATATAAGTAAGCAATGACTGTAATAAGCATATATGAGGGGCATTTGGAAATGATTTACAATAATAGTTTTTATACCATATTCATTAATAAAATTATTCAATGTATATGGGATGTTTCAATATACACTCACTGTCAATAAACTGCTGCCTGCTGCCTAGAAACTTCATTAGTGTGTCATGGAAGCACTGTTTGGGTTTACTAAGCACCCACTCGTGAATAAGCTGACCGCAATTCATTATTGTTGCCGAAATTTTACTTTGCAGTGCATCCTTCATGTTATCGAACAAAGACCTCTGAGGTGTATGGTAGTGATTCATCACCAGTTTCTCCAAAAAATCTAGATCTTCATTCTCCATTTTCAAGTCGACAAAAGACTTCAACTCTGCTCTCCTTCTGGACATGTGTCAGGTCCTGTGGAATACAGTATCATACAGCTTTTTGACTCCTTCCTTCCTTCCACAAAAACCATTGAGTCCATCTTTGTCCATGATAGTCACCTTCCATGGCTTTCTCCACTTACAAAGCACTGTTCTTTCACTATACGCTATCTTCACAACTGCCATCTAGCGTCTGCATGGTGTACTAGTATCAGTTCATCGTCCTATGAGAGGACATGCCCACAGATGGAGTGGTATTTTTTTAAACACAATTGCAAATCATTTCTGAATGCCCCTCGTAGATTTATTATTGCTAAAAATATACCATGAATTAGTGTACATATACTGGAAGAGAGTGTGTTTCGATAGTGGCGTGAATTGACTTCAGGCAAGTATGTAACTTAACAAGAGTATCTTGCTATTACGGTTATGAGTAAATAACGGGTGATCCAAAAGACTGTGAACCAGCTGTGTTTTCTCTGTACAGGTCCTCTGCGCTCATTGACTGCCACTGTCATAGAACAGTGCGGATAAAACCATACAGCATTTTAAAAACTACTTTTAAAGGCTTTACTCACCAACGTAATTATAGCAGATGCTGAAACTGGCCACCGTCATTGTCCATACATTTTCGGCACCTCTTTAGGAAATTATCCATCACTTGACATAATTCATGTTGAGAAATGGTGGATATTTTGTTTTAATTCTTTTAAGATGTGTGGGTTTGTCTTGTTCACTTTATGCTTTAAGTTACCCCAGAGATAGAAATCACAAGAGGTTAGGTCGGGGTACCGAGGGGGCCACAAATTTCTACTAATAATTCTGTCCTAAAACACACTTTCAATTATTCTCATTGAAAAACTGGCTGTATGATCTGTTGCAGTCTTGTTGAAAAAAGGCAAAATCATACTCCCTTTCGGTTAATTCTCTAAAAAAAAGGGAACAAAATTGCATTCACGTATTTACGGGCATCAAATGTTTTGACTTAAAAAAAAAATTGGACCTATAACTCTTTCTCCACTAATGGTGCACCATACATCTGGTGAGCTGACTGAGTTAACACGTACGAATCCTAAATAAATACACGCTGTGCAGTATAAAACAAATGCTGAGCCATAATACACTTTTTGGCTAAGTACAGGACTAAATAATAAAGCACACTGCTAATAATGCAGCTGCACTATATCATGTGAACTCAATACTGATTGTGAGCAGAGCAGAGAAAAACAAGTGATGTTCATGACCTTGTGTATATCAGCTGCTGGTCACGCGTTTCCGCGTGCGCAGTGGAAAAACACTGCATAGCAGTTCACATGTATTTGGATCTCTCTCATACTTGACTGTTATTTTGAAACATTCTTTATAACATGGTATTGCTTTGGAATTGTTATTGCAAAGTAATCATTTTTGTTGTTTTTACTAGGGTCACTTCAAAAGAAATGCACACTATTGTTTTAAAAATACAGTTTTCGTTCTATATCTTTGAAAATTTTAGTGTGAGATACATCCTTTAGGAACATTTCATTTCTCTACATAATCCCCATCCTTCTCAACTGCCTTACGCCATCTTGGTACCAGTGTCTGTACACTTGCATGGTAAAAGTCTGAACCAGCATGTCTGAGCCACTGTTTGACAGCATTCACAAGGGAGTCATCATCTTCAAACTTTGTTCCATGAAGAGATTCTTTCAGTTTCCTAAAAAGATATAGTCACATGGAGTCAGGTCAGGACTGTAAGGCAGGTGTTTCAATGCTGTCCATCCAAATTTTGTGATTGCTTCCGTGGTTTTTTGACTGACATATGGCCTCAACACTTTCAGTATTCTGCATACACTTGCTTCCCCATTTCCAATGTAGAGTGACAATTCATTTACTGTGATTGTCTGTCAGCAGAAACCAGTTCATTAACTCTCTGCACATTGTGCACTGTAAGGAGAATCCTGAATATTGCCACATGCTTTTTCATCACGTAATCTGCTTGCCTACTGACTAAGTGTACTGCGATCGACAGCAGCATCTCCATACACCTTTTTCAACCTCTTGTGGATGCTTTCCACTGTCTCGTTTTTACAGCACAAGAATTCTATGAGATCACATTGCTTCTTACGAATGTCACGTGCACAGCCACCTTGAAGGCATGCTGAGACAGCGCCACTCACAGGAACAGGTTGAAATAAATTGAACACAAGCGGGAAGGATGTATTTACACACTGTAAAAATTTCAAAGATGTAGAATGACAAATGTATTTTTTAAAAAATAGTGTGCATTACTTTTGGAGTGACCCTCGTAGTACGGAGAAAATCCCTCAAAAGAATTAGGCGAGAGTTCACTTCACAAAAGCTGAAAAAAGGCTACAGCAACCCCAGAAAAAAGAATATTGAAAGAAGTCTTGTGATCATTGCACATGTATATTCATTGAAGTTTTGTGACATTAACTGTACCAAATGTATTGCATGAAAATAGTGAAACTACATTTAAATGCAAGGACACTACATACCAATCATCATTATCTTCTCCTTCTTCTTGAGGATCCCAAACATGAAGCTGCTGTCGCCAAATTCTAATCATTCCATCCCACGCTCTTCTGCTATACTTAATATGCTTTGGAGGCGTTCTAGGATGTTTCTTATTCCTCTTGTCCCTGAAAGAAGGGAGGAATAAAATACAGAAAGATCCCTTACTTTATTCTATTGACTTCAAGGTTTTATTCACACTTTGCAACATCTATTTGTTTGATACATTCATAAGTGAGAATAAAACTGTTTTTACTGTCATAAATGCTAAAAATTAAAATATGCTTAGTAAATGTATGAAATAAGCCAAGAAAAGGAGACAGAGGAGGGAGTGAAAAAAAGAAAATACCTTTGAAGATGAAATATTTTTGTTTCCTTTCGAAAACTTGCCTTAAGTTTTATACCACAAATATTTCTGTTCTTACTTTCTTTTATTACTTAACTATGATATATACACAAAATATTGTACTCTGTCCAAAATTCTGATGTTGATATCTCACATATTAAGGTCTCCTGCCTCCTCCCCATCCAAAAGAAAGAAAAAGTCTGCATATGTACAGCCAAGGGAAAAATGATTGAGTGCATTAGGAGAGCAGAATATTTCTAAGTCCCAGCGTTGCAGCGCAGTTCGCACAAGTTGATATTTCTAACATGCAGCTGAGTTTACTGCTAGTTAGTTCCATACTTTATTGTCTGTCAGACACATTAATAGACTGTGTCCGACAAACGATAACATATAGAACCTATCAATAAACTCAGTTGTATGTTAGAAACATCAACTTGTGTAAACCACGTTGCAACATGACATGGAAAATAGAAATAGTTTGCTCTCCTAATGCGCTCATTTTCTCCATGGCTGTATAGGCACATCTCTGAACAGAAAAACTAAGATATGTTACAATCACACAATTTTCTTTTTTTTTTTTTTATTCTCTTTAACTGATTAACCCCCCCCCCCCCTCCCTTATGTAGGACTTACACACCCTAGGACTTACCAGCCAGCACCTAGGGTCAGACGCCTGTGTGGGAGCACAGGATCCTATGGACCAGACAGAGTAAAGGCCTGGTAGCGGGTGGTCAGTCAAGCACCAGCTATGAGAGTGAGGAAGAGAATGATATAATATGCTGGTGAAATCAATGATTGGAAAGGTGATAATGGAGCAATTTGTGGAATAAGTGGCGGGGAAAACAGGAGAACCCATAGAAAATCTGGCCTGACGCCACTTCGTCCAACATGAATACTACATGCGGGTCCCAGGGATCGAACCAGGGCCACCTAAGTGATAGGCGAACACTCTAAACACTGGGCCACGGTACCGTCTACAATTCATCTATTACAAATTCATATATTATTTATCTATTATGTAATTTAAATAAAGAGCAAACCTTCCGTGTTGCGTTCATTCCCAGAAATGATTTCAAAGTAACATGTCTAATTACATATAACATACAGAAAAAACCTTCGGTTTTTCCTTCTAGTCTTTTGTCATGAATGAAGATGATTATATATTATTGAAAACTGTGAGGTTGTAGTCATGTGTCTCCTAGTCAGTCAGCAGTATTCTTCTTTTCAGTGAGTTTGTGTAAATGTGCTTGCCCTTTAACCCTTTGCGGTCGTATGTCGATATGTGATCGACACGACAGTAATGCCCGTACGGTCGTATGTCGACATATAACCGACAGCAAAGCGCCTCACGTTTTCTCATCTTAGTTGCAAGAAGTAATGCTTCTGGCAGCATGTTACGGGCATCATAGTGTTTGTGGAAGCTTTACCCAGCCTATACTGCCATCTGTTCGGAAATTATTTAAACTATTTCAACGTACAGAGGAAATGTTTCATTCTGGGTTGCACAGTATTTTGCAATGGCTTCGAGTGCGTATAAACCAGGTCCTTCTGGGAATAGAAAACAAAAGTTTGATATGTTGTGCAATGAAGATGTGGAAGAATTAAGGTTAATGATTCAATCTGAGTTGGATGCAGTGAGTGATGACTATGTGGACAATGAATTTGAAGAGGAGAAAGATGTGGAGCTGTCCGGTGCTGAGGAGTCCGTAAGTGAGAGTGAAAGCGATACAAGTGCTGCGAATGTTGCGTGTGCCGATACATGGAAATTGATAGGCAAAACTGACCAGAAACCCAACGAATATACCTTTTCCAAGAATGTAGGTCCAAAACTGAACTGTGCCTTTGATGCTGAGCCAATTGAATACTTTATTTTTTACTGATGAGCTAATATCTCAAATTGCTAAGGAAACAAATAGATATGCGAGAGAAAAAATTGCCGCGTTACAATTGTCCCCACGCTGTATTTAGAAAACTTGGGCTGATGTGTCTGTAGTAGAAATGAAAGAGTTTTGGGGGATAATAAACTCGTACATTTTGTACAAGGTTCAAAATTGCCAGGCAAGCACCCATCCCTTGTCACGTGTAAAATACAGAAGGTCACTTGTCAAGAGTCTGGTGAAAGACATAAGTAACCCAAGGCCAAGGTCACACTCTGGTACGGCCGAGAGAGAGGAAAGGCTAAACAATGCACCACATTTTATATATCATTTTGAGGGAAAAAACACAAAGACTGTATTGTCTGCAGCAACCGAAAACTCAAGGGAGCGAGAAAAGAAACATATTTCTACTGCAACACTGTCCAAATAAACCCATGTGTATCGGCGAACATTTCGAGCGCTATCAGACGCTTGTCAATTTTAAAGAGTAATTGTTCTGTCATAATGAGAAGTGTGTGATGTGTAAATTTGTACATAGTGTTCGTGTGTCCGCTTACATATTATATACATTACTATTTATGGCCGAACGCTATTTCATTGGTACGTGTTTTCTATGACATGGACACTTTATCTCGGTCTAAAGTGTTTACAAAGTTAAAACAATTAAAAAATCTCCATATTAGTGGACAGAGTAAGCAGCACAAACTGTTCCAGTCCATCAATAAGTCTCCGTTTAGCTCAGCTACATTTGATAGTCATCTGCAGTGTAGGTAAGTACAGTAACATAGGCCACTTTTGCATGAAGTTTTGCTCCCATTTGCATAGCTCTAGCAGCAAACTCACAGCTCCGTCCTGGCTACGGAAATTTCTTCCCAAGGCTTTGTCCGCAAAGGGTTAACAGCAAAATTTGATAATTTCAAGCTGTAAATCAACTCCATTGTATAGGATTCTAACTCTAAGGTGAATGCAGCAATTAAGCATAAGGTAAGATAGATACTATGTAGCACATTAATGTACGAGGTGCATCCAGAAAGTAAGTCCCGATCGCGTCTAGAGATGGCACCATCAGTCGGATAGGAGTGCACGTACGCAGGAGAAGAGAGGAAGTATATGGTAACATTGCAGTAAAGTTTCAGTTTTGTGACGGCAGTAGTTACTGCTCTGTGCTAGGAGAAAATGGTTGCTCCGATATTGTCTCCTGCCAAATGCGAGGTTCGTGCAGTCATCTGATTTTTGCATGCTCAAAAGCAATCTCCAGCAGAGATCCATCGTAAATTGTATGGACAGGGCATTATGTGTGAGAGAAAGGTAAGATGATGGTGCAGGCAATTCACGGAAGGAAGAACCAATATTCACGACGAAGACTGTAATGGCTGACCGTCACTGGTGATGCCAGAATTGTTGGAAAGTGAACACAAAACCAAATGTCTGGCCGCAGCATTGACATTCCTATAGCGATATGCAGCAGAAGGTGACCAGTTTCTCGGCAATATTGTCACTGGAGATGAAACATTGGTGGCGAATGCCACACCAGAGGCAAAACAACAATCAATGCCTTGGCGGCATAGTGGTTCACCTGTGAAGACCAAATTCAAGCAGACAATCTGTGTCAAAAAATCGTGTGCATTGTCTTTTGGGATAGACATGGGTGCAGAATGAAGTGGCTTCGTGGCTGCGGACATTGGCGGCAGAATCCTATGACTTGGGCAACTAAATTAGTGGTGCACCGTTGTGGTAAATGCCTCAACAGTGGTGGTGACCATGTTTAAAAGTAGCCAGTGAGTCTATGTAATTATTCCAATAAATATTTCTTACTTAGTGATGTTTTTGTTCTCCTTATCGGTCATCGGGACTTATTTTCTGGATGCACCTCGTATAATTGAACAAATGAGAACACCAACTGCAGCCAAACACAATTTGTTTCATAGGCGCCTAGTGTAGCAGAAGTGCTACACTTGAGATACTGTTGCACACACAACAAAACACAACTGATCTATCGAATCAAATCACTTCTGAACTGATGTGCACTAGCCAACTCCTTACATAGGCCCCAAACACAAGGGATCTTTTTGAAAAGGTATATCTTTGAACAGTAGAAAACAAATCTTCTGGCACATAGTGGCTATTATTTTCCCCAGACTATTGTTCAGTCAAGAGGACCGGCCATTAACGCAGGTAGCTGGCTGGGTCAGTATGTGCTAATCCCCTGCTGTCAGTAATTATCTATGGCCCTGGTGACAGTGGTTTCAATCAACAGTCACAGTAGACCAGATGATCTCAGTGTACCACTAACGCCTTCGCTTGGGGCACCTCTAGGTGTAGTAAACTACATTGCTGATCCTCTTCACAATGTGGGGCCGTCCTTGTCATGTTGTTGAAACATGAGATAATGCCCCTTGGTAGGCCGATAGAGCCACACCTGTCACCCTACTGGAAACCTTGGCTGTTGGCTTGCCAGTCGTACTGGGTCTTCATTCAGTTGCTTACTATCTGGATGTGTTGATAGGCCATTTCAAGCACATCATGAAGATGGTCCAGGAGGTTTTCCACATAGTTTATTGTTGGCTGTTTTGCTCCAAGAGGGCTTCCAAGCATCAAGTTGTATAGAAGATGCAATTCCCTGCTACAGACCAAACTAGCTGGAATCATCCTGGTGTCATGGGTTGATGAGCAGTAGGCCAGCAACAAAAGTGGCACCCTTACATTTGGGTCCTTCTGGTGGTTGATCACAACCTTCCTCATGTGTCCTTTGAGTGTCTTAAATTACCATGTGACTATGGGATCCTACTGTGAGTGAAGAGGCATTGTGCATGTCTTGTGCACTTTGAGTCACATCAGGTTTGCTTTGAAGTTTGTGCCCTAATTGCTCTATAGTTCCAGTGGTGCCCCACAGTGGTAGAACAGTTCTTCCATGAGCAGTCTGTGATCATCTTGACGTCCTGGTTAGGGACTGACTACCAGCATATACTTGTCCCTGTCAGACATAGGGAACAGTCCAGCTGTGCGTTCAAAGGTATCCCCACATACTGCTGCATGCATCACTGGCTCCTACTCTAGGACAGAGACTTGCCACATATATGATATTGGCAGCACTATCCCCAGTATCTGCCTGCAGCCTCAACCAGTAATACCTTATGCGGAGCTTGTCAACGATTTGGTAGGATCCAGAATGCCCTGAACTTGCATGTAGTTCCTCCATGCCTTCTGTAACCTTCCTCTGAGGAAAATTCAGCTATTCTCTATGGGTTGACTATCAGTTGACTCCCAAACTCTTGAATAACACACCATTCTTGCTTTTTGGTGGGTCCCACTGGGCCCAATGACTTACACTCAATACTCCTGGGTGCACTGTTTTGCCAGCTCAGTCTAGTTCTTGCCTTCACTTCTCTCAGAAGCACCTCCAAACATCCACAGCTGCTCACTCCTCAGGCCTGTTTTGTCCATCATCTGCAGGCACCAGTGAAACCACATGGACAGCTGCAGCACTCTTTCTCCTCCACTTTAATGCAGTGGCTACACTCCTCTGAGCTTGGCCTTCTTGAAATGGCATTTGCACTGCAGTGGCTCCTTCCACTCTGATGTAAAGCTGTACTCTTCACATCTGAAGTTGTACCTCACACAATAGATGTCTTAGAGGATGACATATATGAAACTACAGAAATTCCAATGATTCCACTGAAAAAGTGACCTAACTACAAGTATTTCTTCTAATGAAAGCAGTTGAGAATGAAATATTGATTATTTTAGGCAATTAACCGATACTGAAATGTTCACCAGTAAAGCCTGCATTACTAGAGGCTGTTCAAATGTCAAGCTAAGAAGTACAATGGCTACGCACAGTTCCCATTCCTTGAGATTTTAACATAATATGGTGTAGAAAGCAAAAAAGTAAGATTTTGTCCATCTCCTACAGTTTATGAGTTATTCAAAAGTTATCCAAAGTAAACAGGACTACATAGACTATAGCCAGAAAATTCAAAATATACATTTCATTTGTCATAAAAATATCTTCAACATGTCATTTTAATCAAAATTGTTAGAGCCATTTTCAAGAAAATAAAAATTTTCCATGTAAAGTGTAGTTAAGGTGGGGTTATTTTCTTCAAAATCTTCATGTCGCATCCTTGAAAGACATTAAACTTAAATACCAACTTTGGTTTTTAACCGACTTTTTGTTTTTGAGTTATGCTGTCCACATACAGACACAGAGGGTCTCAAAACATATATTTCCAGTGAAATCTTGACATATTGGAATACAATACTTCCCCTACTTACCAGTAGAGAAAGTAAAAATTAAAACTTTATTACTCAGCGTGCTGTAATTTTCAAAACACTTTGCAAAGAATAAAATATTTAATCTATAAAACAAACAAAAGTTTTCAAAATTAAATCCAGAAAAATCTTATTTTAATCATTTACATTGTACACCCATGAACAAAAAAATGAGTCATCTCCAGACTCTATGTGTCGATTGTAGAACTTTGTGTATCTTCGTAAAAGCTGTGTTCACAACGCACACGAAAGAACTGTACAGTGGTCTGCAACTGATAGCGCAATGGTTAACTTATGAGTATTGAAAACAAAACACAGAATAATGTTACAGTGGCCGAGAGGTTAAGAAGGCACTGCTTCCACTCATAAGCTCCTAGGTTCAAATTCTGTGATGCTTGTCAAGCTGCTACAGCACCTAGACTGTCCCTTGGTATCCAGTCCCAACAATAGATAGACCATGATGAAATTGTGTTGCATCGTATGGGGACCCCTTTGGAACACAATCACCTTTCTCCTATGTGTGGAAGAAAATGCCACCTCATCTGAGAATTCAGAATTATTCCAGTTGCAGTTAGCATTTTGTTCTACAACCACAAGGTGAATTGATCTGTGTTCGTCTATCAGATGTTTTTTAGCTACCATTTGCACAAGAAGTCCTGCGTCATTTACATGTCGCAGGGCTGATCAAGTTAATCTGTATTTGCCTTCCAGAAGCAGTTTGGAAAGGGTTGCTCTCTGTCTCTACAATTAAAGCTGCATCTGTTTCTGGAATTGACACACATTTCTTCTGGAACCAGGATGACAGTGTTCAACCCCCCCTCTGGATAATCTCACCAACCTCTTAGAGGTCTGCATGGGGCAACATTGAGGTCCGGCCTAGCCTCAACCAAGCCCGAGCCCGGTCCAACCCGATTGTGTAATTTTGTTTTACTATTATTATTATTTGAAAGTTTCAGCAGAATAATGATATAGAATTCCTAGTAAAGAAATGCTGCAATAATTGTGTTATTCTCAAAATTTCGGCATCAGTGACCAAAAAATGTGACAAATTATTTTGTATCTCTTTCCCTGGCCTGAGCCAGACAAACATTTTTCAAATTAGGCCTGAATCTGGCCCATGGGCCTAGGCTTTAGCCTGAGCAGACCTCCAGCACCTCTGCACTGTAGATGCAGGAACTCCAATACGAGCTGCAGCTTCACAAGCAGAAAAACTTCCTACTTGACTAGTGCAAGGAGAGACTTCCTTGTGCACATTCTGCCACTGTGTCAAGTGTGGTACGATTGAGAGAGAACTGTGCCTGCCTGATGCGTTTGCACACCATTCCGTGCACCACATGCTTTCATTTGCAGCATACTGCTGTTCGGTAGATAAACCATTTAAGAAGCATCCTAACTAGCATATTATTAACTTCACCAAGTGTCGTGTATGAAATAAGAATATTTAAAATAACTAGCCACTATGCATTGTTTGAACATCTTTAATAGAAGGAAAAAAAAGTTGCTACATGTGAGAAGTGCCTCACCACAGGAGGAGCCTATGTTTTGACACAGCGCTACAGTGAACACATATGGAAGGTGGCAGGTTTAGTAATGCTGTACAATCCAAAACTGCATACTGCTTGTGTCATTGATATTTGTAGTTAATATTGATAGTTTGTAGTTCAAGAAGCTAAAGCTATGTATATGATTATTGGTCGTATGGGTTAGCAATATTAAGATTTGGAACTTGTTTCAAACTTGTTGCTGCTGCTACACAACTGTATAGCAGATGGTGTAACAAGGCGCTGTGCCGAGTAGGACTCAAGTGTTTATTGAAGAATGCCTACCTTGGTACTTGTGTTGTGTATCGATCATAACCAATTGTATTTTTTCCATAATCTATTTGTTTTTGTCGCCTTGCTAGCACCTGCGGATCTCTTTCATATTCAACTTTAGGTTTTGTTTTTCCACTGCTTCTTGAACTTGTGCTGCTTTCACTAGAGGATTTATCCCTGCAAATTATAAAAATAAATAAATCCTATGAATGCATGTAATTTATTTCCAATATCTGCCTGATTATGCAGTATGAGCTTTATTGCTAAAAAGGTCTCATGTTTTGCATTCATTTACTTCTGTCTACTCTTCTACAAACTGTTCTCACCAAAGCTTATTAATCTATAACTTCTTGTTCACTCTGATAAATACATTCTGTAGGATACAGTAGACAAAAGTGATAAGATTTTTAAAGAGCAAGTCACTATGTGTAACAATATTAATTAGGCTAAGAACACTATATACCTTATAATAATGAAGAAGAGAAGGAATTATTGCCAAACATTAACTATCTTATTTTGACATATGGATACTACAGTAATGTTTACTTATAAAACTATACACAAACACATACATACAAATCAATGGAATAAACTTAATACACACATTAAAATTTAAAATTGTTTTCTAGTGCCTTGCATCTGGCAATGAAGCCATTAGCATAAATTTAAAATTGTATATTAAAAAAAGGATAACATTTAAAATAAAAAAGTAGAGTGATTATTATTATATTTGAATTTAAAACACTTGCGTAATATAAACACAAAAATAATTATGTGACAATTATGGCACAAAACACATCTCACAATTTTGCGACAGTATTTAAAGTAAAAATATTTATTTATAATTACTAATAGAAAACTGAAAACACCTTAGTTTCACTGTGACCTGCTATTGTCTCAGGGCTACGCACTTGCTCCTAAAAGAGTTATCACATGTATAACAAATTAGCATCTAACTCCATAATAGAGCTTTTCTGCAAAACAAAATTGGTAACAACATAATCAGTATAAACCACGGACAGTGAACTTACTTGATGCTTTTGCGTATATTTGAATAAGCTAGTAACAGTAATGTGAATCTAAATTATTGTAAAATTGAGTTGAGTTGTAACATTACTTAAACATATTAGTCTTGTTAAGCTCCTGAAACTGGTCAAGACTAACATATGTAAGTAATGTTAAGTGTTTCAACTTAACTAAATTTTACAATAATTTACTGATCTTCTTTGAGCAGCCTAACTTCTCCATAATTACTCCTAAAACTGTAGATCAAGTAAACATTTTATGCCCAATTTCCTGCAGAATGCCACAGTTACTGAACCACTACTTTATGTGTACTTATTGTATACAAAGAGATAAAAGCTCTTACCGCCTCCTCCTTTCATTTGAACTGCTGCCTGAATCTCGTGCTCGTTTCCTTTTATGACCTTCCAATAAAGGTTCTGAGATGCTTGCAGCCATTACACCTCTGCTCTTTGATTTACCTTTCCTAATACTATTTTCTTGCTTGATATCTTCGTGATTTATTTCAGTATCATTTTCAGTTTTAATGTCAGTTTCTGTTTCATGATCTTCCTCTTCTGTTTCTTTTTTTATTGTAACACTTCCTGAAGCTGTACCACCTCCATCTTCCACTAACTCCTGTTTAATTCTTTTCTTAGGACTACCAAGAGGCTGTTCACAAACCTCCTTTTTAACTGACACTTGTGTCGTTTCATTTCCATAGTTATGTACCCATTCTTCCTCTAAGGCATCAAATTCCCTTTTAATTCTCAGCTCATCATCTTCAATTTCATCTTTTTCCTCTTTGATTTTAACATCTGATGATTCACTATTTTCTTTATTGATTTTAATGTCTTCTATGGCTGTAGTGCAACAACTGTGTGTTTCAGAGTCAACCTTTGTTGCTGGTGAAGTTGGTGGTGATGAGGCTGGTGGTGATGAGGGATGTGACAATGGAGACGATGATGAGCTTTTGTTTGTTTCAATTTGAACAGCTCGGTTAACAGTGTCTAGTTTTATTTGGCCTTTTTCATCAGCTAATTCGGATTCCTCCTCCTCCTCCATCATGTCAAACCAGCTCTTGTTTTTTGAATCATTCCAAGAGGATATACTTTCATTGACTATGCTCGACCTGGAACACAAATGTCACCATTACAGTTAAATTGAATAAGAGTATACACTTACAAGCAAAGACATTACACTCATCTCATCTCTCAGCCCTGTAAATAGTTTTGACAATGTATGTTTACAGCACCAAGCATGAACTTTGTTCCATGTTTACCTTGCCTAATTACTTCCTGCTTAGGCAGGACATTTTGTGGCTATGCAGGTCTTCATTCAAAGGAACCATAACATGAGCGAAAAAAACAAGGAATCAAAATCAGTGCATCACTAAACAAAAAATGAAATATGTTAAATAAGTAGAAAATCGTCCCTTCAAGAAAATGAATGAAATTAGTGGAATGGATAAATTTTGTATTTCTGGTTAAGATTTTGAAAGTTTTATTTGGCGGTCAAACTTTGTTTTTGATTTACGAGCAAATTCCATACGTGTTCCGCAGTGGTTTTATTTAGCTTGTGCAACAGATATTCAGTCAATAAATATTTACAAATGACTTTTATATGCGCTAAAATGATTCATTGATGTATTTACAATGAATAGGCTAAGCATGGGCTAAATTTTGATGACACAGGACCCTGTCATCCCGATCCTATAGACACATTAACATAACCAAACCTAACACAGGCTAAATTTGGCTGCAATAATTATGCTTACATGTAAAACACGATGCCATTCGCTAATCTGTGAATAGAGAATTATGACGTTCTTGAACTACAATAGTTTCACCAACTTCCACTATCCATGAAACCAAAGTTTTTCTTTAGAAACACACTGTTTATACACTAATTTAATTGTAAACACATTATTAAATCATTTTAGCGCACATAAGTCGTTTATAAATATGTATTTGCTAAATATGCACTGCACAAGGGAAATAAAACTGTTGCAGAACATACAGAAGTTGCTCATAAATAAAAAACAAAGCTTGACTACGAAACAAAACTTTCAAAATCGTATTCAGGGATAAAAAAATCTATCCACTGCACCATATTTCATTCATTTTCTCAAGGGGTCAATTTTGTACAGAATTACCTGAAAAACAAGCAGAAAGGAGGAAACAATTATGGGACAAAGGAGGCTGAGGCCATAATGAGCTCCAGTAAATTGAGATCCTCTGGGTTTGGTTTAGGTTAGGGTCACTATGCATATGAATTGTTTAGAATGGAACAAGACCTAAAGACATTGCTACTTTTGCAGATGACACAATATAGTTGGGCTGGCACTTAATTCCTCTATTACCGCACTTTCTTCAGTGCATGTGCAGTAGTAACAGAATTAAGTACTTAATACTTCACTTATCGTTGGTAGTTGTAAATATTTCCAACTAATAAAGAGTGAGTAATGTTTACCATCCCATGGACAACAGTCATTTTGGCCCTTCAGTTAATGATTATAAGTGAACATAAGTCTCTACATATTTATTTGTTGATCTGTATTGCTTCACTCTCAACAGCTTGAGCATTTTCATTGTACTTACTGTAAATTTTGTTTCCATTTGTCATAGCTTGTATACAAAATGGCCAGCAAATGGAAATTTGTCAAACAGAAATTGAAAAGAAGGGTTATAAAATTTTAACGAAAATTATCTCATAGCCGTTAATTCTATAGTGATCGCCAGTGAATACTGCTGACAGCTATTATATAGTATTGAATTTACATGCCAAATAATCCTACAGAGAAATAATCGTAATATACCCGAATGTAAACATCTTTGCCGTTCTATATTATGGACTTCAGTTCCTAAAATATCTGTTTATATACTTATAGGAAAACTACGTTTATTACCTCCTGTGCCCAAGTTTGTTTTCCATGACAGTATATAAGGTTGTATGTAGCCTCTTTTATTTAAATATTAATCTATTTAGATTTCTTACGTAGACACCTTATACGCACAATAAGCATGCACATTTACCCGCGAAATCACAAGAGCCGTGGAACAGCCAACATTACTACGATAAAAAAAAAGAGATCTGCACGGGCGAAATATTATTATTAAAAGAAATAAACAGGGCAATATAAATATTATCATTAAAACAAATTAACATTTTCTACAATTTTTATGACGTGAATTAACTTAACTGCTTAGCCAGTCAAATGACAACTGGCAGCAGTGTATGTTGGCATCACAGATTGGCTCTTTCTCTAGTTACCTTGCAGGTTGGCATTTTGAATTGATTATTGGCCATCTAGCGGTAGATCTAAATAAAATCGATAAGCGACATTTCGATATAGCCATGTAGATTTGAAACTAAAGTTCCAAAACTTCATATTTCACACAAGTAGCAAAGTAATGTTTGGTATTTGTTTGTACACTTAACGCATGCGTTTATGGTAATTGTAATTTACATTGTAGAGAGTTATAAGTGTAAAACTGCTCATGCTGTTTATTTGATTTTAAAATGTTAATAAAATTAGCAACATATACATAAGAGAATGCTGAATTATGAAATAAAAGCAATGAAACATTATCACATTAGCATCACATAATATTTGGTTCTATGATGCACAGATACCAGGCTACATTGAATTCTATTAGAAAATCAAACAATGATTAGTTTAAAACATTTAAATTATATTGTTGTTTATCAAAACATTTCCTTTTAACAACAAATACATGTTTGCGTCAGATAAAACCGGCCCTTAAAAAACTCGCTACCTCCCTTCAACCCTCAATCTCATTTTCACCCGTTACCCTGCAAAGGGGCAGGTACACGTATGACACACCTCGGGCTGCTCTCAGCCTACCAACAGGACGATGCGATGCAGCCCTTAAAACAATGATGCCACTGAGACACTTCAGAAACCAGGCTTTTTTGTTTCACTGCCTCATATAATGACAACAAAGTTGTCTCACCATTTTATCTAATTAAAAAAATATGCACAAGATACTAGGTCAGGACTGTATGGTGAAGGGTCATGATGCTGACCTTTAGGACATCCAGATACTCAGTCGAAGTTTCGTTGTATGCGACAATGCGCTGTCATGATGTAAAATTACTTTTTCTTGTAGGCGTTTTTCACCAACTTTCATAAAGTAAATAAACAAACAAATAAATAAATAGATAGATTAAATAAATAAATACATAAATAAAACACTGGGAAAACACTATCAAAAGCACTGTTGGACAACCTCAAAATATACCACAGGAAGAAAAGCAATTAGAGAAAGCTGTGTGTATGTAAGACTCTGCATTTCTATTTCAATCATAGAAAATTGTATGAACTGTGTCATGAAGGACGAGTAGAGAAAGAAATATGATTGTGTTTTGCAGAAGAAAAGTGAGTAGAAAATACCGTGTGAATGTAATAAGTTGCATTTCTATTTAAATAATAGAAACTTGTATGAATGGTTTTTTGATGGACGAGTAGAGTAGTATGTGAATGTGTTGCGTGAAAAAGGCGAGTAGGGAAAACCATGTGAATGTAATACGTTGCATAGTAAAATGGATAGCATAAAACTTCCATGGAAAAAAAAAAAAAGTTAGATGTGCCAAGTTTCGTGGTGATCAATCTACCGGTTATGGAGGATAGCGGTTATATACATGTACACACATATCCATTTTTACTTTCTCTACTGATAAGTAGAAGGAAATATTGTATTCTACCCAAAAATTCGATGTCGAGATTTCAACGGAAATTTATGTTTTGAGAGCCTCTGAATAAAAAAAAAGCATTTTTAGAAAAAGGGCATGTGTGTGTGTGTGTGTGTGTGTGTGTGTGTGTGTGTGTGTGTGTGTGTGTGTGTGTGTGTGTGTCAGTCTGTGGACATCATAACTCAAAAACGAAAAGTAGGTTAAAAACCAAAGTTGATATTTAAGTCTAATGTATTTCAAGGATGCGACACGAACGTTTTGAAGAAAATAGCCCCACCCTAAACTACCCTTTATATGGACAAGTTTTCGAAAATTTTGATTTTCTTGAATATGGCTCTAACGATTTTTATTAAAATGTCTTACGTTTAAGATATTTGTATGAAAAATGAAATGTACAGATGTTTTGAATTATCTGGCTATAGCCCCTGTAGTCCTGTTTACTCTGGATGACTTTTGAATAACTCGTAAACCGTAAGAGATAGAGACAAATTCTTAATCTACAAAAAATATAGATCTCACTAAAACACACAATTTGTGTGTGAATACTATTTTTTTTTTTTTTGTAGAGTGAACCATTTTGGAGATATTCCTTGTTATTTGTGTCAGATTCGGAAAACTTGAAACTTTCGTGAAATGGAACATCATTGTTCATTTCGGACCCTAATGACTTAGTTGTCGACGGGCCCTTAGACAAAACTAACTCACTCACTCACTTATTCACTCGTTGATTTTTTATATGTTAAGTGTGCAAAGAGAACGGGATCTCAAAGCTTTAAAATATTTTATTATCGCTCAAAGCCTACTGTATTCTAATATTCTCCTTGTACCTACAAGGAAATAAGCAATAAGATAATTTGTACAAATGCTTATCTGAATTAACATGAAGAAGATATAGGAATAAGAGTTTGTAATAATGGTTAGTACAAGAGTAGAGAAAGTCATGTGAGTGCAACACATCAGATTTTCATGACTTGGGACATAAATATATGATACCTAAAATATGAATTTTCATGTAAAATGTTAGTCTTTTAAGACGTCTGGAACACTCTTTACCTACGCACAGTCAATGAGGTGACCCATACATAGGTTGAGCTAAAAAAAGGACATCAGAGGATCAGGAGTGAGGAAAACCTACAGGTGCACGACAGAATGGGCAATATGCATCAAGTTGCTCGTTCCAAGCATTTAGTGGGTTTCTAGACTCTGTGACGGAAAGGGCGAGGAGAGAATTTCAGGACAAATGACAATGGAAGATGGTAAGCTTTTATCGCACCCAGTAGCCTTTGAGTCCTTCCTTAATGCCTGGCAAGAATATCAAACAGCTTAGATTGTACCAGAATTAATTTGAAAGCTATTTCTCCCTTATTATTTATAGCAAACCTACCTAACAAACGCCGGTTTATACCGAGATGATTTTTTATTTCTTTTCTTGCTCTTTTGATTTTAATTGGTGTCTGAAGGTGTGCTCAAAGTATCCCAATAGATTTTTACGGCACCAGATTGGGAAGCCAGAAGAGAAGGAAAGTTTTGAGAAAAATCTGATGTGTCACATGACTTTCTCTACTCATTCTTGGACAATGAGCTTATTTTTACATCTACTTCACTTCAATCGAGAGAAAATTTTGCAGAAATAATTTTATTATATGTTTCCTCATAGATGTAACGGGAATAAGAGAATACGTAGGTGATTGTCAGATGTAACAGTTGGTCGCTATGTAATGAGTTCGACATTTCAGTTTTTGCATGGCCAGGGCATAATTTCTCCTATTTGAGAAATTACAAATGTTGGAAAATTAAAACTAATAATAAGGAATATCTCCAAAAAGTTATCTAAAAATCTGATGTGTTGCAGTCACATGGCATTCTCTACTCTTGTACTAACCATTCATACAAACTCTTATATCTCTATCTTCTTCGTGTTAGTTGAGATACATATTTGCAGAAGTTATATTTTCAAAGCTTTAAAAGATTTGACTATCGCTCAAAGTCTACTGTATTCCCATATTCCCCTTAACAATAGAAATGCCAATTTGTGATTTCTGGTGTTATGCGTGCAAAGAGTGTACGGAAATTAGTGACAATGCACACTTTCTTCCTTTTCCTCTACTTATTTGTGTGAGCAGGGTTTCTCTGCATTGATAGCATTCAAAACGAAACAAATCTAGAATCATCATTGATATCCGCATTAGAGATGATATAGCCACGAATGAAGGAGCTGGTATCCAGGAAGCTAGCTCATCTAACTCTGTAACAGGTCAATAACATATACAAATGCGTATAATTTCTTTGTGTGTGCGCTATCCATAACGTAGTTTCTGTATTTATTTTATACATTTATAGCACTATCCTCCTTTTGTAGTAATTATGACACTTTTGATCTATTTGAGATATGGTTATGTATAATTTGAATTAAGAATAACTCTAGGGCTCGGCCTAGTGGTATAGGTTAGAATGGAAGATTGTCTCTGAGAAATTATCTTATGCTTATTTTCTTGTAGGTACAAGGGGAATATGGGAATACAGTGGACTTTGAGCGATAGTCAAATCTTTTAAGCTTTCAAATTCCGCTTTCTTTGCATTGCCAACATATAAAATGAATAACGATGTTCAATTTGATGAAAGCTTAAGTTTTCCAAAAAAGGATCACATGGGCTATAGCCAGAAAATTCAAAATACACATTTCAATTTGTCATAAAAATATCTTAAACATATGACATTTTAATCAAAATCCTTTGAGCCATTTTCGAGAAAATCTAAATTTTCGAAAACTTTTCCATGTAAAGGGCAGTTTAGGGTGGAGGAATTTTCTTCAAGATCTTCGTGTCGTATTCTTAAAATATGTTAAACTTATATACGAAGTTTGGTTTTTAACCGACTTTTCGTTTTTTAGTTATACTGTCCACAGACTGACAGACACACACGCGCACGCACACACAGACAAGCATGCGCGGAACTTTTTCTAAAAATGTGGTTTGTTTTTTTTTATTCAGGGGTCCTCAAAACACATATTTCCGTTGAAATGTCGACATCGAAATTTTGGGTGGAATACAATTCTTCCCCTACTTACTATATGTAGTAGAGAAAGTAAAAATCTGACTTTCACGTGACTTTCTCTAGTCTTGTAAACGATGTTCCTATTGACAGAAGTGTAAGTTACCCCAAAATCACACAAATAACAAGGAATATCTCCGAAGTGGTTCACTCCACAAAAAGCATTATTTAGACATAAATTGTTTTAGCAAGATTTACACTTTGTGTATAGTAAGATTTGGTCTATTTCTTACGATTTACCAGTTATGTAAAAGTCCAGAGTAAATAGGACTACATAGGCTATAGCCAGAAAATTCAAGATATACATTTCAGTGCCATAAAAATATCTCAAACATATGGCATTTTAATCAAAATCGTTAGAGCCATGTTAAAGAAAATCAAAATATTCCAAAAATTTTCCAGTTAAATGGTAGTTTAGGGTGGGGCTATTTTCTTCAAAATCTTCGCGTCGCATCCTTGAAAGACATCGAACTTAAATACCAACTTTGGTTTTTAACTGAGCTTTCGATTTTGAGTTATGCTGTCCACAGACACACACACAAATGCGCGCACCTTTCTTTAAAAATGTGTTTTTTTTTTTTTTTAATTCAGGAGGCCTAAAAACATATTTCCGGTGAAATCTCGACATCAAATTTTTGGGTGGAATCCCTCTACTTGCTATACGTAGTGAAGAAAGCAAAAATGCAATGTAGGAAAAGTTTACAAATGTAATGTTTCTGCAAATTTTGTTATTTACCAAATTCGATAGGCTGAATATAAGGACATTATACAACTGTTTCTTCATATCTGTGTACGTAAATGGTTACTAAACGAAACACGTACAGGGTAGCCGGGGTATTTAACACAAACCGAACGATTGGGGTGCAGTTCAAATCCGCCAGGATGGTGAGGCACTTTCCAGGGTTTGCTTAGATCAATAACTGACAATTGTTCTAAGCTTGGGCCTGGAACGTTTCCCTCCCAAATGTCCTTTCCCAGTTACACTTTTACTTAATTGTTGTGTTGTATGTAGTAAAGGTGAAGTTAAAAAGAGTCACATGGTTGAGTAGTCAACGCGTTCCACGAGTTGCATACCCGTTTGACCACGCTACTGCATTCAGTGCAGTGAAACAAAAGCCACAAATTAAAGAGTATTTTCTTGATTTCCAGCCACCCTGCTGCCCGGCGTGGTAAAGACGGGCGCCTATCGCTATGAGGATGGTACCAGATATGTTGGGGATTGGAACCAGCGTGGTCAGAAGCACGGTATGGGGCATCTAACACTTCCTGATGGCACACGTTACGATGGTGCCTTCCAGAGTGGGCTCTGCGGGGGCCTCGGTGTCATGTACTTTCCTGATGGTGCCAAGTGAGTACTCGTGCATAATTCAATTCTAATGTTCACTTTTTACCGAATAGAAAGGAAGCAGAAGTCTGTCATGGGCAGAAGGAGCAGGCCAGTGGTTCGAGACTGGGGACTTAGCCAACCGATTGGTGGGAGATTTACAAGAAGGACAAAGACAATTATCCAGAACAGCGGAACAGATATTCGGATAAACAGAGAACGTAGTAATAGAGAAAATAAGAGTGTTGTTTTAGAGTCAACAATGACATTGATACAATCTTTCTGTCGCTGCTAATATAATCATGTTTAAAAAAATTAGAAACACATTAAGTCAAACTGCAAGGATTCCAGCAAGTAACGACCCTTTGTTTTAAATTTATTCAGAAAAACATTTAATAAAAAACACGCCAGTTAGAACATTAAAGTTAACTGTCTTTCTCTCCACA
Organism: Tenodera sinensis; assembly: GCA_030765045.1. NCBI lineage: Eukaryota > Metazoa > Arthropoda > Insecta > Mantodea > Mantidae > Tenodera > Tenodera sinensis. Next base: position 38,368,700 of record CM060973.1, read on the forward strand.
CAAGCACCTTATTTAAGAATTTGTTATCTGTCCATATTTTTAGAATTCTCGTGTTGTAGTCAGCTGTTGTCAGTCCATTGAGCCATGTTCGGATGCAGTCTCATCTAGTAAAGGACGAGAAATATTTGAGAAAGGCATCTCTAACTTATCTAGGGTTACACACGTTTTGCTCGATTTTATTGTTCACCAGATACTTCGAATCCTCTGTGATGTGTGACGGACATCGGGATCGAATTTAGTCATGCACAGTTTTTCATGCATTGTTAAAAATGTTTACAGCATTTTTTCACATTTCTTTCGTTCATTACTGTATCACCATACACTTCCTTTAAATCTCTGCAGGTTTCAACCTCCGAGCATTCAAAATGTAACATCTTTCACCTGACAATCGTCTGGATATGCAACAATTATAGTTGTATGCCTGCAATAAATAGTATCATGATCCCTGGATCATCGCTGATGATCTGGTAGTAGGATCAATTACAGTAAATGGTCTGAAGCAAGCGTTGCAGGAGGTAGATAAATACTGCAATGAATGGAACCTAACTGTAAACCAGGAGAAAACAAAATAATGGTATTTAATAAGGGAGCAAAATTGAGAAAATATGAAAAGTGGAAAAAGGGGAATAAGGAGTATGAAGTAGTACGAGAATGTATCTATTTAGCAGTAAAATTAGATGGGAATGGGGGGTGGGAAAAACAAAAGAAATTAGCTCTGACAAAGGGGAAAGGAGCTATGTCAGCAATAAGAAGTTGTAAGTACAGAATACCAAATATTGGGGTCAAATGGTTGGAAAAAATGTATAACATGGTGGTGGAACCAAAAATGCTCTATGGTATAGAAATATGGGGACTTAATGAGGGGGAGGAAACCATAGATACAGTTCATAGGATGTTTTGCAGGGAAGTGCGGTGGCAAGAGAGGTAGCGCAGTTGAAGAAGGGAAGGGTGTGATTATAGAAAGAGCTCTGAAATTTTGGTACAGGATTTTGAATTTGGATCTATCTTATCAATCTTTTGCAGTTAGAATGGACATTTTAAAGTCGCTTCATTTTATGTATGGCATCATGACAATCTGTTTTCACTCTCACCTCCTTTCTACTTCGAACTTTTCAATGTTTATTTATACTTTCACATTCTATGCTCTTCTGAACTTTTCATACTTCAAGTCATGCATTTTCAAGTATTTACACACGCTGCATGTTCAAAAACAAAGCTCAAACCTTCTAAACTGGTTAGACAATATTGACAACAAACAGCTGAGGGTGAGGGTTGAGTCCTAAGTGTAAAACGTCCGTAAACATTCTTGGAATGTTTAACTTCTGCATTCCTCACGACCGTCCAGTTGATATATAGGACGCAGAATTGTTTTAATCCTTATATTGATTGTATTAATTAAACAACGTGAATTTTAAAGTTTCTTTCTTTCTTTCTCTCTTTCTTTCTTTCTTTCTTTCTTTCTTTCTTTCTTCCTTCACGAATTACCTCCTCTTGGTAGGACATACACCCCCCAAGGTAGGACATACAAGCCCATGGTTTGGGTCAGTAGCCCGTGAGGAGCAGACAAACTTTGTATCACAGCATATCCAGGAGGAATGGTAGTCCGATGCCTGATATGGCGGTGAAGAAGCAGGAAATGAAATATAATGATGCAAATGATGGTAGACAAATTTGCAGATTGAATTGCCCAATCCAACATTCCCTAGCGACCAAAGAAACCTTCAATCAGGTGGGTCGGTCCCGGGAACCTCCCGGATAAGAGTAGCACACCTTACTGGGTTACCTCTCGGTTGCCTTGCACTGAGAATAGGTCAAAGCGTGTACAGAGACATGTCTAGTGGATATGATGACTAACTTTTAAGCTGGAGGTCCAAGTTCAAAACTAACCCTATATAAATGTGGCTTTTCTAACTACCAAACTGCTTTCTTACCTCTGAAAATATCGTGTGAAACATAATGGGCCCTCAATGTAGTTCGTATTCCACGTGTAATTCTGCCAGCTATCGTCAAGGATTATGAGCAGGGCCTTTAGGGCATCAACACCCGAGAAATACACTCGTGATATCAAAGACCTGAAACACCTAAACAGGAGAATCTAGTGCTGTTGACTAACAGCACTAACGAAATATATTCATGGGAAAAGGGGTCAGTCCTTGTTGAATGGGTCATTATTGCCCATATTTTCTCATTTGGTTGCTACAGAACTTGTTTTTGAAATGATCGAATCAATTGGATTTAAATGAGGATGTTGGCACTTTCTTTCATAAACCTGCCCATTCGCTGCAACATTATTGCTTTGCTTGAAGAGTTCAACTCATCGTGACCTCGAAAGATCGCTCCTAAGCTGTTAAAGCATGTAAAATCAATTTAATATTTCACAATCTGTTCGTAAGTTTTCACCTTGACTTTACATTTTTCATAACTTTCGTTAGGCAACATTCCAATCTTGTCCCGGAGCGAATGTGCTAATCACGAGTGCCTGAGTAAATAGATTTATGAATCACTTGAATAATTGTTCCCTCTACTAAGAACATTTCTAGTTAAACAGAAGATATGACTAAAGAAAAAGTTTCCCAACTAACTGCATTTAGTTGGGAATGTATTAGCATCTGTTATGAAAATAAATATTTATCAAACGAAATATGTAGCTTCGCCGTAACTGTGAGATTCGCATGTCGCCGGAGTCCTCCTTTCGATTCTCTTCGACGCCCTGGTGGTTTTTCCTCGTGGTAGGCGAATGCTAGGGTGGTTTCTCATCTACCACGACTTCCTTTCCACAATTTCCCTTTCAGTCAATTTCCTTCTCATGTTCCAGGTGTCCTAGGCGGTGCCAAACAGATGGCGTGGATGTTTGCTCAAAGGAAAGAGTACTATCCGTGGGCACTACAGGGGTGCTTGGTCGACAGGTCGTTCATCGCCCTCTCTAGGCAGCTGCAGCAGTTGGACGGTCTTGGAGTCACAATTGTGTCTCTGTGGTCCGCCTGCCTGCAGCCTATAGTGTCTATAGTCTCCTGTGGTTTCTTCATTTCATCCCTCCCTTCTGGGAGTGTTAGCCCGATAGACCTATGATGGTCGCAATGCGTGAGGTGTCTCACTCATTGCACAGTCTATAACCTATAAATATGTATGTACGAGGGTGAATCGTAAAGTAATGCACAATGATGTTCTTTTTAAAAACAGCTTAATAGGTAAAAAACAAAAACATGCACAAATGAACTGACATGTTTTAGCTCCTTTCCTATATAGTTGCCAACTTTCTCCACACATTTCTGCCATCGTGATACCAGTTTCATGTACCCTGTTCATAGAAGTCGATTTGGTTGGAGTATAATCATCTGCGGACTGCTGATTTCAGTTCTGCATCTATCGGAGAACATTGACCGGCCAGGAATTTCCTCATGGGACTAAACAAATGAAAGTCCGACAGTGTGTCCGCCTGCAGTTAACTTTCAAAATGACCGCGTCAATGGCTGTAAGATTCTGCGGGGTTGCAGCTGTAACTGGCTCAGGCCGTTCGGAATGTGACAAATCACAAAGGTTTTCACGGCCGTGTTTGAAGAACGGTCCCCATACATTCACTGTGAATTTCACGAGAGTTATGTCCTTTAGCCCACAAAAATCGCACATCCGTACCATCTTTGTTGCATAGTTTTCGCTTCTCTCGCTAGAGCTGCACATGAAAATAGCATCTGTATTGGAAACTGTAAACTCCATCTTGGCAAAATTTCAACATACCAGCCATAATAGCAATGAAATAAATAAAAAAATTGTGCGTCACTTTCCGAGTTACCCTCGTACAATAACGACTCTTCAATTTGCTTCACGTATACAACACACATTAATTATTTTAAGAGTAATGGACAGTATTTTGCGAGGAGGAATAGCCCTTGTCTTTTGTTTGAACTCTATCTGACAATAATGACACTATCTGTGCCTATCAGGTACGAGGGTGAATTCATGCAGGGGTGGTTCCACGGCCATGGAGTCTTCTGGAGAGCTGATGGAATGAAATACGAAGGAGAATTCCGAGGAGGTCGAATTTGGGGCTTAGGTAAGTTTCTCTACAGAAAGTGGTTAGGCACTTCTTAGCAAGTAGAAATAATTTCAACAATGGGTGAAGAGCTCAAAACACTAAGAATGTCCAATAATAACAAGTACCAAAGATGCTTTTTGCACTAGTAACTTCTGAATCATTTTATTTAAAAATCTTCATATCACATGAATTCACTCTTTCATTTCTAAGGAAATTTAGGAAAAAGCTTCAGTTCAATCAGTGCTATTGTTTAAACAGAAATGTTGTTTATCTCAGCTGCTTATCTGTGTTGGGCAGAGAAAGTATATATTGCATCCAAAATAGGAGAGCGATTTCATGGTAACCCAGATTTTTACACCTTCTGTCCTCTGAACTCAAAAATAATTTTAGAAAAAGTCATGTTGTGCATGTGCGTATATGTGTGTGAACACCATAGTTCCAAAATGAAAAGTGGAACACACGTCACCCAGTAGTAGTACAATAGGAAGATTTTTCACAAAATGTCCACCACCGCAATTAGCCTTTTACATGGAACATTTTCGTTATTTATCATGTGCTCAGAAATAGCTTAGGCTTTTATTTAGTGTCATGTGTTTGAGATACTGGCACGACAAATAAAACACACATATTGATTTTATGTCGTTAGCCTCTTTATTTTTACAGAATTTTGGTAAATTCTGTATAGCTGAGGCACTGTAAGAGACACAGAGAAATTTACAATAGGGGAAAAACAAGAGACTTGTTAAAATATGCAATTTGTCTTGACACCCTTAGCCTTTTGTGAGATATTTCCTCTAGTTGATAAAGTTCCAGTATTTAAAACAATACACTTTGACATGTGATTCTGTTGCAAACAGTAGACAGTAGTCACTTGCTTCTAAGGTACATCGTAGATAAATGCACTGATCTACACACGAAAGATAGGCCAGTATTGTAATGTGAACTTCATCTAAACATTACAGCTATATTCATAATTTTAGCACTAAGGGGTAGAATATATATGGAAATTAGGTTTGTAAATCCAAAGCAAGGCGTGTGACGTCCATGTAAATTAATACATAGCAAAAATAATTTTGGTATGTTCACTTAGGTGCACTTATATGAAGAAACGCTCTGTTCTAATGAGTTTAAACTTATGGTGAATCCAGAAAACAGCATTTCTGAGAAAATAGGTGGGTTAGTTTTTCATATTTGAATTTTATGGTAAAAACTGCTATATACCTAGTGGTATATATAAATTTTAAAATGGTCCAATTTCTGTAATAAATAATATTATAATTTCTAAACTGGATGCAAAGTATGGCAAAACTGCTCCACTCATTTAAATTTGAGCTTCCTGGATGCAATAGTTTTGGAGAAAATGGTGCCTACATGTAGAAAATTATAAGTTACAGAAAAATGTAATAACTAAAAATCCAGAAAAGGGTGTGGCAGACGTAGCATGTTGTTTAAATGCGATTTTGACAACTATAAAATGTACAACAATCCATATATTATATATCGCTGGATGCGGAAAAGGATGAAGGTATTTTTGACCTCAGCATTACAATGTGCCCTTAAAGATTTAATTGTCTTCCTAGCTTCTTAATGCTTCTGTGGGCCCAGTTAAATGGGTCGTTCATCGCCCTCTCTGAGCAGCTCCAGTTGTGGACGGATCTTCGAGCCACGAAATGTTAGCGACTTCCGCGCGTCCCTGTGGCCTATCTTCCTGCGATCCTGTAGTTCCTTCACTTCAGTTCTTACTCCTGGGGTGGGTAGTAGCTGTAAATGATCTGACGTAAGTCACACTGCAGGAGGTGTTCCCCCCAGTCGTGTACCCTACACCCCACAGAGGTAATTTGACTGTAGCATTTCCCCTTATATGTATGTCAGGTTAATAGAGACAATGAATAAAGTGACCTTTATACACATTTAAGTGGACCTGGATCCTAGGAACTGAGTATTAACTTCCGAATAAACCTTATTCAGGTATCTACACCAAGTAAGATTTTAATGAGTGGAGAGGAAAGAAACATTACTAAAAACACCAAACTGTGGATGTTTTGTGTAAACAAAACTTCCCTTATGTGGTTATATCATACTACTAGTGTGTGTGTACAATAAAGCAACAGAATTTCCTCTGTTTTCCCCAAATATACGATGATTTTGGGCACAAAAAGGAAATATTTTTTCCACGCCATTGTGCATGCCACTCTTGAGTGCTGAAAAGAAGAGGCAGCATCAGATGCTGAGGTGGTAACTTGATGAATATTAAGTATTGCAGATCACTGATGTAATCGTCCCTCTAACCTTCCTTCACACTGAGAGGTGACATGCATCACACCAGTGGACTTGCACATTGAAATGCAAGTGTGGGTGTACTAAAGCCTTGAAATTTCCTGGCAACATTAAAATGCTTCTCAATTTTTTAACAAAGACAGATGAATAAAAGACTAGCAGGTATGTGAGGAGCTGTTTGAATTGATTTTCGAGCACAAGGCTTAGATAAGACCATTCATTAAGGTTAACAGGTATCCCATTTAGGGGACACTGGTGAAATTACTAACTTCTAGAGTTTCAAATCTACATTAGCCAAATTTTAACCTTCATATTATATAGGTAATGGTCGTGTCCTTAACGCGATGGTAGCGCTGCTGCTTACCAGGCGGAAGACCCGGGTTCGATTCTCGGTAACGGCGTGGGTATTTTCTCACCTGTAGCACCTGTTCCGGGGTGCACTTAGCCTCGTTAGGTCCCTGTGGGGTCATTTGATTGAAAAGTAGCGGCCCTGGTTGCGAATATCGCAGAACTGGCCGGAAAAGTTCGGGGCGTCGACCACGTCCCACTTCCAGTTTTGCACCCCACTCAGGACACCTGTGGTGGGTAGAGGTGGAGGCACAGGCGGTAGATCTTGGCCCGCAAAAGGCTGTTGCGCTGCGGAGTTAAGTTATATATAGCTAATGATATTTACGTAACGTTTTAGATTATTATAATAAATATACTGGTTTTACTTTCTCTGCTATGTATGTGCTTAAGATATTGAGATTTCACTGCAAATACGTTTTATGAGAGACTCCCTGAATAAAATGAAATATTTCAAGAGAAAGCTGTATCTCACTCTCTATCTCTCTAGGGCCCTAATGACCTAGTTGTCGACGGGCCCTTATACCCTACACACACACACACACACACACACACACACACACACACACACACACACACACACACGCACACGCATACACACAAACACCTTTTTTTTATTCATGGAGCCTCAAAATATATATTTCCCATGAAATCTTCCTCTATTTACTATAAGCACATAGTAAAGAATGCAATGCATTTACACGTCACAAAAAAAAAAAAAAAAAAAAAAAAAAAAAAAACGTAGGTGTTGCTTGGTAGATATTCAGCGTCGCTTTAGAAAAAAGTTATTTGCACTAAACACTCTGCGTTTAATACATTCTATTTTCCAAAGACCTAAAATAGTACTACTTGCTTGTTTGCTTAGAAGAAGGGAGGCATGTGTAGCGAAATAATTAATGCAATAGAGGAATAAGACTTTGATTCATTCAACTCTGTTTTCTGTTGCACAGGTTTGATGACGTATAGCGACGAAAGCCATGGCTTCCCGAGGAACGAGGGTTTCTTCCAGGACTGTCGGCTAGTGCGCAAGAAGCGCTGTCCCGAGGTTGTTTCTCGTGCTCAAAAGGTGGCGTTGATGGCACGTGCACAGTGCGACCGAAAATAAACAAAAGCAGACGAATGCAAGATGCCATTTGCTCACCAAATCTCTTCTAGTCACAAACTACAGAATAAACCAATAAAACAACTATATTCTTTCTAATTTACTTGTTAGGTGAAATTACTGATGCTATTGTTCGGTCCATTTATGAAGAAATGCAAAAATATGTTTTGTTGCTGTGTTTGTTTCTGTTTCCTTGGTCAGTCCAGACCTATTCTATCAGCAGATAGCTTGTAAAGTTTACGAAACAGTATGCCAAATAAACAAAGGTCGTGAAAACTGTTGTTTGCGTTACTTGCGACCTCATTTTCCTCTCTTGTCATCTTTTAGGTTTGGTTGGTAGCGCTGTTCGTTCCAGCGAATGCAGACAGATGGTAAAGATGCTTGCGCTCTGAAACTTCTTCACTGGCCTTGCTGGAATGAGCTGCCCGGGCCGTAAGAGTCGCCTCGTCGCCCTCTCCCTGGGTAGAGGAAACACTTCGGCTGTGCGCCAGGTGTCAATATCTGTAACTGTTAGGGACTTTTGTGCGTCTCTGGACTTCACTGGCTCCAATCTCAGACAAGCCTTCGGTATTCTTTCGCTTCATCCCTTCCCCTGGAGGTGGTAGCCCACGAAATATCCATGTCTGGGTCGCGGTGGGTCGAGATGCCCTCCTCCTTTACTACTACTACTGCTACTACTACTGCTACTACTATTACTACTACTGCTACTACTATTACTACTACTGCTACTACTATTACTACTACTGCTACTACTACTACTACTACTGCTACTACTATTACTACTACTGCTACTACTATTACTACAACTACACACACCTGGCAGTGGTTGCATCTGGAGAGAATGATGTGGTTGCTTCATGTGTTGTCTTTTGGTTTGCCTCTTGTAAATGAGTTGCGGAGCATCCCTGAGCAGAGACCAGCGGTAATTCACAAGCATTGCTTCATCCCATTGGCCGTGATATGTCTGTTCCAGTACACCATTTCCTGACACAATGTTTCCCTGGTTTCACAATTGATAACTTCACAACAAGGATGGAAAGCGTCTCGGAAATGGACATACTGCATCCGACTTGATGGTACTTTTGCACAAGTTCCATCACCAACCGAGGATGCATATCGTCTCTTTAAAGTTTACACCTTAGAAAACTTAAACACCAGAAATTATGTACCAATTACATTAGAAACAGTATAAATAGTCGCAGTAAAAATATTTAGGTTTATAACCTACAAACAGTTGAAGAACACTGTGTTTTGTCAGTTGACGTATCTGCCAACTCCCAAGAATAAAATTTTCCCCAAACTAAACTGTTTTATAGTTACTTTCTGATTAATCAGATGGAAACTCACAAGAATAACATATTTTTGAACACGAAACATTTTCACTATTGGGCAGTGAAATCAATGTTTCCAACTAGGCAAAATTTGCTTACGAGATTACACGCTGTAGGTAGCGTGGCCGAGCGGTCTAAGGCGCTGGTTTTAGGCACCAGTCCGAAAGGGCGTGGGTTCGAATCCCACCGCTACCAGCACTTTTTTTTGTCACTTCATTACTTATGTGTAGTAATTAAATGAAGCGCTGTATGTTATTGATGAACCTAACAACAATGAAGTCCTAGGTTAAGTTGTATTTATGGTGACTATTCAGCGTATAATAAAAGCGAATAAATATAAAGTAATAAAATGCTCAGGTGAGAGAAAATGTGAATAGAATATCAGGCTATTCTCTGACGATTTCTTTAATAATGTGCGTCGATACGTCAGGTCAAAATAACTACAGGACAGACCACTTTGAAGACTTCGTTGTTGTGTTGTTGTAGTGTTTAACGCCCGCTTTTACTACTACGGCACCGCAGGCGGTGACACTGATGGTACATGAAGATGGAGCACCGGTGGAATGAGATGGCGGGGGAAACCGGAGTACCCGGAGAAAACCCGCCCTGACGCCGCTTCGTCCACCACGAATACCACATGCGGGTCCCTGGGATCGAACCCGGGCCGCCTAGGTGGTAGGCGAGCGCGCTAACCGCTCGGCCTTGAAGACTTCAGTCGTTGAAAACTACACGGTTAAACGTGGAACTATTGAAGGCAACTTCAGTGTTTTAACTTACGTTACTAATTAAATGTACAATACAAGGTAACCAAGCAGCTGACTCAGGCTGTAGCGTCGACTCCTATGGATCGGTCACCCTAACTTGGTTTTTTTGTTTTCGTGAACTTTGCCAGGCCGGTAGGTGAAAGGTGACGTAGAGTATAGTATATACCATCAGGAATTGTCATGCTCCTCATTTCCTCTTGTTTTATTTCCTTTCAGCTTTTGGGGTTGCAGGATCTGACTCGATGGTAGGTAATGTGCTACTTACGGTGTGGATGTGTTTTGAAGGGAGAACTATTTCTTTCACAATACGGAACCTGTCCGTTCAGCCTATCTGAACATTCAGTCTGGTGTTGAGTTTTTTGCGTTTTTCCCTGGTTGGAAGGCAAATGCTGGGGTGGATTATACAACGCTGAGAATTTTCCAGAACCTCATTTCTTGGTCATGTTTCATGATCAACGAATCAGGCAAGGGGACAATGGGCGAGTCATATGGGGATGGCGTTTGTTTTGACGAACTCTCTGTCCTGACAGTGCTAGGCCCATATCGGTGTCAGGGTGTTTCCGGAGGCTTCCACAAGCACAATAGGCCTTCATGTGCGCGTAAGGAACCCCGTCATCAGACCTTGCCGCACTAGGTACACTTTGGCCTCCTTCCGAAAGTTTATAGGGGCATAGATCTAGCCATAAACACGATGGCGAAATTCCCCAACGCTTCTAAACTTAATCCTAATAGAAACTATGAAGATATGTACTTCTGAACGTTGCTTAGATGAATTCGGCCAAAAACAAGCGCACTGGTGTTGCATAAAACGAAAATAATAAAAGGAAAATAGTTGACAACAGACAACTTAGATTTCTCGACACGTATAATTTTGTTACCCAATTGTCACTATGTTTTAGATGGTCCAAAATATATAAATAATGAACTATTAATCTATACTAACATTATAAAGAGAGAAAATGCGTTTTCTTTTTTTAATATAGGAAGGCACTCAACTGAATGTTAGTATTAAAAAGTCCTGATATTTGAGATTAAACTATTATTTTAAAACATTTTAAACCAGTGTGGGTGGTAGTTCATATCTAAATCACCCAATTTCAATTCCGATTCGTTGAGTATGAACATGAGAGAACAATTTTTGTCATTTCATTGTTAAATGGCACATTTTCCGCTCCAAGTGATACATGTTTAAACTGTTTTAAAATTAAATTATCGGAGGTAGTTTGCCTATAGTGCTCATATCACCAAATTTTCCTCTGATTTTGCTGGACTTTGTTATCTTGATTTTTGGTACGATTTTGACAAGTCTAGATATACGTACTTTGTACAAATGATAAACTACCATAAAACTTTGAAATACTTCCACTATCCTTAATTTCTATCCTATTTTGAACACCTAATATGCAAATCAGCACTTTTGGGGCCTATTTAGACAAAACAGCCTTTATCCTTCCGTGTTTACTGTGCGAGTGTAGGCCAATCACAAGCGTTAGCTCTCAAAACATTACACGAAAGCGAAAGCACCCAACCAGTTTACATCCACATACCAGGTCAATCCCCTGACCAACCTCAACGCAACGTTATCGACTTACTGCACGTTTGAAAGAACTGCTCGGAGTATTCCTTCACGACTTTTAAGTGATTAATTATTTCGAAACCCTGTATGATGTCCCATAATTACTACCGAAGCTATGTCAGAAATAAGTTACTCTACGCATCTTTGTACATTCTTGTGGAATTATCCTTCCATCCTGTATATTACATTAGCCTAGCATTTATATTAATACAATTATAAAAAGGAATACTGCCTTGGCAAATTAGGACACATATTTGTACACCTGAGGTATAGCGCTCAAGCGAAAACTGTGGGATGGATACGTATCGTCAAACAAATAGTATTCCTAACTTTAGCCCCAATCCCTTATGCACAAATTTGCATCATATTGCCACTCTGCACCAAACGTTGGACATTTGCACTTACACTTCAGGTACCAGTGAAAATTGTACACTACTGACCACACACGCCCTTATTTTCAACATCCTTGCTATGCCTGCTAATTGCTGCAGTTATTAATAGGTTCGCATGGACAAGATAAAACGCTTAAATACACATGTATGTCGTGCACTAGACATCTGAAACAGCTGTGACAATTCCGTGGACTAATTTAGAGCGGCAATGAATAAGCTTTGCTTTGGCAATTAAGATTAGACTTGGGAAAATAATAAATTCAAAGTTAGGAATTATGTCAGTAGATAATAGATTGCGTTCAGTACACTAGTTACATCATTACATCTAGGCAGATTCCCTTACAGGTAGCGTGGCCGAGCGGTCTAAGGCGCTGGTTTTAGGCACCAGTCCGAAAGGGCGTGGGTTCGAATCCCACCGCTGCCACAACATTTTTTAAACCCCAAAACAAAACAGGTCTCGGAGAGTTTAAACTACTGTAGAAATAGGTAGCATGCATTTAAAGTCAGACGTTTTTCTTGTGCATTTAAAATGAAGAATGATATTGTTCTACTATAAAACAGGACATTTTTAGAAGTTTCAAAAGACTGCAGCTACTGAAGGAACCACTATTAGCGGTAGCTTGAGAAAAAAAGCAATGTCCTTCCCCCCCCCCCCCCCCCTTTTAAGTTTAACTTTTCTTTTCAGGGTTTAACGTCCGTTAACGGATTAGGTCATATCGATGAATGAAATGTCCAAATGAGCCCGGGGTCCATAGAGCTTAGAGTTAACCGACGTTCATCTTTCGGGATAAGAGAAAAATCTCATCCAGTTAGATCACCCTTATAGAGATTCGATCCCGGGAGCTCTTGAATGGGAGGCACACACGCTACTTTCACACCAGGGTCAAGCTGCCTCACGCCACTGCTTGTGAATACGTGACTCACAACAATCAGTGCGGCAGAAGAAAGGGGTTTCGAGAACGTTCGCGGGGCTTTTGGTTTTCGGTTTGCTTGTGAATTTCGAGAAATGCCCATGCTACGTCATTCCCGGTATAAAAGCTTGCGGGACGGAGAAAGCGGACAGTTTTTGTGAGACAAAGAGTTAGTTGTTGGAGTGTTGAACGGGCTAGCTGTTAGCAATGCATGTGTGTCCAGTAGTCTGAGAGAACTGTATGTGTCGACAGAGACGGGACATTGATACGTCTTCTTCGTGTTAGTTGAGATAAACATTTGTACAAATTATCTTACTGTTTATTTCCTTGTAGATCCAAGGGGAGTGTGGGGATATAGTAGGATTTGAGCGATAGTCAAATCTTTTAAAGCTGGTTGCTATATGAAGTCCTTGAAATTACGTTCTCTTTGCAAGGTCAAGAGATAAAACAGTGAATAACGGTCTTCCATTTGAGAAAAGTATAAATATTGCAAAACTCTGACAAATAACAAGAAATATTTCCGAAATGGTTCATTCTACAAAAAGGACATAAATGTGTTTTAACGAGATCTACGTTTTTGGTACAGTAAGATTTGGTCTATATCTTACGGTTTACTATGCAAAAGTCATCAAGGGTAAATACGATACTTGGGTTATAGCCAGAACATTCAAAATGTATATTTCATTTGCCATAAAAATATCTTAAACATATGACATTTTAATCAAAATTGTTAGAGCCATTTTCGAGAAAACCAAATTTTTCTATGTAAAGTGTAGTTTAGGGGAGAGGAATTTTCTTCAGTATCTTCGTGTCGCATCCTTGAAATATATTAAACTTCCATATCAACTTTGGCTTTTAACCGACTTTTCGTGTCTTCACAGACACGCACAAACGCGCGCGCGGATCTTTCTCTAAAAATGCTTTTTTCTTTTTGGATTCGGGGGCTTCTAAGCTATTTCCGGTGAAATCTCGATACCGAATTTTTGGGTGGAATAAAATACTTCCCCTACTTACTATACATGGTAGAGAAAGTAAAAATGGAGTCATTTCGTGCATAGGAACGTTCTTGGCAACATTCTGTATACGACGTGGAATTACGTCAACCTTGTAGGTCCCGCGTGTTGAATTTTCAAACATACACTTTATAATGCGCTACCTTGGAACTTCGCTATAGAAGGTAAACTAACAAATGCAAGAATATGAAAGAAGATACAGAATTTAGAAGATGTTTTGATCCTCTAACCTAGACCCAAACGATTTTCATAGGAGCATATTCTTCTCTTCCACCCTGCATCATCTACAAGCTGTGTTGGACCAAAGGCTGGTTTTTACAAAGTATTGGAAATGTGTCCATTGATCTCTTGTTCAATATTGAGACAGTTTTCCTCTGTAAACCCTCACAAGCAGATGTCTTGGGGAAGACGATAGTCTTATGCTACGAAAAAATAAAGAGTGCTTCGAAAAAGTGCAAAAGGAATATAGCGTATCTGAAATCTGCCTGAGAAAAGTAAATTTTGATATATCCAGTGCATCTGTAATTCCAGAGCGCTGTAAATAATTAAAAAACAGAATAAAGAGGACAGAAAAGTCAATGATATATAAAGATCAAGTCTTGTTATTATATGTAGGTTTTTCCATCGCCAACGCCTGAGGATAAGTTTTCATGCAAATATCGATTGTGTTAGAACCGGGAACAACAAACAGTCGAAAGGTAAGGCACTGAGATCCAGCTTCAGAAACAATGGCTACGCTAGGGACGCTAACTTTCTATCAGGATAGCTCCTCAATTGTTCCCCTCGGAGACCTAACAAGGCTGCGTGCACCCCGTACCAGACCTCCCGGCGGGGGAAAATCCCGTGCCGGTACCAAGAATCGAACCCGGGCCCTCCGCGTCAGGGGCAGGTGCGCTACTAACTGAACGTATTCTCTATATGTCTATCACATTTAAGTTTCTCATCCAAATAAATCCCCAGGTATTTAAAGTATTTCACTCTTTTTATGCTGACTTTATTAATCTTAACCATACGATTTCTCTGCTGATTTTGGCGGTGCAATTTCTAATTTTGCTCTTTTACACCAATCGTCTAGTACGCTTATAGCAACAACACATTTTCTTTCAATCTCCTTCCTGGTATTGACTTCTATCATTAGCATCAAATCGTCAGCATATGCGACTACTTCTTATAATTTATATGGGGAAACAATGTAAAGCTGTCATTGAAATTCCTGAGTCATGCTCATATCTGAGTCGTCTATGTAATTATATCGATAGCTATCGTGTGCTGGGCTTGCCCAGTGGAATTTACTCTCTACTTACTGCTCCTCTTCGCTAAACATACATAATGTTACGGAACCTTGACATTTTCAACATGTACATAACGCCTCAAGGTAATTTCAGGAAACCGTGCTGCGATTAGGAAGTGAAAATATTTATCATGATTCACAGGAGTGCCCAAATCTACACGCACTTTGTAGCCTGATGATCACTTGTACGTCGTCTGATGTGCTCATTCACTTGACTTTCTCTACTCTTGTTCAAGGTGTTCTTACAAACGCTCATTTCTCTATCTACTTCATATTAATGGAGATAAATATTTGCACAAATTATGTTATTGCTAACTTTCTTGTAGGTGCATATGGGAATACAGTAGGCTTAGGCGATAGTCAAATGTTTAAGAGCTGGTCACCATGTGATGACTTTGGTATTCCATTCTCTTTGCATGGCCAGGAAGTAGAAAAACGAATAACGACTTTCGATTTGAGAAAAGTATAAATATTTGAAAGCTCAAACCTTCTTCTTCTTCTTCTTCTTCTTCTTCTTCTTCTTCTTCTTCTTCTTCATCTTCTTCTTCTTCTTCTTCTTCTCCTTCTTCTTCTTCTTCTTCTTCTTCTTCTTCTTCTTCTTCTTCTTCTTCTTCTGTATATTGCATTTGGGATATAAAACGACAGGAGAAAGGTAAAAATGATTAAGTATATATATTTTATAATCCGATGAAAATTGTATTATTTAACATTTAAGTTACATACAAAAAGAAATTTATGTATCAGATAAGCTACTGCGTAAGTATAACATGAAAATATCATTTAAGAAAACTATAATTACGAGTTTCGTGTCTAAAGAATCCGTTAGAGCAAATATAAATGACATCTTAGACCACTACTTAGCAGCGAGTACTGTGACTTTTTTAAAATGTAGCTTTTCTTTACTATTCGACTTAGTTTAGTTTCAGGCGTCACTTCATTTTGTTTTACGCGCAGCAGTTGAATGAATCATTCCGCTTCTGCTTCGCCACTCGAATATTGAATCTTGGAGTTCACTAACCATGCGTCGAACGACAAACTCAGAGAACAATACTTTATATCACATGGACAACTCCATCTCACTAACTGAATGAAGAACAAGCGAACTTAGGTATACTATCAATGAGTTTCAGGAGGCGGGGAGGAGAGTGTCCAGAACTATCTGATCGCGTCTCGAAGTCGCTCCTGATATATCGGAGAGATTGCCCAGTCTATTTGCTCCACAATCGCTTGCGAGCACTGAAGGGCACGTTGTTGGAGCTGGCTCATACGATTATAATAAGGATTCAAACAAAATAAATACACTTAAATCTATATATGAATTCACGAGCAGAAACCTAAGCACAAAACGAGGCAATAAATAGTTCATAAATGTTACATGCCGAATAATCTGACTCTTTTTTTCGTGGTGTCCCTCACTCTCCCTCCCGGGAGTGCCCCATCAGAGACATAGGCATAGAAGATCTGCAGATTGAGGTGCTAAGTCCCTCCTTCAATCACTGACATACCTCAAACCTCATACCAGGATATGTGCCGCCGAAATTATCTGAAACTAAAGAAAAGAAAGATGGGAAACACACACACACACACACACACACACACACACACACAAACACACACACACACGCACACGCACGCACGCACACACACAGAGCTCCCCACAATGCATTTTAGCCTGGAAGTTAATACCTTAGCATGCAGCTTTCATACATAATTTTGATTTTATCTTCAAGTTTTAGATATCTTCATGGATTTCACTAAAAGCAAAGCCTCATTCTCATCTTTGGATAGCCCTCCCAAAAGCTGTAGATTTGATGTCAGTCAAGGGGCTAAGTGTATCTTAAAATATTTGCAAGTTGACCTTGAGAGTTGTGATGAAGTGGCAATTGAGCAAGTTGGCAATAAGACATACACCCACAGTGGCTCGGACTTTTAGGATTCTGCTCGGTTATGTAATGGTTACCCAATAAGGTCGTTTTTGTGTTGACCCAACAGTGTAAACTGCACCGATCAAGGTTACCTTCATAACCTTAATGTTCTCTTGCATGCAATGGATGACTTTCTGGGAAGACGATAAATTCTTGATAGGTTAAGGTCTCGTTCTCGCTGTTTTATTGTTCAACATTCCACGCAGATAGCCATAACTTTCTTGAGAAAACTATTGGATTCCTAAATATTGCTACAAGAAGCTTAAACGTTCTTGGTAACTGTTTGCTTATACTCTTAACAGTTAAAGCAAAACCTTGGAAAATACGGAATGTTCCAATGAAACGGAACTTTTTCATTCCTTGGGAAACATTTTCCAGAAAATGGTGGTAACACTGAATCAATATCAGTCGTTCACCTATTTCATGTCATTGTGACAGTTTTATCTCTTATAGCTTATACAACTAAGCGCAAAATTGTTTTCTAAGAGAACGGTAGTTACCATGCGCAATCATCCGCGGCATCTGCCCGGCACTGCCAACCCTACACCCTGAAAGTACACCTGAAAGATGATAAAGAAATGGAATGAAAGGAAATTATGGAAAGGAAACCGCGGTATGAAATACCCAGCATTCACCTAAGTGACATGAGGAAATCATGGAAAAACCCATGCCAGAATGTGCGGCCACGGGGATCAAACCCACCACCTCCCGAATGGGGGCTAAAGACGTTACCACCTGAGCCATCCCATTCATTGTTATTCTTTTATATATTTCTTATTAATTGGAATACATATTTACCTATACAATTCATTGTATCTATGAGAAGGATATACCTACGTAAGGTTAAGCAGATTTTCGAAAAGTGAATCGCTGCATGATGTCTTTGAAATTACATGCTATTTGCACGACCTTCCCCTCAAAACAAATGACTTGCTGGTTGAAACATGCGTACTTATTGTTATTATGTTTAACTGTTCAATTATAATGATACATTCATTAGTTTAATTATTTTAATATCATGAAAACCATTTTTGCTGCTTCTTTTTAATTTGTTTTGCCACTTCTTCACTTACATACAAATCTGTTTTCTTTTTCTTTTGGACGCAAGTTATATTTTATTTATCAAGGATGTCCTTTGTATTGTCTCCAATAAATTTATTACTTGTATAATATTTTCACTTTAAACGTAATAAGTATATCATTTTTAAAACTTCATAACTTCCTTTCTACTTTCTCTACTACATACAGTAAGAAAGGGAAGCATTACTTTCCACCCAAAAATTCGATATCGAGATTTCACCAGAATACATGTTTTGGGATTTTTTGAACCGGAAAAAAAAACTTTTTTTGTGTCTGTCCGTCTGTAAGTAGTTTAGCTCAAAAACGAAAAGTCGGATGATTACCAAGCTTAGTAATTAAGTTGAGCATCTTCAAAGGAAGCGAAATGAAGTTTTCGAGAAAATACCTCCATTCCAGAGTACCTGTACATGGAACACTTTTTGAAAATTTTCATCTTCTAAAAAATACCTCTAATTTTGATTAAAATACCATATCTTTAAGATATTTTGAGGGCAAACCATAAGACCATTTGTACAAGCGTCTATCTTAAATAAATTAAGTAGATAGAAGAATAAGGGATTTTAAAAATCCTTTGTGCAAGATTGAGTAGAGAAAGTCATGTGTGCATGCATTAGATTTTTAGATTATCTATCCCTATAACATTGCTGTAATTTTAAGCAAGTTGCACTAAGGAATTGAAAAAAAAATGTGTTTTCCGTAAAGCTGGAAGTAAGAATGCAAATAAAGTTTTGCTGTCGAAGTTTAAGAACATTGGAAAGCGATATTCTTTTGTTATGCACACATATGAATTTCAATGGCTCACAGCATTTCTCAATAAAATTCCTGGAAGGTTATGAACGCAAACAGAGAAAGTGTTCCAGGCGTGCTTTGCGGAAATTCCAGCATTGATTCCTTTCATCTTAACTGTTCTCTCAGTTAACAAATGCACGTGTTGTACACACAGTGAAGCGGATGTCCTTAGGAAGCCGGGCTTGGCACAGGATGGTAATGTTTGTGATTCAGTCAAGATGGTTCATGACGTAGCACTGTTGTCACTTTACGTGGCTACTGCACACAGTTTACGAGCTTTGTACTAACGTACATCAGTTCAAATGCGCTACTTCTATTTTATACAAGGGTTGTTACAGGCAATGATGGTATGTAATATAAACAAAAACAAGGGATAAGTTTGAACGAACGTAGCATCGATGGCCTCGGGTTGTACCCATCCTTGGGCATAAATCACTTCACGCCCTATTAGCAAGTCTGCACGATCGCGACAGTTGCATGGGAGAAGGTCTTGGAACCCAAAGAAACAATCCTAACCTATTCTAGTCATGCACACATCTGTTAAAAAACTGACTCGCCATTGTTTTCTTTCACCATCTTGCGCATTCCAGCCTGGATGAGAAAGTGCAAGGTTAGGAGACTAACCGTGTATCCGTATAAAAAAGGTGAAGGTTTGGGATTTTCCAGCCAGTGTCAAACTCGTTATTTGGTGTAGGAGGCAAACAAACTTTCTTTAGCAAAGGAATGCACAAACCCACAATTCACAGAAATAATCACATGTTAATAAACATTCTTAGAATGCAAGAAGCAGACGCTTGGCTGGGCACGTAACTCCTTTGCCATGTAAACTATGGTGGACATAACATTTAATGGCGGGTAATACCTGAACACTACTGTGTCCCGGGAATGAGGCGCAGTGTGGGGAATGCCGGTTATATGTACATGGGTCGGATTCCCTGCATACCCATACAACCTAGCAACGCGTGGCAGGCCTCTGATTGGATGTTGTGTTAACCACCTCCTCCTGCCATCCGCCATTTAATTTTGTGCCAGCCATAGTATTAGTGTAGTACTAGAGAATTGTAACTGTATCTCATCTCCTTTACTTTCAGCTTTATGACAGAGATTTTTCCATACTATGAGGCTCGTTTCCAAACAATTAGGATGGTTACATTCAACTCATAAAACGTCCCAACGCTTATCAAAATATCTTATATTCACTTCAGCGTAGAGAAACATTTATGTTATAATTTTAATCTTGTTCTAATTCTTTTATTTCAAGAGGAACATGTAAGGCTTTATTTACTCACCGAGTTGGATCCGCAGTAACGTGTGAGGCTAAGCATGGGCGAGGTTCCGGGTTCAATTCCCGACGACGACAATGATGATGTAATTTTAAGCGCACTCAACTACTTGGTTACAAGCGCTCTTATAACGTGGATCCTGGAAAAAGAAATACATTTCAATCTAAAACATAATTACTAGTAAAAGGACTGATATATGTAGATAAATGTACCTGCCTGTCAAACAACTGAAGCAAAAGCCAGAATTAAAACAAACTTATAAAAACAATCAACATTCCAAGTCCTTAGATTTGCTTTTACCATTGTTAAAAACTTCAAAACTCCTTTCACCGCTTATTTATCTTCCGCCAGGACCTCTGCAAGACTGACAGGCAGCTACAGAGAGTCCCGAAGATGTCCCAGGGAAACAACTAGCAGCGCGTGGCGGAGCGACACAAGTTTGTCACACAGCCGACAGAGGGGAGCAGGGTCCCAGTAAAAATAGTATTAATGCATAAAATTGAGTGGCCAATAGCCCGACTCTGTGGTGTTGGTAGCGTGTGTGACTCACATTCACTAGGTGCTGAGTTCGAATATCGGGTACGGTGAGTTATTCGAACGTTTTCTCTTATCCTGAGAAGAGGAATGTCGGTAACTCTTAGCTCCATGAACCTCGGACTCATTTGAATACCATTTCACTAATTTGACTCATTAATCGTCCGGTATGATATATTACGTTGGAGGACGTTGCTATAAAGTGAGTGACCAATGCACAACCGAAAGATTCCCGGCGACCGTCCACTTCGACCTTGGGGTTTTCGTGTTTTTTTTCCTGGTCGGTAGGCGAATGCTGGAATGGTTTCTAATTTATAACAATTTCCTTTGTATCATTTCAATTCCTTGCCATATTTCAGGGGTGCTTTTAAGTTTTGTGACGTATAGCTGTGCTGGACAGTTGGCCTTGATGGTTTCTCGAAAGAAAGAGTACGTCCCCAGACACTAGAGGGCTGTAGGTCCACGGGTCATCCAGTGCCCTCTCTATGCAGTTCCATGGAGGGCTGGCTCTTCGAGCCTAGAATTGTAAGGGACTTCGGTGCGTCTGAGTGGACTGAGTACCTGCGGCCTGTATAACTCAGTTTTGTTTGTATACTTCCTGTAGAGGAGTATTCTATACTGACTGAAATGTGGTTGTTTTGTTAAATCTATGAGTAGCACATGTAAGGTATGAAAGAAGCAGAATGTGCAGATTCCCGCCATAATTGCGTCATGCGGTCCACATAGCAGGGCGAAGAGCGAATAAGCAAGCGGCCTCCTTGCCTAAATCGGACAAGCGCGCGCGCCACTCCTACCTGGTCGGCGTCACACATTAGCAATGTTCGCGAGAGAGACTTTCCCTGCTTCTCCTCCTCCTCCTCCTCCTAGGTGAAAACAATCATGTCGTCACTGTCATCCGCGGCTGATCCCGTCAACCTCATCACGTATGTATATGTTAAATCCTGCTAAATAAGGTTGCCAATGGAACACCACCAAGTTACACATCTTCCTCATTGAATAATCATATACCTACGTAAGCTTATAAAGGCGTTACTTATTGCTTTCTTTATCGTTAAAATACAATGTAGAAAAAGAATTGCTTTGTCCTGAAAAGATCCGCGTGTCTGTATGTGAAAGCATTACTCAAAAGAATGTGAATAAATAGAACGTTTAATACTTAATTCAGCCACCTTTAAGGACACAGAATACTTTTGGTAAATTATACGATGCTAGACCTTCACAAGCAAAATTGTGTTTATTTTTCATTCCCTCTATCATGGACCTAAAGATTTGTTTTAATAGCGTAAATATACTGGAAAGGTAGAATCATCTTGAAAAATCCAATACCGTAGCCGAATTTGAGATATCCTTGTGGTTTACCGAGAACATGTAGCTCAGTTGGAGAGTTTATGATCCTGTCGGGCTAATGCATTTGCAGCTCATTAATTAGAGTAGCGTTCTTCAGCTTTTTAACACAACGACCCCCTTTTTGCCGAATTTAAGGACACCTCTATGCCACCCTGCATTGGCAGCAGTGTGAGCAAAGCGGCCCTTCCTTGTTGATGACACAATAATAGTGGCATTTCGTAGTTTTTTCTTGTAGTGTTTAACGCCCCTTTTACTACATACGGCACCGCAGACGGTGACACTGATACATGGAACACCGGTGGAATGAGATGACGGGCCCTACATATAAATATCCTTAATACTTTGATTATTTAGCAACCATCCAAGTCCAAAGCCTTTGCTTAAGAGTTTTTGAGGTTGGTAATATCACGACGTTAGGGGGGAAAAGCTCGGAAAATTGAAGAAGCAAAGGAAACCTGCTATAAAGTCCTTTGTTGGGGTCAACGTCGAGTAGTCTAGACTAAAGGTGAGCACGTGAGCGCTTGGTCACGAACTCGGTACCTGTTCATGAGATAGGAGCCATAAAGCGTTCTATTTGGGATGCAGGAATCCTTGTTCCATCCACCTGCTTTCAACTCATCCATATTAACAACAAAGCATGGATGCCAGTTCACCTTACCACGAGGGCATGTTCCGCCGGCTAACATAATTGGAGCACTTTGGTGAGCCCAAATTGCTGGTTTGAAGGCGGCGACACTCAGGTCACTACTGCAACTGTGTTTCTGTTTAAACACACTTTATTACTTGTTGAGCACATAATAAACATGCTATTAAACTTAAAGCGTAGCATTTTCAAGCTGTTGGGTGCATTACTTTAGTATAGACTGACCCAAATTGATGTATACTCACCTTGAAACAGTATTTCTCAGCAATGCCATGAGACAGAAATACAATTTTTGTTGTGTTCCATTCCCCAAACTTGCTTAATCCTTACATGTTCAAGATGCCGACCTTCTGCCACAATGCTCTCCCAATAATGATGTAGAACAGAGCGACCTACCGTCTGAATTGTTGCTAATTGAATATCGTTGATGGCATGTTCAATCTGATCGCTCATTTCTTCCAGTGTCAGTGGTTTTGTGGCGTACACTGTGTTTTTTAAAACTCCCCAAGTGTAGAAATCAGAAGGGTTAAGTCGGGAGATTGACACGGGAACTCCGTTGCACTTCTTCTTGGACCTATCCATTCCTGATTGAATATGCGATCAAGAAAATTTCTCACAACGACATGAGATTGAGATGGAGCTCCGTATTGTTGGAAGTAAACCTGGTTTTGATTCTCAAGAGATCATTAAGACGTGGAATCATGATTTCCAACTTCTTCGAAGAATTGGGGCCCAATTACCTACTCCTTTGGAAGACAGACCTGCAATTTGATCTGGTTTGATCCCTCGTGACATTGGGAGGTAATGTCTATTCTATGGATGATTTCAAACAATTGGATATCGGGTCACTTGATCACATCCCAAAAGGGTCTTTAGAAAAAGATAAGGCGTGCTGTGTGTCTATGGACAGCCGCAAACCTCAATTGGGGCACAAGTCCAACATCTTTTAAACATCTTTTAAGTGAGCATTCTGCATTCTGCAACTATAAACATTTTTTGTTTAGTTTAAGACATTTTCATTCCAAAATCGGTTATTAACAGTCGTTAGTGGACATTCCGTACAAATCTGAACATTCCACTTCTGGCTCATCAGGTAAAGAACAAAAGCTCGTTATAAATGTCACTCCGTATAAGTGTTCCAACCCCGGCTACCTACTGGAAGATGATTTCTTGCATTCTTCCCAAGAATTCCTTGCCGAGCTTTTATCGGAAATACAGTTTTTGAGATTCCCTAAATAAAAAAAATAAAAAATTAGAACAAGTCCTCTTTTTCTCTGTGTGTGCGTTTGTGTGCGCGCTGTCAAAACAGAAAAGTCGGTTATTAATGGCTTCCAAGATGCAGAAGATTTTCAAGAAAACCCAAACTACCATTTATACAACAATTCTCATTATTCTTTGTTTTCTCAATAATGGTTCTAATGAAGCTGATTTAAAATATCATGTTTAAGATATTTTCTCGACAAAATTAAAAGTATATCTTGAATAGGCTGGGAACAGCCTGTAAAGTCCTCTTTATTCTAAACTGGATTTTCAAATACTTCATATTTTTCTCAACTACAAATCGCTTTTTTCTTTGTCCTAGTCATGCAAAGGAAACGAATTTTCCAAGTCAAGACACACTAAAAAAATCTGATGTGTTGCACTCACATGACTTTCTCTACTCTTGTACAAACTATTCTTACAAAATGTTATTCCTCTATGTTCTCCGTGTTAATCGGGGTAATCATTTGTAGAACTTATCTAGCTGGTAATTTTCTTGTAGGTGCAATGGTAACATGGGAATACAGTAGTCTTTGAGTGATAGTCAAATCTTTTAAAGCTGGTCGCTACATTAAGGCTTTGCAATTCCGTTCTCTTTGCACGGCCAAGACATAAAACATTGAATAACGACCTTCCATTTGAGGAAAGTATAAGAATTACAAAAACCAAACATAACAAGAAATATCTCCGAAACGGTTAACTCCACAAAAATGCATTTGGATATAACTTTTGTGTTTTAACGAGATTTACAGTTTTGTATAGTAAGATTTGGTCTATCTCTTACGGTTCACCAGTTATGCAAAAGTCATCAACAGTAAACAGGACTACATGGGATATAGCCAGAAAATCAAAATTTTCGAAACATTTTCCATGTAAGGGTAGTTTAGGATGGAGGTTTTTTCTTCAAAATCTTCGTGTGGTAACTTTAAAAGCTATTAAACTTAAACACCAACTTTGGTTTTAACCGACGTTTCGTTTCTGATTTATGCTGTTCGCAGACAGACACACACCGGAGCGAGATTTTTTTTCTAAAAATGCTGTTTTTTTTATTCAGGACACCTTAAAACATATTTCCTGTGAAATCATACAGATTCCAGCTGTTTTTATTTATTTTGTATTATTTATAGTATCCAAAGTAAATTGAAAAGTTGTAGGTAAAAATTGTCAAACCAGGGGGCAGTACCGGGTATTTATGTTAGCGATAAACATGTGAACAAATAGTTACAGGCAGTCTTATGTCTGCAAGGTGGGAAGGAAGTATTGTTATTTAAGTACATTCGCACATCGACCATTTCTTCAAAAGTCCAGGGACGCACCTCGATGACAGACTATAGCCGTGTATAGACTGTAAATCGCAATACGGGCCACACATGGACAACCCCGTTTTTTTTTGTTTTTTTTTTCCCTTATTCACATTACACGTTATATGTAGATACAACCCAAATAGTTAAACTCAGACACACCATTTTTTTCGTTCCAAATGGAACGTTTGTTGTTGGGCACTGTATCCCGGGGAATACTACGAATTTTGAACTGCTGTTTCTATGGATTGAACAGTGATTGTTTGCAATGTTTCTGAGAATGACAGCTGCGGAAAGTGTGGCGCCAAGTTGGTAACACCTACAGATGAAGATGTGGCCATCGCTGCCATGAGAAGAAGCAGAATATGCCATGGTCGGCCCGGAGGTCACGAGGGTGGTACTTGGATGAGAAACGCTGGGTTACGCCCGCCTTACCAGGATCTTACAGTGGAACACCCACTATTACAGATCTAACATCAGCAAGGCAGTGCACTATCCTTCAACAATGTAGGTAAACCTTACATCTTATCAACAGCTTTTGTCGCTATGAATTCAGAGCATCATCAATTAATGAAAACGTTTTTCTATTTCTATAAACCTCTCTGACTTCTCTATGGTCATGTTGGGGTTTTGACTGAAAGGACTGGACAACTGGTGCTCATAGAGTGCAGATTACTCACAACCTTGACTGATAACTGTATGTTTATCAGATAAAAAATTGAAGGTCGCTCAAGGTATCGTGCGAGTTACCCAGGCCAGCAGTGAAACATTTGATGGGACTTTTGCTATTTGAACTTTTGAGATAGATAACCGTAAATTTTCATGTTTTTTTAACTTATTTTCACATGCACATTAACTGTCACATTCACACCTCCAGATACCTGTCGACCACTCGCGGAACTCTGTGTGTGTGTGTGCGCGTGTGCGTGTGTGTGCGTGTGTGCGTGTGTGTGTGTGTGTGTGTGTGTGTGTGTGTGTGTGTGTGTGTGTGTGTGTGTGTGTGTGTGTGTGTAACGGAATCTTTCGACGTAATTTTCACCCATTTATGATTCGTCTAATTGACTTCAAAATTTGCACAGGTGTCAAGGACCGATGACAATGCAATAATATCATAACTTTATCCTAAGATCCTGACCAGGATCATCGGGATAAAAATAGTTAATTAGCTAAATTTATCAATGTAACTTAATTTTCACCAACTTGAGACGTTTGATTGACTTGAAAATTTGCATACGTGTCGAGGAGCAATGATAATACAATAATATGATGACTTTGTCCCAATGTCCTGACCAGGATCGTCAGGATAAAGAATGACTTAGCTAAATTTATAGAAAATGGTACAGTTATCTTAGATATCGCTAAGGCACATTTCTGCATGCACCCTGAAAATTGCTTTGATTAAAGAAATACATATTTATATATTGTATGACGTGGATGTCCAGAGAGAGGATCAGAAAGGAACAAGAGACCCAGGGGAAATATCGCGGACTGGAGTTCACACAGGGCCAAGATTTCCGCAACATCTGGTACTTTAGAAATTGACATAAGTTGCACTGAACAAAGGAATCAAACCGCTTGAAAATATAGAAAGACGGAGATAGATGCCAGGAGAGAGGACCTGAGAGGGACACGCGATTTCGGGGGAAGGATCGCGGATCGAAGCTTACCCAGGGCCCAGCTGATAGTGTAGTTAGAACAGAAATTGTAATCTAATACTGTTTCAAAAAAAGTGATTTGAAAATTTTCAAAAAAAAAAATATTTGAAAGAAATTTCGAACTCAGAAATTTTTAAAAGATTTCAACTTAGAAATTTTGAAAAAAATGAATAGAAAAATAAATTATAGTTTTGAAAAACTAACAAAGTACTCTTTTATAACAAACCGAACTAAAAAAGTAGAAAATAATTTTTAAGTATGAAGAATTTGTTTTATAAAGTGAAGTAGTTCATTATATTTCAAAATCGTGTAAGAAGTTTAAAATAAAAAGTAATTTATATTAACAAAATAATAAATTTTATTGTAAAAAAGCGTGGGGTGCTTTTCACGTTACTTTTATCATAATTTTACTTTTATAAATAGCTAACAATGTGTAACATTGAATATCCGACATTGGATATCCATGCGTTTTTACAATAAAGTGTATTATTTTGTTAATATAAATTACCTGGGGCATTTTTACTAACACAATTAAATATACAAAAAGTATTATTATCTCAGAAACAAATGCAGATATCTGATTGACAATCTTTATTTTATCATTATATTGTATTATCACACGGCGATAAAAAAAATCCAGATCGCTAAACAGAAACTTTGGATTTTTAGTTTTTTCACAGGTTTTTTCACTGCCTTAGGCCAGTGTTTCGGAACCTTTTTAACACAACGATCCCCTCTCTTGAAGTTGAGAATGAGACTCCACACCACCCCTTAATAGGTTGATTATGTATTTTTAATAAAAATTTATTAGGTGTCAGAAAGTGTGAGCAACGCGGTCTTTCATTGTTGATGGCGCAATAATAATGACATTTCGCGGGTTTTATAACCCTTGTTAATGACTATATGAAAGTTTTCTTTTACATGCCAGGCAAAGTTCAAATTTTAATCCAGCGCTTTACCTTCTCAGCTTTCAAAGGAACGAAGGATTAAGAGTGCCTTCTTCCAGTAGAGTGCCTTGCTTTTATAGTGAGGTAGGTAGGTGCCTCCCAATGACTACTCGCCTTATACGTGGGTTATGAGCTATTTGAGGTCATCGTTGTAACCTTTGCCATGCTGCTGTAGTTATGGATCAGAGACTGCTAAAGGGAACAGAAGGTCAGCTGATCAGGAGAAAGTAATCTATGCAGAACATCCATGGCATTATTCAAAACTCGCCGAGCGAGATGACTCCGCTTAATGTGTGAGGCTCATATTCGGGAGTTCGTGGGTTCGATTCCCACGGCCGACCGTCCTGACCCATAGGTTTTTTGATCCGCAAACTTTTTGTGTGACGAAAAGTGGTGGGGGTAAACCCTGTGTCGGGTAGAGTTGGAGCAGTGTCTCGCTTGCCTTCAGGTATCCGCTCTTTTCCTTTCTTTCATTCCCGTTGTCCGTGGTTACGTGTACTACGTTCAGGCGGCGTGGCGATCACTGGGTATCGCTGTTGGTTGTCAACAGAGCAACACGTGTGTATAACCAACGCACTTCCTGTATTGTTTAGTGTTATCGTTGTTTATAATCTATTTTCTTCATTAAAATATACACTTTTGTATATTTATTTACAGTATTCTGATTTTAACAAATTCAAGACTGCACATAATATTTTCAATAGAGATTTTGTAAATAATCCATTCGGTTCGAAGTCTTATGTGTGTGACAGATGGTGGTTTAAAAAAATGTTTTCTTGCAATATAAAAGAATCACTTCTATCTTGTGTCAATACGACATACCCTTTCTTTTTTTCGAGGTGTCTCAATAAATTATACTCTGTCACGATTCTAATTTTAAATATCACCTGAAGCGTTAGTTTTTAATGGTAATTTCGAGATTAAATCGTTTCCGGTTTTCTTTTAGATTCTAATACAATTTATAGTGCGATATTATCATACTCAGTCACAGTAATTATTGTAATTTCATTGTCATGTAAAAGAAACATCAGTGTAATTAAATACTTTATTGCAGTATCATTACTGCCAACATTGCCACCAATTTTCTTTATTAACCTTGCCGCCTTCTCATGAAAGATTAAGAAGCATAATTAGCTTATGCTGCTACACTATCTATTGTTATGATGAAGATGTCGCACTCTGTGGCAGACATGAACAAGATAT
Source organism: Tenodera sinensis (assembly GCA_030765045.1). Lineage (NCBI taxonomy): Eukaryota > Metazoa > Arthropoda > Insecta > Mantodea > Mantidae > Tenodera > Tenodera sinensis. The sequence goes on from CM060973.1 coordinate 38,397,702, forward strand.
TATCGTAACTCACACATAGTCCATTTTTCTTGTTGACAATACAAGTCCAACAGTTGGCGATAGTCCAATGAATATTAAACTCTCCCTATTTCCATTGAACCTCTCTACTGCAACAGCAGAATAAGTGGTTTTGTATCTATACCAAGTTAAAAAGATTGATGCTCCTTTTACCTTTATAAAATCTAATGTATTACATTCACATGACTTTCCCTGCTCTTCTATAAACTATTCTTATAACCACTTATTCCTCTATCTATTTCATGTTAATCGACATAAATATTTGTACAAATTATCTTATTGCTAATTTCCTGTAGGCTTTAAGCGAGAGTAAAATCTTATAAGAGCTGGTCACTATGTGATGCCTTTGAAATTCTGTTGTCTTTTCATCTCCAAAAAATAAAAATGAGGCCCTCGTAGCCGTGGTCGGTAGAGTGTCTTTGGTGTTCCGTCACGCAGAGGGTCGCGGATTCGAGTCCGAACTAGAGTATAGGTGTTTGTGTATGTGTTTGTATGTCTGGAAGTATAAGTGAGAGTGCGTGTGTTTGTGAATATACGTCATCCGGATGGTTAAATGGTTGTTGAACACCAAAGGCACAAATGAGAGAGAGATAAGAAACGAATAACGAATTACTGTTTAGAAAATAACAAGTATTAGAAATATCAAACATATAACAAGAAATATCTCCCAAATGGTTTACTCCGATTATATATACAGGATGGAGGGGAAATCATTGCAATCCTTCTAACATCTGCTTAATAGAAGCACTACAAACAAAAAATAGTCGAATGGCATTTTGTTTTTTGGTCAGCCGATTTCGAAAAAAATACTTTTTTTTTATCCAAATTGGATGTGTAATTCCACAAGAATGTGCGAAGATAACAGTTTGTTACTTGTAAGATGCGTAGAGTAAGTTATTTCTGACATAGCTTCGGTAGTAATTATGGGACATCTCATAAATAATTAATTACTTAAAAGACGTGAAGGAATACTGCGATCAACTCTTTGAGACGTGAAGTATATCGACAACGTTGCGTTGAGGTTGGTCAGGGAATTGGCCTGGTTTGTGCATGTAAACAGATCGGGCACTTCCACTTTTGTATAATGTTTTGGGAGCTAACACTTGTGATTGTTTATGTACTGAGGTAGTGAAAGTGACACTCACATAATCTGCAGTGTTGCCAGCTTGTTTTCGAGAGAACTAAAATATCTCTGTAGGAAATGCTCAGAGACAAAAACATAAGACACAAAATGTGTTCCAAATACCGAGATCTATCGCTGGTATAAATTAATCTAATGAGTTCCCTTCCAAACGGTATATACAACATAATGTCAGACAAGTGCGAGTATTTGATAACCAAAGCCTTTCAGTTAAACGACTGGGCTAATTTCCAGGAAGAACAATGCGGAATCATGGTCGGCTACGCCCGTCAAACTGATCACTACGCGTGTGACAGAAAAACACTGTTGTTACAAATATCTACCGCAAGAGAAGATGTTATCGCAAGTACACATACACATGAGTAGGACGCGTAGGACTTTCTCTACTGCATATGGCAAGTATTGTAAAATTCAGTCTCGGGATTTCAGCGGAAATACTTATTTTGAGTACCCCTGAATGATAAAAAAGAAACATTTTTACTTTCTCTACCATGTATCCCGTGGACAAAAAAATAAAAAGGGTCATGTCTGGAACGCCAATACAACTGAGTCCTACACGACACGGTGCACGATACAGTTGTGTAGCGGCAGCAATAAGTTGTCACAAGTTCCAAATCTTAATACGATCTATCAAGGCGCTGTGCTGTGTAGGACTTAGACTGATTTGTCAGGCGCTCACGCGTTCCTGTGTCCGTGATCTCTGAACTCAAAAACGAAAAGTTGGTTAAATACCAAACTTGGTATTTAAGTTTAGGAACTTCCAAGGATACGACGCGAACATTTTCAAAAAATACTCCCATCCCAAACTATCCTTTTCATAAAACATTTTTTCAAACTTTTCATGTTCTTAAATATGAAAGTGACAATTTTGATTAAAATGCCATATGTTTAAGATGTTTTCATAACAAATGATATATGATATGTCATGAATTTTCTGGGAATGTCCTCGGAAGTGCTCTTCACTCTGCATGACTTTTGCGTAGCTGGAAAACCGCAAGAAATGGACAAAATCTTACTGCACGAAAATATAGATCTCGTTAAAACACAATTTAAACCAAATAATTACTTCTTTTTGTGGAGTAAAACATTTACGACATGTTGCTTGTTATATTATTGAATGATCCAACCTTATACTTTTCTCATATTATTAGTCATTCGTTTTTTATTTCCTGGATACATAAAGGGAGTGGAATGTACTTTTCTCATATTATTAGTCATTCGTTTTTTATTTCCTGGATACATAAAGGGAGTGGAATGTACTTTTCTCATATTATTAGTCATTCGTTTTTTATTTCCTGGATACATAAAGGGAGTGGAATGTGTAAGCCATTATATAGCGACCAGGTCTTAAAATATTTTACTATCTCCTAAACCCTATCTCGAAAATCGTTCACTTCAGAAGAAACATTTACTTGACATTAACTGTGCGTTTTAAGAAGATCTAAATTTTTGGGTAGTAAGATTTTGTCCATCTCTTATGGTTTACCATTTATAAGCAAGTATTCAGAATGAAGGGACTTCCGAGAACATTCTCGGAAAATTCAAGATATACCTTACATTTGTCATTTGGGCCCAAATGACCTAGTTGTCGACGGATCCTTTAACTTTACTCACACACACACACACACACTCACTCATCTGTCATTACAATATCTTAAACATATGGATTTTAATCAAAATTGTTAGAGCCATATAAATGTTCGAAAAATGTTCAGTAAAGGGTACTCTGGGGGGGGGGGGGGGTTGAAAATGTTCGTGTTGCATCTTTGGAAGGCACTGAATTTAAATACTAAGTTTTGGGATTTAACCCACCTATCGTTTTTTATTTATGCCGTTCACAGACAGATACAGACTTATATTTGTTCTAAAAATGTGTGTTTTTTTACACTCAGGGGGTCCTAAAACATGCATTTCTAATGAAATCTCGGTATCAAAATTTTGGGAGCAATACTTCCTCTACGTATACGTAAATACGTAGCAGAGAATATAATAAGAATTTGTAAGAAATGTTTGTAGAAGCTATATAAAAACAAGCGCTAGTATGTGAATGTAAAATACAAGATTTTTCGTTTATGTATTGGTGTTGCAGTGCTGCGTAACCACAGTTCGCAGTTACTCTTTGTCAAATGAAGTGCCTTGTAATCTGATTATAAAGACAGTGAAAGTTACAAAGATGGGTGACGAGGTACAGAATCCCCGTCGCCTGTGTCGAACAGCGCCTAAACAAAAGTGATAATGAAGGAGAGCGCGACCAGGCCAGGTGGGGGAAAGAGGTCACACCGCGGAGGAGCAGGACTCCCACTATACAGGTAGTCAGCATCCTCGATCAGTCGCGTGCGAGACTATGTCGCCTCGAGTGTTCCTCCAGAGTAGGCTGTGATTGTTCAGTGTTTGTTGACTTTTGTTTTCGTTTCGTGATCACCATACAGCGACATGTCCTGTCATCAAAGGTAAAGTACTGTCTTAAAACTAAGGTGAACATCAGTGACAATCTGCTTTTCTGTCTGAATTTTGCAATTTTTCAATTCAATTAGGGTATTTGGACGTGCAAGCACGCCCGGGCTGCTTAGGGAGTGTTCCCTCTTCAGCCTAGCTTTGTTTTTGTTTTGTGGTGGGGCAGAGATCATTCAGTTAGTTCTAGCCTTTCATATGAATAATGCTATTCTACATAGAAACACAAGAAATCTGAAGTATTGCGCTCACATGACTTTTCTACTCTTGTACTAGCTTTTTACACACGCTTATTCCTTTATCTTCTTGTTGTTAGTTGAGATAAACATTTGCAGAAATTACCTAACTGCATATTTGCTTGTAGGTGCAAGGAGAATACGGGAACACAGTAGTCTTTGAATGATAGTCAAATGTTTTAAAGCTGGTCGCTATATCAATGCTTTGAAATTTCGTTTTCTTTGCACGGACAAGAGATAAAAAAGTGAATATCTTCCATTTGAGAAAATTATAATTATTGCAAAACTCACACAAATAACAAGGAAATCTTCGAAATGGTTCACACCACAAAAAATGCATTTGGACATAACTTGTGTGTTTTAACGAGATAGCCATTTTTTTAGTAAGGTTTGGTCTATCTCTTACGGTTTACCAGTTATGCAAAATAAATAAATAAATAAATAGCAACTGGTTTGGCAAAGTTCTGCACGTTCATTTCCGGTTGTCCCAGCATGTCCTTCAACCAAGTCGAGGCAAATACGACCAAGATGTTGATTTAATTTTATCCGTGTGAACGTTCATAAAACCCTTAGGGGTATAATGCACTATATTAGACGCTAACTTTAATGGCGGCTAATACTATTCTCTTTCCTGTTATGCAAATAAATGTTGTAGGTGCAAATGATATTTATATGACCGGCTTTACAGCGTGAAACATTGCAAAGCGCGGCAGGCCTGTGATTCGATTTTGTATCGAGACACCCGCCATTATATTTTGCGTCAGCCATAGTAGAACCCGGCAGGCGTTGTCCTACAATAATGTCTATTTATTTACCTAGATGATTTGTTTAATCTAGCGTTTTGCTCTGCTGGCTGACAGTAGATCTTGTTGATCTTCCAATGCACTAATTTTTGCTTACTAACGAAAAATAATACATCATTTTGCATGGAAATGGTATTTCAAAATCACTCACCAAGCACGAGAAATGTCATAGTTTTGCAAAAACTGAGAGGGCTAAAAGAATTACTAATGATAACTGGGAAAAGATAGACACTTTTTGGTGAATGGTTGAATGATATACAGTCGAGCCACCTTAACAACAAACAATGCAATAATTCATGAGCTAAACGCTAGACAAAAGAGCAACATCCGTCATTCCAGTGCAAAACTTTCTTGCTTCCAGAAAGCTGTGTATTATGAAACTAAAATATTTTATGCTTCTCTTAACAAGTTGACAATTTCAATGCTTTTAAAATTGCTACTAAAGGGTACCTATGCTCAAAATCATTTTCTTCTGCGCAAGATTATCTGAATGACAAATTATCCTGATAATATTTCTCGTATGTAGTTCTGTAAGTACTATGTAGTTACTTTAGTGACAAGTCACTGTCAATTATGTTCGATGCCTGCTCAAAAGCTACTTAAATATACGTGTATTGAAGAAGTGACAATAGATGCTATGCATTGCTGATAAAATAACAAAATGATGAGACGTGACAGTAAAAGCTTAGGGAAAGTTTAAAACGAAGCTCAACTTGTATTTGTATATGCATATTATGTTATCCTTATAACTGCAAGGAAGATGTGATTTTGTTTGTCAACTATCCCTGCTTTGATTTTGTTTTCTTATATTGCCTGTAGAAAATGTATTTTTATGTTCAATATTCAAATATGATGTCTCGTTGATATGTTCAATGTTTACGGGCCTTCACGACTACTAGTGAACCCGCTGAACGTAACCCAGTCCAGTCGAAGGTACAGAAGCTGGTGCACTACAGTGCCATCTGGTGGCGAGAACGGTTCTTTATTGGCAATCATTTTATTGGACATATTTGTTACACCCAAAAATTCACGTCGAGATTTCACCGTAGATATATGTTTTGAGACCCCTCAATTCAATAAAAAGAATTTTTAGAAAAAGGTCCGTGTGTTTGTGTGTGTCTGTGTCAGTGTCAGTCTGTTGACAGTATAATTCAAAAACGAAAAATTCGGTTAAAAATCAAAGTTGGTATTTAAGTTTAATGTCTTTCAAGGATGCGACACGAAGATTTTGAAGAAAATAGCCCCACCCTAAACTACCCTTTACATTGAAAATTTTTGGAAAATTTTGATTTTCTTGAAAATGGCTCTATCGATTTTGATTAAAATGCCATATGTTTAAGATATCTGTATGACAAATGAAATGCATATTTTAAATTTTCTGGCTATAGTCTATGTAGTCCTGTTTATTCTGGATGACTTTTGAATAACTCATAAACCGTAACATATAGACCAAATCTTACTATACAAAAACTGTAGATGTCACTAAAAGACACACTTAATGTCTAAATAATTTTGTTGTAGAGTGAACCATTTCGGAGATATTCCTTGTTATTTGTGTCAGTTTCGGAAAACAAAACTAAACATGGGCTAAGCTGTCATTTTTAAATTTCTCTTACAGAGTTAATAATTTTATTGTGGGTGTTGAATTTCCCATAAATAGTTGTGGTAGTCTATCCATTCTTGTTCGTATGTGGAAGAAACCACGGGAAATAGACGTTCACTCAAGAAAATATGTATATTGTTGAAATACATATACATAATTATTATGTCGAATAATATTTGTGTGGCGGACAAAGTGGCGTCTAGGTTGTCGGGTTTCCACACCACTCATTCCACCACCTGCTCCACCATCACCTTTCCTTTCATCCATGTCACCATCATATGTAACAAGTTACAGCCAGAATCCTATTTTCTAAATCATTGACGTTTTAGTTTCCCGTATGATAACAAAGTAACAGGAAAATGACATATTAAATCATTAATTCGTAGAATAGCTATGAAATAAACAATGCATACTTAGTATCACGTGTTTTCTTTTTTGTCTTTTTTTTATTAGTATACAAAGAAAATGAGTGACATATCCTTTATAAAATTACTTTTACTCCTTATGTTACTATAATTAAAGTTGCATCTACAACAATATTAAACATTGTAACATCGGTATTTCAGCTAAACAAACAACATGAAACTAATCATGTAGCTATTTTTCATTACTTTTTACAAGCTGTTTTAATGGTGCTTGTCGAATGCCAAGGTCTTCGGAAAGATGAATGAAATACATCCAGATAATGTAAATAATTCCGGTGTTCCTGCGTTGGCAACCTTCCAGCGAAGGAAAACTTGTCTAACACACCTGATCCAAAACGGGGTCGAACTGAGACTCCGGGATCGAAAAGGAACAGACCAATTAACTTCTTTTAATTAAGTGTTCTATGCGGGAGGAAATGTATGGCCTCCAAGGTCCTGTGAAAGATCGATGGTAATCTGTCATAAAGTTCATGCCATATCAATGAAACCTTGGATTAAATACTGTTATAGGCTTGTGGATGAAAATAAACCTTACTTTGTGCAGCTTTTAAGAAACTATCGCTAGCAATATCATAATACGTCTGATCTAGCCGATAAATTCTAGAACAAAGCGAGGTCAGACCGTCGAATGATGTTTATCTGGACTATTTCATAAATAAAATGTGGATTTAAGTACTATATCGCAAAGATTGAACCAGAAAACGTTAACTTCTATAACAAAATAACCTCAATTATATTCATTTCGATTAATGTAGCTCGATTTACTCAATACTGCCAACTGAGGAAAACGAAACCCAAGAATTACATGCATTTCGAACTTCGCTTGTTGTTATAACAGAAAACCAGTTTCCAAACTGAAATGGATCTCAATTTGTTTTTAACATTAACAAATAACCCTTCTTCTGGAAAAACTCGTTAACTATTGAAAGAACAATTGTTAAAAACACAGTTGTGAAATTGAAACGAAGTGCTATTTTGATTGTTGATTTATAGGATGCGGTTGGCGAAACTGACTAAACAAAAGAATGACCTAGTGATAACTTGTACAAAACAAATAAAAAACCAGGTGATAATTCGTAAAATATACCATAGCGCTTCAATGTATGCACGGAGGGAATTCCACACTGAGGCTGAGGCATTTTTGAGGTATTGCATGTCAGACCCCAGACGCCAGACGCCAGTTCGAGTCGAACGGACGATAGCGCAGGATGAAGTTAGAGCACTCTGCGGGCGTGTTGGAACCCGAGCGAGTAGCATAAGGCATCGTGGGGGTATCTAAGGTGTGCTGGAGATACTTCAGCTGCCACCGATCAGGCGACTACAAGCCACCTATAGGTTAGTCCGATAACATCTAAAAGTATTTACATATATAAACTTTAAGGTAAAACATTCAAAAGGGAAACGAAAAAGATTGAGGGACAATTTAGGGCAGTCAAAGCTTTATCTCATTAACTTCATGGTGGAGAAAGATAGCTCATTAGGAGACAGGGAAGCTTGACAGCGATGGGAGAGAGCGATGTATGAGAGTAGGTCTTGCCTCGATGCAGTTCTACATACAGATATATCAAATTGTGTGCAATGAAGAATCTGTCCACCTGAGAGTAATAAGGTATACGAATTATTGCACATCAATTATAGGTACCCATATGTTGTGCCCGCATCTCAACTCCTCGCAGCACAGACACTGTTTAAGTGAAAGCTGTACATTTACTTTTAAAGCATATATTGCAGTGCACTGTAATGGCAATTCTGCGACCATAAACATTTGTATTATTAATGTAAATTTGTGACAATCTGGAACTATTTTGATTTTAAAATATATATGTATAGTTTTAAGTGTAAACCGTGTTTATGTATTAATGGATTAATTACACATATAAATTACTTTTATGGATGAACGAAATATCTAAGCAACTTAAGTGGGCCATGAAAATTACTAACTTTATTTTTGAAACATTTCGAAGGGTGAACAGTGAGGTAATACGTCGAGTGCTGCGTCACAATCACATAGGTTTTGACTTGCTGCTTCCTCCCCCCTGACAACCTATGGTATAGTTACACACAACTTTTTTCATCGGTGTCCAAGTTTCGCTGCCTGCTCATTAGCATTTAAATCACCTTATACATAACCTATTAAATATATCACAATCATATTTATAGGTACATGTACTTGCATCGGAAGAGCAATCTATATAACATTTTAGGTACCGATTTGTTTGAAATTTGAAGAGGTTAACCGGTATTTTCTTAATTTTGAAACAAATGTAGCAACATGAAAAGAAGAATGACAGTGAATCTAAATGAAAATTGAATTTGATTCTATGCATTTATAAACACCTTTAAGGTTTCAATAGTAGTAATAGTAGTAGTAGTAGTAGTAGTAGTAGTAGTAGTAGTAGTAGTAGTAGTAGTAGTAGTAGTAGTAGTAGTAGTAGTAGTAGTAGTAGTACTAATAATAATAATAATAATAATAATAATAATAATAATAATAATAATAATAATAATAATAATAATAATAATAATAATAATAATAATAATAATAATAATAATAATAATAAAAGTACACGAAGGTTTCGCTTTTTTCTGCCTTATTACGTAATAAGTATTTAGTTATATAACGCTATCATGTGGAATGTAGACAGATTTGAAGCAGATTGCAGTTGTAGCATGTGCACACTTAGCCCCGAATCCCTACTTTCCGGTTCCGCCCAGGTTTAGTGCGTGACTGACAGGAGAGCGTGCGCTGTTCATCTTACTCCCAACACTGTTCGGCTTGCCCACTTTCATACCTACTTCATCTCAACCCAACATCTCACGAGCTACTTTGCCACAATATGGCACAAATACTTGCAATACAAACTCGTACTTTGAACAAGCTGATGCTCCCTTTATCTTCGTAGTACAGAGGAAATCTTCATACTACTATTATTATCATTCTTCTTCTTGTTCTTGTTTTTTTCTTCTTCCTTTTTGTTATTATTATTATTATTATTATTATTATTATTATTATTATTATTATTATTATTATTATTATTATTATTATTATTATTATTATTATTATTATTATTATTATTATTATTAATAATAATAATATATAAGTTTATTATTATTTTATTATAATTTTATAATGTAATTTGTGTCAAATATTTGGAACCATCTAGTTTGTTGCCGAATGGATATAAACGGTTTATTATTTGACTAACTGTCGCGTAGACATTGTGTGAATAATGCTGTAATATCTTATTATTACAATTCGAATGCATTTCGACACAATTTAATGTTAATGTGACGTTGCCAAATCTGTCTTAGAAATTAAACTTTGCATGACATTTTAACATTAAATTGTGATTAAATTCATTCCAATTAACGTAGAAATGCATTACAGCATTGTTCACACAATGTTTAAAAAATTACAGAAGGTGGGCATAATGCGAATGGACGCATTAAATATTACATTTATAAACATGAGAAGATGTAACAGCCAATTTTAAAATAATTTGTTTTAAAAACTGGTTTGTTACTAGTGTGGTCACGAGGTACCTGCCCCCTTGGTAATCTAAGTAATGAAAGAACCATATATAAACATATCTCATCCCAGTTCCGTTTACAGTTGGTGCACCTGTGTTCCTGTCCATACACAAAGAAAAGGCACCTCTCTCATCCATTCTTACATTGGAAGCCACAACAATGCGTCTGTATTGATGTCGTTGATTCATATGAACAATCTACCGAATAACGTTGCTGATAAGAAATATTGATTTTGCTAGCAATGACTGTGCTGAGAGTTAATGCAATTAAATAGCCAGCTTCAGGAGCTTACTTTTAGCCAAACGTGTAATGATGACGTAAGTGACGTGAAAGAAGTATAGTGTGATAACTGACTCGACAGTTTTCCCTCTGGCGCAGAATGACAAACAACCAGCCATCTTCAGCATGATGAGTTCTGATGAAGTTTTCTAGGACGCTGAATGTTGGTTGCGCCTTTCTTTGTTTTGTACATTTGCCTCGGTTCATATGTCCTTGACCAGTTTCATCGACGGCCGTGATATTGGATGGCACCCAGACCTGTTGAAATACGTACGTATTCTTTATGGTCAACAAACACCAAACCCAAAATGACGTATTTACTTAGAGCAGCTGAGTAGTCAATCAAAGCCGAGCGGTAACGTGTGAGGCTCGTATTTGAGAGGTCCCGGGTTCGACCCGGGTACCAGTCTGGCCGGCCACGCACTACCTGGGATCAGTAGGCGAATTCTGAGATGATTTCCCTTCAATCACGAACTTCTTTTAATTCGTTTAGGGTTGTAGGCCAGTCTGCTGGAATGACGTCACAAGACGGTGGAATTTGTGCTATGGAAAGATGGGGCTCGTTTCCTTCCTGGAAATGTCTTGTGTATACCAGGAGCCCCAGCATCTGGCGTCAGGTTGGAATCGTTAGAGGCTCACGCCAAAAATACTTTCTGATATCTTCATCGGCAATTTATTTACTGAAACAACCTCTACATAGTTACACCACCCGGTAAAATGCCAGCCAGATACGATTAGATTATCTCGTAAAAATATTGCCATGTATGTCAATTACAAATAAATAAAATGTTTATAAATAAGCATTCGCTATTATCTCCTACTTTCATTTAATGTTATGTTATATAGTAACACGTTTATGTAACCGTATTGTACAAGGAAAGTATTAATAACAGGCTTATCATACTATAAAGCAATAATGCAGCTGAAGTAATGATTTAATACCTACTGATGTAAATGAGGAAATACGTCAGCATATCAAATTACTGAAAATTACTGTGAAAATTATGAAAGTGTTAATATAAATTATTTTTACAAATTTGAAGTAGTAGTTCTCAGAGCACAGGCATCTTTTTAATTTTTATTAATATTTAACGCCCCCTTTTATTGATTTTCAAACTGAAAATAGTTCAGAAAATTGAATTTTATGTCTCAGTAACTATTTGCCATATCACATGTTTACCAGTGCTTATCCGAAGGAATGTCAAGTGACAATAGTTCAGATCACATAATGATAATATTCTAGACGTTCTCAAGCCAGGTGTAGTGATGCAGTCATTTGTCATCCTGATGATGGGAGAGATGCGCACTCCCGAAACGTCGATGGTTCTTCTTCACTACACCTGGCCTGGAGCCCGAGAACGTCTAGAATATGTACTAATGTTTACCTACATCTCCAAAAAAGGTTACAACACAAAAACAAAGGAATGTACAGAATGGTGTCTTGCAAGACGAGACTGTGACGGAAGTTACTGAAGCCATTAAATTCGTAACACCAAATTTCAAGGTACGTTTCGCCATTAGCGATGGAGATTGAGTTAATTGTACCCAGAAGTCAAATGAGCTAAAAGCTATTTTGATCCACATTGTGTTAAGGAGAGTTTAAATGCCCAAAATTGCCAATAATATCTATGTCACTTTTAGTTTTGTTATGCAGTTTTGTAAATTGGACTTCCTCTTACATTTTATATCCATATAACCAGCTGAAATACCCGGCAGTACCTGAAATAACAATCGATTATCCACGCCTTATTGTTGACTTATAAAAAAGATCAATAAGCATGACTAAAAAATCTGATGTATTGCACTCACATGACTTTCTCTACTCTTGTACTAACTATTCTTACACTCTTATCTTCTTCATGTTAATACAGATAAAAATTTTCAGAAATTATATTATTACTGATTTCCATGTAGGTACAAGGGGAACATGAGAATACAATAGGCTTTGAGCGATAGTCAAATCTTTAAAAGCTTGGAAGTTCCGTTCTCTTTGCACGGCCAAGAGATAAACAAAATGAATAATGACTTTCCATTTGAGAAAAGCGTAGGTATTACAAAACTCAAAAAAAAAAAAAAAAAAAAAAAATTAAAAAAAAAGTAGCAAGGAACATGTGCGAAATGGTTCACCCCACAAAAAAATATGCATTTAAACATAACTTGTGTGTTTTATCGAGATCTACTTTTTTTTTTTTTTTTTTTTTTTTTTTGTATAATAGGATTTGACTTAGCTCTTACGGTTACCAGTTATACAATGGTCATCCAGAATAAACAGGACTACATGCGCTATAGCTAGAAAATTCAAAATATACATTTCATTTGTCATAAAAACATCTTAAACATAGGGTATTTTAATAAAAATCGTTGGAGTCATTTTTGAGAAAATCAAAATTTTCGAAAATTTTTCCATTTAAAGGGCAGTTCAGGATGGAAGAATATTGTTCAAAATCTTCGTGTGGGATCTTGAAGGATATTAAACTTAAATACGAACTTCGGTTTTTAAGAAAAGCGCTATCGTCGAACGAATATATTAACGCTTGGTCGCTAAGGGCTTGAGAGACCCCATGTTTATTTAAACGTTCTAGATTTCAAGCGAATGGACCCATGCTGGGTAATCTAATATCACACCTTACTCGACTGTTTGATCTATCTAGTAAGACAATGCTAATGAAAATCACGTATATTTCAGCATGGAGAAATAAAATTTCAAAAAATAATACAAGCATACAAGGACAAAAATATAGCGCGGGCCTAACGGAGGGTTAAAGAACTATTAGGAACATCCCATTTCCTTACACATATCACAATTCTAACCTCACTTAGGACTAAGACTAAGCTAATAACAAAACAAAAAGCCAATTTTCTTTAGTAGTTGCGTGAATGATGATCACAAACAAAGAAAACTATTGTAATTACTGTTAATTGTTTTAAATATTCTTGATACAGAAGTTTAATTCCCAGTCTTTGAGTTCCATTCCTATTCTTTGGTAATTCCTCTCTTCTTCCGTTTACTAGGCACTACATGAAACACTCCTCTTCAAATCCTGACCATAAACCGCTCCTAAGTGTTGTTACCTCACGCTCTGTTACGCTTTACCCAGCTCTGTTTTTCCGGAACATAATGCCCGGCGTTCATTCATTCTGTCACACTATTTCATTATGTAGAACCAAATTTAATGCAGCACAGTCACAGAGATCAACGGTACCCAATTAGGTAGTTTATCAACAAACAAAGAACAATACTTGCATTCCCCAACCACAACATGATTTCATCACCTGCCCACGGCCACCAAGCTTGGGACGTTTAAACAATACATACCTTGAATAAATGCATCGCGTTAACGCAATCACTTTAACTCGACTAAATATTTCCGTTTCAGTTGAGCATCTTAATTAACTATTGTCGGTTTTTGTAGCCTTCGTTACGTTTTCTGTTACACGACATCAGATCTTACTCACGTTTTACTAATAATTACTATTTTTTTGGGACTTTTGGTCATGAAGAACCATTTAGCCACTAAGATACATTTTTATTGTGACAAAGATATTTTCACTTACTTTTTCTGTCACTTTATTTCCCTTCTCTAAAACAGAAACACAAAACCACGGTTCTCTGTTTTATCATTAATTCAATTTACAGTTCATGACCTTGCAACTCACAGCTCTTCTGTCTTATCGTAACTTTGACACACATTTCACTAATACTGCTTACAGTTCTACTACTCTCTCTCTATCTCACAAACAAGTAGTTCCGACGATACACTCATTAAATTGGCTCGCTAAATTATCGGTGAATTCTCTGGAAAATATACCTTTTCTTGAAACTTTTCGTAAACAAGCAATGCACGTGAACATCTTCTGAAACTGTCTAAAATCTTTTTGTTTTGCAGCGCTCGTAGTGGTCTTTGTTCCGGCCGCTCCATTATCATCTGGCTGCTTATTTACAAACAGTGGTGTGAGGTAGCTGACACCCAGTTTCCCTTTGAACGCCGGCTGCCGATCGACCTCGCACCGTTAAATTCATGTACGCGACTTAAAGTTAGAAACCAAATCATAGAATTAAAAACGCAATACAAATGGAACAACATACACAAACAAGTACAGATCGAGAGAAATTACACTAAGTAGCTGACATACATAAATACAAGGACTATTGTGACCGTTCTAGATCTGTATTTATTATTTTCCAGTAATATTTAACTGTAAAATTGATATAGCATGTGTATGTCGCAGAAACGTCTGATGTCACTATTACCTAGTCTGTAATTATCTATGTGATTAATGATGCATAGTTGTGTTGCTTCTAAATATATAAAAAAGAAATAGGCAAGGTAAGGCGTATCATAATTTTTCAGTTTCTAGTCACGCATTTCTTGAATTTCTGATATGAGTTTTTGAATATTGACTAAACATTGTTGTTAGGTATTTCCTTTGAAAGGTAGTGAATTTGTTTTTGATTTAAAGTCAATGTAATATCTAATTAGCCCAATGTAAGTTACGCACATCTTTTGCTTTAAATGTCTATATGAAATATTTTTTGTTGGTCTCATTAATGAAATTGTGCACTTCCTGCTTCACTAATTTTGTAATGTTCAATTTTACTCCAATTACAGTTATTTTTGTTTCAGCTGTTTCTTTCACGGTTCCTATTAACCGACATCACCCTCTTAATACCAAAGCACTTCTGAGAGATGGAGATCAATGTTATCAATATCATATTCCTAGATACAAAATGTACCTCTTGTGAGAAACTAATGGTATTTTAAATCTGAAAAAGTTCTAACTTTGAGGTTATGAATTTCTAGTTGCTTAAACACAGAGAGATCTAAAATGTTTCACTAGCTTAGAATTGAACTTTTGTTTACTTCAAAGGATTTATCTCTACGTTTTCCAGAGTGTGTAATTTGCGTTCATTTCACAATTAAGAATACAAAAAACTACAATGTTAAAGTGAGAAGACTTCAATGAGTGCGTCCATAAGCTTTAAAGAAATTCCGCAATTTTCTGGGAAATGTTCTAAATTTCTGAACAAACACTGTTGTCAGATCTATGCCAGTGTTTTGTTTAAATAAATAAACAAACTTATGTGCATGTATTATATATCACTGGAAAAGGAAAGTCTTTTCACTATGCATGAATAACAAATTAACATTTAAAAATATTAACTTGTCTGGAATCTCATAATTATTTTAATTGTCGTATTCGGTTAATTACATTTTATGTCGTTATGCATGCATATCTTGCGTTTAGACTTAAGTATCGTATCGTAAATCTGGTTTTCAACATCTCTGAAATATTGCTCAACTTTGAAGTGACTAACGATGCGAGTTAACATTAATTAAAAATGGTAAGATGGTTAAACCGTGCATCTAAATTTCGTGCCTATTAGTGCTCATCGTTCACTGAGGTATTTACTGTTGTCTGAAATGTTCTATCATCATTACACACCTTTAAAACAGCATTCTATATTATGTAGGTAGATAACAGCGTACTTCCTGGTGGTAGATCCAACAATAAATGGAAAACAGTGAAAGTAGGACCACATTTCTCAAACTATTCCACCCAAAATGTGTATAATAAATAAATGGTTCCATAAATTGTTTTTTTCTACTACTTAGATATTTAACATATAAATAGCATTGCATTTGAACCAAAAATTAACATCAATGTTTCGAGGAAAATGCAATTTTTGAGATATCTACCTACTCTAAATAAAAAAGTAGCAATCTTACAAAACGCGCATGCTTTTCTGTTTGTTTGTCTACATCTGTGAACAGCATACGTAAAAATGGAAGTTTAAATACTAACCAGATTTATACTTAAAGACAGGCACCTTCTAGGGACGCAATTTCCTCCATTGCCCATAAATTACCCTTTACATGGAATCTTTCTATTTTTTATTTTCTCACAAAATTCTCTTACTATTTGATTAATTATATTTGTTATACTGAAATAAGGGATAAAATGAACAAAGATATATTCAATTTTCTGTAAATTGCCTTTGAAGTTCTTCATTCATGTTGAATTTTACATAACTACGAATCATTTAGAGAAGGTTATGTTTGTATCACTAGCCATTCCAAAGCAATTGTACTTTAAAAACGAGAAGATGAACTGAATTTGTTAGATATTAACACCAATTATTAAATAAACAAAGTAGTTTTATGTCATACAGAAGTTGTTTATTCGATTGAACACACGAGATTCGACAGTTTCGCTTACAGCTGCGCGGGAATGTGCGCAGATGACGAAGCATTGATTGCTGTATGTGGATCTTTTGATTGGTGGACAGCAGTACCGCTATGAAGAGGTGGGTATAATAAGGTCCATTACAGTGACGTATAAGCGCTACAGTATGGCTTGGCCGAGCATACAGCAGTATTACACAACTATAGGCAACAGAAGGACACAAGATGAGATACATATAAACAAAATCAGGTCCTTGATGAAGTTGTCACTAGAGCGGTAGCCTGCAGTTAACTTTCGTGTCCGTTCCTCTGTTGCGGTCATCCTAACAACTATTATAAACATTTCCTCTTCCTCTGCAGAGCTGCTTCTTTAATCCGTTTATAACCTGAACATGAAGACGTTATCGTTTACGTAATGACACCTCCAGATATTACGCTGGCAAGCGCTTCTTGTTGTGAAAGCTTCACAATGAAAAGTCATTTATTCTTCGTGAAGTTGCTCTAGGCATGCATCGCATCTAAGCCATGCATGTTATGCATCCATTAGCAGGTCTGCATTTGGAGTGACTACCTACAGAATCTGAATTTCAAAATTGATCACATCAAACATCATATAATGTTGAAATATTTCCTTAGTATCTGTAAATATACAATGCACAATTACATTTAAGGACACCGGGATATGATAAAAACCCAAAACTCACTGAAAAAAATTCTCTGAAAAGCAAATTTGTCAGTTTCCCTTCTTTGAACATTTATTGAAATTGCTAGCATTTCAAATGATTGCTTTTTTATTCTGTGATCAACAAAACATAGGTATATTCCATCAGATAGAACTTTTAAAAATATTATCCCAAAAATATCTGAAATTAACCTTGTTTTATTTTCGCTTCGCTATATTTTTCCGGAGTAACTTTCCTTCAAGATTCTCAATTTGTTTCACATCACACTGAAAAATATAAAATGGCGAAATAAATGATTTACTTTATATATTATTTCATCTACCACGTACATAGTAGATAGACATTTTTCCGAAACTGACACATTCAACAAGGAATATCTCCGAAATGGTTCTCTCTACAAAAATAGGTATAAATTGCGTGTTTTAGCGAGATCTACATTTGTTGTATATTAAGATTTTGTCTATCTCTTACAGTTTAAGAATTATTCAAATATAATCCAGAGTAAACAGGACTACATAGACTTTAGCCAGAAAATTCAAAATATACATTTCATTTGTCATAGAAATATCTTAAACATATGGTATTTTAATCAAAATCGTTAGAGCCATTTTCAAAAAAATCAAAATTTTCGAAGAATTTTTCATGTAAGGGTAGTTTCCGGTAGAGCTATTTTCTTCAAAACCTTCGTGTTGTTTCCTTGAAAGACATTAAACTTAAATGCCAACTTTGGTTTTTAACCGACTTTTCGTTTTTGAGCTATGCTGTCCACAGACTAACACACACACACGGACCTTTTTCTAAAAATGTGTTTTTTTTTATTCAGGGGTGTCAAAACATATTTCTGATGAAATGTTGACATCAAATTTTTGGGTGGAATAGAATACTTCCCCTACTTACCAGTAGACAAAGTAAAAATCACAGCCCAAAATGTTCTGGTCATATTCATTTTTAGGTGAACACAAAACATTTAAATGATAATAATTAACAAACTACTGGAGCAAATTGAACAAAGTATGCATCAATAAACTTGCAAAACATTAGAATGTAGTTACCAAGTATAAATAGGTTTTAGAAACATGACGTTCTAAAAATGTTCATTGTCGCTCTTGTGTCCCGGTGTTTTTCTGGAACACGAGGTCTTGCCTCTAACGAATCACGAGTTTGTTTCACGATTCGCAGTACACGTGTATAAAGTGGCAATACTGTCGAAGATAGCGTGTTAGTTCAGTTTTCATTCATAAAGTGGCCGAAAGCACTCACTTCCTCCGCAGTCGCCCTTGGCAGTTACGTGGTAATGACCTAGAGCTGCAGTCCACCGAGAAAAAACAAAAGTGGAGCAGCGAAGTGACCTCATCACTGATAGGCAACTGTTATTACCCTACTCGACTCGCCAATAATGATTTGTTTCCTTTCTAGCAATGAATGTGAAAGTTTTACCTTACCACATAAGGATTACATTAACACCTGTGGATTTGATCAAGATATAAGGACTTAATGGTCTTCTCCCGCAAAACGCATTGAAGCATCCAACCAAAGTCAATGTCAAGACATCGGAGTTGTTGTTGTTGTTGTTAGCTAATGCTGGATTTCTGACAATGAAGTCATTAATCCTCTTGCTGTCTAATATTTTTCACTGATGGATGGGGCACTAGAAGTGGCCGGGCATATTTAAAGGTGGTCTTGATCCATTTCCTCTTGCAGATCACATTGAGCTCAGAGTGGTGAAGAATATATCCCAATTCTGTTTAAATGTTTTGCCAGACAATCATGTCCTGTAATCAACCTGAAGGTTGCAACTGCTGTTTTTCGAGGATACTCAGGAATTACTGTTTGAATGTTTGGTAGTTGCCATCTTTTATTTTTTGATTTTTCATAGTAATATTTTGCAATCATTTTTTTGAATTCAGAGTTGACTAATCTTTTGGCTGCATAAAATGGTAGATTAACTATTGATTTCTGCACATTGCCGGTACCCTTTTTTGCAAGAAAATCAGCTTTCTCATTACCACTCAGTCCACAGTGAGCTGGTATCCATTGGAAGACTAGGTGTTTTTGAAGTGCTGTTAGATGGGTAAGCATTTTCCAACATTCTATAATTGTTTGGTTTTTTTGGTGTTTTCTGTTTAGGAATGTTGGTGACACACTATTTCAAAACAAAATTCCTTCTATGCAAAAATAATAAGGGAAATTTAAGTTTACGTTTCAGCAGCCATTTACTTACTACAGGATAACCAACAGTTTTATTGCACTGTTTCAGATTATAGGGGAATACTTTTCTCAAAAATATAAAATAAAAATTACAGTGTAATATTTCTGTCATATTTTGGAGCTTTTAAATCACTGTGCAAAAGGTTCATATAAGTATTTAATCATAACCATATTCAAAATATTTGCATGGCAAATGAAATGTAGGTATATCTTAAAATTTCTGGGAATAGTCTATAAAGTCTTCTTCATTCGAAAGGAGTTTTCTATAATCGATAGATAAAAACTTACCACAGAAAAAACGTAGAAACTGATGTGCTACATTTACATGACTTTCTCTGCCCCCTGTCGTTTCACGAGTCAGACTTTTTCAAGTGAAAAATAAATATTCGTTTTGTGTGAATCTGTAATGAAAGTTCATTGTGATGAAGAATAGGCTTTTATACGAATAAAATGAATAAAGAAAGCCATGTGAATGTAATAATTTTTTTTTAAATTGTTTTCATTTTTCCAAATACATCACACTATAGTGATATCAACGACCATCTGCAACTATAAGCTTAAGATACAACAAAACTAAATCATGATTAACATTATTTTTCATAACATTATTTTCTTAAGCTCGCCAAATGAGGAAAGGATGTGGAAATATTAATTAAAACATCAGGAACAACGTTCTCATTATATATCTTGCATCCGCAAGTTCACACAAAGTAGGAAAGCTATTGTGCTTGTCTTCATTTACACAAGCAAGATCCTGTTCATATCTAACATGCTGGAAATTTTTGTTAAAACAAAGAAAAAGAAGGAAGCTCATGTGCCGCTAGTAGAGGAAAATTTCATACATGGAAGCATTATTATCCATACATGACTTCACTAACATGCCTCTGTCAACTTGTTTTTGCTCTAGAAGAAGAAAAATAAAAATGCACGTTATTTTACTTGTGGTGATATATACGAGCAACAAGAATGGAATTCCCAAGAGTGCTGGTGGATGCGTGACAGGATCATTAAGCAGTAGAAAACCTCGGAAAGATGCACAGCATGTAATCAACACGTGTTAATGTCTGCAGACAGAAATGGCCAGTGATTCAATCTCACTTACTTTGTTCCTTTTCACTTGTTTCTTTATTTTAAGAAAAAAATATTCTTTAACGCGAATGTCAAAATCTTCAACTGAGACATATGTAGAAGTAGGTACCTTTAATGAGTAAAAAGAACCTTTTTCCCCCTTAGCGATTAGTTTTAGCAGAATTCTAGTTATAGCAATTTTATTTCAGAAAGGTATTGATAGTAACTACTCCGCACAATCTAAAACAAATTTTGGTTCGATAGACAGCGATATTCAGCTACCACATATTACCTTAAAATTCAGATGTGTACTTGGCTTCCCTATAGTGAAAATTAGAAAATAAAGTTTTGCTTATAGCTTACCTTGACTTTCAATAAAAATAATTATTACTTACTCATTTATTCTAATAAAGCGTACGTTATAAAATGTTTTAAATTACCACAGGTGTTCTGAATTTGCATGAATGTCTGACAACTTTACAAAGGGAAAAAGAACAGATGAATGTGGTATCGTGTAAATCCAGAAGACGTGTTACGCTGCTGATTTTTAACGCTATTTCAACATTAGGAATTCTTCAGGATAATTTATTTCCATAGAATCAATCAACAGTACTTCGAGTACAAATGTGAGGTTTAGCAACAATCTGTAACTTGCTTTTAGTCAATAATATTTAAAATACCCGGAGCGGAAAACAATTGCCGTATAATCAACGGAGTTCAATCACTTTAGGCTACCAACAGGGAAGTCTTAACTCCAAATTTGAACTTAACCCAAAGAAAACCATGACATCTAGCACCCAGGCTAGCCAGGCATCAGTTATGCCACTTCCAGCGAAAAAAATATCAATTATTAATCATTGAATTTCATGATGGACTTAGAGTTAAAACTATACAATGGCAATAAGTAGACTAACCGATGCAAGCAATAAGGATTAATTATTTTAAAGACGATAGAAATAGTATAATCACAGAAGGCAAAGCATTCCAAGGTAGCAGTAATAATGGTTTCTCTAAGATCAATATGCTTAGTAGTTTAGTTCAACAGAACAAAAAAATTCAAAATTCCAGAACATAAACGAAGATAAAATAATTCTGAAATAATGTTTAAAAATATGCATTAAAACTTCCTTGCATAATGAGAGAAAACGATAAAAATAAAACTGAAAGTGCAGAAATGAGATTTATGAGAAGGCTAGAGGTATGTAACGCAACTAAAACTTGCAAACAAGATCTGCGCGAAATTTCGGTACTACTCATATAAAGTCGGGTTACCTAACTTGATTGTGGGCCACATACCATTTCCATACTTGTCGCTCCCACAGTCTACTCCCCCTCTACTTAGTCATTGCTATTTGCACACCTCGAGACGTTGTTAGATACTGGGGCCCATAACAGCGATACTGTCGTCCTGTAATAGGCGCAATAGTATGTTTTACAAAAATAGTCCTCTGCGCATCCTACAAATTGGCAAGCTTTCGTTGCGCCAACTCTACCAGAGGTATCTAGAAGGGATAGAACGAGAAGTAAAGATATGAGGGGAATTAAAGCTAAAAAGTGGTTTATTATAAAAATAGTTCGAATATTAAAAGAACAGGCAAGAACGTGTTAATCGAATGTATGACAGAATACCGAAGGAAGCTTATAGTTATAACCAAAGGGAAGACGTAAAAAAGGACAGCTGAGGACCACAACAGACCAATAAAGTCCTTTGGCCCTGCAACAGGATTAACCTCCTAATTCTTGGAAATGCAGCAGAAGAAAAAGCATTAAGATCTCTTCACGGTTATTTTGAAGCATATTTGCATAAAGTAACGTTAAATATATTAAAGATACCTGCAATTGCTCATTGACAATAATTAGTCACGGGCTCTGTCCATTATTCAAGGTAAGGAGAATTGCATATAGTTCAAAGGTTTCTTCACGCGTATATTTGAGCAGAATAACTCAAAAACAAAGGGTCAGATAAATTCCCAATAACTCATACATATAGAACAGGGTACCCAGACTACGACCCGCGGGCCATATCCGGCCCGCTAATACTGTGACCTGTCTGACACGCCTGAACTTGTTCAATGGAGAAATGTAAGGAACAAAGCTGAAATGGAAATTGTTCAAGAGACAAATGAATTTGCAGCACTGGACTCACAAGGTTTCCAACACTTGGTACTCTTAAAAACTAACATCCGTAAGCATCTTTCGACACAAGTTATTTTGCAAAAGCTGTTGGGGATGTTGAAGAAGAGTTTAAAAATAGGTTCGCCGGTTTTGTAAAATTGGAATCACAGGTTTCTCTGCATTAACTTAATTTAACTTAACTTTTGAGGTTGATAAAGTACCAGAGGTGCTGTTAGGCTCGTAATGTGACGATGCAATGAACCTTCATTCCTAGACACCTTCTAATTTCTATAAGTTATTACCAGAAGAAAAATATGGAGCACTGAAGAAGCAAGTCAAAAGTGGACGTTACCTAATCGCATTAAACACATTTGGAAAACAGTGCATGCACAAATTCGGTGATGTCAGCTAGCACATGTGTGCTTTTTTCTCTACACTTTGACCTTCACGAAGGCATTTTTCAAGGTTATAAAGTAAACACCGTGATTAATTTGAAGCATCTTTCATTTCAACCATGTTGCTTTTATTTCACTTGTATCCTCACAAGTTGTATTCTCGTATTTTACATACAAGTGACATAAGGATGTTTCAGCAAAGTCCTTTGATAGAAAGGCGCTGAAAGGGCAGGTTCTGAAGATGATAATTGTTTCTATTATCGTCATTTGTTAAACGACGGTAACAAGGCTTCCTTCTAGTGTTGCCAAATCGCGTCTTCTCCCTCATCCCACGCGTTTTGTTTTTTGTTTTTTTATAAAAGTAGTTCTTGAATCATCTCGAAGCACTTTCCCTCACCTCTTCCTGGTTCATCTGTCGCTACTCCTTGCTGCATTGAGAAAGAACACTGGTTCTTGGGCTATATCTGTGCTCCGTCCAATATAGTGAATAACAGTGAATATATACATAAGAAAAACGCAATGAATTCTTGTATTTAAAACTATTCTTTATTAACCTTATCTACGTCTTGACCAAATTTCTAAACCGTAAATTCCCCCAATTATGTTACTTTTAAACAGATATTAAATTATTTTAAATTCATATCAATATTTCTTGGCACATTCATTTTTATTACCTTTACTCGATTTCAAACGCTAAAGGATTTAAGGGGGACCTATAAAAGATCTAATTTATAACACTACTTTCCTTGAAAGAAACTCGTCTTACCAGTAATTTAGGTTGATGGTCTAATCACACTGTATACCATATTTTGATTTTTGACTTATTAAGTACTGTAGAAAGTCCAAAAATAAAAAGTTGCCCATATGAGTTTAAGAGCCAATAACTTGTATACTAATGGGTCTTTTTTTAAATTTCGGTTTAAAAGAATCTACACATTGTACTCAAATGTTTCCAGATGATTTTTTCCTAAATTATTTATGAACATGTTAATTGAGAAAAAAATTTGAAAAACAATGTTTAAACCTTATGCTACACACGGCTGGTTTGGAAGAACAATTTTATTAATTTTTATACAATTATGTTTAGCTGTAGGCTCAAATGTTTATGTATGTGTAACTCCTCTTAAACTGCCCAGTTCCAATGACTTTTCACC
This sequence comes from Tenodera sinensis, assembly GCA_030765045.1. NCBI lineage: Eukaryota > Metazoa > Arthropoda > Insecta > Mantodea > Mantidae > Tenodera > Tenodera sinensis. The sequence continues at coordinate 38,421,994 of CM060973.1, forward strand.
TTACTAATAAATTGCCGCACAGTTCTACCACCCTTCTTCAAAATTTTCACTAAAGCTGTTGTTTATCGACGCTCAACCGTTTTTGATTAATAGACTCCGTTCTCCAAATTTCTGTCCCTTTACAGCAAGTGACACAGCGCGTAATTCTCCTCTTTTTTCCCCTTCACTGGCTTTGGCTTAGTGGCGTGGCCGTGCAGGGTAGAGCAGACGCGTTGATCATACACTACCTGGAGAGTTGCTGCGTATAACATAGATATGGAAGCAGACGATAGTGGTATTGCACCAACCTTTCCTTGCCTCTGGTTATCGCGAAGGTGCGAATGTTTAACAACGTGTGCACCACTCCCTAAGTTGCTATTCTGCCATAAATCGGAGAAAAAATGTTAGATTTTCTTCTTACAGTAACACCTTTATTTCTAGTTGAACCTATAGAGTAACAGAGGCGCGAGTTAGATCATATTCTTGTGGCACTTAGTTTCAAGCCTCAAGTTGCCATACATTCTTTGAAGCCCATCAATGAACTGCTACCATTTCCTTTCTGCTCTTACCAGAACAAAATCATTTTAGTGCATTTGTGAATTAGAAGATCTAAATTTAGCCTTGACCCTGCATTATCTTTCTTCTGTTCATCTTCTTGCTCGTGTATGAAATCTCTGCTGTATAACGTGCACTTAACTTCTGACGCACAAAAGGCAGTTTACCTTGATGATACGTATAATGAGATAAATTTGGGGATAAGAAATCTCCTTGCCATCTGGTTGAGAAAAACCAGGAAAATTCGGACTGAGAGGAATAACTACCAAGTATCAAATCCGTCAAAACCAGATCCTTCGTTTGTAAAATACAATTTACTTTAACTACACTTGGGTACTACATCTTGAAGCATTTCGAAAGGTCCATAAAATGCTCCCAGTGGTTTGAAGAATATAATTGTGTCCAGGAACCATAGCATTAGCACAGTTACGTGAAACATTATTCAAAATACCAGTTCTCACTAAAACCTAACCTTTCAACATCGTTTGTTCTTGTTTTAGCACTCGCACTGGAATTACATAATGGGCATTGCCTCTAAATTGACGTAACAAGGCACTCACGAACCAAAGTTCAGACAAAACAGCGGTACTTTTGCACTAACTTAGAGATAATTGCAAAGAAATCTTCTCTATTCCTCACCTTATCCTCCTTTTTCTAAATGGTAATTGCAAATGGCCTCGGAAATCTGTAGTTATAACTTATAATTACTAAAGAACGCTCTTCCGTAACAGTAATTATATGTTCGGATGGATAAAAATATCATACATAAGAACGAAATAAAAAATATTAACGTGTTTTATTATCTCTAGCCGTATCCAATCTTGTGAAGCAATTGTAAACTGTTTAGTTAGATGTGAATAAAAGTATAATAATTCAGACATATGTATATCCTCTGAACATGAATTACAGTACACTATCAGAGAACCTTAAAAACGATCTGTAACAATAAAAATAACCATAGCATTCTAAACATAAAAATCCTTGGCAATGAATTATAGAATAAAATATAAACACATAGGAAGAACATCAGAAAATGTTTCATTCCAGAAAATGTTGGTACCTAGTATTGTTTAATTGTTCATTGCAATAACTAAAGTGCTGTGAGCCGGATTGTGTAAATTAAGTGCCAATTACGTGCATCTAAAAATCTGAAAATCAAGGCCCAAACCTAACAGCACGAACCCTGCTAATAAGAATGGTCAGAAGAATAGCCTTTCTTAAATTGATTTAAGATTTTTGACTCTCGTGAAAGTTGAGGATTCTCTTCACAGAACACGTATTCAGTGACAGGCTGAATTTCTTGACCTAAGAGAATGGTCACCTAACAGAAGTTCCTGTAACAATGTAAAAGGAGGCTAGAACAAACCGTTACAAAGATTACGTTGTGGGTATTTTAGACGTTGACGCCAGACCAGAGGTATTCTTTTTGTGCTCAATTGTACAGTACCTACCTTCCTGTCACGTGCCAACCATGTTTATCTTAATAACACTTGAGGGTATAATAAGTCATTCTTTCGTAATATATCGTCGGTGAAATCTCAGTGTTGTTCCTCTCAGACCTGACACTTCTTATAGCGTTGGAAACAGCAGAAAAACTTGCTTGTAAATGCAGTTGCAATCCTTCAACGTTTTCTTCTTACAAGTTGTTTACAGTTGTAAAACAATTGTGGGTCCATTTCCACGCGAATAACTGACATCTGCCTTATTGTATACTGTTATCTAAATACGTGTATACTTATTTATACCATGTTTACAAGGTTATGTTCTCCACTATCACTTTGTAATAAGTACAGATGTCCGTATAAAAATAAGCTGTTCTACCATATGGAAGTGAATCTTGAGTTCTGAAGGAGAAAAGTTTTAACCTTGTTTACGTAAGTATAAATACAGAGTAGAAGGCTGCACAAGAAGAGACCGGATATGTAATCAGGAAATTAGGAAAGAGTAATGTATGCACTTTCAATAACTAAAAAGAGAACAACAGAGACAAGAATTGAAAAAATCTGTTGAAAATATGGAAGACACTAGGATTCCTAAATTGGCTTTACAGTAGAAGCTGGTTGGGACGGGAGACTGAAGAAAAAATGAAATAGATATTGGAATAGTCCATTAGGCCTAATCCAAATAAAACAGATGAAGAAGAAGAGGTAATCACACAGTTAATACCAAACTTAAGACGTAAAAATGTAATTTCACGTTAGATAAACTGAGGTTTAACCTTGCATTAATACTACTGTTAGAATCGCCCTCGACGAGACGATAACAGGCAAAATGCTGCAATGGCCTCGAACTTTGTTGGAGTTGATGTCCGTTCTCCATACAATAAACACAAGATCACATTCCTATCTATGTTTGGTCTGTACTAAATATACAAAACTGACATCAACTCAATAGTGTAGCTGTTTAATGTCAAAATCGTGATACTGTATTCATTTGAAGTGGTTTGTCAAGAGTTCTCGTGGGTGGAAATGCAATAGGGAGTGCATTGCGGAGCTGGGTATGTTTTGATGCAACGGCTTTAGTCAGCTGTTCAAAGAACCTCTTGTCCGTCCTCGAGCGGCTTAAAAATGTCAAGTACTATTTCTTTTACATTTCCCCATTTTTGAGCGCTGCATATCAGGATTAGACGATGATAATAGCATATATTTGCTCACATTTTGATCGAACACTTTCTAACGACGCAGTACTTGCCAACGATTGTTCGTTCAGCTATTTCTTATAACTCACAACTTCTGTATTGCCATAAATTAGTTAAAGGGTTGCCTCTTTGGGTTGATGGTTACCATGCTAGCCTCCAAACCCGAAGGTAAAGCACGATGAGAGAACATCATTATAATGAACCATTCATGGATTCCTTAGCGTTGGTCTGCCGGAAAATGAAATGAAGAATTTAGCAGCAAAGGCGGCAAGTACCATAGAACCCAGGATTACCATATCTCCTATTACGTACTTCGGAAGACTTCAGGCTTGAAGTGTGAAGAGCTGGCAAGAAGTGTGATTAGCTCTCCTCGATAATAAGATTAGAGCAGTGAAGGTAACCTGGGTGACAGTGTATCTCGTCGCGAGGAGATGATCTTGGGTCCCTTACGTATTGGCCACTACACTTTTACGCATGGTTGCCTTTGTAAGGGGAACCCTACTCCTCTTTGTCCGCTGTGGGACAAACTTTGTTGGTCCGTCGCATGCTGGCGCACCTTCGAGACTCTCTGCAACTGCCGATCTATCTTACAGAGGTACTGGTGGACGATAAACAAGCGGTCGAAAGAGCTTTGAAGTGTTTAACAATGGTAAACATGAACCTTAGGATAAAGAATTTTAGAAATCGATATTGCATATCCTATGGATATTTTTATAAATAGATTCGTCCGTATATGAGCTCCGGACCGCCATACCAGAATAGTAGTGAGGCAGACGCATTTGCTAGTTAGATTTGGATGTAGAGTTGATGCGGATGCTGGTGGTGGGAATCTGGCACAGTTCCCAGGAGAGGTGATCAGTGTGGGCTGGATGCAACAGCTTTCACTCGCTATTGGACCAGGATGGACGTTTCGACACCAGCATCATTTGCCTTGTAGCAAGTAAAGACATCTCATCTCGCTCTTAACTCGATCCTTCTGTCCTCGATTTTCCTTTCTGCGCTGCAGCACGATTGAAAAGACAAGGAAATAAATTTCGGGATAGACAGACGGCTTGGGAGCTTCGTTTGTGCGTTCTTGCCGACGATTTGCGCTGTTCTTCTTAACGTGCTCATTTTTTCCCCCTGTCCCTTTGACTATGGCTTTCTTTTGCTTCCCTGCTCCCGGCTTTCTAGGTCTTATTTTTATTTCAATGCACTTTCATTTTCTGCCTTCGGCTCACGTATGTAGTACATTGCGTTTCAGGAGATCCGATATATCAAGCATTCACCCTCTGCTTTCATTTCATTAATTCTATATTTTCTTTCTAAACTTTCACACCATTTTCCTCTATATTTTTCCTATACTCTTCCATGTTCTATTTTTCGCTCACACACACACACACACACACACACACACACACACACACACACACACACTCAGTACTTTGGGATATAGATGTGATACGCTAAGCTTTTATTAAATTATCTCATATATGTATGTGTTCTGGCAGTGCCTTTTTCTACTCTTCACTCCAGTTCATAATATTATTTTTCTTTCTAGAGTAAGAACTAATTAGAAACTAAAAACTTCACTTATCTTAGTAATGTTGCAAGGAGAACATGCAACATTACTAAGATAAGTGAAGTTTTTAGTTCCTAATTTGTTCTTACTTTAGAATCTTGTTGCTTCACTGTTAATAGCTTCAATTTTCCTTATTTATCCTTTTTCTTTACTTACATGAATTTATTTTTCCAACTCTTAATTGCATTTAGTCTGCGTTTATGCCATTATTAAAGTTTCGCATTCATTTTTCTCGTTCCTTCCATTTATTTCACCTCTCTTCATTTAATTTGTTTCAGCTTTTTTTCTTTTGCTCTTCATTTGTATAGACCACTTTAACTTCTGTTTCGGCTTTACAAACAGCAAACTCGTTTACTGTAGTTTTTGCTATTAAATTTTTACTTATTTTCATTAGGAAACACACAATTACATTCTTGCATTCATATTTTCGAACTCTGCGAGGGTGGGGAATGATAGTAATTATAGAACAATTCCCATGCCCCTGCGGGAAATCAAACCCAGGACCTCTGAGTTGAGGAACCAGAATACTGACTATTCGACTACGGAGGCAGTCTGCTTACAGTTTTCTTCACAGTAATAATAATACTAATACTAATGATGATAATGATAATGATGATAATAATCATTAATAATAATAATAATAATAATAATAATAATAATAATAATAATAATAATAATAATAATAATAATAATAATAATAATAATAATAATAATAATAATAATAATAATAATAATAATAATAATAATAAATTCCTTGCTATTCTTTATCTTGTGCTTTTTCTACCTTCTGGGCGCTTCGTCTTTTATCGAGTTTCTCAAATTATTGTAGTTTATAATTTAACGCATATCGCAGGATGTTTGAGTATAGTTCTTTAACTGACTGACAACAAATTTAAATTTAAATAGCCAAGAGAAACAATTACTTTGAAACGGATGAGATAATACGAAAGGATGAAAAGGGAACTTCTGTAGGACATTCTATGGCACGCTGGCCCGATTTCACACATTCTCAAAACGCCTTCAAACACTCATTGTAATAACACAAACAAGGCACAATACCTTTATAAGTACTTAGGGATTCCAGGTAACCGCAGCGTACTCATTTAGCACTATAAGTAATTATGTATCGTTCTTCCACGGAGCTTAACGAGGTTAGGTTAGGTTAGGTTAGGTTAGCTCTATGTAAACAGTTTTAAGAAAACTACCATACCCATAAAACGCGTTAGATCCAAGGTTAGGTGTATGTAAGTAGCTTTAAGACAACTAGCGTTGTTTAGCTATGTATGACGTATAGGCAAGGGTGAAATTGGGCCAGCCTATTATAGAATATCCCTTCTGGAAATTGTAGTCTGGCATTAGGCATGACGGATTGGGGAAACCAACTGAGAAACCTTCTACCAGGCTGACCAACACAAGAGAATAAAATCAAGAATTCCCGCTTTGAGGTTGCCGCTTGAGCTATCCCACTGAGCCTTGCTCTTCTTCTTCTTGTACCTATACTCTGTTCATCAAGAGATTAGAGGAGATGTAAACAAAGCACCGGTTTGTATCACTCCGCGGCCACGTGCATTCACAATGACGCTACGCAGTTACCTACCGCTACGCGTAGCTATAATATGCATTTTACACTACTAAAGGATATATTTACTTGATCCAAATAACATGTAGCACATAGAAATGACAATCTTTCACTTGGTCGCTTTTTGCTGGGATCTTCACCAACTGACGACTTTTCTTTGCGTGTGCTGTAAATACTTGCAAATGACACACCGGTAAACTCAGGTGTTAATTTCATCACGTCTTCGATAGCAAGTTCGGGATATATCTCGCAGAATTTATTAAAAACATTCAATACTGTTGTCTTTTCACCACTTCGCAACGGTTTGCCGCGCTTATGTTTCACAACACGAACTTGTTCCGCAATGTTACTTTCATACTGAATAATGCGCACGCAGAATGAAATAGGCTGGTTACAGATTCACGTAACTGCGTATTCTTACACTTTAACTATGCTTAGTACACTTATTATATGCTTTAGTAAACATTAAGTGACATTTCAGACCTTAGTAAGAGTATTTCTTCAAGGGACTATTTACATGGCGAAAGCGTCAAGAGGGCGCGCTGTGGTCAAAACGCACGTGGCTTTGTTTACGTCTTCTCTAATCTCTAGATGAACAGAGCACAAGACAGTCTGACGAGACAGTCGGACAAGACCGTCAACAAGACCGTCCAACGAGACGGTCTTCTCTGGTGAGACAGTCCTCTCTGGCGAGACAGTCTTGTCTGGCGAGTGTTTTGTGTGGCGAGACAGACTTGGTAAAGCTGTTGGTGAGACTATCCGACGAGACTGCCTGACGAGACTGTCTGACGAGTCCGGCTGATAAATCTATCCGACGAGACGGTCTGTCAACACCGTCTGACGAGACTGTCTAATAAGACTGTCCGACGAGACTGTTTGATAACACTGTCCGACGAGACAGTCTAATAACACTGTGAAGTTACCGTCTGATGAGATTGTCCGAAACTGTCTGATGAGATTGTCCAAGACTGTCTGACGAGATTGTCTGATAAGTGTTTCCTACGAGACTGTCTGATATGACTGTCCATGAGACTGTCCGACGAGACTGTCTGATAAGACTGTCTGACGAGACTGTCTCATAAGACTATCTGACGAGACTGTCTCATAAGACTGTCCGACGAGGCTGTCTCATAAGACTGTCTGACGAGACTGTCTCATAAGACTGTCTGACGAGACTGTCTCATAAGACGGTCTCATAAGCCTGTCCGACGAGACTGTCTCATAAGACTGTCCCACGAGACTGTCTCATAAGACTGTCTCATAAGACTGTCCGACGAGACTGTCTCATAAGACTGTCCGACGAGACTGTCTCATAAGACTGTCCGACGAGACTGTCTCATAAGACTGTCTGACGAGACTGTCTCATAAGACTGCCTGACGAGACTGTCTCATAAGACTGTCCGACGAGATTGTCCCAAAAGACAGTCCGACGAGACTGTCTCATAAGACTGTCCGACGAGACTGTCTCATAAGATTGTCCGACGAGATTGTCTCATAAGACTGTCCGATGAGACTGTCTCATAAGACTGTCCGACGAGATGTCTGATAACACTGTCTACAGATACCGTCTGACGAGACCGTCTGATGAGATTGTCCGACGAGACTGTCTGACAAGGCTGCCTGACGAGACTGTCTCATAAGACTGTCCGATGAGACTGTCTCATAACACTGTCCGACGAGGCTGTCGGGTAAGACTGTCTGAAGATACCGTCCGACGAGACTGTCTGACGATACCATCTGACGAGGCTGTCTGACGAGACCATCTGATAAGACTGTCTGGCGAGTCGGTCTTGTATGGCGAGACGGTCTTGTCTGGTGAGACTGTCTTGCCTGGTGAGACGGTCTTGTCTGGCGAGTTGGTCTTGTCTGGCGAGACGGTCTTGTCTTGTGAGATGGTCTTGTGGGGCGAGACGGTCTTGTCTGAAGAGATGGTCTTGTCTGGCGAGACAGTCTTGTCTGGCCAGTTGGTCTTGTCTGCCGAGACGGTGTTGTCTGGCGAGAAAGTCTTGTCTGGCGAGACGGTCTTGTCTGGCGAGACGGTCTTGTCTGCCGAGACGGTCTTGTCTGGAGAGACGGTCTTGTCTGGCGAGACGGTCTTGTCTGGCGAGACGGTCTTGTCTGGTGAGACGGTCTTGTCTGGCGAGTTGGTCTTGTCTGGCGAGTGGGTCTTGTCTGGCGAGTGGGTCTTGTCTGGCGAGTTGGTCTTGTCTGCCGAGACGGTCTTGTCTGGTGAGACGGTCTTGTCTGGCGAGACGGTCTTGTCTTGCGAGACTGTCTTGTCTGGCGAGACGGTCTTGTCTGGTGAGACGGCCTTGTCTGGCGAGACGGTCTTGTCTGGTGAGACGGTCTTGTCTGGGGAGACGGTCTTGTCTGGCGAGACGGTCTTGTCTGGCGAGACGGTCTTGTCTGGTGAGACGGTCTTGTCTGGCGAGTGGGTCTTGTCTGGCAAGATGGTCTTGTCTGATGAGACGGTCTTGTCTGGTGAGACGGTCTTGTCTGGCGAGACGGTCTTGTCTTGCGAGACTGTCTTGTCTGGCGAGACGGTCTTGTCTGGCGAGACGGTCTTGTCTGGCGAGACGGTCTTGTCTGGTGAGACGGCCTTGTATGGCGAGACGGTCTTGTCTGGCGAGACGGTCTTGTCTGGTGAGACGGTCTTGTCTGGCGAGATGGTCTTGTCTGGCGAGACAGTCTTGTCTGGCCAGTTGGTCTTGTCTGCCGAGACGGTGTTGTCTGGCGAGAAAGTCTTGTCTGGCGAGACGGTCTTGTCTGGCGAGACGGTCTTGTCTGCCGAGACGGTCTTGTCTGGCGAGACGGTCTTGTCTGGCGAGACGGTCTTGTCTGGCGAGACGGTCTTGTCTGGTGAGACGGTCTTGTCTGGCGAGTTGGTCTTGTCTGGCGAGTGGGTCTTGTCTGGCGAGACGGTCTTGTCTGATGAGACGGTCTTGTCTGATGAGACGGTCTTGTCTGGGGAGACGGTCTTGTCTGGCGAGACGGTCTTGTCTGGCGAGACGGTCTTGTCTGGTGAGACGGTCTTGTCTGGCGAGTGGGTCTTGTCTGGCAAGATGGTCTTGTCTGATGAGACGGTCTTGTCTGGTGAGACGGTCTTGTCTGGCGAGACGGTCTTGTCTTGCGAGACTGTCTTGTCTGGCGAGACGGTCTTGTCTGGCGAGACGGTCTTGTCTGGCGAGACGGTCTTGTCTGGTGAGACGGCCTTGTATGGCGAGACGGTCTTGTCTGGCGAGACGGTCTTGTCTGGTGAGACGGTCTTGTCTGGCGAGATGGTCTTGTCTGGCGAGACAGTCTTGTCTGGCCAGTTGGTCTTGTCTGCCGAGACGGTGTTGTCTGGCGAGAAAGTCTTGTCTGGCGAGACGGTCTTGTCTGCCGAGACGGTCTTGTCTGGCGAGACGGTCTTGTCTGGCGAGACGGTCTTGTCTGGCGAGACGGTCTTGTCTGGTGAGACGGTCTTGTCTGGCGAGTTGGTCTTGTCTGGCGAGTGGGTCTTGTCTGGCGAGACGGTCTTGTCTGATGAGACGGTCTTGTCTGATGAGACGGTCTTGTCTGGTGAGACGGTCTTGTCTGGCGTGTTGGTCTTGTCTGCCGAGACGGTCTTGTCTGGTGAGACGGTCTTGTCTGGCGAGACGGTCTTGTCTTGCGAGACGGTCTTGTCTGGTGAGACGGCCTTGTCTGGCGAGACGGTCTTGTCTGGTGAGACGGTCTTGTCTGGGGAGACGGTCTTGTCTGGCGAGACGGTCTTGTCTGGCGAGACGGTCTTGTCTGATGAGACGGTCTTGTCTGGTGAGACGGTCTTGTCTGGCGAGTTGGTCTTGTCTGGTGAAACGGTCTTGTCTGGCGAGACGGTCTTGTCTTGCGAGACTGTCTTGTCTGGCGAGACGGTCTTGTCTGGCGAGACGGTCTTGTCTGGCGAGACGGTCTTGTCTGGTGAGACGGCCTTGTATGGCGAGACGGTCTTGTCTGGCGAGACGGTCTTGTCTGGTGAGACGGTCTTGTCTGGGGAGACGGTCTTGTCTGGCGAGACAGTCTTGTCTTGCGAGACAGTCTTGTCTTGCGAGACAGTCTTATCTGGCGAGACAGTCTTGTCTGGCGAGACAGTCTTGTCTGGCGAGATGGTCTTGTCTTGCGAGACAGCCTTGTCTAGCGAGACAGTCTTGTCTGGCGAGACTGTCTTCTCTGGCGAGATTTTTGATGTCAGAAATGGCTCTTAAAGCATTGATTAAAATGCGCGTTTAAGACATCTTCGTGACAGATAAAATGTATTTTGCGACTCGTCAATGAGAGCTAATGTCGATTACCTCAGCCCACTGGGCGGCGATTAATCAAGGTAACAATGAAGCAGAGCAAAGAACGATTCTAGACCGTTCGGGAAGCTTTCGACTGTCTGCTTGTTTACAAGATGTTTTGAGAAAAGGTGTATTTTCCAGAGAATTCCCCGGCATTTCGCCTGGACTATACGCTTATACGACACCGAACCCAGAGTGATGGTAGCTGCTCTGCGGTACCTAGCGCCGGAATGAACTGTTCTCACTTGTTAAGGACTTCCGTGCGTCTCTGTGGACTCCACTTGTGAACCCTGTGCCATCCTGCGATTTCTTTACCTAATCCCTTCTGGGAGGGGGGGGGGTTAGCTGCAATAGATCTGTGAGGACACAGTGCACGAAGTGTCCCCCTACGCCTACACGCTTCACACTTCTTGTAAAGCATGTGAAAGTTGGTAGGTATATAATTTTATGTAATAAAAGTGGTAATTAGTTTTCAAAATTTGTAATTTACAAAAATTATTGCAATTATGTACAGTGTTTAAGCGACAACAATAAATTTAAAAAGTTATATGATAATATTTAGGGAGTGATTCTTTCTGTATTTTACTCATAGAAGCATACCGAGAGGAATTTTCAATTTCACAAAAGTGATTCTTTCTGTATTTTACTCATAGAAGCATACCGAGAGGAATTTTCAATTTCACAAAATTGATTTACATGCTTAATTTTTCAAAACGACACCTTTCTGTGATGAAACCAGATTTATTGACTATTTTAAAGTTTTTTTAAATTTTTTTTTTATTATTTTAAAACTTTATTTTTTTGTAGGGGGATAACTAGATCTAGGCTTTTGTGTGCAACAAAATATAAATTTATTTTCAAGTTAGCAAAACAATTATTTTAGATTATTTTACAATATTTTGTTTCAGAAAAAGTACCAAGTAGAGAAGCACAATAACTGATTATTCCCAAGTTTTAAGTAACAAGCACAAAAAGTCTTATTAAATCCCTTCAGTGGTTTCTGTATTGTGAAGGTTAAGGTTTAAAAATGTGTACGAGTTTCAAAACTGTGATACCATATTTACTTGCTGTGTACAACATGGTGAACCGTCTTGACTTTTAAATAAGTTCTCCGAAACTGATGAGAATAATTGAATAATACTTTGCGTAAAATGCACTCAAACGTTTAATGAATCCAGTAACATACACAAGTTGTAATGTGAAGCAGCAGCAAGTGATGTACGTGTGCACTGATCAATGAACACTCGACGTTAATAAGCGGTCGGCACATTTCCGTTAGTTCCTGTTCAGTGCACATAGCGACTCAACTGTTTCATCATCAGAACTATCAAAGGAATACAATGCGAAGGATGCAACTGTTTGTTCATATACTGCACTGCTTGTTTCCGTGTTACAGACAACTTCAGCATAACACTATTTGCCGTGTGAAGAATTAGCTTTTCTATGGACATAGTTTTAATACTCGTTTACCCAGAATTCGCTATTCCATTTTGAAACACTTCCACGAATTAAAATCAACAAATCTGATGTGCACTCCCCACATGTTCACTTTATCCATACGTGTCGCGTGCCTAAGGATTAATTTTCTTTCTATACAAAGTATTGTTCCACCAGCCGACCGACATCCACAGTCACATCACTGCATCACAGTGGAACGGTCACAACAAAGATAATGACCGCCCGCAGCTAAACAAAGTGATTCTTTTATATTCATTTTCACTAATATCTCTTCAGCATTAATTTCTATATGCCCTGCCATTTTAGCTTCTTTTTCTATTGGTTTTCACAGTTTAGTAGGTGAATGCTTGTCGGTTTGTTATTTACAGCGCTATCCTTTGCATCATTTGCGGTTCATTCTGTTTTCTTCTCATATTTCAGATGTACTTCTAGGGTTTGTGGCGTAAGGCGGTGCTGGACTGATGGCGTGGATGCTTGATCACAGGAAGTAGTAGTCGCAGTGAACATTAGATGGCTGCTTGGAAGATTGTTCTCTCTAGGCAGCTCCAGCAGCCTGAGCTATGGGTCTTCGAGCCTGGAATTGTTAGGGACTCCTGTGCGTCTCGTGGCCTGTATGCTTCCTATGGTTTCTTCACTTAATCTCTCCCTTCCTCTTGGGGGAATAGTTCTATGTAGGTCCACTGTACCTAGACGTACTGTGGCAAAAGACAGTGTGACAAGTTGTTACTTTCTGTGGTCACTTTATTTACTCTTCTAAAACTGAAGCACAAAAACACACTTCCCTTAAATCGTTGCCACAATTTAACACTCTCGTAATCTAGCAACTCACAGCTGTTCTTCTAAAAGTAACCTTCTCATATACACCAGCCTTTCAGTTCTACTATCTCTGTCTGTCAAACTACTGGCTTCGAAGATCACACTCATCAAAACTGCTTCACACAACAACAGCAGGAACAACTGTGAGTGACGAATGAGTGTTCCAAACTGTCCTGATGACACACACTGAATTTCTCTCGACGACTGTACACATACACACTGCTAATAGATGTCAAATTCAACACTCACGACTCCATCACAGAAACTACAACTCTTTCTCTCGTCGTCTCGCCTCCTTATATAGGCAAGAGTAACGTAGCACGAATTTTTCTCAAAATTCCCCTTTTCTAGAACCTCCCACAAATAAACCTGCTGCCGAAAGTCTTGCGAACACTCTGGAAACCCTTTGTTCTGCCGCACTCATTGTCGTTTTTGTTCTGATGGCTGCATTGTTATCGGGTCACATGTTCACAAGCAGTGGTGTGAGGTACCTTGACCTCGAGTCCTTGAGGCGAGCACCTGCGGTCGGCGTCAGAATACCTATATTCCTTCTTTTCCGATGTTTTGCTTATACTTTTTGGACCATGTTTATGAACTGAAATGTGTTAAAACGTGCATAACACTAATTTAATCTTTTTGCAGTTTATGCTTCAGATTATTATTATTATTATTATTATTATTATTATTATTATTATTATTATTATTATTATTATTATTATTATTATTATTATTATTATTATTATTATTATTATTATTATTATTATTATTATTATTATTATTATTATTATTATTATTATTATTATTATTATTATTATTATTATTATTATTATTATTATTATTATTATTATTATTATTATTATTATTATTATTATTATTATTATTATTATTATTATTATTATTATTATTATTATTATTATTATTATTATTATTATTATTATTATTATTATTATTATTATTATTATTATTATTATTATTATTATTATTATTATTATTATTATTATTATTATTATTATTATTATTATTATTATTATTATTATTATTATTAATTTTTGGGGGTCAGTCACTTCAGAGCGTTAGGAACATGGTGTAACTGCACAGTGATTGAAGCCGTTAGGATATTTACCCTGCTTGAGGCTAAATGGGAAAGTTGCTACATTCGAATCGATGTGGAGCGGTATTGTTTGTATGATGACTTCATAACAAGTGAAGAGTAAATAAGTAGGTATGGACACCGCTTTGCTGATTACCGTAATCAACCCAACATCCATTATCCGCAATAGCGTAGCTCAAACTATTCATTTCGCTTTAGTTGCACAAATGAAAGGAAAGGCGTGTTCTCCTGCAACAGTTAACAAATTGCTCTTTGTGTTAGGGACGTCGATGTAGGGAATTTCCTAACGGCTTTAAAAGTTTCCCAGTAAAGACACATTCGAGATTCAATCAGTGTCGATTTTGATGCTTTCCCCATTATAGCTTATAAAATTTGCATTTCACTTCGTAGAATTTACAACTTGGTTTCTGAAATCTCGAACTTAGTGTGGCAGAACTCGCGAGACAGTAGGGTTGAAAATCTAAGCTGCAAGTGGGGAAGGAATAAGGTAAAGGTAAAGGTGCATCATAAAATAAAAATAAATATAAATACAGCCATAAAAGAAATTATTATTCTTAGTGATGATAAAATATTTCATGAGGTATAAACGGAGGGGCCCCCGTACTGCTGAGGCATAGCTATGTAGGCCCTTTGTGCCCTACCGCCACCCCTGTTGGAACAATCAAATGGTACTTCATGGGATGAACAGATTAGAAATGAAACAAAAGAAAAAAAAATCTTAAAACAATTGTTAGAGTCATTATGACATACAGATAAGAGGTATGGACAGTTAAATCCCAATGAAGATGGACTTTTGAACATCGTCTGCAGGGATCAAGAATAAAATGGATGTCACAAGCTCAATTATTGCTTTTGGGAAGAAATACAACGCATGTGGAATGGATATATGAATAGGATGTCAGAGGAGAAATTGTCACAATAGATAATGGAATAGAAACCAGCACGAACAAAGAAAAGAGGAGACCACCGGCCACATTGCTGCTAGAAATTTAGACACCAATTAGAAGCAGAAATACTGAAGATAATTTATGGACAGTTATGCACAAATGGAGAGAAAATTACAAGCCATTGTAAATGCATTTTAAAACCGGGAAATAATATTATTACTTATTTAGTTTAGACTGATGATAGCGTGGTAGCTGTGCTAAACTGGCATAGGTCATCTGTTTTCTATGAATTCAGGTGAAACGAACAGAAGATGCATTGCGCAAAGAATTCTCTCATTGCGAGGAGAATCATGTCTATATTCAACAGGACTGCAGTCTAAGCTATCTCAAATTCTGCGAAAAGCACTACACAGAATGTTCAAGTTTCGAGCGACCGACTCATAATCTCCTGCCAGAAGGAAGGAGGTGGATGTGAAAGATGCATCTGAAGATTTTACTCCTTCTGCTGAGAAGCATTTCCTAATCGTCGTCGTTCACCATAACACAAACATATATGCGTGCCAAAGACCTCATACTGTTGACTGCATTACATAACGCCATGCAACAGGGTGTGCTCAGAATGCAAAGGTCAGGAGATCGACACGTTCTGAACAGGATCTTCACCGCGGGAAATAGAACCTCAGTGCAGAAATGAAGCGGCACCTTGGGCTAATGAGGGTACATTACATGGGTATGTGTGTCAATGTGTACTCGCATATACTTCACATATGCAAATACAAGTGCAGTATGACTCAACATGAAACCTGTGTCAGTCGTAACACAATAAACATCCCTACTTCAGGAATGTGGTCGTTAAGGGATGGGCACTACTATACTGGTCGAGGTGCTAAGTCCTTCTTATGCACCCGCTCATACCCCATATCTCTGCACAGTGCAATTGTTTCGCGAACAATACTGTATCCTTTAAATTGTAAGGTTTGTGCTTCAAGTTGTTTAGTTACTAACTTGAAAAACTGCTACTTTTGGCGTGGTCCCCTTAACTAGACTAACTACCTTTTGAGTGCGACTGTCGCCAAGGATAGTCATTGGGTAACACTGTCTGTATGAGCTTATGTATTTAATCCTCGTCTTATACAAATACAAAGGTGTACTGAATAATAGGTACGTAATAACAACGGCTGCATTGTCTCATCTGTTTTCATGCCAAAGAGTTCACAATAGATTAATGGCAATCATCAAGTTTGCTCATGTGATTTCAAACCATACCTCGCATCTTGGATTTTGATGCCCATTACCTCCTCCACAAATATTGGAATGTTTTTTGAAAACAACTTTAGAATTTTTGAAGTTTTGAGTCGCTGATTTTTTTAATGCGTATGCTCAAAACATGCTCACAAATTTATTATTACCACATACTTTTTATGCACAAATCAACTTATGTTTACAATAAGAAGATCTGAGAAATTACAAGATGAAGCCTTTTATTAAGTTTTAAAACTCAAGATAATAGAGAATATAAAACGAGAATGCCCAATAATGTAGGCAACTTTTACCTGCCAACACATATGTTAATTGGGCCCTTTGGCACTCTAAATCTGTGAATGTTACAAAACCGCATTAATTTTGTCGCATCTATGGCGCTCCGACTCCTCCTAGTTATAGATTCAAAGCGCTGTAATATCCTACTTAAGAATAAACAGGTTTTATTTTTAAGAAACATATTGAAGATTATAGTTCCATATCTGAAATAGTTTCTGATGCAATGAACGTGTCTCGTAAACATTTTGAAACGACTACCATCAAACGTTGTGAAAGAATACCGCCGGAAAAACTCCTCTACTTTTGTTGGTTGAGGTAAACATTTGCAGAAATTATCCTATAGCTAACTTTCCTGTACGTGCAACGGGAATATGGGAATACAACAGACTTTAAGCGATAGTTAAACGTTTGAAGAGCTGGTCGCCATATAATGGGTTTGAGATTCCATTTTCCTTCCATGTCTGGGAGAATACATAAAAAAAAAAAAAACTAAAATCGACTTCCCATTTGAGAACAGTATGAGGATTGGAATTTTCAAACCTATAACAAGAAGCATCTCAGAAATTGTTCACTAGAAAATGTAAATAAATAGATAAATAGACAGATACATAAATACATATAAAAATAAATAATTGTGATATATATTGTGTGTTTTAACAAGATCTACATTTGTTGCTTATAAGATTCTATCTCTTACGGTTTACCAATTATTGAAAAGTCATCTAGAATGAAGAGAACTTCTAAACACATGGCCAGGAAATTCAAGATATAATTTCATTTGACATGGGAATGTCTTAGACATACGGTATATTAATCGAAATCGTTAGAGCCATTTCTGATAGAATCAAATTGTTCCAAAAATATTTCATGTAAAGGGTACTCTGGAAGGTTCTTGGAAATCCTCGTGTTGTATCCTTGGAAATAGTACACACACGGACCTTTTTTTCGATTTTTTTAAATTCAGGGGGTTCTAAAACATTTAATTCCAGCGACTTCTAAATATCAAATTTGTGGCTGGAATGGAATCCTTGCCATACTTATTCCTATTAGAGAAAGTAGAAAAAGTACAAACACACACACATACACACACATACACACACACACACACACACACACACACACACACACAGAGGCCCCGTGCAGCGAGGAACTTTAGTCATATTTCTTAGTGTGCAAATTCGAGTGCTGATAAGTGGAAGAAGAAACCTCTTTAAAGAAATAGCTCTTCACATAAGAAGCGGTTTTTCATGTCAGTGAGTGCACAAGAGGATAAGTGAAAGGAAGAGTCCAAAAGTAAAAATTATTGGAAGTGAGTTTAACTTACACAATACTTTAGGGGTAGTTACACGAAGGGGCTTCCGATAACTGAAGCAATCAATTCACGTATAGTTCATTTAATAATTCAACTGAAATGGCAGCTAAGGTGTCACAGCAGTAAAGTGGAACCAGCTCCTATCGCGTTATTTACTTACTCCACGAGGGGAACATATCCTGGTGTCTCTGATTGGCTAAAGTTAGATATGAATCGTTTCCTATTGGGCGGTAGCGAAATGCATCACATTGTTCATTGGCTGGAGTAGAGTTCATTACTCGAGCAATACTGTTTATTATTTTTTAATATTAAGGTTCTCAAAATGTTTATTATATCTTGTACTACAAACAGACCGAGCGACGCGACTTTCTTAAAGCGAGTTAACATTATTTTGTTATAAAGAGAAAGTTAAAACATTTGCACGAGCATGATTGAATGTTGACAGCGAGTGTGAAATGAACATTTATTTTTTGAGTTCGGGATTATGAAAGAGAACTTAACGAGAGGAGTAGAGAGGAGAAGTAAGGATAGGTATTGGGGTTCCGCTTATGCACCCTCGGTAGTTCGTGGTAAGGCCTAGTGGCAAGTAAGATGAAGAGAGGGAATACAATGCCTTTCTTTCTGCGCATCCATCGCACTCCTCAAGGAAAAACCATTTCAGAGTTTGCATACATATTATAGCTGCTATCTGAAATGGATTTATCCAAAATCATAAGAATCCTGAAAAAGTGTTCATCAAATAGTATTCATGTAATTATATAAAATATAATATGTACATATTATTACCATTAACCTTTTAACACTTTAAAAAAATAGAGTGAGCGGAAATGAAATGGACAGAGATAAATTATGGTTTTTATATATGGATGTTATTTAAAACAGAGGATTCATGTTATCACAGGAGTTCTGTATTAGCTACCACAGTACAGATATTATATTTACCCCTGGTGTTACAAGGTTGCATTTCGGTAGAACGTCCATTTATCCACGAAGAATGTTAAGACAACTTTGGCTGAAATAGTTTTGATAATACAAATGAATAAACACGCACACAACATACAGTGAACAAGCACCAGCTTGCAGACATGAATGCGTGCAATAGCTTAAAGTGGTGAACTTAGCGGCGAGACAAAGATGCAGGTATTGTGAAGCCAGATTAGAAATGTCAATTTTAGATATCTACATTTTAACGTAAAAGAGAGAGAGATCGATTCGATTTCAAAAATCCTTACCAACTTACCAACAATAGAGTATGATTCGTTGGTGAGGAAAGCCATTCCCATTTGAAAGGTGCATTGCATTTAACTAAGGAGGCACTCTGGTTAATCTCGATCACGAATGTAAACACAGGCAAATAAACAACGTTATGTATTCCCAGTTTACTGAGCGGTGGGAAGACTAAGAGGCCATCTCGAGGAAGCTCTTTAGTCCGACGGCACTTTTTGTGTTTCTCTCATAATTAGTGGCGACGCACGAGCACGATATCTGCCGGAAAACGCTCCAGAGAAGCGAGAAGTAGTAGTTATGCAACTCTGCAGTGCAGTGTAGGAGAAAGCTGTAAAACACGACCTTTCCGTGTAGAGTGTCTATTCTGTGTATGTATGAATCCTGGGCCATGGTCGTCATTACTGCTTCGTTCCACGTCCCGCAGAGAAGATGCAACAACAGCTGAGGTCTTGGTGAGCAGCAAGGACGAGTTCTACGGCCACGCCTCCCGGAATGGCTCGGAATACACAATATCAGCAGCAGCTAGCTAGATCCAGATCTCGTAGATATGTTCCTCATGTGAAAGGAAGTTCTCCATCACCGCCCACTATCATCGCGATCCTGAGGTGCACAAATACTAGGTTAATACCTCGTTATTAGGGCAACAAGTTGCAGCAGTAAACCAGTCTTAGCAATGCATTGTCTCTTTTTCTTGCATCATTTCGCACATAAAGCATCCTTCGCTTTCTTTGCTGCTGCCAGAAACCGTACTTGATGCTCTGCAAGATACCTAATTAATCATTATGATCCCGCTCTTTGCTGGATACCTAAAGCACGAACCCTAACAAAAGAAACAAGTAATGCGAAAGTCGGCTGAAATTAATGGCCAATCATCCTGGGAACAAATTTCTTATACTTTGTTATTACTTTCTCTACTACCTTAAGTAGAGGAAGTATTGTATTCCACCCAAAAAAGTCGATGTCAAGATTTCGCCGGAAATACATTTTTTGAGGCTCTAACGATTTTGATTAAAATACCATATGTTTAAGATATTTTTATGGCGAATGAAATGTATATCTTGATTTTTTTGGCTATAGCCTAGGTAGTCCTATTTACTCTGGATGACTTTTGCACAACTGATAAACCGTAAGAGATAGACCAAATCTTACTGTAGAAAAAATGAAGATTCTGCTAAAATACACACTTTATGTCTA
Source organism: Tenodera sinensis (assembly GCA_030765045.1). Taxonomy (NCBI): domain Eukaryota; kingdom Metazoa; phylum Arthropoda; class Insecta; order Mantodea; family Mantidae; genus Tenodera; species Tenodera sinensis. The sequence goes on from CM060973.1 coordinate 38,442,148, forward strand.
AATACACATTTTGTAGAGTGAACCAATTCGGAGATATTCGTTGTTATTTGTATGCGTTTTGGAGAGCTTATACTTCTGTCAAATAGAAGATCGTTATTCATATTCTTTTTGTATGTTAACCGTGCAAAGAGAACGGGGGTGCCTCGTCAGGGACACAGGCACAAAAACTCGCCTTTCGGTCGAGTTGATAAGTCCCTCTCCTCAAGATCTCATTGAGCCATAGTTTTGTCAAAGCTGTAAGACTGGGCGGGCGCAGGCTGTATTCGGGAGGAATTAAGCATGAAACCATTACTCCAACTAAATGTCTAGTTTCCTGTGATTTTCCTTTGCCGCCTTGATAAATGCCGGGCTGGTGTACGCTTCTCATAACTCTTCAAGCCCACATAGCAGCAAAAAGTAATACTAGCAAGGTGAACAGTAGGAAGTTCTAACACTGGTCACTATGAATAGAAACATGTTAAACTGTAAGGCAAGGCATAAATGAACTGTAAGCAAATATACACCTAACATGTCGTTATAACAGTTAAAACAACAAGAGATAAGCACAAAAGGAAGGGAGGAAGCCTTGCCAGGACAATCAGTCATACCTTTCTACCCAAGGTCAGACAAACCAGTCTCTTCCATTGTTCATCTTCCATTTTGCCCTTCATCTCAATTTCGACTGATATTCTTGATCAGTTTTGATATTTTCCTTCCGTCGCTCACTCTTTCTAAACTAGTTTTAATACCTATTTCCTCTGTTCCATTATAAACCACTATTCTTCTCCAATTTCACAATTCAGATATTTCCAATCAAATTTTAGCACTCCGCACAACGTCAAAGTTTCGACGCCACACAAAGCCACTTCTTGACTTCGTCGTCGGTCCTTTCTTCAACGATCCAGAGAGAGTATTTTCTTATTAAAAGCTTCCTTTGCGATTCGTTTGCCTTCTTGACAAAAACGTATGTTACTATTTGAGGAAGATCGAAAGTATCTGAAACTATTTGTTACACTACTCAGCTCGAATTCCCAAATCTCACTTTTTGGCTTTCCTTAAGATAACCATACTATTTGTCATCCGTGATATTATTTACAACCGTAACTTGTCGTTCTGGGTGGCTGAGCTGGTTAGCCGCTGGTCTACTGATCCCAAAGTCGTGGGCTCAAATACGACCACACCGACTGTTTTTAAATGTGCCAGTATATGTTTACTACCATTTAAAAGAATTCCTCCGGGATGAAATTTCGGCACACCTGTGGTGCTGGCGTGATCCTGGTAATTGTCAGTGTCGTTAACAAACAAAAGGTAGAGACAATCGGAATTACTCATTGTTAGCCTTTTTCTTCGAAGATTTTATTTTTTATACACAGTACTATATAATACGTCAATCCTATGAGCTTTTTTTTTGGGGGGGGGGCACTCCTCCTTTATCTGTGTTTTTCAAGGATAATTACGTTTGAAGAACCAACCATACTCCTTTTAGATGGTCTAGAGACTCTAGAAGATACTTTTCTTTCTTCAGAGATTGTAGAAAAACGATGTTCCGAAGAAAAAGAAGAGTATAGTTGTTAAAAGTAAGAAAATAATTTAAAGACAATATACTTTATGAATCAATTCCTTCTGATCAGAACAATAAAATTATCCTCATCACTTTGTGTGCTACCATACTTATTCTTAAATAATATACGCTGTTTCTCTTCTCAATAGACATTCGCTTGTATAGCTGCAACTGTTTTTAAATGTAGGAAGACGCGCAACTTCCCAAATCTGAATTCTGCTCAGATTTACGAGAGCTAATGCTTTCAGCGGATTGGCCTACTACACACTTCTTCGCATTTTTCACTCTCGAAGCCGATTCAGGTTCCTCTTGCAGGTTTTGTTGCTCTACTGCGTATTCTCTTTGGTAGCTTCTGGAACTTGAAAGGAGGTTATGCGTTTCTTGCTACATAACCTGACTTTTCATGTTCCTAAGTATTGCGGTTTCCAAAACTGATAAATTACTTGGAATCCTGAATACCTATGACCAGTATGTCATCCTCGACTTTCTCTGTGCTGTGGAATGCAGTGACGAACAGAACGACTTGTATGTATGTTGTATTCAAAGCCTCAAAGTAAAGTATAAATACACGGATATCAGATGTCTTGGGGAGTAATGAGATGTAGCATTGTCAAACCAAATAGATCGTCTCGAATGTGACTTCGTTAAGCCTGTAATTGAACCATAAATAGAATTGCTGGTTGTCTTCAGTACTGGAGCAGCGAGTTAGGTGAAGTCGGGTTTTCTTTTACAATCGCACTATAACCATTAACAACGAAACACAAAGCGATTTACGGGATTCTCTACTTTTCTAAACTTTCAAAAGAAGGAGAATCCACCATGTCTGAAAACAGACACCCTTTAGCCAGAGTAAAACAGGCGCAATTACCCAAAACCGAGAACTCAAACAAGAACATAAAAAGGTTATAAAATGTTAATTAAATCTCTGATGTTTATTTTCAATCAAACATTAGTCATTGAAAGTCACAGTTGTGTTCTTCATTTTAGTTCGAGAAGAAACTGCTACTCTGACAAGAAGAACAACTGGTTTTATATAACTGTAATCAGGGATAGAAGGGAGGAGTTTAGGGCTAAAGTTAAGCAGGGATTAAAAAAGCGAAGGTTAAATGAGGAAACGAAGTGGAAATGAATAATTGAGAAGAAAGTTAATCACTGTAGTGGAGGAATGTATTAGGAAGGAAAGAAAGAAGAGGGGAGGTAAATAATAAGTAAGGTTAGAATGAACTGAGTGATTTAAAAATGATGAATTTTAGAGAAAAGGAAAATATAAAGAGAGCAGGTGAAAAAAGCTGTGCAATGGAAAAAAGTAATATCTAGTAAAAGACAAATTGAAGACAGTCATAAACATCAGGAAAATGAATATACGACTGCACATATCAAAATGTATGTCAGGAATCTTATGGGTTGTCCAGTTACAAAAGGGCTAAACTCATATTCAACGGTTATAAATGCTTCAGTGCTTAATACAGTCAACTCAATTAATTCGTTGATGTGAGTTCATTGTTACGCTCAGTCAGTCATCTTAGTCCTAATCACTGCTATCAGAACAACCATGCCCATACTACGGTGATGTTAAAATACTTCACTTTCTTCATTGTCTGTTCGATAAAGATACAACCCCTCAGAGACTGGAAAATATGCAACGGGAGTTGAACTGCGATGTGTCTGTCAGTTGCAAGTCATTTGAAACCTTGCTTATTGTTAGGCCGAATACTTAACTAAACACAGTAGTGGCTGCGTATAATCATAGGTAAATCTGTTAAGTGCCTTAGGGCCTGCTCTGAACTTGTATTACAAATCTCATCACTGTGATTCTTTGATGACGAGCCAAAAGCGAATATATGCAATTTTACAAAATTACAACTGCGATATGGCTTAATACAAACATTTAAGTTGTAATACATAAATTTTACATGTCACATTGAAGCATTGACAAGAGTAAGAAAGAAAATATGCTTTGTACATTTTTTTTTACTAACGTCCTCCAATGTAATGTCATATCGGAAGGTAAATGAATGAAATGAGTGAAATGATACTCAAATGAGCCCGAGGTCCATGGAGCTTCTAGTTACCCGATATTCGTCTTCTTGATGCCTGTGTGGAAAAAGACTTCAATTTCACTTTGAAAGTTTACAGTAGAGCAGAATCTTAAAAGATAAATTGTTCCCGGAAAGGTAATAACAGTGTTACGAGTCAAGGGCAAACGTGTCAGATGTCAAACCATGGGGAACGATGGAGGCTTTGGACCTCGTCCTGTCTTCAGTTCGAGCTCCGACAAGGTCAAGAAGTGAACTCACCGTAACAACAATGCCTTCGAAACGAATCCCCAGCTTCCTTAACCTTGGGGTGTAAACAATGCAAGTCAATGTTAATTGTTTACTGCTTGCAAAAGGGGTAGGAAAGATTAACAAAGTCTTCCGCTGATTTTTGCAATTATTCGATTAAGATAGATAACTTTGAAAGCAAATATTTACACAAAAGTGAAAGTGAAAACACCGTACCACTCATAGCTAAATTCATCACTTACACTTATACCACATAAAGGACCACAGTTTATCCTTCTAACTGAATTTCTGCTTGAACACAACAAACGTGAACTATATACCATTTCAAAATATTAAGAATCACCTAAACTAATCTGGAAATGCTTATAGAATCCCTCATTACGCCATTCATCTCTCCACAGAAACTACATTTTTTTCGAAAAATCCATTTACTTGCAAAAGTACTTGTCGATACAGAAATTTTCAGTTGGCATTTATATTTTAGTAATTTCCCTAATGAATATCACTATAAAAATTATAATATATATACACAACAACTTTGCTTCTTTTTATCGAAGGTTCCCCAAAACCCGTAACATTATTTTGTGGGGAAGGAGGGTATATTCGTAAATTAAGTGATCTGATAGTATTTTTAAATTCTCCTCCTCCTCCTCCTCCTCCTTCTTCTTCTTCTTCTTCTTCTTCTTCTTCTTCTTCTTATTATTATTATTATTATTATTATTATTATTATTATTATTATTATTATTATTATTATTATTATTATTATTATTATTATTATTATTATTATTATTATTATTATAACGTCCTCCCACGTAATGTCATATCGGATGGTGAATGAATGAAATGGGTGAAATGATGCTCAAATGAGCCCGAGGTCCATGGAGTTTTAAGTCTTCTCAGGATAAGGGAAAACCTCGGAAAAAGCCTTACCCGGATAACTCACCATAAGCGAGATTCAAACTCGCGACCTCTTGAACGTGAGGCAGACACGCTAACCATCACGCTACACAGGCGGACATTTTTCAATTCAAACGTTTCATTTTCTGTATTTTCAACAATTATCATCATATGTCTCAAGCAGCATAGAAAATAAATTATTAATCTTATTTTTTAATTAAAAATCCAAAATCCGAATTTAACCTCTTATAGAATAGTTCTAAAATTTATAACACTTTAAAATTTAGCAAAGATGTATAGCCATAGCACATGCCTAGAAAGGAATAAAAACTGCTTTCTCCGGTTTTACATTCAGTAAAAAGAAGGTATCTTAACCTCACTAGTATGTACTTGCAACGTCGGTTTTCCCGAACATGTTTGATTATTTATCAGAAAAGCAATACCTGCTATATGGTCGCCGTTCACAGAAGGATGAGCCCAAAAAAATATGCGTTTCCCTCGACAATGTCCTTAGAGGTTAATATGGCAGTAGAATAACAATATAAAACTAGTTTCAACAGCTTAATTCCCTTTTGCTGATAAGTAATTTAGGAAATGAAAATATACATATTTTCTCCGTTCGCTGCTTTACAATTCATACACAACGTTCTGAAAATCCAGTAATTTCTGGCGTTAGTAATTGGCTATGTCTGTTTAAAAGGGTACTGTAGACATTTTGTCCATGACCCGAAATGTTCCCATCCCCTTTCCCCCGTACATGTATAATCCACGAACTAAGTGGCAGTTTTAGCTTGGAGATTTCAATGCGCGGTAAACAAAGAAGCACGACAGACGGCGATTGTTGCCAGTGACATCTTCAAGCTGAGTTCCTTGTCAAGGACGCTCACCAGCAGCGGAGTTATGTGACGGTAAAGCTGTGTAATTATTGCAACTAGAATATAAAAGCTTTGCTTTGCCCTGTAACCTTTGCAACTCAGCAGATTAAATGTTAAATACGTGCTCTATCACTGTTTCTTGTAAATCAAAAATACGAGTGTTGCTTCAGATTGTGATAAGGTCAAGCTGTATCGTGAAAGGCTATTGCTATTTTCGTCGCTACCTCTTAGCTTGACCCAAATTAAGCTTGTGAGTGTGAGGTCCGAAATCGAACTTTTCGTCAGCTCCATGTGAACTCTTCACCGGAGTAAAGAATGAACAAAGAGTTCGATGGTATCTCGAGTAGTAATGGATGGAGTTTTGTTGTTCCGTTTTAAGTTTTGCTAGTTGATGTTATCGCCTGTAGAGCCAAGGATGGATGGAAAGAAAGGGAGCCTTCGTTCTTAATTAAATGAAACAAAAGCCTGCAGTTTTTAGCTCAAAGACAGGATGTTATAAACGTATCCGGGGATTTTTTCTGTCTTGTCGCAATATCCTTTAGGAATGCCCTCAGTATCGCGGGACCGGGCCTTGACAGAGGGGGATTTGGGAATTGCATTGACTTGAAGGACGTGTTTGCCATAGCTTATAATTATTTACTTCGATTTATGGCCCTGTCAGACACTTCTTATGAGCGTGAACGCTTCCGATGCTACATCTCTGCAGAAAGCTTCTTTAGCCATGTAATTTTAGGGACTGGTCTCCAAAAAAGCTATGTTCTGTCACAATTTTGTTTGCCATAAAACAACCCATTATTTTTGCCGTACAACAAAAGCGTATTTAACCGTGCTTTGAAGGGAGTGAATAAACAAGGTGCGTGAACTTGTCACCGCTCAGTAAGTCTGAAGTATTAGAGATATAGGAACCAAATTTCGCAGAGATAATGAGAAAGATCATACAGATAGTATGTCATAAATGTCGTTTTTAGTAGAGAAAATGTTGCGGTATTCGTAATCATATTTTTCTCAGAAACTATTGATGTAAAAATTAACTTTTTGCACAATATTTCTAACAACGTGAAAAAGGTTGGTGAGAAAGGAACTTCGCCTGATGCTTTATGGATAATAATCTGTTTTCCTTAACATAAGCCTGATATTCTGATTTTTTTTCTATTTTCAAATGAAGTTATTTTTTAAATTCAAGTATAACTTTAGCTACATTTTTTCAAACTTTTTAATAAAACAGTACAAGGCTTGTATACCCAAAGTTCAATTTATTTATCGGTAGTCGTTTCTGAGAAAATGCTACGTAAATATTGTTATATTTTGGGCGCTTGCAAGGTATACATTTTAATAGTTGAATTTTCATTTCACTTAACATATTAAATTACATCGACGTCTTTGTGTTTTGCTGTTCATTAAGTTGGCCTGTTTTTTAAGTTCACACACATAGTCTTTCATACTTCCAGACTCTAGGGAGATTGCCATAGAAAAGATCTACCTCCAGCCAGCCAGGACTTCTGATCCTAACCACCAGACCACACAATCCTAACTAGTAAAACATACTCTTTACACTTGCATGCAACATCCATATCATACTGTAGGTTATGACTATCCCTTCTTGGAGAAACCAGAAACATATTCACGGGACTTCAATGCCGTTGTTATACGGAAAATATATTGAGTTTTGGACTGTTAGACCCAAGAGGTCGAAAAATATTGTCAATTGCTTTGATGTAATATACTGAACTAATGTTCTGTAAATGTATTTTTTGACGATTGTGTTTTAATCCACTTCCGTTCATAGTCTGTCAATGATTTCTGTATTATATGGAAACTATGTTACTATAAAACTACAGGACCAAAGAGAAAATATTAAAATTTAAAGTTTCATCTCTTATGAACTTATGACTATCTGACAGACAGGGCAATATAGTTATGTAATTAAAATTAAACATCCATATCTAATTAGGACGGGCCCAAATGATGTCGTTGGGCCCTTAAACCCCACTCATTCACCCACTCTAATTAGGAATTTTGCTTACGAAATCTGTATTTTAAAGTGCTTCAAAGAAGCTTTTAACTTCAGCCACTTTTTAAACGTTAAGGACCCCGTCCATGCTTGTGCCCATTATCATCTGAATCTTGTCACCCTTTGGGTCTCTCCCCTCATTCCTGCCTGCCAGGGGAGACGTAGAAGCACAAAGGGCCGGGGTTGCGGGGGTCCTTCTGGAGTACTGCCGAAGGAAAGTAACGAGGAAGTTGGTATAAGATATGTTATCTTGTTTTTATCATAAAAGAAGGAAGCAACCTTTGTGACAGATTCCGGTCACTTAACTTTGCCTTTCCCTGGGATTCGAGCTCGCAGTCTGAGAGTGAGTGGCTTCCACAGCTGTCATCAAGACACAACCTTATCGTCCACACACATCTACAGCTGTCTGTGAAGTGGAACACTGGATCGAAATGCTTGCGGTTTTGTTAGACAACTCGTAATGGATGCATTACCAGATAATCGAATTTACAATTTCTCCGAGTCGAGGAATCGACCTAAACCGGATGAGATAGATATATTACTGCCTTGCTGACACACTTATCCGGCCATGGAGGTTACTTCCATATTGCAAACAACATATTCGCCAGCGAAGGTCACAACAAAAGATTCTTCTCTTTCTTCGCATGTTTAAGAACAACGGTGTGAAATGCAGGAATGCAAATCGTGTCAGAGTCGTTAAAATGGTACCGTTGTGCTTTTGTGCACACATAACATACATATCTGTTTAGTTTATTAGTCATCATATCTTGTACCTCAAACTGGATGATGACTTTACTGCCATCTCTTGTAACATCATGTTCACATTACAATACTGACATATTTTTCATGTGTGGATCAAGGTGTTTAACTACGAAGTGCCCTTAATTGCTTCCATTCTGCTCTCGTCGCATATTATATTATGACTTGCTGAAGATACATATTTATACTATTGTGTTTGTGTATATGTATGTATGTGTATATATATGAGAGACAAAAGTCCCTCCGCGGTTTCATGAGGCCATAGAACGGTAACGCCATTTTGTAATCAATTGTTATGACTGTCGTCTACTGACAAAACTTGGAGAGATACTCTTTGCTCTTTCCCCCATGTCTTCTGTGGTTACCGATCTAGAGACTTTTAATTCATCTCTTAATTCTGATTATTCTTCTGCATAACCTCAAACAGATGCATAATTAACTTAACATACGAATACATCTAAGGAAACGAGCGGTAACGAGTTTACAAAATTTATATGAGCACTTTAATTGGCATTATACCCAAGTTTCCTACCACTATTTTATGTTTGACCATTTGTCTAAGTTTAAAACATTTATAAAGTGTTTATAACATTCTATGCTGCTTGCTACTGCCACTGGTGTCCGGCATTTTAATAAAATATTTAGTTTTCGACTGTATATAGGAGAATCGATAGTTGTACATTCAACTGCGAATTTATCTATTTTAATTGTTGTGTTGGCCTTGACACAACGATACAGAGATTATATATACCATGACTTTAAAAAATCTGATGTATTGCATTCACATGACTTTCTCTACTCTTGTACTAACCATTCTTACAAACTCTTATTCCTATATCTTCTCCGTGTTAGTTGAGATAAACATTTGTACAAATATCTTATTGCTTATTTCCCTGTAGGTGCAAGAGGAATATTAGAATACAGTAGGCTTTGTGTGATAGTCAAGTAGCCAGATTGGGCCGTAGACATTAGAATAAAATACAGGACTCAAGGCATGCGCAAGTCGCTTTACATTGAGTTCTCATTGTCAACGGAACCTGCACACCATTCCCTTTTTCCCAGCATTCCCCCAAGCAATTAGTCTATTTTTAAATCACATCCCTCTTGTGGCACCCAGGGTGGTTACAACACATTATTAAACTCACGACTTACTATTGCAATTGGAAAAGTTTGATTTGATTATAGTTGCAGGATAAAAAATATCTACTTACCACACAAGCTCCTGAGACAAATGTGAAATTAGGAATTTAGGCGTTTTACAAACAGGACCCCCAAAACTAACTAGTATATTCAGTACTATAAAAAATAGCAATAAGTTAATACTTGTACAGAATTTTAAAATGACCAGGTTTTAAGGTTCGATTTCATGGTTCCCCAAACTTATAATTATTAACTTTATGCATTACTTAGCACAATTATACACACGTCTTTTAAAGCCTAATTTTACGCACTACTAGTAATGTGCAAAATTGCAGCTTTATGCAATACCACGACAGCTGCAAGCTAGATGCGATAAAAATCTGAATTTATATGGTATTAGTTAAGTAACTTCTGAGATAAACACAAGCATCGTTTTATATTAATTGTAGTTGAAAAAAAGAAAAAAAAAAGCATTTAAACAATCCTGAGAGAAGCTGAACCTCGGATGGAATGAGTTATATAGATAAAATGCTCTTTTAAATTTTGGATTTTTCTGTTATACTGGGAAGAGAATGTCGGATAACTTTAAGATGTGCGGAATTTTGGAACAAGTGCGTTGTTCAAAATATGGCATAGTAATACAGTGTTTCTTTAGAATATATATATCGAATGCGAGCCTCAGACGTTACCGCCTGAGCCATAAGGCTCGGTTTAGAATGTGTGAGAAAAGATTAAGTTTTTAATTTGCTGATTCATAATAAAATTAATATTTAGTTATTTTAGAACATTTATGTATATTTAAGCTTAATTGCATATGACACATACAAAACATGCAGAAATCGTTCAGGCCATCACTTTTCTTTCTTTCTTCCTTTCTTTTTTAATTGTAAATTCCTAAAACGAATCACGTCAACTCTGTTTTCGTTTGCATTAAAAGCGTTTTTCTGTATAACTGTAAATAATGTATTCGCAAAGAAAGAAGAACGAAAAAATGGAAAATAAATAAGCAAGTTTCTCTCCACAGTCAGTTGTTTACTGCGAAGATGGGATTTTTGGCAGCCGCGAGCAATGCAAAACCAGCTATTAGGTAAGAGAGGACATCTTGTCTCCTTGACACCTTGAACCGTTTCGTGGAATGTTGAAAAATGTGCAACAGAAGCTGTGGGAGTGGTGGACTGACTGTCTGGAGGTGGAAGGTTACCTATGTCTTTCATCAATCGCAGCGCCAGGCCAGGCATCCCTCTTTTTGATTTATTTACATAGTTGAACATTCTTCTTTCTCTGAAGAAGGTGAAGATGTCTGTCCTCAAGGCCACTGAAGTTTTCATGGCGTCAGACCAAATGGTACTCATGCAAACTAGAGCACAAGGTTTCGTGTTATTTCGTGGGGTAATGATTTAGTAGATCTGTATGTGGTAAGAGGCTTCTTTTTTACCTTTGTTACTAAGGCAGGATTTTAGTTCCTTACCTTTTTGCTGCTTGTTGTTCCTGGTTCTAACTCATGAAACTCTTTTGCGCAGGCGCTGGCGATGGAAAAGCTATTGCAATGACAAGAACTAAGCTTTATACATCATTTTATCCTGTTTATTCTGATTTGCAATGATAGCGCCTTGGAATTACAGGTGCACTGAATATTGTATAAACTCATGCAGATTTTAGATCACTGTACTCTTTCCGCACATTTTCGAAGCGTTGCTTTTTCCTTAACATAAGACTATGGTCTTCGCAAAGCCTCTGTATTTTACATTTTATTGTAAGGGCTTGTATCAATAGGAAAACCAGCGAAGCAAGGATGACTAAAGATAACGGCGTATTTTTCCATATTTCTATGCAAACTGGTCCATATTTGATTTAGATAGTAGCCAGTGAAGGCTGACTGCACTTGGACCGCCATTTTCGCACCCGCCCCTCCTAGAACGCAAAATGGTTAATTTTCAACTTAAACCTCACACGCTGTAGTAACGCTGTCGGCAATTTTAACTAAATGGAGGGACAGGACATTCAGAGGATATGAAAATCCTTCCTAGCATTCGCCTGGCAACTCGAGGAAACCTCCAAAAAAATCCCTGGGTCAGAAAGGTCGGCCATGGGGTTCGAACCCACAACCTCCAGAGTGCAGGCCACAGACATTACCGTCTGAACTACTCGGTTCGTTTTTGTAATAACTGACAGTATTTTACGAAACATTTCGGTAAAGGTGCGACTTTTTAACTGCCTTTCCACATTTACCTCGACTTGTAGAATATTTCAATGTAGGAGTAGACTTTCACTTATAAAACAGAAGCTATTCTATTAGCACGACATGCTGTTAAGATGTAAATGAGGAGACCAGAGAGTGTCATGTCCCCTCAGCAGTTGCCCGTCGGCCATTTCGTCTCTGAGCCTTCAACTAGCAGCGACTGATAAATACCTTGTCGTAGTTTAATCCCGTGTGCTTTGAGCACTGAGCACTCTTATGAGTTCAATTAGTTAATAAGTGTATTTTTGTATGAAAAGAGACAAAAGAAACACGATGTTTAAAAGGGTGCAGGATCGAAGCCTCCCATACCCAGGTAGCTTAGCAGGTATGAACCCCCAAGCCTCCCCAGCTAAAACGTAGAAGGCAAAATACCACTTATTTTAAAGGCGAAAATACGTATTACTATATGATATGCGTTTAAAATGTCAAAAATAACGAAGCGTCTAAATGCGGATCCACTGTGAGTAAATTACAGGAAATAAACGAATAATGACGAAGTTGATAAATGTGGAATGTTTTGAGGTGCACGCCAGTTCGCCTCCTCCCAGTGCATCCTGGAACAAGGACTACTAATTGAAATTTAAGCATTAGAGGTTCATTTTCCTTAGGTATTAGAACCATATTTGTTATTAATCATAAACTAAAAAAAGTTTAACATCTTCCATTTGAAGTATGTAATGCTTCCTCAAATATAAACAACAAACTGGAACTGCTACCTGACTTGACCGGGAGGCTTGGGGGCTATGTAATTAGGGATCTTTAAGGGTTCTGAAGGCTTCGGGGCTATTTTTGTGACCGCGGGAGGCTCCGGTCCTGCACCCAAAAAACCAGGCTGTTTTAAATGAAGTAACTGGAGCTTCAATATGGGTATACCCTTTACTTACAACGTTAAACATCAGTTCTAATTGCCTTCTATGATTTTAAATGTTTTAAACTTAGACACATAGTCGAGAATAAATAGTCCTTTGAAACTTGAGTACAATGGCTATTAAGATACTCTTATGAATATTTTCCCATCTTAATTACTGTTATTTATGTTCTCGTCGCATAATATACTCTTACATAAGACCATAAAGAAACTGAAATAAAATCAGTTATCGATACCAATTTCAAAAGAACTAAAATGTTAGTTGATTCCTGAGTAACTGAAATCGAAAATGCGCAGTATTTTACTGAAAAAATAACGAAAAGAATGGGACTGAATTGTTCTATTATATTTTCTTTGGGTTATAAAACACTGTCTTGCAGCGAAAACCAGAAGGCAACTCAAATCATTCTAACAATTTGTGTTAATAATTGGTTGAACATTTTCCGTAACTATACTTTTATACGCACTATAATTTTCATCAAATTGTTGACACACATTTCTACGTGTTATAATGGGAAATAAGAGGCTTGCTTCGTCACGGACGAATACCATTATGTGGTGTAATCTATACTTGATTGAAGAAGAAGAACCCAAGGAACCGGTTCTGTATATATAACCAAACAGGTAGTGCAGCCAGTAGTATTGATTTTATGACACTAAAAGTAATCTGCAGCCGAAAGAGAAATCTTGAGATACGTCTATAAATACCATGTATGTTTTAGGAATAAATTTGCTTTTAATAGGTTTAACGAAACTTTTTTCGCTTTATGCAATACTTACTTTTACCAGTGGCTACGTCCGTGGGGAGTATTGGCCATTTTCTGCAGCAAATAATGCACTCGGAACATTCGAGGCAATTTAATTGCGAGGGGTGATTTTGCTTGGCATTTTACAACAACTAGTTAAGGAATAATCATTTCATGTATCGTGTGTGGCATTTACAACACTAAACAACTCAAAATTATGTGGATGTGCTTGAAATGTAAGAGCTTAGAATCAGATAGTCGTGTTCGTAAACTTTTTAATATTGTCAGCGCGGCACCAGGCTGCCAAGGTGCGCGGCTAATGAGTCTTCTTCTAGAGAACAACTGCCCTTGCAGAACAATAGCCATTGTGTGCCTCCTTTCTGCTCCAGAAGATTCGTTTTGCACAGGAATAAAAATGACTAGCATTAGCCGACAATGTTTTTTGAAACTAGAGAGATAACTGGATACGTACCTTCAGGAGCAGATACCATGATCCACTTTGCACATCATTTCAGGAACACTGATGCAACCATCTTGAAGTGATGCAGCGTCCTCACGCTGAAGCATCAACAGTTTCTCATTGTCTTTCTCGGCTCTTCTTAACATCCCTAAAATAGATTAGTTCTTATAAATAAAGGCATAGAAATTGGTATTTTAGAAGAAACTTACTGAGATTTGAAATTCTTATTTCAAAGCTACATACATTATATTGTCAGTCGTTTATACTTGTTTCCTCGAATGTAAAGCGAAGATGGGTATACTCAAGCATGCCCGAAAACCTAAAATGATCAACTGATCCACATAATATGGTGTCAGGGTCCTTGCTTCACGCTGGGAACGAGACGCCATAAGGTGACCTTTACACCCCGTTGAAATACTGTTTGCGTCATGACAGAGGTCCGCAATTGTGGACCAAGAGGCCACTTGAAGGGTCCCTCAGAATTTATTTGCCCCTTGAGTAAATACTTTATTACTGCAGGCACTCTCAGTAACGGGTTTTCCATCACTTGCACAATAGCAAGAGAAACAAGGACTCTAGCTTCCATTGTCACCTCTCGAGTGTTTTGACAGATGAGGCCTGAATAGCGTCACAACTTTCAACTTTCGCATACCACACGTCATTCATTTCCCTCCTGTCAATAATGAAACTAAGATCTGATGAAACTTACATTGTCTTATTCGTATTAAATAATGAAATAGATACTTTAGTCTCCAATACCAATGTTTTACTTGTAAACAAACAAAAAATTCGTCACCAGCTGCAAACATTGCATTGGATAAAGATTGTGGTTTTCACAATTACTCGCAAAAGTTTAAGGCCAAGAAGGTTTTATTATGGTAATCTCCTAGCTCTTACGTGCCTTATTCGTTTTGTTTCGTTATTACAAGAAATTCGTGACTCTCTTTAACGTGTAGGCCGTGAAATGATCAAAAACGTATGCTGTTACCTTCCCACCAGCTTTTGTACTGTCATACTTATATGGAATAATGCCAGCATGTAACCTCCAATAATATTGCTTGATAGTGTAATACAGATTTCATATTTGTTAAAAAAATACAACTACATAATAATAATAATAATAATAATAATAATAATAATAATAATAATAATAATAATAATAATAATAATAATAATAATAATAATAATAATAATAATAATAATAATAATAATAATAATAATAATAATAATAATAATAATAATAATAATAATAATAATAATAATAATAATAATAATAATAATAATAATAATAATAATAATAATAATAATAATAATAATAATAATAATAATAATTTACTTACACAATTACATTTTTGTCTAAGGAGAAATAGAGTGCACTTCAGGACTGCAAAATTGAATTCCAAACGCATGCTTAGCATTGAGTTTGGCCTGTATTCGTTCTGTGGCTAATATATGTATAAGCATTGTTCTTCTACACCGATTTCACCCAAACTTGGCACAGATAATCTTTGATACAAGACCAAAATTACTGTTTAACTTAGAATTCGAAACTCCACCTCATCTTACAAATTAATCATTTAATGTATGCAATGCCTACAAAACTTCGCAACACATGTATTTGTCAACGACAATCGTAGTAGCTCGAACGTTGCCAACATGATTACCTACATTTTCACGGCCTCGCAAAATAACAAAGGAACAGTGAATTCATATAATAATCGTTGATTTCCTCTCTGACGTCAATCATTGGGTAAAAATAGTCAAACTTGGCTTTTCTTTTGTTTTAACTTTCTTGTGTTTTCTTAGTATTATGATGTTGGTTACTGAGAATTAACTAGGTTATATTGACGCTACTCAAACTCCTATTTCTTCAAATGAGATTTTCTCCATAAGACAACGTGGAAGCTGCATTACAAACTGTATTTGTGGTGGTTAAAGTCCTTTTGGACATTATTTTCTCGGTATATTTGTCTTTATAGTGTGTCTTTAAAGAAACGCAAGGCTAATTGGCAAGCGCCAATATAATGCTAAAACTGTATAGATAAACCATAAAAAATGGGCAATGCGAATATTTCAGTTAGTTTAACTTAAGTACGGAACTCATGTCAACAAAAACAAGTAAAATGAAAACTAAATTCTGCAAGTTGTGCACCTACCCATTACATTTTATTGTAATACCTATCCAACAAAATATTTAATAAGGTCTTATATTTCCAACATGCTAGTTTTAATTCGGTTACTCTCCTGTGTTATGTATAAGTAAAATCTTGCTAATAAGTTTCAATTAGGTGGTACTTTATTTAAAAAGATTTGCAAGTTAATTACAATCTAACAAAGTAATTGCTACGTAATATAGCCTGTAATCTGAATAGACTTCTATGAATACAGCATGAGTTATATTTAAGCTGTGAAGTAATACGCATATACTTGTATAATCTAAGGGGTAATATATGAAACTACTCAACCAATTTTGATAATTATTCTTTCGCCATATGAAAAGAAATGATCTTCCTGGTGACATAGCGTGCTGTGATATTGTGACAGACTGACCCTTCCAACTTGCCATAGTCCATACTCCGCAACCTTTTGTTTCCTGTATGAAAGTTCGCTCCCTAAAGACAAAAGCTGCAGGTGTTTCATTTCAAACAATATACCTGCACAGGTCTAGCAACTCCGAAAGCAGATGAATCGAAGGGAACAGCTCAGTGACTCGAAATCCTGTATACCGGACAATCGGATTGGGTTTTTCTCGTGCTTTCCCTCAATTAGATATTCAAAATCACGACCAAAGTTCCAGCAAGAGGGCAAAAAGAAAGTAGAGATAAAAATGCATGGTACAGTAGGGGGACTATGCAAGGCCAGCACCTCTAGCAGGTGCCCAAGGAAGGCTGCGAAGCAACTAAATCATCTGTCTGACATGAACCAAAGAGCCTACAGGGCGGCGCCGTGGCCGAGCGGTTAGCGCGCTCGCCTACCACCTAGGCGGCCCGGGTTCGATCCCAGGGACCCGCATGTGGTATTCGTGGTGGACGAAGCGGCGTCAGGGCGGGTTTTCTCCGGGTACTCCGGTTTCCCCCGTCATCTCATTCCACCGGTGCTCCATCTTCATGTATCATCAGTGTCACCGCCTGCGGTGCCGTAGTAGTAAAAGCGGGCGTTAAACACTACAACAACAAAGAGCCTACAGCAAGCGTCGCGATATGAAAAACAAAGTGGCATTAAACGGTCAGAGCAAATAAATAAAAATACAAAAACATATCGGATCTGCATTTAAGGCGATACTTATACCGAAATCTTTTAATAACTTTATAAGAATGTTCTGCTGTATTATCTTTGTGTATTGTAATAGAGTTAATTACCAGCATATTCTAAATAATTATATTTAACGAAGAAAACCGTGCCAGTGTTGCATTAGAAATAATCAACCATATTTTATTGTCGACTGCTGAAACTATCCTTTTTCGAAAGTTGCAGATTATTGTCATTTTGAAAATGTTTAGCTTAGTGCCATGGGAATGTAAAGTCCTTATCAGCTTCTCCCTGTTTCATTCAATATTGATGTCACAGCTTTTGTGGATATTGTATACAAACCGTGTAAATTTAATGTTATTAAATAATTACAAGACCAAATTCTAAATATGAAAATTGCCTTTACTGTGATTAAAAATTGTCTTATGAAATATTTCCTTATAGGTAGGTACAATGGGAATAGGAGATTGCCATAGGCTTAAATAACACTCAAATCTTGTAAGGGTAGTCAATATGTTATGGCTGTAACATTCCATTCTCTTTGCATGTCGTGGACATAAAAATCCGAATGACTTCCTATCTGAGAAAACTTAAGTATTGTAAAATTCAAACAAATAAAAAGAAATATCTCAGAAATGGTTCACTGTTCAAAAATTGTATTAGACATGAATTTTGTGTATTAACGAAATTTAATTTTCGTAGACTAAGACTTTGTCTATCTCTTGGGGTTTACTAGTTATGCAAAGGCCATTCAGAATAAACAGGACTTCTGAGGACAGTACCAGAAACTTCCAGACATACGTATCATTTAGCATGAAAATAGCTTAAACATAGCGTATTTTAATAAAAATTGCGATAGCCATTTTTGAAAAAATCAACATTTTTCTATGAGAAGTGTTGTTAGGTGAGGGGATTCTCTTGAAAATCTTGGTGTCGCATAATTGTATATTACTGGTAAATGTTAGGTGACAGATGAAAACGTACTAAACAAAAAATATAGTTCTCTCTAAAACACTTGAAAACGAGAAGGAAGCATAATGAAAAGAAAATGAGGGGAAAGACAATCGTGGTAGAAGAGCGTTCACCTACCGATCAGAGAAAACCACGAAAATCCCAAGGGTAGTGTGGAGAATAGAACACCAGAAGCCAATTTATTTAAGTTTTTGTGCCTAAGCCATTTCCGAGATATTTCTTATTAATTTTCGAATTCTTCAATACGTCGTAATTTTTCTAAGGTCCTTTTAACATTCAGTTGTTTCTCGCTATGCATGCAAATCGCACGGAATTTTAAGACATTGGATTTTGGTCAAGGAACATTTAGCCATTTAGATGATTATTTCTATTAAGCTCATACACATTTAATCTCACATTCATAGTTCCAGACATATGCAGTACATACATACAAACACCCATGCCCGAGGCGGTATTCGAACCCCTGATCCTCTGCGCGGCGAAGCGCAAAAGACATACGCTCTAGCAACCACGGCTACGGCGGCTGACAATGTATCTATTTCTGCAGAGTGAAATGGATAGAAAAATAAACTTTCGTAAGAATAGATTGTATACTCATTAAGAAACGTTAAAGCGTAGATAAAGTAGATATTTAATGCATGTCTTGAAGAAACCAGAGCCCATGTAAGATTCATAGGATATGTTTTAAGGGCCTAAAACTCCAAGGTCGAGTTGTGAGTCAGAAGGAGAGCGTGTTATTCCCACAGTGAAGATGGTTCTAGTGGCGCCTTGTGGTGGTGGTGGACTTTCCTAAACCTGATATGAACGAACACACGTGGAAAGGTCGTACGCAAATCAGGCAAGGCTGCCTGCTGGTGGAACAGTTACGTGTCGCCACATACATACATAGAAATGTCAGGATGGGAAACGCCGCAAGGACGACTACTCGCTCATCTGGTGTCTGCCCAGCCAGCATTCCGGGACAACACCCGCTCATCCTTACCTATGTGGGTAATGGGCGGGACTGTGCAAAACATTCCTCTCATTCTAACTCATTGCTAACTCTACTAGTGAGAGAAATGTCAAATTATCTTTTCAAGCGTAGCAAGTTGATGTGTTTGATTGCATCTAGTGGACTGTAACTACCTGTGAGGATCTCGAGAATTTAGCAGATGAATTTTGATTTAGTATCAGTCCCAACAGACGTAAATGTACATTCATTTAAACCCTTAGATATCGGCGCCAGTTTGTCGGACCTTCTGCAAGCCGGACAAAGCTAGCAAATACAATAGAACCCAGATTATAAACCAAAAACCAGGATTCCCGTGAGATATACCTTAGTGCATTAGCTCTCCAGGGAACGAGATATAGACTAAAACAGTTAATGGGGACCTCACTGAAATATTTATTTACCAGCTAGAAAATTGAATTATATAGGGAATATTTTATCCACGAATAGTAGAAAAGTGAAGTTCACGTGATGGGGGAGAAGAACGGGAACAAAGCACGAAACAAATACAAATACAACGAGAGTTTTGGTATCAGTTTCAAAGTAGCATTAATTTGTTTAATCTTTGCATGCAGTTGTAATTATTTTAATAGCCAATTTTTAGAAAGTGTTTTATATAAAAGCAACACAGAAGAGTATTCTGATCTTCGACTGTGTTGACCGAAATTTCCAGTAAATACGTCACTTTCATCTTCATGATGCATGTCGAAAGTAAAAGTAATTACTAAGAGACTGACTGATCTATGAATCATCGTGGTTTTGCCAGCCCTTGCTATTTCCTGTCCTGCAGAAGGGAAAGTGACTTGATTGTAAGGACAGTCTTCAGAGGAAGTGTTAGATAGAGCGGAAAAATCCAATTAAAATCAAGCTTCATAATTTGCTAATGAGGAACAGATCATGAAATGTTTGTGTCCTGTATTGCAGTGTGCACCCGCTGTAGCTCATAGGAGACCTGACACACAACCCTTTTTCAACCACTTGCCCGCATAACCCACAACAAAATTACCTTATAGTAGTTTTTCTAAACACCGCGAAGAAAAATGTTAATGCTGCAATATCTTTGTTGCTTCCATTAATACCTTTTTTACTTTCTCTACTGGCAAGTAGGGGAAGTATTGTATTCCACCCAAAAATTCCATGTCGAGATTTTAACCGGAAATGTATGTTTTGAGACCCCCTGAATACAATTAGAAAAAGGTCCGTGCGTGTCTGTGTGTCTGTCAGTCTGTGGACATCATAACTCAAAAACGAAAAGTCGGTTAAAAACCAAAGTTGGTATTTAAGTTTAATGTCTTTCAAGGATGCGACACGAAGATTTTGAAGAAAATAGCCCCACCCTAAACTACCCTTTACATGGAAAATTTTTCGAAAATTTTGATTTTCTTGAAAATGGCTCTTAACGATTTTTATTAAAATGTCATATGTTTGATATATTTTTATGACAAATGAAACGTATATTTTGAATTTTCTGGCTATAGCCCCTGTAGTCGTATTTACTCTGGACGACTTTTGCATAACTGGTAAACCGTTAGAGATAGACCAAATCATACTACACAAAAATGTAGATCTTGCTAAAATACACAATTTATGTTCCGATAAATTTTCTTGTAGGTTGAACCATTTCAGAGATATTCCTTGTTATGTGTGTGAGTTTCGGAAAACTTAAAAACTTTTGTGAACTGAAACATTGGTATTCATTTTTTATATGTTACGTGTGCAAAGACAACTAATCTCAAAGCTTTAAAAGATTTGACTGTCGCACAAAGCCTTCTGTATTCTAATATTCCCCTTGTAACTACAAGGAAATAAGCAATAAGATAATTTGTAAAAAAATTTATCTCAACTAACACGAAGAAGATATAGGAATAAGAGTTTGTAAGAATGGTTAGTACAAGAGTACAGAAAGTCATGTGAGTGCAACACATCAGATTTTTTAGTTATACTGTCACAGACATACACGCGTGGACCTTTTTTCTAAAAATGATCCGCTAGTTACTATACGTAGTAGAGCAAGTAAGTATTTAAATTGGTAGTGCATCAAATATGATTATGTTTCATAGATAGGATGGTTACTTGTATTTGACAATCACAGACATTACAGGTTTATAACAATGATGGCTGTTATATAAGTGGAATTCAATTGTCGATAATGGGGTAGCCCCCAGAGTAGTGAGGTTTATTTCCCAACTCCATAAACATAGGTTAGGGTTTGAACATCAGCAAAATTACATTGTGATATCATGGTCAGGTATTCATTTGAGAGAGAGAGCCCGAAACTGCAATGACCACTGATTCCAGCGATGAGGCACGTATGACTTGCTTTGCAAGAGAATAAACAAGGGCCAAGGACGGGTCCCTGTCCTTAGGCTACCAATAGAAGATGTTTAAACGTATACTTTCTGCCAAGTAAAGATGCCTTTATGAGCTTATGAGCCATAAAAGTCCGGCTAATGTGTATACTGTGATTACTGTTTGCTCATCTTCGGCCTTCCCAAGGGAATTTACCCGGTGACTCAGAGACAGAAAAAGGGGTCTTAAACACCACAGAGAAGCACGCGTTTATTTATAGACTTCTACGCACAATTGTTTACATTTCAATTAAGGTTTTTTGTTAGTCGATTCACTTAAGCGCTGCATAAATACATCAAGTAGGTGCAATTCGGAGAAGCATGCGCAGTAACACAAAACAGCATATGCAGAAGAAGCATGTTGTGTTCACGAAATGACATCCATAAATAAACCAGAACACGTAAGAGATGCTAGATAAATGTGTTACGTGAATGATAGGATATCGCCAAGCTTTGTCTGGAAAATGATGATTCCACCGAAATAAAAACATTATTCTCAGGATAGGATGGGATAGAAGAGGATAGGAGTTATGGAGGGGATACGTCCTGTCGAACTTGATGTTTTGTACCTATGTCCCTAGCGCGGCACCCCCGAGAGGAAGGACGAGGCGAGAGGAGACACAGGACGGCCGATCCAAGGAGTCACGACAGAGCGGAGGGTAGATCTATACTACGGTGTATGACAGGCAGTGACTGTGTCAAATGACTGAACATGCTCACACTCAAGACGAGTTCAATAAATGCAGCGTACACGGCGTGCGGTTCGACAGACTCGTAGCGCGTGTTGTCTCGGAATTCTCCTTTGTGCGGATGCAAGAGTTTCGCAAAGTCTAGCAGCAATAAATAAGTACATACACAAACATGCATGAAACACCTCCGAGAAAAGCACTTTCCCTTCAGGCTATACTTCACCGTACATGTGTAACCATGTTCGACTCCGCGGGGGTCCTTCTCATTAACATTCTTGTCAACAATAAAGGACGCCAGTGCAGGATTTACAGAGTCTCTTCCTAGCTGCACAATGGGGTCAAGAGAAAGGTCCACAGATGTCGTCACCTTATCGACTAGGTTTCTGCTGCTAATTACAGGATAATTAGACACAGGCTGATGTTCGAGATCAGCTGTTTCCGACCTTTCTGAACCAATGGCTTTCTTTCTCCACAATGTTACACTCAGCTAGAAAGTTTTCTTGTTTCCTGGAAATAGTGTTCTTAAACTGAAATTGACATAAAAAGATCAGCAAAAGATAGTGGCATGCTGCTTCTGAGAAAGAAGAAGAAACATTGCTATCATTTACTTTCTCTACCACCTACTCAGGGTAGACAGTGGAAAAAATCTATATCGATGTTTCACCGGAAATACGTGTTTTGAGGAGCACTGAACCCGAAACCCAGCTTTGAAAACGTTCAGTGATGCTGTCTTTCTGTAAACTCACAAAAGAAAAATCGGATCAATACAAAATGTTGTTCTTCAGTCAGGCATAAATGCAAAGCAGAGATTAAAAAAATAACCAACGGAACTACAGCATTTTATCCTTTTTCTCCCCTTTTCAAAAAAAATTAGCCTAAAAGTTTTGATTAAAATACATAGGTTTAACATATTTACAGGGATAATAAAGTGTAAATTTTTTAATTTTCTGTGAATCCTGTAAATTCTTTTCCATTTTTATTAATTTTTTGTAATAACTGGAAAATCATAAGAAATAGACAAAATTGAAGTTTTTATTTATGGGCGCTGTTTAACTGCATCCCATTCTACATTGCGCGTGAAAGACAATTTTGCTCAGACCTCTTTATCAGGCTTGAGGTTCTTTTACGGCCCTAAATCTACGATCCGGGACCATCGGTTTTACTTCCCTTCCAAACGAAGCCATACTAAGGATTTTTAGGTCCGAAAAAGTCTATCGGCCTCCACCGGATTTGAACCCGCGACCTTGTGGGTCAGAGACAAGCAGGACGACACACGGGATAGACAAAACATACTACAGCTAAAATATAGAGCTCTTGAAAATGTAAAATGTGTGTGAAATGCCTCTCTTTTTGTAGTGTTAGCCATTTTCGAAATATCTTGTGTTACACGCTACTGCTACTGAAAAGCTTGAAAGTTTGCGATTCTTGTTTCCTTTTTTTTTCGCAAGGGTGGGTCGTTTTCACAGGCAGCTAGAGCCAGATAAACATTTGAATGTTGCATCTGTATGTGAAAGTAGCTAATAATCTATTGTTTAACTTCCATTTATTAAAATTTATAAATAGTGTAACGTGGACGAAAGAATCACATTTTATACACGGATATAACATACTAATTGGCAGACGTGTAAAAACTTCGCATAAGCATATATTTTTGTTGAAATCTCGTTTCGATACTTTAAGTATCTAGCGGGAAAAGTAAACATTTTAATTCCTTTTCTTTTGTTTTTGCAGTGTTGTGTCTTATTAAAAGGTAATTTAGAGAATAAGGAGATCAAGTGTAAATCAGAACATAAAAACAAGCTTGTTTTCAGTTGGAAAACTTTGCAGGAAAGATTAATGAAGTGCTACTGCTAAAACTCGTTTGCCAGTGCATCCTTGACATTAAGACTCAAATGAACCTGGGCACTATTAAAGAATGCGGCACGTACCTATGTATTTCAGCGCGAAAGTTGTTGCATCAGTGCAAATCCCGCTTTATTCAATAGGTCGCCTCAATCTTGTGACCCAAATTTGGGGCACTTTCTTAATGAATAATTTAAATTCTTTATGCATTGCCTCGATTTGTGTTTAGCTTCCCTCTGTTTACTTTCTTAATCCTTTCTTTAATTTCCTCACAAGTTCTGCGTCTAGAGGTCCCTAATGGTATCTGTTGCGTGTCCAAAAATTCAATATGAAGATTCGGTTAGGGTGAGCTAACCGGATACACGTTTTCCGAGATTTTCCCTTATTCTGAAAAGACGAAGCTCTATGAACCTCGGGCTCATTTGAGCACTATTTCACTCATTTCATTTATTCGTTGTCCGATAAGACAGATACGTTGGAACACGTTAATAGATATTAAAAACATATTCCACACTAAGCCAACTGTTGAGGTTATTGTATGTCAGACTCCGGGAGGAAGCATTCTACATATGTATTGGAACCCGGGTTAATTGCATGTAGCAGAGTGGGGGTCCCTAACCTGTGCTGGATACTGTTCGTCGAGACACCAGTCACCGGTCAGGATCGTCCTTCTAGTTATTTTTTGTTTTTATATAATTTTCTGTTCAGTCTCGTTACCAAGAAGTAAGAAACATTTAATAATTTAATAAGAGAACACATTATCGATGTTATTAACGGTTTCTAAGACAGCAAAACTTTATACCAGAATGTATTTTAATACACTCGTATACAGACATCTATCTTAATGAATGTATAATGCTAAGTATCTGGTGAGGATTCTGAGGGCATTTTAAGCTTTTACACAAATATTTTTATGCTAATATTGCTACATGTTTTCACATTCTAAAAACAAGTTAACAATATGTCAAAGATGACGTAGTCAAAGCAGCACCTTTTTAACACTTCTTGAAACACCATTACCATAATTGAAGTATGATATTCACTTCCACTCAAGCAAAGACAAGACGTATAAAGATGTACACACTTTGCGGGAGTATTCGTATTTAAGCAGAACCTTCATGGTTTTTGTTTGCCTTGACTACAGAGCGTTAAGGTAAGAGTTGCACTTGAGGACTCATAAAGCTGATGAAAGTAACCAGCCTAGCAAACAAGTGCATTTCCCCATTCACTTGTTTCTAATCGACATACTTAACTAGGGTAGTGGCACAAAGTCGAGACAAAAACAACAGAAATGTGAACCAGCGTGGGCAGCAACAATGTGATACGCATACCATTAACAAACTGGCTACAGATGAGATCATCAGTGCCTGAGGACCTTCCAGTGGGTCCAGGCACAATGATGTTTACATGACCTCCGCAACTCCTGGATAACACAGGCCTTTTATAAGGAATGAATTGGATAAAGGCTGTTCCCGAATGGATTTAGCAATTCTTATTTCTGTATAATTTGTCCATGGGAGTGTTCAATATTCATTACATGCTCAGCATGTTTGCCAATTACACAAGAAATCGTTGCAGGGTGTTTAAATCAGTCAGGAGAAAATTAAATGTATCCTTTTAAACAAGACAATACAGAACTTTTTCACTTTTGCATAATCTGGTAACAATTAGTCTTGCAGGTCTACGAAAGTATCTGCCATAAATTACATATTTTGACAAAATATATCTTCTGTGTAAACATCTGCTATGATTTTCCAGTTCTATATAATGATTCAAAGTAAGACTAAGATTACCTAATATGTTGTGGTATTTTCAAAAGGAGATCCAAATTCAGAAAGTGGTTATAGCACTGTGAGATGCCGCTTTCTTTCCCTGATTGCCCTCCCCTTATGTAGGACTTACACCCCCTAGGACTTACAAGCCAGTGTCCAGGGTCAGACGCCTGTCTGGACCAGACGGAGTGAAGACCTGGAAGCGGGTGGTCAGCCAAGCACCAGGCTATTATACTTCCAGACTCAGGGAAGGACGAAGAATAATCCTCCCACTCCCCTGCCAGGAATCGAACCCGGGACCCCTTGCACAGCAGGCAGGTGCTCTACCAACTGCGCTACGGGGCTAGGTTGTTCATATAAATTACTCTTAATTTCGCAGCGATGCAACCACATACATAGTTGTACCCGCTCCGTGGGGAAGCGATTTGCCTCGTTGACAGACAGATGGATAGAGGGATGGCAATAAAGTGACCGCAATAGTGAAACCATCTTAAGGCAAAGCGAAAGTTACGAGACTTTTGAGTTATGATAAAGGCCCGAATACATTTTACATCAGGTTACACCAACGCATCTACGTGTAACCAATATGGACTGAGTATAGATATTCATAGTTTAACAGTGATTCTGTTACATTGAATAATATATTACAGTAACTTTTTCTTGAGCGTTAGAGACGCCGTAAAACTGGTTTGTGTAACCATTTATCATAATATTAATTACACTCCAATAGGTTTGGCACCAAGCACGCTTAAACCTATGAACATTTCCAAAGAAATTGAATCTACTATTGTCTTGCACAACAATTTCTTAATTCGTGTATTTTGTATTATGTTACTTTCCCTACCAATACTACCGGTAATCCTACCATTTATTACTTCATTTATGCACTTTACCAAAAGTACCAAACCCTAGTTTAGGTAGAGTGCAGCTCTATTCTAACCATGTTTTACCTCCCCATAATTTCTTTCCAAGTATTCTAGCCATTTGCTAATAATTCCCTCCGCCACAATGATTTACTTTCTTTTTAGCCCTTTATTACTAACTTCCACTTCTTTTTCACACTTAATTTTCACATTTTTTTCTACTTAACTTTAGCTCTAAAAGTTTCATTCCATCGTTCCTTCAGTTTCTTCTCTTTTATTTGGTTTTGTATATATTAGCACACTTTTATCTGATACCCACTTGCCCGTGATGTCATTTTTCCATATACGTGCAAAGCTTAGTTGTTCGCCCTTCTTCCAACCCATTCTACCCACATACGTAATTCCTGTATCGAGGTCTTTCCATTCAACTTTTTCATACACCATATTTACTACTTTGCTAAGTTTCTTTCCTTTTGTTTTTGAAATTGCCCTACTTTTGTGTAAATTACATTCTTAATGGTTACTGGTAAGTTGAATCATGTGAAGTTGCAAATTTATACGTTAAACACAACAGTAAATTGAGTTGAAAGTTGTAAACAAGTAGCCAGTAGCTCTACAGAGGTTGTTCCCCAAGGTTTACCTGTCACTTCGGATGCATCAGGCAAGTCTTGCGTTATGCACAATTACAATGTACGAGCAAGTGGCCTTCGTTTTTCCACAGCTTGGAATTTCTCTGCATCTTGTGTGACAATATAATTATGTGGCAGTGGGTAAACTTCGCTCCAGGAAGAACATGACTTTGATATGTTTCCGTTTAGTTTTGTAACGCAACTTTCACGCCAATCCATGTCCCGAGATCGCAATGTTTGCGGTTCGCTTCTGTTTTCATCCCTTTCCGCTACGAAACATGTTTCCGGTGTCGTAAAAAGGTTAAAATGAAGGTTTTTATGGTTTTATGATAAGATATTTACGTCATTCTGGAACTTGAGCTGTATCACTCACTTGGATGAACATTCGCTACATCCGGTGCCAAAAAGTTTGGTGTACAGTAGTCACGTGATATTTTCTGCCCATTAGCCAAGTGAGATAACCTCACGGTAACATGTGGTGGGTTCGACTCCCCGGCCGACCTTCCTGAACCTGAGTTTTTGGGGGTTTTCCGGGGTCACAAGGCAAATGCTGGGAAGGAACTTTCATCCCCCGAATTTCCCGTCCCTCTGTTTCATTTCACCTTCATTTAATGATGGGCAAGTTTGGCGCTGCTGTGTGGGGTCTTTCGAACTGTAACCGCCGTAGTAATTTGATAAATAACTTCACTACGAAAACTGGAGGGGATACTGGGATAAATAGCGAGGTCCTTAAGGAAATATTTTAAAACAAAACAAGACGTTGTCGGGGTATTTAATTTCTTGGCAAGAAGTGACTGGATGTTTCCACTGGCTCATGTTAGCCCCATTAGTTTCCACAAAATATACATACAGATGGTACCGAAACTAAACACATAAAATTAATCATTTAGAAAGGAACTAATAATAATAATTCGCGAATGTAAAAAAATTAGTAGTGTATGGTTTTTGGTAGCGTCAATTTAGTTCAGAGTAAGCCTACACTCTTGGCTGGTGAGTCGACAGGCAAACATCGTCACTTCTAAGTGTGTGCAATACATCTAAAATCAACGGACGCAGACTTATGTTATAGTGAAGCATATTTTAGGTGTTTAAATACGGGCACAGTTTTTTATTCGGCTGGCGAATTGTTTTATAATCGACATTGAACAGCAACGTCTCAGTGCAAGTAGTGAAAATACTGAAAACATTTATTAAAATACGTTATCACTGTAACGAGCGTCACGCATACCCAGGGAGAGGAATCTCAGTGCTCTATGAGTGGCAAAAATATTAGGCGGTGTGAGGTATTGTTGCTTTTCTCTTATCGCCAATTCGGCTTCAAAATTGTATCGAATGTTGGTTCAAATAGTCATTCCTACGTGTGAGTGAATATTGCTTCACAGGTCTTCGGTTATAGGAATACAACAACTATTCTTTAAAACACAAAAATTGCTTTACTTTGAGTTGCAGAAATATTCGTTGGTAATAAAGCTGAACGTGTTCGGTTCTATTTGGTGCACTTCAGCTTCATTGCTTCCAGATACTTATGAAGCTATTCTAACAGTCTCAGAATTTAGTGTCTGGCGGTGAAATACTATAAAATACGGTACACGTGATGTTTCAAGTAGCTGAAAATTAGATACGCTGGAAGTAGAACGATTTATCTATGTGAGAAAAATAACCTAAATAAAGAGCAATGAGAGAGAAATTAAAGAGGCACAAAAACGGTTTGTTGTGCAAGTCTTGCTCTCTAATGGCTACAAAACTGCATAGTCACAAAGAGATCAAGGTCGCAGTGAAAGTGTGAAATGTATAACGATTTGTCAGGGGACAGGATTCACAGTCGCGTTAGTCACGGGGACGAAACAAAGGAATGACGAAATGTTCTTCTTTTGTCACAGCAAAACCATCAAGCTTTTCTTATTATTTGCGTTAGACGCAATGTCATCTAGCGAGACCGAGAAAAGAGCTTTAAAACAACCGTGGCTGCAACAAAGTGATGTAAGCAAGGTCTTCTCAGCGAGGTTGAAGAAACAGTTGCACATCTTTATCGTCATCCTTTAAACAGCCCTGGCTGTAACAACTGTCAGGTTGTTACATTACATGCGTAAGAGCGGGGCTAGAACTATTTGAAACTAAGGGAGGTACTATCAGAAACTGAGCACTGGAAGGTGTACTGACGCCATATCTCACTGTTATTGCCACGTAATATCCACTGAGATACGTGTCTCTGTCGCTACAATAAAGATGGTGTGTCATTTATCAATGTACTTATTTGCAAACTTTACTTTAAGCACGAATCTGCTCGTTGTGTGTGCAGAGAGTTTGTTGAAAAGTTGGCAAACTCTGTACCATCTGTAAGCGAAACCATACATGCCATTGTTCTGTTCTAGAGGAACAGAAAGAGCAACAGAACTAGACGAACTCGGTGCCAGTTTAGAACGATCAGCTTGAAAACCGCTAAATAAATTAGCTCAACAAATTAAGTGAACACTCAGAAAAACCTGTGCTGTTATGCGAAGTGCCTCACAATGACTTAAGAAAATTGTGTGGTACGCTAGGAGAACAATAGAACACGTTTTGTTTAATTAAACAATCACTGCAGAATGATATCGGAGGCTAATTCTAGTAGCATTTATATATGCGCATATTGGGGATTTAGGGATCCACCATGGAAAAGTATTGTTAATTTTCAGCGGTACAGATATCATATTAGTTGCAAAACTTACCGTGATTAAATCATAGTCGATCCACTCAAGGGAAGAACTATCAATGACGACTTTAAATGAAAACGGCAATATTCCTTTGAAATACTTATGAATATAGCTGTGTATCTGATTTATCTTCAAGCAGAAAACCGTACAGTAAGGGTTTGGAAATGCAGAAAAGGCTTCATTAAGTTCGCTCTTGAATAATGACCGCACGTTAATTACGGGAGTTACACACCTGTAAACATTGCCGTTAAAAGCTGCATAGTATGCATAATGCAACGTTTTAAATTATGTATATGTCTTAAAACAAACGTACAAATACCTATTAATATTATAGATCGTGCATCAATATTTTGAATTTCAAGCAGAGATAAATAGTTGAATTTGAAGGCTGAAGAAATGTTTTATAGCTGCATATACGCCACAACAGTCTATAATCCATAATTCATAATGCATTTACTTACAAGTAAAGTAATATATGTAAATATATACACAATTTTCTATCTTTTATGACGTTAAGTCAATAAAGCATTCTATTACTCTTGTTTGCCCAAGTTACTACCAATAAAGAGGCACAAGACAGATTGTTGATTTACTGTTAGCAATAAGTAACAGCATGCAGAAACAGGAAATATAAGACGTAAAGACACCCAAGATGCATAACTGTTTAAATATCGCGTTAGGAGTTAGGAGTACAAGAGTTCGTGGGCTATAGTGGGCCCTGTGCTTACAACCTGACCCTTGGGAAGAAGGGATGTAGAGGAAACCCGAAGGGTGACCAGGTCCGAAGGACGATGTGCGCCAGCAACGATTTCAACATGACACCATGCAAGCCCCACTAACCACCCGTAACCTAGGGGTCCTGGTTGTAGATAGGCAGCCCCCAGGGAGGGAAGTGACTCGAGCAGTCACGCCAAGTTTGTTTTCTTCTTCTTCTTTCTCTGGTTTACTGTCCTCGTGTGGAGGACTTACACCCCCAGGATTTAAATTAGACGCCTGGAGCAGATGGCTATCGAGGAGCACACAAACCCTGGATCAGAAAGTAGTTGGGTGATGAGCCCGAAAAAAGTGAGGAAGGAGATGATACGAAATGAGGGTGGAAGGGATAAAAGGAAACCTGATGATGTTGGTGGAATAAATGGCAGGGGAAACTCGATAAAATCCGTCCACCGCATATCCCAATACCGTCCTCTGGGATCAAACCCGGACCGTCTTGGTGAAAAGCCACTCGCCATATCTAACCATACAATATAAGAATGACGAGTAATAAATAGTCCAAATAGAAAAGGTGTCGAGGTTGAAAGATACTTCACTGATGAGAGTCACTTAAAGGTATTCTGAGATTTAATGATGTACTAACGATCTTAGAGTGGCGTATTGACTCAACAAATATTTGATTGTTTTCAGCAAGTAGGTAAATGACAAGCAATTACGCGCAAAATCTTCTGCTTATCATATACGTTATCAAACCGTTTCTAATGGGTATAAATGACAAACTTTAACTCGTAGTTCTGTCATAGCTTTTTTTAAATACATAATTTCCTTATTAAGACTTATATTTAGTATGTATAAATTACTTATTATTTTTATTGAAGGAGTACTTTGATTAAATTCTTCTTCAGCTATAACACTGACTATTATTACTATTACTATTAATCATCATCATTATTGTGACGCCAGCAATAACCCCCACTGGTGCTGCGCGTAAAGGGTGCTCAAGGTCAACCTTCCCCACACGTCACGCGAGAAATACCTGACTAACAACAATCAAGTGGCAAACCAAAGGGTTTACCAGGATATTCGAGAAGTGTTGAGTAGCCGGCTTGTTTATAGGCGTTCGAGAAAGATCTAGCTACGTCATCGCCGGTATGAAAGCTTGCGTATCGCGTAAGGCAGACAGTCTTTGAGTAGGCCAGTGTGTCAGCGAGTGCCAGTCAGCTGTGAAAGATACGTCGCATCGAGAAGAAGTTTTAACGAATGCTGAGTGATTGTATCGTCGTAGTTAGTGTTTGAGAGACAGAGAAAGTGAAGAGAGACAGTGAAAGGAGTGAGTCAAGGTTACATGAAGAAAACAGTTGTGAGTTGTAATAGGTGTCACGAAAGACTGTAGGCTGTGTTAACGTCAGTGGAAGAGAACTGAGTATTTGTGCAAAATTTTTGAAGGAGAATAAAGTGATAGAAAAGTACATAACTGGACTGGATTTTGCCATTTTGTCGTAAGTTTTGCAGTGTTAGTTTCCTCTTTCACGAGGTCAGCAATTTTGTGATATGTTTCTTGTCTTAATTTTCCATGTACTTCCACTTGTGTCAAGTGGAGAGTCGTTATTCCCTTTTTTTTTATTGCCATTATTCAAAGGTTTGGAACGTTAAAGCCGATACGTGGTGATCAGCTCTTAAAGGATTCTACTATTCCTTAAAGTCTACTGTATTCCTATATTCACCTTGCGCTTGCACGAAAAATACTAATAAGATAATTTCTACAAATGTTTATGTCGATTAACATAAAGAAGATACGAGGATAAGTGTCTGTAAGTATAGTTGGAACAAGAGTGAGTAAAGTAGAGTGTAAGTGCAAAACAGATCTTTGATTTTATGACTCTCAATAAGAGGTACTTCTAGACTTTTCTTTGAAGTGCTATAGGAATTTAATGAACAAAAGCATATCATTAAAATAATGAACACTGCGGTGTTAATGAGGTGTTGATCCGTGGAGGACAATGCATGTTCAATTTCAACTATCTCCATTGTCTATGAGGTATTTAATAGCATAGCTCATATTGTTCTTGACGAACTAAACCACACCATTGGTACATATCGTGCCAAATTGCTATAACCATTTGCAAACAATACCACTTTCTATTCACTGTTAGAAATCGCACACACCTTCTCTTCTGTTTTACATATGGAGAGTTCGCGGCGGATCTCTGCCTTCTTATGTTTTGCCCGTTGTTTAAATATTTGCTGGTTAAACGGCGTGAAATAGCAGGATACACCCAAAACACGGATTTCACACATTCTACCGTCCGACAGAGATAAGCAAAGGTACATTGTGGCTGTGGCGCATGGAAATTACATAGTTATATTGTACATACTTCAACATTCTCTAGCGAAGACCTTCAAGAACTGTGCGTCTGATTATGAATGGTTTGTCTTTGTTTATTATAGACATACATAACTTTTTGCCGTTTCTTGCGAGTGCATTTAATGCCCATAATACGTGTGAATGAGAATCCTGGCTTACTGGGTATAATATACTGCAGTCGTAAAACATTACAACCTTCAGAGTGAAACAGGTTCTAAACTTCACATTGCATAGGATCTTACTTCTGGAAAAAAATATTTGTTAATAAAACATTTAAACATATTGAAATATTAACAGAGCCCGTATCTTTGTGTCAACTGCTTAGCCTTGCATTGCATTGACATTCTATCAGAATGTTTAACGACATCGCAGAAGGAATGAACAAAATCTTCAACACAGAAGCAAGAGGCAATTCCATTTCTTAGCCGTGTCGCTTTCTTTCCGCTTTTGTGCACGCATGATCTACAAACATAACCATATTTGCACGATATTGCCCATTTATATGATGCCGCGTGATGTAAATGACGTCACCAGATGTCCTAAGAGAACGGGTTCCTCTTCCGCACGTCCAGAATCCGGTCAAGCCTGTCCTGGATCATTCTCAAGCGTAGCTTTTGAGAGGAAGGGCTATAAGTGCAGCTGACGTCATGCTTCCAGATGCACCCATTTTACCGTGGGTGTTGGGTGAAACTGTGGCCTGGATTCTACTACCCCAGTCTCCTTCCGGGGACACACAAAATCTCTGTACAGTGCAGGTCTATAATGTCATTCTCTCTTATCGCTTCTTTCCTCCCAACATGTTTTGTGTTTGTTAATGTGGGCGTAGAAAACAAACAAGAACAAAGCTGCGCTATGACTGTGCATGATAAAGGTATCTCAAATTATAAGAGCGCATATAACACTTTCCTATGAATTTTATCACCTTCTCTGCTTGTCTTATGATATGATCAGGTTAGAGCACTGTCCTACACATGCGCAACAGCTTACCAAATTTGACGCAACAAAGTCTCTAGTTTAAATGAAAGAAAAAAAGGCTGGCTCTCGCTTCGGTGAAGCATATAGTGCTGAAACACTATTCAGTACACAGAATACAACAGGAAGTATATTTGGGTGTGCAAGTAGGAAACTAGGTCAATGTATTTAATCTTGTAGGCAGTGACAATAGACGCTGATTTAGGCCTACTTCATTTTTCTTTTAAGTGATTAGTAATTAGAATACGGCATTTAAATAACATTTCATTGGCTATGTCATTATTAAATTCGTTAAATAGTCTTAATAAATGCAACTTGTGATAGTCAAATTCTCTAGATAAAGTCTCTCCACTTCGTGACTCCAGAATTTGTCCACTATTTGAGAACCACTCCTGGTATTACTTATGATAAAAATAAATTTAGTGCGTTTCATTCAAACTACTCTATTGATGTTCATTCGTATATATTTTCTACAGACTATTCTTACAAAAACATATTACATTTTCTCCTACTAACTATAGCAATCAGAGGAAGTACTGCATTCCACACAAAAATTTCATGGAGAGATCTGGCTGGAAATACACGTTTTGAAGTCTCCTGAATAAATACCTTTTTAGGGTTTTCCTCTCTTTCTCCATCTCTCTCTGTCTCTCTCTCTGCGAACACAATAGCACAAACGGAAATCTGCTTAAATGCCAAATTTGGTATTTAATTTCAGCGTCATCCAAGGATATGACACCAATATTTTAAAGAAAATCACCCCACCCCAAACTACCCTTTACACATAAAAATGTTCCAATTTTTTATTTTTCTCAAATGGTTCCAATAATATC
Source organism: Tenodera sinensis (assembly GCA_030765045.1). Taxonomy (NCBI): domain Eukaryota; kingdom Metazoa; phylum Arthropoda; class Insecta; order Mantodea; family Mantidae; genus Tenodera; species Tenodera sinensis. The sequence continues at coordinate 38,476,897 of CM060973.1, forward strand.
ACCTCTGTAAGTAAATTTTTCATCGCGTTACCTCCATTTAAAAAAATTAAAAATGCTAAAGAAAGTGACTCTGACATAGGAAGAATTCTACAGGCACTTGGCGATCGCACATTTGTGCACAGTACCGCACAAGATGTGTAAAGGCCAGAGGCTATAAACCAGAGGAAGTAAACATACTAGGTTCTCTTCCTTTAGATGTTCCATCACAACAACTCTTGTAAAGGTTAATTGCGTGTACACAGGATCTCTTGGAGCGAAACTTTCCGATCAAAACAAAGGAAGGATTCAGAGGAACCATCGCCTGAAATAGAATATTACATCATAGCTGTGGCGGTAACGTCTGTGGCCCGCATTCGGGAGGTCCCGGGTTCAAATCCTGTGGGTCGACCAATATGACTGGGTATTTTTCGTGGTTTCCCTCAGTCACCAAGGTAAATACCGGATTGCATATCTACACCACAACCCAGAGTATCCACCTTAAGTATAAAATAATAATGTAAATGAAAAATAGATGGTAATAGTGACTGCTGTGCCATCTATCCACAGATACAGTTAGATTGGACGGTACTCTAATGCCATCTGCCCGTCACAGAGGCGAAGGTACAGTTGCCCTGCACTGACCCCTCTGTGGACTCGTGACGAAGCAGGGTGGTATGCGATAGGGATGATACCTAGAAGACTGTCAAGCAAGATAGACTGCAAGGCGCCCTAATGCCATCTGCCGTCACAGAGGCAAAGGTACAGTTGCCCTGCACTGTTCCCTCTGTGAACTCGTGACGAAGCAGGGTGGTATGCGATAGGGATGATACCTAGAAGACTGTGAAACAAGATAGACTGGAAGGCACCCTAATGCCATTGCCCGTCACAAAGGTGGAGGTATAATTGAAGCGGTCAGAACAATAAAGCTATCAGCGCGGCAGAACAAAGCGATTCCAGATTGTTCGAGAAACGCTGGACAGCCGGCTTGTTTATGAAAAGTTTTGAGAAAAGGTGTATTTACCAGAGAACTCACCGGCACTTGACCTGGACTATAAAAGCGAGAGAGCACGGACAGAAGAGCGGTTACTTTTTAAGGTGTGTTGTGTAGTCAGTGTTGAGAAAGTTTGAGCGTGTGTATCGCTGGAGTTTTAGACGTTTTATTGACGCGTCAGAGTTGCTTGTTGTGTGAAACAGTTTCTAATGAGTGTATTGTCGAAGCCAGCTACTTATTACACAGATAGATACTTATTACAATAGAATTACAGTGACAGAGAAAAGTAACTGGAATTATCAGTGTTAAAATATGTAAGCCACCTAACTTCTAAAGGATGCTTATCTCTTCAGACAGGTGTATTATTACTCACAAAACTGAAATCATGGCTGACAAAATGTCCTGGCCGATGGTAGGAGGAGCTGGTTAACACAACTCCAATCAGAGGCTTGACACGCCTTGCGGTGTTATACTCGTATAGTTAAACACACTGAAATCACCCTGTAAAGCCAGTAATATAAATATAATCTGCGCCCACTAGATTTATTTGCAGAACAGCAAATAAATAGTAGCGGTCAGCTATCAGCCGCCATTAAATTTTGTGCTTGTCATAAATGTAAACTTGCGAAGTGTTTAATGAATCAAATGTTGATATTTTGTTGACAGATGGAGAAGGGTATATCTGCTGATAGCGACCATGTTGGGACTGTGGGGCAGCAGCCCTTGTCAAGCGGGACATACGCAGCACCTACATCCCCCAGTTGAGATTGACCCACTACCTCCAATGCCACGAGTCAAGATGCCTCACGTGCCTCATGCCGAAATGACGGCTTTCATAGCGCAAGCCCAGAGCGCTATGTCCGAACGCTTCGACAATCTGGAGCCGACTATCTTCAGAAAAGGTAAATACTCTAGTGTTCAAACTAACTTATCAAGTGTTGCAAATACACAGAGAAAGTGAACATGCATTGAAGAAATGAATCTGCATAACTTGGTAATATACGCTTTTTATGTTGTTCATTATCAGTTGAGATATGCGATTAAAGTGTACAAATATTTATTCAGTCTGTCATGGGGAATGTTCAATCCATTTTGCTAATACGTCAAATCTAATTTGCTCTTTATATCCACGTAATTACTTTAAGAAACTGTACAACACTGTAATTATTGTATAATATAATTATTAGCTGTACTAAGGTTTGGTGTATTTGTACGTGTATAGGGGTCGAGCAGCCGCAAGGGACGCCGGCGTGGTTCATGGGAGCGTCGCACGCAACAACGTCGTCAGCGAGGAACTTAACACACGTCGCGCTCATTTCAGAAGAAGCCACCAAATACATAGTCAACGCGTAAGTATGCAACAATTCATATCGTTTACTGACAGTTTTATTGAGAACTATTTTTGTTTCCTTATTTTTATTTTTATGATAAACTGTCGTAAGTAAGATAAAATTAGTCGTTCGTCAGTAGGAATCATTTTAATCTGTACTAAGGTCCGTTCCATATACCTTTGGCTCGTATCTCTTAACTGCCATGTGACTACTTTCCTCTCATTGGCTGATACTGTGGACTAGGTTGTTCTGCGAATCGTTTAACACCTTCATTTTCTGTTGCATTTTACAAGTCATTACATTGTGTAAGTGGGCGCGTCGTAAATATATTAACTTCCTCAAGGTTATATTTGCTTTCAATGGTGTCTATCTTATTGTTTAGTTCGTGAATATATGAAAAGAGATGCCTAAATAAACGTGATTTATTGTTGAGCTTTAAGTCGCACATGAAGATAACTGTGTAACGTAATTCTCTGCTCATGTAATGTTGCAGATTCAAGCTATCAAGAGACCAAGTTAGCTATGGTCTGCCCATGATGGATGTCCGTGACACCGCTCTAGGAGATCATTGCCCTCTTGAAGTGGACTTTCCTTGTCAACCTCGCAAGTATCGTGCCTTCTCCGGCTACTGCAACAATGTGCAGAGTCCCCACTGGGGCAGGGCCAACACCAGGTATCTGCGGTTCCTCCAGGCGGAGTACGGTGATGGAGTGAGCCTTCCTCGAGGAGGGAGTCTACCATCGCCACGCGCTGTCTCTCTAGCGGTACATCGCGACGCCGATCTGCCGCATCCCCACCTCATGGCCATCACAGCAGTGTGGGGAGAATTCATTGCTCATGACTTGGCCCATACTCCACAGATGACGGGTGCGTAATTTATGTGATACTGCACAATCACCTAAACTGCTTTCATCTGACAGGGAAACAGAAACTTGGAGTATATTTTAATGATCTATATTGCATTCTTTCTCGCCTCAAATGTGTTTAGTTTCCTTCACTCTTAGTGTCTTTGATGGAGTATTTCCCTTGCTGATTTTCAGAGCTTTGTTTGACTCAAGTTATATTTCTCGCATTTTCGAATTGTCTGTCTCTAGAAATAACGACAATAGCCAATTTTCGCGTAATTAAGCTTACCAGCTACGCAAATAATATATCTGACTGCGCGACTATATACTAATTTAATAGAACAAGCATCATTGTAAATTCATTTTGTTCTTACAAAGGAATATTCGTTAAAAAGATACTGCCAATGTTCCAATTGAGATTTTAGTCAAAATGAAGAAAGTGAAATGAATGTACATATATATATACACATATAAAACTGTTATCTCTTACAGGATACGAGGGCAAGCGTTTGAAATGCTGCAGTGTCAACTTCAACGATTTTCATCCGGAATGTTTCCCAATCAGACTTCCGGATGATGACCCAGTCTACGCCAGATCCGGCGAGAAGTGCCAAGAGTATACAAGATCAGGGACCGCTCCTAGAATAGGATGTACTTTAGGTGAGATACCTTTTATTTAAATAATTTAACGTGCTATAACATTAATAGCAATGCCATGGTTAGTTGTATTGTATTATTGTGACCTTGGTGTGAGATGGGATGCCTTTGGTCATACAGGTCCTCGTGAGCAGCTCAACCAGGTGACGTCGTTCCTGGACGCCTCGGTAGTGTACGGCAGTTCCAGAGATGAAGCCAATAACCTGAGATCCTTCACTGGAGGCCGTCTTAAGACCCAATCCGGCTTTGCGGGACGCTCATTGTTACCCCCGGATGATAACAACTCCAACTGTCGACTTAATGGCACAAAGTGAGTAATTCGTTTTTTATTTCTTCCTTAGTCTGTGCAAATAGTTTTCTGTTTGTTTACACATTTCTTTCAACACTCTCCATAACGAATTTGTCGTTTCTTATTTTCCGAATGAGCTTTATATGAAGTGCTCAAATTTAAATATGAACTTCTGTCGTTCATTTTAGCTCAGGGGTCATAGTTTCACATATCCTTGTACTGAGAAAGGAATAAGTATAAAGTAATGTTATTACAGTGGCATTTATTTCAACAGGCGGTGCTTTAAGGCGGGAGACATGCGTGCTAATGAACATGTCGGTCTAGCCACGCTGCACACATTGTTCATGAGGGAGCACAACCGACTGGCCACTGAGCTTGGACGTCTAAACCCACACTGGGGCGATGAGACCCTTTTTCAAGAAACCCGTCAGATAGTAGCAGCGGAGTTACAGCACATCACCTACACAGAGTTTCTGCCTGTCATCCTCGGACAGGTATGTCCATCATGCTTCTTAAGGTCACAGAGAAAACTACATTCCGCGCTAGTCATTTGTCGTCAAACTGCAAGCAAGCTTCTTTATGGCTCTGCCTGTGTTGTAACATCCTTGGTACATTGGCGAGCGCCCAGCTCTCGAAACGGCGCAGCTGTATGTATGATTCACTATTGCCAAATGACGATCGCTCATAATTTTCTTTTCATTACCCTTTGGAACTAAACACGCATATTGAAGTCTTCCAAATCTGATTAAAGACTGGTTCATAATAAGCAAGAATGGTAACCAACACCAGAACGACGAAGCTGAAATGTATGATCATGACCATTTACTTGGTAAGTTTTCAAGATTGGGTTCCTTTCCATTAATGAAAATACTTTGACTATATGTAAAAGACCTTTGATTAGTTATAAAAATTGAATATCACACCAATTTAATGTCAATTTAGGGATACCACAGGGTTTTGGCCTGGCACCATTGCTGTTTTTTGTGTTATATGAATGTTTTACATATATCGTAAAAAATACCGACATTTTAGAGTTTGCTGGTGATATTAAACTATACTAAAGTATGAATAATGTTAAAGACTGCTTAGAACTTCAACAAGACCTGAACTCCCATAAGTATGGAGCAAAACAAACTCCCATTTAATGTGAGTAAATGTGTAAAAATGCCTTTCGCTAGAAAAAAAGATCCTATTAAATATGCTTATAACATTAACAGGAGACGCCAGTCGTTGAAGTGGTTGAAAATAAACATCTAGCAATTCATTTTACAACAAATATTAGCAGATATATTGAATTAATAGCAGCAAAATTATTATTAAAATGTTCAGGCTTCATTATTCCAAATTCTTGTTCACTTATAAAAGAATATAATATTCTATTCCTAAACAACCTGAGTCAGTTATGTAACCCATAAGACAGTTCAAAATTATATATATTTTGTTTTTACCTGACGTATGTGTGGTCATACAATATTATTTAGTTTCCTAACTACTGTATCGCCTTTGCTCCTTAGAACTCGAGTACAAGTTAAATGACATTTGGTCCGAATTAATGAAATTCAGCTCATACGTCAATTATAACATATTTTTAGTTGTTTATTTTGAAGTTTGGCATTGTGCATTAATGATGTATTTTTTGCAGGATACGATGGATCGATATGGTCTGACTCCTCAGGCGTCGGGACATTTCACTGGCTACGATATCAACTTGAACGCCGGCATTGCAAACAGTGTGGCTGCAGCTGCTTTGTGGTTCGTCGCTTCCCTCATCCCGAAGATCCTCATTCTATTCGACAATGTGAGTACGTGCAACAACACCAGCTGTCGTTAAACGACTTTACTTTCTAACAAATATTACGAGGAAATAGAGAAGTGATAGAGAGTAAGAGAAATTGTAAAATGGTTTTGTTGTCGAATTCTTCCAATTCGAATTAATTAAGAGCTGAATTTTATAATCATTGCCTATCAAGCTGTGCTGAAAATAGGCTACACCACAGTCCGTATCATCTACTCACTTCCCTCCCAGGATGGGTATGCATTCAATTATCAGTCAACTTTATCGCTTCAACACGCATGTACATAACAAATGAAATCCAGAGAGACAAGCTAGTCTCATTTACGAAAATATTGCGAAAAATAGCAAAACACGGTTACTTTTTCTGTCAATTTATTTCTGTTCTAAAACTGAACCAAAAAACACACTCCCCTATTTATCGTTAACACAATCTACAATTCGTCGTGACCTTGAAACGCATAGCTGTTCTGTCCTTTCGTGATCTTGACGCGTGCTTCACTGTCTTTCAGTTCTACTACTCTCTCTCTCTCTGTCTGTCTAATAACAGTTGGTTTCGACGATTATAAACACTAAAACTGCTTCACACAAAAACAACTCCGACAACGATTCTCAATTCTGTTAATACTGATGTACACATCCACACGCACTTAAAACTGCTAACCGCTGCCTCATTCCACACTTAACGACTTGCGTCATAAAAGCTCAGTTCTCTCGCCGTCTCGAGTTGCTTATATAGGCCAGAATAACGTAGCAGGGATTTTTCTCGAAATTCACCTTTTTCAGAAGCCCGCGAATAGTACCTGGAACAGTCTGGAACAATCTGTCTTTGTTCACACCCGCTTGATTGTTACGCTGTTTACTCACCGCACAGTGGTATGAGGTAGGTTCACCATCAGCGTCTCTTTGACAGAGGGGTGTCCTGTGTCACAATATGAAGACGCTCTTGTTTACGTCGGCCACGGATGCCGTATTATTTATTTCCTACAATTTATAGTGCTAAAATTACATAAAGTGCTCTGTGCAACTCGCGGAAATTGTCACGAGTGCCATAAATCAAGATTATCCACTCATTGTATAAAACTGGTATTATGTGTATGTTCATTTGTGAGACATGCATCATGCAGTGTGGCGTTCTTTACAGGCAGGCCGCAAAGTGGGTGAGAAGAGCCTCCTGTCAACTTTCTACGCGCCAGCTCTGCTGTATGACGCGGGAGGTTTGGACAAGATCATACAGGGTCTGCTCCATGGACCTGCTCAGCGAGAGGATGAGTTCATCAACGAGGTCATGACAAACCACATGTTCCAGGACAGTAAGAAAAGTACGTGTTACCGCAAACTTCAAATCTCTCAGTCACATAGGTATTAACCACAAGTTACAATCCAGCACGTGACTAGAGCGAGAGTTTATAATCAGGTTAGGAACTGAACCCTCGTGACTGTAGTAGTGTTCAGCTGAAAACACTGCTGGTATATAGTACATGAGGGTATAGACCTCGTCTACCTAGGAGACGACTTTATTCACAGAGACAAATGGAATGGGAAATGTTTTAATGTCCTTTCAGCAGAAAAGTAAAAGTTTCTCACACTTTTAGAGGATCATAACTCACATACAAAACGATAAAGGTAAGTTTTATTGACTAATCCACTCATACGTGAAACATGTTGCCCTGCACTGATCCCTCTGTGAACTCGTGAAGAAGTAAGATTGAGACCTTGAAGACTAACTGTCCGCCACACACCGATGAGTATCTTCTTACAGACCCTCACTTTGGAGGGGGGGGGGGTGTTAACGTCCTCCAACGTGAAATGGGTTGGGTGAAATGATGCTCAAATGAGCCCGAGGTCCATAGAGCCGACATTCGTCTTCTCAGGATAAGGGAAAACCTCGGAAAAAATCTTCCCCTAAGCGAGATTCGAACTCGCGACAGTATACAGAACGTTCCAATGAGGTCAAAGCTGTATTTTATACATTTAGAAAGAAGAACGCATTAGAATTGAATCAAATTATGGATGATCAGTAGGACAAATAAAGGACCAGAGACTGTGAATAAATGACTGTAGACGAAGCAAGTGATTTAATTATTATCATGTTTGACAGGTGGGGCAGGTCTAGACTTCGCTGCGCAAGTTATACAGCATGGCCGTGATCATGGGCTACCTGGTTACACCAAGTGGCGCCAATTCTGCGGATTACCCTCAGTGAGGATCTTCCAGGACCTCCGAGACGTGATGTCTCAAGACGTGATTTCTGCATTAGCCAGCGTATACAGGTAAGTAAGTACTATGCTCACAAATTCCACTTCCGACCCTGAAAAGAACGGCTTGAAATGGAGCTAAATGAATTTGAGGGACGGGAAGTCGTGGAAAGTATCCAGAAACTTTTAGTCACATTGGTCAGTCAACGGGGATGGAACCCGACACCTCCCGAATGCGAGCGCAAAACGTAAAAACGTTGAATAGAATGGTTGAAGAGTTAATCGATATTTCTATACTTGCGCAGCAGATATTCTAAATCAATGTTTCACCCAGCTTTGCTTTAACACCGACTTATCAGCATCTGATATTAATATGTTTAACACCATATAACTGCGTTATGCTTAGCCACGGACCACACATTGCCTATATATTATATAAAACGGAAATATTAATTAATCACGAATAAAATTAAAATAAAATGGTATAGAGACATTCGAGAGTAAAGTGGAAATCAAAGGTAAAGGGAGATGAAAACATAACATCAGAAGAAACCGATAAAAAGTGGTGTCTCCGAAGAGTCTTACTCTGCAATTCTAAATTATTAAATTCCATGAAAACAATAGAATCATATAGTGCGTTGATGACGTCAGCAGTATTGCTTCAATCAATCAAAGAAGTTACATTATAACCATAATACTGATTATGGCACTATACTATCACTTACCGATGAAAATACGTTGATGACCGTGAAGCTGCCTTAAGAGGAGACTAATTACCAACAGATTACTAAACTTGGTTGTAGAATTAAGCTATATATCACATGCTTAGTGAGTAATAATATAAACCCTATAATTTTGGTATTCCCCTATACTCCAAAATAACATTCTGCTAAGTCTTCCTTAAATAGATAGACTTGCATAACAAAAAATGTCATGAGACAGTGTTTAAAAATACTCAGGTCATGAAAAACTAGCTTTAAGATTCAAGTTAAACGGCCATTTCTTCCAAAAACTTATGCTAAATGAATTGTCTGCAGGAGAGTTGAGGACGTGGATCTGTTCACGGGAGCACTGGGAGAGACTCCTCTCGAAGGTTCTGTGCTAGGACCTACGTTCAGCTGTCTCCTGGGCCGCCAGTTTCACTATCTTCGACGTGGTGACCGCTATTGGTATGAAAATGATCTGCCACCATCTTCCTTTACCAAAGGTGCGTGTCAATAGACCTCAAAAGTATTTAAATTTAGCCAAGGTTTTAATAAGGTAATAAATAATACAATGTTATAGAACAATGCCAGACGCGCATAGTTATACTTAACTTTTATTGTTTTAATTGATTTAACCAAATTTTACCCCTTGTAAATTCTAGTTACGAGTATAATTCAGAAGATATTAATATCATGTTTTATTGCAGAACAGCTGCACGAGTTACGCAAAGTGAACTTGGCTAGAATCATCTGCGATAATGCGGATGGCATCCGAAGTGTGCAACCTCAGGTCTTTCTGGACAAAGACCCTTTCCTGTAAGTATTTTATGCCTTTTGCTGATGCTTGAAAGGTGAATACGGCTCTTCTTTAGATTAGCTAACTTACCACTTGCCGGCCAGATTCTAAGTCCGAAGTTACACAGCAACTTCGGCAACTTTCGTTAGAATTCGTACACACTGCCGAGTTGGACTTAGCCGAAATTCTGACCAAGTGCTCGCGTCACCTAATCTAAAGAATATCCGTATTACATACTTCATAAACTAATTTTGCATCGACATTTCAGAATGCTGGTTAACAAGTACATGGTTCACTATGCAATTTCATGTTACAGAAATGCCATGATGTCATGCTCGGGGGATGTGATTGGACGCCTGGACCTGTCCCCGTGGCGCACAACCAACCCACATTTTGTAGTCTCTGGCAGATTACTGGCTGACTCCGTAGCTCGCGCCAAAAGGGATGTGCAGAAGATTCTGGAACAGGAGATCGACCTTTGGGAGCAGAGTGAGTGTGGAACACTTTATGCATTAGCATTGACGTCAATGCGCCAGTTTGTTTGACAAAAAATCACAATGTGATCATTTTTCATCTTTTAGAGAGGACTGCTGATCCGCTGTCACCAGTTGGCACAGCTTACGGCTTCAACAGGCCGAAACGTCAAGCAGCGGAAATCGCAAACACCTCGTTTGTGCTTCAGTTTGCTTCAGCGCGTTTTGTGAACAGCTTTCTTCAGGGGTGAGTGATAAATTAATATTCATACCCACATTTCCCGCTCATTATTTCCGCCTTGTATCTGTATTCTTGCTTGAGTACTAGATTTTAAAAGTTTAAACTCCGCATTGCTTTGTTTCTGAAGTGTTGCATTTAGCGTAGGCACTACAGATGTTATAGGATAAAATCAAATGTCATTCTAAATAACAGCAGCGCGGTTTATCCAGAGGTCAGAGTTGGTTTGTTTCAAGGACACACCCCTAGCCCCAACCTGAACACAAAAGTACAATGCTATTTTACTGTATAAAAGTGTATTATTAAGAATTAACATTGAATCACACTTCAAATCCGGCCCAGACCGATGGTTTCTAACTGTGCTTAAAATTGACACTCCCTGTCAGTAGATTTGTTGACATGTTAAAGAACTCTTACAGGACGAAATTCCAGTGCTAATATGATCCTGGTATTTGATAGCGTCGTTAACAAACAAAAGTGTTTATTTACAGTATCCATATTCATATTGTCAAAGTGACTATTGTTTTACCTTATAGTCCACATGGATGTAAGTAATTCTCTTTAATAATTTATCCCTCACTCTTCCAGTTTCCAGGAAAATTTAGCCGAAAAGGAAGTTATTTCGGTATACTATAGGGAAGTATGTTTGGCAACATTATGTAACTGCTGGATCAGAGGTACCAGAAAGTGACAGTACGGGTCATTCTTCTGTTTTTCCCCTTCCATTCGAGTTGGCTTAGTGGCGTGGCTATACAGAGTAACGGTGACTACCATTGGATAATGTGGTACATCTGCATCCCTTTGAGTTTCACAACATAAGAAAGTCACTGTCAGGCACGTCTCGTTACAAATTCCAACCGGAATCCTCTTAGCATTCTTCCTTGCATTACGTCCAATGACAGTTATTCCGTGTTATGTCTTGATTTTAATAGTTGAAAGCCTATTCCAGCAATACAGAATCCCTGTCTCATGTTTAATGCCAACTAAAACATTTATCCGTTCTTTAAACACCCATTGTGTTAGTGATTTACGTTCCTTATTGTATCTCTCCTGTACTCATTGCTGACAACCCGCTACATGGGGAGTTACGGTTATCGATAAGCCTATAAACTAACATAGTACAAAGGTTAAAGATACAGTTGAAAAACTACTGCTGTAACACTACGGTAGTTTTCCTGGTAGAATTGGTCAACTAAGAACCAACCCGCTTTACCTGTACGTTAGATGTGTTGCATACCTATCAGGCGTTACCTCATACCGATCACATTGTTTACCAGATTCCTCTAGAAACCGGATATGATGTTATAAAAAGTTCCTGGAAACAGAAGGAGTCCAGATTACAAAATCATTGTGAACACCGTGTTGGAAAATTTGAGAAAACTAGGTTGTGATATGAGTTTGAAGTTACACTGCCTACATATTCACACTGACTATTTTCATATTGTTCTTTTGGATTTTACAGCGAGGAAGAGGTGAGTGTTTTCACCAAGATTTGAAAGACATTGAAAGAAGACACCATGATGCTTGCCCAGTTAACGTCAATGCAGACTACTGTTGGTATCTGAAAAGGCAAAGTACTTGTCATTGGGGAAGTGCAGTGTAATGATTCTATGGCAGTGCCGCAGTGTAATGATTCTATGGCAGTGACGTAGCAATGCAGAAGGACTGCCGCAATGCAGAGACTGCCCAGCCTATCAGGGCTCACCATTTACCCACCTTTCACCTGTTTGCCAGTATATAAGTTGACTAGCTGCTACATAGCGGCGCAGTTTGCCTGTGATAACGACCACGACAAGATGGTCGAAACGTCGGCATTTTATAATTTGACGCGGCAACAACCGGATAGCCAAGATATTTTAAACGATGGCCGTGGAAGCTTGAGAGAATAAATTATATCATTTGTTGATAGTTCTTATGAAGTATACCTACATTATGTTTACAATTACATAATTGTAATATACACCACGTTCTTAAGCATGACAATTATCTTGTAGAAGGGTATAAATATACATCGGCAATGGGTTAATATAAAATGTTGTTCATTTTTAAAACAAGTTTGGGCGTAATAGAAGAAATTTGATAACATTTGGAATCAGCGTCCAAAAAGTAGGGGAAATCGGCGTTCTAAACTAAAACATGAAACAAATTTTAAAAATATAGAACGGTGTTATCCTTCTCAGCATTCACCTGGTGAGCCGAGAAAATCTTCGACAAACACCATGAGTCAGGAAGGTCAGCCGTGACCTCCCGTGACCGCGGTGCCACCTCGCTCATTGCACAAGTACTGAATTCCGATTCTAATTTTATGTGTCGAGTACAGTGTGGTATTAAGAATTGTGATATACACAACATACTTCTTTATACGATCATGGAGAAAATACTGAATCTAAGGAGCATTTTTATTTCGGAACTTATAGGAATATGCAGTTCTTGACAACCAATATGTGCACTCTATGTATGATTTTGTATGTTCTAATAGGCAGCTGCAGGATCAAGAGTCTGGACGCAGCATTGTGGCTCCACGTGACATTCGTGAGCTAATGGCTGTTCTTCCGAACGTGGACTTAACAGACACGCTGGAGATTCCGCGAGTGTTCCGCTGTGATGAGCAAACACTGCCCTGCGACCACACGAGTCGCTACCGCAGCACAACCGGCTGGTGTAATAACCTCAAACGTCCTGAGCTGGGCAAGTCTTTGAGGGCCTTCGTGCGCCTTCTGCCTCCAGCGTATCATGACGGTAAGAACCAAGCTTTCTTTGAAACCGCACGAGGTCACAGAGTAAACAGCCCAATATGCGACCTATTATATAACCCTAAGGATCCAAGGATATAGACTTTTAAAATAATAAAGGAAGTCATTTCACAGTCAGGCTGTTTTACGCTTTCATGTACTTTCATTGAATATAATGCAAAAGTGTAGTTTTGAAAATCGCTTTATAACATGTGAATTGGAAATTTTAATGCTCTGAAATTTGGTTCTTGACGAGATCTTTAAAAAAAAACCACACACACACACACACACACACAAAAGCACACACACACGGCCATCTGAAAATCCATGGCCTTCTTCAGGAACATTGATTTTGCTTATAATCAAGGTTGATAAAGGTGAAGTAATCAATAACTCTCGCCGTGAAAGTACCCATTGTTACACAATTAGCGATATCAGTCCAAACATTCCAGGTTTCTTCACTATAAGTGTACGTATTTTGAATCAAGTATTTTTCAATGGAATCTTTCCGTTATGTTCTGTCTAGTTTTCCTGCTTTCTGATTATAAATTCCTGGCTCATAAATCTTTTTTCCAATAACAGATCCAAACTCCGAGCTTTTCTTTCTTCTGGTCTTCATGTAAATTACGACCGGAGTTTTGTATAGTGTTGAGGTAACAGTTTCTGCTAAATAGTGTTACAGAACTGATATAAAACGAAAATGTTGGACTTTTGTGGATTCTACAGGACAATTTGCATAAAAGGATGAAATATAGTTTTCAGCTTCTTGTGGCAGTTCTCAATAGGAAAGAAATTCAGGATTCATAGATATATTCTTACGAATAGGATATTATGTAAACATTACGTTGGACATTAGTTCTGTTATTAACACCAGATATGTCTGTCTTTCCTACATTGCTGCGCTCTGTATGCCTCAAATTATTTTCTCTATTCCTGCAACTGTAGTACAGTGCTCGGTGATGTCACACGCTGAACTTGTCTTAGAACGAGCATGTGTCATCTGGCGTAAAAATTTGGCCAGACATCAGAAAATAGTTAATGCACGACGGATTGTTCGGAAAACAAATGGTCTATATCGGTTGCTTGTAGCTGAAATACCCGACATTGCCCGTGGTATGACGATTTATCGCTACAACTTTAATACTTAGGTCGCACTTGCCCAATAGCTTTGCGTTTCTTGAAGACACTCAAAACAATATTACTCAATGCACGTAAACAAATGCTTAATTAAAACTCTTAGAATACTATAAAGAACAGAAAATAAACAAATAAAAACCTTAGCAAGATACTATTCAAAAGCACTGTTGAACAACCACAAATGCTACAGGAAGAAAAACGAGTAGAGAAAGCGTATGAATGTACTACGTTGCATTTCTATTTTAATTATCTAAAAAATTATATGAATTGAAGAGCGAGCAGTGAAAGAAGTTTGATTGTGTTTAGTAATGCAAAAGTGAGTGAGAAAACCATGTGAATGTAATAAGCTGCATAGTAAAATGTATAGCATAAAACCTTCATGAAAATGCATTTAGATGTAACAATTTTCATGGTGGTCGGTCAATCGGTTGTGGAATTTTTCTACTTCATACATATCAACATATATGATTGAGAGAGATTTATAATATATTCATGCGTAAGTCATTAGACTAAAGAAATAATGTACTGGTTTGACGTTTGTTTGCAGGAGTTGGGAGCCCACGGGCGTTGTCAGTAACAGGGATCCCTCTGCCAAGTCCTCGTCTCATCTCCATCAGCATGCACCCAGACACCAGCCGCCCACATGTGCGCTACTCCCTCATGTTCATGCAGTTCGCACAGCTTCTGGATCACGACCTTACTCATACCCCCGTTAACAAAGGTAATTAGCAAGTAGTTATTAGCATTCTTAACTTCTTCTTCTGTCAAGCCCGTCCTAAGTTTTCAGATGAATGTTCTAACACCAAGTACTTTTCAGGTTTCGTAGGGGAGTCGATACTCGATTGTCAACCCTGTGATGCAATGACGACTGTGCACCCCGAGTGTTTTCCTATACCTGTACCTGAGGATGATCCTTATTTTCCCAAAAGGAACATAACTACTGGAAAGCCGATGTGCATTCCTGTAACTCGCTCTATGCCTGGTCAGCTCACTTTGGGTACGTTTATTTCAGTTTCTGTGCTGCTTTTTTATCAACGTTCAAATCCGCGGAGGTCACAATGGAAAATATCCACTTGATAGAGCACGGTTCTATATATTTGCAGGTTATCGGGAACAACTGAACCAGGTGACTGCCTACATCGACAGTTCTTTCGTCTACGGCTCTGATGTGTGTGAGACTAGTGTGCTGCGTTCTCATACTGGCGGTAAACTGAATGTCACCAGAAGTGTGGGCAAAGCTAAACCCTTGTTACCTCAGATCACAACACATCCGGAGTGCAAGTCCAGCTCCAAGGTTTGCTTCCGCGCAGGTGAGTGCAAGGGATCACTGAACTGTTCTTAACCACACTTGGTACAGAGGAGCAGCAATTTTCATACTCAATATTAAGGTTTTTTAAAAACTATACAAGCTATCATAATGAACATTTTTACCGCTTATCAAACAACTTCTGAAACAAAAACCATAGTAAAATCATAAATTAGGGTAGTAATTGCTAACTCGTTAATATTTTAATAAACAAAAAAATCTGTAAAAATTGTAACAGATTTTCTTCTTTAGGTACATTTTTCTCCTAAACAATTAAAGTAAAACCCTTAAGATTTTATAATAACTTTACAAACATGTTATTTGACGTAGTGAAATATTAATAAATTTTATCAAAAATAGTAATTTTAAAAAATAGTTTTTTTAGGTACTTCTACTTTTCTTAGGAATTTCATCCAAAGAAAACATAAAAGCTTGCCCCGGCATTTTGTGCATGTTTTACACATACACAAAAATGATCACGCTCTATCTACTAGCGCACCCAAATTTTAAAAAGAAGTTTTGGTAAATGGCATAAAAGATAATGTGTTTTTGTAAGACACTCAAACTTCAAAACGTCCCTGGTCAATATTGCTCACTTAAATGCCACAAACACACGTCAACCTTGTATGGGCACATGCTACCTAGACACCTATTGTGCATAAAACCAAAAATCAATTTTTCAGTCATCTGTATCAATAAGTGGATAACTTAAGAAACGTATCGTTGAGTCCTTAAGAAACTTGAATTCTTTATAGAAATAAGTGTGTCCTTTCTACTTAAGATTTTGTTAAGATTCCAAGAGTTTAAATATACATACTCTTCCATGTAGACCATTTAAGTTCCATGTTAGGTATCTGCATTTTCATTATTTTGCTGTTAATGTAGGAATACCCAAAAATGGTATGAACATCGAAAAATTGTCATGCTCAGAGGCTGATCGCAACTACACGCTAACCGCCTCTGACACAAGATCTAGAAAATGGAGGAAAGAAACGCTTCATAACTTTTGTGCCCAGTATCGTGGACCTGAAGTAGACCCAAATCACACTGAGACTCTCAGAGAACTATACAAATGTAAACCAAGGAAGGTGTATTTAAATGTTGAATCATATGTACATTTTACAGGTGACGCAAGGGCGAGTGAACAGCCAGGACTAGCTGCCCTACACACTTTGTACCTGAGAGAACATAATCGTCTGACAGACCGCCTCGCAACGCTAAACCCTCACTGGGGAGATGAAAAGCTTTATCAGACAGCGCGACGAATTCTGTCTGCAGTTAACCAGCATATCACATTCCGGGAGTTTCTTCCGCGACTCTTCGGCTGGGACGGTGTGCACCGCCATGGTCTCACTCTTCAGCCCGAAGGCTATTATCAAGGTAAGCAGTTCAAATGTTTATGGCTATCTCGAAAAGCCGTGCAATCTAAGATTACATTATTCTGGCTGGAAAAGATGTATACGCCACATTGGTTAACCCCCTTTTTACGCTTAATTATTTGTCAACACGTCCATTGCTTGCCTTTGATCTAACATGTTCCCAATTAATGCTGGAGTTCTGCAGCAGTTTCCGAGGAACTGTGTGTATATGTTGAACAACTAAATCATTTCTAAAATGACTCCACGAGCAAGGAATTTTTGCTAGGTTACATTCTTCAGGTAATGTGGCATTTTTCAGCTGTTTAGCACTTAAATGAAATTTGTAGTCTAGCCGTAAGATTTTGAGGGTAGATATCTGAAGCATTTTACTACCAAATGAAACCATTTCCTATTTACACTTATCATCCAACCTTAAGAAGCTCTGATTCATTTGTCACGTATTAATTTGTTATATGCCGAATGCGTACTTGCACATCACAAGATGCTTGGTGCTGCTGGTAGAAGTAACACTGATGGTGGTGATGGTTAATAACGGGAATGAGTTGATGAATCCTCCAAACTAATCAATCAAGTAGGCTAATTTTTCAAATGAAACAGCAAACATCACAACCTACTAATATTACACTCATTAAACAGGGTATGATGCGGATTGCGATGCTACGATAGTGAACGAGTTTGCAGCAGCAGCTTTCCGCTTCGGACACAGCCTTTTAAGGCCTTCCCTACTTAGGATGGACGAGGACTACAGAGAGCGGAACCCTGGCGTGCGTCTAAGAGACACATTCTTCAACCCTGAAGTCCTCTACCAGGCTGGTATGGTGGACGAACTCATCCGAGGTTTGGCTGCCACTCCCATGGAGACTTTGGACGAATTCATTACGAGTGAAGTAACCAATCACCTCTTTGAAGATCGTCGTATGCCATACTCGGGAATGGATCTGGCTGCCATTAACATCCAAAGAGGTAAGTCTGATGACTGTGCTTGTACTCCACAAAAACTATATTTCAGAATATTATACGCGTAATACACCAGGTATATCACCTTCTATAAATTTGTCTGTATACAAACTCCTAAGCAGAAACCGTGGACATTGTTCATTTTCTCCATCCGCTTTACAGCTCATTTCTGTGTTTATGTAGACAAAGACTTCATATTCAGTGGAAATTTAGCTTAAAGGACAGATGGACCTTCAATAACAGATGAATCTCTACAACATTAGACTCCTCAACTACAGTGCACCAGCCTTTTCTTTTCCCCCCCTGATTGTATTAATTTTTATTCAGAGGATGTTCTTCTGCCGGCCTCAGAAATGCCCGAGTGAACGAACAACCTATCATCAGAATCCAGTGTCAAAATCAGTGAAAAAGACGCATTGCATCTGTTAAGCCCAAATTGATAGGTTGCAGCCAAAGAGATATGCCTATACCCAAAAAGTCTGCAGTACAGTCTGGTTACACAGAAGATATTTAAATAGTAGTGCAATTCCAGCGTGAACTGTAGAAATATGTTTGACGCAGCATGCATAATGGTTAATACCATCTAATTAATAAACATGAAATCTGTAAGAGGCTTAAAGTCATACTGAACGACTATATCAAAGTCCAAAACAAAGAAAGGGAATAAGAAAGCTGAACTCCTCTACAAGCTCTGAACCCATTGATTCCTTGGGAACAATATATGAACAGCCATGATACCACTGATTAATTCTGAACCACGAAGGAAAAGCTTCGTAATTTTTGTTATGATAAACCTTAGCAATCTCGCAGTATTTGATCCTTTCAAATAACTGCAACATGTTATTTATAATTTCTCTAAATTATATAGAATTGAAAAGGTTAAAATAACCTCACTTTATGAAAAAATGAACAAAATATATGATATGAGTAGGCGTAGGCTTTCACGCAAGTCAAGCAACACAAACCAATCAGAATCTAGTAGCGCCCGAGATGCAGCTACCCCCCTCCCACCAACCACACTGCCTCAGCGAGCCCCGAGCCAATCAGAGAAGACCCCTCCGTGTATAAAATCCGCATCCCAGACAGTCAACGCCTCAGACACAAGTGTACCTTCACCAAGAAGACTTCGACCACGCCACTGATGATGTCCACCGCAGTAGTGGACGAAACGTCTGGACCAAGTTACTCCAGCAGACCACGGCAAATCAGCCCGGAAGACTCATGTAAAATATATGATAATTTTGTTTCGCTTTCCGAAGCTCTAGTGTTATGAAATGCCATGACGTTGCTGTTCTGACTTGTTAAATTACCTTCTGGAGAATCAAAAAGAGTAGCAAGTATTTGTTCCAGTTATCCTGGACTATCAGACAATGGATATAGAAGACTGTAAATTATCTGTATGTCTCTAAGATATAAACAGTACATCTGAATGGTATAAGTGCACACTGGCCATACACTGAAATGCAGAAGAAGAAGAAGAAGAAGAAGAAGAAGAAGAAGAAGAAGAAGAAGAAGAAGAAGACGAAGAAGAAGACGAAGAAGAAGACGAAGAAGAAGAAGACGAAGAAGAAGAAGAAGACGAAGAAGACGAAGAAGACGAAGAAGAAGACGAAGAAGAAGACGAAGAAGAAGAAGAAGACGAAGAAGAAGACGAACAAGAAGAAGAAGACGAACAAGAAGAAGACGAAGAAGAAGACGAAGAAGAAGAAGAAGAAAGAAAAAGAAAAAAGATTATGCGAGACCTTTGGTATTTTGATATACAATCTGTGTTCTTCTGACGCTGAGCTCGTGGTGTTAACCTGTCACTTCGGATTACTTCACAAGGAAGTTTGTTAATTCTTCGTAATGCGGCTACGCTGTACGGTTCGAACTCGACCACGCCCTGGTTCATTTTTGACGCGGCCACACAACTTATTTAAGCTGCAAGATTCTGCTCAAGATAAATATGCAACTTTCGTATCTCTATTTATATCGTTTATTTTTTACAGCACTGAGGTAACTACCATCATGTTATCTCCCCAGATCTAGTGTTCTGTAACTGTAACTTGTGGGGTTAGCGTGAAGAAGAAAGTATGCAGAACAAATCTGAACACATGAGAACTCAAGAAAAACTCATGAAATTAAATCATACACATTTCTGCCCCTGAACTAAACCATGCCAATCGTTTACTCGTTACATGGTGAGGGAAAACACATTTACAACACTCGCCATAGGCTAATATTTTACTTATGGCTTTAAGAATCAAAGTCAAGAGTAAGAAGCGGTCGACTGTGGCATGTTCAGCAAGCATAAAGACATTCTAGAAGCCCTGTACTTGAGTACCCACACATGCCATTTTTCTTTTCTTTGGATTTAAGCAACATATCCTTTCTATAGCATAGCTACTGTTTTTATTTGTTCTACACTACCTATCGACACCCTCCTGCACGTGTCATTTCAGAGAGGGTGCGACGTAAAATGAATTAGGCAAGAGAGACCAACTGCTTCGAATGGTGGGTGTAACCGTTTACTCCTAAAGTTTACAGGAATGAAGCGATAATTGCACATCTAATGGCTCTGTGTGGTATGCACAATCTCCACGTGAACCTATGAACTGTGCTTTGGTGTTTGGTGTTTGGTGTTATGCGCTTCTCATTTTATTACGATGCATCACTCTTAGAACCTCCAACCCCTTTCATCCCACAGATAAAATGTGAACAGATGTATACTGCTTTTGTCTTAACAGTCGGGCGATTTATGTCATAACTATGTTGTTTTGGATCATGTATATACCAAATGCAATTTTCGTCACAAATACTTACGTTACGGAATGTTGGATACCTTGATAAATAACGCAAGTACACTATTGCTTTAAGATCATAATGTTGCCTCCTGAAACTCTTAAAACACGCAACTTAGTAACCTTTTTCCGAAGCTCGTTAGATAGCAGACGCTATACACAGAAGGTACGTAGTAGGGGTAAAAGCCAGGTAGGCGAAGGCGGGGAAAGCGATATTGTCAACGTATGAAAAGCAGGAACTATATCAGGAAACGGCGCGAAGCGAACGGGCAACTCGCAACACCACGTGCTTGTATTTCGAGTGTCGATGTTGGTAACTGCTCGACAGGAGAGGCAAGGGATGAGCAGGACAGAAATGCTCCCATGATGCCTTGGTGAAGCGTGTCGCCATCATTCCTTTCGATTGCTCAAGTCTGTGCACCTTGCCTCAATTAAATACAGTTTACAGACATATTATGCGGGTTAATTATTGTTCCTAAAGGTGTATTCTTAATACTTGCGCAATAAAACACAGCAACATAATGTTAAAAGTTCGCTTGGTAATCAGATGAATTCTGAAAGAACTGTCAGAAATACCATTAGGTATTTTAAGTGTTAACCTCCAATTTATTCAGCTCTTATAAATAATTATTATAATTATAATTTACCTTCAATTTCATGGCTATCCTAAAGAACGCAGTTCCGTCTACAGCAGACACATACGAAAATAAATGGAAGCCATAAATTCCCACTCTCTCATACTGTATGCACATTCTACAGTTATATGGGAGTAAACGGAATATAAGAGCCACAAAATAGGTAAAGGCTTTCTACTCGTATATACCGAAGTTTTGGGTCCAACAAATTAAGTACATCACCTTTTATTTCTACGTTCAAAGCTATAATTAACAGCGTTAATAATTAATATGTAGTGTTCCCGTTTTAGCACGAGACCATGGTATCCCTGGCTACAACGAATACCGAGTGTGGTGCAATATGACAAAAGCTAGGGATTTTGACGACCTGAAGAGAGAAATCCCATCCCCAGTGGTGGAACGTCTGCGGCGAATCTACGCCAATGTGGACGACATCGACCTCTTTCCAGGAGGTTTGGCCGAAACCCCGCTTATGGGTGGCGTCGTGGGACCAACATTCGCCTGCATCATCGGTCACCAGTTCCGACTACTTAGGAAATGTGACAGATTCTGGTAAGTGGCTTTCAATTAAACCTTCACTGGACAAAGATAGCTCTGTCTTTTAGATCTATGGTGAATTAAAATACGTATGTGTTATCACTTAGGACTTCTTAAATAATAGCCTATGCGCAGCTTCCTAACATCTGACTTTTCATTTTGTTCACTTGCAGACAGCCTAGCCTAATGAACCATAATGCACTTGCATTAACACCAATATGCTAGGAGTTGCGAATCAAAGGGCAGTAGGGTGCATAGTATATCTTAACCCCTTCCTCCTTCCCCTAAACACTAATATAAGGTAAAGAAGTGGAAATTTGCTACATTAGGGTGAGCTGTAGCATCATGGCATGCATCTACAATGATTGTATAACGCCTGTATTCGCATTATTGCGTGCACTGTTGTTCCAAGCAGCACAGTTATTTTGTTAATAATAATGATGATAATAATAATGATAATGATGATGATGATGATGATGATGATGATGGTGGTGGTGGTGCTGGTGATGATGATGGTGATGATGGTGGTGGTGGTGGTGCTGGTGATGATGATGGTGGTGATGATGATGATGGTGGTGGTGGTGCTGGTGGTGATGATGATGATGGTGGTGATGATGGTGATGATGATGATGGTGGTGATGATGATGGTGGTGGTGGTGCTGGTGGTGATGATGATGATGATGGTGATGATGGTGATGATGATGATGGTGGTGATGATGGTGATGATGATGATGGTGGTGATGATGATGGTGGTGGTGGTGCTGGTGGTGGTGATGATGATGATGGTGATGATGGTGATGATGATGGTGGTGATGATGATGGTGGTGGTGGTGCTGGTGATGATGATGGTGGTGATGATGATGATGGTGGTGGTGGTGCTGGTGATGATGATGGTGGTTATGATGATGATGATGATGATGGTGGTGGTGATGGTGCTGGTGGTGATGATGATGATGCTGGTGGTGGTGGTGGTGCTGGTGATGATGATGGTGGTGATGATGATGATGATGATGGTGGTGCTGGTGATGATGGTGGTGATGATGATGGTGGTGGTGGTGATGGTGCTGGTGGTGATGATGATGATGATGATGATGGTGATGATGATGATGGTGATGGTGGTGGTGATGGTGGTGATGATGATGATGATGATGATGATGATGATAGCCGCTAGTTACTGTTAGTATTCTTTCAGCAGTCGCTTCTCACCAGCTTAGTTTGATACCGGAATTTTATAGATATTTGTGTTTTATATTTATTTATGTTCTTACCAGTTTCTACATGTATACAAAGCAACCTTGCATCCTCCTCAACGATCAAAGTTTTGCGACATATTTGTCTCCTTGTCTTTGCTAAGAAAAAATGGTCAGAGTAAGAATAATTCAACTGCCAAGCCAGCACGTCACAAGTATCATACATCTGTGAGTTTGCCCTAGTGCACAGTGACCCAGAGACCCTGAAAACCTGGCCGAAGCCTGAAAATAAAAACTCATTAGTTACTGAGGACACAATCGAAGAGTCGATGAATAAAAGTAATCCGACCTACCAGGTTAGTGTTAAGTTTCCCATCGCTCAGGCCAATAGGGACATCAAAGGTGAAAGATTGCTCGAATATCATAATTATCCAGGTGTTTCAAGTTGGCAACTGAATTTTGGAGACTGAAAATCCAATATGTACCTACGTGTTAATTTTAATGTAATGTTCCACATGGTTATACAGGTATCCCAAAATTAGACTGCTAGTATTACATTTATCTTAGTAAGGCAGACAATCTTAATCCAAGAAACAACACAGAACACATAAACAAAACACAAACATCTCATTGTTTACTGTTAACCACAGCTTCACTTTCAAAGTAAATGTTGGAACGCACGCTCATTGTGATTAACACAAAGAGTGCATCGGCGTGCCCTATTCTGCCGTACTCTCACAAAGACATCAGCCATTTCTCTGGTTTAAAAGTTTGTCGGTCTAATTTTCAATAGTAAAGCTGTGAATTAACTGTAAACAATGAGATGTTCGTGTTTTGTTTACGTGTTCTGTGTTTGTGACATTAACTCGTCTAGCGCTTAAACGAAGCACCGCAGCAAAACAACTTACCTTAACAAAAGAAATTGTCTTTATCTTTACTCAGTCTGCTGAAAGCAGTACAGGAGCTCCAACTATTAAATGATGCTGAATCAATTGTGTTAAGTGTAAACATGAACAAAACTTTATTATTCCTGGATCATTTTTCTTGTTTTCGTCTTAAATAATTGTTGTGGCTCGATGGATTTAAGTTGTAGCAGAAGTTACTGGTTTTCGCCAGTTTTCGGGGGCTCTGATCACTATGCAATGTTAGAATCAAAAAATGCCCAGTTAAAAACCCAACAATTATGCCAATTTATAGTGTGCGACATAAACAAAGACGGCTGTTTAGAAACCTATTACTATATTATGTTACGACTAATTTTGCTTCGAATTCTTACTTTCGTAACATTATAATTTGTGGAATTTTACAGTTAAGGTTAAGTTTTCTCTCAGTAAACTATCTCATTAACTTTACTTTGTATAAAACATTAAGCATTTGTAATTCTTTGCTAAGTTCTGGGTGCTCTTCGCGTTTTCTGTCAAACTGTATGATGAAAATGAAAGCACGCCTCCAAAAAACTTAGGGATGAATTTCGAAACCATCGCAATATAGCACGCCAGAATTTAAATACAATTCAACTTTCGCCACAATAGGGTTTTGTTTCATGCAATTTCAACCACTGTTAATCACTCAAATTTAAAACTTGCAATGGTGGTGTTGCGACATTGTGAAAGCTACATCACAATTATATATCAATCGGAAGAAGATACAAAACTCAGGCCTGTTGCCGTTTCATATTATCTTTCTCTAGATTTTCAACTTATAGATATTTCCACTCTTAGTAGAATAAGCTAACACACACACACACACACACACACACACACACACACACACACACACACACACACACACGCACACACACACGTTGTGCTATATACCTGTATAATGGGAGCTCTTTTAGTATAATAAAACAATTTAAAAACTGCAAATTGTGTAGATTGTCTGCAAAAGCAATCAAACCAAATTAATATTCTGCTTTTTTGCAGGTATGAGAATGAAGATCCTTTGGTGCGCTTTACGGAGGCACAACTTACTGACATAAGAAGAGCTTCTCTCGCTCGCTTGATATGCAACAATCTGGATAACATCAACAGAATTCAGCGCTCTGTCCTTGATCTTGCCGATCCTTTCCTGTAAGTTGTCTTATGTTTAGCTTTAATTTAACATTGTGCCTTGAACTGCAAACAGCAGAAAAGAGAAAGCTCTCATAATATTACGAGAAAACTTGGGTGGTGGAACAGGTGTTCTTAAGATGTTAGATATCTAAACTCGTCTGCGCCTTTTCTTAAGAATATCTTCCAGTCAGATGCAGCAATCAATCGATGGCCTCTCAGGGTCCAATTCCACAGTGACTAGGAATATGCCTTTTCCACACAGGTCTCGCGAAACTATTAGTTCAAATTAATACAGGAGGTAGAAAACATCAAAACGAATATAATTGGTTGTCGTACAAATGCTCCCTATTGGCAATTTCCGATGCTAGGAGCCATTTACACAGCAGGTGATTTAACATGCTAATTTCAGCAGTAGCATTCACAGGAAATGCTCAAATGCGCCTGTGTGCACGCAGTAGATTGTCGTACCACTGATTATCGTGTCCGATCGAAGACTCCTGGTATGTCCGCAATGGTACCAGCAGCACAACAATTCTAGCGACGAGGTCTTCTTGTTTCCACATCGGCTTCGCATACCAGCTGCTTCATATGCCTCCGGAGGAAGCACTCCAAACACGTGTGAGTGACCAGGCTACAGGGCCACTTCAGCCGATCCATTGATTTATGAAGGTGGCTCTGAGATGATTCCGCAGAACAATGCTGAAATCAGCTAATGCCCTAGAAGTGCATTCTTTGTCTCACATTCATGGTAAATCCTCTAGCAGTTCTGTCCTCGCATGTTCCACGAAATGCGATAGCTCCGTCCGTTGAGGTGGAATGGAAGAATGTATGGTCCAAGCAAACTTTCATCGAGATCACCGTTGTTATCATAAGATGATGTTTGCAAAGGAATCGGAGTGTTTGCAAGTAGACTTCAGAGCCAACCGCTCACACACACAGAGTAGGTTTGAAGGTCAGTAGACCAGCACCATTCACAAACGTTCTCTAACATTGCAAGTTGACCCCAGCGACCACATGTTCCTTATCGAAATTATATTCATTTTGATGTTCTCTGCCATCTGAACGAATAGTTTCGGAGCTTCCTGTATTTAAGAAGTAACAGCTCTCAGAGATGCTCAAAATGGAGGAGAAAATTGCGAGTTTGTAGGCATGTTGAAGCAGTTTCCGCTGGTTGAACTTCGGCGTATGGCCACCCATAAGATGGCATTTATACCAGCTAATTTTAGGCAAAGTTTGTTTATAAGTGCTTTCGCTGTTCCGTTAGTACGAGTAAGAATGCATTTTAATGTTTGCACATGTATGTTGGTAGAAATCCCCGAGTGCCATGCAGCTCCATACCGTCTCTTGACCTCGACCTCTGGAAGGAGCGTCTTTCCTGCACGGTTGGTCACACTACTATCGACGTTGGGTCTGCTGAGAGGATATCGCCCTGCGTCATGTGTACCTGCACTACCGAAGGGGTAAGTATCTTCCAAAAACTGTTCAAGGTAGAGCCTTCTTTCAAGTGTGCTTTATATTATTTTCTCAGGCCATTTCTATAACACCGTAATTTTTACTTAACTGTTATTATTTGAAACATTTTGGAATAGCCAATAAGAAAACCGAAGTAAATCGTAGCTTTAAAGTTTTATAACAGAGGCAAAAAAAAGTTATTATGGGAGTAGTTATACAAGGGAAAAGAAATTTTCGCAATCACTTCATGTATAAATATAATATATGGGATATATACTATATTACATTTATACAGAGTTCTTCATTTAAAACCTAATGGAGCACATGGCGTTTCGCCTCTCCTGGCACCTAGCTGCCGCTGTGCACGCGGACTAGCGGTGTGCACTCCATTCGGCAGTATTGTACAAACCACCAACATGAACAGGCGCTTGACACTAGAGCATCGCTTGGGAATCACCAAGCCGTGTTCACACAGAGCATATTCAAACGTTCCCAGATTTACAATTCACAAGATTGTGAAAAAATTCGAAACCACTGGTTCTGTGGCAAACAAAAAATGAAAGCGTACACGTACAGTTAGAGGAAATAGGCGCACGTTTTGACTAAATCCATCGCAAAATTAGCACAACAGATAGGAATTTCAGAGTCTCCTGCACATGAAGCAACTAACTTCTTAAAATTAAAACCGTATAACTGTACAAGTGTCCATACTTTAAAACAAGGTGTCCCAGTATCACGAATGCATTATTGTGAATGGTTTCTTTCATCAGTGAATGACGGTTTAATTGATCCACAGCTTCTGTTCTTTTCCGACGAGGCGTGGTTCCACCTAAATAGTCGCATCAACACTCATAACAGTCGGTACTGGGCCTCTGAAAATACACATCGCGTTCAAGAAATCCGTCATTATGATCGGAGAGTTGGATTTTGGTGTGCTGTTAGTGCTAGACGCACAATCGGTCCAATATTCTACAAACAACTATAAATGCAGAAAGGTACCGAAACGACATTTTGACTCCATTTTATAATCGACTGACAGAAGAAGATAAATCAACAAGATTCTGCTACTGCCCATACAGCAGAGGAGTCCATGAATAAAATTAGGAAAGTATTTCCTTCAAGTCAAATCCTCATACATTGGAAGAACTAGAACAAAACATTAGAAATGAAATCGGAAACATTACAGTGGCCCAACTTAATCTGAATGTGTTCTCACGATGTAATGCTTGTTTAGCCTCGCCAGGATGGACGACATTTCCAGCATCTTGTACAAGGTAAGAGTGTTATACATGCTTTACACGCGGAATTTACGTAGGAGCAAAGTCGGCAGTGGCACACCGAATCGCGCACAGGCGATAGATTTTTAATGAAGAACCCGCTATATGATATGTATTATATTGGGGGTATCTCATCCCCCAATAATTTCAGATAAATGAGAATCCTCAATTTAAATCCTGAAGGATCAGAAAAATATTTACTTATCTGATTACCGTCCCCGTATGGAAGACTTACACTCCTAGGACATACAAGCCAGTGCCTAGGGAGCAGACGAACCTATGGACCACACAGAGTGAAGACCTGGAAGCGGGTGGTCATCCAAGCACCAGGCATGAGAGTGAGGAAGAGGATATACACCATTTGAAAATCTACAATAAGTTTCAGTACTTTGGGTGATTCTACGATTTTGGCGACACTACAAATTACTGTGACAAATATATTCATTCGGTTACTTTTTATCACTTCTTTATTATTTCTTTCTCTACTTTATATACGTGCTGTGGCCCTCAATCACACAAATTCATAATTACACGCCCAAAAATCGTTTCTTACACAAAATTCACAACCAGGATTTAAAACTAAGTAGAAGTTACTGTCTCCTAGCAACATGATGTCAGGCCACGGAATATCAAACACGAGGTATGCTTCCTTCCCGCACGGAAGCTTGACGTTTAGCGTTGCGTGCTCCGCATCAACGCGACAGTAGGTTATAGGAACTCCATCTGAAGTCAAAGCTCATTCTTCCTTATCCCTTTCTGTGAGCTCTACTCTGATGCATGACCTAGGTTGTCCAAACTCAAATTTGTTGAAATTAACGCAAAATTAGAGGTACCTACCCAATATAAAAACTAAAACGTTGCTACTTTTAGGATTATTCGATAACTATTAACCTCACTGGAACTAGTGCACTATTTCTGCCTCAAAAGCAACGCACCTAAAACATAGCGCTATGCATGCATTCACAAACTTGTTTCTTTTGTTGCAGCCAATTTGCCAGTCGCTGAAGATAGGGAACTGCTTCACGCTCGCCAGATCGTTCAGTCACGCAGCCGTGCTGGGAGATCACGTGTGCAAAGTGCAATGTGCCTTCGTGTTCCGAGCACTGCCCAGGGTGGTCGACCCCATAGACAATCAGCTAGGGTTTAGCTAGCGAGATCTGCCACCAAACATTCTCTAAGTTATTTCGAGGAATCAAATGACAGCAAGTGTTTCGTTAACAGCAGTCAAACGCTTCGCTTACATGTTTCGTGTTTTGCAACAAAGGCAGACATTACATCGCAGTTTTACATCACTGTCCAAATTCTTTGGAACAACAGTTTCATAAACTAAAATCAGTTTCAATAATAAATTGATGGATGTATCTAAAAGAGAAGGGACATAATTCTGGGTTTTATGTACCTACATATTTATTTTTCAGATGCCCATCTGTACAGATGGTCTTAATCAGTTACCAAGTTGTAACAAAACTAAATAAAGAATTTAAAAAAGGAACATATCAGTTTAAAATATTAATCTAAATATGATAGTGCAGATTACTGACAAAAATAAAACATTTCACAAAAAGGTCAGCAACACTCAACATGCTCTATTTTACTCTTCTCTTTACTCTTTGTTTTATTTCTTCAATAAAAATTAGTCATTTCAAATTCTTTCATATTTTCCAATATGCACCCAGGCTTGCCATTCCTAAACATCATAGCAATAGTCAACAAGCTCTGAAAACTTGTGGAATTCTTTACTGAAACTTTAAAATTAAATCATAAATGTCATTATTTATTATTAATTTCAATGTATTCTGGCTTCATGGGTGATCAGCTGTGTTATATTTGTAAGTGTCGAGCTTTCAGCCATATCAAACTCCATCAGGAACTACTATGACAGAGTCATCAAAGTCCATCCAAATTAAATTACACCCAGGGAACTTCAACTGAGTCCAACTTGGATTAAGAATTAGCCCGAGAACATCCCAGTTTGGGCTAGGGCCTCCTATGACGGCAGAGGGACTTACAACTACATCGCCAGGTTAGCCAATTCCATAGGACATTCACTTTTGTGTATCTTTTGCTATTCTGGACCATAAGTTTCCTAGATGACACTTAAACACTTCACTACACTGCTTTTTTTGCCTTCCTAGATTCCTTCTCCATATTCTGGGTTTCCACACAATCACTGCATGAGTCCACTTTATACAATTCATTCGGAGTATGTGCACTCCCACCCCATCTCCATTTTGAACACATTGCTGCATCTTTCAGGCCGTTAACTTGCAGATGTCCTTGCTCTTCATACATTCTCTTCTTGTGATGTTGAATAGGTTTTGCTCCATTTTCCTCTGGCAAATTTCTAACATGGCTGTTCCTTTTTTCGTTAATGACCATGTGTGCAAGCCATATATTGGTACTTGTAATATACACACATCCATGATCTCCTTTTTTGTTTTCATACTGATGAATATTTCTAGTAAGTTAGACTTCAGAGCCCAAAATTTCTTCCAGGTTTGTGTAATTCTTCTTTTAATTTCATTCTGAGTGTGGTTGGAAAATGATACACCTTGGCCTAAATAAACGTGTTCATTAATTTTGTGGTTTCCGATCTGGATTGGCTGTTTCGTGCTATTTGTCATTATCTTTGTTTTTGCAACATTTAATTGAGGTCCTCATTGTTTGCTGGATTGCAGAGCTTGCTTAACATTTCTTCTGCTTCCTCGTGCGAATCTGTTATGAGGGTAACATTGCCTGTACAGCGAAGGTTGAAAAATTTCCTTCCATGCATGCTTACTCTATTCTTACTCTGCTGAAGATTTCTTCCATTAGAGCCATGAATAGTTTTGGAGATGTTGGGTCCCCCTGCCTTACTCCTTGTTGCAAGGAGATTTCTTCACCTACCTTGTCCATTTTAATTCTCGCTATGCTGTTTAGGTATAGCTTTCCCAGAAGTCAGATGTACTTCTGTTGTATCCCCTGGCATTTGAGTGTTTAAAATATGGCTATATGTGCCACTGTTGAACGCCTTTGCAAAGTCGATGACCAATACGTAAAGCTTCAAGTTATATTTGTTTCCCTCCTCTATTAGCTGTGTTAACACTTGAAGGTGGTCCACTATTGAATAACCTCTGCAAAGTCTGCTTGCTCATACAGTTGGTTTTCAATTAAACACACCTACCAGAGGAGGATGGCAGATGCAAGGAACACATCCACCCAGGTGAGTTTGAGATCCCCATTTGTTTGTTCAGTTTCTGATGATAGCCATGGAGGTTGATATGCCTGAAAGCTCCACATTTATAAATTTAACGTGGCTGATCACCCATGAAGCCATAAACATAATGCTTGCTGTGAAAGCTTGAAATCTTACAATGATTTGATTTTTTTTTTTTTTGTGTTCATTTCTTGCAAAACTAAAAATAACTGTAATATAAAATACTTTCTAACATTGTGCAAAAAATAGGTAATAACAAAACAAATGTGTTTATGACCTGTACACCTAGAAATCAATTGCTAGTAATCCTTAAACTAGAGTAAAGTACAGCATGAGCAAAACACATCATTAGCATAAAACTGAATAAAATAAAGAAAAAATATTGTCTATTTTTTTAAATCGTTAGCTGCACATATGCTTTGTAATTGGTAAGCCTGATACAGACAGATCCTTCTAACATTTTGTGTTGGTTGCCTTATTGACTTTTTTATCATAAATGTTGATAAAAATACCGGAAATTTATTTTTGAGATGTATGCTGTATATTAAAGTATGAAGTTTGGAATTCTGTGAATTCATTTGAAGCTGTAGAATACAGCAGCTGCAGAAGTAGTAATTGTTTTTAACAATTAAACAATAATGAACTTAGCTTTAGATAATACATAATATGAGACTGTAAATATTGAATGCCAATGTGCTGACTGCATATTTTTTCATATTATATATTTATGTGCTCATAGAGTAAAAATCATTCAATGCAGTGAACTGACAGTACCTTACCATTGTTAGTAATTGTACATCAAATTTATGTCATCAATGTCAATGTAAAGCTTTATGAACCATTTCATGTACAATAAAAAACATATCAAACTGTCTTATTTTATATCAGTAATGGTGAAATAATTTTCTTTTTACCTTATCTACAGTAGGGCCTCAAAGCTTAAAGTCGCACTCGGTGCAATCCAAAGTGCAGAGGTTTCTTGCACCACACATCATGGTGACTTGGTTAAGCTTGGCTCAACTCATGCGCTGCAAAGCAAAGAGGCAAAGGCTTGAGGAAACCTGTGTTGATAGACAACTTGATTATCCGTGAAATAGATATGTACAATACGAATATATAATAATAATGGAGCAACTTGCTCCAAAGAATGGAAAAAGTTCATTTAAATCAGAATGGAAACCTTGTTATTTTTTTAAAGTTGTCACGATAATCTATCAGACGCCTTATACGCAGTACAATAATTAGGTGTGTGAGAAAATCATCTATTGAAAGACCCTATACTAGAGTACATACAGAAATATAAGGTGAAATCATAGGGGATGCTAGAGAGGAACAAATAAAGAGGTTGCTATATCTCGCAGAGGAGCATTCTTTATCTCAAAATGAGTTTTATGTCAGTACGTTCTAGATCATTAAAACAAAAGACCATATTTAATATTAAAAATCAATTTAACCAGTTTAATACAGCACTTTGCACATAGACTTTATGCAATGAGCAGAAACAGAACTGAAAGTGAGCCAGAGTGAGACAAGGAAAGAGTGAATGGAGGTTTGCACTGAGGTCAACCTTTCGTAGTCATATTTTGCACTTTGCACTGTGTGATGCGCCCTGAAAGGCATGCCTTGTAGGTAGAGGCAGCATTGAATTCCACACAAAACTTTGATGTCAAGATTTCACTGGAAATACATATTTTGAGGAACCTGCATTTTACAAAATACTTTTAGAAAGAGGTCCATGTGTGTGTGTGCATGCATATGTGTGAATGGGTGTGAGTGGGTGTGTGTGTGCGTGTGGGTGTGTGCAACACAACTCCACTTCTGCAAAAATGTATCTCAATTAACATGAAGTAGATAGAAAAGAGTGAACAGGGAAAAAAGAAAATACATACAACCTCAATCAAGCAAGAAACATACTCAAAAGTTCAAAGTCAAAGAAGATGCTAGGAAACAACAAATTCTGGATGATTATCACAAAAGACAAATGTGGAGAAGAAACAAAATATGGAATAAATAAAGCTGCCACAAATTTTTATAAGCAGATATATGACAGCAACCCACCCATAATCCACAACAATTTCCAGAAGTTGAAGGGAGAAGAAGATATGTTACCAACATTGACTAGGGAAGTAGAAACTGCAAAGCATAACTAAAAAGTAAACATAAAAGAGCATGCAGATGAGAAAATAGGAGTAAGAAAAATTATGGAATAATATTTTTCTTAATGATGTTCATTTAAATTTGCTTTGCTTCAATTTGTTTTATACTGCGGGAACGAAGCCTTCCAACTGGTGCTTCATCAGCAGCAAATTTCCCCAGCTTTTCAACAGGTTTCATATACCATGTTACACAATCAAACGGTGTGTTGAGGCCGGCCTACTGATCCCAAGGTCTGATCGTGGGTTCAAATCCGGCCCAGACCGATGGTTTTAACTGTGCTTAAAAACAACAGTTCCATTTAAAAGAACTGTGGGACAAAATTCCGGCACACCGGTGACACTGATGTGATCCTGGCAATTTCAGCGTCGTTAAATAACAAAATAATTAAATTATAAGTAAATTGGACAATTGTGAAAAGGGATGCAACGCGTGGTTGACGCAAAAGACAGGCTGCGGATTCTCTCCCGGCTATGGAGTATCGAACCGGGACTTCTGAGGTGAGAAGCCAGAATGCAGACGCTGATCGCAAAGGCAGTGAAGTTTAAGCACCTATAACGTAAAATTGGAAGCGTAGTGTCATATCGAACGGTGAATGAATGAAATGTTTTGTTGTTTAACGACAATGTCAATTGCCAGGATCATATGACCGTCGCCGGAGTGCCGGAATTTCCTCCCGCTTTGCATGCACTTAAAAACCATCGGT
This sequence comes from Tenodera sinensis, assembly GCA_030765045.1. Classification (NCBI taxonomy): domain Eukaryota; kingdom Metazoa; phylum Arthropoda; class Insecta; order Mantodea; family Mantidae; genus Tenodera; species Tenodera sinensis. The sequence continues at coordinate 38,510,682 of CM060973.1, forward strand.
CTGGGCCGGATTTGAACCCGCGAATGAATGAAATGCTCAAATGAGTCCACGGTCCATAGCTTTAAGTTACCTGACATTCGTCTTCTCAGGATAAGGGAAAACCTCGGTAAAAACCTTATCAGGATAACTTACCCTAAGCGAGATTCGAACTCGCGGCCTCTTGGACGTGAGGCAGATCAAGGCCATGATGACCTTGGGCAGATACGCTACCTACCTCCACGCTACAGAGGAGGGCAAGGAAGCATTTGTTTTGATCTTAAATCATTTAACTCGACAATTACGCGAATTTCGGCAGTAGGTATATTAGATTATATTACGTTAAGTACTGGAATGTTAGGAATGAGCTCTAATCTAGTCTGTACTTCAATGAGTGGTGCACAATAGACCTATGTGACCCTATGCACACCTTCCTTGTACTTTAAGCAGAAAAGTTATGTTATGCAAGAAGATTACCTATAATTTACAATTCACATATAATACATTTAGTGGCTATGTGATTTAAGCTGCATGGTCTCTAATCTGCCTGACACAATTACTTTAGGAATAAACTTGCGCAAAATGATTGATAAATACATAGTTGCGTGGGAAAAATAATTTCTCGCTTTCCGTACAGATGTCACCCTTTAGCTACTGAAGTAATTACCATAGAAATAAACTTACACAAAATGATTAGTCAACCCGTGCATACGTAGCCAAGGTCAATCTAGCTTCACGTTTATACTTCTCTATCGGTTTGTAATTACCAAATATTATTCTTCTCTTTTAGGTTGCCTCCAGGTAGGCTTTCCGATCCCAAAACTGAGGGTTCAAACCCGGCCCAGACCAATGGCCTTTAAGTGTGCTTAAAAGCAACAACCCTGTCACTAAGTAGATATAAAAGAATTCCTGTGGGATGAAATTCCGACACACCGGTGACCCTGATATGATCCTGGCCAATGACAGCGTCGTTAAAAACAAAATATTTATAGTAAAAGCACATAATTTCTCTGTAAATACTTTTCGTAATACTTACGTGAAAGTATCTGGCTCGCAGAAGTCGGAGGAAGCAGTTTCTCTCTTTTGAAGCTTTGCTTTACTCTGACTGTGTTTAGAAGTGTTCTGGAAATTCAAATGTTGAAGAGGCAGAAACCTTTCTAGCTCTCTGCCTTTTCCAAATGCCTCATAGCAAAGTATTCGGAAACAAAGCACTTAGAGCATATGCTGGAATGCTTTGAAGCTTGAAAAGTTTCTCTTCTTAAAGCTTATTTCCCGTTTTTTCGGGTTTTCATTTGGAAAACGGGAAACGAATATACACAAAATGAATTCTAACTGAAGAACTATTTAAGAGTAAAACAAATGGCACAGGATTCTTTATAGTTTGTGTTTAACCTGATCAGCACGTTCTAAGTAATTACATCGTATTGTAATTTTGGGAAGCCTACATACCTGTGAAATGACTACTTTTAGTACTTCTCTTTGAAGTTTCCTTACATCCTTACATTGTGTCATTAGTAGCATGAATATATTTAAAGCGCAAAAGAAAATCACAACTTCACACTGCCAGTTTTCTTCACCATCCCATGAACAGCTGATGTAATGTTCGCTCCACAAAAATGAAGTTTGCGCCAAATACCGTGCGGAAATCGGACGTCTGTCAAAAACAGGGAACACTAGCGCTCCTTACGCAAAGATGCAGAGTTCTTCATACTCTTTATCGGCTGTATAGGGAAGTTAGAATTAAGATGTACACATCTGCTTTTAATGAATTCTAAGCAATTACTACCTTTAAGGAGGGGAAAGTGTGTGCTGCATTTTATACCAGAACTACAACTGACAAAGAAATGCCTTTCTCTCTTTCTTTTTCTTTGTGTATTCAAAGATATAGTATTTAGCTTTCACAGAACACTCTATTTTAGCTTTCATTTCTTCTCTCCGTTACCTGAGAACTGTATTTAACGTCAGAGGTCATCTTAGATAATTGGTATCAACTTCTTTTGGTAAAGATTTCGGATCACGTAGTAACGTGGTAATCAGTACAGTACAATGGGGCGGGAAATACTTAAATTGGTGATTTCAGGGTACAAACATGTAATAATCCTGAGTCAATAAAGAGTAGTTGACGATCATCAGGTTTTAGCTTCACTGATGTTTCGGGTATACTTCCCGTCGCTTCGCAGTAGTAGCCTATAAAAACATCACTCGGCCACGCATTGCGGCTTAAGGCCCTCAATATCCCGGCTACGCTTTGCGGGTTAGGGTCTTCGGTATATTTTGCTATAGTTGTCAAATACGTGTATACCCTGAGCAATAAAGAAATGATGTATACCTATGGTTTTTCCGGGACCATACTCTATACAGAACCTCAGCCTTTATTTTAATGATTTCTGAATTTTAAACAATGTATATATTATTCTGAACAATGAAAGTAAAGGAAAATTATGTACTTATTGAAAATTAAAGGGAATTGGAGACCAATTATCAGGCAAATGGCAAGCTATTTATAGGTTCCTGTATTCTTTTACCCCACTCTGTTTCATTAATCAACCTGTGTTCTACAGCAAACCATTTCTAGATTCATTTGAACCAGATATTTGTTGTAAACGTTAATTTTTAGGTGAAAAAGGAAGTATAAAATGTGTCACGATTAAACCCCTAGGTAAACTATCAGAAATCACTCCAGAAATACCGGGTGAAAGGTACTGCTTCCATACATTAACCATTGATTCCCCATGATGAATGTAACAAATATGTCCAATACAAATACTGTCAATAAAGAACCATTTTGCCAAAAGAAAAAAAAATTCACTGTCGCGCAAACACTGTGTGAATAATGCTGTAATGCATTTCTACCCTAATTCAAATTAATTTAGTCACAGTTTAATATTAAAATGTTCTGAGAGAGATTTGGCAATGTCACATTAACATTAAATTGTGACTATCAATACAGTGCTTCCAGTGAATCTGCTCCAAAGAAGGGAAAGATGGTCCTATAGGCCAGAATAGGAATGGCAATGGTTTTTCAGGATGCAAAGGGTGTTATACTCATTGACTTCTTGGAAAAGGACTACTGTACAATACCATAGTGAGTTAGCGATCATCACAATGCACCAGCATGTTCATCTGGTGTTATCTCCTCCCAATTGCATGAATTGCATTATGAATTCCTGCCAAATACCCCATATTTGCCTGACCTGACTCCTTGCAATTTCTTCCTCTTCCAAAACATGAGGAAATGACTCCCAGGAACAAAATTTAGATCAAATGAGGTCATTAGCCATGCAGTGGCATACTTCACAGAGCTTGATAATTCCTATTTTCTGGAGGGGTTAAAAGAATGGCAGGAGTATTGGGAGAAGTGTATATCCATAAAAAGGGACTATGTTGAGAAATAAACAATTTGTGTTTGAAAAAATGGGTACCTTCATTCCTAACATGGGTACTTCTTGCACTGCCCTCATAGTTTTCACTTAACATTAAATCACAATTGGAGCACACAAATACTGAATTCTTCATGTGTTACATCTATTTTTTTGAGTCCGTGATTATCCTCACACCTAAGCAGCAGCAAGCTTTTAATATTACTTGACATTTCTGTGATCACAGATTGAAATCCCTCTTATTCATTTAAACACTGGCATCCATTGTCGTCATAAAGAAGCTATAAACTTAGATCTTCATTCAGTGGCAGAACAGCTTGTATGCAGGAATTAGCTTATTTTCTGTAATGTTTAACATCTGCTTTTATTGCATACAGCACTACAAGCATTGGGCATTAGTGATACATGAAATGAAATGATTATTAAGAAAGGAAACTTGTGAAGGAAACATTCCAGGCTATGCCATACTAGCAGTCCAACTTGAGAAGTTGGTTACAATCCAGAGGACACTGCCAAAGTTTGAAGCTCATGTCTGATGTTAAATATAAAATATTTAAATAAAAATAAATGTTTAATATATGTACACATTTTTGAAACAGACTAAAAAGTATAAAATAATTTTTCCTAGTTCATAGAGATCGTCCTGAAAATTTGTGATTTTGAAGTGAATTTTTAATAGCTATGAAAATGCTTGTAAGATTTTAAACAAAAAACATGGGGTGCATGCAACAGGTAACTAAAACATAAATAGTTCACTAACAATTCTATTGCACTGCAAATGATATGAAATTGCTGCGTGAGTTTTCTCAACAGCTACTCCCTATGTTCTTTACTATTATCTATTGAATGAGCCCCACATTTTGTGTCTTAAATCTTATAGATAATTTCATAGCATTGAAAGTTTACAATGGTGTATGGAGCTAAGAGAAATTTGTTATACTTTTAGGTCTGTTTAAAAACATGGTATATCACAAAAAAGTTCTTATTTAAATAATTATTTTCTACCTTTCAGTCTTGTGTGTGTTGCAAACTGTTAATTATTGTATACATTACAAGGGTAGATTGGAAAGTAATGCACAATCATTTTCTTAAAAAAAAAAAAGGATTTAATCTGTAAAAAAAGGAGAAATGCACAAACAAACTGGCTCTTTTAGCTAGTTTTCTAAACAATTGCCAGCTTTCTCAACACATTTCTCCAATTATGATACCAGTGTCATTGTACCCTGCTCATAAAAGTTTATTAAATTAGGGTATAGCCATCTATGGACTGCTGATTTCACATCTGCATCTGGTCCTTGACTGACCAGGAATTTCATGGGACTAAAGAAATGAAAGTCTGATGGTGCAAGGTCTGGACTGTAGGGTATGTGTATCTGTAGCTAACTTTCAAAACTGCTGCTTCAATGGCTGTAACATTCTGCGGGGGTGCATTTAGAATGTGGCAAATCACAAAGGTTATCATGGCCGTCTTACAAGAATGCAAATCATCTGAAGATATTGCTATGGTCCATACAGTTATCCCCATATACATATCCCTGTGAATTCCACTTGGGTTATGCCCAAGTTTGACCCCAAGGACCCACATGTGGTATTCATGGTGAACGGAGTGGTGCCTGGGTGGGTTTTCTCCAGTTTCCCCCGCCACTCATTCCACCAATCGCTCCATCATCACTTTTCCAATCATCCATTTCGTCTGCGTTTCATATCATCCTCTTGCTCACTACCATATCTGGTGCTTAGCTGACCACCCGCTTCCAGGTCTTCACACTTGTCTGATCCATAGGTTCCTCTGCTCCTTGACAGGCGCCTGACTCTAGGCACTGGCTTGTAAGTCCTAAGGCGTGTAAGCCCTAAATAAGGGGTGGGTAATCAGGAAAGGAAGAAGTACAAACTATATCTTGGTGAAATTTCAACATCTGTGGCAATACCAAGGCAGAAAAAAAAGTTGTGCACTACTTTCTGATCCACCCTTGTATTTAAACACATACACTATGTCTTTGTATATTATATACTTTTTATTATGTATATTAACTCACTTTACTTTCGTTTGCTTGTCATCCAGTTCTCGGCTATGTTTACAGTTTTAAGTCTCTACCTCATTGGGAGGTTTGTTTAAAACTGACTTCAAAATTTCTACCAAACAGAGAGATGAGAAAGTAAGTTAGTAAAGACAGTATAAAAAGGTACTTATACTGAACAATATGAACCCATTCCGCATACATTAAAAAGGGATAAAGTTATAATAATATGTGAAAACTGTCAGCAAATGCTTAATTTTCATATACTATTATAATGCTTATTTAAGTAAAATGTAATAATACAGAACTATTCTTAATTTCTGTGTGATGCTTTTTATTGTGGGATATCTGGGTAGTAACATAATAATAATTAAGCTTATAAAAGTTCATGAAAACAAACAAAACCTCTTGCGAGGAGGAGGAAATGTCATTTGCAGTTTCACAACAATTCTTTCACACATATACATACATACATACATCTACAACATATTCAGGATGCCTTCCTTAAACACGCAATAAAATGACAGCAAATAACAACTGTCAACGTTCACCACAAATTTCAACCATAGATATAATTATTCAATACAACAAACTTAACACCCCATTCATTTAAACTTAAACAGCTTTACTGTTCATCACATGCTTCAGAATTGTGTAAAATTATTTTTTTTCTAGTCACTTAAAATTGTAATTTATCTTACTTACATGACATTGATAATATCACATACATGTCTTGTCTACAAACTTGTAAAGTGGCTTGTAGTCGTATATTTACATGTCTATCAGACTAGTTCAGTGATAATATGCTGCAGCTAATTGTCATTTATAGCTGATTACTGACTGAGATGGCAACTTATGTTATGTACACATCTAAGCAGATCTTTCTTTGAGAGTCTGTATGAATACTCTTAAGTTTTACTTTTATATTGAGTATTATATTAGTAATACAGTTGCTAATTAGAAATGCATTTATATAAGTGCAGATTGTGTTAAAACATAAATCATAGTAGTTCAGTCTCATTTATACTGCAGAATTGCAAGAAACTATAATTTTTCTTAAAATATAAACTATGGTTCAGTAGATACATTTTCTCCTATGGGTCAAAAAGTGTAATACAGAAGCAATATTATAGCAATATTATTAGTTGCAGCAAACCTCTTCTTAAGCAACTCAACTGTAACAGTCACATAAAACACAGCAACTCCATCCTTAAAGGACTTGCAAATGTTTAGAAATACAACAACAAAGATGTTAATGTTACACATAGTTGTCAATTTCAATGAACTTTAAAATTCATCCCAACATAAGGCTCCCTCTGTCTGCTTTCTGGTTATCTAGACATTCTTATCATACAGCTTGTGTAAAATGTTGTGACAGTTCCTCACTCTTGAAGTAAAGATATGCAATAGCACTGACTGTATAGCCTGAGAGAAGTGGGGGTCAGTGTTTCACCTGCTGTGTGATAAATATAATCCATTGTATATATGACTGCCTCCAAGTTCTGAAAACATTTTTAATCTCTTGCTCCCCAACACTCTCACCACTTCTCATTTCTCCTCTCTTGCTCATATAGAGTGTCACAATGTGTTACACAAGCTGGAAATACATAAAACTTGCATTTAATTAAGTTCCAATTATCCATGGCTCTGGGTTAATCAAAGAGTTGGAAAATAAAGCTACAATGCAGTGCTAGGTGGCATATGTCAACAAAGTTGAGTGATGTAGGTAGATAGGTGGAAATGCCAATCAAAAGTGAGGACATCCTCGACTGGTATAACCAAGATCAACAAATGGAGCTTGATGCAGTCGAGCATGGCACTGATGAGGTCACCTTGACAATGTCACATTCTGAGGGGCTGAAGGGAATTGAAGCTACTACAGCGTACATTGAACAGCAAAAAGAGTCAATGCTGCATGATTTATCATCCCTACAGCATTGCAGTGTCCAAGAGAGACAAGAGGTTAGCTCAAAATACCATGAAAGACTTTTCCAGAAAGTAATCATCTCATTCAAAATATAATCTTTAATTTAAACCATGCAAACTATCCAGTGTACCTTGTAAGGAATTATAAGGTATTTTTTTTCATCATTTAAATCTTTTAGCCATTATCTTCACATTATATGACTTTCCGTATCCAAGGTAGTCTCGGTCCCAATTAGCCTGAATAACTGCAAGTGTACTGTAACTCGATTATATGATGCATTTTATAGTATTCATACTATACACACAAGTTTGGTTGAGTGCCAGTTTTCTGTGGAAGTGTATCCAGGGGAGGAAGACAAAGGTTGCGTAGAATTTATTTCAACATCAGTGTTAGCCAAAGAGAGGTGAAACAAATGAGAAAATGTACTAACAGGAATTCAATATGAGCAATGTTTACTTAACACCACATGCATGCTTGCCGTACACATGAACAAAACAAAAATAAAGAAGTTTTAAAAATGAAGGAAGGAAAAGACAAAACTGAAAATAAAGAGCAGCAATCTTAATAAAGTGTGATGTTATTATATCTCTCTTGCATGCACTTTATAATATTCAGAACATTCACCAATTGGTACATTAAACATGAACAGATAATGAATACAAGGATCTTCAACTGGTTGAGCTCCAATTCGTGTACAGACACAAAATATAAATTGATTAATAATGAATTTTGACTGCATTTAGTCATTGTTGAACCTTTGTTTGCAAGTGGCACTAATGCTGGTCAATAATGGGATATAGTTTATTAGTGAACTATCAAAAGGACTGCCAAGTAATTATGGCCTAATACTAGGTGACAAACCCACGAAGTGTATCAGAAAGAATGTGTAGCTGCCAAGTTGTTATGCAAGCCTATTTCACATACAAGGCGAGTATTCTGTTCAGATGCAATCATGTCTTCGAGACAGCAACATGTCATGTATCGGCAGGTGCAAGATATCATCCATTCGTGTTGCATTACTGAATGTACATGTTATAGTAAACAAGATAACAAGTGAACACAGTGCTCTGACGACTAAGGTCAGGTCACTGTGCCAGATAGTACAGTTTCTGTCAGTAGCACCATGGGTACTGGAAATGTCTTAACCTTTTAGCATAAAAGCCAGAGTATGTTTGTGTTTTTAATTTTAACAAAATAATAAAATGCTGAGTATACTCAACATTTCCAACCGAGATGCATTCTAAAAGGCCAAATTTGCTCGTTCTATCTTGTGTTTTAGCAGTCTCTTCATTCTTTCTATAGATTTCTCTGTGGTCTGAAATTTTGAATGTATATTTCTGCCAACAGGTGTCTCTAAATCAACCAGTTCACCATGCATTTTATTCGTACTAAAGGGTCTCTGTTACAATCTGTTCTTGCAGTTTATGTGTTGCTTTCTCACACTTTGTGAAAACAGAGAGTGAAGAAGAGTTAAATATTAATTTTAGTGGATCTGAAAGTTCTGAAGATAGCTGGGAAGATGGGAAGACTTCAGGAGAAGAAAATGAATCAGTTTCATCTGGGAGTGCCAGAGTGTGGTGCGAAACTAATCCTTCAAGGTCTTCAGGGTATTTCACACAACCACAAACAAACAAACATGGTTATAACATGCATTATTTATTGTTACTGCTCATCTCTTAGTGCTTCAATGTCCAAGGTTTGGTTTGTAAATGTAATTTCAGCAAGAAAGAAAAGGTTGGACATATTATGAGTATACTCATGATTTTAATCTAGGGGATATTCAGAGATTAAAATATCCATTGTTAAGCTCATAAAAATTAATTTCATTGTTACTATTATCCTATTTAATGGAATATTTCATTTTGGCAATAAAAAACTAGGTGACAAAAGAGTCATCACAATGTAAAATAATTGGTATGTTAAAAGGTTAATATTATCAAATGAGCTACCAGTTTCTGCACCTGTTGATTGTTTAAATGGGTGAATGGCCGGTATTCATAGTCTAGCTCGAGTGAAATGTATCTCTGGTATTGTTCAGTATCAGTATTATTAACCATGTGTTCAAAGTTTTTATATGAAGAACAATGACTAATTTAGAACTACTTTTGTATGCATTTGTCACAAAATATCCTAATTATCCCACTCCTAGAAAAAGAATGATGTAAACATTAGTGAGTAAAGTCCATTTTGGGAGTAATATTTGAATTTAAAGCAAAAGAGATGCACAGCATGGCTGTAAGTATAGACATTACATTGTAATGTAATTAAATTATGTGTGTTTTCTAACTGCAAACTTAATATTTTAATGACAGAATAGCTTCATTGCTGAAAAAGTCTGTATTTTTGTAGTATTAGAATTCTAACAGCTACAGAAAACATGCTGTTCCAAACGTTTAAAGCAAGATTTACCTATTTTCAATGTTGTTAGCTCCATTTGATGATGGTCAAAACCTATTGACAGAATTACAGAAGCCAGCACCCAACAAAGCTTGTATGTACCTAGTATATTTCTTGCCATCACATGACAACAAAGGAGTTCCTTGATTATCAAAAAGGGAAAAAATGAGTGTAAATCCCTATATTTGGTATAACACTTAATCTTTAAATAATGAAAATTTCTGTTCCTATTGCTAATTGATTCCAAAGCTCTGAATTAAAGATTTTAACTGCTTTTAGTTTGTAAATATTTAATGATTTTAAGTGCTAACTGGAACAAAAACTGACAAGACAAAATATAAAACCATGCAAGATGCAGTACTTAGCAATATGCTGCGTTAACATTAAGGTGATTACTGGTGTTCAAAAATAAAAAAAACAAAGGACAATGAATTAAAAATATATTTTTTTCTCCCACAAAAGAGAATGTACCTGAAATATTCTGGAAGGTACTATGCAAAAGATAATACAGGAAGACAGATTGGAAGCAAAAAATACCACTAATAACCTTTCCATCTGCTTACTATCACTTCATTACTGTAAATGCAACTTGTTTGATTTTCATTCTAATGTTTCCATTTTATTAAATCTGATCTTCCTGCTGACTCTCAACTGCTTATGATCATATCTTCACTTTTCCCATTGGACAGACATATTCTAATACACATTCTAATACTCAACATATATAAAACATTCTCTCCATAAAACTATTCTTACTCATATTCAAACCATTGAAGATCTTGCTACATTTTCTATGTTTCAATGAAAAGGCAACTATTACATAAAAAAGCGGGAATGGTACCAAGAAAAAAGTAAATACAGCAAAATGACAAAGGAACCAAGGAAATGAATATCTCTTAGAGAGATGGATAATACTTTTCAAGTATTCCATTTAGCTGATGAAGCCAATAAGAACCTCAGCTTCTTGCATTTTAAAACAATTTACCTAATTCCAATAGTTTTCTCAGAATAAAATGAATCTACAAATGTCTAGTGCATGTGCACTGTAAACATTCCTATACACTCAAAACATTCTCTATTCATTCCACATACAGATTTTGTTGGAACTTGTCTAGTTTCAAAGATAGACAACATTTTCAGCATGTTGGACAAGTGTATATTCCTGACACTTTAAGTGGCAATATTTTTACAAATAATTTCCTACTTCATTTTTGAGAAAGCATAAATTAATTATTATAAATGAATTACTATCTTTGAAACTAGTGTACTTTTTGTTTATTATTTTGACTTTATATTTTTTAAAGAGTTGTATTGGTGCTCTTTAGCAGGTATATAGAAGGCCCCTCTTACTAAATATGCTAAGAGAATAGAAAGCTGCATCCTTTTTCCAAGAAGATCAATATATATGAATTACTTTTAGTTTGCCTAGAAGCTCTTATAAGTTCAGTCAAAAGTTATGTTTGATTAGCCCCTGCATTCCGTACAAAGTGTGACTTTAATCTTATCAGTTTTATCACATTCTGGCATTTTAGAAGCCTGACTCTCACTAAAATATATTTGTTCTTCTCATGCCTGTCAATAAATACTTCAGTTTCATTTACTATGTAAAAGAAGGCTATATCAACAATAAAGGCAAAAGCACATCATTTTACTACTGCAACAATGCAGATTATAGTACAGCTACACCAGCAATTGGAACATTTTCTCTCATAGCTCATAATTAACGGTATAAGATTACGTAGATTACTTTCATCAAGAGATCCTTGTAATGACTGCTTATTTAGTCTATTCATCTATTTTAATTACACTAAAATGATATTACATACATCGTAAATATGAAAAAGCATTTTAATTACAGAAGTCTAAATATTTGTTTTGTTAGCTAGATATTCTGAAAAAAAAAGGTGTTGCAGCCACCAAAGGGAGAGCAGAACCTTATAAAAGGAAGGAACGGAAGCATATATTTATTATTTACATTTTCAATTAGTGAACTTTAAATAAATACTTTTAGTGCTATAAAGGCACAGAACTTTTATCATGATCCCTTGAATTTAAATGCTATCTGCATTCATTGAAACTATCAATTAAAATTTGCTTGAATTCTATCGATAGAGACATAGTAACATTCATGAGCAAGTGAAATCTGCATCCATACTTATTTTACTTCAAGTTCATACAACAATATTCACCCCCCTTCATATATATAGTTATGTAAATACATGAAAACAGAGAAAGAGAACTGTGCGATGGAGGCATAAACAAAGTTGTAAATATTTTCAACATAGTTAATAAAGCACAGTACTGGTAACATCATAAATAATATGCACATCATTCCTAAGTTAAAGCCATTATATGACTGCAGTCCATGCTCTCAACAATATTCTTTTTCACAAAGCAGTACATGTACTTATATACAAAAGTTTTCTTATATTTCAACACAGTGCAATCCTGACAACAACTAACAAGCAAGCACTTTAAATAGAGTTCATTTTAAAAATCATGAAACTGTCATGTATTACGGATCCATTTATGTTCTGAATAAGCAGAGCCACTCCTCAGAGTATACCAAAAGCTGCTTTCATTTTATAAAAGTATCTGGGTGGCTGAATTTAAGAAATATTGCTATAGGATTAGTTATTTTGAAATCATACAAGAAACAAGATTCAGATTTCCTCTAATTTCATCTCCCGATTTGACAAGGTTAAATTTCACTTTACCTTTCTATTAACTATAACTATAGGATCATGAACATTTATGTTAACCCATTTACAGACTCTCCCCACTGTGCAAGAGAACAGAGTGTCACCGGCAAAATCTGCCAGCAGAGGCACACTAAAATCCTTACTTCACAAAATGGACAGCATATCTCTCATTGTTTCATCAAGCAAAATGGGTCAAATGCTTGTTTTCTTTATAAGTTCAACTTAAATATGATAGTCCTGGGCCAGGTTTGAATCTGCTACCTTGTATACAGTTGTCTCATAAGTTCATTTGTTTCACGTTACGTTTCAATCACTAAGAATGCCTGGGAACACATCTCACCTGCAGCACAACCATGACAGAATAGTTGGCAAATTTCCTGTTTTAGGGGGAAATTCTCAGCTTGAAGTCAACTAAACCACTTTTGACATGCTCAATTCATTACTACATCTTCCCTGCAGACAGCACAAATTTTTGCCAGTATTGTGAGGCAGTTATGGTAGTAAAATAGCATAAGATGTCAGAAATGTTCCTTTTTGCTTTTCATAGTTTGTAAACACAAGTTTATGCTATTCCAACCAACGTCAGTCACACTAACGTGAGTCTGGTTGTTGACCTCTAAGTCATAGGGGTGGTTAGGCAACTATGATAACTTGAGTGTAAAGAGGGTTCAGGGTTTTCAGGTGATATGCAATAAATAGAACTTGCGAGAAAAGTGAACAAACTTATGAGACAATCTTATATACAGAAAACAGGCACTTAAGCAATTCAGGGCTATTGAGAGGGGTTTAGAAGCCCCTTTTGTCTTTTAATAGCCTGAAGCAGAAACCTGTGCCTTTGAGGGAGAATTCCTGTGACAGGATACCACAATATGAAAAACGTGTTAATCATGTGATAGGCAAGAAAGTGCAGTGAAAGGAAAAAAAATTATGTTTGCATGTGTGATCTTTTAACTACATTTGCTTAACACAGCCGGAACAACTAAAATTAAGATCTCATGCTCATCTGTTTTTCTTAATAAATCAACGACCGAGGGCTGTCGGGAGAACAACAAACCATTTCTTTCTTATTTCTTTATATCACACCAGGCCAAGGCCTCAAGGGAGCCTATAGAAGCCAGTAAAACTATTTAGATACAAGTTGTGATTTTATTTTTAAGTTGAAGGAAAAAAGAACTTATGAACAAACTGTCAGTTTAAAACAATTTACACTTATATTAACATATTCTTTTGAAATATGAAAGAAGACTAGCTTAATATGAGCTCTAATAGGAAAATCATTCTCTCCTAAACTCTATGGCACAGCAGCCTAGGCCTATTGCCTGACTGCCATAAACCTGACTTTGGCCCACAAAGGGCATAATGAGTGGGGGGCAGCAGCAGAGGGTAGGACATGGTAAGTGCTCTGAACCCTGGTATAAGGGTTTAGAAAAATATAGAATAAAATTAAAGTGAAAGCAAAGATGATGATGAAGCAGTTGGTGAAAAAAATGGCGGGGGAAACCAGAAAACTCAGAGGAAACCTGTTCAGACACCTTTTCATCCATCACAAACCCCAAATGTGGTCACCTGGGATCGAACCCAAGCTGGCTTGGTGAGAGACAAGTGGGCTGCCCACTCAGCTACCTCATGAGAAACCTTTCACTACATTGAATTCAAGAGCAGTAACATGGCATTTGTTAATAAATTAAAGCATACCTGCAACTAAAGTCTGTATTTAGGACCCATAAAATTTAAGTTCTAGCACATGCCATAGCTCTTAATGGCCCTGAAGTTGCATAATCTAAGCTGACAGTGAAGTTGGAAAGTTAAATTAGCCTCTCAATGCCAAAGATCCATGGTTTGACTTCTAGACACAGTACTGAATTTTTCAAATGTGGTTAAACTTTCCAATTTATTCCTTATACTCACCTAGTGTCAAAGAACACTTATCAAAACAGAATATTATAATTTAAAAGCATTTAAACTGAATAAAAATGCTTCACTCCACTCAAGAGTTATTAACAATCAAGAGCTAACAATCTGTAACACATTTTATGAAAATGTGACAAATTTAATCACTTATAAAACTATGGTGTTCTGGTGTTTCAAACTTTGCATAAACCATTGGTCTACAAATACAAAAAGTTTCATTGCATTGTACCCCTGCATCTTGGAGAATTTAAAATAAGATAATGTTCAAGTGCTCACTAATCAGAAATCTTTTTAAACATAACCTTGAAAACTTCCAATTTGTATACCATTTCTTCAATATTGCATATTATTGTCACAATGACAAAGAGATCAAATTTCAAGACACCTCAGGAGTGGCACTGCATCTGAAAACTGCACTACAGTGAGCTTAACTTTACATATGCCAGAGCAACAAAATAACCCTTTACAAATAGTATAAAAAATGGAGATAAATGTGGCAAGAAATGAAACAAGCGTATTGTACCTACTTTACATCCACCCTCAAATTTCTGTTATATTATGCTTTTGTCATTGACTTAAAATGCCTCTACTGTATTCAAGCTGAGCTTTATACAAGTTTCAGTACTTGAAAGATATTCTGTAATAGTTTGTATATTGATTTTCAATAAACAGTAATGAAATGAACTTTCTTTCACTTTAATGTAACTTCAAGCATCAATGCTTATTTAAAGAAAATGCATAATTGCCACAGTGTTTGAGGAGAAACATGGAAAAAAAAACCAAGAATACGGGAAAACTGCCAGTTGTGCTTCATTACCAGCTCAGTGCAGCTGCAGTACTTGGCAACATTTCAAGCTGCTGAGCGTGATGCAACTTCGCTCCTGCCTACATTGTGCAGGGCAGTGCTGACTGAAGACCACCATAATCACTAAAAGAAGCCTTCACTGAATCTTCTTCTTGCTGGGCTTCTTGCTCCTTGGTAAAGTTGCATAGCTCGTGACCTGAAAAGTAATATGCCACATTAATGCAATTCTCCATTATTAGTTTTCAGAGATCCACAGGAGATCATGTCTCCAAAACTTGAAGCTTAAAATAGTTCTAACCAAATGGTATATTTGTACCTTCTAGTTCAAAAGTTGCATGTAAGAATGACTAGAATGATTCTCACTTTTAACATCAGGTTTAATGGCAAAGTTTTCTAACCTAAAAGTTTAAAACATAACACAAAGTATCCTCACAGAAATGCAATGGTGTTGCAACAAAATAAACAAAATGGAATACGAATACTTCTTAGGTGAACAATGCAACTCAAAAGTGTGTGTATGGCTTATCCATTCACTTTAGGGTATCAGGAAATTTGCAGTAAACCCTACTTAGGGTTTGGCTCTCTATGAAATTGCTAATAAAATGTAAAAGCTAGGGCTAGGGAGTTCATGCATTTGCATGCTTTTTCATAGGAGTTAAAAATGTATACTTTTACATTATCCACCTTCAAATATGCCCGGCCACTTCTAGCGCTCCATCCATCAGTGAAAAATATTGGAGAGCAAGAGGATTCATGACTTCATTGTCAGAAATCCAGCATTAGCTAACAACAACATTATGTGCATGAATTATGGAATTTTCAGTTGTTTGGACATGATTTTATGGTGCATATAACTGCATATTTTCTTGATTTTGATAAATACATAACACTTCAATATTATAACCCCTATATTGCATATTTTAATGATTTTTATGGTTTTTTATTATTTTTTCCATCTGGATAATATTTTTCATATTGGTAGTATTGCACATGATGGCACTCACAAAGATTTCAATATTAAGCCCCTAATTTTAATTATTTTTATGGTTTTTTATTATTTTTTCCATCTATATAATATTTTTCATATTGGTAGTATTGCACATGATGCAACTCGCGAGGTGCCAAAAACTAATGCTGAGTCATGTTGTCATGCAGTGAATCCCCTGTTTCCATCTTTTCATTATATGTATGTGTGTAGAGAATAATCAGTCCATTGTCTGAGAGGTTTATATTAACAAAGATAAAGTGCAGGTCAACATTTTGAGCAGCACCATTATAGCAATGCTTGCCTGCCCACCAGTAGTTGTGTCGTGGTCTTCAAACATAAGTGTTGTGAACTGGTTCCCACCAAATTAAATTAGGCATATAAAATGTTAAAAAGCTCTTGAAATACCGAAAATAAAACCAACTTCGAGTGCTAGATTAATTAATTTACAGAAAGAGTTTTCAGGTGATGTAATATCTACAGATAATAGGGTACTGTTTTGTGGAGCGTGTGACAAAAATGTAGGGAATGCGAAAAGATTTCATATAGTTCAGCACATAAACACAACAAAACATAAGGAGAATTTAATCAGAAAACTCGCAAATAAAGAACTTGTTTGGCTGGCCCCGTGGCACAGTTGGCAGAGCACCTGCCTGCTGTGCTAGGGGTCCGGGGTTCAATTCCCGGCAGGGGGTAGGAATTTTTCTTCAGCCAAGATTATTCCTCATCCTTCCCTGAGTCTGGAAGTATAAATGAAAGTGTGAATATGTGTGTGAATTCAAAGTATAAAAACCCCAAATATCGAAAAACCCACCGTTAAACATGTAACACCATTTGTCAATAGGCAAGGCCGCTGATATGACCTCAGCAGTTAAAGGCAGAATATAAATGGAAGAATTAAAATAAAAAGAAGCTGTTCAAAAACAGCTCGTAGAGTGTTTAGGAAGTAGGGTTACTGACTATTAGATATGTTTAGTTCTTCCAGGCTTGTAGGCCATGGTCTAGAAGGCATTGTAGATACCAACGTTTCGCCAAGTACTGCGCTTGGCATCATCAGGGTAACATGATCCGCTGTCTGCACTGGTCAGAGTTTGAATGTGGAAGCAGAGAGAGAGATGTGGAAGCAAAGACCTTTAATGTCCGTTAGGGTTACTGAATTTTCCTATGACTATCAGCTGTGCTGATGTTCCCTTGTTCAAAATTAATAATCCAATATTTAAAAACTTTCTTGCCAAGTACACTCGACAACATGTGCCTGAAGAAAGTACACTGCATAAGACTTATGTAGGACATTGTTACAATAACATACTGTCAAATATACAAAATGAATTAGCAGATGAGTTTGTGAGGTTGTCTATTGATGAAACCCCTGATTCTGAGCGCCGTTCTATTGCTAATATAATTGTGGGTGCTTTAAATAATGAACAAAAGGCTACACCTTATCTTCTTAATGCGTGCGAATTGTCGGCCACTTACAATAATAAAAATATATAATACTAAGGAACAACAAAATAAAAAAATAATTCTTGCACCACAAACATTGTTTCTCAGAGCATTGCCCTTGATGCCTCTGAAGAAAGAAACTGAAGTTCAGACCGTCTTTTGACTTACTTTTCATGGATCAATGGTCACAACATCCAATGTGATATGCATTTTCACTCAATTTTAGAAAGTATCTATGTATATCTATGCTTTCTACTCAATTGATGAATAAAAAATAGAAAACTGATAATGTTAAATATGTACTATATCTTTTACAAAATTGACGATGCTATGTAAAAATATTGCAATTGACTGAATAAAAACTGAAACTATCTCCAAAATGAATATAAGGGAAGCCCAACAAATGCAGGTCTACCACTTAAAAATGTCAATAAATTGGTTATCCGAAAAATAATCTCTGTGACTACTAACACATTTATTCCAGGGATAACATAGTTACATTTCTGTAAAAACCTTTTGACTGCTAATAGATTTTCATGCACTCATCTAGTTCAAAACAATATCCATGAAAGTTGTAAATTACAGTGAGAAAGCTTTCATCTGATCAAATCATGAATTGATTATGGCCCTACAATTGATGAAAATTACATTTTAGCCAAAAAGGAATGTCATCTTGACTTTGCTAAATTGTGCAGCATTTGGGGGGGGGGGGGGGGGAATAATTCATTGCATTGATAGCTTTGTATTTGAAATTAAGGCAGAAAGCCTGCATTATGTACTTACATTTATAACCTCATTTTTAGTTTAGTTTAGTTTAGTTTATTAGCCCATAGACAATTATACAAATTGTTTCGAGCATCATCAAACTACAAATACAACAAAACAAAAATTACAAAAAGACTTAAGATAATCATATTCTATGAAATACCACTAAGTAGAGTCATATACAGCATATTTACAATTCCTCTATACAGTATAAACATTTTCCTATAAGATATTTCCTTAGTTCTTTTTTAAAACTTTCTCCTTGCTTAGCTTTAATAGTATGTGGCAATTTGTTATATAGTTTGACACCACTTATATATGGATCAGATTCACTTGTTCTTTTATTAACATTAATTCTATGTATATTATTCATACCTCGTGTATTGTAACTATAATATTGATTATTACTACTAATAATATGTATATTTTTACTTACAATATGTATTATTACTTTATATACATATAATGAAATAATAGTGAACAAGTTATTATTTTTAAAAATACTGCGGCACGAAGTCCTGTTATTAAGTTTATACACTGTTCTTATACAATTCTTCTGCAATATTAACAACCTATTTAAATTTTGTTTACTAACATTTCCCCAAACCTCAATCCCATATTGAAAGTTATGATATATTACCCCAAAATATACAATTTTTAGAACCTCAGTATTGAGGTATTTGGAAAGCCTCCTTAGTAGATATAAGCCTGAGCTTACTCTACCACAGATTAAGTCTATATGAGGTGCAAATGACAAATTTTTATCTAACATTAGTCCTAAAAATTTAATTTTCTGTACGTGTTCGAGAATTGTGTTTTGTACATTTATAGTTACAGAGTTATTAGTGTTTTGATTAGAATACTGAAAGTGGAGTAATTTTGTCTTTCCTATATTCATGTTTAAGTTATTATCCTTGAAATATTTCTGTATCTCACTTAATGAGTCCATCATTGAATATTCCAAAGCATTTAGCAACATAGACACACTAATAGAAAAGTATTTGACATTGACTAGATAAGTTCATTTGTAATTTGATAATATAGAGAAGTTATTAATAACTAAATATCTTCTATTGGTACATATTGCATTTATCTATCGATGTTAGCAGTCGCAGAGATCATTTTTAGGGTAATAAAAGCATGGAAATTCTTAAGTAGTTTGCTTCAAGTTAATTACACTCACTACAAAACACATAAACAACAGTGGCCAAATATCACTGACACACAGGTAAAAACTGGTCTGACTGGTGTCTGCAAAAGCTAAAAGTCTGCAAGATGAATGGGGAGGAGTGATTTGTTATCTGCAACACAGTCCAGTAACGTTCAGCCTTATCTGCTTCTGTCCTGGCTTTAATGCTTAAAAATTCCTATGTCTGGTGATAAATATTAATGGCACCTTTTAGAGTCTCACCCATTTTCATTCTGCATTATTATTACTTTTAAGTTTTTTAACCAAGTATTTTAAATGGAGCACACTAAAGTGAAAGTGGATACACATGAGCTATTGGAATGTCCTGTTTAGCTATTTTCTATGAAACCATGATAATAAGAGACCATCACATAAGACAAAGCATAAAAATTCTCAAAGTTAGTTATCCGAGGTATTATCATAAAAGCAGGTAAGAAAGGAAAGGTTTACCACGCAAACAGTTTATGTTAATTATATCACTTTCAAGACACATGCACAATGCAATGAAGTATGCATGAAATTAATATTCTAATGGATTCTTTAGATGAATGTAAATATGTTACTGAAATAGTTAGCAATTCATGCTTTCGATTTATTGTGCTTTGGGTAATGATGGAATTATTTGACAATAGTACATGTTACTGGGCTGAAAGTGTATTATTATCACACTGGAGGGCACTCCCAAAATGCAACTTTATACTCTTTGGGAAGCAAAAGAGGTAAAATACATCCCTTCTATGACTTTCACGTCCAAATCAGCATACACCCAGAAGCTTTGTTTAACAGGACAAGGGTCTTAGGAAAGTCTGTGAAGGGTTCATGAAAGACGGCAGCAGGTTTGTATGATATGTATGTTTATTGGCATCTGGAAGGCAATGGATTTTTATGATTGGTAACAATGTACTTCATTGCTATAGTATTAATGCTATTTGAAGTTTTCATAATTTTTTCTGATTATTTTTTATTTTCATTTTATTTCCTCCACAAGTTCATAGTCACATTATTCCACTTTTGCTAATGGTGCTTTACGATTCTGCACAGGTGTTCGAGCCAAATGACTGTAGTTAATGTCACCATCCTGATAGTCTTGATTCCCCGATGAAAGGTGACTGGTTCTTTTCTGGCCTGGGTCTTCCTCATGTAGGGATATGTATACTGAAGTGTCTCCTGTTTGCGCTGGAAGCGCTGAAGCTGTTGATGAACTTTGCTGTTGTGTGCTGCTTGTATTTTGTTTGTTTCCATGCCAGAATGGTATTAATGATGTTAAACTGCTTGCTTTTGGGAATGCAAAAAGCCTAGAGAAAGAAGATTCCCCATGTTTCTGTTTACTTTTGTATTTTCTTCCTTTGTTTTGGGATGGTTTAGAAACAAATACTTCTGATTTGTTCTCAGAATCAGGCCCGAGTGATCTAACAACTCCAGGTTTAAGAACTAAACGAGCTGTAGTAACAGAAGATTCTGGTGATATTGAATCATTTTCTGCAAGTTCTTTTTCCATCGGCATTTCCTTCACTGTGAGTGTTGGTGATGGAGAAGGTGAAGCACTGCTGCTTTTTTCATCTTCTTTTGGAAGGTCTAGAAGATCAGTTGTATCCGTCCAGATTTCAGGTTCGGATTCAGACTTCTTGGGTGGTGGCGATGGAGCAGGGGCTTTGTTATAACGGCCTGCTCTTTGCATGTTACTTTGTGATAATGATCTGATGGGCATTTCATCCGGTGAAAGTGATTCTACAGATCCATATGTGGAGCCATTTTCATTTACTTCTTGTTCTACCTTTGTTTCACTGACACTCTCATTAGGTGCTGAAGTGAAAACTTCAACTTCTGCTTTAACAGCAGGTATGCTTTCTGAGCCATGATCTATTTCTACAGCAACATCAGGAATTTTAGTATCAGCAACAGTATCATTTAAGGCATTATTAGTTTCTATAACCAAACTGAAACTTTCTTTCTCTTCTGTAACTTTATCCAAAACTGTGGAAAAAGTTTCTTTCATTTCTACTACATTATATGTTTCTATAGAACCAACTTGCTTTTCAATTATGTTCCCTTCTGCAGAACTCTCTACAGATGATTCAATAAGAGGTGAGGTGGCCACACTGGGTTCTGGTTGGGATAAATTTAGTGCTACAGATGTTTCTGGTTGTCCCTTATTTTCAGGACAATTTTCATTTTTAACAACAGTTTGCTCATTAATTTTGTTCCCTTCTGCAGAGTTTTCTAAGGCTGATTCAGCAGGTGATGTAAGAGGTGTAACAATTTGCTCATTAATTTTGTTCCCTTCCGCAGGGTTTTCTATGGCTGATTCTATAGGTGATGTAAGAGATGAGGTAGAAACTGAAAGCTCTGACGTGGGTGAATTTACAGTTGTAGAAATTTCTAGATGTTCCTTATTTTCAAGACAGTCTTCACTTTTAATTTCTTTGTTGGTTTCCTTATCACTGTTGCAAACTTTAGGATCTGAAGTTGTGTGCATCTGATCTGAAAACTTGCTTTCTGCAGCTTCTAGTACTTTGGTACATGTATTTTCCAAATTCTTCAAATTTGTTTCCAAATTTGCTGCAGTGCTACTTGAAGATGGTGTTGTAGGGTTATTTGTATCTGAAACTAAATGTGGCAAATTCTGAGATTCAACTTCCTCAGAAGGGAGAACCCTATTTGTTTCCAAAATTTTTGGTTCACTTACTTTAATAATTTCTGTTCTACCCACACTAAAAGTAGTGTCATCATAACTTGGTACTGAGCTTATACTGAGCTCCAATGAAGTACTGGTTAGCACCTCTGAAACATCTGTTTCAGCATCATACAGTGGGAGTTCTTCATCTGGAGCAGAAATAGCAGAATCATCAGCATCTACAACATATGTTTCCTTTACTCTGTGTGTTATGGATTGTTTCTGGTCTGTATAATGTGAAGGTATGGGTGTATAAGCAGGAGGTGAAACAATGGGTAAACAAGTTTGGAGTGGTAAGGAAGGGGCTAGATCATAGAAATACTCTTCTTGTTTTGAATTTTCTGCTTCATCACCTTCATCCACAAGTTCATTGCCCTTAAACAAAGTCAAAGGAAAAATAATGATAGATTTTGAAGAACTGAGAACAGAAACTAATAAAATTAAGATTTCCTGTTAACTTCCTTGATGCAAGTAATAAAGATCTTTAACCCTCTTGGTGCCATAACTCAATATGACAAGTTTTCAAAACTTTATGGAGAGAGATCTCCATTTCTTCCTGACTTAGATTGCTTTAGAAATGTTACACTGCTGTGAGGAAATGCTGCTAATAAAAAGCAACATTTAATGGATGAATACATTCATGTAAATGTTTTAAAATACAACACATATGCAATTGTTTATTACATTAATGAATATGATGTACGATAAATCACAACAGTATATTGTGACACAAATGCAGTAACTGCATCTTTGCAGAATGATGAAAAAGTTTGAAAATACAAGATACAGTTGAGTATTTTCACTTCCAAGTTTCTCAAAGCACTTAATACACGAGTACTGCAGAGTAATTTTTTTTCCCCAAAAATAGTGAGCTGTTCAAAAGCAGTATCAAGGTTGCAGTGCTACCTAGAACATGATTTGGTGACTGATTAGCCAAACTCAGTAGCTTTGAATAATACAGTCAAAAACTGAAGGTGAGATGGCTGCTTGCACTGAAAGTCATATTTAAATGTTACATGAATTAAATTGTACGTAAATGTTAACAAATAAAGGGAATTAAAGACAGTAAGATTTACATTGTAAAATTCAACTATCAAATATGATCATATTGCAAGTCTGCAACAATAATATACACATCAATAGTTGGAAGATTAAATACATTTTATTAATATCCACAGTAAAAAAAATGTAAAATGCACACAGTGAAGGAATTTAAGTGCCTGTGCTTAGTAGCATGAGTGAGAGATAGTGAAAAAATATTATTGTTGAAAAAAGAAATTTAAACACTTCTTTCATGAAGAAGAATCTGGAGGCAAGTACTGGATGATATAACTCATGTCGCTAGATAGCAGTGCATCAATAGTTCAACTTTTCATTGATTGAAATATCCTTAAAGTATATTATATAATATATATACTACAACAAATTAATGTCATCTTATAATTATAAATATAATTATAAATGAGGGGTGTCTAGTGAGTGGAAGTCAGACAATACCATTATAAACATGTCTCCTGAAAGTATAAGAGCTTGCATTCACTCACCTATATTGTCATAAAAATATACTTGTATCTTTTCAAGCAGACATATTTGACACTGGCAAGGAATGGGATGGATTTAAGAAGGCCAGTTAAATTTTGGCACTTTTAAAGGGCTGGATGCCTGCTCTACCATTTGGCTCTAAGAGGGTTAATATAATTTACCAATATTTGGCTTGATCAAATGTAAGTAAACTACTTAAAAAGTATCATATAGAATCCAAACAGGAAGTCCTTTACACCATAACTTTGAAAACACTATTTAATTTTTGGCTCAACAAGCATTCACAGATAGTTTATAGCTGTTTCATTGGATTGGCTCAAAGAAAGTTTCTTTCAAAACTTGCAAGTACATACATATAATAGTAATGAAACTTAATAAATATTAGAACTTGAGAGAGTTACAATTAATATTAGTTTTACAGACATTGGAAGCATTACATGAATATTTATGATAAACTACTCTCTCTATGGTTTTCATCATTACTATAGCCAATTACCTCAATGGGACAACAGTTTTTGTATTGATTCCTCAAAGAAGGTAAAGCCTGTCATAAAAGTCATAAATTCTTGCTTTTTTCCTGTAATCTACTCTTCATCAAAATATTTGCCGCCAACAATATTTTTTGCATAAGAAAAGCACAAAAACTAGTGTTTTTATTGGGAATAGCTTGAGCTTTCACTCTATATGTATGACCAAATGCTTTTCATGTTTCTTTATTTGAAGAAGTCACTTGGTGGCAAGTATTTTGATAAACATCTAATATAAACATGACTTTCATCACATACAGCACTATTCTATGATAGAGGGACACAAAAATTAGTTTTAGCTAAGCAACATAAAACAAGATTTTTTTTTTTTTTTTTTAAAGAAACGCTGGCATTGCTTAAAAAGTGTGCCTTGTATTCAGAATGAGTCAGAATAACACCAAGAAATGTTCATATATGATACAGGGGATCCATTTATGTTCACTTAGGGAGTAATTATGCCCATAGCCTCATTATCAAGTTAGAAGAATTAAAACTACAGTCTGATTTTTAAAAGAAGATACATGACAGTTGTCAGCTTCTCCACGTGGAGAGCTGCAGTATTGTCAATAAGCAGATAGCAAGTTTACACATAATCCTCTCTTTAACACTTAGTACTCGGAACATATAAACAATCGTTCAAGTTTATCTCATGGCAGCAAAAACATGTTGATGTAATCTGTATTAGTTTACTTCTAGAACAAAGGTAATTTGTTCTCAATACAAATTCACTGCATCTTTGCATCTTCACAGTTGTGATTCTGAGTACCTATTTTACAGTTGAATCTTTCTCTCTCTCACACTCTCCCTCTTTCTCTGAAGAGTAGCAGAGCATCATCAACAAAAACATGGGATGTACCAGCATGACCAATAATAAAGTGATCATCTTTTCTTATAAGACCTCTTGTGGTGCATTCAAGTGCAACCGTATGGCTGGTATTCACACAGGTTTTATCTGACTGCACTATTTCCTTCAAGTTCTTGTTCTCTTAAAAATAAAGCCCTTAGTGCTACAATATCTGATCTTTCTGATATCACATTTCTGTTATTTATTTTTTTGAAGTCAAATCCCAGACCATGGAGGACTTTGTTCAAAGAGCTAAGGCTTCCCTCAAATAACTCTGCTTCTTTAACAGAGGAAAGAAGCTTATGTGTGAGAATCCTCCTGTCAGGTGTAACAGCTATAGATGTGCCTACTTACAGCATCCACCAGTTGCATGACTGGAGATACTCTTAGTATCTCTTTTCCAGGGGTTACAATTCTCAATGGACCTGACTGTAGCTGCTTCTCTTTAAAGATTTTCAGAACAGTCACTTCACTTATTTTCATTGTATGTACAGTTCTTTTCCTCATTTGGTTGAAAGAATAAGAAGTTTACTGTATAGGAGCATACTTTCCTCTTCCTGTTTGAAGAATTCCCTAAGAGAATAGACAAATTGTCTAGCTTGGCTCTGCAATGTAACACTCTGAACAGAAGCTGAACTTTCCCTTGACCAGGAATCCTTGATCTACCTTTACCTCTACATCTACCTCCACCAACTCTTGCTTCCAAAACAACGTATTTTAATATAAAAGTTTTAATGAAGTAGGCTAACAACACACAACTGAATGTACAAGCAAGCTTGGTTTCTCTGTACACAACAAGCGACTATGACCTGAGAAGACCATGATTCATCAGTGTAACCAATCTGGCAACCTTTGTTTACATTTCCATAGCACAGCCTTCCATTCTTATATCTTATCCCCCCTTGCTTGCATCTGTATAGTATCTTCTTTTAAAAATCAGACTGTAGTAAACACTGCATCAGATAAAATTTTTCCAAAAGGATGTTTATCTGCATTTCCTTCTGGCAGAAGATTCTGGAACATACTAGTTACTCAAATAATTTATTTTAGACCTTGAAGGCAATTTGAAATTATTTCTTGTAACTTAATTGGCATTTATATACCCTTTTTACCAGCAGCTTCAGATATCTGCTTTATTTAATATGATATGCTCATGTCAGATGGCTTTATTTAGCACATGAAGGTTTTTGTTTGTTGATAACCTGACCATTGAAAATCAATCTTAATGCTTCTGTTGCAAACAATATTAGAAAACAACAAACTACATAATACTATTACTGAAAAACCTGAAAAATGAAATTTTGCCCATATTTCTCCCATATGTGTTTCTTGGCTTATGAATAAATGTATCATCTTAATTCTAAAAGAGCCTTCCGGGCTGATTTGCCGTGGTCTGCTGGAGTAACTTGGTCAAGATGTTTCGTCCACTACTGCACTGGACATCATCGGTGGCGTGGTCGAAGTCTTCTTGGTGAAGGTACAGTTGCAACATGCTAATCAGTAATTATTATTTATTTATGCCAACAAACTTACTGTTGGTGTTTTTAAACACACAAGCCGTGTGTGGGCAAAGTTTAAGAGGTAGAACCGGCAAGCGGAAGGTCTGTGGTTCAAATCCCAGTTGTGGCATTGAATTTTTAAGTTCCGGTTCTACCTCTTAAACTTTGCCCACACACGGCTTGTGTGTTTAAAAACACCAACAGTAAGTTTGTTGGCATAAATAAATAATAATTACCATGTGAAGGTTATTTAATCCTGGGATATAAAGTACTTGCAATAGTAAGTCACCATTGGGGTAATTGTCTCTGATGTGAGACTGCCTTTGTGGTTTACCAGGAAAAATACGAACTGGCTTGAGAATTTAATGCCATTCTGGCAGTTTGTCATTTTATATAGCTCAGTGGTAGAGCGTCCGCCCGGCAAGCGGAAGGTCTGTGGTTCAAATCCCAGTTGTGGCATTGAATTTTTAAGTTCCGGTTCTACCTCTTATGCTAATCAGTGTTAAATACAGACAACACTGGTTTAGCATTTAGCGTTACTATGAAAACATCTTAGCTCTAATTGGTTCTCTTTTCGTTACTATGACAATCGCAATGATGTATCCATCTCCTCCAGTTCCTTTAGACCTTTCCACCACGTGGTTAGCAACTGTCAATCTCCTTCTTGATTGGCGCTGAGTATAATACTTATAGCATTTTATCACTTTGTAGTATTTGGTTTAATGTTACTGGCTTAATTTGCTTTATTTATCTACATGTTTAAATGCTGCGATGTAGTTTAAAGTTAATGTTAACATTGTGCATTTCAAACCTATGGAGTAGTGCTAGTATAACATACAGCATGATTTCCATAACCATATCACATATTCTTTAATAGCACATAACAAATTCATTGACTCTAAAATCATTCCTGCTTACTTGGATAAATTGAACATATGTGTCTCCACAAAAGTCGGAAATCTACTGCGATGAGAAAAACTAATACAGAAGCATATTTTTAGTAAATGCACAGTAGTAAAATTACACATACCTCTGCAGCAGGTCCCCTCTTGGCGACGACCCCTCCACGTGAGCTCTTGGTTCGCATTGATCGTGTAGACCCCACGGAGGCTGTCCTCACCAGAGGCTCCCTGCTTGCTGATAGACCTTCTGACTTTGTTGCTGGATGCCCAGCATACAGAGGCTCGGCACTAGAATACCCAGAACTAACATCCTCAGTTGATCGGATGTGGCTGAAATAATTAGAAATATTAGCCATTCTTATCCAGCCAACCTTAGAAGGGAACGTTATGTAAACAAAAGCACTGAGTGCATCGACCACGAAATACAACATAGTTCTATGTTGGACTATGGAAATTAATTTTGTTTTATATTTAAGAGTTTATTTTGTTAAAAAGCATTATTAGAATATTAAATTTTAGTTCACACTGCATCTAAAACACATATATATGCAATTAATAAAAACTAAATTAATGGAGATGTGCATATATATATACTATTTTCTATTACTAAAATAGAGTTGGCCAGTCTTGGCATTCAGTGATGCTTGCTTGTTTTCAAATTGTTTGTTACAGTGTGGTTGAAGTTAATAATGATTATGAGAAATCAATATGTATACGTGAAGCATCTCAATGGGAAAATTTTGAAAATGGTGAACAAGCTATTGTATTGAACGTGTTCATAAAGTTTTGTGAGAAGTATTTAGATGTAGCGTTAAAGAAATCATTAATTTAATGTTCGAGTTTACTGGCATTTCCATAAAAAGTGTCAATCCCATTCACTTGGAAAAGCAAAAATCTGGAAAACTGTCATCACCTTCAATGGAAAGAAAAAATTCTGCTTGGCACAAAATGTGATGACTTTGTAAGAAATGTGCGACATAAAGTGCATCAGTTTTAGTGATAGGTTACCATGAAACAAATGCAAAATAATCATCTGTTGAAATGAAGTAGCAGTGTGAATGAAAAGAGGAAAATGCAAGTGTTCAGAAATAAATACTGTATACTGTGTGCACTTATACTGGTCAGGCGGTTCAGGCCAGAAGTACATGTCTTCATATAATGCATATGTTTCACCCACGTTGTAGTAATACAATTTGCAGACCAGTATTTTGCATGTTATTCTATTTATACCAGGTTCTCTTCTAAGGCCAGCGGAATAATAAAAGCACATGAACTAATTGAATAGCATGAACATTAATTAAGGAAGAAAGCTATTAACAGTGAAGCAATGGAATCTAAAATAAGAATACATTTTAGACTTAACATTTTTAACATATTTATATCAGAAAATTGCACAAAACTTAGAGTATAAAAAAAGAATATATAAAATAAATACAATGGAATAAAAAAGAAATACAATGACTGCTACTAACTACCCAATAGGAATTTAATTTCCACATTGGATGGGTTTGTATCTTGAGACAGCCGCTATAATCCTACCATTTAAGCTGCAGCACCTCAGTGTCTATGAAAACCACCGATTTTACTGGATAAAACTGAAATTCAAGGTATATCAATGACCTGTCCATGTTTTTGAAATAAAAAATTTAAAAATTTAAATATTACTTTAAAAAAGCTGTCACAACACATTACTCATTTGCAGGTTCCAGAAAAATGATGCAAATTTTTCAAACCTGATTCTTCTTCAGCAAGAGCATAAATACATAAAAGCAAATATTTATTATTTAAAGTGTAATATTTAAAGTATTGAACTGAAGCCAGTAAGTACCTAATAGTTATATTTTTATAACTGGATAACTGTGCCCTACCAATAATCAATTTTCATTTTCTTACCTCAGAGGTATACTGGGATCTCTTGGCCGCGAAGTGCCACGTTGTCTCACATCAACATCAACTTCTGGAAAATACATCTCAACTCGACCAGAGCCAGAAGCAGATCGTCTAGGACTATACCCTCTTGATCTTAGCATTCGTGGATCTAGAAGCATAACAGTTATGTCAGTATAAACAGATATATAATACAATAAGCTTACTGAAGCACTATTATCTGTGTTAAATCTCCTGTATATAGCAGTAGCCAATAGGAACACACTACAACATAGCCATATCGTGTACTTGGGCATGAAACAGCATGTGTGCAACATAAGAATAGCATTTCGCTGCCTGTTTTACAGGGAGCTATTAAATGGAACTGTAGATAAAAACTTAAGTACAATTTGGCTAATCGCTTGAACTAAATAAATGGCAATAGAAATGGATTGGTTCATTCCACATACTGCAGAAGTTAACTCTTGGCACTTTTTAAAATCAAGTTTGCAGCTTTCTTCGCCACTTAAGTTCCTTTTAAAAAGACTCATACACCCTATAAACAGCTTGTCGTGCTTGACTAAGCAAAACACTAATTTTTTCCTCTTCTATTACTAACACAATCACTTGCTTTATTTAGCGACATGTTAGAAGCTTCTACAAATTGATAGAACTTCACATTATCTGCCTGTTCTGTCCCCTGGTCAGAGTAATTAGGAGTGTATTAGGAGAAAGGGGGACGCATAACAGTGCACTTATTCACACCTCTGTTAAGAGTTCAAGGTCTGCTTCAGTTCTGACAAAATGCACATAATGTAATTATGTATAAATACCGAACAGCTGAAGCTAAGGTTACGCTCTTTCTTTATCTTTTTTCTGTTTCTATCAATCTGTTTATATCTGACATAAGTTTAAGCTTATAATACACTATTAATATCCAAGCGTTAATCTAGTAATTACTAAGCAAGATGAAGCTAGTTATGACTAGACGGTGCTCCAGGACTGTGATTTGCTACAGTTGTGGAGTCTCTGAAGGTCAAATGCAGGTTTGACACAAACCTTAGTATCTGTACTGCCCACTAGAATTTGTCCCAGGCCATTTTTCAAGTGGACAGTCCAATTTAAGTTATAAACAACATATTACAATAGATACCACTGTTAATGCTACAAAGCTCTCATAAGTTATGTTCTTTCTGTTCTTTTCCACTTATTTCTAACTTTTTCCTAAATATTTTTCCATGTTCTTGCAGCTCTTATCTAGAATGTTGTTGTTGTTTTCTAGTGCCTTGCATCTGGCAATGAAGCCATTAGCATTCGTGCTTTCCAATACTTTTGAACTGTAGTTTCTTCTGATCTTAATGCTTCACAGGTCTTCAAGTGGTCTTCGTTCATTTCTGCTGGATCGTTACACAGGACACATATTGGTGAGGCTGAGATACCCATTCTGTAGAGATGACTTGCCAAGCAGTCGTGATTTGTCAATAGTCGGAAGGCTGCAACCGCTGTTTTCCTTGGTCTCTGGGGGATTATATCTGGGTTGGAAAGTATGTTATTTATGTCAAATTCTTTATTCATCTTGACCGCACACTTTCTTTTCTCCATCTCTCGGTTTTGTTACATTCAAATACTATATGTTGTACATCCTCCTTTCCCCCACATAATGAGCATTAGCTTCATGGATGCTCATTTTATTGTCCTTTTAACCTCCATATTCCTGCTCTTAACCATGCTATTCCCCTCCTTTCTCCCTAATTAGTGTTATCAATATACCTTTCTCTTTTCCAGCTGTTTATTGTGGCTGTATAAAACACAATCTCCTCTGACAGCTGACTAAGCAATTTTTGAAACTCTATATTTCATATATTTTTCTTCCTTCCTTCCTTCCAAAAACCTTTATAGTTTGTCTCTCTTGTTCTCCAAATATCTCCTAGCCCATTATTTTATACGTTATTTCTTAAATTACTTATCCATTTGAAGTTTGCAAACTTATTCCTTAGTATTTTAAACAGTTTTGACAAAGTATCTTCTACATTCAGGAACCTATATCAATATTTTAAAGACCTTTCCATAACTACACTAGAATTAATGTTACTTGCAAATTCTGAGTTTCCTTGGCATACATTATGCACATGGCAGAGGAGTCTGTTGTCATGACAATCAGGTTTAACTTTGAAGTAGCCAATAGACTTTTTGGCCTCAGTATCCCGCAATTGCTGGCCACGAAATCTATTGGTACTTCAAGATTAAACCTCATAACCACAGATCACTCTGCTATCCTCTACCATGTATGCCAATGGAACTGTCAGAATTCACAAGTTATGTTAATTCAAGCATAATCCTTTCCTTGGTACTTTTCCCATTCAACTTGGGTCAACTTGGTTTAGAGCAATGGCTTCCTTATGAATGCCAGCAAATCACAAAACATTACCTTTAATTTAAAATGTGTAAATGCTGACTGTGACAGTGTGGAATATTTTGGTATCTTAATTGATAAGCAGCTATCTTGGAACCCACATATTGATTTGGTATGCAATAAGTTATCATGTATAGCATTTCTCTTTGTTAACCTAAGAGAATATGTACCTACCAAAGGATTTCCTTTGAATGGCCTATTTTTCATTTTTTCAACCAATATTTAGATATGGAATAGTACTATGGGACAATAGTCCAAGAATAACAGAAATAAGAATATTAGAATAACAGAATATTAAGGATTCAAGAAAAGATAATAAGAATTATGACAACTTCAAATAAACATGAACACTGTAAACTTTTATTTATAGAATTAGAAATTTCAACTGCTGTGAATTTAAATATTTGTGTGTTGGTGTAAATAAAAGAGAATTTAGATATCTATGACATAAGGGGGATTTTACATAAGTATAACACAGGTAGTAGAAATAAAGTTAATATGCTATATCATGGTTGCAAAAGACCACATGTATTACAAGGTAGGGGGCATAAAACTTTTCAATTCACTTCCCTCAAAAATGACTACTATAAATGTTCAACTTTTTAAATGGCTAATAAAACATGCTCTATACAACATACAGGCATGTGACATATAAATAGTGAGCAACACAGATAATGTACCTGATACATTAGTTGTACCTTATGAAGCCTATTAATTATTGTAATTCCCAAAATGGCAAATAAACTACTAAATAAATAAAATTTTCAATTTGAGTAACTTAATTTGCTGTTGCTGATGGCAATCTTGAAACTTCCTCACAGAACATTCTGAGCACAAACTCTACAATTTCTCATCCATTTTGAAACCTCTATATCTCAATACCATATAGCATTCTTGCCTTGACCCTGAATTATACTCTCGAATAACAATTTCACTTCCATTTCCAGCATTTTAAATAAACATTCTCTTACTACCATCATTGCTGTTTTTCCTTTTGCTAATGCTGATCTTTTGTTTTTTTCCATTTGCCTCCTGCATCTATTTTTATTCCTAAATAAGTGTGTTATTCAATTTATATCCTTTTTTTATATATACTACAATTTGGGCTTTTTCTCGGTTTACATTTAGTCCCTATTCCAAACAGTAATTATCTACTTAAAACAGTTATAACATTGTAAAGGTCACAACAAGATTGAAAATAAATTGATTATGCTTTGACACACAAAAATAGCAAACCAACCCATGGTTCCATCAGTCTCTTCTTCCAGCTCATCGTCATCCTGAACATTTTTCAAGGCCTTACTGTTACGATTAAGATCAGAATCTTTATCAGTCGACAGATCACTCAGGCTGTAGCTTTTTCGAAGCTGGTTTACTAGGCCTCCTCCACCCTTTAACAAAAGAAAAATAAATATTTTAGTTACATAAAATAATGAAAAGCTATTTATTTTTGCATTAATCATAAAAGCTTACACCTGTATATGTTGCAGCAGGGGAATTATTTTTGTTTTTACATGAACTGCAAATCTGAAATGTTTACTATGGGAATTACTGATGAATCTCTTTCTTAAGCCATTTATTGTTTATTTGTTACTGCTATATTTGCAATGATGTGTATCAATTAATCTTCTCTGGTATTACTTACCGTCATGCAAATATTATTTGGAGTATGCTCGAATTAGCGTAACTTGCGTATTCTGAAAGTTCACTTGGCATGCATTACGCCCCAGGTAGAGGAGGGGCAGAGAAGTCAGTTGCCATGACAACCAGGTTTAATCTTGAAGTAGCCAATAGACTTTGTGACAGGATTGCGTGGTCACGAAATCTATTGACTACTTTAAGGTCAAACCTAGTTGTCATGACAAGAGACCATTCTGCCCCTCCTCTACCACGTGCGAAACGCATACCGAGTGAACTGTCAGAATACACAAGTTACGTTAATTCAAGTATAGTAAAGAGAAGGGGAGGTACATAATGTCAATACCAGGATTAACCCTTAATTGTGCTGCTTTGCAGATATGCAAGAAGCATATTAAAAGGCATTTTCTTATAGTATTTGAAGTCTTGTTATGTTATTCTGGGCTTTAACAATAAAATTAATGGATTTGAAGCTATATTATATCATATGCATATTTGTTTACTTCAATATTATTGTGGTGTTTTTGGTGCCAAAAGGCAAATCCATGCAATTGCAGTCAAATGTAACCTTGTTATCAACCATGCATGCCATTATACTGCTTATTTTGCATATGTCCTCCCCATCCCTTAACACAGGCACATTTTATTGTAGTTGCTGGGACTTGAACTCATGATGTTTGGCTTTGAATGGATGGTCAGTTCATTGGGTATCACCTAAACAATCACATTCAAATCACTTACTTTAAGGCGCCTGTGAAAAGGATATAAAACTGGTTTAGAAGAGCAAGAGTGGCATATATAGCAAAATAATTTGCACATTTAAGGGTTAATTTCTATATTCACTTGAGATAAAGCAACTTTATTATATATGTTGATACCTGTATTTTTTAAATAATAAATCTCTAGAAATTTTATTTTTATGATTTTGCAAGTGTATATTTTTATTTTCTCTGCTACTTACCTACAATAAGGAGGAAAAGTATTGCATTCCACCCAAAAATTCAATACTAAGATTTCTCCAAAAATACATATTTTGAGACTCCATGAACAAAGAAAGCATTTTCAGAAAAAAGTCCATGTATGTGTGAGTGTGTGTACAGTAAGTGTACATGCTAACTCAAAAACAAAAGGATAGTTTATTTAAGCTCATCTCTTCCAAGGACACAAAGATTTTCAAGAAAATTCCTTATGCAAACTACCCCTTATCTGGAAAATTTTCTGAAATTTTTAATTTCTCAAAACTGGCTATAACAATCCTGATTAAAATACCATAGCCAAGATATTTGATGCAAGATGTTACCTTCTACTCTCAAACAGGCAGCATCTAATCAAAATGTTGTCACTCACTCACCTAAGCTCGGCAGCAATAATTCTTGTGTTTTCTTGCATGTTGTTATCACCGACTTCCTGTAGTGTACGAGGGTTGGAATGAGGTGAGGTAAAGGTAAGGATTTTAGTGCACCTCTGGCAGCAAAATTTTCCTGGCAACTCTC
This sequence comes from Tenodera sinensis, assembly GCA_030765045.1. Lineage (NCBI taxonomy): Eukaryota > Metazoa > Arthropoda > Insecta > Mantodea > Mantidae > Tenodera > Tenodera sinensis. The sequence continues at coordinate 38,545,578 of CM060973.1, forward strand.
AGTTCTCTTGCACAATGGAGAGAGCCCATGGAATGGGTTACCATATGTATCAAAAACCCTATAGTAGGCTTAAGCAATAGTTAAATCTTTTAAGTGCAGCCCACTATATGATTGCTTTGAAATTTCATTCTCTTTACTGGACCACATGAAAAAAAAAGAACAGAATTTTTTCCATTGGGAAAAGTATAAGTATTTGAAAATTCAAACCAATAACAAAGAATACCTCAGATATGGTTAAAGGCACAAAAATTTTATTTCACATAAATTGTGTACTTTAAAGGGATTACTATTTTTGTGTGGCAAGATTTTGTCTATTGATTATGGTTTACAAATTATACAAAAGTCATTCAGAATGAAGAGGACTTCACAAAGTACTCCTATAAAACTCAAGATATACATTTTATTTGTCATGAAATATCTTAAACATACAGTATTTTAATCAAAATTGAGCCATTTTGAGAAAATAAAAAAGGAATAAAAAACTTTCCATGCAAAGGGTAGTTTAGAGTAGGGAAGACTTTCCTGAAATTCTTTGTGTCTCGTCTTTGGAAGATACTGAACTTAAATACCAAGTAGAACAGAAGGCTCATGGTTCAAATCCCAGCTATGGCACTGAGTTTTTCAGTTATGATTCTATGTTTCAAAGAATGCCTGCACACACTTTAAGTGGTTACTCACATAGTCAATTTTTACTTACTCTACTACGGAAGCAAGCATGGGAAGTATTGTATTTGACACAAAAATTCTATGTCAAGTTTTCACCAGAAATATACGTTTCGAGGCTCCCTGATTCTAAAAAACACATTTTTAGAAAAATTCTGTTTGTGTGTGTGTGGATGGGTGGGTGGGTGGGTGTACATGTCCGTGAACAGCATAACTCAAAAACAAAAAGTTGGTTAAAAACCAAAGTTGATATTTAAGTTGATTATCTTCCATGAAGATTTTGAAGAAAATTCCTCCACCTCAAACTATCCTTCACATGGAAAATTTTGATTTTCTCAAAAATGGCTACGAGTTTTGATTAAAATGCCATATGTTTAAGATATTTTCACGGCAAATGAAATACGTATTTTGAATTTTCTGGCTATACCCCATGTAGTCCTGTTCACTCGACTTTTACATAATTGGTAAACAATAAGTAGACCAAATCTTACTATACAAAAATGTAGATCTTGTTGAAACATAATTTGTGCCCAAATGCATTTTTTTATAGAGTGAACCATTTTGGAAATAGTCCTTGTTATTTGTGTGAGTTCTGCAGTGCTTATACTTTTCTCTTCTTTATCTCTTGCCATGCAAAGAGAATGAATTTGAAAGCCTTCATACAGCTTTAAAAGATTTGCCTATCCCTCAAAGCCTACTGTATTCCTATATTCCCTTTGCAGCTACAGAAAAATCAGCAGTAAGATAACTTCTGCAATTGTTTACCTCAACTAACAAGAAGATAAAGGAATAAGAGTTTTGTAAGAATAGTTTGTACAAGAGTAGAAAAAGTCATGTGAGTGAAACACATCAGACTATTTTACTATGAAATGTGTGTATATGAATCATGTCGTACATGCTGCCACATCTAAAACTTGTATGTAACTGCTGTGATAGGTATTACACCTTTATCTGACATCATTGTGCATCGTGTATCATGTCGATCTGGGTGGCTCAATTGGTTAGACACTGGCTTACTGATCCCAAGGTCACAGATTCAGATCCAGCCCAGATCAATGTATTTTGTTTTCTTTACTTGGTTGCCCTCCCCTTAGGTAGGACTTACATCCCTAGAGCTTACAAGCCAGTGCCCAGAGTAGCACAGGAACCTATGGACCACACAGTGAAGACCTGAAAGCAGGTGGTCAGCCAAGCATCGGGTGTGATAGTGAGGAAGAGGATGATGTGAAATACAGGTGAAATCGATGGTTGGAAAGGTGATGTTAGAGCATTTGGTGGAATGAGTGGTGGAGAAAACCAGAGAATCATGGGAAAATCTGCCCAGACACCGCTTTGTCGACCACAAATACCACATGCAGGTCCCTGGGATCGAACCCTGGCCACTTAGGTGGTAGGTGAACATTCTAACTGCTAACCTTCAATGGTTTTTAAGTGTGCTTAAAAACAACAGCTCCATGTCAGTAGATTTACTGTCATGTAAAGGAACTCCTGCGGGACAAAATTCCAGCACACCAGTGACGTTGATGTGGTCCTAGCAATTGACAGCGTAGTTGAACAACATAATTTGTTTAATCATATGTCACACTAGTGTGCATAAACATTGATGGGGACAGTAGAAAAACTTGCATATCACATTCCTCCAGCTCACCTTCTTCTGGTGGTCAGACGGTAACAGGAAATATTGTATTCCAACCAAAAAAAATCTAATGTGTTACACTCACATGACTTTCTCTACTTTTGTATTAACCATTCTTACAAACTCTTATTCCTATATCTTCTTCGTGTTAGTTAAAATAAACATTTGTACAAATTATCTTATTGGTTATTTCCTTGTAGGTGCAAGGGGAATATTAGAATACAGTAAGCTTTGTGCAATAGTCAAATCTTTTAAAGCTTTGAGATCCCATTCTGTTTGCACGCTTAACATATAAAAAAATGAACAACGATGTTCCATTTCATGAAAGCTTTGAGTTTTCACACACATAACAAGCAATATCTCCGAAACGGTTCATCCTTCAAGAAAATTTATTCAGACATAAATTGTGTATTTTAGCAAGATCTACATTTTTTTATAGTATGATTTTGTCTATCTCTAACGGTTTACCAGTTATGCAAAAGTCCTCCAGAGTAAATACGACTACAGGGGCTATAGCCAGAAAATTCAAGATATACATTTCATTTGTCATCAAAATATCTCAAACATACAGCATTTTAATCAAAATCGTTAATGCCATTTTCAAGAAAATCAAAATTTTCGAAAAATTTTCCATATAAAGGGTAGTTTAGAGTGGGTCTATTTTCTTCAAAATCTTCGTGTAGCATCCTTGAAAGACATTAAACTTAAATACCAACTTTGGTTTTTAACCGACTTTTCATTTTTGAGTTATGCTGTCCACAGACACACACACACGGACCTTTCTCTAAAAATGCTTTCTCTGGATTCAGGGGTCCTCAAAACATATATTTCCGGTGAAATCTCGAAATCGAATTTTTGGGTGGAATACAATACTTCCCTTATCAATAGAGAAAGTAATTAAATACCAAGATTACATTGGAAACATGAACACATTTTGGAATCCCCTAAACCCCCTAAATTTGTCTATGTGCCTGTGAACAGTAACAAATGCTACAAGTCAGTTAAATACCAAAACTGGTATTTGTGTTAAGTATTTTCTGAGGATGTAACTAAAGGATTTTCAAGTAAATCTTCATTTAATAACCTCTTTAAATCAAAACATTCCTGTTATTTTTAATTTTCTCAAAAATAACTCTAATGATTTTGATTAAAGTATATGGTTTAATGTAATTGCATGTTAAATAAAATGTATATCTTGAACCTTCTGGAAAGTCTGTCAAGTCTCCTTTAGTTGAATTCTGTATCATTTTGAGTTATAGGATAACCTTAAAAAATAAGTCAAAAGCTTGCTAAAAGAAAGATGTGGGAATCATTAAAATACACCATTTGTATTAAACTTTTTTGTAATGTTGGCCATTTTTAATAACTTTATGCTGTGTGTTATCCACCAGAAGACATGCTTGAAAGTTTGTGATTCTTAGTTCTCCATGCCGTCCTTTCCTTTCTATTTGTTACCACAAATGAACATTTGAGTACTCTTTCCACTGATGAAGTATATCAGCATTTCTTGCTTAATTTGAAAACATGCTTAAGCAAATATATATCCTACAGTAAAATGGGCAGACAAATTTAGCTAATTCATTTTTTTTATCCTGATGATCCTGATCAGGACCTTAGGACAAAGTTATTGTATTGTCATCTGTCCTTGACATGTGTGCAAATTTTCAAGTCAATCACATAACTCTAAGTTGGTGAAAATTACATTGAAAGATTCCGTTACACACACACACACAAGTGAAGCTGATATAAAGCATGTAAAAAGATAAAATAACGCTGTCTGTTAATTCTCTAAAAAAAAGGGGGCAAAACTGTATTCATGTATGTACGGGCGTCAGCTGTTGGGTTAGAAAAAATTGGCCCTATAACTCAGAACCTAATATTGTTCATGAAGTAACCATTCATGATGAACAAGTTGGTGTATGGTGCACCATTTTCAGAGAAAGATTTCTCAGAGCTCCAATAAGCGATTTCTATCTCTGGGGTAACTTAAAACATTAAATGTGCAAGACAAACACACACACCCTGGAAGAATTAAAACAAAATATCTGTCAGGAAATTGCCAGCATTTCTCAATGTGAAGTACGGTGAGTGATGGATAGTTTCCTAAAGAGGTGCCAAAAATGTATGTATGGACAACGACGGTGGCCAGTTTCAGCATCTCCCTTCATAAAGTTGGTAAGTAAAGCCTTTAAAAGTAACTTTAGAAATGTTATACTGTTTCATCCTTGCCTTTCTATGATAGTGGTAGAAGACAAGTGCCGAAGATGCCAAAAGGCAAAACACCACACAGCCCATTCGGAGATTTTTTGCTCTCCCAGCAGTAGTGGATTTATTTTAAATAATGTGAATGACCTGGTCTAATTGTAGCAGATAACAGGTTGAATGACCTTGTACTACAATAGACTGACTGATGGGCCTATGAGGGTAACAGCATTTGCAGGTCAGTCTAACATTATTTGGCATTATGTACAATAAACATTATCCGGTGTTGGTTGAGAGTATTGACTGTCTATAGTTATCATAAATGTATATTAAGTTTCACTAAGAGTCACGTGTGATCTGTTACTTAAATTCATAGAGAAATTTCCAGGTGTCACTGTTGTTAGTTCATAATTTATAGGTTGTTAGAATAATAAACAGAAGTAAGTCTGTGTTAGACAAAAAAGAAACACAGACAGCTAAAAGTTCTAACTGAGCAAATATTAGACATGATAAGGACTGTCATGGAAAGAAGTTCAAGAAAATCATGGACTCATATTATGCAGTGATTTTGATGACAGAATAAGCAATTAGCCTGCTCACTCTCCAGATCTAAGTACATGTAATAATCATTTGTAGGGAATACTTTATGTTTATGCAGCAACTTGCTATATGGTCAACAAATTAGAAGATACTAGATGCAATATTAACCGGGCTTGTGGGCCGTGGTCTATTGGGTTCCTTCCACGGCCACGGCCCACAAGCCCGGTTAATATTGCATCTAGTATTGACACCGGCCGTGAAAGCCTTAGAACTTTGAATTAGAAGACAGATCCAGGCTGTTTTCCACTATTTCAGCTGTAGGAACTCTATAACTATTCAGTAAGGTGTTGAACTGGTGCCAAGCTTGTATACTGAGAGGAAGGGAAGTAAAATTTAAACCAGTGATAGATCTTGGTATTTGGAACACATTTAGTATCTTACATTTTTGTCTCTGACCATTTCCTACAGATATATTTTATTAGTTTTGTCGAAAAAAGGTGACAAACAAGCTGGCAATGCTGCAAGTTGTAAGGGTGTCACTTACACTAGGTCAGTACATAAACAAACATGCTTCTCTGCTGCTACCATTTTTACTGTGCGAATGTAGGCCAATCAGAATGCCAGTTGCACTCGTCTCCCAAAACATTACACCACCCTGCATCGTGTTTGCAAGCAAGTGATGCGTTTATTTCCAGAAGCTGGTTTAAATCCTTGACCAACCTCAGCGCAATATTGCCAAGTTACTTCACATTTGAAAAAGCTGCTCAAAATATTCCTTTAATTCTTTTAAGTGGTTAATTATTTCAAAACCCGGTGTGATGTCCCATAATTACTAATTAAATTATGTCAGAAATATGTTATTCTATGCAACTTATAAGTAACAAACTATTATTATCTTTGTACATTGAATTATGCATCCAATTTGGAACAAAACCCATTTATTTTTTCAAAATTGAATTATCAAAGAACAAAATGCCATTAGACTTTTTCATTTGTAATGCTTCTATGAAGCACATATTAGAAAGAATGTAATAAGTTCCCTTCCACCCGGTATACATAGACGGCCTTCACTTCCAACACTTTTTACTATAAGGATATTGTTTAATATCATTAGCATTATCTAGGGGAGAGACAGCAGGCTGGTTCTCCAATACTGCACAAAGAAATGCATATAATAGTGCCATGAGAGCAGCAGGCTCCAAATGCTTCATTCAAGAGAAATTTGGAGAAATCATTTACACATTGAATTTAATTTCAAAATGTTGGTAAAAGTTTGAACTTCTCAAGTGTGCTTTCTGGATGAAAACAAGCTACTTTTGCTCTACATACCATGAAAAAGGATAAGATCATTTTAGTGTTTTTAAAATGTTGGTTTAGTTTCAACACTGAAAACATTACTTATTAACATTTTGTCATAGATATAAAAGGACCAAAGATGTTTTATTTTGGCTGTTTGTTTATTTATGTACATATATATGTAATATATCTTATGCCATGTTGTAGTGGGTTGGAGTGTGATGTTCCAGTTCCTAGCCATGGATGCACGTGGGGGTGCAAATAATTCAGTCCACTCAGCTTTGTGATACATTTGAGGAGCTATAACAGACAGCGACCTGTAGCTCATAAAAACCAACATTCTAGCTGGAGCATGGAGCTGAATTGGATTGGATAGGATTATGTTTATGAGTCCACTAGTAGCTACAAAGGTCTGTGAACACTGATCGTGTCAAGGAATTGTACAGTTTAATTGCAGGTATACATAAACATTACACATGCCTTACCACTCATTATCAGGTTGCTCTGCCAGCCACTGTGTCCTTATTTTATTCTGATGTATCTCAGTTCATGCAGGTGCAGAGGAATAAATACACGAATATGTAAATGACAACACAATATGTTTATTATCAGTCTTAGATTCTTACAGAATTTTGACTTTGTCAGTACAGATTAAGCACATACAGGTGTAATGTTTATTAATTAACCCAGTATATCAAATATACATTGTCAATGTTTGTTTAACATTATTTACAATATATACTAAAACTATGTATACATTTACAATTCATTTAAATTATATATGGATTTACTCAACAGAAACTGTTCTAATTTGCTTTTGAATCTAGTTTTTGAGATGTTAACTAAGGCTTTTGCTGAGTGTGGCAGCCTGTTATACAGAGCAATTCTTCGGATATGTATATACTGTTACATATATGCTTAGAAGTAATAATTGGCGACAATGTTAATTGTTTCTTGTGTTATGAATGTGAATTTGGTTATTTCTTGTTAACAGCAGTTTATCAGTTATAAATAGTATAGTTTTATAGATACACAGGGAATAAATGGTAAACATATTTTGTTAATGAATGTGTCTCTACAAGATTCATTTGCTTTAAGATTAAATATTATCCTTATGCATTTTTTTGGTGAATTAATAAGTGATCCATGCACCCCATACTTCAATGCCAAGTTTAGATATGAGTATATACATCCATAATAAATTGCTTTTAATAATTCTATGTCCTTGTAGTTTTGGAAATGTCTCAGTAGGTCTGTAGATTTACTAATTAAGTTGCATACATTATCTATGTGTTGAGCCCATGTTAGTCGGTTTACTACAACAATTCCCAAAAATTTGTATGATTTTATTTCTTCCACACTTTTATTATAGACGTTTAACCCCATATCTGAATTATTTTCTGACATGTTAAAGCACATTGTTTTAGTTTTCTTTTATATTATATTTTAAGTTGATAGATTCAAATTGTACTGCAGAAGGATGTATTTTAGGCAGTTTCTTTGTTGTATAATGACTGGATTTCAAATAGGGTTGCCAATTCTCCCGTATTATAGAGAAACTCCCATATTTCATGAATTTTTTAAGCTATCTCCCGGTTTGATTTTACCCAGGAACTTCAAACTGGCAGAAACTGGCACTAGATTGAGACTTAAACCTGCCACACATTTTTTAAAAACATTACTTCCTGTTGTTTTGTGTACATCAATTTCTATTAATAGTAACAGCGCACATCGATACCATGACCATTGAAATGAGGCTATTTTTTTCTCCCCTCAATGTCCTCCAACATAGTGTCATATCTGACAGTGAATGAATAAAATGGGCAAAATGATGCTCAAGTGAGCCCAAGGTCCATGGAGCTTTAAGTTACCTGACATTCATCTTCTCAGGATAAGGGAAAACTTCAGCAAAAAACCTTATCTGGATAACTCACTCTGAGCGAGATTTGACCTCTAGGACGTGAGGCAGACATGCTACCACATGCTACAGTGGTGAGCAAAAAGAAATTGAAGTGTTATCTCTGTCGCCATTTCTGTTCACTGGTTTCCGCTTGTGCCTCGGTTGAATCAGGTTGAGTTGAAGCCATTACCTTGCATTTATTTGTTATAGTAAATTCATTACACAGTAAATTATGGATGGAGATAGACACAAAACTCCTCTAAAAAGAAAGGGAAATATATGTGTGTACCAGAAGAAGTGGGAAGAAACTTATTCATGGATTAATCCAGTAAAAAATAATAATTATAAAGTGCATTGTTCACTTTGTAAGTGTGACTTCAGCATTACATATGGTGGCAATTCAGTTTGTGTGCAGCATGAAAATACTGATGGGTACAAACAAATATTTTCATTGATGAACAACAAATGGTCTGATGACAAGAATCATAATGTAAATCTAGTTAAATCTGTTTTACAAATTAGTGTCAATTTTGATTACACTTTAGGATAATAAAAGCTCTCTTAGTCTTTTTTAATCCTCGTTCTTCCAATAACTTAAAACTGCAAATGGTTTTTCTGCACAAGAAGATTCTTTGCTTGCTATTTTTCTGTAATTATGAGGAACAGTTTCCTAAGGCCACTGAATTTTCGTTTCATTATGAGGGCTTAGAATGGAAACTGCCTCAAAATATGGCAATAATTGTGTCACATCCTCAAATTTAATGGCCTTGTCATGTTCGATTAGTTAGTTTGCTGATTTCGTACACACACTGCTCATAATAATTAAAGGGACAAGATTTTGTTTGAGTGTATTTTTGAATCAAAACAACAACAAAAGAAGTAATTTCAGTATCTTGTATGAACCCCATGGACACGCCTTGCTGCACACCTTTGGGACATGCTTCTGATCAACCTTTGCACGTCTCTTTGTGGGATGCTGTCCCATTCTAGAGTGAGGACATTTCCAAGCCTGTTCATTGCCTGTATCTGGAGATTCAATAAGATGGCCATAGTGGCTCAGCTGTATGGATTCTAGCAGTCTTCAACAATATGTGAATCATTACACTCTACACATAACCCACTTTAGTTTTCAATATAGAGCAATATTCTGTAATATTGTCAGCAGGCCATGCTTCAAAAGTTGTCATGATGGACTGCATATCTTAATTAAATATTTCCAAACAATAATATGTAGTATGTACACCTTTACTACAAACTGGAAAAATATTATGCTCTAACAAAATCTTGTCCCTCTAATTATTTTGAGTAGTGTATGTGATTTAATTTCATGCATTTTTGCAAGCAAACTGCTATTGTATTAAGTATTTGTTTGTATAGCATGTTACTATATATAATTCAGCATTGTAGAAGTGTTATATATGTAGAATGAAGGCACATTTTTGAAATTTTGAAATTATAAGGTTTTGAGGTGTCATAGATATGTAACATAGCTATTTTGGACTGCATGTGTGAAACTTACAAGCTCTAAAACATATAAGTAGGCATAGCTTGTCACTTCACTTGGCAATGCATAGTTATAGAAAATAACAAGTTAAGTATCTCCTAGAGTAGACAAACCATTTGCAATTTCAATTTATTGGAAGAACACTGAATTATTACAGTGCTTATTTAGCAAAAACATAAAAGAGGTGCTTAAAAGCATGATATTTTATTATTTAAAATCCAATCATTGTACAATGAAAGAAACTGCATAAAATACACCCTTCTGCAGGAAAATTTTATACACTGTGTTGTCGTTTGCATATTCGTTTACTTATTCCTTTGCACCTACATGCCCTGAGATACACCAGAATAAAATAAGGTCTCAATGGCTGGCCAAGCAACCAGAGTGCGTGGCGAGATGTAGAACCGCTACAATATTGAACATAAGAAGACATTTTATATACAGGCAACATGAAAACAGAGCAGATATAATTTTGTAATTATGTACAGAAATAAACTCAAGTACTTCCATGCCAGTTTTAACACTACCATAACATGCATACACAAATACAATTTGACTGGATATAAATTGCAATAATTCATCGTTTTACACTTGTTTTAGGTTTTTAAAGTCTGTACCTCTCATCATTCTGTTATTATTTGATTTGCAATGCATATTGCAAACATCATTTCCCCAAATTTGCAGATGAACATCTACCTTTGTATGTCCATATGGCCATGAGTTTGGTAGGTCTAAGTCAGTGATGTCAAATGGTGCGCTTGAGCGCAAGCCCGTGTATTCTTAAAACCACCACCAGAGCAGTCTACAGGAGATACCGGCCCTGGGAACCAGCCTCTGCAGTTCAGTCAATGTCTGGTTGATAATGGAGGAAAGCTAGCCTCCAAAACATGTACCAGGAAATTTTAAAAATGAGTGTTGTTAATCGACTCAAAATTCCTATTTTAATGTAATTGTGTGACATATTGTACACACTCTTAGAGGAGTTTGTTGAAAGATTTAAAGTTTTGGAAGCTTTCAAATATAAACTGGATCTCTATTCTATTGATCCTGAGAATGTTCCAGTTCATCAACTAGAACTTACTGATTTATGCTGTGATTCAGATCTAAGCAAGATCCATAGCGATAGTAATATTACCAGTTTTTATCAAGCCCTTGATCCACAAACATACCCAGAATTTTGTAAATTTGCTGCAGAAATTGTGTGTATATTTGGCATCACATACATCTACAAACAGTTTTTTCTTTAGTGAACTTTAAGTGACATTTAAGAGCAAAAAACTGTCTGATGATAACCTTAAGACTGCCTTGAGACTTGCTTCTGTAACTAATGTTTCCCCAAATATTAAGATATTGGTGGAAAAGCATAAACTGGATATAATAAGTACATAATTAAGTTCAAAGTGTGACAACTAGAAGTTTTAATGGGAAGCTATTTTTATTTTATGTTACAAGAGCAGTTTGTTTCCTTCTGAATTGTAAAGTTGAAACTTATATAAATATTGCTTATCTTTTGTGGTTTTAATGTTGTTTTTGGAATATTAATTATTTTTGAATAATTACATTATTATTGTAACTCATATTAAAACCTTATGATCACAAAATCGATGTAAATAAATACTTTTCAACCAAACAAAAAGAAACACGATAATAAAAGAGTAGACCTTCCCTTCCAACTCTGAACACCCATACTTTGCTATGTTTAGCTTAATGCCGCTGCTACCACGTGTACACCAGTGTGTCTCATACTGCTCCATGGTCACAAGTACTGCCAAGGTCACGATGTTGCGCTTGGGTTCACATCATAGGTCTAAGCTCGCATAGGCTGTCATGCCACAAATTAATTTATATCATACGTCAGCATACCTTGGGAATGTTGTTCTGGCTTTCTTTGTGCATTTCCATCAGATGCCATAAAACACCTTGGAAAAGAAGACTTTTTTCTGTGTGAATGCAAAGGCTAAGATCAGAACATAAAATATGAGTCATGTAAATATACAATTAGTAATGTTCCAATAGGTGGATGTAGTGCACAAAAAGTTTTCAAGCATATTTTTAAAGCTTTTAGTTTTATTGTTGTGCTTATTGTAATAATCAAAACTCTGATCTGTTATTTATGATTTCTTTTGACAAAGGATACATTTTATATATGTTTTATGTATAAGTTCTGTTTTTGTGCAGTATTGAAAAAAAGTTCCTTCTATGCAAAGTTGGTTTTTCCATGAACTGCTAGAAAGCACAGTAAAAGCCCTGGTGGTTATGTAAATACATACATTACACAGCCCCTTGTATTTATGAAAATTATATATATATGTAGTGCATGCTTACCAAGCATCTTAATGAGATATTCATCTATTGATTATCACATGAAATCACCATCTGTGCTGTAACTCAAGATATCCATGATCAGCTCTTGAAATGGATTGGCTTTTCTGTTTCTGTAGTCTTGGCACCACAGGTACTCCACCAAATGTGCAAGGGTAATTCAAGAAGTAAGTTACACGTGTTATCCCATGCTAAGACCATCCCACAACAAGAATGGCAATGTCAGATTAAGAGTTCATGTTAGGAAATTCCTGCAGAGAGAGCTCTGTTACAGTTACAAGTGCATCACAGTGTGCAAGCAAAATGGCACATCAACTGGAAACATGTTCCAAAGTTGAATAATGCGGAAGGATGCTATTCTTGTGGACAGCACATCAAAATTGCACAGAGTTTCACCATGAAATTCTGGCAGTATAAAGACCAAATGCAATGTAACTTCGAATCATAACAAAATGGTGCCAATAATTTGACCATGGCTACAGAGGCATTGGTGGTACTGATCAGGAAGGAAGGCCATCAATATCAACCACACTTGACAATGTCCAGATAAACAATTGATGAACATACGTGCTTATTCCATCATCAGATTTCCTAAAGTGATGAAGTTTGCACAAGGTCCTCAAATGCTTCTGTGACCAAAGAAGGAGTTAAACGACAGGTAGAACGTTCAGACTGGTATTAAGAGAGACTTGGTAACTATCTTGAAAAATAGTGTCTTGTGTCTGTGTTACTTTGCACTGAGGTGCAGCATTCAATAAAAGTTACTTGGCCTGCAATAATCATGTGTAACTTACTTTTTGAAGTCCCCTCGTACATCCATTTGGCATGTCTGATGCTGCCTCTTGACAGCCAATGCTAGAGAGATTGCCATGTGTCCCAATGTTATTTGTTACTGCATCCACTAAATGCAAGCTGTAGTTTACAGTTAGGTGGGCAGCAAAACCCCTGCCATTAAGCCCTTGTATCTACTCCTGCAGGTGGTGTGGATTGTACTGGCAAACACCATCGTCTCCTCAATTAAAGCAAATAGGATGGCACCATCTCTGCAGTTGAGGCATATTGTCATCTGTGCTTCATTGGTGAGCAATGCGTGGGCATAACTGAGTAACCAGGAGTACTTGGGCAGGGAGTAACCAGAGTTCTTGAACCAAGTACCCTATGCCATGGACTCTGAAAACTATTCATCCCCTTTCATAAGGGTGAAGGGCAACATTGCACTCCCGACATAACATGTGCATTCTTAATAAACTTTCATCATTTAGGAACCGCATTGTTTGTCATTATGAGTTGTTGTTGTTGTAGTGTTTAACGCCCGCTTTTACTACTACGGCACCGCAGGCGGTGACACTGATGATACATGAAGATGGAGCACCGGTGGAATGAGATGGCGGGGGAAACCGGAGTACCCGGAGAAAACCCGCCCTGACGCCGCTTCGTCCACCACGAATACCACTTGCGGGTCCCTGGGATCGAACCCGGGCCACCTAGGTGGTAGGCGAGCGCGTGTCATTATGACATAATGGTACAAGATCAATATTAACAAATCTAGTCACAGCAGTGAAACATAAGTTACACTTACAAAATTTATTTACTGAATGGCAGGGATTGAACAAGATATTCATTTTCACAATAAACAGCAAAGGTAATTTACTTCTAACAATTGCACATGTGGTGAACACGTGTGCAGCTTCAATACTGTCTACAGGACACATGACTGGGGCATTGGTACAGACGCTGACAGTGAATGGCTCTGCAACTATCAAGGTTATCTCACTGCTGTACCAAGGCAACTTCTGCAGGTTTGGTCAGTTCTCATTTAATCACATCTGGTGTTGGACTTAGAAAGAATGTTTGCAGGTAATAAAGTAAAGAATATCCAGAGTTTTCCTGCAGCTATTCAATTCTATTCATGCTTACCTCTGCAATAAAGATGAAATGATGACTCCTGGAATCATTAGAAGGTAATTTCCTTTTCCTCATTTCTATACAGGTGTTCATTTTCTTAAAAATACTGCAAAAGTTTAGCCTGTAAATGTTTTACTCTGGTTATTGAAATAAATGCACTGTTCCAAGTGGAAACTGCAACATAAATATTATCTCCAAGGAAGCTTCACCTAATCTTCACCACTTGTAAGTAAAGATGTTATTAATTTCATACCAATTAAAAGTTTTCATTGAATAATAATACTCTTAACAGCTAACCTCAAATTGTTGAGAAAACAACCTCTTCTGTAAATAGAGGTTGGCAGATAAAGCCAAAGATCAATAATAGCAATACCAATGGATGAAATCTAAACAAATGACAGGCGAAAACATTGAACAAATACATAACCTTTTGAAATCAAGTGACAACAAAAGTGTTTTTTCTCCAAGTTTATCATATTCAGCAGTTGCTGCCTGAACTCATCTAAAGAACAAGGCTTAATTATTGAATCCTACGATGGCATAAGCATAAAAGACTACGTGCTCGAGCTTGCAAATCTGATCTCACCTAACGACATCCGATATGTTTCATGCATTTCAAACAGGAGAATATTTTTTCCTCTCTAACAAGAAATGTGTCAAAGATCTAACTAGCAAACACTCTAAGATGTGTAAAAAAACATATCACTGGAGATACAACTCCTTACAAATCCCAAAGACAATATTATCCAATGTTTGTCCAGCAATTCCTAACTACGTCACTGAAGACCAACTAAAAGATCTAACTATGAAACCTATGTCCAAGGTATCTCCTATCAGAGCAGACTACCCCTTCCTGGATTCTCACATATCCTAAGCTTCCGAAGACAAATCTATTAATTCTCATGAAGATAAAGTTCCAGATACTTTACAAATTATTATGAAGGGACAACATACTGGGTGTATGTGTCCTCAGATTCACCTACATGCTTTTTATGTAAATCAGAAGGACACCTAGCAAAACAATGCCCAAACTCAGTGGCAGAAACCCACACCCAACACTAAATTCGACCCCTCTTTGTTCCCTGAAATCATTAATGGGAGAAGAAAACAAGAAACTCTGTCCTTGAAAATATCAATTCTGTTCCCTCTTAACACCAGAAACTCTTCCAATACTGCATCAGCTAGTGAACGTTAAACAATGCAAGACAAATCTAGTGTCATCTGAAAATCCCATGGATTGCACAAATACACACAAGCAAATAAGGTACATACATTATTATTCATTTATGCCAACAAATTTCCTGCTGGTGTTTTTTGGCAACTGTGGGATTGAATTTTTCAGTTCTGATTCTACCTCTCAAAGGTACATACATTTTTTATCTCATTTTTCCATTTATGTATACTCATGGTTTAATTTTGTTAGTAGCCTAGGTTTGCTTCCATTAAATGGAAATCTGTCTTTAACAGAAATGTTTTAGAGTCCCGTTTGATTCTGCTGAAGACAGGTTTTACTGTATGTAGCTGATCAAACTTAGGTATATCAAAATTACTAAATAAAAAACAAGATAAAAATGCTGACGTTTGTTTTTTATTTTTATTCAAGTATAAAACTAATGTTCCCTATAGTTCTGTCAACATTCATGCAAATTAATCAACATTTGCATAGGCACATTCCATTTTTTGTTGCATTCTTGATAACACATCTGTCAGGATTCAAACCTAGCTCATTGAAATCCTGGCTAACGATGCTTAAACAGTTTAGCCAGATGAACTACAAGCCCTAGAACAGCACAAGTAGCCATGATATGCTGCCATAACTGGAAAATCAGTTTTCACAGAGAATACAAGTTGTTAGGGGTATGGTGCACAGATTTTAATGGCAACTTTTTGATACTAAGTTGAAACATAAGTTCCTCAGGTGTGGACGAAACGTCTGGATCTCAAAACTCCAGCAGACCATGACTTTTAAGCCCAGAAGAAATCTCTAGCCTTAATTCTAACTTCGGCCGTGAAAGCTTCTGACAACTCACAATTATTGTGCAGTTATCAACAGTGAGGGACAGCGATACACTGATCCCCACCTCTCCTATTATGCAAGTGGGCATGTCTCTGCTATTGTGCATCTATGCTTCAGGAGTGGGGGAGTGTCATGACAATCTGGACAAACTGTACCTGAATAATGCTCGAAAAGCTTGAAGGAAAACTACCCTCCCATTGTAACTTGCAGTAGCTGATAAAAATAACATAACAAGACCAGTTTTCGAGGCCGCCTAATTTGGACTTGAATGAAGAGGGCATCACAGGTTACTCCCAGAAAATTAATGAAATATATACACATTTTATCAATAAATGGTTACACTTGTCTAGATAGCAAAGTGAATTAAATTTACTGGTACTAGATTACATATTAAAAATGGGACGTTCCAAGAGCTCATTAACTCTCATTCTCAAACTGATATCAACTGCTGGAACGTGATGTCATCGTGTTGGAGATTACAATGCTGTCATCCTTTGGCATCTCTTGCAGGAATTTGTTGGTGAGGTTGTCACTTTGGGGCAACTCAAAACTGAAGACTCAATCTTTATTTTTCAGAATGCATATACAGTTGAACCTACTTTACACATAACCCAGTTCTAAGTAATTATTTATATGTACATTTTCGTAGGTCCTAGCACAATGTAATTTAGAAACATGTTAATGGAACCTTATTTATATGTAATGCATTTATACATAATTTACTGTTATAGGTATTGAATTTCAGTGAAATAGAACCTAGTTTTAAGTAATTATAATGAGCATAAGGCATATGCTATCTTAATAGAAACTTGGTGTATTTTCCTTATCTCTGTTGTCAAAGATGCAAGCTCAGCAGGCAGTTTTGGCTGTGAAAACAAAAGACAAAGACATTTGCTGGTAGAGCCAGTGACTTCGGGCACGATAGTGCTGTAGCAACAAACGAGAAGTAAAATAAAAAGTTTTGGTAGCTGGTGCTTACTAATTAACATCTGTTTTGTCGTTCAGTTCTCAGTTCCTTTTAATCAGCCATGGAGAATAGAAAAAGGAAATGTTATACGCCAGATCAGAAAGTAAAATTCACATGAGAGATGGAACTTAATCCACACAAAACTGAAACCAAAATCGTTTCAGACTTAGGAATTGCTTATACTACGTACAGTTATCTGTGACAAAATGAGATGTATGTACTTAATATAATAAAAGTGAATTAAGCAAAATCAACTGATTTCTCTAAAGCAGGATCAAGTTCAATATAATGTTTTGTTCAGACATATCTTTGTTGTTTGTAAAATTTTACACATGTAGGCCCACTGATTTGCTTTTTCTTTAAGTAAAATATGGTGCATTATCAAAATCTCATTTGTAAGTAATTCTGAGTTACAAGTAATCTTCCCTCTTCCCGTTGATATACACATATATCAGGTTCAGTTGTATTTCCCCAAGCTATTAGCTGTTTCGCATTAGAGATGCTTTTTAACAATGATCCTGAACATACATTGTTAAAAAGCATCTCTAATGTAAAACAACTAATAGCCTGGGAGAATATATTCATTCAGAAAAAAAAAGACAATCTTCAACTTTGAATTTATCCCAAAGTGACCTCATCAAGAAATTCCTGGAAAAGACACCAATGGACGACTCCATTGCAATCTCCAACATGACGATACCACATTCCAAGCCAGTATGAGGTTGAGAATGAGAGCAAATGAGCTCTCAAAATATGTGCCATTTCTAGTAAGTAAGTGATGTAGTTCTAAGGCTTTCACGGCCGGTGTCAATACTAGATGCAATATTAACTGGGCTTGTGGGCCGTGGTCTATTGGGTTCCTTCTTCTTCCCAAACGTTTCGTCTGCGACTACGGCAGACATCTTCAGTGGCGGCGAGGTTGAAGTTTCCTAGTGGAGATCTCAGCACCGACTGCGCTGGTCACCACCAGAGGTGCGGTATTTATGTCTGCGGCCGGAGGGGGGGTACGTTGTGATTGGTCCGGGTGGCCAGTGGGCTGGACTTGTACCAGCGGAGTACTACAAGGAGCTGGCGTCTGAGCAGACCCGAACTGCCTCTGGAGCCTCTGGGGAACAATCACCTCACCTCCGTTCGACTCGAACTCCGTCTGGCGTCTGGCTGGAGA
Organism: Tenodera sinensis; assembly: GCA_030765045.1. Classification (NCBI taxonomy): domain Eukaryota; kingdom Metazoa; phylum Arthropoda; class Insecta; order Mantodea; family Mantidae; genus Tenodera; species Tenodera sinensis. The sequence goes on from CM060973.1 coordinate 38,563,695, forward strand.
GGGGTTCTGGATTTTTGTTTTTGTTAACGCTGTTTGCCATATTCTGTTGAGTTTAAGTCCTTCCTCTTTGCAATTGATATTATTTTTGTGCTTGTGTATTTCGATGGCTTCACGGAATAAGCGAGAATAGTAGTAGGATGTAGATGCCAGAATATCTGTGTTACCATATTGGATGATGTGTTCCCCTTCTTCGAGTATGGCATGTTTCGCAATTGCTGATTTTTCTGTTTGACCCATGCGACAATTTCTTCTGTGTTCTTCAATGAGGGTTTTTATACTACGTTGTGTGGTTCCGATGTACACCTTTCCACCCTGCCACAACATTGACACCGTCTACAAGCCCACTAAACAGATTTGTAACATACTCCGTTCCGCCAAAGACCCCAGGGATCCTCTATCCACCGCAGGAGTATATAGAATACCTTGTTCGTGTGGAAAGGAACCCAATAGACCACGGCCCACAAGCCCGGTTAATATTGCATCTAGTAAGTGATGTAGTGTTAGTAAATCCAACTGACTTTACTATCAAGACATTATTACACATCATGACATCACTGTAAGCAAAATCTTCCAACAAAGTAGCTTATGGTTACACCCAGGGCCGTATTTACGTAAGGGCAAACCGGGCAACTGCCCAGGGTGGCACATTTTAGGGGGCGGCAAAATTACTGGAAAGCTGCACCAAAAAAAAAAAAAATAATAATAATAATAAAAATGAAAAAATAAATAAATAGACATGAAACATCAAGTTCCTTTTGATTCTGAATAAACTGATTGAAGAACTGGACAACAGAGTTTCTTCCTACAAGGAATTCAGTGAACCATTTATGTTTTTGACAAATCTGTAGATGCTTAGTCCACTTGAAATTCAGGAAGCATCATCCAGACTTCACAAAGTCTACAGTTCGGATCTTGAAGATTCAGCATTTGTACTTGAATGCTTACACTTCAAAAACTACATAGAAAAGAATGAAAATGAGACGCACTCTCCTACACAGCTGTAAGGTAACTGTCTAGAGTGTTTACCCAAACTTAAACATAACTCTACAAATATACTTGAGCACTCCTACTTCCAACTGCTTAACTGAAAGATCATTTTCTGCTCTAAGACGCATAAATAAGAACATCACAAGTGAAGGATTGTCTTAGTTATCTTGGTGTTGTTGCAATTGAATCTGACTTACCAGTGAAAATGGACTATAATGAACTCCTAAACTTGTTTGCAAATGACAGTATATGTTTTGACATCTAATAGGGGGTGATGCCTCTTTAGTGTAAGTTCTTTCTATTAAGATGTTCCTACTTAAATTTTAATAACTTCACTTTTGGTGTTTGCCACTCATACTTAAGTATCCAGTAAGTAGTGAAATCATTCTCTATGTTGTGAAAATTTAATCGTATGTATGGCAAGTTGGGGGGGGGGGGGGGGGGGGGCAGCAATTTTTTTTTTTTTTTTTTTTTTTTTTTGCCCAGGGGCATCAGAGGTCCTAAATTCAGGCCTGGTTACACCAATGTTTGAAACACAGCTTTCGATGAGCATACCAACCTCTCATCAAAATACTGGAGCGCAAGAGAGCAAATGACTTCATTGCCAACTGCCCAACATTAGATACCAAACAACCATATATTTTAATCAGGTAAATATCTTAAACATATGGTACTCTAATCAAAAATAATTGCACCATTTTTGATAAAGTAAAAAGTAATGAAAATGTTTCCATGCAAAGAGTGGTTTGGGGTGGGGGGATCTTTTTGATAATCTTCCATGGAAGATGCTGAATTTAAAGATCTTATATCACTTTTCATTTTTAGCCCCCCCCCCCTCTCTCTCAGTCTCTCTCCCCCTCCCCCTCCCAAATCTTTACATGAAAGCATTCTGTACTTTCTATTTTCTAAGAAATGGCTGTAAATATTTTGTTAAAATATCATGTGTGTGCATGATTAATAAAATGTTTACTTGAATTTTCTCTGAATAATCTTATGTATCCTTCATTTGCAATGAATTTTGTATAACTGGGACACTACAGAGAGAGCAAAATTTATGAAAATTATAATTCATTGTGATATATAAAACTATTTTCACAATAATATGCATTATTTTTTCCCCTTTTTATGAGTTTGAACTCATTACTGAAAAACACTGACTTGCCACCATGTAAACAATCAAGTGTTTTCTCCACATTTTGTTTGCAACCAAGTATGTAATAGTAAGTAATTTGCAACCATTTCTATGACAACTTTCAACAAGATAATTATATTGGATAGAATCACCTGAGTAGTGTATAAAAGTTGCCTGAAAATGAGTAATAATTAAATGAAGTTATGTGACTGCCACACATAAAATCTTTTGAAGTTACACTAAATTACTCAACAATAACTAGAGTAGCCGTCAGGAACGATGGCAGTAAATGACACATAATGCGCAGGTAGGGGTAAGAGGGGAAGTGCTGTGTTGTAACTGTTTCCTATCTTTCTCTGGAAGTACTTGTACACATTATACCCCATCTTGGTTTGATTGTGAATAACGCTAAGTTTTCTTGCTTCTGCCATCGTCGGAACTCTTAATGAACTCAGTTCGCACAGTGGAGTGAACTTATTGCTTGGAATTATTTAATTTCACTGTTAAACTGTAGAAAGGTACTCTCACACACACTCTGAAACAACTACGCCTGATTGGCTAGAAAACACTGACTGTGACATTAAATATTTGTCTTCTGCGCAACCGCCTTCATTCGTGACGGCGACTATAATTGATTGTAATTCTACATATCATGTGTATGCTAAATGGGCAAGGTAGTGTCACACTGAAAAGTTTAGTACCATAGTCAGGATTTGAACTATGCAGCTTTGGTTTTCTGTATCATTGCTTTAACCACTGAGCTGCCATGGCAATATGCCAGTACATATTAAATTCCCCAAATGATCCACATTTTCCCAGTAAAACACAAGATGCTTTTTAATTAATTTTGAGATAACATAATCCAATGGAAGCTTACAATCTCTTGAGCAGTTTTAAGTCCTGGGGCTAAAGCAATTAATTATAAGTGATTGACTCAGACATGGCGCCGTGGCAGAGCAGTTAGACCGTTCGCCTACCATCTAGATAGCTTGCGTTCTATCCCAGGGACCCGCATGTGGTATTTGTGTTGGATGAAGCAGTGTCTGGGCAGGTTTCCTCTGGGTTCTCCAGTTTCCCATGCCACTCATTCCACCAAATATTCCATCATCACCTGTCCATTCATCCATTTTGCCTGTATTTTGTATCATCTTCTTCCTCACTCTCATAGCTGATGCTGGGCTGACTACCCCCTTTCTGGTCTTCAGTCTGTCCAGTCCACAGGTTCGTCTGCTCCCCAACAGGCATCTCAACCTAGACACTGGCTTGTAAGTCCTAGGTGGTGTCAGTCCTCCATACTGGGACAACAATCAGATAAAGAAGAGGAAGAAGAAGATTGATGCAATCGTGGTGAACTATGAATCCTGGGACTTAATGTACTTAGAAGATTGTAAGTTGTCATTGGGGTATGCTATCTCACAATGAATTTGAGAATGCATTGTAATTTACCAGCAAAAAGGTGAATCAGTTGAATTTGACAATACTGGTATGTTATGGTAGCTCAACAGTTAGATCAATGGCATGGAAAGCAGCCAAAGATCCATGGTACAAATCCCCTCTATGGCATTGCATTTTTTGGTCTAATCTTACCTTACCAATTAAATTACTTAATATAAACCTTCAAAAACTCTGTATTAAAACTATACATATTTCAAGTAAGCCCTAGGCATCCTCCAATCTATTTGTACAGTGCGTTCGTAGATCGGGCAGACTGTCCTGCAGTGGTACCAGGCTGGGCAAGGACCGATGTCTCTTCCACCAGAGTTATGGGCCGCGCATTACTTCTTGACGAATGAAAATTTTATATGAAAGGTTTGACGTGAGTCACTACTCAGTTTTTGCGGTAACGCTGGCATCGGGAGAGATAGGAGGTACAGTCTGCAGTGAGATGACGTGCATTTACATACATGCTTCTGAGCTGAAGTAGTACAACACTACAAATCAATTTATCACACTTCCAATAATATCAGCCACACGTATTACATACAATATCTCTAGAACTGTTTCCACCTAACTTTCTTGCCTTTCTTCTATTCCCGACATTTCTCCCTCATCTGAATTGCTGTTATTTTCGTTGCATGCATACATCCGTACCACACAAAACTTTTGCAGTCAACTATGTACACAAAAGCGACAGAGGAAAACAGAGGTGTCTGTTATCGTAGCATAAACATTTGCTGACCTGTTTATTAAGGGTAGGCCAGCTCACTGAATTTCTGCTGAAGATCATTCATTAAGAACTAACGCACAACCTATAACAAAAGATCGGCAAGTCATGGGTGCATAACTGTAACTACTGTACTAACTTACATTATGCTATCTGCATCACAACAGATGTTGAAATTGATGACCTTCAACACGAAAAGATTCTCTGTATCTCTAAAAACAATTCGGTTTACTTACAAAGCTTCACGTTGCCTGATTGCCTGTATTTCTCTCATGATTTTGTCTTTCAATTCTTGTAACGTGTGTGAATTTGATGCTTACACTTTATTCCTAAATGTTCTCCATAAATACAAATCGCATGGAGCTAGGCCAAGGAACAAGATGGCCGCAATCATTGAATAATTATCCACTCCCCATGCACACTTCCCAATTCATGTATAGAATTTGCAGCAGTGTGCCCTATAGTTGAATCCTGCTGAAACCAGTCACACAATTTTTCATTTCTTGTTGGTTGTGAGAAAAATATTTAAAATAGAATTTACATAAATGTGTGAATCAACTGCTGTGTCATAATATATGGGACCGATAATTCATTGTGCACCAAACCTCAACTTTTGCAGCATAGTGAAGAACTTTATGAATAGTATGGGGATTTTCGGTAGACCAGAATGGTTTTTGGAGATAAAGGGAATATGTTTCATTGAAGGATATCAATTTCAACATCTGCTGTGATGCAGGTAAGCAAGTCCAATAAAAGTTAGTACACTAGTTAGTGTTTTGTACCCATGGTTTGCCAGTCGTTCACATTTAATTCCGGTGGAGGATGTGCCAGTCCTCGCTTGGTACAGTGTCACTACAGGGCAGTCTGACTGATCAATGAACGCATTGTAGAAGAGCTTCCCTTTATTTTCAAAGCCTTGTAATAAAAACTGGCAGCTACTTTTTCAATGCAAATGTGTTATTACATACTGTTTCCATAACCAAAATTTTGAGAAAGATTTCTGTATGAAAGGTTTGATATTTACCTTAGATGAATCTTGAATTTTGCTATATACAAATAAGGAACAAATGGATATGCAACTATTTTGTTGACGATATTTACAAAGATCAATTGAAGCAATTTCTTCAGTGCCAAGCCCAGAAAGAATCCAACACCAGAAGCCACAAGTTCTACTTGCTGAGCAAAAGCAAGCAGCTGTGACAACAGCCTTTAAACTAAAAGTTCTTTGAATGTATAATTTGCTGCCAATTCTATTAGTCTTAAAAGCGTGTTAAGTATTACATATTTTGTGTTTAATAATATAAACAAAGGGATAACATAAATCTGTATCATGCAAGGATATAGGGCATGCACAGCAGGTACTCCACTTGCTTCAGCTCCCCCTCTCCCCTCCTCTTTTCTCTCTGAACAATGCAAATATTGGTTGAGAAGAGAGTTTGAGCAAGTGTACTTTTGAGTACATGCCTCTATGTTTTGGTAGGAAAGGAAAATTAGAAATAAAAACAGAACACATTTTTAAGATCACTTGCAAAATTTACAAATAAATTAACTTGCAATTTATTACTTCCTACAATAAATTAAAGTAAAAATGTTATAGGCAAATAAAAACACACACCCAACAAAACATTGAAAAACTAAAAACAACTTAAAAACAAATATTTTGGAATGTTGTAGATGCCACTTAATACTTTGCTACATGTCATTACATTATGCAAATTTAAAAAGCTTTAATAGTTAAAGCTAAAAATTGGCACTTACAACAAGTAATTTCATTCAAAAGTTTTCTTTTCCTTCTTTTATGAAAGCAATTCATTAGTCATCTCTCTCTTCATGATTTATGGCAGCTTTATTTTAGCTGTAAGTGTCTTTCAAATTTTAAAAATATTAAATAAGACCTAAATTGAAAGGCACGACATCAAAGTATAGAGCAGTTCTAATAAAAGAACGTCAATTAAGCTTCGCAAAAATAGTACTTTAAAGCAACCTCTAGATCTGTCTACTCTTAGTCAGTCTTTTCAATTTGAGCTCATTAAAAGTGCACTGCAAATAATTAGTAAACACTTATTCATCAGAATCTTCATCACGTATCACTTTCTTCTTCGATTTCCTGCTACGCGTAACAGGGCGGCTTGCTTTGGTTGCAGCTAATGGTTTAACCTCCTTACTCTCACTAGGTTGAATATATTCAGGGTCATCATCTGAGAAATTACAACCATGGTCTACTTCCATTTCATGCTCTGTGTTCATTTGATGTATCTCCTCCACAGATTTGAAACGGCGAGTGTTGGCTGTTCCATTATCCGTAACATCAAGATCCTGTGTTGGTTCTGACGTAGTGCGGGACCTAGCGCTGTTCGTGGATTGGTTGTTGGGATACGTCACAGGGACGAGTCTATGTGATGTTACTGATGATAGGTTCTGTGAGTCAAGGAAGGGAGGGACAAAAATAATATTTGTAAGTTAATAGGCTCAAGGTAAAATTAGCAAAGCAAATAAAGCAACCAAAAAGAAAAAACATTCTAGGAAATTATTATTCACTGCAGTTGTTGCAAATAGAAGCACCCAATGATGTTATGGAGCAGGGGTTCAACATATCAAACAAAACATTTGATTTTGTAAATGTAAATTGGCACTTCTGCTAAGTTAGTTTTGTCTATTTCCAGCATCAGTTACTTGAATTTTAACATGTATATAAGTTTCCATCACTTTTGTTAAAGATTACAAGCATCAAAATAAAAATTAACATGCAGGATAACATTCTGATTTGTTGATTATGGCAAAATTTGTAAATATATGCCTTTGCCTTAATTTAAGGCCAGCATGGTAATATTTGTATTTTAACTGCGATGTTGTCTCTTCAACCAAATTAAGTCAATGCAATTTACTTGCTGGACCATCAGCTTATTTAAGTAAATGTCATAAGCGGAACAGATGCAGCTGGAATATTGAATCCTTGGTCCCCTGCTCTTTTCTGGGTACCCCTGGTTTATAGGGCTTAGTACACACAATTAAAATTAGTCAAGATTAATTTGCAGTTTGTTAGTTTTGTACTTAGAAATGTTAAAATATAGGGCCGTGATTTTCTGTGTAGCATTATATTATGATTTTACAAAATATGCTAGTAACAAATATGTACAATTTACAATTAAAAGGCAATTATAAAGCTTGTCTTTGGGAACCAGATGTTCCATTTAAGATTTATAAAGATGATTCCCTACAACATTTGCAACAACCGCTTGTGAAACTTGAAGAATCCCTGCAATGACTGCTATTTAGGCCTTTGTTTCTCACTCCACACTTATGCAATAAGAGTAACAAATATATATTTTTGAAGTATCTGCCATTTTGGGCAAATTTATATTATGAATGAAGCAAGTACAAAATAAGCAAATTTTGTTAATCACTGCATTTTCTTTAAAGTTAACATTGCTTATTGTTAATTAATGATAGGCAAAGGGAAAACAAATTTTTTTATGCAATGACTGTACAGAAATGCAAATAAACTTATTCTAAGAAAATGCTATCATAATTTTGTGGAATAGAAAGCAGTGACAGGGCAAGATAAATAGTTTTCTCTGATGAAAAACTGGTCCAAAAAAAGATATTTTACTGACCAAATGTTAAAAGCTTCTTTATAACAGAGCAGATAGAAATGAAATTCTTTCTCTGGTGCTTTCACTATTGCAGAGCAAACTTTAGGTTCCTTTGTTTGTATGTACACATGAAGCAACTTGTGAACTTTTATAAATCAGAGAAATTTAATATACAGTAGAAGCTCGAAATAGCACGGTCCAAAATACTGTGGATTCAGATTTAACGTGGGGGAAAGTATGTCCCCCTAAAATGTATCATACTTTTTATTTTTGAATGTTGAGTTTAAAATTTTCTTCAAAGAGCAGTGCTGGAATATAGCATGGACAATAGCATGGACCTTGACCACTGTAATCCTAACCACTGCATTGCTAAGAATTTACCGAAGTAATGAGAGATGCATGCGGAAGAACATATTTTGCATGTTAGTGAAGTGATAAGTACCATACACAAGATGATTCTGCATATGGAGGAGCAAAATTAATCAAACAGTATTAATTTCCATCTTGCTACAATCAAACAACATGTGGAGAAAAATTATGCCCCAAACAAAACTTACTGATTTCTGGCAGTTCAAAATTAGGTTATTGTAAAATGGGCACAGTGTAATTGTATGTACTGTATAAATTAAGTTTGGTTGCAGGAATGGTATGGTATACACCCCTAGCATAACTGGTAGGAACTGCATTTAAAAGCGGTGTACTTTACTGTATATTATGTGCTTTACAATGTACTGTGACTTATAATTGCACGAATGCTTCTCTCCACCTGTGAGGGATCGATTTTTGTCACTTCTAAGCTCACATTTCAATATACCGCGGCATCGTTACAACACGGGGCTGAGCATGTCTCCCAACAACCATGTTATTTCAGGATTCTACTGTATTCTTGAAATACATATCAAATTTACTTGAAATCTGCAAAACATTATGGACAGTTTACATGGAGTCTCTGAAACATTCATGACTTTAAGGTGAACCTCTACATGCATGAGTTGAAGTTGATAAGCAAGTCTGAAGAACATTTATTAGCACATTTCAAATTTGGTTTCAGTCTATTAAGGGCAATTTATATAGAGATCCTGCTAAAAATTTACACTCTTTTAGTTTATTTCCAAAAGCACTTATTACAATAAAGCTGATTAATGACACCAGTATTTTCACTGCAAAATGCACATGTGCAGAATTTAATGCTATCTTGTTATGCAATGCAAACCTATGGTCTGCTGACTTGCAATATCCAAATAAGTCTCCCTGTAAGTGATTTAAAATATCCTACTCATCTTCCATATCACTGCTTCTCGATTCCTAGCAATATTCATTAACAGTGAAAAAACTGATTAAAAAATTACTGCGAAGTATACCAGTTTGGTACATTCTGAAATAAGCACAGTGAGAAAGATACAACGAATTAACTAACACAGAAAAGCACAAATTATTTGTGTCTTGAAAGCTTTTCTGATTAATTAATGAGGTTTAATACCTATAATTAACACAAAAGTTTGAAAACATTGAACTAGCAAAATAAACTTTAAAATTTCATTCATAAGAATTATGTGGTTAGTGAGAAAGCACAGGTGGGCAGTTAATGCAAAGTGAATAAGAAAACACTTGCAATAAGCTACATTAATAAAAATACAGAACAAAACATAAAGCAAATTAAGTGCTAACTTAAAATTATTTGAAAGGGTTTAGGAATGGAGCTTTTAATAAGCTAGTGCAAACTTAAGTACAGAAACAGAAACATAAAAGAAAGAGGAGAAGGAACAGTCCCACTTTCAGCACTATGCTACAATTATTTTACTCTAATGGGGATTTGAAAACATAGAGAACTAATATTATAATACAATAAATAGAATTATGACACAACTTCAATTATCTGTTTTAAAAAATATATTTTCAATTAGAAGGGCATGTTTTGCAATCCATGTCCTTTTAATTGAAATTATATATTTTTTTAAAAACAACAATCAAAGTGGTGCCACAATTACAGCAGACACAAAATGTAATGGTGGCTGACAACTATCACTTCATTCACTTGTTTCCTGTTGAACCAATAAATTTTGTGGGAGCAAATGATGTATCACAGGCTTTACAGCGAGATTTTACAGTGTATTTAACTATACAACACTGCAACACATGGCAAGCCTCTGGTTGGATCTTGTCTTAACCAGCTCCTCCTGCCAACTGCCATTCAATTTTGTGTCTGCTATAATATTTATTGTTATAATATTGTGTTGCTTCATTATCAATAACTTCAATTTTTGGTGCATTAATAAAGATCTAAGATTGTTTTAAAGCATTCTAGGACTGCCTTAAAGGTCATCTTTTCCTGTTACACTGCTTAAGATTTTAGTATATAGTACATTTGTCTTACCATGTAATGAAAATGTAATTGAAACCCCAAAAAAAGATCAACTTTTTACAGAGAAGTATACAATACAATATTATATAAGATCTTAATTAAAAGTAGTTTATTGAATTTGGTAGATTTCCCTCTAAGCACAAAGTATAAAATTAGTGGATATTGAGACAAGTTTAGTAAGCTCCAGAAAGAAGGCAGAAGAAAACAGTGTCTCTAGTCTGAGAATGCATGAAGAAAATCTTTACTTAAAAAAATGTTACACCATATATAAGACTCAATATCGATCACAAGCAACCTTTTTGGTTGTCATAAGAGAAATTATTTCTGATGTACGCTTGAATAAAAGGAATTGTTGACTCACTGACCCAGGGGTATGCTTTTATCATCTCGACTTATAAGCATTAACACATGTGCACTTGTGCTCATGAACTTGGGAGTGTATTTAATGGATCAAAGTAAATGTATTTTCTGTTTATACCAATAGGTTGAAATATATTAGAGGTCAGCAAAGTTTGTTGAGTGATTCTATACCCATACCACTATTATATTAATTTTCCATCAATGTTTGTGCTCAATTTGTCAATAACTTCTTTTGGTGTGATCTTAGGCTTTCATGCAGGTGTCTATCCAGCAAAATGTTGTTTCCAAGCTTCTTGGCCATGGTCCAGTAGATGTGTGAACACCTGATGTTTCACCTGCCATTCTGACGAGCATCCTCAGAGGGATGCTTAACAAGTCGTTAAGTAGCGCTCATCAGGAGCATCTGTCTTATATATGGTGGGACAAGACTGCCCCCTCTCTCCCATTGGCTGCGTCAAGTTGTAGGTTCAAATGGCTGTATGGCTTTACACATGTGTCGGCCAGTACTGGTATCCATGCTCTGTGGATGCATGCTGCTTCCTCTTCTCTGTTCAAGTTATTTGTAGGTTTAAACATTTCTATGGCCTCTCGGTACATCCTTGCATGGAAATGTGCTGTAGTGTCAAGAGCTGGGTTTCATTGAACCTGATTATTAAGGGTCCATGACATATTTAACAGGCAAACATATGAGGACGGTTCCTTAAATACCCATGTTTCAAATAGATGGTGTTGCTAAGGCAAGTTAGTGTTACCATCATGTACTGTTGTTTGTTAAATGTCACCGCAACAAATTTGGTAATGATTCACAGGTTAGTTTGGATTTGGCAGGCATTTCAGTTAGTGGTTCAATGTGTTTTTGCTAAAATGGAAAAGAGCTATACCATTCCATGACACCTTTTACTTTTGGATGAGAAAACTTGCGAGGAGATAATAGCAAAATTAAGTGCTGTTTATGGGGACCTTTTGCCATTTATGACAACAGTTATATATTGGTTCAATGACTTTAAATGTGGTTGAATATCCATTTTGATGAGTAGTACCCACGACATCGAGCAGGTTCGGTCATCGAAGAAGTTATTAAAAAGTACACACTATGATACTTGCTGATCATCAAAGAAAAGTTTACAAAGCAAGAGGCCATTGGTGTGTCAATGGGATTGACTAGACATTCTCATTGGCTGGAAAAGTGATGGTGGTAGTATTTTGGGATCTGAATGGTGTCATACTCATTGAGTTCTTGGAAAAAGTAAAAACAATTGCCAGAAAATACTAGTGAGTTATTGGCTCAATTTGACAAGAAGTTGAAGATCAAAGGAGACAAGGCTCCATTTGGCAAAGAAGAAAGTGCTGTTTCTCCAGGATAAACCACCAGCATATAAATCCAGCGTTATCGCCACCAACTGCATGAATTGCATTATTAATTGCTACTGCCACCCCTCCTCCCCATATATAGGGTAATTATATCTGAACCCACTCTCGTGGTCTCTCTCTACTGTGTGACATAGTCGGCAGTGGCGGGCTAAAATCCTTAACTTATAATAGATGCTGGAAATTTTGACCTTCTGCTCTCAAACAGGCAACATATCTTGTGTAAATATTCTCGCTCACTCTTTGAAGCTCAGCAGCAGCAATTCTTGTGATTTCTTGCACAATGTTTTCTCTAAGTTCCCGTAGTGTGTAAGGACTGGAATGATACACTTTGTCTTTTAATGAACCCCATAAATAAAAATCACAACTCGTTAGGTCAGGACAAAAAGGGGACCACAAATCAACACTAATTATTCTGTCAACAAACATTTCTTACTGCACCTAATGATATGGTAGCCGAATGTGCTGTTGCAGAACCTTGCTGGAACCAACCATACAATTTCTCTTCTTATGTCAAGCAATTGAAAAATGGCCTTAGAATTAACCTCTAATATCGCTCTGCATTTACTGTTTCATCAACGAATATGGACCCCATTATTCTTCTAGCACTTATCACACACCACACTACCAAGTTTCATCCAGTAGCACAGGTTTTTCTGAAGTCCAGTAGCGACTGTTGTGAGTATTCACACGTCCAGCTAGATGAAACCAAGATTCATCCATGAAAAACAAAAGCTGTGGGTCACTGAAACCCGTTTCTATGGATTAGAAAAACCAGTTACAATAATTCACACGTTTAGCGGGATCATTTGGCTTTAACACTTGCACTTGTGTGTAGCGACAGGGCTTCAGCTCCAACAGACATGTAGCATTTCTTGCAGAAGACTGAGATACACCTGTTTGCTGTGCTAGTGTTTTCACCAATTTTTGAGGTGAATGCTCCAAAGTGGAACCAATGTCATCCAGTTTATTTTCAGTTAACACTGACTTCTTCCTCAAATGTTTCTTGTCCAACACCAAAGCCAAAGCTTCAAATTTATTTACAACCACATATATGGTTGTCCTTGCAGGTGGTACAAAGTTCAGAAACTTTTCAACCAACTACCTGTGCACAGGGTGAGCAGATGCAGGCTTGAAGTAAACTTTACAAATAAACACACATTCTTCCACAGATAACAGATGCACCATGTTTACTGCACAGCAGACACCTGACGCAGCAATACCAATGAGAGTTGGCGCCAGTGCACTGTTGAGCGGGAATTGCTAGTACGAGGTCCTGGCAGACGGCACGGAAGTAGCAAAGGAGAGAGAGGCTGTGAATTGGTTCCAATTGCTGAACCTAGCTTCCTGCAATTTGTTCTTGTTTCCAAACATGAAAAAATGACTGACCACAACAAAACTTAGACCAAATGAGGTCATCGTCCAGACAAAGGCATATTCTCCAGAGCTTGAAAATCCCTATTAAAAATAGGGATAAAACAAATGGTAGGAAGATTAATGGAAATGTATATCCCTTAAACGGGGACAATGTTAAGAAATAAATAATTTGTGTTTGCAAACATAAGCATCTTCATTCCAAACATATTCCATACCTATTGAACTGCCCTCATATTACTGAATGAAATGTTATTGCACAAAATACATAACATTTTCTATTACAGCTCTTACAAATTCTATATACTCCTGGGAAAATAGGAGTGAGTTGGAGAATCTAATGTTGTGTTGGCATGTTGGCCATGGCAGCTCAGTGGTTAGAGTAGCTGGACAGAGACTGGAAAATCCATGGTTCAAATCCCAGCTATGGCACTGAATTTTTCAGTCTCACACTACCCCTTTGCAACATTAATCGATCTGTGTCATATGAGAGAAGCAAGACTGTTTACCATAGTGCCAAAGGAAAAAAACAAAAGAAAACTTTGCTGACCTCTACTACTCATATCAAGTATTCTCAGCCAAAATTTGGGCATAGATAATATTCTTAAATGATACTTGCTCCCTCTTTATGAAATGTATCAAGCATGCAAATCTCTACATTTACCCCCCCCCCCCCCCCCCCCTGCTTTCGACTATACGTAAATTATGTTGTAGCTGTTCTTCTAAGCAAGGAAGGTGTTACCTTTCATTGTGCATTATTGGTGCATCATCATAGAATTCCGATATTTCAAGTAATCTGATTGTTTTTAAATGTTTGTTTTATACTAAAATTTATATGAGCAAAATATTTAGTGTCTGACTCTAAGCACTTGTCTTCTAAAGTGGTTCAAGAAGAAAATACTAAATTGCACCACACAATACCTCTTACCTTATACACCATCATTGAACTCTGGCATGCCAAAAGAAAAGGAAAAAGGAATTTTAAGACTACAGAGATTAAAATTTTGTGAGAACTTTCCATGACACCCAATGCTTTAAATCTAAGAACAATTTATTCTATGTTATAATGAAATTATTTTTTTACATTAATTAGAAAAAGTTTACAGCCTACAGCAGACTAACTGCCAGTTAGTATAGTAACGTTAATAACTCCCTAGAAAAGAATGAAAAAGAGATAGAACGACAGTACACTAGAAAAGCCTGTATCATGTAGGCATTCCTGAAAAGCTGGTAAAAAGCAAATGACATAGAAATACAAAGCTAAATATATTAATAACAAATAACATGTGATTCTTAACACTAAAAAAAGCATAAGCACTGCAAGCATAACACATATACACATATACCTCTACATATACCACAGCTTCAACAGAAAATGAAGCAAATATTGGGCAATGAACAGCTGACTGACTTGTGTTACTATGCTGTGGGACTAAACTACCTGTCTTATTAGATTACAAGACCTATTCTGAAGGTTTCGAAAGTGCGGTACTGCTAATGTGAATGCCAGCAAGATGATACAATGCATACCAACATAAAGCTGCTGTGCATGTCTACAAAAGACCAATCTCATTTGAAAGACCAACTAGTGGAATGTTGATGCAATGATGGTTTGTTAAAACATAATATATCAACTGAAATGGAAAGATTTCCCTTGAAAACTTCATAGATGTGCTTAAACATGGATCAATAGAAATTTTGTTTGTCTTGTCTATACCCTTAAAAGCCCACCTCTGTGGACATGTCTGCCTCACATTCAAGAGGTCCAGAGTTCAAATCTTAGTTAGGGTGAGTTATCCCAATAAGGTTTTTTCTGAGGTTTTCCCTTATCATGAGAAGATGAATATTGAGTAACTTTTAAGCTCTATGATCCCAGGCTCATTTCAGCACCATTTTACTTATTTCATTCATAATCCAATATGGCACATGTGGGAGGGCATTACTGTATATTTAAAAAAAAGCACCCATAAGCAACAATTAAGAATTTGAAAATGTGATTAAAACTAGTGATGGGGCCGATACCCTATTTTTCAATACTCAATGCTGATTTTTGAACACCAATACTTGATACTCGATATTCACTTTATAAAAAGTTGTAAAGGCAAAAACTTGTCCATTGAATTATGTTTTATTAGTAGTTTTCTGTGTATAAATGCCAGTAAACAATTTGGTTTTTGTCATCATTTTCAGATGTCGCGGCACCATGTTCTGACACCGACAGGAAACTTGTGCACTGCTTTTTCAATAGAACTTCTGTAAACTTCACTCTGTGTAATGAACATGGGCGTCATTATTCTGTTATCAAAAGTTATAGTATTTGCTGCGAATTAAAAATTAAAATTATTTTGTTGTTTAACGACGCTGTCAATTGCCAGGATCACATCAGCGTCGCCGGTGTGCCGGAATTTTGTCCCGCAGGAGTTCTTTTACATGCCAGTAAATCTACTGACATGGAGCTGTTGTTTTTAAGCACACTTAAAAACCATCGGCCTGGGCCAGGTTTGAACCCGCGACCTTGGGATCCGTAGGCCAGTGTCTAACCAACTGAGCCACCCAGACCGACAGTATTTGCTGCGGATAACCATATTAATTTGTGCCAAATAAAAATTGTTCTTTATGCCAAAGTTAAAACAACAGTCATATACTCAATAATAGGCACATTAAATTTATTAATTTCCAAGAGGGAGGGGCCCTCCATGCCCCCCTTCGCAACGCCCATGTGTATGAATTTAACATGCTTCTTTAATTATTATTTATTTATGCCAACAAACTTACTGTTGGTGTTTTTAAACACACAAGCCGTGTGTGGGCAAAGTTTAAGAGGTAGAACTGGAACTTAAAAATTCAATGCCACAACTGGGATTTGAACCACAGACCTTCCGCTTGCCGGGCGGACGCTCTACCACTGAGCTATTGTGACAAACTGCCAGAATGGCATTAAATTCTCAAGTTAGTTCGTATTTTTTCCTGGTAAACCACAAAGGCAGTCTCACATCAGAGACAATTACCCCAATGGTGACTTACTATTGCAAGTAATTTGTATCCCAGGATTAAATAACCTTCACATGGTAATTATTATTTATTTATGCCAACAAACTTACTGTTGGTGTTTTTAAACACACAAGCCGTGTGTGGGCAAAGTTTAAGAGGTAGAACTGGAACTTAAAAATTCAATGCCACAACTGGGAAGGTCTGTGGTTCAAATCCCAGTTGTGGCATTGAATTTTTAAGTTCCAGTTCTACCTCTTAAACTTTGCCCACACACGGCTTGTGTGTTTAAAAACACCAACAGTAAGTTTGTTGGCATAAATAAATAATAATTACCATGTGAAGGTTATTTAATCCTGGGATACAAAGTACTTGCAATAGTAAGTCACCATTGGGGTAATTGTCTCTGATGTGAGACTGCCTTTGTGGTTTACCAGGAAAAAATACGAACTAACTTGAGAATTTAATGCCATTCTGGCAGTTTGTCACAATAGCTCAGTGGTAGAGCGTCCGCCCGGCAAGCGGAAGGTCTGTGGTTCAAATCCCAGTTGTGGCATTGAATTTTTAAGTTCCAGTTCTACCTCTTAAATTTATGCTTCTTTAAATTTGTTGTATTGTGCAACTTACAACAGCATGTTAACTTTTTTCTGTATATTTTACACATTCTTTTGTTATTATTACCACTGTCTACTTCAAAATACTTCAGCACTTCACTCATGTTGTGCATTGCTAAAACAAAATATTTATTGAAATTAGTCATACAGTATACCAGTAAATTACATTTGTGACCTGAGATTGGTTTGAAAACACAAACTAACAGATGGAAGGAAAGAACTACTATTTCCTGTACTGTATTCTCATGACTTAAGTTCTGATTTGTTTCAGTTGGATTTACAGATTTTGGTCATCGGAGTAGTAAATATAATAATGAGTGAGAGTTAGTCACCAAGCCAAGGTATTGCAGAAATGTGATTTAGTGTGTTACCTAAACAAGCTTTATTCACAACTCAGTTATTGCTGCATGTTACATGAATACCTCTACATTGTTTTTTTTTTTTTTTTTTTTTTTGTCGGTCTGGGTGGCTCAGTTGGTTAGACGCTGGCTTACGGATACCAAGGTCGCGGGTTCAAACCCGGCCCAGGCCGATGGTTTTTAAGTGTGCTTAAAAACGACAGCTCCATGTCAGTAGATTTACTGGCATGTAAAAGAACTCCTGCGGGACAAAATTCCGGCACACCGGCGACACTGATGTGATCCTGGCAATTGACAGCGTCATTAAACAAGAAAATAATTTTAATTTCTACATTGTTTTGCATGTTTTCATTTAGGCACAAGTCTGTGAAATGTTGCATTCATTCACTCCCAGGAAATGTAATGAATGTCTATCAAAAACTATAGTTCCAGCAACATTTTGGGGCATGTGTGAGACAATTATGTGGAGTCTCTCTCTTTTAATTCTGTATCTATCATAAAGTTAAACAATAACTTTAGATAATGCAAAACTTTAAAAGCATCATGATAGTATCCAAAGTTTATCTTTAAATATTAGAAAACTTCAATACCACAAAATATTGAAGTATCAGCAATATCAGGTCCCATCCCTAGTTCTAATCATTGTTTACAGCTTCCTGGGCTACACAGGGCTTTAGTTATAAATCCCGGCTATTCATATTGTGTATTATTACTCAGCCACACTAAAAGCTTTGTAGGTGATAGTGCCTGTGCTTCAGTTCTGCCATCTGAACTCTTTACCTTTACAGAAGGTGAGTCACTCCTCGTACATTTCACAGGCACTACACACACTATACAGCATCCAACCTTAGATCCAGACCTTGCATACCTCTGTGAAGCTTGGTGTTTATGTCAATTGCAACTAACACAAACAAATGCCATGTGGACTCATGACTCATGTTTATTATGCAACAGAATGATATTTACTTAATAGTTTTAAAAATAGCACTGCTATTGTGTTACATTCAAGTAGTTTTTTATCAGGGTTATTATACATCTTGAAAACTCACCAATAATCACCAATACTTAAGGTACTATATTTTGTGGTGTGCTTTGGTTTCGGCGTATCGCGGGTTAGTTGTTGACAGCTTGTGTTTACATCCAGTCGGGATCTAAGAGTGGAGCGATTATAGTATGTCTCCTTAGCATGGGGTAGCGCCACTGCTTACTAAGCAGGAGACTGGTTTTGATTCCCAGTACCAGCATGGGGACTTTTCTCCCACTGGGAAATCTGCTCCAGGTGCACTCAGCCTTGCTAGGTCGCTGAGGGGCCAATTGAGGAGCTACTTGATTAAGAAGTACCAGTTTGTGAAGACAGTATAGATGTCCGGGAGGGCCTGGGGCATTGACCATGTTCCACCCTCCAGTTCTGCACCCCACTCATGATGCCTGTAATGGGCAGAGGTGGGGGACACAGCAGACGGGCGGTAGACCTTGGACTGGTATGGGCTGCTGCACTCGGATTTAGTTTTAGTTTAGTTTTTAGTTTAGTTACACACACTAGTAAAAAAACACATTCAGGTTGCATTATTATTAGATGTGACCTCAGTAATGTTTTTAACTTAATTTCTATAGTATGAAGGATAGTAATTACTAAATAGTTCCTTGTGACTACTCCCCACATAAACTGCGTATTTGAGGACTGAGGAAGCTGAAATTATCTTATCTGTTTTAGAGTCAATCTTCTTCAGTATAGTTGTGCTTTTAGCATCATAGAACAAGAATGCAAATTTATGCGTAATCCACAGTAATTAAAAGTCATGAAAGAAATGCATAAATAATTCTGTAAAAAGAATGAATAATCTGCAAGTGATGGCATGTAAAAGAAACTGTGTAATGGATTTTGGTAGATCTAAGTTTGCGTAAGAAAAAGTGAAATAATTTACATGAAAAAGATGCACAATCAAGCTTTGGGCAACAAATTGTTTGAAAAGTTTTTCCATAAACAAATTAACCAAATATTATTGGACAATAGTTTCAAGAACTTGTTAAAATAGAATTGATTTGTCAAAGAGTTTGTACCAAAATTAAATAAAATGAAGCTTTGCTGAAATCTGGACTTTGTTTCAAGAAAGCCCTTACCCATACCATTATGTAAATTTTTATTTGTTACCCACTAAATATGCCCCTGAAACAAAGAACTCATTGCTCACGCACAAGCAACATGCATCATAAACTGCTATAAGATATCCATACTTTTGGATTGTTCCATTTTAACTAGGTGCCCTTTAAATTTGTATGGTTTAAATTCTAAAAACCATCATTATATGTGCAAAGAACACCTAAGACTCCAAACTGTCATGTTAATTCAAAAATCAATTTGTTAAAATTCATGATTTTCATTAGTTGCATTTAGTGTTTGCTTCTTATGGCATACACAAACATGTTCTACTAGGATCAATGCTCATCTTTGAGTTTTTTTTTTTTTTTTAATTTACGTCCTCCAACATTGTGTCATATCGGACGAATGAATGAAATGAAATGAAATGGGTGAAATGATGCTCAAATGAACCCGAGGTCCATGGAGCTTTTAAGTTACCCGACATTCGTCTTCTCAGGGTAGGAAAAACTTCGGAAAAAAAAAACCTTACCCATATAACTTACCCTAAGCAAGATTTGAACTTGCGACCTCTTGTACGTGAGGCAGGCACGCTAACCATCATGCTACCGAGGCGGGCTCTTTGAGGGTGAATGTATATTGTCATAAGGATCTCAGCAAATTCATTAGGTGTTGCCAGCTATTACAAATGTAAAACTTTGTGTGAATAACCAGGTTTTATACCTAAAGCCCAACACTACTCCAAAATATTTTTATCCTGGATCCTTAACTTAGAATATATATAAGCATGTTAGGTACATTCATCCTATTCTATCAATTTTGGAAGTTATTTCCTAAAGTCCAATTCACAGCTAGCAAATGATTTACACTGCCCTTTACCATACAGCTTCTTGACAAGATTTCAGCATTACTGTTGCATGTAATAGGTATATCCTAACAAAGTGAGCAAAGGATAAAAAGAAACTATTGAACAGCCAAATGAGTGAACTGCTGCTGGATATTCTTTCCCATATAAGAGATGGAACTAACAAAATTGTAACTGAGTAAATGACTAGAATGAAACTGCCTAAAAATGTACCTACTTTATAAAATGTATTATGAAAATGAAGTGTTCAGAACATTGGAGCATGTTATCAAAATCAATAAACTTATTTGTCGACTTTTATAAACTTTTGCTACACTAACTTTTAAAATATCCTTCAGGACTGGTTTCAGAGAAGTTCCTCTCCAACATCAGCTGGTCGGCCAACTGATTTCCTCATCATGTTACGGTCTTCCCTTCTCCTCATTGAGTGATCCACTCTCTTACCAATGGTCAGTCGTAGGATAATTTTTGCTGGTCATCAGCATAGAACAAATAGGAGTCGAGTAATGAATTCTGAATACCAGCAATAGACGACATCTTACAACTGACCGATGGGAAAGGAATAGACCACTCAACGAGGGGAAGAGAAAACAGTAACCTGATGAGGAAATCAGTCAGTTGACAAACTAATGATGGAGAGAAGCCTCTCTGAAACTAGTCCTCAAGGATTTTTTAAAATCAATGGAGCAAAAGTGTTTTTAAAAGTCGGCAAATAAATTTACAGATTGTACCCACTTTACCTGTTCAGGGCATTAAGCTTATATAGACATTGTGTTATGCAACAATATGACATGAAATACAGAAATAGCAATAACTGCTGTTATGTAGTATATGTATAAGGTAGTCTTAACATTACAATCATAGCTTAAGAAGTACACACTTGCAGTGGTGATAAGAGAGACCATGCATAAAAAGAAGCAAATGCCTCCTAGAGCCTCGGTTTAACTTACCTTAATTGCAGTTTGCATGAGCACTGTGGTGGCATAGTTGACCCCTTTGGAACCGAGATGCAACACTGTGTGATAGCCCTGTTCTTTTGCTTTCGCTATGTACTCGTCTATCTCCTGAAAATGACAGCCAATCAAATGAAACTCCCACTTCATTGAATGCTCTTCTTAGTAGGCTAAATATTTGCTAATAGGATAGCAAGCTAAGTTACACTTGTTTCACAAACAGAAAACCCTGCCAAAGAAGAATTCATAAATCTAACCAGCAAGTGATTTCAACAAGGCAAGGTATTAACAAAAGAAGATTAAGTTAATCCTTTGAAATCAGCAGTGTCAGGGAAAGATTTTTATAAACAATTTTATTGCTAAAAACACCCTCCAAGAGTGAGAACAAGCAGAAAGAACAGCTTTGCAGTTAATAATGCAACAAGAGTATAATTGCCATTATACTCAAGTTTCAAACAACTCTTTATGCTCGACCATGTATCTAAGTTCAAAACGTTTATAAAATATTTTTTTACGTTGTATGGTGCATGTTATTGTCAATGGTATCTAACTATTATTTATTTATGTCAACAAACTTACTGTTGGTGTTTTTAAACACACAAACCATATATGGGCAATGTTTGAGAGGTAGAACTGGAACTTAAAAATTCAATTGATTTGAACCACAAATCCACTGCTTACTAGGCGGGTGCTCTAACCATTAAGCTACTGTGACAACCTGCCAGAATGACATTGAATTCTCAATCCAGTTCGTATTTTTCCCAGTAAACCACAAAGGCAGTCTCACATCAGAGACAATTACCCCATTATCATTATTATCTCTTTATTTTGGAATAAGACACATTCAAGTTTTGAAATGACACTTCTTTAGAATATTCATGTACCTTAAATTTTGTCTGTCAAAAATACATTAGAACACAAATATGAGAATTAGTGTCAAAGGGCAGTAAGCAACCTACATTGAAATTGTTAGCTTTCAAGCTAAGCTGTTCAGGAATCTATCAGCTATTTAAAAACATAAAGAAATAAACATTCCTCCTGTAAATCATATACATGATTAGAAGAAATTTCTAGTCAGAGGTAGCTATTCCACAAAAGGAAATTACTGCTTTTCCGGCAACATTATATTTCTTTACCTTTATCTGCCTTTTCCTTTGACGTGAGAAACACATTATTTTGTGACATTCTGACAATTCTACTCACTCACTGACTTACAATGGCAATCAACTCCCTAAAACTGACCCAACACTAACTTCCCTGACTGTGCCAACTTGCTTGTATAGCTCAGAATTA
Source organism: Tenodera sinensis (assembly GCA_030765045.1). Classification (NCBI taxonomy): domain Eukaryota; kingdom Metazoa; phylum Arthropoda; class Insecta; order Mantodea; family Mantidae; genus Tenodera; species Tenodera sinensis. The sequence continues at coordinate 38,586,205 of CM060973.1, forward strand.
GGTACCGGCAATTCTTCTGGTAATATGTTTCACAAAGCTTCTCACAAGTAGCCCAGCAACTGAAGCTTTTCGAATAGTCTGAAGATGGTGTTTGTTCTTAGCTGCCATTGTCACACACTGCCTAGCTACATAGTGGTGTGAGGTTCCTGACCATGAGCCTCCTTTAATATGCAGCTGGCATCACACAAGAAAGCCTGCTACTTGAGAAGCGCCAACTGTATTCCTATTAAGATCTCAACACAAACATTTTGGATAAAATATATATTTTCTCTACCTTAAATAAGAGTGGAGAAAGTAATTAGTGAATCTCTGAACTTAGCATTAATTTTAAATACTGCATAATTATTAAACAGTGATGATGTTTTTCAGAGTTTATACAAAATTCAAATGCAGTACGGAAGTAAAGAAAAATGCAAGCCTTCTGTTAGTAAAAGCTCAGATACACTTATTTTCATTGAGTGTTTCTTTCATGGAATAGCTAGCTCCAGTAGTAGTACAATTACTATGAGCCTTAAAACTAATCAATTATTAATACAAATAATAATCTATGCAGACACATCAAATTAAAATAACTTTAAATTGTTAACTTAGCATTATATACCTTACAACTTTATTACTGATTTTGCTCACAACTCAAGAATAATAAACTGTACCTGTTCACGTCTGCTCAACATGGGATGAACAAATTTTCGATATAAGATGCTGGAACCTTTTGTGGCTGGGGATAGGAGCCATAATACTAAGATTATCTTGATTTCGTAATAAAATGGAAACCTGAAACAATCAAATTCCTCATTTCAGTTGAAATAACAACATAAAATAGACAAATATAAGGGAAAAAAGTGATTGTATTTATAATCCAAGAGCTAACACAGAAGCATCCATTAGGTTGTGGATACAACTGTTACTCACTGCCTATACAGAGATCAGGCATGTCCAAAATCATAGATGCAGGCCATTAGATAAAAACAAGTTAAATTAGGGTTGAAAAAAGTCATGCTACACCTGAGCAACCATGTATCTTTGACTTAACATGCCAAAATTCTACAAATGGGAGGCTATATCTCTAAATGTGTGTTTAAATCCGTCTGATTTGTATACCTTGGTGTCCTTTCAGGATGTCAGGCTGCATAGCTCAGATGCTTAGGTGCTGGCATACGGATCCCTAGCTTATGGGTTCAAACCAAGTTTAGTTTATTATTAGTATTAGATTCTTACAGAATTTTGACTTTGTTGGTACAGATTAAATACATACAGGTATGTACATTAATTATTCATTTATCCAGTATATCAAATATACATTGTCAAAGTCTACCGCCGGATTGGATGGCTCAGTTGATTAGACGCTGGCCTACTGATCCCAAGATAGCAGGTTCAAATCCGGCCCTGACTGATGGTTTTTAAGTGCGCTTAAGAACAACAGCTCCACGTAGGAAATTTACTGGTATGTAAAAGAACTTCTGCGGAACATAATTCCAGCACATTGGCGAAGCTGATCAATCCTGGCAATTAACAGCACCATTAAACAACAAAATAAATTTTAATTATCTTTTTTTTTAAGCCTACCAATGGTTTCTAGATGTGCTTAAAAGCAGCAGCTTCATGTCACACCAGCAGTGCTGATATGATCCTGGCAATTGACAGCCTCCTTAAGAAACATAATGCTTATTGTGCCTTTATACTGACTTCTGCACCTTAAACACCATTTGCAATTATGTAAATACTTTTGATTTCTATTAGAGTTAGTTTATGTCTAGTTATTGTTTTCTCATTCCTGATGTAGGCAAAGAGGAGGGAAAGGCTGAATCAGATATAAAAATCTCAGTTCTATGACGAGGACAGAACCACATTTTCAGCTTTGGGCTATCAGCAAGCTGCTCTCGTCTGAGGAAATGCTTTACAACTATATTTTGGGAAGAAGGTTTTAACCCACTTTGCTAATGGAACATTAACTTGTTCTAAGGAAACAAGATATGCTGTAATTGCTTAATCATTGCAAACATCCTATAAAGATTCATGTAAATGAACTTGAGGCAGCTTCCTTTCTAAGGCCTCACAATCAAATGAAGCACTTAAAGGCTTTTGGAAGTCGATCTTCTGTCAGAGATAAATAGCAACTGCTTATGAGATTGAATGGAATAATTTTATCTCAAGTACTGCATGTAATCATCTAATTAAATAATCATCTAAATTGTGAAACTCTGCTATAAGAAAATAGAACGGGTTACGAGTGATACATGAGAGAAGAAAGAAGGTGCTACACATCTGAAATTTCAAACCTTGGAACCACACATAGAAATGTCTATACTCTGTTCATCTAGAGATTAGAGGAGACGTAAACAAAGCCACGTGCGTTTTGACCACAGCGCGCCCTCTTGACGCTTTCGCCATGTAAATAGTCCCTTGAAGAAATACTGGTACTAAGGTCTAAAATGTCACTTAATGTTTGCTAAAGCATGAACTAAGTGTACTAAGCATAGCTAAAGTGTAAGAATACGCACTTACGTGAATCTGTAACCAGCCTAATTCATTCTGCGCGCGCATTATTCAGTATGAAAGTAACATGGCGGAACAAGTGAGTGTTGTAAAACATAAGCGCGGCAAAGCGTTGCGAAGTGGTGAAAAGACAACGATATTGAACGTGTTTAACAAGTTCTGCGAGAAATATCCCAAACTTGCTATCGAAGACGTGATAAAATTAACACCTGAGTTTACCGGTGTGTCAGTTGCAAGTATTTACAGCACACGCAAAGAGAAATCATCAGTTGGTGAAGATCCCAGCCAAAAGCTTCCACGTGCCAGATAAATGGTGGATGTAGTTTGCGACGAATTTGTGAGTGTGAGATCTGCAATCCGTCGAAAAGTTCGTCAGTCAATGAATCCCCACCTTAAACAAAGTGCTGTTGGCAGTTAACTCTGAACCCGATCTTCCAGATTTAAAACTAACCTCCCTCCACAAGCTGCTTCTGGAGATTGGTTTCGAGATTGTGAGCAGAAAATGAAAAAGTGTTATTGTGGACAGAGATGACGTAAGTAGCAGTTAATTTCCATGTGCTACATGTTATTTGGATCAAGTAAATATATCCTTTTATAGTAGTGTAAAATGCATATTATACCTACGCGTAGCGGTAGGTAACTGTGTTGCGTCATTGTGAAAGCACGTGGCCGCGGAGTGATACAAACCAGTGCTTTGTTTATATCTCCTCTAATCTCTTGATGAACAGAGTATAGCTTATGTGATGTTCAAAATACCATTAAACAACTAAGAAATCATAAGCCCCGGGAGAAGATGGCATCACCAGTGAAATGTTAAAAAATTGTGGACATGAAGCCATCATTGAGATTTACCATCTTATCATCAATATATGAAAGGAGGAAAATGCTCGTATGCCCTCACACTGTAACATGAGAATTATTTTTCCAATCTATAAAAACGGAGATCCTTGGAAGAGTCTTGGAGAAACATGCTGGATTGAATAATACAATAATTAAGTCAAATCAACTGTGCGCTTATGCTGATGACATAATCCTGATTTCTAGAAATATAAACTACCTAAAGAAATTCATGGAGCTAGAGAAAGAGAAGAAAAAGGATGGGCTTAGAAATCAATTAAAGCAAAGCCAAGTACATGCACCTAACAGCTATGGAAAGAAGTAACAATGAAAAATTAACAATAGGTTCTAAAGTAAGAACAAAATTAGAAACTAAAAACTTCACTTATCTTAGTAATATTACAAGTTCTTTGGTGCAAAGCTGACAATGTTTCGAGTTGACTCCAACTCATTCTCAAAGCACCAAAGAACTTGCAATATTACTAAGATAAGTAAAGTTTTTAGTTTCTAATTTTGTTCTTACTTTAGAATCCTGTTGCTTCACTGTTAATAGCTTCAATTTCCTTAATTAATAATAGGTTCTTGTATATTTGAAAATATCGCGAGTTTTGAGTGCCAGGGTTGCTCTAATCAACGATAACAATAAAATTAGTGAAGAAATAGAATCATTAATGGAAATAAAGCGTACTTTGCTAATTTGAATTTAATCAAGTCTCAACTACTATCTTGCAAAACTAAACTAAGAATTCAGAAGACTCGAATCAGACCTGTCGTAACATATGGCTCTGAGGCATGGAATTTGACAGCTAGTGACTGTAATAGACTTAGGAGTCTTTGAGAGGAGAATTATATGAAGAATCTATGATGCTGAATTGTGTAGAGGGGAGGGAGTGGAGAATAAGAACTAATAGAGAAATCAATGAAATTCTTGAAAATGAAGATATTGCTCAATTTATAGAGTCTCAAACGTTACGATGGCTGGGTCAATTGAGGGGATGACAGACACAAGAACACCTAAAGTCATATATAAGGCTGGAATGGAACAAAGATGTCAACCTGAAAGATCAAGGAGTCGATGGACAGATGAAGTTGAGGCTGATTTGAAAATTATGAATAGAGGATGGCTGCTCAGGATCGAGAAAGATGGAAAACTTGTAGAGGTCAAAGCTCACCTCAAGCTGTAGAGCCGGATGATTTTTTTTTTTAAAAAAAAAAAAATCAACGTCCTCCAATGTTATGTCATATCAGACGGTGAATGATGCTCAAATGAGCCCGAGGTCCATGGAGCTTTAAGTTACCCGAGATTCATCTTCTCAGGATAAGGGCAAACATCGGAAAAAAAACCTCACCCGGATAACTTACCCTAAGCGAGATTTGAACTCACGACCACTTGAACATGAGGCAGACACGTTAACCGTCATGTTACGGAGGTGGGCAGATGATGATTGAGCTTTGGTTGAGTGTGATTTAAGCAGTTCTGTAAGATTAAATATTCACACTTTCAACGTTCTTCTGCACAGCTAATGGCAATATTTACTTCAACACATGTATGTAAACAATATTTTTCTCAAATGAGCATTGCCAAGCCAAAAGCAATTTCCCTTCTCTCAAATGACCATCTACTGGTCCAGTTATGTTTGACTGAAACTTAGTGGATTATAGATATAGAAAGTTAATGAACCAGTGTTTTTAAGCAAAGTTGAAATTGGATTTTTGGCCAAAAAGTTTACAGACATTACAAAAAATTTTGAAATTCTTATGAACGGTTGTGGAACAAGAGGAGGAAGAAGAAAAACAACAAGAAGCAGAAGAAGGCTAAATATATGACAACTGTATGTTTTACATTGTTATATAACTAATGGGGAAAACTGTAATAATGAACTAACTGCTCCTGATCATCACTGCAATAGATCTACAATCCCAACTCCATTCTTTAATCAAAATCATCAGTGATTTTTAAGAAAATTAAGAAAATAAAAAAAAAATAAAAAGTTTTCCATGTAAAGCATTGTTTGAGGTGAGTAGTCTTATTTGTGTTTTACCTTTGGAAAATATTGAACTTAAGTATGTCGTTTGATATTTAACCCTCTCTGTTGCCTCACTTGGTGAAATGCAATACCTGATATTGGTAAGCAATAGAGGGCCATTTTCTTTGTCACTCATGATTGCTAAGATCCTGGCATTCATGTAAACAGGCAAATAAATATACCTAGTGTTTATGGTTAAGATTTCACACTAAATGGTCAATTTAGTGACAAATGCAATGGGACCATCCAGCATGCAATCATTTAATTTCATCATGCTGAATGTCATTCTTACGTGGTCAGACAGATATATTAAGTTAGATTATTGGTGTAGTCTGTGCAGTAAAGGGGCTTTCTCTAAGTTAATAATAAACCACTGAATAACCATTATGGGGCTTCCACTGGTTCCAGTTTGTATACAGAAGCATTTCCTGTGCTTAATGTTGCCAGCTATATGAATTCCAAGAAAGAAGGCAAGATTCTTTAGACTGTACATGGAGTGCAACTGGCAGAGATCCAGACAGCTAGAGGGGCAATGCCATTTATGCTACAGTTGTAAAAATAGTCTCTGAAGGCATGTGCTACACAAAGAGTAGGTACTTCAAATGAGCAACAGGCTACAGCAACTCTGGGTGGCAAGCCACAAACCACTCCTTAAGCACTACGTACACCATCTCATATTGCGAAGTGAGACCTGCCACCTATTTCACAATGTTTATAATTGTGGCAATATGTAAACTTTATTTTTAATATGTATAAATCTCTTTCATAAAGGAAGTTTGCAAAGTTATACTTAAATACATATTTACAAATGAAATTTTGTGGAATTCACAATGTTTATTTTGCAATCAAATAGTGACTTCACACATTTTTAACAAGTACAGCTTTGTACAGGAAGCTATGTTTCATGTCCCATTCCTTTTATTAAGACAATACACCAGTGAAATTGGATGAAAATCTGGAAAAAATGAAAAAATGATTATTTTTTTTAATTTTTTGCTTTTTACTTTACATATACTCCACACTTTTATTTAGTGCCTTTGATTTATTAATATTGGTAATATTTATCATTCTATGTAGCCTTTGAAATACTTCTGAACTGCTACTGTACTGCACATTCCAATTGCAAATATTTTTCTCAAAACCTTTTCCCCACATTTTTCGTTACTTAAAATACTATGTGTGTTCAAATATTTAACCGATTAACTTCTAATTTTCAGCAAACCTTCATGAATGATTACTTAAGAAACTCGCATAGCTGTTTTTTAAAATTTTATAATTGTTATTTTTTATTTAATATTTTCATAGCCTGAAATTCATAACACTGAGAAGTACCAAACTGCAAAGACCTTAAGACTTCTTTTCTAGCACAGTTTTGTTTGAATTTTAAAAAGTTTCTATGTAGAGTCTTTTATAAAGGCAACATAAAATAATTAGTAGGATGTAAACAACTGTTTAACACATGGGACATTTTTAATCAATGCAATGAAATTTCTTGAGTCTGGAACAAAAACATTAATATATCTGAAAGAGATGTAGATTTCTTGAAATTTTGTATGTGATCGTTATATTACATTACTATTCTGTGATAAAAGTATCAGGTCTCTCAAATGGAAATTGTGGATTTTTAGGTTTCTCAAAGATGCATTGTCTTAACAGGATCAGAGGTTTCATATAAGTCCTCTAACAATGAGATTGCTGTTACAAAATATTGGATATCACTCATCACCAATTCTGTAGCCTGTACCATATAGTGGATTTCCTTCCGTTAATTAATTTCAGGGTTCAGTAATTTTTTTTTAAAAATTCGAACTATAGAGGTAGACCACTTAGCCTAATTTTTGCCAAAATAGCAATTTTCTTCTCATTTGTGACGTCATATTGGATCATACCAGATCTAGTGTTGAAAATTTCATGTTCACACTTAGGCCAGTTGATGCAGTGCACAACATAATAAAATACATTCTATAAATGATATTTCAAACCTCAGATCACCAGTGTGAATCAACTAAAACTTGCACCGCAAATGAAAAGTGCTATTGATGCACTGTTTTCATAGCACTGATTGGTAGTCATGGGCTTGTATTTCGTGGAACAACCACATGTGTGTAAAATTTGAAAATATTCATTTCAGAAATAAAAGTGTTGTGTCGATATTAAATGTGTCAACTACTTGTGCACCATCCCATATACTAATGTGAGAATTTGTTACTTGTAAATTGTTAATACATAACATCTTTGAATCTCTGAATACAATTAAGCTTTTTATCATGTCTTTTTGATTAAAGAATCACATAATGTACTCATGGAATGCTAGAAGTATGAAGACTTGACATAGATTGTTAATATAGATTTGTAATGCACTTATCAAAAGCTAGTCAAGGTTCCTCACACTTAACAAATTGACACACTTTTATTGTAGAAGTATTGTATTTCACCCAAAAATTTGATGTCGAGATTCCACTGGAAATATATGTTTTGAGGTCCCTTGAATCCAAAAAGCATTTTTACAAAAAGGTGTGTGTGTGTGTGCGCGTGCGCACACGCGTCTGTCAGTCTATGGGCAGCACAACTCAAAAACAAAAAGTCAGTTAAAAACCAAATTTGGTATTTAAGTTTAATACCTTTTAAGGATGAGACACAGAGATTTTGTAGTAAGTTCCTCCACCCTAAACTACCCTTTACATAGAAAATTTTTATTTTCTGAAAATGGCTCAAACGATTTTGATTAAAATGCCATATGTTTGAGATAAGTTTATGGCAAACAAAATGTATATTTTGAATTTTCTGGCTATAGCCCATGTCATCCTGTTTACTTTGGATGACTTTTGCACAACTAGTGAACCATAAGAAATAAGAGGAAATCTTACTGTACAAAAAATGGAGATCTTGCTAAAACACACAATTTATGTCTAAATAAAATTATTTTGCAGAGTGAACCATCTCAGAAATATTCCTTGTTATTTGTGTGAGTTTTGGAAAATTTAAACTTTCGTCAAAAAGATCATCTTAGTTGTGCAAAGAGTATAGAATCTCAAAGCTTTAAAAGATTAGACTATTGCTCAAAGTCTATCATATTCCAATGTTCACCTTGTACCTACAAGGAAATAAAGATAATTTCTCCAAATGTTTATCACAACTAACACACAGAAGATAAAGAAATAGGAGTTTATAAGAATGGTTAGTACAAGAGTAGAGAAATTCATGTGAATGTAACATCAGATTTTTCTGAACAGAGTTCACAAACATTTGTAATCTTTTCCTTGTTATTTGCAAATTGTAAATATCATAAAAGAGGGCCCTGGAATGAGGTTTTTAATTAAATAAACAACGATAAAAATTATATCTTGATATTGAATTTTTGGGTGGGATGCAGTACCTTCTCTAGTTACTACATGTAAATGGTACAGAAAGTAGCAATTTAATGACTGTTTTGTTCTATGTGTAGATAACACACAAGCTTAGCTGCAAGTCAGCTCCATGTCAAAATGTGAAGACTATGTGAGATACAAAACATAAACACTATCTTGGGCTTGCACTCACCAGAAGCTGAGAAACACATCTGTGAATGTTTCTGCACATGTGAAAAGGGCAAACACTATCCAGTACATCATCCATTTTACCTGCGAACATAAACAATTAAAGTTGATAGTTTCATTTGACAAAAGAGTAAAAAAGAAACACCATATCAAGTAAAAACACATCTTCTCAAACAATACTTTTTACATGATTGTAGCTACTCCCTATTGAAAGTAGAAACAAATGAGCAAAAATCATCGAAATAGAAAGAAAGAAAAGAAAACGAAAGTACGTAATATAATGTTTTACAATAAAAAGTACACTGTAAGATGCACAGAAATGTACTAATTTTGAACTCTTTTGATGCTTAGAGGAATTAACTGTATGCTATGCATAAAAAATGTACCATTCAACAATAAGAAAGTCTACATAATTAGTTCTATCCAAATGTGAATACGACTACCAGAAAAATTATGCTATCACACACCTACTACATCATATTACTTAAGACAATATAAAACGAGCTGTTTCAACCAATCATATTTATCCCACGTTTTTTTCACTTTCCCAGCATTTGTATGTTTTATCGCCTCTCTAGCATCTGTTAATTTCTTCGTAATCATCATTTGTTTTTCACATATATTCACAGCATAACAACCAAACCACAGAAACACAGTAGTTTTATTAATTTAGTAAGTAAATTAATATTTCATTGCATTTATTTCATGCAATCTGTATACTTTTTTTTAACCAGGGGATAGTAATTAAGTCCCACTGCAGTTTTGATTTCCTTGAAATAAATAAACTACTGATGCTACTGTTGGTAAAACCTTAATCTTGCTGTATTCTCTCAAAATGTTTGTTTTCTATTCTGTTATATTAAAATGTGTAAGTACCACAATTCTAACAGGATGTATTGCTACATAACAATTGATTTTTTTAGTTGATTGGTTTAACTTTTTAAAAACATTACTTTTTTTTATTTCAGGTTAGTTGATTAATGTATCAGAATATTAAATATTACCAAATAACTGTTATAAGCATGATAAGTACACATATTTGATCAAACTGCGTAAGCTTAACTGCGTATCTGCGTACACATATTTATCTTTCCGTGCTCATATGTGACATTGGAGTTGATAAATTTTAGCTGCACAAGCTTTCATTTAGAATTTTACACAATTCTGATCAGATGGGTAAGTATTAGTTGAATCATAGAGTAGTAAACATTTTTTTTTTTCTGCAATGTTAAGTATAATTTGTTCATTTGTCTTGAGTCACAGCACAGGTGTTTAATTTAGAACAGACCTGAACAATTAACAGGATACCTTGAGCCCTTAATTTTTTTTAACCTGCTAAACATAGTTATCAGTGAAAGGCCGTGAGCAGGCTGCACTCAGTGAGCACCATCTGCCCAGCCCTAATTTAGAAAAAATGAACTTTGATTTGTTGTAGCTTTTTACATACTAAATTTCAACTGTACTTATTTTGAAGCTGAAATAAGTTGACAGTACTAGATAAACTACTTAGAGATAAATAAGGAAAAATTGAAGATAGATACTTTAGACAAAATCGTAAAATGTTTATTATTTAGGAATATCTTCGTACCACTATTTTGCACCAACTATAATAAAATTTGAAATGTTATCAGCAAATGGCATAAAAAAATTAACGTATTGTCAGCTATGCATGTCCATCGATGCTAAGGGAGCTCGTCCTTAATAGTTTAAGGGTAACATGGTGGCCTCTGGTTTCCAAGGTCTCGGCGGGTTAAAACTCGTCGGGCGATGATTTTTTTTTTATGGGGGGAGGGGGGCAGGGCGTAGAAATCGTTCTTTGGACGAAAGAACTGGGACACTGATGCACATTGCAGTAGCATATGCACATACAAAACTCAACTACTGTAGGCCTCTAATGAGAAAGCTCGTGTGAAATGTTCTGCTCTCTAGTTTAGAGGACTGGGGAGAATACCACGTGGCACCTCACAAGTCATAAATCGATCTACTATCTACACATAGTAGCCCAGCATTGTACGTTTTCAAGAGGTCTAAGGCTTTCCTGATATGTTAAAAGTCTAGCCGTAATCTTTCTCTGATAACGCTAGAGTTGTTGACATTCTCGTAAGAGGAACACCAGTACCTACCTGCTGGGATCATTTAAAGTACCTTTTTACTTTCTCTATTGGTAAGTAGGGGAAGTATTGTATTCCACCCAAAAATTCGATGTCGAGATTTCACCGGAAATATATGTTTTGAGACCCCCTGAATCCAAAAAAAAAAAAAAAAGCATTTTTAGAAAAAGGTCCGAGTGTGTGTCTGTGTATCAGTCTGTGGACAGCATAGCTCAAAAACGAAAAGTAGTTTAAAAGCCAAAGTTGGTATTTAAGTTTAATGTCCTTCAAGGATGCGTCACGAAGATTTTGAAGAAAATAGCCCCACCCTAAACTACCTTTTACAAGGAAGATTTTTCAAAAATTTTGATTTTCTTGAAAATGGCTCTAACGATTTTGATTAAAATGCCATATGTTTGAGATATTTGTATGACAAATGAAATATATATATTGAATTTTCTGGCTATAGCCGTTCTAGTCGTATTTACTCTGGATAGTTTTCAAGTACCTTTAGATAGCACAATTGCATTATCTTTTCCAGTTTTCTACAAATGCTCTCATTTATTTGGTTATTATTAGAGATGAAACAATTCTTTCAACAGACGCGAGGTTGGCTACGCATAAACCTAAACGCGTTACTTTTCCTCCTGCACTGACCAAGGCAAGGAGAACCAGACCTGCTAATCAGAGGCGGATGGCGCGGGTAGCAGTACATACAATTCAATAGGAGGACGACTATTTTTGTTTTAGAGACGAAGACGATAAAGTTAAGTGCTTGATTTGTAAGACTGATAGTTGCAGATTTATATCATTTCCCTTGCTTACGTTGCATGTTCACGATAAATGCTATTCTCCTGGAAAAATACAACCAACTTTTGAAGCAATTGTACGACACATTCTCTTCACAATTTGAAGAACTAAAAACATTTGAAACCAAAATCCAGTTATTTTGCACTTTTGACATTTTCATGTAGTGAGGCTTCACACGAGCTACAAAATATGGAACTACTTGCATCGCAGAATTTCATGATCGTAAAATGTTCTGAGAAAGAAGGGTGGCAATTGTTAAAATCTTTGCCTCACTATGAGTATCGTAGATTACGTTTGTTTGCATCTAGTTTAATGGCAGTCTTTGGCTCCATGATAGCTGCGAACAAACATTTTCAAAAATGAACTACATTAAAAGTGTCGCAACAAGATAAGTGAAAATCACCTTGATCTTTTGGGGCTGGGCACTTCATCTTCTGCACTAAATATTGAAGACCCGTAAGAAAATTATGGGGGCACACGATAATTTGAACGTATGATAGCGATACCGGTGAAATAATATTTTCACTGGTTTGTCATACCAGCGAAATGAAATTAATTACAAATAGCAATACCACTTTTGTCCTCATGGCCTGTCTCCACCCCTCTAAAGCAGGAATTTCACATCTTACTAAGCCTCCTACCCTTTATCCTCTTATTGCCAGTGTGGCCAGATCTGGTAATTTCAATGAAGAAGGCGCTGTTCAAAAAACTAACGATCAATGGAGAAAACTCGGAATAAGAGATACTCCGTGTGAAATAAAGAACGTGCCTGAACCTGGCAGTTTCTGGAGTGCTGTTAAACACGTCACCTTGGTGGAAATACTGATTTCAAAGAACTGGCGGAGTTTGCATTATCAGTGATTTCGTTGCCCCACAGAAACGCTTCTTGTGAAAGAGTTTTTTTCCAAACTAGGTTTAACAAAAACAAAAAAATTGGAACAGATTGGCGCTTGATATGGTAAATGGACTTATTCTGTCGTCTCAGCTTATAAAACAATGTGGTGGGTCCAAAAATCTGCAAGTCACCGAAAAGATGTTAAAGTTTACCTCAACAAATTTGTATAATGCTGCAGCAGCTGAGGAAGATGAACTTTCAGATGAATAGCGCGAGAAACATAAGTGCTAAAGTGGTAATATTGGTTGAGGTCATTTGTCTTGTAAGTGGATACCATAAACATCAATACTATTATATTTTCATAAGTATTATACTGATATTTTTGTTGTTGTAGCACTTGGTTTATGTTGTACGACAATTTTAAATCCAAATCTATAATTTTGAGTGGCTATTACGATAATTTTACTTTTAAAGATTGGTTACCCTGTTGTTTCCTCTTTATTTTGCAGCACTATAACAAAGCAAGCTGAGGCTTCTTCCGAAATTGGATAAAATGTACCACACTATATATTTAAGATCTTTATATGAGAAATTATACATTTTGAATTTTCTGGGAATAGATCGTTAAGTCTTCTTTATTAAGAGTGACTTTTGTATAATTGGTAAACCGTTTTCTTGTGATCATACAAAGAGGATGATCACAGCCATCACATGGAGATTCGCTTTTTAAACTCTGACTAGCTTTAGCGTACTGAAAGTGCATCTCAATTAACAAGAAATAGAAGAAAACGCTTCATTAAGAATGGTTTATAGACTACTGAACAGATGGTCACCTCAGTGGAACACAACATTTTTTCTACAAAATAACGGTATACACTTGTTCTGAACAATTTGGGGCAACGATTTAAAACGGCATATTTCATATTTTATAATTTTCCTCCATCTTGTGACAAGCATTCATTTACCTCAAATTATTGAAGAACTCAGCGCTCGTGGTACTGCTCACGCTTTCGGCCATCTTCACTGAAGGCCACTGTGAGAAACCCGACACTACTTGATTGACTTCCCTTAAACTGCCATTCAAGTGTAAATCATTAACTGTGTGTAATTTGTTTAAATAAAAAAGATTGCTTGAGTTTATTTTCGAGCCCCAAGTGCAGCCGTGTAAACTTACAAATGTACTCTATCAGAAAGGAAGTCTTGAGCAGAAAAGCCATCTTAGATATGTTGTCAAGATTTTCAGGAAGATCAGCAGAAATTTGAGACTTGGCCAATGAAAACGTTTTCACAAAACCACAGCTGCAAACTTGACCTTGGATGAACCTGTTTCCTTCTCCACATCAACACTGACAGAGACCGTGTATCTAGCAGACTCTTGAACTTGCAACACTTACCACTTCAAGTTAAACAGTCATTCATTACATACATTAATCTCAATTCAAGACGATTAGACGGAACTTGCCAAGGCCGTGTTTTATGAATCACATCATGTGTACGACCGTAATTATGTATGTATCATGCCACACCATCGGACACCCTTCGCATGGCAATCCGATTCCGCCTAACTCTAACTGATTTTCTATTGACATCGCATTCATCGAGAATAGTTGATGCGCTCGAAATGGAAGTTCCGTTCTGGAGATTGTTTGTTTACTATCATAAGGGAAGATAACATAACTGGGTTACCTCTTGCCTGCGAACTAATTTCTCTACCGTAGTAACTCCTCCAAATGACTCCTCAGTCCTTATCTCCTGGCTCAAACGCACAATAGTTTCAGAAGAAGAAACTGCTCATCGGTCAAGCCGCGACGATGCCACTTTGACTAGATGTTTTGGTACTCCAGGTTGCCATGATTGATGAGATGACTTTGACGTCACAGCTTATACCCAAGGAACATTTTACCAATTACCAAATAACTTCAACAAACTGAGGTTTCGGACAACTGACAACATACTGACTGGTTTCGTTTTCAACAGTACCTCTTCCCTCCGAAAATGCTTTTGACAGTCGTAGTTTACACAAGATTTCAATCGTATTTATACTTTTTTTTTACAGGAAATTGATTTGAGATACAGCGTAACAGAAGAATCGCTACCTTCGTGAAGCAGACATGCTGCAATAGACCATGTCATTCGCCTAACAGCTCATCGACGGAGATGTGGATACCACTTGAACTGTGGTTAAAAGTAAGCAAAATACTGTAAAACGTTTTTAAATGTGAATAATAAAAGGTCACAACGATAAGCACCCACTTATCCTGTTAAATACGCCAGTTAGAAAGAAAACGATTTTATGCAACGTAATTGTATCAGTAAAGCTACGGGCACATTTTTGCTATATTAAATCATTAACTGTAAGTCTACATATATGTACATTGGTACACCAGTATACCTATACGAATAATGGCCACCTCTGTGGTGTGGGGGTAGCGTGTCTGCCTCACATTCAAGAGTCCCGAGTTCGAATCTTGCTAAGGGCGAGTTACCTGGATAAGGTTTTTTCTGGGTTTCCCCTTAACCTGAAGGATGTCGGTACTAAAGTCGGCGAGAGCTAACCTGGCACTTGGCAGCTAGCTGATTCGCTCACCTGCGAACGAGGCTAGCCCTATCTCGCCCAACTGTGCTACAAACATATCGCGCAACGATTAGATTATAGTCGATTGGACGAGATAAGGGTAGCCTCGTTCGCAGGTGAGCGAATTAAGTAGCTGTGAAGTACCGGTTAGGTCTCGCCGACTGTAACTCTAAGTTTTATGGACCCCGGACTCATGAGGATAATTTCCCCTATTTCATTCATCGTCCGATATGAGCTAGCCGGTTAAAGAACAAGGAGGAAACTAATGCAAGAAATGAAAACCCAGTTTTTGCTAAACACAACTTTATCTCTCAAGCACTTAGTGTAACATAAGCGTTACATTTGAGTGAAAAACCAATTGATGTGTGCAATCGAATCACAGCTGAACTGCTGTCACAACTCACAACCGAACTGCACTCGGCATTGGCCACTGTATCCCGCGAGCTCTCACTGGCAACTATCTACTAAAACTGTCCTCTCTCAGTTTAACTCTCCGACTGGTAGCGACTCTGGAAGAGCAGAAAGATGGCACACAAGGCTATTGTTCAGCCAAGAGGACCGGCCATTTGCGACCGGGTTGGTATGCGCTAATTCCTCCGTGGCAGACTTCGCGGCCGCGGTGACAAACACAAAAGTACAAACAGCTTGTAAGAGATACTGAAAGTCCATGTGCAATTTAGGTAATAAAGCTAAATAAGGCATATTATTGATTCATTCCTGCATCATGCATTTATACATATCTAAGCTACACACCGTATGGGAAAATTGTGCTTTCTGTCAGGTTGTAAATAATTTTGGACCACGGGTTATGGTTACCTAACCTTTTAGGTCATAAGCTTATGTCTATCTCAATGGTACCTATATGTACCCTTGTGATTTTCGTATATCCTGGACATGCTATACCGGATTTTTAAAACGTGTGACTGAATTATGTTGCCAGGCCACCCCCCCCCCCCCCGCCCCATTCAACATCGGTGGTCAAATAGATTGGACGGGGCACTTCAATTTTTGTTATGAAAAAATTGCAGAAAACGAGTAATCCCCCTATGTATCCTGTTTATGAGAAAAAAAATGTTTGAATAAAGAAATGATAGAAAATACTACAACAGAATATATTGAAGCATTCTTTTCATTTTTTCTTTCTCTATTACGTATAGTAAAGTAGAGGACGTATTGCATTCCATCCAAAACTTCGATGTCGAGATTTCACCCGAAATATATGTTTTGAGGCCCCCTGAATTAAAAAAAAAAAACATTTTTAGAAGGTCCGTGTGTATGTGCGTCAGTCTGTGGACAGCATAACTCAAAAACGAAAAGTGGTTAAAATCAAATTTGGTATTTGAGTTTGTCTTTCAAGGATGCGACACGAAGATTTTGAAGAAAATAGCCCCACCCTAAACTACCCTTTACAAGGACATTTTTCGAAAATTTTGATTTTTTTGAAAATAGCTCTAACGATTTTGATTAAAATGCCATATTTTTATGACAATTGAAATGTATATCTCGAATTTTCTGGCTATAACCTATGTAGTCTTGTTTACTCTGAATGACTTTTGAATAACTCGTAAACCGCAAGAGATAGACCAAATCTTACTGCACAAAAAATGTAGATCTTCCTAAAACAAACAATTTAGGTCTGAATAAATGTTTTTGTAGAGTGAACCATTTCGGAAATATTCCTTGTAATTTGTGTAAGTTTTGGAGAACTTATACTTCTGTCAAATGGAACATCGCTGTTCGTTTTTCTGTATGTTAACCGTGCAAAGAGAACAGAATCTCAAAGCTTTAAAACATTTGACTATCGCTCAAGGCCTACTGTATTCTAATATTCCCATTGCACCTACAAGGAAATAAGCAATAAGATAATTTGCACAAATGTTTATCTGAACTAACATGAAGAAGATAAAGGAATAAGAGTTTGTAAGAATGGTTTGTGCAAGAGTAGAGAAGTTCATGTGAGTGCAACACATCAGATTTTTTCTACAGTTTGCCTTCATTCTTTTACTGCTTGTTTTATACACTTGGTACTGTACGTATTCCAAAAGTTCTTCTCTGTTTAAGGAGCAACGCAGTACAGTGCTGGTATGTGTAATTCCTAGGACTGGACTGCCAGACTACAGTCTAGGTGGAAGTGGTATTATGCGACAGATCTCATTGCATGATATCAAATTTCCGCGTAAAATGCCACTTATATCTCTACTGGCCACGCATGTCAAGAGGATGGAAGTGATGTAAACTTTCCGGGAATTCGTAAACATCCTCTCTTTGTTCGTGAAGGTTCATCAGGAATAGGTTTTGTACCATCTACTAAGTCGATCATGCAATAAAAGAAAGCAAGGATCAGCCATTCTTGTTAAAACATTCCTTACACATGAATAGTTTCCTACATTAATAGAAAGCACTTTCAAAATATCAGGAATCTCAATCCCGATAAACAACAAAGAATATCAGATTCTATTCAACCCCCGAAAACAAAGTCAAGGCAGGGAATTTCTGGACCATGGTACATGAGATGGGTACGCACTACCTGACTACCAAATCAATCAAATCAAAAATGTTTATTTGGGCATGCTGTATGTTGAGGGAAATCCCTCTTCAGCCTAGTGTGGTATTTGTTACATTTACGTGTTGGGATTTCCCTCGGCTTAGGTGCGTATTTGTGTTTTTGTTGACATTGTGTAGTGTGTGTGGTGTGTTGTGATTTGTGTATCTGTGCGTCAGTTCCCGTGTTCCACATCCATGGCTCCGTTTATGTGCTTCTGCCCAAAGAAGATCCTAGGTTTTGTTGCTCGTTTCTGTTTTTATTTTAATGTTGCTGCTTGGCTCATGGGTATTTTTTTGTATCTTAGGGGTTTTTGTGTGTGTTTGCGTCTATTGTGTGTCTAAATATTTTGAAAGTGTAGTAGATGCTCTCGTATTTTCTGTTCTTCAGTTGTTAAATGGAGGTTTATAACTGCAAGCAACCTAGACGGGTATCCAACGTAACCAATCCGAGAGGGCGCTTTCTTAACCAACTACTCCCTTCATACCATAACACCACTTATTATCCTGCTGCAAGGTAGACACCAATGTATTGATTGTTTCATTGCTAAAGAAGTAGATTCAAGTTCTTCTCCATATGTATTTACATGTGTGCTAAAAGCTAAATCCAAAATGGCTGTATCAGCATCGCCACAAATTAAACAACTTAGGAGAGATGCATTTTTTGTGTAGTAAGATTTTGTCTATATTTTACGGTTTGCTAGTTAAGCAAAAGTCATCCAGATGAAGACGACTTCAGAGGCTATTTCCAGAAACTTCAAGATGAATATTTCATTTGTTAAGAAAATATCTTACATTATAGCATTTTTATCAAACTAGTTCAGAGCAATTTTTGAGAAAATCAAAACCTTCGAAACATTTGTCTTGTAAAGGGTATTTGATGCATGGGGTTTTCTTGAAAATCCTCGTGCCGCATCCTTAGAAGATGAACTTAAATACCAAGTTTGGTACATAATTGACTTTTTGTTTATTCGTTTGCTGTTCACACGCGCGTGGACCTTCTAAGTGCTCTTTTAGATTCAAGGTGCTTCAAACGTGTATTTCCGGTGAAATATGGATAGTGAACATTTGGGCGGAACGCAATACTTCCGTGGAAGGGAAAGTAAAAACAAAGAACCTCTTGCACGAAACCTAAGCCAGCTCTGCCAAAACTATCGACAAAACTACGGTTCGGTAGTTTTCGTATAGTACATAAATGAGGTAGTAAATGGTAGAATTATCAGTAGCACTGATAGGGAAACAAACATAATACAACGAATTAAGAAATTTAATGAGTAATTCAAACATAAGTAATGATTACCAATCATGAGTTTGGTCACTGCGATCAAAATAAAAATTGCACCTTTTTGGTTCTAAACAACATCACTCATGATCACTATCAGTGTTTTCGATCTGAACTGTAGTATACTTAGAGGACCTTCCAAACGTTTTTAAGATACTAATATTCTGTAGGTTAAGCAGTTGTTTCTCGTATATACCCTCTCTGAGTTTCGAGAAGGCTCAAAGTTCAACGCTTCCTATTTCTAGAGGAATCTAGTAAAATACGAACAAAAACGTAAACAACGCCCGATAGGTATGCAATACACCTAGCGCACTGGTTACCCGTGTAGGTTTTTGACTGACCAATTCTACTAGGAAAACTAGGTACCTACCGTAGACTACTCGCTTTACAACTCCTAAGTCAGGGTTCAAATGTGTATGATGGCTGCCATGCTGTGGAGGCATGTTGGCCGGAGAAACGTCGCTTTCAACTTTTTGCTACCTGCGGTTGTGCTCCAGGGAATATTCCGCTCGTCAGAATCATCAAACCATTGTCCTCATGTGAATGGAAAGAACGCTAATGGCAAACGAATGAACAGTTTACTACAAAACCACTTGTTAAAGTTACTGAAACGTCATCTTAGGTTAGGGCATCAAAAAATGAATTACTAAAGAAAGAAAAGGAGTGAAACTGCAGAGCAGTTTTATCTCTCCCCCCTCCCTGTATGTGTCATATTAACATAATTTATGAGGAAAGTGTGCTCTCTATAATAAAGTTGGTTTTATGGAGTATCACGGAGAGAAACCTAAACCACAGGCTTCTAAACATTTACTAAATTCTTGAGCTAATTTATGTAATAAAACTATTTCTACAAACGTTTATCGCAATCAACATTAATAGATAGAAAAATAAGCGCTTTTAAGAATAGTTTGTTCACGAATGAGTAGAGAAAGAGACCAGTTTGATTTTGATTACGCTAAAATGCAGGCTTTAAATTGTTGAGTATTTAAAGGCCGGTGTGTGTGTGTGTGTTTGTGTGTGTGTGTGTTTGTGCGTGCGTGTGCGTGTGCGTGTGCTCCTGTTTATGTAAAGTGTTATTGAAGTGAGATCTGTGTCGTGTATACATGTCGATTTCATAATCATACCCAGATGCACAAACAATCGTAAACTATTTAAAAGATAAACTTGGGCCACATTTCGGCAGACTGACTGCAAAAGCATTGAGGAAGGCAAAGTGAAAATTACAACGAACCACTGTTCCAAGAAATACCAGATTATCCCTTACCATCAAATTGTTGTGAACAGGTCTGTGCATCTTATATAACACTTTTTCCTGCAAGCCCAAACGAATGGATTGTATGAATTAAAAACTTTTTAAAATCAGGTATATTTTCGAAATCCATATGTATGATGGACACGTGGTGATCATACCTCAACTCAACGATTATTAACTCGTTTTGGCAATAGTAAAAACGTTCTACCTCATTCGAAAATACATACTCATGTAAAGTATTGTGGCGAAACGACAATTTGACAAACCCCACTCCTGACACCATTGTGACAAAAATAACGTTTCAGACATTAAACTTTCACGATGATAATTATTAATTATCACTTCTCGGGTTACCACCCGTGTAATATCTATACACTTTTTCGACGTTTCGAACGAAACGTCAAAAATGTTATAGATACTACACAACTAGTAACCCGAGAAGTGCTAATTAAGAACTACAGTAGTTCAATTACTTTTCTGCCACTTTGTTTTCCTTTAAACTGAAACACAAGAACACAGTTCTCACCGTCGTTAACATAATCTACAGTTCTTCGTAATATTACAAGTCTCAAATGTTATGTCTTCTCATAATCTTGATACCTTCCTTTCTGTCTCACAAACAGTTGGCTTTGACGATACAATCACTCAACGCGCACTAAAACTTCGCTTCAAGACCAACTTAGACGCAAAGTATCAATGTCCCAAAACCGTCTCTAACGAAACATAGTTCTCTCACGACTGCACGCACGCACGCACGCACGCACGCACACACACACACACACACACACACACACACACACACACACACACACACACTGCAAAAACAACAATCCAGTGCCACACGCCTGCTCTCAAAAAAGAACCCACTCTCTCATAAAAACTACTACTTCTCTCGTCGTCTCAACTCCTTTTATAGACGAGAATGACGAGCACAGATTTTTCTCGAAATTGACCTTTTTCTAGAAGCTGTCACAAATAAGCGGGCAGTCGAGGCTTCGCGAACATTCCAGGAAACTCCTTTGTTCTGCCTCGCCGATTATTGGCAGTCACGCGTTCACAAGAAGTGACACGAGGCAGCCAGACCATATCAGTTGCCAGGACCATATCAGCCGGAATATCGTCTCCCAGGAGTTCTTTCACATGCCAGTATATCTATTGACATGGGGTTGCCGCTTTTAAGCACACTTAAAAACCTTCGATCTGGGTCGGGTTTAAACCCATGACAATAGGCCAGTGCCTAACCAACTGAGCCACCAAGACTGACAAGAAAAGAAAAAAAAATGGTGTACCCTTATATCTGTACTGTTATGTTCAACCTTTTTGACCTACTTTGTTGAGGTAGATTTTTCAAATTATTATCTTTTAAATTTTTATCTTTCATTTGGTTCCGCCTCATCAATAACCTTTCAAAATTGCTCAGTAAATATCCTATGTTGTTTAACAAGTTCAACAGTAAAGCCAGGCAAATATAACACCCTTTATTCAAGAATGACTAAATTGAAGAAGCAATTTGCACAAAAGCATAGCTACTATCTCATAGCAAAGCAGTATTAAGGACCGATACAATAGACAGTCAAATGTTTCGGCTAATCTGTAATGGGAAATGAAAAATGTCATTTTTTGTTCAGCTATTTTTTGCAATTTTAGAACCTATTTTAGGTAGCAAATTTAAGATTTTTAGGAACTGAAAGTTCGAGGTCTAGTCATGACTCACGAGGAACCTATGGAGATTCAAATCGGAGTGTTTCCAGAATCCCAGGATTGCACTAAGACGCAGCTTCCATACATAGTTACTACTACTACTACTACTACATGATACTCTGACTACTGATCAGAATGGTTAAAACTGGCATCGGGAGGTTCCGGACAGACCCTTGGCTGTTTTCCTTGGTCACTAGGCGAAGAGGCAGTGTAGCATAGCTGTGTAACTGCTGTTCTCAATCTACAACACACGTTAGGGACCCCAGGCCGTTCTGCGACACCCACTCTGCCCTCCCATTTCCTCCTTCCCTCCCGGGGTCTGACATACGAGAAGCCTGACTATAGGCTCAGTGAGGAATCTCACTCAGTTGTACTCTACCTACCTTCCTCTACCCTATTTGATCACCACTCCCATTTGGAATTTTAAAGTGATGTACTGCTGACCACACTTTCGGTTATCGCTGATAGATGAAATCAACCGCAAGTGATTTAATTACATTTTTATGTCGAAATATGTAATACCCATCTTTCAAAATAAGTTAGTTACGAGAGATTTATTTCACCGATACTATATTCTCAAATGATACATTGTATCCAATTGCTTTGAGTCCCCACAGACCCAAGGAACCTAGCCTTTTCAAATTATTTCCTCCATTTGTCACAAACCGGTCTTTCGTTGTGTGTGCATATTCTGGGTGACCAAAACAAGCTACAAAAGTACAGAACATTGCAGAGGGTAAGCATGAAACATCAAGGGAAGTTGTTATGCTACAGTAGATCTCTCTCAAGCTATCATTTCTCTCAAGGAAATTCTATACCAACACTAGATATAAGGTTGCCTTTGTGTGGAACGGCTTCCTCTTCTGGTGGGTGGAATGTCGTAAAAAGTTCTCACCTGAAACCGGCTCTAAGCAAAACAAACTTTGTATCTGTGTCACTCCCTACAGTCAAAATATTACTCGGAAGTGTTGGCTAATGACAAGTCCATTAAGATAGGTCGACGTTATTTCCAAAATGTACCAAATCCAAATGTTCGATAATGAAAACCCGAAGTCTAAATTATATTTTTGGGACACATGGTTGATCGTTACTCCCAGCAAACTGTACACCAAAACGTTGAGGTAGAGGTTAGCATTGCACTTTATGTCATTATTGACTATGGTGAGTTATCCTTCTAATGAGAGCTATTTTCGAAGGTAGCATGTACCTATATAGCAGTGAACACATGGTTTGCACCGCATCCCATTAGTACCTGAAACAAATATGATGAGCACATTCACAGGACTTTCTCTGCTCATAGCAAATCCATGTACGTTTCGTATTATTGTAGTCCATATATAAATGAACGTTTGTATGTTTATCATCTATGTGTTCCTAAACTGCTAGACCGATTACCGAGGAGTTCGGCAAATATAGGTATTTTTTCATGGAGAAGGTTTACCAACGCAAGCAGCGCTTAAGATATCTGGCTATTGTTTAGCTTCTGTATCTACAAGGAAACATGTAATAACCATTCTACAAACGTTTATCTTAATTATCTAGGTAGAGGAACGAACGTTTTTAAAAATATGTACATCAGTTATAAGAAAGAGTAGTAAAAGTCATACGAGAGCACACATCACAATTTTTATCAACTTTATCACATTTTGTTTCTTTTCTTATTTGTCAAAATGTTCAGGCGAGGTATCATACAAATATAAGTCCAAAACCATTAGTGGTTTACTATGTGTTAGAACGACCATATTTAGGTCCTAACTGTGCCCAACGAAACTAAATTCAGTATTCTTACTAAAAACAGGTGCAAACAGACTTTAAAAGCTTCACATCATTATATACTATGAAAGGTTTACCAGAATTTGAAATAATTATTTTGGAAATACGTTTACTAAACTAGGGATTTTGCTTGGAAAAGTGTGGGTTTGATATTGGCAAGATTGGACATTGCGCTGGCTGGCATGTGACAAATCGGCGGCCTCTTGTTACTGGCGGATTAAATTGTCACTTGCTTGTAAGCCGATACCAGGAAATATGATCTGAGATAGCCAGCCATACCGTACAGACAAGTGAACCAGAACGGTGTGGGGTTTCACTTCAGCCCAAAAGCCAACACCCAAAATGTAGTGCAGTTGATCGCATTGGATGAATATTTTATTGAACGGGGAGCAACAGGTAGCAGCCTAGGCCCGGTTCTGGTCTGGTCTGCACGAACACATCGGTTACTACTGTAGGCTGCCCAGCAGTGACACACAGTGGCGTGTGGCATGGATGGCAAGAGTAACTTGGCTTTACTTTTACAACCTGTAAGCCATTCCGCGCCATAAATGTCTTTCGATTAAAATGTCTCACACAAGTTTCGGCTTCTGGTTTTCAAATCCCTAATGCTGGAGTTTCCCTACTTTTCTTTCTTCTTTGCATAGGTAAATGATGAAAAACCCCGATTAAAACTTTCACACGCAAAACCACTCTTTCCTCACATATGTTTTACCACTTCCTGTTGCACTCATGCCCTGGCACAAGCAGTTTGCAGTTTCAAAATTGCTTCCAGTAAGTACTATTCCTAATTACCAAAACATATGCAATTCTGCCATTAAAAATGAGACTTATCAAACATCCCACTGAAAATATCGACCACGTTACCTCATACTTAACTGCTGATGTGCTGGAATTTCGTCCGGCCATTAGTCTGGGTCAGGTATGAACCCGCAACCTTGGGATCGGTAGGCCAGAGACTGACCGAGCCATCTAGTTGGACCAACGTGATGCGTTAGTGTTTCAAAACTTTGAAAGTACTGGAAAATGTATGGCAATGAATGTCTCGAAAATGGTTAATATCGCAGGAAAAATTTGCACCAACTGCATGTGTTCCAATTATTTTGCGTTGATGCGGACTCGTCGCTCCTCCGTTCCGCGATCCTACGCGGAATGCTGTTTTCTGGTGATTCCTGCTCCGGCTGCTCTGGCATGTGATTTTAACCTCAGGGTATGCGTGGGTGTTTGCGAATAAAACCAGAACTCTCGTTTGAATACTTTTATTCTCACCAAATAAGACTGCGTGAGATTTGCCGATCGTTATTAACAACGTTATGTCGTGACTGTGTCTTCACTAATACCGAAGATTGTTACTATTAAATATAATATATCCTCACACACGAGGATCCGGAATGCAGGTCCCGTAACTGAAGTGCTCGCTCGAAGATATGGGCGACGAGTGTACTGACCCGCCGGGTTCTGGAAGGCAAGTCTCAACGAACCGCTCTCTCTGGGTTCTCGCAGGCAAGTCTGTGCGTCATGGCGCTCTCTATACCTTTCACTTCCTAATTAGCAACAGGGTTTCGAAGAAACGATCATCCCTTGTTTTCCGGCTCACACCGGCGCTGAGCGATTTCCAGGAAAACCGGTATTACTATGTATCAGGCTGACTACCTGAAATTTACCACTAATGACTTGCTAGCAACATTACGTGTCCCTTTTGACAATCTTAACCACAACTAATACTCCAGATTCTGTAGCTTTATACATGTAACGATTTTAACATTTTCTGATTATTTAATTCCGACATGTGATGCAGCATTATATCCATAATTATGGCGTTCACAATTTCGGCTTCAGCGTACAGCAGTAAACAGAAGTGTTTGGAACGATGGGACACCTCGGCGTGAAGGAAGTGCAAAACGCAGACGTAAGATAACATGCTATAATATATAAAACAGTTATTCTGTCAGGTTGAACTTGTGGCGTATTGTGGGGAATTAACGTCTTCTTCCGCCGGGTTACGGATGCTTGGCCACAAGCAATGTCTGTGGGCCGGCCTATGCCACCAGGGAGTTGACAACTGGGCTTAGTTCCGGCCTGTCACCCAACCGTGATCCGGAAGACTGAGAACTGGATATCAACACAACTAGAGAACGGGAAACAGAAAGCCCAAATATACTTTATCAGTTTTGTAACAAATAGCCTTTATCATATTTCGTCGCTTTTTGTCTTCAAGAAAGCAATCTCGCAGTCAGGAGAATATTACCATCTATACGCTCCTTCGGCAAATAACTGCTGATCCAAGTCAAGTCTCCGAAGTTCCGAGAAAATCGGTAAATAATGATTTAGTCAATCAAATTGCAAACAGCATAATATGAAATAAGGACACTTCAATACTGCATATCCGCTCACTTCTTACACCTGGTGACCCGCATTTGAAATTATCCCTTGAATGAGAATTTTAAATATTTACACACAAAAGCCAAATAGTTTATACCCTGAAAATATTATTAAAACAAGTCGCCAATAATACAATTACTGAACTATTTAATGAATATCACCATCAGACTTGCTTAAAAGCCTATAGAGAGTAAAGAGAAACAAATGGTATACATAGTAAAGTATAGTGCGTTGAGTTTAGCACGTGAAGGGGATGATTAGATATGGTCAAATGACAATTTTACTTTCCCTACTGTGTGTTTACAGGAAGTGAAAGTATTGCATTCCACCCAAAAATTCAATACCAAGATTTCACCGGAAATATACGTTTGAGAACTCTCTGAATAATAATAATAACAACAACAACAACAACAACAACAACAACAATAATAATAATAATAATAATAATAATAATAATAATAATAATAATAATAATAATAATAATAATAATAATAATAATAATAATAATAATAATAATAATAATAATAATAATAATAATAATAATAATAATTTTTAGAAAACGTATTTCTACGCACGAGTCTGCCTGTCTGTGAACAGCATAACTCCAACGAAAAGTTGATTAAATGCCAACTTGATTTTAAGTTGAGTCTGCCAAGTATGGGACACAACAATTTTTAAAAACAAAAGTCCCTAACTACTCTTTACATGGAAACTTTTTCATAAATGTTGGTTTTCTTCAAAAATGGCTCAAACGATTTTGATTAAATTACTGCGTACTCGTATTTTAGATGTTTTTATGACATGAAATGTATACTCGTATCTTGACTTTTCTGGGTATAGCTTCTGAAGTCCTCTCATAACTGGTAAACCGTAAGACAAACAAAATCTTACTACATCAACAATGTCCATCTCTTTAAAGCACAGTTAATGTCAAAGTTTTCTTTCTTTTTTTCTTTTAGAGTTAACCATCTCCGACATATTAACTGCTATTGCTTACAATCTTTAAAACGTATACTTTCCTGAAATGGGTGTTCGTCAATTCTTTATCTATCCATCCTTCACAAGTTAGTCCTACAAAAGTTACCTCCTTTACGTAGTTCATGTTAATTTAGATAAACATTTATAGAAATGGTTTATACAATATTTCCTTTCAAGTATACTGGAAATACGGGACCACTGTATGTAGGATTAAACGAAAGCGAAAATTTAAGAACCGCTTGCTATATGATGGCTTTGAAATTCTGTTCTCTTTGCACGACCAGGGAAAAAATAAATGAAAATAAAAGGGAATGCCTTGGAAATCTTCACTCCACCAAAAATAGGAAGGAAGGAAGGAAGGAAGGAAGGAAGGAAGGAAGGAAGGAAGGAAGGAAGGAAGGGAGGGAGGGAGGGAGGGAGGGAGGGAGGGAGGGAGGGAGGGAGGGAGGGAGGGAGGGAGGGAGGGAGGGAGGGAGGGAGGGAGGGAGGGAGGGAGGAAGGAAGGAAGGAAGGAAGGAAGGAAGGAAGGAAGGAAGGAAGGAAGGAAGGAAGGAAGGAAGGAAGGAAGGAAGGAAGGAAGGAAGGAAGGAAGGAAGGAAGGAAGGAAGGAAGGAAGGAAGGAAGGAAGGAAGGAAGGAAGGAAGGAAGGAAGGAAGGAAGGAAGGAAGGAAGGAAGGAAGGAAGGAAGGAAGGAAGGAAGGAAGGAAGGAAGGAAGGAAGGAAGGAAGGAAGGAAGGAAGGAAGGAAGGAAGGAAGGAAGGAAGGAAGAAAGAAAGAAAGAAAGAAAGAAAGAAAGAAAGAAAGAAAGAAAGAAAAAAGAAAGGAAGGAAGAAAGAAAGAAAGAAATGTACTTGATGTACATCTCTATCTCTCTCTCTCTCTCTCTCTCTCTCTCTCTCTCTCTCTCTCTCTCTCTCTCTCTCTGACGGTTTAATAGATATGCAAAAGGCATTCAGAATGAAGAGGACTTAAGAGATTAATTATGGAAAACACAGGCTATGCATTTCAATTGTTATTAAAATATTTAATATTACACACGTGATTCGCACGCATCTTTAGAAGACCGTAAGCTTAAATATCAACAGACTGTTTTTGAGTTGTGCTATTCATACACGAACGCGCACTTTTTTCCCTAAAAATGTCCTTTTTAGATTTAGGAGGTCTCAAAACATTTCAAGTGAAATCTCGACATCGAATTTTTGGGTGGAATACAATACTTCCCCTACTTACCAGTAGAGAAAGTAAAAATAGATGACGTACTTAGAAGGAATTCATCTACATCCTGAAAAGAATTTCAGTCTGATATCGTAAATAGTGTTTGAGAAATTAGGTCATGAATTTGATAGATTTGTTGGTGAAATCTTCCCTTAAATGAGGCACAGCCACTGATTTTATTTGGCTCCAAAACAGCCACACTTTCGTATGGAGGAACTAAGTTAAAACTGAGCTAAAATCACTTTTAATCATTCTGTTTTACTCTTGCTTACGAGGAAGGCAGAAGTCGAATGTTCCAGGTATGTCCCGCTAGTCTGCAGTAATACTACACACCCTACTCCATCCTCTAACTCCCCTATGCCATTTAAAAAAATTATTCTGCACTGCTCAAAGTGTAGGTGTGCTCTTGCTATGAACGTCATCTGCAGTGCAGCGTAATGAGGGGGATTGCTCATTTGCAAACTCTAAGAGTACTACGTGCTCAAAACAATAGCAAGGGTTCATCCAAAGGGCATCAAATCGATCGATTTCTGGCCCGGAGGAAAGTGCACAGCGCCAGACAGGCGTAATCTGTCAGAGCCACAGAACACTGGTTCTTCTTCAGCTCTGCAGAGGCAAGTTCACCAGGAGTACACACACAGCTTTACTCTAGTTCGATATTTAGTACTGTCAAACAAGTGAACCGACCTCTGTGGTACGGGGGCAACGTGCCTGCCTCATATTCAGTCTCAGAGTGAATTACCTGGACCAGTGAAGAGGGTACATATAACTGAATTTTCCAACTTCTATATTTTTAAATCAATTTTGATGAAATTTTATATGCATATTTATATTGTAACCATATTATGCTGTGCAAAGTTTCTACTCTGTATCTTGCTTGGTTCAAGAAATATTGCAAATTATTTAAATAAATTAATAGTCGCACTTAAAAAGTCCCTTGCGACAAAGTTTTCATCCAATCATTCTAAAATTTTGTAGAGATGCACTTTAAACAAGGATAAATTAGAATTGTATTGGGTTTTTATATCTGTTTATTTGTTTGGCTTACAGAAAAATGTAAATATTTATATTTCATAATTTTTAAAAAAATATGGAGTAACAGCCTGTTCTGAAGGATAAAAAACACACTAAAATCCATCTGGTATCAGAACCCAATACAGTTTTTATTTATAGTGCATATTACTACATACTGTGCAAGTTTCAAGCCATTCTGATAAGAAATGCTCCGCAAGGACCATTTTGTATAGAGCAAAATGCTGAAAAATTGCAAGCTGAGAAAAAGGCAAAAGAAAATAAACTGACCTCAGAATTGCCCTGGACTATATGTCTCCCCCTCAGACCTCTTGTTTCTTTCTTCAGATGATATTTTCAATTACATTACAAATGGCAGTAGCCAATCTTTAGCAAGTTCCTGTTCACCTACTTCAAAATAGGAGTGAAATGGCACAATAACATTATATCGTAAAAGTGGGCGTTTAAATACCACGGACATGGAGTTAAAGGATGGCTTCTGTTGGCTTTAAAAATGGCAGAACTGAAAAAATAATGAATGCATATGACAGAGGAAAGATTGTAATTTTTTTAACGCTAAAATAAAAAAATTCAATTTGTTACCAAAAATCGTCAAAACCCTTAACTTGCCTTACACATCCCACATTCTCTTGCCGGGATACAACACTTACAGTGGTGGGTTCGTTCCACTTGCACAGTAGTAATAATTTCCACGCTGTTATTAACTATTTTGTTTACATTAAACATATTTTGCATATAATAATCATTACAGCCTACTGTGGTTAGGTAAATTACATCACCTCCTTTATCTTATGCACGTAATACCCTTACACTGCCTTATGATTAACATACTAAATTGTTTCTCTTTCACAATAAAGCAGTCAAGTTCCATTGCTATTTAACCTTAAATATTTTAGAAGTATCTGATCAACATAATAAATTCTTTGGGTTAAAACATATTACTTTCAAACTTTGAAACACGAAATGCAATAGTTTATATTAAATAAGCTAATAAGAAACTAAACCACTAAAAAGTGAAATCATATTGTCCCTTTTACATGTTTACAAATACGGTATTCAGAAAGCAACGTTTGAAATTGTAGATAAATACCTGCAAGATCACCAGTTTGATTTATACTTCTGATCAAAGTGGCGTTTGATATTGTAACGCTTCATATTTGCAGATTGAAATTAGCATATTAAACAACTTTCCCAGATTCTCTCTACCACTCTTCATGAAACAGCTATACTCGCCACTGAACGAGGCGTGTCGGAACCTGAACAGCAAGTTAGGGGAGGGATGGCAGGTGGAGTGGCCCAGATGAGCCGATTTTGCCCATGCCTGACCTGGACTATTCCACTCATACGTGACTTGGTTGAAATCAGCCAGTCATAAGCATAACAATTTCACATTTCAACCAATGACATCCTTCATTCGCAAAAAATGTGTTTTCTTTCTTTTTTTTTTTTTTGGGGGGGGGGGTCTGTCTCATGTTCACCTCATTTGGTGTAACGAAGCATCTGTACAACTGTGGCTGCACAAAGTTTTGCATGTACAAAGACCGACAAAGAAAATCTTACTGTACCTAGGTCTATGTGCATTTCATTGGCTGCTTTAGGCAATGTACCCTTGCACCGTGGCCTAAAGCAGCCACTGGAATGACCATGGCTTCGTACAACGATAAATGTGACATAGACCGGAGCTGCAAGAGATTTTCTGTACATCAACAAGACATCTGACAACACGCTACATAGCTCTACTAGTCACAAATCTTAATGAAATGGTTCTTTATGTCTACAGGAGAAGCTTGCATTTTCTAACGTCTTCTGTAATGCGTATTAAATCATGTGTTATATAAATATAAAATACCAGCTAATGTTTTCTTTGTTTTGCTTGTATTCAATTACTGAACTACCGTTTTCACCCGTACATTTGGTTCCATATATGACGTCCCTATAGCTTCAAGTGGCATTTTACCAACCTTCTCAGCGGGCAGTATATAGCACGGAGAGGTGTATGTGGAGCGTTCTGCTTTAGTGGTTCAACCAAGCAGTGGTGTGAGTTGGGGACATGGGTTAAAAAAATTGATTAACGACACTGTAAATTGCCAGGATCACATCAGCGTCGCCGGTGTGCCGGAATTTAGTCCCGCAGGAGTTCTCTTACATGCCAGAATTTGCAAGATGTAACTACATTTCTTCGTCAAGCAAACATTTTAAATATATGGTATTAGAAAGAAAAGTGTTAGTCGTTTTTGAGAAAATCAAAACTAACGAAAATACAGGCGGCTGTTTGACGTATAACTGCAGATATATGCAGAGGCAATTGAGGACAAGGCAATGAACAACATTAAATCAATATCTGCTTCATTTGCGGACTTCTAATTTTACTTACGAGTAATATGTTTTTATGTTGGGTAGCCCAAGTAGGCGGGCCACAGAAAACATGACGCAGAATGGGCGGAACAAATGCCGTATCGTGGTAAAGAAGGCTGTATTGGAACAGTTCGAATGCTTTCTGCAAGGTGAATGAGCTCATTACCTCGGCCAGTGGCTCGCGCATTCAGGTGTGATAGTCTATCTCACACGCGTTGTTCAGTTCGCGGCGCAGTTAGATCATGCAAAAAACATCAGCTAGTGAACTATGTGATTGGTTTCCGGAAAAACTGTTAAGACGAAGGGAAAATATCTGCACGTATGCCCCTAACAGCCTGTATACTAAACTTTACCGAATTGTGTCACACACACACACACACGCGCGCGCGCGCACACACACATACACACAGACGGGTGCGCGCTAGTTGTGTTCAGGTGATCCAAAAGGCGTACTTGAAGTGAAATCCCAATACTGAATTATTCAGTAGAATGGTTTACTTAACACAAATAAAGAAAGTAAACACTATAATCCATTTTAGGTCAGTGTTATGCAATGGTGGTTAAATAATAACCAGAGCAAAGCTTCAGTGCGACATGAACAGTAACCTCGAGCACTAGTTCACTATCGTATGTTATGTTTGGCAACGGAGCGCAGAGGCTTGGTGCATAAACAATATAGTGTTAGTTTTGGCCTATGGAACGGTGGGAATAACGCCATTCTGCATGCAGGAAAGCAAGAGGTGTTGACTTCAATTACGGACTGGGGACTGCCAAGAGGTTCTTGAAATGTCGCGTGTAGTGGAGTGTCACATTGTGAATATGACAAAGAGTGCCCAACTCTGAATGCAAAAGCACCTACAAGAGAAAGAAAAAGCTCGTACCTCAAAGGATTAATAAGTTAAAGGAAGACTCCCTCTCTGGTGAATGGTCAACGAGTAGACTTCTCTACCGGAGGTCCTAGGTGGAAATGTTTCTGTAACAGGGACTATTCTCTACCCTCTACAGCAGCTATGACCAACATTTGCGAAAGAGGGAAGGTTGTGTTTACCTCCTTCCAATATACGTGGAAGATATTTTCATATCAAATGAAATGTATATTTTGAATTTTCTGGCTACAACCCATGTAGTCCTATTTACTCTGGATGACTCCTGAATAACTTCTAAACCGTAAGAGATAGACCAAATCTTACTATACAAAAATGTAGATCTCGTTAAAACCCACAATTTATGTCCAGATAAATTTGTGGAGTGAACCAGATATTCCTTGTTAGGTATCTGTGTGAGTTTTGCAATTCTTATAAGTTTCTCAAATGGAAGGTCGTTATTCATTTTTTATCTCTTAGCCGTGCAAAGAGAATTTCAAAGCCTTCATATAGAGACCAACTTTAAAAAATTTGACTATCGCTCAAACCCGTATTCCCCTTGCACCTACAAGAAAATTACCAATAAGACAATCTCTGCAAATGTTTACTTCAACATGAAGAAGACAGAGGAGTAAGAATTTGTAAGAACAGATAGTATAAGAGTAGAGAAAGTCATGTGAGTGCAACACCAGATTTTTACTGATACTCCTACACTTAAATCGCTGTATGTCCAGTACCAGTATCCAGTCTTTATTTGAATACATCTAACGAGTCATGCTGGAATGACTCACACAATCCCTCATACAGAAAGTGCAGTTTCATTTCACGCTATATTGCTCAAGTTTTAATAGAAATAATCTCAAATTAAGCAATATCAACTTGACTGCATGCATAATATGGAAAACAAAACACAATTACTGTCGCTATTCCAACCAATCGCGTAGGATGATAACGCCGCATGACAGCTCAACATAAACTGAAAGATCTAACAACGAATATTTCGTAACTGGTTAATGCTACAGAGAAAAGTACTGCACACAAATTGTAGATTTCAAAGAGTTCTACCTATTTTAAGAATTCGCATATACCTTGTTGTTTATAGTTAGGTATACAAGGTATACAATTAATAGTTGTCCTAGTGTGTTACAACCTAAGGTATTTTAATAATTAAAATTGTGGCTTTCTGATAAAATTAAAAAGACTTTTTTCCCCATTTAAAGGTCGGGTAAAGGCGAGGAGATTTCCTTAAAAATCTTCAACTATCATGTTGAAACAATAAATATTAAATAGTAATTACTGACTGAAATGTTAGTACTTAACTATTTTTTAAAGTTATTTTTCCTTCCTCCTCTCTCTCTCTCTCTCTCTCTCTCTCTCTCTCTCTCTCTCTCTCTCTCTCTCTCTCTCTCTCTCTCTCTCTCTCTCTCAGGTGGGCCTTTTTAAAAATGCTTTCTGGTGTTATGGGCACCTGAAAAAGCATGCTTTCGGTCAAACCTCATGCTCATAGAATTTTAATCTCAGAATATTACAGCTGCTGCTCATGACAGTTGTAAGGTACAAAATATATGATGATTAATACCAATTTAAATCACCATAACATTGCGCATTGCCCTTTAAAGACAACTATTGTGCATGATTTTACTGTTGCATTAATGCAAACTTAGACTACTTTTTTATCGTCACTTAACTTCTTCGCATCAAGACGGCTACAGGTTCGTTAGTTCACCTATGTCAAACATATGGCCTTAGTTCCTGTACCATATGCCTGAAAAACTTGCTGATAGATCACCTTAGTTGCGTGGTCACTTTTCCGTAGCATCTATATAGCGTTTCACTCTTAGAAGACAGTATGGAGTTAAATGGGACATCTCTGTCTCTATCTAGCGCATACAAGTTGCCATTAGCCGCGTCCTTTTCTACCCTCGCTCTGTTGCCAGGTTCCTAATAGCATGGTACAAATATTCATTTGTTATAAATTTCAGGTTTGAACACATTATCCTATGCAGAATTTTTTTCTCTATCAACTTATATCCTTTTCAGAGTCATTATACATTTCTATAGGTCCAAATTTCTTCAGAAAACGTTTTTTTCAATAGAAGTCCGATATTTGCTGTTTCTACACTCATC
Source organism: Tenodera sinensis (assembly GCA_030765045.1). Lineage (NCBI taxonomy): Eukaryota > Metazoa > Arthropoda > Insecta > Mantodea > Mantidae > Tenodera > Tenodera sinensis. Next base: position 38,620,909 of record CM060973.1, read on the forward strand.
ACGCACTAACTAACAAACTAACTGCTAGAATGCATCTATATTTTTTTCTTAGGTAGAGTAAACTATAGTGCTATTACCTGCCCACTTTGAATTCTCTATGTTTACCCAGTTAAGTGTTATAATTTTTTAAATTAAATGTTTTCGGAAAATTTTATATCTGTGCACTGCAAAAGTTACGTAGTGTGAAACTTTTTTGTTATTGAGTTTACATCAGGGAACCAGCGAGAACAAATGTTGAGGAAGGTTGGAGAAAGTTTTTAAAATAAACCAAAAGGCAGTAACCTCTTTCTTTTATCCAGTAAGGCAAACAAAAGGTATTCATCTATTCAGCGTCAGGCCTGACACAGAAGATAGTATAAGGAGCAGCACTAACATTAGTTCGAAAGAAACCGTGTGTGTAACTGTTTAGTTTGTTGCTATTGAGCCTTTCTTTCGGAATGTTGGCTTTGGGATAATTGAACTGAGTGTAGTCATTGTAGTGCTGGAAAGATAGCTTTTGTTACGTCGCCTTGCTGTACCGCCTACCTATTTTTGTTCTTTTGGGGTGTTCTGTGTATGTAACTTTGGGTCGTGGTATTGAATATCCAATACAGTAGGTATGAGCAAAGAAAAGAAAGAAGGAAAAAAAGTCAGATTGTCGGGTAGACGGGTTTTGAAGCAATTACCTCCCGAATGCGAGCCACAAATGCTCAGTCGCATTACTTTTATTTTTCCTTATTATAAAAATGTCTTAACGTGGCGTTACTCTTATATGCTGTTTAGCATAGCAGGATATGAACAACAATTTGATGTAAAACTCATTGTATGTTAGAAATGACCATTTCCTATTAGAATAGTAATTTATGTAACAAGAGAGTTAACTTTTTGGCACGAGCGAATGCTCATCCCACGAATGGCAGTGACTGCGACAATTTCCAAGAGTGTCATGTTAAGATTATCCACGAGTTGGATACCTACAACCTTTTCTGCTTTGTATGAGATGTTACGAGTATCTTGTCTCCCTGCATTTCATTCATTACCTGCCATGATAAACAACACAGCCACTTGCATGGACAGAAGTGAGCACGTGTCACTGACTTTGATATAGCCTGTTAACAGCAATAAGACATTTTAAATTCAGTTCTTGATTATTCTATAATTAATATTTTGCAGAGATTTTTCAACTTTATTGCTCAGAAAAAAATTATGCAAAATAGTATTATGGCACTCGTAGCGTTATTTTCGGCTACACTTCCCTCCATAAAAAGTAACATTTATTAACTGCTAATTAACTAGTTATTTACGATTAATTAGTCATCAAATTGAAAGTTTTGGCCCAATCTTTCTGAAGTGTATATCATTCAAACCCCCTCAAGAAAATGTGTTTAATTTCATGAGCATTTATAAATAAATATCAGCACAGTTACGCCGGTGGCAAAGTCCGCGTAAATGGAAGGAGGTAAACCCAACGCAAACGTTGGACATCGCTATTATTGGCATGGGTGCTAAACTTGTTCGTAATGCTACGACGTAGCTGCAATCTCGATGACCAGGAGGACAGCAGAAGTTGCAGCACGTGTTGGACAGCACCAAGCCCGGGTGGGTAATTACTCCGACGACGTGATGTGTCTAACACATGTGGCAGGCAGCCTTATAAGGAATCGCAGCCGCCTCAAGACCTTGCAAAGAGCTGCTCTCACAAGGTAAACTAACTTGCTTTCCTCTCACACGGATTCTGGGAGCATTCCTGCAGACGCCCTTAACACTTCTGACCCGACCCCACACTGTTCATTGCTCAATTTGGTAGTTCAGTGGCGGCAACACTCAATAATGCACAAGTTTACACTAAATAGGGGAAACCATTTAATGGAAGCTTGAGGAATTGAACATGGTCCAAGATACAAGTCCTGCCAACCATACAATGGGCATTACTATTTCCAATCAGTCAGGATATTCTATAGAAACAAGACATGCATTTTCTTATACCTGGTCCATTTCAACAGCTGTATGAACTCAGACTGTGACATTACTCACACCAATCGTACCAACAAAAACTAACAACAATTCAGAGTATCCTATTTTTGAACCAAAAGAAACAATAACTATTATATTTAATGCGGATCTTTACTCCTTGTTACTAGTTTAAACTTTCAAATACGTATACTTGTCTGAAATTGGAAGCCGATATTCTTCCCCCACCCCCTAACCCTCCTGATCATGCAAAGATCTGAATTTCAAAGCGTCTGCAAAGTTTTGCGGACTATTGTATTCCCCTATTCCCGTTGTCCTTACAAGAAAACATGTAATAAAACCATTTCTACAAACTTTATCTCGATTGACATGAAATATAATAAATTTATACATATGAGGATACAGAGGGACAGAGCACGTTATGTGAAACCAACATTACATATTCCGTATAGAAAACGTTTGTTTTCGTTTGTTTTTTCCCAGTAGTTATATAAACACAGAGGAAGAAGTCATCGTCGTCTATTTGTTTTGGAGTTTTCACAATACACATTTTATTCGTCATAGCAATATCTCAAGTAAACAGCATTTTATTGAAAATAAATAATTGGAGCTGTTTTAAACCATAAAAAGTCTGATGTGTTGCACTCACATGTCTTTCTCTACTCTTGTGCTAACCATTCTTACAAAATCTTATTCCTATATCTTCTTCGTGTTAGTTGAGATAAACATTTACAGAAATTATCTTACTGTTTATCTTCTTGTAGGTACAAGGAGAATATGGGAATACAGTACACCTTAAGCCTTTTAAAGCTTTCAAATTCCGTTCTCTATGCACGGTTAACATATAAAGTATAAGTTCTCCGTAACTCACAAAAATAACAAGAAATATCTCTAAAATAATTTACTCTACAAAAAAATAATTTAGACATAAATGGTGTTGTTTTAGCAAGATCTACATTTTGTATAGTAAGATTTGGTCTATCTCTTATGGTTATGCAAAAGCCACCCAGAGTAAATCGGACTACATGGGCTATAGCCAGAAAATTCAACATATACATTTCATTCGCCATAAAAGTATCTCAAACATACAACATTTTAATCAAAATCGTTAGTCATTTTTAAGAAAATAAAAATGTTCGAAAATTTTTCCATGTAAAGAGTAGTTTAGAGTGGAGGAATTTTCTTCAAAATCTTCGTGTCACATCCTTGAAAAACATTAAACTTAAGTACCAACTTTGGTTTTTAACCGACCTTTCATTTTTTAGTTATGCTGTCCACAGACAGACATGCATGCACGCGCGCGCGGACCTCCTCCTAAAATTGCTTTTTTTTATTCAGGGGGCTTCAAAACATATATTTTCGGTGAAATCTGGACATCGAATTTTTGGGTAGAATACAATGCTTGAGCTACTTTACTATACGTAGTAGAGAAAGTAAAAATATCGACACTTTATACGCGTTATCAGTTATTTGGGACGGAGGAATTCCACGACATTCTTCAGTCTGTCCTCCTTAAAATGCATTTGGGTAACTGCGTAGTTTGGTATCTATATCCTTTTCGCTTTTTAAATTACAGCGCTTGCAGAAACAAGAATACACAACCATCATGTATATTATTCTATATGGCGTATCTATGGTAGCCAGAGAAGATACCTATTTCTATTCCACCCAAAAAGTTCATATCGAGATTTCTCCGGAATGATATTGCATGAACCCCACCGTCATAAAAGAATTTCAGATAAACATTCACGCATTGTCTGAATAACATGGCTCCAAAACGAAAGACTGGAGCACCAAACTTGGTATATAAGTCCATCATCTTCCAAGGATGCGACATTAAGGTTTCCACAGAATTTCATCTGTCCCAAATCATCCTTTACATCAGGTGCTAGGAGAGTAGAGATTGCTCACGACCTTGGCTACTTTAGCAGGTAAAGAAGAGGTATCGTGCGAGTCGCCCAGGCCTGGTTTACATTTAAAAAATGCAGTTATCTTCCATCTATTCACATGAGAAATAAAGCATGTTTCTTGAATTTTTTGAGAAAGATCTGCGAAGAATTCAGTATAATTTTGCATAACTGGAAAATCATTACAGATAAATCAAAACTTCTATGACAAAAAATGTCCAGCTTATACAAATTTACTATTTTTCAAGTAGTTTCATTGGTAGCCCAGTGGGAACATTTTCCCAAATAGAACTGCATCACTTCGTGGAAGATGCTTGAAAGTTTTCGTCTCATTTTTTACTTTTCATTTATTTATTTCAGTTACTGCTACTCCTGAATTTATTCCTCCGTTCTTCCGCTTAAAAGCTTGAAGTCTTTTTCCTATATGTAGGAGGGTAGGCATTTATTTATTGCTTGGTTAGAAATAACTTTCACACAATAACTTAATGTGAATAACAATTTGGACATTACAATCGCCTATTAATGAATACAATAATATAATACCCAGAAGCCTCAAAAAGTGAATTTTAAGCGACATTCTGATGTCCAACACTTATTTTAGCTTAGGTAGGGGGTAAGGGGGGGGGGATGATAGATATGCATGGAAAACAGTAGTCCAGACGAACTGAACAAGATACAGAATGGCATGCATTGTTAGGTTGCTTGCTGTAAATCTTCACATTTTCTCATTCGTTACAATTCTCAAATGATATAAATCTTGAAGAGATTAAGGACGCGGGTTCGCTCCAAGACATCTTTTTGATAGTTAAGCTATTTGTTCAGTTTCTTCACGTATCCAACGCATTTCTATAGGAACGGTTATTGTGGAATGCTGCATTTGTCACCATTGTTGGAAATGTGGCACATCCCTGCTCCTGTCGACAGAAAGGATGGCGTCGAGTCGTCCGTCACAAAGAAGCAACCCGAAATCAAGGACACGATGCCTACTCCTGGGAATGGCAAAACTCCAAGAGAGGGGATTTCTTGTGCGACATAAAGGATTCCAAAGAAAACACGCAGCGGCGGTATAAAAACTGATCAAAAAGAAATATCTCGGGCACGCGTGCATCACTTCATTACAAACGTAACAGTCACACGGCTATATCTCTAGTCATCTCGTAGCGATTCTACCTAACCTTCATATACAAGTATAATTCACTATTCACTGTAACTGTAAGGGGGGTCTAAAAATCAATTGTCAGAACAGAGAAAAATCTGATGTGTTACACTCACATTACTTTCACTACTCTTGTACTAACCATTCTTACAAACTCTTATTCCTATATCTTCTTCATGTTAGTTGAGATAAACATTTGTACAAATTATCTTATTGCTTATTTCCTTGCAGGTACAAGGGGAATATGGGAATACAGTAGGCTTTGTGCGATAGTCAAATATTTTAAAGCTTTCAGATTGTGTTGTCTTTGCACACTTAACATGTAAAAAAATGAACAACTATGATCCATTTCACGAAAGTTTTAAGTTTTCCGAAACTCACACACGTAACAAGGAATATCTCCGAAATGGTTCAACCTACAAGAAAATTTATTGAGACATATTGTGTATTTTAGCAAGATCTACATTTTTTGTACAGTATGATTTGGTCCATCTCTAACGGTTTACCAGTTATGCAAAAGTCATCCAGAGTAAATACGACTACAGGGGCTATAACCAGAAAATTCAAGATATACATTTCATTTGTCATAAAAATATCTCAGACATATCACATTTTAATCAAAATCGTTAGAGCCATTTTCAAGAAAATCAAAACTTTCGAAAAATTTTCCATGTAAAGGGTAGTTTTGGGTGAGGCTATTTTCTTCAAAATCTTCGTGCCGCATCCTTGAAAGACATTGAACTTATATACCAACTTTGGTTTTTAACCGACTTTTCGTTTTTGAGCTATGCTGTCCACAGACTGACAGACTGACACACACGGACCTTTTTCTAAAAATGCTTTTTTTGGATTCAGGGGGTCTCAAAACATATATTTCCGGTGAAATCTCGACATCGAATTTTTGGGTGGAATACAATACTTCCCCTACTTACCAGTAGAGAAAGTAAAAATGGACTACTGCAAATGTCAAGATAAAACAACAGTTTGTTAGGATACGCTTTTAAATTTTATTTTATGCTAATGTAGTGCCCTTAAATTGCCAAAAGAATATAACAGAAATGCATTAGAAATGTACCATGCTTGGAAAAACATTCTTACCTATTATATAAAATAAGAAAGAAAAATAGTTCTGTCTAATTGAAAACCATAATGGACCTAATTTTAAAACTATTTTTATGTGATGAATAGGCCTAAAATGAAAATGACAGTAAAGCTATTGAACATTTATTTTAGCAGATCCCTGATCAGATATCATTACCATCTAGCACATCAAACAAGGGTTCATCAGCAACTTCTTGGTCATAGATCTGTAAAACTTACGATACCTTGGAGGAACATACTCAACAAGTCCTTCCTTGGCAACTCAACACCATCAAGTGACAGCTGAACAAAATTGTTCCTCTTTCTTATATCTACGTCGTATTCCTCAATAGTAACACAATACTATTTAAATGGTTCACCCTTTTCAATCATTATGCATACCACTTTACTAATTAGCACTTTTTGCTTATTTTCAGACATTGTTCTTCTGATTATATTTTTCACCACTAATTAATTCAGTGCTTACAAACATATCACATGTAATTTGCACTACACATCCTTCTTTTACTCTTGCCCTTTTTACTAGGCCCCTCCATTAATCTGTAATAAAAACAAAAGAAATAGTCCGTTTATTGGCCATTAACCCGTGAAAAAATCTGTTAGCCCGATCTTGCAGTAAGGAAGTCGATGAAAGGAAACAGTATACAATTGAGAACTTTGTATCTTGTCACACAAGGTACAAATGTCAGCCCAAGTCAGGACCTTCTAGATTAACGGACCTGACACTGCCATCTAAGTTGTACAAAAATGGCGTCGGCTGGTGGCGATGATTTCTGAAGTGTTTCCACACGCTGTTTTTCGTATTATTTTCTATGTCTTCGAGTTATTGTTTCTTATAATAATTCCTATGTAAGTTTGTCTTCATATTAGCAAAGCGAGTGTTTCAAAAGTTTTATTTGGGCAGTATAGGAACAGGAATAAATGTAATAACGTTTTGACTGTGCCGTGTGCTATCCACGTGTTCATGTTTATTGTGTTCCATCTAGGACTATGGCTACATTAGCCGTATAGTGTGGTTAATTTATCTGTTTGCAAGTACAATTTGTGTCACGATTACAGTGGTGAGAGGTTGTTGAAGAAAAACTGTTCCAGTAGTGTATATTAATGTTGCCATACTACAACCTAACCTCAAACACGACAATGCACCGTAACTGTTGCATTCCCGGATGCAAATTAAAAATCAGAAACTTTCAGTTAAAACAAAAGGTAAATTACAACATAAAGCTTCTAAATTCAGTATTTAATTACAATAAATTGCAGCGTTATGTGTATTAGTTGCCGGTGTATATAACATGGTGAATAGTGTGAATAGTGAAAGACAATAATTTCGAGTGAATTCAATTAGTGGCATCTGCAACACCAACAGTTTATTTCATGTAAGTAGTATGCTGCTCATATTTGTACATTATCTTTTGTCTTTGTAATTTAAATGTGTAGCTGTAGTTTAGAAGAAATGTGTTATGTTGCTGCATGTAAAACTGTAGACTATAGCAAAGTTTGGTAAATATTTACAAAATCGTCCGCTCGAGAAAACGAATGAAACATAGTGCAATGGATGCAGTTTTTATTGCTGATTACGATCTTGTAAGTTTTATTGTGCGCTCAAGCTTCGTGTTTTATTTATGAGAAAATTTCGTACGGTCGATGAAGTGGTTTTATTTCGCTTATGCGGCGGATATTTAGCTAATAAATGTGCATAAACGAGTGTAATATATGCTACAATGATTGATTAATGCATTTACGTTGAAATGATTGCATAAACACTACCCAAATTGTAAATATTTCGATAACACAGGACCCTGTCACCCCACTCATATGCAAAACTAACCTAACCTAAGCTAACACAATGTTGCTTTACAATACTGATTTAAGATTACGTATTTCATGTATTTCATTTACAGTGCTGTTTTACGGTTATTATTTTTAATATTTCCATCTGCTTTTGTGGATTCCCCCTGTAAAATAAAGTGTCCTGAAGTGCTGAGTAATATGTTGTTGCAAACTGAGTAATCAAGTTCTCAGTAATAGTAACAGCAAAATTTCACCCTAAAGGTTTTGAATTCAGTAGGTAGCTAATTATTCTAAATGGCAGCATTTGTATATCAGCCATCCAGTATAGTATGTTTTGTGTAGGTATATAACATTATGTACATTGTACAAATGTGAAAAACAGTGTAAACAATGATTAATAATTGAGTCAACTCAATGTCAACACTTCTGTTTTATTTAAGTAACATGCTGCTTGCAGTTTTATCCATCTTCTTTGTAATTTGAGTGTGTAATGCAGTTACATAATGGCATGTAAACCTGTAGATTGCATGAATGATATTTGAGGTTATATATTTCATTGCCCATGGTTTATCGTTTAATATTAAATGTCATTCTTTTTTGTTTACTTGAGTTTATGTTTAAGACGGTGTTTTTGTGTTTAACACAGCCCATATTCACAAAATAGGCGTGTTATTACACCACATTTTTATTTTACTGCGTTGAAATCGTAGCCTGTAGACGAGTTGTTTACAAGTAGTTCCCACCACATAGGCCGCCATCTTGAATCACAGTGTCAGGTCCGGTATTTAGGAGGTCCTGGCCCAAGTCATAGAAGTTTGAACCTTCTCCAATAGATGGCAGCATATAACTCATTTTTTTCAATTTTGATGGTTATCCCGTTTTTTCGAGGACCCATTCAATTGAACTGTGCGAATGCAAGGAAAGAGCTGGATAAATGATCAGAGACCAAAGACACCCTAGTACTGTTAAATAATAGACACGTGTGACAAAACGCATTCTATAATCCCAGATAAAATGTGGATAGTTGAACATAATTACAGTACTTTTCTTGCTCTGTTACCCTATGGTAATCGATTAAAACATATAATACACAGGTTTTGTCAGAAGCACACATGTTGAAGTTCCTGAACACGAACTTTTATAAACAAGTGCATGGGTGGGTGGAGAAGAGTAGTAAAACTACCATAAGCTATCATAAGTAAATATTGTCGACGGGCCCTTAAACCCAACTCACTCACTCACTCATAAGTAGAGATTACATTGTTTTCCTGGCAGAACTGGCCAGTTAAGAACGTACCCGCATTACCTGTACGTTAGGTGTGTTGCATATCTATCAGGCGTTACCTAATATCGATCGCCTTGTTTGTTTTTGATCATATTTTTCTAGATTCCTCTAGAACACGGCAGCGTTGAACTTTGAACGTTCTCGAAACTGAAAGGGAGTATTAAACGGCCGCTTAACCCACGGAATATTAGTGTCTTCAAAAACATTTTCAAGCTCTTCAAAGTACATATAATACAGGTCAGATCAAACAGACTGATAGTGATCACAGTAATGTTATTTTGAACCGAAAAGTTCAATTTTTAGTTTAGCACATGACTAAACTCGCGATCACAGTTTTTCATGCTCATTATGTTTGAATTTCTCATTAAATTTCTTAATTAGTTGTAATTTGTATTATGTTTCTTTCCCTACCAATGCCACGAATACGACCAGTAGAACTTCCATTTACTAAGTCCATTATGTACTTCACCAAAACTACCCGTCCAGCAACACTAGTGAAGAATTATTAAAAACGCAAGTCGGATGCATATCTACATTTTTCAGTTCAGCATCTTCCAAGAATGCAACTGAAGATTTTCAAGGAAATTTCCAAACGGGAAACTATCCTTTATAGGACACAATCCATTATTCGTATTTTCTCAAAACGGGCTATTGATTAAAATACATATGTTAAGTATATCTGTATATGAGTAATAAATGTATCTCTTGTATTTTCTGTTGTCTCCTTCCTTCGGCGGCGCCGTGGCCGAGCGGTTAGCGCGCTCGCCTACCACCTAGGCGGCCCGGGTTCGATCCCAGTGGTATTCGTGGTGGACGAAGCGGCGTCAGGGCGGGTTTTCTCCGGGTGCTCCGGTTTCCCCCGCCATCTCATTCCACCAGTGCTCCATCTTCATTCCATGTATCATCAGTGTCACCGCCTGCGGTGCCGTAGTAGTAAAAGCGGGCGTTAAACACTACAACATCTCCTTCCTTCTAAACTTTGCATAACTGGCAAACCACAACAGTAGAAACTTAACACATAAAACGTGTACATCTCATCAGGTCGAATACATTCATATTATGTATAGTTGGGCCGCTCTTTGCGTTTCGAGCCATAAATAAAGCGGTCGCTTTGTAAGGATCTGGAAAGTCGACTTTCGGCCGAACTATAGCACCATTTCCAAGACATTCGCTGCTATTGGTACGGATTTTCTAATCTTATACATTAACCATTCTTTGGTTTCTCGTGAGCAGGAACTTTTAAAGCCAGCATATACTTAGCTACTTCAGCCTCCTGAATTCTCTTCATATCCACAATGTAGTGTGCAATGAAAAGCACTACTGGGAACGTTTATCTCCGTTAACATGAAGTACGTAAAAGAACAAGCTATATTAATAAGAACAGCTTGTAGAAAAAATATAAAAATAAATTATAGTGGAACATAATACGTTAGACGCTCACTAGTTTGTCTGCTACGTGCTTGTACACCAAATAGAGGAAGTATGGCATTCCACCCAAACATTTGATGTCCAGATTTCACCAGATATGTTTTCAGATCACCTGAATCCCACCCCAAAAATTAGACCTATGTCTCTCATCAACGTAATTCAAGGAAACTTGATATTCAAGTTCAATATCTCATAAAACGCAGCCTCCCCAACCGAAACTACCCTTTAAGTTTACATGGTTCTTCATTCGTAATGTTTTATCCTTTTAACATACGCTCTAAACGATTTTTATTTAAATAGTATACGTTTAAAATATTGTGCACTCGAAGGAATTTTGTCTAACCGGTGAACCATAAGAAATGCAAGTTACTTAAAGCTTGCAGCTTTCTAGATACGCAAGTTGAACGAAGTTCTTCCCTTGAAAATTCTGTTCACAATGAGCCCGATCTCAAGCCTTTAACATAACATATGTATGCTATTTAAAACTTTGAACGCTTTAGTGAACTTGAACTACTCTACATTAAAATAAGCCTTTCTGCTGCATCAACCATTTCCCAAAATTCATCATTGTTGGTAACACATTTTTGTCATTTTTCTTACAGTGCTGTCGCTGTTTTAGGCAAAGTCATGGAAAGAGCATGACATTTCATGGTCAGCACTTTACACCGAATTGCTTTAAAATTGACTTTCGCTTAGGTTTCTTCTATCTCCGTTGTATCTACATCGAAATGTAATGCAACTATTTCTGAATACGTTTATCTCGATTAACATGAAGTAGATAGAAAAATAAGCTTTCGTAGGAATAATTTGTAGAAGCTACATAAAAATAAAGAAGTAATATAAATAAAAAACACAAGATTATCCTAAAATTTCATCTTGTTTAGTTTCGCAGAAACACTTTACTTTTTTTAATGCTTCATTTATATGCCAACATTTACATTGAAGGTTCATACCTTGTGGAGTCATTGTTCAACAGCAATGGTGTTCAGTCCCTTACCGGTAGTTTTGCACTTGGGTTTCTATTACTTTGGATTACCTCATTACATTAAATTCACAGTCCCATTCGAACTTCCAGCTTCAGAGAGAATGGGGAATAATCCTAGTTAAACAAAAATTGCCACCCCTCCAGCTGGGAATCGAACCCGGTAGGCGGGTGTTCTACCGACTCAGCTACGGGACCAGCCAACATTTTACTGTCTGTTAACCAGACAAGCGATATCAGAAAGAGGAAAAGAAATCTGATGGGATGTTGGATGTTGATTTTATACAGCAGGAGTGGCCAACCTATTGTGACTTTGGCCCAATAAGTTGATAGAATTTATTTGAAAAATTTATATAAATAAACATTTTGAATCTAAACTGAAATAGTATAAGAGTATGAGGTAAATGTCGTAGGCAGATGCCATTCAAAATCTGACGTGGCTTTGCTTGGAGCGCGCGCGTGCCTATGGTTCACGGCCCGCTATAGAGGCATGCTGGATGGGAGAATGGTTGGAGAAAAAAAACTGAAGTCCAATGATATAAGACAAATGACTCTTTTTGCAGAAAGAGTTCAGAAATTGGAAGAAATGAGGAAGCTGGGTTTGCATAGACTAGCTACTTACTCGATCGTCCCACATTATTTCCAAATTGCTTTTAATAACCAAGATGGAAAACTGGTGTGTGCAATCACATGGCTTTCTCTACTCTTGTTAAAAACGCTTATTATTCTGTATAATTCATGCTAATTGAGATAGGCATTTGTAGAAATATTCTTATTACCTATGTCCTTGTAGCTGCAATGCGACAGGCAAATCTGTTAAGAGCTGGTCGCTATAAAATGACTTTGACATTCCATTCCTTTTTTATTGTTCCATTTACATCCCGCCTTTAACTCCCAAGGGCATATCGGCAATCTCCTGTGGAAGATATCGCCTGACGGCAACGGTGGTACTTGTTTAACAGTGGGGGTTTTAAATATTGGGCTTTTTTAACATTGATTTCACACACTCATTCATACCTCCAGACTCTGGGGAGGATAAGGAGTAATCCCAGCCGGGAATCGAGTCCGGGACCCTTTACACAGCAGGCAGATGCTCTACCGACTGAGCTACGGGGCCAGCGGACACTCCATTCCCTTAGCATATCCCGGACAATAAAAAGAACTAATACCTGCTTCCCATTTGAGAAATGTGTTGAAAAGTACAAACGAATACGAGGAATATCTATCTTGGAAATGGTTCACTTCACAAAAATATGTATTTAACATCTCTGACATGCTTTGTTGTAGTAAGATTTTGTCTATCTCTTACGGCTTACCAGTTAGGCATAAGTCATTCAGAACAAAGAAGTCTTCTAGGGCATTCCCAGAAAATTCAAGATATACATTTCATTTGACATGACAATATCTAAGGTATATGACGGTATTTTAATCAAAATTGTTAGAGCCGTTTTTGAGAAAATCAAAAGTTTGAAAACTGTTCCATGTAAAAGATGGTTTGTAGCGGGAGGTTCGTGTCGCATCCTAGAAAGATGCTCAACTTGTTTATCACATTTGGTATATAACCGACTTTTCGTTTTTGAGCCATGCTGTTATCTCTTTCACACACGCAGATCTTTTTCTAGAAATGCTTTTATTCAGCGGATTTCAAAACGTGTACTTTCAATGAAACCTCGTCGTCGAATTTTTGGGTTGAATGCACTATATACGTGGTACAGGAAGCAAAAATAGCTGAAGCACATTAAAAGTTGAGCGGCAGTAAAATTTCCAAGGTCTGCCTCTGGTCATTGTTATGCCTGGGGCGTAGGCCAAAGGACGAACAAGGCCCGCACATTTTTATCTAATTTTGGCTTCAGTTCAAACTTGAGAAGGTCACTGTTACTCTAACTGTATCTCCTTGACCCAGGTAATGTCCAAAATGAAACATCGCTTCCAGTGCAACTTCCCATGGAAACCTTCATTTGCTCACAACGCTATGTTCCCAATATGACTATATATTGTATTGTATGTGTTTTATTCATAGAAGCGTCAAATTATCACCAGGTCATACTTTAGTTTAGTCAGTCTCGCCAACTATATCCCATAAATCGCTGAAAAACAATTTATTGCACTTTTCAATCCATTAACAATCACAATAGCACTCCATCTCAATTTGACAACTGTTTTTAACCACTGCTCTTTTAATAATTAATGTATTTAACCAGAAGAGAGGTATTTCGTTAATGTTAAAAATACAATGAGATTTATTTAATATTATAAACTTATTTTATAGCTGTATTTGTGTGCGCGCATGTACATACAGGGTGGAAGGGAACATATTACATTCCTTCTAATATGTGCTTCAAAGAATCATTATAAACAAAAAAGTAACGGCATTTTGTTCTTTGATAAGCCTATTTCGAAAAAAAATGTCTTTTGTTCCAAATTGAATGCGTAATTCCACAAAATGTACGAATATATTAGTTTGTACCTTGTAAGGCGCTTAGAGTAACTTATTTCTGACATAGTTACAATAGTAATATGGGACAACACACACGGTTTCGAAATAATTAATCAGTTAAAAGAATTAAAGGAATATTCAGATAGGCTTTTTCGGACGTTGCATTGAGGTTGGTCACGGATCTGAACCGGTTTCTGAATGTAAATATGTCGGTCGCTTGCAGGATGGTATAATGTTTTGGGAGATGATTCTGATTGGCCTAAACCCGCACAGTAAACACCAAAGGACAAAGCATGGTATCTGTTTATGTTGACAAGACGCATGCTTACGGTGTTTATGTACCTACTGACCTAGTGAACTCGTACAGTCTGCAGTGTTGCCAGCTTGTCTGTCTCTTGTTTTCGACAAAACTAAAATATCTCCGTAGGAAATGGTCAGAGAGAAAAACCTAAGATACAAAATGTGTTCCAAATACCGAGATCTATCACCGGTTTAAATTAATGTAATAACTTCCCTTCCACCGGGCATAATACAGCAAATAAACAGAGTGGCTTCACAAAACGTTGCAGGTAAATAGAAGAAATCAAACACCAAGAATTCCAAATCTTAATGGAGCAAAGGACGTTTAAAAATGCCATATAGAAAATATTTTCCCACGGGCTCTTTTGGTCACAGGAAGGCCAACCTCAGTATTTTAAATGGAACCTCACGTTTTTATTCGAAATTATGGGATTCCATGCCCTTTATATGGCCCCTATATCAGTGGCGTATCCCAACAATTTGGTTTATGAAAATGAAACATACAAATTACATATATACACTAATAAGCTGTATCTTTACTGTTCCAAGGAAGTTTATCCGTCCCAAACAACAAACACGGCCACCGGAAGGATTTACACAGTTTCAGAGTCTTCCAAGTTCAGACATGTGTACGAAGATCTTCACTTGACTCTCCGTCTCTAAGTTTTTGAAATCGGTAGCAGGACTTCTCTTAACTTTACTGAATGAATGTGGTCTAAAAGGTGTATTGTACGCTTGACATTCAGAATCACCGAACTTTCAATATTCATCTACAACATTCAGTGAAATGCAGTCGACATTCACCGTTCGCACCTTGAATGCATTGGCACGTGGTGCATGCATTTATCCGTATTCACAGAGAGGTGTTATGACGTCATGATAGGAAATTATAAGGTGACAATGCCCTAGTAGCTTAGCTAGACTATTAGGAGAACTAATAAGCATAACACGCCAAACGCTATTCGGTCTAGTAAACGCTTCTTTGGAACAGAGTGCATGTTTTTTTCTCTCTCTTTATTATCCTAATTCGTAGACTAACGCTGATTTCTAGGACATCTTTAATTATTCATGAATGTTAGTCATTATTCTATAACGCATGCAATGCATTCGTGGAGAATACGCCACTGCATGTTAACAGATAAAATCTTCCCAAAAGAATCAAGTGTTTATGTGCTAATGAAGGCTACTTTGAGCATTTAATAAAGTAATTTAAAGTGGTGACCTGAGTATTGATTTATTTACTTTAAGTTTAACGTTCTTTAACTCGGTAGGTCATATCGAACGACGAATGAATGAAGACAGTGATGAGCCCGGGGTCCATAGAGCTTAAAGTTACCACATTCGTCTTCTCAGAATAAGGGAAAATTGAAAAAAAAACTTTATCCGGATAACTCACCTCAACCGATATTCGAACTTGGCACCTCTTGAGTGTGAGGCACAAACGCTACCCCTACACCACAGAGGTTATCTAGGGTAGAAAATGACTTATTCGTTTAACACTCTCTTCTGTCTATATACTCCAGAAAAAAATATACTATTACAGCTCAACAATTGATTTTAATAAAAAATACTTTTAGAAAAGTTGCATGGTTTATCGAGAGGAACCCGAATATTAAAAGCATTATCGTGGTTATAAGTAAAATTCTGCGGTAGGCTCTTCTGTACGACATAATATCTACCTGGAAATATTTTCCGTATCACAACTTAGACGGCCTCGTGCTCCAATAAGAAAAACATGCACGTACGCACTACTTGGTTACGATACCGTATCAAATAAATGTCAGTGATGCCAGGTTTGCCTGGGATAGCGTTGACTCCCAAGTGGACGGGGGCGATTAGCAGGTTCTGGACGTTGCCTACAATGGAATGTCTATAATGCGAAGGTACCTAGGGACAGCCATGAGGGTGTAATGTGCAAGGTCCCTCTACTCCACTTACCTTGGCTGCAAGGTTTGTGAGAGACTGAGCCGTGCACGTCCTCGGAGGGACCACCTTCCTTATTAAAGCGACAACTATGGCAGACACAGAACTTAATGGCGGCTGATACCTGAACATTACTATTCTCTTTCCTGTTGTGCAAATACATTTTGTGGGCGTAAATGATATCTATATCACCGACCTTACAGCATGATTTCACAGCGTATTGAACTTCACAACATCACAAGACGTGCCACGCTTCTGGATTTTGTGTTGAGCAACCCGCCATTAAATTTTGTGTCGCCGTAGCTTCTGGACGGAGGAAGAGCCCACAAGGATGCACTCTGATTTGTAGCCCAAAAGACCGTTCTGGTCTCCGCCAGTGCTGGATGAGAGAATTTAAGGGCTCGCACTTGATCTTAGAAGGATAACGCTCAGGGCTAAGCAACAAAAGGGTCATACAGACCCACAATTACCATCGGCCATTACTATTCCGTGGTTTGGCCAGAAGAGAGAGACCGTAGTACTGTAGTAATTACCAGACATTTCTGAAATTATTACCCCAATTAGACTACACTAGAACTTCCTAGAATCTTCAGTTACGTACATGCGTGATTTGGTAGATAAAACAAGCGGACGTAATACCTAAATAGTATATTCGATACAAGTGAAGGAAGTGCATCTTTGCAGAACGAGGAAGAAGTCTGAAAATACGCAACTTTCTCTCGTATTCTTACTTCCCAGTTTCTGCAAAGCACTTAACGCATATATAGCTGCACACTATTTTTTCGATTATGGTGAATAACGCGAAAAGAGAATTGCTGTCAACTATTCAATAATAGTACCAAGGTCGACCTCTGCCAACTGGTGATCAATCTGTCACTTCTGGTAATTTCAACTGAATACGAGATGGGTGCTTGCGCCGAAAGAGTTATGTTTAAATACTGCAGGAATTAAAATCGTAAATAAATGTTAACATGTACGGGGAAGTAAAGACGGTAAGATTTAAATGGTAATATTCTCAAATATTGCATGTCTACAACAATGGATATACACATCAATAGTTGCAGGTAAAAATGTAAAACGCACAGGGTGCATTTCAACTTCCTACACGTGATAGCATGGGCAGGATGTGGATAAAAGAGAGTCACTGTCGACGAAAACATGCATGTGTGTGCGTACAGGAATTTTGAAATTTACTACACGTTCTGGGAAATCATCTGTAGTAATACCACGACAGGGTTTCATACGATGATAATTTTTCCAGGTGAAACGCGCGAAAAATGAATCCAAATATGAAAGCGTCGAGTGGTATTTGTTTAGAGTATTCCGTGAAATAATTAATAATTCGTTTATTTAATACAATTTAATATTCATAGTGATTTTAAAGTAAACAACTTACAGTAACATTCATACATTTTAATTAAGATTTATTTTGACAGTTGGCACTACAACTAATTCAGTCGGCTGTTAGAACAATTCTAGCGTCCAGTTCAGGGAAATGAGGAATTAAGACATATGCTGAATATAAATGAACGAATTTGAGTTTATTCATTAAAGGTAGGTCTGCTATATTTAAAACTCCAGAATATTCGTCAAATCCTTTGTCATTTTAAATTTTTTACTGCGCATGGGTACTTCAGATATTCGGAAACATAAGAAAATGTTTAGTTTGGCGGAAACGCAAGGGTTATCAACAAGTTTCTCCGCACCGTGCCAGTGCCTACCACAGATAACGTTGGTATCCTGTTTATCTACATTACCTTTCATGAATTACATTGGTGAATCCACCAGATGTTTTACTTCGCGAACACTATAACCACACGCTCCCGGCAGCCAGTGCAGCCACTGGAATTCCCGTCTCTACAGCAAATCTTGGTTACATAAGAGCTGCGGAGCGACTTCTCGATAACTCTATATAATCAAGCAATAATACATGACCCAGAAGTAACAATCCGTCATGAATGGAATAGTCAACGGAAATAACCTCTCACGAGCCCGAACTATTTGTAATTTTTCACCGATTAAAAGCAAGCTTCAATGTTGTACATAAATGCATTTCTGTGTAGAAATAAACAGATGGGTGTTAAAAGGTGCAGTAGGAATAATTAATAATGACAAATGTATTATTATTATTGTTGTTGTTGTTGTTGTTATTATTGAGTTAACCTCAATGTTCTGGTGGTCTGTTTGGATCTGGTTGAGCGTCTATGACAAATTAAATGCAGAGAACTACATAAGGACTCATTCACAAACACGGTATGAGAATTAATCGAATTTGTGATCACGTCCTGGAAGTACGTAACTGTGCACATGCCACATTAGGACCTGCCGTTAAATAGAAGCGCCCCCTGGCATTGCAATTCTCAACACTTCTATGCATATCTAATTCCTTCACATTGCAGCTGGAGTTCTTCACTTAACAGTGTTTTGTAGCACAAACAGATATGTACTATTGGGAAATCTCTGCTAGGCGTGGACACGTTAATAGAATTTCAGATTTAAAACTCTTCTCAGGAAGTGCGACCCAATTTCATTGTTTATGCGTTCTGGAGAGTAATAATATGATGGTGTGAAAATGTTCACACGACTTTCATAATAACGTCACGAGTAAAAGTTAATCGTATGAATCTGCCCATCCCATGTTTAATAAGTGAGTAGAAGTGGATTCAATTACATAACACTCATTCTTTTTATCAGTGGGAGGGCAAACTCTTCATAAAAGTTCCTATTAGAGAGAAAGCTATTTAAAAATCTGACATGTTGCACTCACATGTACCAGTTAGTCTTATAGGCTCCTGTTCCTCTTCTTCTTGTTACTGGAGATAAACATTTGGAATTTAACTTATTGCTAATTCCCTTGTAGGTACAAGGGGAATAACCGATAGTCAAATCTTTTAAAGCTGGTCGCTATATGAAGGCTTTGAAATGCCATTCTCTTTGCACAGCCAAGAGATAAAGAAATGAATAAGGTCCTTCCAATTCGAGAAAAGTATAAGTATTGTAAAACTCCCACAAATAGCAATGAACATCTCCGAAATAGTTCACAAAAATGCATTTGGACATAAACTGTTTTAACCAGACCTACATTTTTTTGTATAGTAATTGGTCTATCTCTTACAGTTTACGAGTTATCAAGCCATCAAGGGTAAACAGAACTACATAGGCTACAGCAACAAAATTCAAAATATACATTTCATTTGTCATTAAAGAATCTTAAACACGTGGCATTTTAATTAAAATCATCGGAGGAATTTTCGTGAAAATCAACATTTTCGAAAAATTTTCCATGTAAAGGGTAGTTTAGGGTGGATCTATTTTCTTCAAAATCTTCGTGTCGCATTCTTGAAAGATAAACTTAAATACCAACTTTGGGTTTTAAGTGACTTTTGTTTTTGAGTTATGCTGTTCATATACAGACACACATACATGGACCTTATTCTAATATTTTTTTTTCAGGGGCCTCAAAACATATATTTCCAGTGAAATCTCGACATCAAATTTTTGGGTGGATTACAATACTTCCCCTACTCACTCACCATACATAGAAGAGAAAATAAAAATTAACCACGAAACAAATCACTCATTCACATCCTGTAAGTGTGAATAGCTCGGGAAAATGCAGTATGGCATTAAATATTAAAAACAAAAAGTTGATTTTTTTTCTACTTCCTGACCGAATTTCAACAAACCATTGCCTCAACTATGAGGTATACAAGGTACGATTGTCCTAAAATCACATACAGTGGCACCAAAGAGGATATACCTAATAAGTCAAGCCAGAATATAAAGTGCAGCAAACTGAGCTGCATTTTAAACATTTCATTGCAGTGCTAGTGCCCTGTATGTTTCTATGTAGCTACAAAAATGTATATTGAAGTAATTTCTAAGAGCATCTATTATGATTAACAAGGAGAACAGGTGTATTTTACCATCAAGTACTTCACAGAATAGATATGAACATAAATAATAGTGGATGGAGAAATTCCTATGGCTGTAACACAACTTTTTTATATAAATTCGAAAGACAAAAAACCATTGTTTTTATGCTGTGACTTTTGTCTTATTTTGCTTTATTTGCAACCACATAACAAACCCTTTGTTATCGTATACACAATACAAAGCTGATGAATAACTTAATTGTAAAAAGTCTGATGTGTGCATTCACATGACTCTCCCTAATCTTGTACAGACTAGTCTTAAAAACGTATGTGCTTGTATCTACTTCATGTTAATCGAGGTATTTCCTTATACATAGCTACAATGAAAATAGGAGAATGCAGTCAAATCTTTTAAGAGCTGGTATTCACATTCCAACTTTTGCATGGCTAGGACATAAACGAAAAACGGTTTTCTATTTAAGAAAAGCATACATGTTTAAAACTGCAAACCAATAAGGAGTATCTCGAAAATGATTACATCCACAAAAATAAGTACATAAATAAATTAAATATTTGAAAAAACGTATGCTTTAACGAGATCTACACGTTTAGTGTCGTAAGACTTTGTCTCAATTTATCACTTATGCAAAAGTATTCAAAACTGAAGAGGACTTCAAGGATATCTCCAGAAAATTCATTTGTCATGAAAACATCTTAAACACACATTTCATTCAAAATCCCGGAGTTATTTTCGAGAAATTCAAACATTTTGAAAACTTACCATGTGAAGGGTAATTTCGGGTGGGGGGGGGGGGGATTTTCTTATAAATCTTCGCGTCGCATCTTTGGAAGATGCTGAACTTAAATTCCAAAAAACTCATTCTTGAGTTACTCTCCTAAAAATGTGGCTGTTATGGATTCAGGGGGCCTCAAAACGTGAATTTCCACTGTAATCTCGGTATCTAAATTAAGTGGAACGTAGCAACTTCTTTACTGACTATGTACATGGTAGAGAGAGTAAAAATACAAGAAAAAATAAGTCTGTGACCACAATCGGAATTTGTTATTTTATTTTACGATGGGTCCCCTATTTCCGACTCTTTGCATGATTTTGCTTTGGACCACAATATCTATTACATCGAAATGGCGGAATGCAGCAGTCAATATTAAAATTCTGAGGGCTGGATTGAATGAACTTTCGATGTACTATTTATTATTAATTATTACTACTACTTATTGTCACCAACTGGATTTCATTTCTCCTATAAATACCATCATTGCCTAGTCAGTTTCATGAATAGTTGGGACCTTCATGACCAGCGAAAATCCTTTACCAAATATTAGCATACATAAGAGGACTAAAATGTAAGGAAAGCGGTACTTACGTATTCTTTGACGTTTTTCGTGCGGACAGCTTTGTAGGAGGCGTAGGCTGGGTACAAGGTTCCGAAGACGAGTCTGAAAAATGGATAAAAGAGGACGTAAGTCATGGCTTCTGGAAGTGCGAGGCTGCCGACGAGGGTGAAGATGCCCACGTTGGTGACGGTGACCTGGGGTCGCAGCCTGGCGAGCACCGTCCCCAGCACACCCGCCGGGCGCGCTTCGCCTACTGGTTCCTCCATGGTCGCCCACTGCTCTACATGCTCTACTAGTCTGTGTCTCTCAAGCCACACAAGTCCACAAGTGACGCAACCACCACTTTGCTTTCATACTACCGAGCTGCAAGTTGGCACAACGTCGCTACGAATCACTATAGAACATACAACAGGGCGGATCATTTTCATTGTAAAATGCACTAACATCAATATCTTTATCGACACACAGGTTGGGTTGGGAGGTTGCAAAAACAGATATCAACTGTGTGTCCCCTCCTTAGAACCCTGTTTCTCTTAAACTACTGCTGCTGATATGCGTACTTCCGCTGCGTTTTTCGTTGATTGGCAAATGTAAACTTCCCTTACACCCCTCTGCTTAAGCCAGCCATGGGCAGAACGCGTGTAATCGTGGCCTTGACTTGGAATAGCGCTGATTTCACGTCTCCTACCCCAAGCGTGTGTTCTGTGTCAACTAATGTGTTGGGGTTTGTCCATCGCTGGCGCACGCTATGCCAATATCCGCAGTTCCGCTGATCCCTGCAACTCCTCTGTCCACGCTATGGGAGTATCCACGTGTGACTGCACCCTCTGCTCCCCCTTTGTGCATGATACACGTACCCACGATGCACCTGTATCCTTGCATCCTATTCCAGTATCCATCATATGGCTGCATCCCTCGCAACTGACCTGTGCACCCTAAGTCGAGTACCAAAGTGGCAGTATTCTTCGCAACCCATCTATGCACACTATACGACTACCCGTGTGTGTGTGCATCCTTCGCGACCCAACTTTGCACCCTACTAGAGTTGTAAAATTAACGTTGGCTACCATAGACTATCTTAAGTGTAGACTACGGTAGTTTTCCTGGTAGAATTGGTCAGTTAAGAACCTATCAGCATTATTGTACGTTAGGTGTTGCCTCATATCGATCACGTTCATTACGCTATGTGATCAACGTTAATTAGATTCATCTAGAAACCAGAAGCGTTGAACTTTGAATCTTTTGGAAACTGACAGAGGGTATATAAAGGGCCGCTTAACTTACAGAACATCAGTGTCTTTACAAACATTTGGAAGTTCCTCCAGTTCAGATCGAAGACACTGATAGTGATTAGAGTAATGTTATTTTCAATACTACCGGTAATCCTACCATTTACTAGTCTTTTATGTACTGCATTAAAACTACCGAAGCGTAGTTTTAGTAGAGCGCAACTCTACACCCTACACAGTACCGCAACCCATCTTTGCACGCTATACAGCACCCGTCTGGCTGCATCCCTCGGAACTCGTCAGTTTGCTCACACCAGCTCATGGCCCCCAGCAGGAATGCAACTAGCCAGTACATTAGTAAATCATTCTTAGGTACACAGCGATACATGAAGCTGGATTTGCGTTTACATTATGTGCAACCAGAAGCACGAGTCCAGCTTCAGATATCGCAGTATACCTAGAATTATTTACTGATGTACTGACTACCAGGGACCATGAGCTAATGAACAAATCGTATGCATGCTATCCCATCTACGCATGTTACTGGAGTACACGGTGACAAGAATGTGGGCGTTATTTTATACACATGCAAGTGTAAGCACCGATCAACTATAATAATACACACTGATAAGATCGGTTACAGCTTCGACCACACCAGTCAAATAAAATCCATCACTTCAATCGGAGTCGAAACAATCGTGTAACAACTACTATACGAAGGTACATTACTTGCGTGTTCTTTGTAAGCAAATAACTGTGAGAAACAGGCACGACACCGGTTGACACTGGTTATCATTGTAGGTCATGGTCAAAGGCGTTCCTGCACGTGACAAAAACACCACGTTTCTGAGGAGAATGAATTAATAGTATGCAATTAGTCTCAAGCCAAGGACTTGCCGCTTCATTCGCCACTGCAGTAAGTACGTTGTTGTTAACGGAACACGCAAACCTGAGAGTTGGAACTAGATCTTCAGCAGTTGCTGAATAAAGTGAAATATATCGCAGCGCTCTTTAACTTTCATGATTCGGTTGAGTACAAACTCCTGACGTTATTGTTACAGCCACCATTTATTCATGATAACTAGGCTTGGAACCCTTATACAGCTAGTATAAAGCAGTCACCTGGTGTATGTTGAAACAAAAAGAATCGCTATGTCTTTATTTTACAACAACAAAAGTTGGTAACTGATCCCACGACAGGACACAATGTAGTGAAGTCCAAATTAGTTTTGCAACAGTTGTGATTAGCAAAGCAAAACCGACACTGATCCAAACGGCATGACTTGAAATCTGCTCTGCAAAATTAGAACAGGACTTCTCAATAACCGCCAAGGACACACACAGCTTTGGTCCCCCTCATCTGTTGAGACAGTTAAAAGTCCCGTCACGTCATAGCAGTAATCATTCTCATTTGACTGGAGGTTTAACTACTGTTAGGGCGGAGGTGACAATATGGCCACAACACTAAGGTAGCAGTAAATGTGTCCAATTAGATAGCTAGCACCTGTTGTGCGGGGTCGCTGACCGGACCGGACCGGACCCGTCACTACTATTGTACTGCCAAACTTCACGAGCAATCGGAAATGGTGCGTCACTGCACGCCCGCGTCCAATTCTGTCTCCACCCAGTTCGCGCATCTCTCAAGAGACACAATTCATTAGCTAGCCGGCCATTGTCTCACAAATATCACATGATAAAACCTGCCCATTGGGATGCGTGGTAGCTTATAATCGCCTTTTCAGACCAGCTGACTAAAATAAAACAAATAAAATAATAAAACTGTCTTTCAATAAATGAATTTAATTAGTTAAAAGTTCTGTACCACCCAAATAAGTTTTGAAGCACGTGGCTGATTAACACGAAACTCGGTGTACGAAGATAGTCATGTAAAGGGAATTCAAAAATTATATTAATTTTTGCTACTTCCGGTTTAACCGGAAGTAACTGCAACTTTTATGAGGAAGAGGATGATATGAAATGCAGGCGAAATCGATTATTGGAAAGCTGATGATGGAGCAATTGGTGGAATGAGTGGCGGGGGAAACTGGAGAACCCGGAGAAAACCCGCCTTGACGGCCCTTCGTCCACCACGAATACCACATGCGGGTCCCTGGGACGCCTAGGTGGCAGGCGAATGCTCTAACCGGTCGTCACGACGCCGAATAGTGCAGGCTCAACGGAGCAAAACGTTCTTTTTTTCTGTAGTTTGAATGTTCTTTGTTTCAATCCACGAATGCACGTTTATTTGACTTATCACTTCTTATATTCATGGAACATATTTTTGTCTATTTTAATGATTTTTGGTACTTCCGGCATAACGTTATTTTAACTGGTACATCCTACACTTTTTGCATATTCGGATAGTATTCGTCAGTAGCTTTTCAACAAGTGTCCACAACAGAAAAAACAAATAAAGAATCAAAGAACAAAACTGCAGTTCACCTAAATTCTGGGCTCTACTTTAGATAGATCGGTCGTTCGCTCCTCGTTACTTAACCAGGTTTTCCACTACCACACATTGGCAGCAGGGGCCACACAGTGAACAGCAAGGTCCCAACATCTGTCGCATTCGGACTTCTTTTGTGGCGCCATTTGAAGTCGTACCGAGACGGACTTAGATGTGGAGCATCGAATAATGGAAGCGATGAGAGACATTCTTAAGACCTGGTTGAGTAATTAAGCAATTAATGGTATCCATAATCGAATGTCATATTGTCAAGTAGCCGAGTGCTACCAGTTTGAACACAGAATTTACAAGGTGAAATGCACTTTATTGTTTCCCTTTCTCTTTATGCTTTTGTTTTATCATTGTGGATACTTAATGAAAAGCAATTGAAGAGTGCTATCCGAACATGTAAAAGAAATGTGGGATGTACCATTCAAAATACCATAGTTGCCGTCACTTCCGGTTAAACCAGTTAATATAATGTCTAAGTTCAATGTACACGACTTCGAGTTCTACAATCAGTCACACGCTTCAAAATTTATTTGGGTGGTGTGAGACTTAACTAACCCTATGCTGGGTGTCGCCCCCCCCCCAATAAAAAACAGACAATACTAAGTATGTTGTGCAGGATGGCAAACTGATTGATTTTCAGATAGGAAAACCTGTATGGAAATGTACGGTTTGGACGCTGTAGAGCGTCGAAGTTTGAGAATGAACGGTTGTGACAATTTAACATTCGTTTTGGTATTTTAATACGGAAGATATGCTACTCCTTAGCCATCTGTGAACGGAGACGAACGACCTGAACATAATACAATTTCTGCGCATGTGCTAAATTCCTTGGTGCACATCCTACTGCGTTACTTCTGTACTTTCCAGTACAGAACGTTTCTAACAGCAGTGCGACAAATACCAGCACACAGCTGCTGAAATGGCCGACATGAGCTCCAGCACACTGATGTAAATGTGCAGAATCACCTCAACGTTTCATATTCAAATCGATGGATTGGTAAAGGTGCACCAGCTCCATGGCCAGCACGTTCGCCAGATCCGATACCTCTCGACTGTTATCTGTGTAGTTGTATGAAGAGTATGGTGTGCGGCACTCCTGTAACGTCAGCAGAGGACCTTATGGCTCGAGTCCATGGAGCGACTGAAATCTTCAAAGACAACTGCACTTATTGGGTCATGGGAATGAGGCTCACCACCACCGATATAGGCTCTGCAATGACGTAGGAGGTACACAGTTCGAAGCCCATTTGTAATGTAGACAGCTCGATGTTGGGTTTCTTAACGAAATGTAAACGCACACCCATCTCACACTTCCATGCGCTACAGCGTCCAAATCGTGCATTTCCGGACAGGGGTTCCTGTTCAAAAACCAATCAGTTTGTCGTCCCGCACAACATACCTACTAAGCGCTGTCGGTGTTTTTTGGGACACCCTGTATATAGAACCCCACATGACAACGTTGTGCATTTATTAACAGCCAATAACTGGCCGTCTTATGAGCCGAATGTAGTGAATGTACAATGATGGTTTCTAGTGCCTGTCCCGTTTCAATTTTGCTAGTCTTCTGACAATAATCATCAGTTCTGGAAAGTTCAAGCGTTTTCTCCCTCCTCTCTCTCTTTCTCACTCTCACAAAACAGAACACAACACAAACAGAAACATATATTGTACCTCTAATTGTAAGTACATCGGTTCCAAATGATGTATTTGTCATCTTCTAAGTGCTGAACTACATCTATATGTAGATCACGACTACGCCATCGTTATAGAATATGGTGATACGAATGTCCACCTTCTCTTTCTGTGACATTGCTACAAAAAGCGAACAGTTTTAAAATGAAAAATACTGAAACCTATGAACGTGTTTTTTTAAGTTTTAATCATATTTTTAATTACGCTAATTAAAACTTGTCTTTTATCCAATTTTTGATGGTTACAAGTAACGACTACTTTGATTTTCGCATGTAGTATCCACCATGTTTTAATACAACGCCGAAACATTGAAGTCAGTGCGAAACACAGCTTTATGAAGACCTAACAAAACAAAAATCTGCAATTCACTCACGATGAGATCGGCTGAGTGCTGCTTTTCTAATGGCATAGGCACATAATTTATGTTGGTTATCGCAAAATGATATTGTCATTTTCAATAACAATCAACTTGCTGTTTTGTCTCATAGAATTTGTTTTCATAACAAAGTATACACACAATTTGAAATACATAAATAACACTTTTGTTTGATGGTTATATAAACCATGCAATTTTAAAACCTGGGATAGAATGAACTGATGTGGAGCACTTGTACGCTTTTTTTTTAACGTATGGATTAAATAATACATATATACTTAAGGGACACTGGGAGTGAAATTTTGGTCAAAATTGTCAAAAAGTCGAAACTTGTTTTTTTACCTTAAAATGTTCCTGGAACACCTGTGCATTTGGATCAGCTAACATTTTTCATATCCCCCACTCCATGTGGTCATTACGGCCCTTTCAAATAGTGATCTTCCCTTAACGTACACAGGATACTCCTATATAAAAGCCTGTTTTTCTCAAAACTACATTTCTGCACATTCCAAAAGAAGGTCGCGCCTGAGTTTTGCTTCAAATTCAATTAAAACTTCCAAAAGTATTCATAAATAGCAGCTAAACAAAACTATGCTTCAATATTGATGTTATCATTAACATGAATTCCAAAAACATTTTTTGTATGAAAAAAAAAATCAATAATTTTTAAGATTAAATTTTCTTTGTTATTAAAAAATATGTACAGCATAATCAGCAAACGTATTTGAAATATCTCTTCATACAATTGTTACCCATGTTTTGGAGTATCAGTTCTGGCAATATAAATGAATTTTGAAAAGTCAATAGACGCGAGCTCCATTTTGAAAATGTGCCTATTAAATTCATAAAATAATTTATATAGCCTAACCGAATTATCCAATTTTGATGAAATTTGGTGTACCTCCTATTCTCATATAAATACAAACACAGTAAACATTTCAAAAAAATCTATCAAGAAATGTGGAACTTTCAAATTTCACTCCCAGTGTCCCTTAAATGGGCCTCATGAAATGTTGTCTAGAGTCATAAAAATCTAACGACAGAGTTTAATGGAGAAATTCCGTTACAATCTGTTCAAAAGAATACGCCATGCATGAAAAAGCTTGTACAATGTTCCCTCAAAGTAATCGCAAGGTGAAATTGACAGCACGGGACATACAAAAATCATATTAGATATTCCCCAAATATTTTATTTTTCAGAGAACTGAAAAAGGACATAACTATTCAAGAATCATGCCCAAAACAAAACCTACAGTTCTATAAATGACAATGTTAAGGAGTTTTCTTTCTTTTTTTCTGGGGGGGGGGGGCGAGGGTTGCGGGGTGGAGTCCAGATGAATGTCTATTAAAAAAAGATAACCACAAATGTACACGGTAAATATTCCCGCGACCCAACACTAAGTTAAGCTTTGAGATGTGGCTGAATCATTAAGGTAGACTGGTGTACAGAAGCCCAAAGTTCAAATCACGCCAAGAACGTCTTTATTTTTTCAGGATTTTCTTCGGTAATCCAAAATTAGGAAACTTTTTTACCCACATTATTTAATAAACACCTTTATCTAAATCTTTCTTACAGACTCAAGGATCTCAAAAATCTGAAATCTCGATGTGAATTGTTGACTCGAATACAGGTTATCCCCAGTAAACGATTAAATACAAATACATTTTTGTAGGAATAGTTTGTAGAACAGATGTAAATGCTATCCATGAGAAGCTGAGTTTTAGAACTGTTTCAAACAACAAAGAGTTGATTTTATGTCCTGTGCAAAGAGCACCAAAGAAAACCTTCGGTGGATTTTATATCGTTTTATGGGGTCCTTTAAAGTGTGAGCTTGAACTGGGCGATCAAGTTGCCCCTTACATTTTAACTCCTTCAAAGACATGTCCTGTTTAGCCAATAGATCCAGAACGCAAACATACTTCGCTTCTACGCCATTTATAAACTTTGTTGTGAGGAGTGCCATACCCTTGCATCGTGGACTAAAGCAATCAATGAAATGGCCATGGCTTCGTACAACAATAAATGCCTAACTAATGTAGATGCAAAGTGCAGTGAGATTTTCTTGGACACTCTTTGTACAACATGTACCTTCAAATAAATCTTCTATTTTGAAGGACATAGCGAGCTTCAAAAAGGGGGAATTTGTACACAAAGAGCAAAAATTCAAGGATTGATTAAATCGCTGTTGGTACAGAATATGTTTCAAAATGTTAAGATAGAACTCCCTGTCAATGTGAATAAAATGAAATTAAATTCACAGTGGTGGACCAAAGAGGGAGAACATATACCTTGTGGGCGACAGACAGACATGACTAAAGAATGAGGAATGTCTGCCTGCCTGACTGACTGACTGACTGACTGAAGGCTCAGGGGGAATAACCAGCGGATCATTCGGTGAATAATGCAGTAAACCATGCAAACACCGAAATAAAACCAGCGTGGACTGACTGGGAGAAACAACTGCTGCCTGCCTATATGCACGAAAACATCAAGATCACCCACCCCTACTGTTGGGGTGGGACCAGTCGGTGCTATCGCAGTGGTAACACGCGTGCACACTACAACTTCATGCCCCACACGAGTAACCTTTGTCACTTACCAAGTAACCTTGCATGGAACAAAAATGCAACAATATTTTTACTTTCACTACTGCTTAACAACAGTAAGTGTCGCATTCCACCTAAAAAAAGAAATTTTACAGAAAATATACAATCTGAAACTTCAAGAATTAAAAGGAAAAAATCTGTTGTGTTGCACTAACATGACTTTCTCTACTCTTGTACTAACCATTCTTACAAACTCTTATTCCTATATCTTCTTCATGTTAGTTGAGATAAACATTTGTAGAAATTATCTTATTGCTTATTCCCTTGTAGGTGCAAGGGGGTTGTTAGAATACAGAAAAGGCTTTGTGCGACAGTCAAATCTTTTTGACCTTTGAGATTCCGTTCTCTTTGCACACTTAACATAAAAAAATGAACAACGATGATCCATTTCACGAAACTTCTAAGTTTTCCGAAACTCACACACATAACAAGGAATATCTCCGAAATGGTTCACCCTACAAGAAAATGTATTTAGACATAAACTGTCTATTTTAGCAAGATCTACATTTTTTGTATAGTACGATTTGGTCTATCTCTAACGGTGTACCAGTTATGCAAAAGTCGTCCAGAGTAAATACGACTACAGGGGCTATAGCCAGAAAATTCAAGATATACATTTCATTTGTCATAAAAATGTCTCAAATATATGACATTTTAATCAAAATCGTTAGAGCCATTTTCAAGAAAATCAAAATTTTCAAAAAAAAATTCCATGTAAAGGGTAGTTTAGGGTGAGGCTATTTTCTTCAAAATCTTCGTGTCGCATCCTTGAAAGATATTTAACTTAAATACCAACTTTGGTTTTTAAACTACTTTTCGTTTTTGAGTTATGCTGTCCACAGACTGACACACAAACACACGGACACACACACACGCACCTTTTTCTAAACATTCCTTTTTTGGATTCAGGGGGCCTCAAAACATTTATTTCCGGTGAAATCTCGACATCGAATTTTTGGGAGGAATACAATACTTCCCCTACTTACCAGTAGAGAAAGTGAAAAAAGCCTTGTGTTGCACTCACATGACTTTCTCTACTCTTGTACTAACCGTTCTTACGAACTATTCCTTTATATTCGTGTTAGTTGGAATAAACATTTCCAGAAATTATCTTGTTTATTTTCTTGTAGGTACAAGGGGAATATGGCAATGCCGTAGGCTTTGAGCGATAGACAAATCTTTTAGAGCTTTGAGATTCCTTTCTCTTTGCACGGTTAACATGTAAAAAATAAATCACGATTTTCCATTTGACAAAAGTGTAAGTTTTCCAAAACTCACACAAATAACAAGGAATATCTCCGAAATGGTTCACCCTACAAGAAAATGTATTTGCATATAAAATATGTGTTTTAACAAGATCTACATTTTTGTGTAGTAAGATATTGCCTATCTCTTACGGTTTACCAGTTATGCAAAACTCCTCCAAAGTAAAAAGGACTTCATGGGCCAGACCCAGAAAATTCGAGATATACATTTCTTTTGCCATAAAAATCTCAAACATAGGCATGGCATTTTAACCAAAACCGTTAAGAGCCACTTTGAAGAAAATCAAAATTTTCTAAAAATTTTCCATGAAAAGGGTAGTTTAGCGTGGAGCAACTTTTTTCAAAATCTTCATGTCGCATCCTTGAAAGACATTAATTTTAAATAACAACTTTGGTTTTTAACCGACTTTTGGTTTTTTAGTTATGTTATCCAGACAGACAGACAGACAGACAGACACACACACACACACACACACACGCGCGCGCGCGCTTTTCCAGAAAATGTTTTTTTTTTATTCAGGGGGCCTCAAAACATTTCCGTTGAAATCTCATGGAATTTTTGGGTAGAATACAATACTTTCTCTTACTGTACGTAGTAGAGAAAGTTAAAAAAAAGACATGTTTAGAAAAATACGTGAGAGGTGAACAGGGAATTCAAAAATGAAAAGTAGATTACATACAAAATTAAGTAACGAAAGGTTTGTAGTAATGCCAAATTGTAAGGCAAAACTGTCCCTATAAAATGAACTGAAATTTACCTCTGAAGGAGCACAGGAATATGACATACTTTGTGAACTGGTTTAGAACTCAGGGTAGAAAATGGTGGATATTATTTATACAGGAGTCCCCAACTTTCAGGGTCAAAATTATACACTTCTAAACGAGCATTTTGACCTAAGGAACCTGTGTCCGAAATGAATATTTTAGACACCATGCTATCTTGAAAGTGAATGTGAGGGACGTTTCTAAAGTTCCTTTAATTTTGATAACAAACTGCCTGGCACTTTCATTTGTTTGTTTTGTTTACAATGTATGATCGACTGTCGAAGATGGAGCATTACTCGTTACATGCATTTAATGCAGGACGCAGCAGAATGTAGCACCCAGAGGGTCGAACGCATGTACCAAGAGATGTTTCCCAACAGATGCATCATCCGAATTGGAAGACATTTATTGCTGTGGATAGAAGTCACAGTGAGCTAGCTGGTCAGGGAGCAAAGCAAAGAGCTGTTCGGACACCACAGTTTGAGATGATGCTGGATAATGTGGCAGATAAGTCATCAATAAGTACACATCGACTTCCGTGGGCTTAATGTTTCCAAAACGTCGGTGTGGAAAATGCTAAAGGAGCAACAATTGCACTCTTATCATAGTGGCATTCAAAATATTCATTTCCGACTAATGGTTCCTTGTGTCAAAATACTCAGTTTTAAAGTCTAGATCATCTGTATAATTTTGATTTAAAGGTTGGGGACAATATATCTAAAATACAAATAAACCTTTTTAGGCAATTCTGGCCATTTGATCTTCCCTTAATTTGAATTAAGGTAGGAAACATTAACTGTACTATTGTCGGGTTTCAAAATTTCCTGTCATATAAAGTTCGAGCAATATTTAGAAAAGGTTCAAACAAAATGCCGTTTCAAAGAAGTGACAGGAATATACTTCCACACAGAGGTGGATGAAAGAAACAGATGCAGAGTGTGAGGAAGGATAAGGTGGAACCGAGGAAGAGACAGACAGAGGGAGAAGGTAGGTAGAACCTCTGTTTTAGTCAACCTACTACACCAAGCGAATTTCTAAGACCAAGTCTCCCTGTGGGAGGGGAGGGTGAAGAGATCTTGCCACAACTGTCTGTTCTAATCGAAGCAATAGTTTTACTTTCTCTACTGCTAGTATGTAGAGGAAGAATTGTATTCCACCCAAAAATTCGATGTCGAGATTTCACCGGAAATATATGACCTCCTGAATCCCCATTTCTAGAAAAACGTCAGTGTGTGTGTGTGTGGTAACTCAAAAACGAAAAGTCTCTTAGAAACCAAAGTTGATATTTAAGTTTAGTATGCTTCAAGGATGCGACACGAAGATTTAGAAGAAAATTCCTCCACCCTAAACTAACCCTTACATGGAAAAGTATCTAAAATTTTGATCTCGAAAATGGCTACCGATTTTGATTAAAATGTCATATGTTTGAGATATTTCTATGGCAAATGAAATGTATATTTTGAATTTTCTGGCTATAGCCTATGTAGTCCTGTTTACTCTGGATGGCTTTTGCACAATTGGTAAACCGTAAGAGATAGACCAAATCTTACTGTACAAAAATGTAGACCTTGCTAAAACACACAATTTATGTACAAATAAATTTTTTGTAGAGTGAACCGTGTTCAGAGTACAACGGACCTTTTTCTACAAATGCCTTTTTTTAATTCATATTCAGGGGGTCTCAAAACATATTTCCGGTGAAATTCGACATCGAATTTTTGGGTGGAATACAATACTTCCTTCTACTTACCAGTAATGTGTGAACACAGCATAACTCCAATACGAAAAGTCGGTTAAATACCCAACTTAATGTTCAGTTCAGCATATTTGAAAGATTCAACAAGGTTCAAAAAATAGCCCCAAGTATTTTTTCAAAACTTTTGATTTTCTCAAAAAGGCTCTAACGATTTTGATTAACATTTTAAGACATTTTCATGACAAATGGAACGTATATCTTGAATTTTCTGATCGTTCTCCGTTGTCTAGGAGCAACATGCTAGCCTCTAGTTGCCGAGGTCGTGGGTTCAAATCCGGCACAGGGCGATCAATTTTTTAGGGCGTAAAATTCGTTAGCATGGCCTTTTTAGGAAAGGAAGTAAAGCCGGTGGTCCCGTGTCGTAGATTTATGACACGTAAAGGAAGCTAAAGCTTGATAAACAGGCTTCTAATTGCGAGTCAAATAAAGTGGTCTTTCACTCCCAATGTACGAGAATGCGACGCCGGGAACCATAGCAATTAAAGAACGTCCATAAACAAACAAATTGTTTTTAATTTTCTGGAAATAGCGTCTGAAGTCCTTTTCATTCGGCAATGCTTTAGTACTACTGGCAAATCGTAAGAGATAGGCAAAATCGTAATACACAAATTGTAGATGTCAAAGCACATATTAGTCATCATCATCATCATTATTATTATTATTATTATTATTATTATTATTATTATTATTATTATTATTATTATTATTATTATTATTATCATCATCATTATTATCATCATCATCATTATTTTCTTTTTTTGTGAACAATTTGAGATGTTGCTTACTATTGGTTTGAATTTTCCGTTTTCTCAAATGAGAAGTTATTTGTTCTTTTATTTCCTTCTGATTTTGCAAATAGAACGGAATTTTAAAGTCATTCACGTAGCGACCATCGCTTAAACCTACTGCATTGCCCTACTGCTATTCTCCTTACAAGGGAAATGTGTAACAAAACTAATTTTTATAAATTTCTATCTCGATCAACATGAAGATAGAGAATATGCAGATAGAAAAATAAGCATTCCTAAGAATCCACAGTACAAGAGTGCATAGAAAGTGTCATGTGAGTACAACACAGAAGATTTCTTTCACCTGCAGCATTAGAATTCCAGTAATAGATACCATTATTGACACGTTTATATTCTACAGTATTCCCTGCGGCCTTTTGCATACATGTATGACTAACACTAACATCAACTCAAATTATGAGCTCAGGTTTTCTGGCACAATTAGCTTCCATTAGATAAAAATGCATATACACATGGGGATACCTGGTCTGCGAGTGAACAGCTAAATAGGTGCACAAATCACACATTATCACTCTGAGTGACAAAAGAAGTGCGTTAATGCTATGACTATGTTAATTTGGCGTGAATTATTCGCTCAAGGCATTAACGCTACCTTTAATTATGGCATTGTAACGGACAGTCCATTAGGGACAATATATCCAACATGTGTTTCAAATCTAAACCGTCATAATTATGTAGAGTCCACTAAATAAGTCTTACTTCCTCAATCCTCAAAACTGGAAACAACGTGCCACAACGTCGGAAAATGCCAAATTAATTATAACGGACCATCCACAGCTTCAACTTCCAGTTCATTAGTGTTGATTTAACAGGAAATTACTGCAATTGTGTTCATAAATCGTCAACACCTGATTTTAGTCGCTTTAAACATGTTTATAACTTTGGATTCAAATAACACTTCTGCTTTCTGTACAGCTTATCTATAGATGAATTATTGTATTCTGTGCAACATTTCTGGACTGGATGTCTGTGAACAGCAGCACTCAACAAAAGGAAAGTCGATACATGCAAATTTCATAGACACCGTTTAACTGTATTTAAAAAAATCTGATGTGTTGTACTCACATGACTTTCTCTACTCTTGTACTAACCATTCTTACAAACTCTTATTCCTATATCTTCTTCGTGTTAGTTGAGATAAACATTTGTACAAATTATCTTATTGCTTATTTCCTTGTAGGTACAAGGGGAATGTTAGAATACAGTAGACTTTGTGCGATAGTCAAATGTTTTAAAGCTTTGAGATTCTGTTGTCTTTGCACACCTAACATAAAAAAATGAGCAATGATCCATTTCACGAAAGTTGTAAGTTTTCCGAAACTCACACACTTAACAAGGAATATCTCCGAAATGGTTCACCCTACAAGAAAAATTTTTTGGACATAAATTGTGTATTTTAGCAAGATCTACATTTTTTGTACAGTATGATTTGGTCCATCTCTAACGGTTTGCCAGTTATGCAAAAGTCGTCCAGAGTAAATGCGACTACAGGGGCTATAGCCAGAAAATTCAAGATATACATTTCATTTGTCATCAAAATATCTCAAACATATGACATTTTAATAGCAATCGTTAGAGCCATTTTCAAGAAAATCAAAATTTTCGAAAAATTTTCCATGTAAAGTGTAGTTCAGGGTGGGGCTATTTTCTTCAAAATCTTCGTGTCACATCCTTGAAAGACATTAAACTTAAATACCAACTTTGGTTTTTAACCGACTGTTCGTTTCGTTTTTGAGCTATGCTGTCCACAGAGTGACAGACTGACACTGACACACACACGCACCTTTTTCTAAAAATGATTTTTTGGGTGGAATACAATACTTCCCCTACTTACCAGTAGAGAAAGTAAAAATCCAAAACCACCTATTGCATGAACTGTTTTCTATTTTTTTCTTCTCAAAATAACTGATAATTTTGATTCAACCCCCTTTGTTTGAGATATAAACATGAAAAATATCCCCCAAGTTTACTGAACTGCAAGAGTTAAACAAAAACTCCCTTCCGGCAAAATGTTTCATAACGTAAACCATTTTCGAGATACCCGCTATTCATTTTTGTTCCCTAGATTGTAAACAATGCCGTCAAGTGCAGTTCTTTTGTTTCTCCTGGGCTAGCGCAATTAAGAGTATTTAATATCCAGGCAGGTATATGTAAATCTGTTGAATGTTGCATTAACTTCGACTTACGTAATGGTATTCAAATCACATGAATATTTAACACGACCAACAACAAATATAAAGAAAAACAAATTCTTAAAAATGCTGTTAAAATTTATTTCATGTACGCGCAACAAATACATATATCAAGTAAGTTAGTATGCTTAATACAATTTGAGAACAAATTAATGACAGAGCCCGGGAACTTTGTCAACACCTTGTAATATTTCTGGCATAAATAATAACCTTCGACCCCCTCCGTAGCGCAGTGACACCGGGTTCGATTCCGGTACCAGCGTGGGGAGGTCTGGCGCGGGGCGCACCCAGCCTCGTTTCGTCCCTGGAGGCCAATTTGAGGATCTACTTGATAAAGAAGTAGCGACCCCAGGTCGCGAAGGCCGCATAACAGGCTCGGAGTGCTCGGGGCACTGACCACGTCCCACACTCCAGTTCTGCACCCCACTCATGACGCCTGGAGTGGACAGAGGTGGGATACGCAGCGGCTGGGCGATGACCTTGACCTACGAAGGGCTGTTGCGCTAGGGGTTAAATAATAACCTTCACTGCAACAAGTAATGGTTGCAATACCTGTAAATACGGGACTTGTCACAAACGAAAAATATTCAAGAAAGGTACTGTTTGGAATTTGTTACGTACAAAAGGCGTGGATATGAAATTTCAGCAGATAGTTTGAAGTACATTTAACAGCTTCAATAAAGCAAGACTAACACTAATTTAAGCAGAATAAGGAAACCTACAAAACAAAACGTTATGGCAAGCAGGAAGTACACCTTATATTAAATATTTTTATGCTAATAACTCCTAAACCAGAAGTATATGCGTTATAGAAAACGTGAACATTCCCTTCCTCGTCTTAGATGCAGAACAGTCGACTGCGCTTTTTCATTTTCTTAAATAATGACAATGTGTTATGTTTTAATTTAACTTCTTTAAAAACAAAAGCATCTCACATCGCCCAGTTCGATGGAACGAATCTTCTGCTTTAAGCAGCTCTGAGAAAGAAGCATTTAAAACCTCGATATTTCTGCCGTTTGCCTTCCACTGTTTAAAAGTTTTTCTTTCGTATTAACTGGCGACGTAACACGATCCATTAATAAACTTAGTCAGAATTACGCATGTTGACTCGATTCAGTGCACACAATTCCTGGTTCTGTAACACGGTAAAAAAAGTACACTTGATTCATGCAAACGATATACATATACGCCATTATAGTACCTCTCGGGAACCAAAATGGGCTAATTTAGGTATTTTATGCAAGGTATAATTTACATGCAGTGTGCATGACGTGTATGTGCACGTATTCTGATACGTACTAAGTGCATGTAAAATAGTTTTGTAAATATCTACCAAAAGAAAGCGAAAAAAACATAAAATCGATAACATAAACAGTCTGAAACACGCCAGAACATGTGAACTGTAATATATTTTGTCAGAATGTTCAATCCGTCAGAGAAAACTGCCGATGGCGAATTTAAGAAAACTTGACTATTTTGGAAACGATTGTGACGAAAAAAGATATGAGCCTACATGTTTACTTTAGACAGTCATACTTTTTTCCCCCGTAGTCTTTTATGCTTTCAAGTTACATACAATGGCCGTGGCCAAGCAGTTAGAACGTTCGCCTACCACCTAGGTGGCCCGGGTTCGATCCCAGGTATGTGGTATTCGTGGTGCACCAAGCAACATCAGGGCGGGTTTTCTCCAGGTTCTCCGGTTTTTCCCGCCACTCATTGCACCAATTGCTCCATTATCACCTTTCCAATCATAATGACCATATGTTTTTGAATGGGCTGTAACTAAACTGTCCTGTGTATCATAAACAAGGATGGGTAGGTTGTCAGATCGAGTCTAATTAGCAACCCCCACTCCCTCCCGCCTCTTATTATACCCTGGGACTTTATTTGCTGTGGAAAACAGTCACTACAATTTATGCTTGTGTCCATTTTGTGTATCACTCAAAAACAACTATCTGAACCTCCAATAACAGAATAAAACCGCATGTTTCAGGAAGAAAGACATTAAAGCAAAATAAAGCAATTTCGTAGTAAGTGTAGGAAGCAGATAATTACTTTTGCCTGCCAAACGCCTACATGCTGGAGCTGTAACAAAATTTTGGAGGTCGCAAACCTGACCTGGCTGCAGCAGCCCACGTGTTTCAGCGCAGTATTTCAACATGGTGGATACTTACTGCTGAACCGGATTCTTTCTTTTAGTACATTTTCGCAATTCTAAGCAGTCGAGTTTAATTAAACAAGCCATACGTTATTAAACTCATCTCTTTAGGAGTCTCCAAACGTGAAAGTACCTATCTGATACATCAAAGAATGTAAAGTTTTCGCTTTTTACAGGTTTTCATATTTCCTTTTATTCTTCCGTGAGGAAAGCCACCATAAGCATATTTTCAAAGTGATTTTTAGTTTTAAGTGATTCGGTGAGAAAAGAAATCAACAAAACCAATTCCTATAGTGTATCTTAATTTAAACCACAAACATTTAAGATAATGCATCCGTGAGGGCGAGGCAAAATTTGTTAAGAATCATAACAGACATCTTTTCTCTTACGATTATAACCTCAAAACTGAAAATTATTTTACATTGTTTCTTCCGAACGGAAGGCAAAATGACCCTCCATTATTCTGTATATTAGCTTTAACTTCGCAAACAATCGCTCATTAATAAGGTTGTCTTTTCCTTCTGTTTCTAATCACTGAGTTGTATTAGATAATAGAATCAGACACATTTACACTCGTTCGACACCAGAGAGAGGGTAGGATCGGATTACCAATAATTAAACAAAGATGTTCTGCAGCTGGGAATAGACATCTACAAACTGCCTACTGTAGCAACGGGATATAAACAAAAAGGCAAACGAGATGTTGGAAGACCAAGAGCGAAATGGGCACCGGAACAGGTTCAATATGAACCTAATACTTGAAGTGAAGAAGATATATATGGTAAAAATTGGTTACTCAACAGAAAAATAATACAAAAATTGAAACTTACAAATGTTGCCTTTATAACGGTACTCTAAGAAGTGACTAAGGCAGGCATTTTAGTATGTATTATTTTAAAATTATACAAGAATCTGACAAATTACTCCTAAAAATGAAAAAAATGCATGCTTAAATTACGAGAAAGAAAATAGACATGAATGTTTCATATTTACTGCTCTCTATAAAGCACATTTTAGTATCAGGATCGCATATTTCCTTCTATAAACAGTCCCTGAACCTTTCAACTTTCCAGCATAGCATTCCCGAGAAAAGCCCATATTCAGGATATAAAATGCTGTTTGAAGAAAAGACAGATAAAGTTTAGTGCACATACCTACAGGCATGGTACTGTAATTGTACACTCTAGGCTTGTAAACCGTTTCTTATTCAATAAAGTATAATACAGATATGTTGAAATTTGCACACACAATGCAAAGTAATATTTATATTAAGTACAAAATATTAGCAACAACCGATATTTTTTACCCCTCCAGTCACATCCCCCCTTAAGATTAAAACTATTCCTTACCATGCAATTTTGTTTACATTCAGGTGAAAAGTTAGTGGTATTCATATTTAAAAACTACAACACTATTACTATCCTGTAATATCACTTCAAATTTTAAAACTTACATGCTTTATAAGTTTGTAATGAATCGTTTACCAGTTATTCTTAAATGGAAAGCTTGACCATACAAAATGTCAACGTTTAGTTCTTTTCTTTTCTAAACTACAAGGAAAAATAGTTTTGAGAACACTGTTAAGTCACTTTTTACATTTGAAAATGAATATTTTGAACTGTTTGTTATTTCAGTTTGAGCAATGAGTTCTGGAATTGTGTGTACTTTGTAACAGAGGTACGAGTACTTATTGGCAACTTCCCTTCAAAGTTATTGTGTGTCCCAGCGAAGAATTTGTTTTCTTTGCTTTAACTAATTTTGAGTCAGAGCCACACTAATATTCAATTCCATGCATTATACAGGGTGATTATTAAGTCTCGATCCATTTTCAAGTTAACGCTGGAATTTTGTTTTCTTGCTGATATACTAGGATGTTGACTATTGAAGAAGGTGTGCCTGTTGCAGGAGTTTAGATGCAAATTCCAGAAAACGGTGCCAACGCGAACAAATCTCCGATTCCTGGTCAATAAATTTCAGACAAATAATACAGCCGATGAGCCACGTTCAGATCGACCTGCCGCACCCGAGGAGACTGCCTTACGGATTCCAGAAGGCATCGAACGCACCAACTCGTCGGCTAACACTCTACATGTGCCCAGAGCAAATGTGTTGAATATTTGTAGATTTATATTGAAAAAACGGACTTATCACATAAAGATGTTACACAAACTAGGTGAGAATGATTATACAGCTCGTAGGATAGCACGTTATGAGAATGGAGGCTGTGAACAACGAAAAAGATTCGAGAACTGTTTAGAGACGTGGTCACATTCCATTCGAAAGTCCATGTGTGACCCGAGGTTATCAAATACACTGTTTACGGCCCTATCAGGTTGACAGAAGGTAGCATTACCTAGACATGCTGATAGTATTCTGGAACCAGAACTTGTTGACAGTGTTTCTTTCAGCAAGATGGTGCACCTCCACATTTTACGTTACCTGTTCGAGTGTCCCTCAACCAGCACTTGGCTAATGGAACGGCTGGTGGACGTTCACCTAACCAGACGCCCGGGGTTTATCAAGACACGAGTATATAAAACGAAAGTACCAGACTTACAGGACCTCAGGAATCGTATTCGAGCAACATATGCAGCAAGTACAGGCGAAATATTGACTCATGTCTTTAGCGTTACTACATGTGAAAGACGGAAACTGATGGCGGACATGTTGAATTACGATGGAGCTCCGGAGTACCACCATCACGATAACTCTACATCAATTTCACGTCCGCTAATCCATTCTTTCCACAAAATGTATCGAAACTCTGATATCACCCTGTATATTAACGTGTCATAAAAATGTGATAGATGTCTTGGATTCTTTCCTAGAAAATAATCTCTAATACCGGAAAGTGATTTTAAAAATCATCATACATGTGCCAACAAATGAAAAGTGTCATATTTCCTCATTTTATTTGTACACGTGCTGACATTTTTTCCCTGGTGAAAATCCATTGTCATACATTACAATAAGCTTGTCTCTAAAGGACGAACTTGGCAAGCGCTTTGGGCGTATTATTCCCTGCAGTCATATAAAAGAACTGAAATTAGATGCACTTAACGTGAGACAAACGCTGTGAAACTCGGCAAGTGGCAATACTATAGCGACAATGAAAAATATAAAAATTGTTGATTTTGGATTTAATTCTGAAACGTATCCATTTAAAAGAAATAAATGCAAGAAAATTAAAGCTCGAAAGATTTAAAAGCTTTCTCAAATATAAATTCCCCACTCACTTTGTAGAAGTAATGTAGCAAAAATATTTGCTGGCTTAAGATGAAAAGAAAAAGTAATTTTTCTCCAAAGTAAAGCTGCACAGCACGAGATTAAAAATGTTGTTTAGGCTTAAAAATACAGCTTTTAAAAAGTATTAACGGTGAACATTTGCAAACTTAATTTAACTAATGTATCTACATGCTAAGTTATTTGGTAATGTTTCCACTAAACGTTCGTATGTTTTAGATTTAGCACTTTTCACCGATGCATTATCTTAAATCACACTGAAAATTACATAAGTTCCACTTTTTCACAAAAGTTACGCGGCCATAATTATGCAAAATGAAAAACAACTTTCACATAAATAAAGCAAGATGCTATTTTTATTAGGTCTGGGTCGGAGACGCACTCAATTTACAGATATTTCTTCTTTAAATTATCTAAGTGACCTTGATACTGACAGACGTAAAAGGCAAACAAGCATTGACAGTGAAAGAGATGCTACTTTCAGCTGTTTTTTTTACACAACTCCCTAACTATTCTATTGGTTCCGTCTGAGAAATTGTTCCGAAACTTTGATCACGTGTGTTGTGCGTTTTTCCTAAACTTGAAAGCAAAGTTATAACTGCCTACAATCACATACAACACAGTCGTCGACCTCAGGATATGCATGCATTTAATCGTCACTAACATGGATGGGGGCCAATGCGCCAATCATTCAAACACAAGAGTTCATCACCATAAATGTAAGGCACACACGTCACGTGGTCAGTGGCGTTTCCAACTCAACAGCGAACAATAAGACACCACGCTCAACTCGATTCTTTGCTAGACTAGAAGCGGTAACGTCGAGGGCACTCCTGGCCTACAAGGGTACATGGCACCGTGCCTTCCCTTTGGCCTTCCTCTGTGCTATATTTAGGGGGCATCCACCATGGCACTTGCCTGGGGACTTGGGCGGAACCTGACATCCTTATCATTATCATAACAGCTGAGTGCTGCGTCATCAATCAAAACATACCTTCACATTTCACGGGCCTCACAATTTATGTAATAGGATTTACACTTGGTTGATATTTCCTGCAATAATCCACAAGCGGAACCAATAAACAAATTACGGTAATCAAATATGGGGATATGAGCAACTACATTCCAAAAACTACACACCACATTTTACAACACACCGAAACACCAAGTTAGTTTTTATTGTCTAAAATCATTATTTTCTCGACTGCTTACCTGCAAGTACAGGAAGTATCGCATACCAGCCAAAAATTCAACATCCAACTCTCACCGGAAAAGCACGTTTTGAGACTCTGAATAAAACAAAGCGCTTTTAGAAATAAATCTCTGTGTTTGGGGGTGAGTGGTGTTGGTTAAACAACAAACTTGGTATTTGTTTTTTCTGAGGATACGACACGAAGATTTTCAAGAAAATACACTCACCCAAAATTAACCTTTACATGAAAAATGTTTTATCATTTATTTTCTCAAAAATGATTCTAATGATTTTGATTAAGATATTTGCATTACAAAATATAGATCAAGAATTCATTGGAGTGAAGTCCTGTTCACTCTGAATTAATTGGTTCTATCAGAGAAAGACAAACCCTTAGCTCACAAATAATTACTAATTAATAATTTATTTATTATTCATTTCCTGGAGTTTGAAATGCCCAAAAGTTCGAACAATTTTATAGATATTACACGGCTGTTAACCTGATAAGCTTTACTTAAAATGTGGATTTGTTCAAGACACAATTTATGTCAAGCTTCTTGTGGAGTTATCCATTTTAAGGATATTCTGCGTTATTTGTTGGAAGTTTCAAATACTTGCACTTCTCTCAATTAGTCGCTACTAACCCCCCCCCCCCTTATATTCATGCAGAGAGCATAGAATGTCTGCACTCTTACATTGCGAACAAGTTTTTTAAAACATCTGACTAACGCTTTACCTACTGTATCTATCGAAGTATCAGAGTGA
This sequence comes from Tenodera sinensis, assembly GCA_030765045.1. NCBI lineage: Eukaryota > Metazoa > Arthropoda > Insecta > Mantodea > Mantidae > Tenodera > Tenodera sinensis. The sequence goes on from CM060973.1 coordinate 38,664,907, forward strand.
ATAAAATTGGCAGTTGCACAAACCTGGAAAAGCCAATGTTTCAAGATAAAGTGAGCAGTGGGTTTACCCATTTGTGGCCAAAATGTAAATCACTAAAGGGGAAACTTCGTGGGACATCAACATCCTGGCCTTATTGTTCTCCTGACCTCAATCCATAATACTTGTATTTATGGGGTCATTTAAAGGCCACTGAATACCCCGGTCCTTTTGAGAGAATAGGGCGTCTTTGCTGGGGTACTGAACAAGGATATCAGATAACAGGGCACGCCTGTTCTCGGAAAGTTACATTACAGCTCACGGCTACCATTTTGGGCACTATCTAGTGGATGTCACTAGCATGTACAGTCCGTGACGTATCAGCACTGCTGCAAGCTCAGAACTTGGATAGCTTGATAGCTCATTGTTCTGGCTGCAGCAAGTGTCTTGTATAGACATCCAGAGCTGTCTGTGTATTCCAACTTGGGATTACTTACAGGACATTGAGATTTCACCCAAAGTAGAAGATACGCGGGCGCACGTGTGTCCATCCGCTAACAGCATAACACAAAAAATGGAAAAGTTGGTTAAATATCAAACTCGGTATTTAAGCTCACATCTTCCAAAGATACGAAACAGATTTTTAAAAAAATTCCTCCACTTCAGACTGCTATTTATAAGGAACATTTATCGAAAATTTTGATTTCATCAAAAGTGGCTCTATCCATTTTCATTAAAACACCATTGTTTAACATATTTTCATGAGAAATGAAACGTATATTTTGAATTTTCTGAGAATGTTCTCAGAAGTCATTTTTATGCCGGATGACTGGCAAACCGTAAAAGGTAAACTAAATCTTACACAAAAATGTAGATCTCGTTTAAAGACACAACTTATGACAAATGCCTTATTCATTATTTGTTTGTTCCTTTATGTTTTATGGAGTGAACCATTTCGAAGATATCCCTTGTTATTTGTCTCAATTTTCCAATACTTTTCTCAAATGGGATATTATACCTTTTTGTATCTCTTGGCCATGCAAAGACAGCGGAATTTGAAAGACATGACGGAGCTACCAGCTTAAAGCCTACTGTATTCCCATATTCCCTTTGCACCCAACGTAAACAGACCCAGATACAAAATTGTGAACCAGCCGATGAGCAATTGCTCCAAAGGTAAACAAGGTCAATTTACCTTGTATGTTAAACGTGACAAATATAAGAACAAGAACAAACACACACACACACACACACACACACACACACACACACACACACACACACACACACAAGCGCGTGAAAGCACACAGACGTTCCAACACTTTTTTTTTAATTTAAGGCATCTTAAAACACGTACTTCTGTGAAATTTTGGTAGCGATGTTCTGGATGTGATGCAATACTTCCTATAGCATGTCATCCATAATCGACTGTCGTTGCTGCTTATCGATCTATGCTTAAGTGTTCTTTACGGGAATATTTACGCACACAATATTATAACATCAAATGTTATGCTTTTCTGGGGACCACTCAGCGGCGGGTATTATGAAAGCAGTAATGTTGAGAAGAGTACACATGGCCAACAAAATAACCTGGCTATATTGAAATGTAAACCATTCTAAATGTCTCACACAAGTCTTGGTTTTCGTGTTGAAATTCTCTAATACTGGAGTCTGCTACTTTAACGTTGATTTCTTTCTTCTTTGCATAGCTAAATGAGAAAACTCGATGCAAAATTGCACACAGCCTCACACACGTTTGCACTTTCAGAATAGGTAATTGTTTCCAGTAAGTACTATTTCTAATTACTAAAACATGTACAATTTTGTATTCAGAAATGAAAATTTTCAAACAAATATTCAATTAGAAACATCCACCACATTGCGTAATATTATACTATTATTTATATTTATTTTCCTAACCTCTAACAAGCAATAATTCGGATTAACCATAGGGAAGTAATAAGCAAGAAATAACTTGCTTCCGCCAAATGAGATTACCAGTTCGCCAATGGAAAGGAAGTCCCTGATAAGAATGTGTTGCCCGCATCTGTTTGAAACAGTGAACAACAGTGACGGAGAACGCATGCTATAAAAGGAGTAAAACTACTCAAAATGTGAACGACTGCCTTTTTTACATTAGCCATCACTATTTGGTACTTCTGCAAGGATAGGATCACCCAAATAGAACTGTGCACATTCTACGCACCTACCCTTGTATATAAATAAATATAACCTTAGTAGTCGCTTTACGGTCGGGGGAGTCGGCGTGCTGACCCCCCCCCCCCCAACCTGCACTCCTCCGTGGCCTTGGCTGCGGCTGGGCGAATGAGGGTACCCTCTGCATAGAGGAGAAGCCCTAGGGATTACAGGGATGACATCGAAATCATTGACCTCACGGTAGGTGCTCGAGACAGGATTACAGCCCCTTTTGTAAGTTTTTTGAAAGAATTTAAACTTCCAACTACTAACATTTGGAAAATGGTTCATACTTCTACATCTGGCTCTGTAAACATGCGCTGATCTCATTTATTTGGACCTTTGAAACTACATGTAACAAATATTTTTATTATCTATATTTAAAAGTTTGAATTGCACAAAAGCAGTAGGTATAGTATTACTACTATTGCCATACAATTGCTAAAGGTTAAATTTTTGTCCAATGGCTAATAATATTAGCTTACTTTGTCAAATTTGGCAACCCACAAATTGATTCGTTTCGATAAACATATTCACTAGAAGTACTAAAACCGACAGAAGGCGCTAGATGTTTTTGAATGGGCTGTAACTGAGCTGTTCTACGCATCATAAACAAGGGTAGACAGGGTATTGGACCCGTGTCTACTCGGCAATTTCCCCCTACTCCTCATTCCCCGAGACTTTCTTTGCCGTGAGAAACAGTATCGATAGTATATCTAAATATCAGCAAACACTAGATACCATCCTTTGTGGCACCAGAAAACTACTTGCGAAAGTTTCTCCTGCGAATCAATTTCCGCGCATTGCTGAACGTTCCACAAGGGTGACTTTAATGTATTAGTAACATGGAATGCACACGACCCTGGGACCACTGCGCTATATTTTCCACAAAATATTCACCTGGCGCTTGCCCGTGTTCAAGCGTTAAAACTATAAATAAAAGTGAATAAATAAAGACGGTGATATGCGAGCTGCCTGTATACTGTTAAACGCATTAGTAGTCGAGCAGCGTAGCGCTGTAAAGGTAGCCCCATACAATAATAGCGGAGCGGAGCGGAGACAGACGAACGTGAAGCGCGTGCCAAGAAACGTGCGTTTGGAAGTCTGCCTGCTCTCGCTTGTATTGCCATCAACAGTTCAACAATGTGTACTCTTCCGATGGATTAGCGCAGTCTACATCTCGTACAATGCACGCCAAGTTTTAAATAGACAATACGGTTCAAGACACTGCTAAGTAAGTGCATTGGACTTCGGGTTCAATTCCCGGCTGGGACGAGGATTTGTCCCTGGAAGTATGAATGTGGATGTTCCATGATAAATGCTAATAATGTTAATTCAATGAGTATATCACTCATCAGTATATGGTCTCTCAAGTCAACTTGTAATGTTTGTGAGTGGTGCTGACTGGGAATGTGTGCTGTGATCGATGGATCGGCCGAGGTGGCCCAGTAGCCTGGCCACCCTGGTCATATGACCTGCGGTTTCTGCATGTCTTCTTCCTCTGCGGGCCTATGAAGCAGCTGGTGTATGAAACCCATATGGAAACAGAAGACCATTTCCTTGCTGGTATCATTGCGGATATACTAGAGTCGTCGACTCCTATTGGGTGCATACAGGCCAACGGTCGTGCATTCCAGCAGTTCTTGTGAACACCACTGCTGTAATTAGTATACATTCTGTACCAAACCGTCTCTAGTATCAAAAACTGCCGTCAAAGACCACAGGTACCATCATCAATTATATTTGTTTTGATATTCTCCAACTCCTGTATTAATTTGAACGAATATTTTTGGAACATCCTGTACATTAAAATGGCGACATTTCAAACAATTTTAACTCTGAAAGGAGTTGGATGTAAAGCATATAATAAATAACAATGTTTTTTTAATAGCACAAGTTTTAATAAATTATCTGCAACTACTCCAAAATTATATCCTTTAGAACTCAACCACTTGGATTAAAAATAGATGCATGTACATATAATAAAAATCTGATGTGTTGCACTCACATGACTTTCTCTACTTTTGTACTAATCATTCTAACAAACTCTTATTCTTATATCTCCATGTTAGTTAAGATAAACATTCGTACAAATTATCTTATTGCTTATGTCCTTGTAGGTACAAGGGAAATATTAGAATGCAGAAGGCTTTGTGCGACAGTCAAATCTTTTTGACCTTTGAGATTCCGTTCTCTTTGCACGATTAACATATAACAAAATGAACAACGTTGTTGCATTTCGTAAAGTTCTAAGTTTTCCGAAACTCACACACATAACAAGGAATATCTCCGAAATGGTTCACCCTACAAGAAAATTTATTGAGACATAAATTGTGTATTTTAGCAAGATCTACATTTTTTGTATTGCAAGATCTTGTCTATCTCTGTTTACCAATTATGCAAAATTCGTCCAGAATAAATACGACTACAGGGGCAATAGCCAGAAAATTCAAGATATACATTTCATTTGTCATAAAAATATCTCAAACATATGACATTTTAATCAAAATCGTTACGAGCCATTTTCAAGAAAATCAAAATTTTCGAAAAATTTGCCATGTAAAGGGTAGTTTAGAGTGGGACAATTTTCTACAAAATCTTCGTGTCGCATCCTTGAATGCCAGTAAACTTAAATACCAACTTTGGTTTTTAACCGACTTTTCGTTTTTGAGCTATGCTGTCCACAGACTGACACACACACACGGACCTTTTTCTAAAAATGCTTTTTTTTGGATTCAGGGGGCTTCAAAACATATATGTCCGGTGAAATCTCGACATCGAATTTTTGGGTGGAATACAATACTTCCCCTACTTACCAGTAGAGAAAGTAAAAAGTAATCAAACGTTCCCTGTCATTTTCGATCCTGGTTACTGTTTACTTTAAATGCCTAAAACAAAAGACTTTCAGCGTGAAATTTCACTGTTCTAAACAGTAACTAATACTACAAATGTCCCCATTTAATGAAGCCTAACCGGATACAGAATAAGGTTTTTCGACTTTGCTAAAATGACAAGCAAATGCGTAACTCTAATTTGCTCCATTTCCCTCCAAATGCTTTGTGCTCCACAGGTTATTGCCATTATAAGAGTTCGTTATGAACGTCATTAAGTTTGCAGTAAAGGGGAATAGGTACTTAAGAAACGTACCTATTCAAATCGATATTTTAAGAGTGCTTGGCAGTAGGACCTTTACAAGCGTGTGCGTTTAAATCTGCTCAGTCAGCAAAAATGTCTGCATATTTTATCATAAACTTCAGTTTCCCATGCCTCTGTTACGCTTTCAAATTATACGCATGTTTCCAAAAGTGAAATGTCAGGGTTAAAAAAAAAAAAAGAAAAGAAAAGAAACTAAATTGGCAAAGATGGTAAAGTATTTCACCAAAAATGATCTTCAGCACTGTCAATAAAATCTTATTGTTGCACTCACATGACTTTCTCTACTCTTGCTCGAACTATTCTTATAAGCACTTATTCCACTAGCTACTTCATGTTAGCCCAGATAAGCATTTGTAGAAACTATTGTTAATTTCCTTGTAGGTGCAAGGGGAACATGGAAATGCAGTAGGCTTTGAGTGACAGTCAAATTTTTTAAAGCCAGTCGCTATATGAAGGCTTTGAAATTCTGTTCTCTTTGCACGCCCAAGACATAAACGGTTTGGTCAATCTCTCTGACCTACCAGTTATGCTAAAGTCATCACGAGTATGCAGGACTACATTGGCTACAGCCAGAAAATTCAAAATATACGTTTCATTTGTCATAAAAACATCTTAAACATATGGCATTTTAATCAAAATCGTTAGAGACCTTCTAGAGAAAATCAGAATTCCCGTGTAAAGAGTAGTTTAAGGTGGAGAAATTTTCTTAAAAATCTTCGTGTCGATCCCAGAAAGATATTCAACTTAAATAGCCACTTTGGTTTTTAAACCGACTTTTCGTTTTTGAGTTATGCTGTCCACAGGCACAGACACCGATATTTTTCTAAAAACGATTTTCGTTTTTTGGATTCAGGGGGTCTCAAAGCAATTTCCGGTGAAATCTCGACATCGAACTTTTGGGCCGAATACAATCAGGGTTGCCAACCCGTATGATAATTATGGGGGTGTACGCTAATTTGAATATATGATAGTTCGATACCGGGGAAATATAACTTTCGCTGGTTTGTCACACCAGCGAAATGAAATTAGTTACAAATAGCGACACCACTTTTGCCCTCATGGCCTGTCTCCACCCCTCTAAGGCAACCGTTTCATAACCTACTAATTCTTCTACCCTTTATCCTTTTGTTGCCAGTGTGACCAGATCTGGTAATCTCAATGAAGGAATAAGTGCGAAATAAAGAACATGCCTGAACCTGACAGTTTCTGGAGTGCTGTTAAACACATGTCACCTTGGTGGAAATACTGATTTCTTGTGAGAGTTTATTTCTAATCTAGGTTTAATAAAAACCAAAATTAGAAACAGATTGGCGCTATTTACGATAAATGTACTTACTCTGTTGTCTCACCTCATAAAACAATGTAGTGGGTCCGAAAATCTGCAAGTGACCGAAAATATGTTGAAGTTTACCTCAACAAATTTGTATAACGCTGCAACAGTTGAGGAAGATGAACTTTCAGATGAATAGCGCGAGAAACATAAGTGCTAAAATGGTAATACTGGTTGAGGTCATTTGTCTTGTAAGTGAATACCATAAACATCAATATTATTACATTTTTGTAAGTGTTATGCTGATATTTTTGTTGTTGTAGCATTTGGTTTATGTTGTACGATAATTTTAAATCCAAATCTATAATTCTGAGTGGCTATTACGATAATTTTACCTTTAAAGATTGGCAACCCTGAATACAATAATTCCCCTACTTACTATACGTAGTAGAGAAAGTACAAAGTAATTATAAAACTATAAGGGAACATCTTAGTTGCAACGATACTAGGGTCCCCCCCCCCCCCCCCCCGATTCCATGGGAATCATGTTCTGAGATTTCCGCAATATATAGATATAATTTAGTAAAAAGGTCGGATATGTGTGTGGCATAAGTCGAAAAGCAATATCAAACTTGGAATTATCTTTCAAGGATGCGACACGATTTTCAAGAAAAGAATATCTGCAGCCAAAATTACTCATCCCATGGAAAAGGTTTCGTTATCTAGTTACACATACTTGACCTTCTTTACCCAAGATATTCTATGAATTATTCTTACAAAAAGCTTATCTATGTACTTCAAAAATTGAGATAAACGTTTGCAGGAATGGTATTAATATAGATACGGGGCAACATAAACAAATGAATTTGGTTCCGTATCCTTTACCTGTACCATCTGCTTGATTAACTTATCAGATGTCCAACATTTACTGGTGATTGAAGGAAATCATTCATTTCCTAGATCGCACACACACACACACACACACACACACACACACACACACACACACACACACACACACACACACACACACTTCCTCTGCTTACTAGTAGAGAAAGTAAAAATAATGAAATCGGTTTATATTTGACAGCTACTTTCTAATGTTTTGTGAGCTGATAGTTAACTTAATTACGGTCATGCGTACACGCAAAAATGAATTTGACTAGAAAACATTCACGCGCTATGATTTGTTACGCTTTTAAATCATTAATGCCTAGGAATACACCTGGCGAAAATGCACCATCCAAGGCAAGAGTGAGTGAGTATTGTTTAAGGGCCCATCGACAACTAGGTCATTAGGGCCCTAAGTTCACAGAATAAAACAAGCCAACAATAAAACCTCACCCTAAAAAGCTAAAAGGTGAAAGTTAAAATAACTTAAAAAAAGGTTAAAAAGTCTAAAACCGAGAGCTAAAACAGTTAAAAGTTAAACAACTGGTAAAAACGTAGACTTATAAAACTTAAAACTGATAAAATCTTTAAAAGGTAAAAACCAGAATAACATCCAAAGTAAAAACAACTAAAAGTCAATATCCGCCAATATAAAAGCACCTTACACTTGCTTGCAAAAATCAATCTTGGCAACAAACCGCAGTGCTGTGTTGACAGCTACTGCGTCGTTGCCTAAAACAGAGCACAGTGTAAGGCCCAGGCCTAGGGACTGACGCTCATGACCGTATTGCGGACAATCAAGAAGGACATGTGCGACGGAGAGTGGAACATTGCACGTCGCACAGACAGGCTCCGGATCACCACGCAAAAGGTGTCCATGCGTGGCTCGGGTATGGCCTATCCTCAGGCGGGTTAAAATCACTTCCTCACGCCTGGAATTCCTGCAGCTGGTCTGCCAGGGTTGTACAGTGTCCTTTATTGTCCGTAACTGAGTGCCAGCTAACGCTTCCCAAGATTGCTGCCAGTGGGTAAATAGATGGCGGCGAAAGTATTTCTGCACATCTACATAGGGTAGCGCACGGGTGGAGTATTCCGGGAGGCGGCATGCAGACTTTGCAGCCGCATCCGCCGCCTCGTTGCCCGGAATACCCACATGGCCTGGGATCCACGTAAAAACAAACTGGTATCCGCGAGACAGTAGTTGCGAGATCAACGTCTGAATTTTAATAATCAATGCCGAGGTGCCGATAAACTGTTGCAGGGCCTGGAGGGCGCTAAAAGAGTCGGAACAGATAATAAAACTTCCAGGACCTGAACTGGAGATAAAAAGCAGGAAATAAAATATGGCAAACAGCTCGGCGGTAAATACTGAACTGGCGTCTGGAAGGCGGTACTTGCGAACGTCGCCATGGTATACAAAAGCGGAACCCGTCGCACTACCCATCCGTGAGCCATCAGTAAATACCGGAGTATGAGTCCGGTATCGGCCCAGAACTGCGGTGAAAAGTTGGTGAAACACCGAGTGAGGGGTAGCTAACTTCGCACTGCTCGACAGCTCCAGGTCAAAGCGTGCACGCTGGAGCTGCCATGGAGGGTATCGGCCATGCGAATGCCGCTCTACGGCTGGCAAGCGTAGATCGTGTGCGGTCAGAAGTTCTCGAAACCTGATGCCGCTTGGACGGGAGATAGTTGTATTCCGCGTATAACGGTACACTAGGTCTGGACGCAATACAGGTGGAAACGAAGGATGACCTGGATGAGCGGCCAACCTTGCCACGTAGGAACATAGTAACAACGAGCGTCGGGCAGACAGTGGGGGTTCGCCAGAATCAGCATACAGACAGTCCACTCTACTTGTACGGAAAGCCCCAGTAGCGAGACGGATACCAGTGTGATGTATTGTATCTAAAAGGCGGAGTTTAGAGGCGGATGCGGAGCCATAGATAAAACAGCCGTAGTCTAGTTTGGACCGGACCAGTGAACGATACAACCTCAACATGACCGTGCGATCGCCGCCCCAAGATACCCCAGATAAAACCCGGAGCACCCGAAGCGAACGATCGCAGGAAGCACGCAGATAACGAATATGGTGCTCCCATGTAAGTTTGCTGTCGAGGTGTAAGCCCAAGAATTTCAGGTGCGGAACAAATGGAAGACGCGTGCCACGCAAATAAAGATCAGGGGCCGGGTGTACGCCACGAAGTCGATGGAAGTGGACACATTGTGTTTTCGTAGGGGAGAACTGAAAGCCGGTGCGAAATGCCCACTCGGCGATGGATGTTATAGCTAGCTGCAGTTGACGCTCGATGTGCTCTAAACTATGAGAGCGATAGTATATCGCAAAGTCGTCAACATACAGTGACATTGGTATTCCCCTACGAACAACACTGGCAATGCCGTTGATGGCCACGGCGAAAAGTGTTACACTCAGAATCGACCCCTGGGGTACACCATTCTCCTGGATTCGTTCTTGTGAAAGCGTATGGCCAATGCGGACACGAAATCGGCGAAGTTGTAAAAAATTAAGAACAAAGAGAGCTAGATGGCCACGTAAACCGTAGTCGTGTAAACTACGGAGGATACCATAGCGCCATGTAGTGTCGTAGGCCTTCTGCAGGTCGAAGAACACCCCCACGACATGCTGCTTCATGAGAAAGGCATTCTGGATGTAGGCCTCCATGCGAGTGAGGTTATCGACACTCGAGCGATGACGACGAAAGCCGCACTGAACGTTGCTCAGCAGGTTATTCGTCTCTAGCCACCACACTAAGCGAGTGTTAATCATTCGTTCCATGGTCTTACAAACGACACTCGTCAGGCAGATAGGACGGTAGCTAGAGGGAAGTGTCCGGTCCTTCCCCGGCCGAGGGATAGGGATGACAGTACCCTCGCGCCAGGAAGAAGGGAAAACCTGCTGAAGCCAGATGCGGTTGTACATGTTCAGCAGGAAGGTCAACGCCTCAGGTGGAAGATGAAGCAGCATTTGTCGGTGAATGTCATCAGGCCCAGGAGAAGAGTCCTTCGCGAGAGACAAAGCATGGGCTAGCTCCGCCTCCGTAAAATGAGCGTTGTACGGTTCACTAGAGTCACTTTTAAAATTGAGGACTACCCGCTCCGCAGATTCCTTGACGGGTAAAAAGGTAGTGTGGTAGCTTTGGGTTTGGCTATCAGCAGCGAAAGCGTCTGCGAGGGCGTCGGCGATATCCTGCTCGTGGGTGTAAGAGCGTCCCTGCACGGCAAGACCGGGTATTATCGTCCGGCGACACTTGCCGTACATACGCCGAACCGCAGTCCACACCCTTTGTGTTGAAGTGCGTCGAGAGATGGAAGAGACGTAAGTTACCCAGGATGTGCGTTTTGCACTGCGAAGTACAAAACGCGCCCGGGCACGCACTCGCTTAAAGGTAATAAAGTTCTCTTCCGTAGGATGTGCACTGAAAACTCGCAAGGCCCGTTTGCGGGCTTTAACAGCCAAACGACATTCCTCGGACCACCAGGGCACAGGAAGATGACGAGGTGTAGTAGAACCGCGAGGAATGCTGGAATTTGCTGCAAGCAGGACAGAACATGTAAAATACTCCACCATGTTGTCGATGGTGGTAAAACCATCGTCGGTAAGGTGAATGAGGGAACGAAATTTCCCCCAGTCAGCCTTGGAAATAATCCAGTGAGGGTGTCGTGTTGGAATAGTATGGAAACCAGATATGTGAATGTTAATGGGAAAATGATCACTGCCAAAGAGGTCGGAGAGCACCGACCAATCAATGAGTGGTACCAATGACGGGCTACAGAAGCTAACGTCTAAGGCGGAGTATGTACCATAGGCAGATGATAAAAAGGTAGGGGCACCAGTGTTCAACAAAAGGAGGCCGGACATATCGCAAACGTCTCCTACAAGGCATCCGCGAGCATCGTCAGTGTCGGAGCCCCATGAAGAGTGTTTGGCATTCAGATCACCAAGGAAGATAAAGGGTGGCGGAATCTGAGCCAAAAGAGCTCGAAGGTCGTTCTCGTGTACAACACTGGTCGGTGGCAGATAGACATTGCAAATTGACAGACTTAAGCCCTGCAACTGGACACGCACAGCCACAGCTTGCAGCGGCGTGTTTAGCGGGATGCTTGTGGCAGAGATGGTATGCGCCACCAAAGTAGCAACTCCTCCGCTTGCTCGTCGATCAGCTGCAGAGTCATGCCTAAAAACCGAAAAACCACGAAGATGTAATGCGTGATTAGGGTGCAAATGTGTTTCTTGTAGGCAGACGATTGATGGAGAGCGTTGCGCAACGAGATGCTGTATGTCCGGAACACGTGCCCGGAACCCATTAACATTCCACTGGATTATTTCCATGGTAAAGAAGAATTAGTGATTCGTCTTCATCTTTTTCTTCTTCATCTTTACCTTAACCGACTTTGGACGGGGTAGGTTAATTTCGTCATCCCCTAGTGACTCCTCGGATGTACGGGAGTCTGAAGATCCCCTGCGGCTCGCGGAACGGGAGCGGGAGCGGGACTTCATTGATGACGTGTGGCTGCTGGCGCGAACATCAGGCCTAGAGGAATGGCTATCAACAGGCTGGCTACGACTTGTGGACGCCTTGTGAGCTGGTGTCTGCACGGCTGTAGATGTTGTAGCTTTTGCAGGTGTGGCACGAGACAGTGGAACAATACTCGCTGGTAGGTCTGTCTGTGTGGAGGCATCTGATACAGGGACATGCTGTATCGCTACGGTGTTAACAGGAGCGCGTCGGGCAGCCAAGGCATAACCTGTGGTGGTCGCAGGTTGCAGCTGCTCAAAGCGACGACGCGCCTCTGGAAATGTAAGATGTTCTTTCACGCGTAGCTCCTGTATACATTTTTCATCCAGAAACTTCGCACACTGACGCGAGCTAGATGGATGACCGGCTCCACAGTTAACACAATGAGGGTCACGGGTACAAGCCGTGCCCTCATGAGGTGATAGGCCACAACGCTCACAAACGGCAGGATGGTTGCACGCGGTCTTAGTATGTCCGAACTTCTGACACTGAAAACAGCGCATAGGGTTCGGGACATATTGACGTACGGCGGCACGCTCGTACCCGCAGAAGATGTATTCTGGCAACTGTGTGCCCTTAAAAGTGAGGAAAACCGTACGTAAATCAATCACTTTACCATCCTGCTTTCTTGTCAGACGGTACGCTTGACACACACGCTGGTCAGAGAGGCAAGTAACAATCTCCTCGTTTGACAGACCGTCCAGACTGGATGTGGTGACAACTCCTCTGCATGAGTTTAGAGATTTATGTGGGGCTACCCGGATGGGGTAGGAGCCCAACAAAGTGGCTTTCAACAATTTCTGGCACTGGTCTGCGGTGGTCACTTCTACCAAAAGCGTACCGTCTCGTACTCGGGTGGCGTTTTTAACAAGGCCACAGATCCTGTCGAGTTCTTTCTTTATGTAAAAGGGGCTAAGATCCTTCATCGTTTTCCTTTCACTGGCCAAGGTCAAGACTAGAAAACTGTCGAAATGAGAGGGTTTGCGCGGATGCATGTTGAAATCGGACCCCCATCCGGAACCGTCGGCGTCAGCCTGCCATCCGGGGGTCAAAGAAAAGAAAGACACCAAAATCTCCACGGTCTGTGCCGCCATGGAGACCCCTCCATGACTGACCTCAAGGCGTACTTCAGAGGAGCTACCCTCCGATCTCCACTGCTTGTCCGCATGGGTAAACCGTTCACCACGTGACACCCCGGTTTTATGCCCCCACCACAGGAATAACCGCCTGTGGCTCCCCGCTTTAGCACACGCTGCCTCAACGGAGTCAGCGTGGATTCAGGGGACTTCGGGTTGATTACACCGGGGCTCCGTCAGCGGTAACACGTCCGGCCGGTGATACTAACCCGACGGAACGCGGCCGTCGGGAGATTAACACCGGCCGTGCCCTCAAGGAGCTACGTGGGTGTACATGACGTGTGGACGGGCTCCGCACCTAAGGCTACACATGGGGGCAGTGTGAAGGGTCCGCACAACCTTCGCGCCTGAGACCTCCGAAGAGCACACAAGTCGGGGGCCGCGCTGAAAACCGTGGGACAGGACCACGGAGATAGGAAAGATCCCTGCTGGTGAGACAGGAGTTATAAATCTAGGAACTTACAAACTAATAATCAGTATAAGCCTAGAAGAGGAAGAGGGTGATATAAAAAAAACAACAACATAAAACGTTGCACGTGGCACAGTTGATGAAGGTGGAGGGGGTGAAGTGATAGTGAGCAGCTCGGGGCCCCGGGTGCGCCAAACCCGGACCTACCGTGGTAGGTTCCCCTGGGGGAGTTTGATTTCGGAGTCCTCTTCTCCTAGATGAGTCGTCGACCAAGACTAACGAGCCTCATCTACCCGTTGGAATGTTCTTAGCTTCCCCTCACCTCTTGCCCACCAGTGGTCACGAAGACTCACTCAGTAGGCCGTCTGGATCGGGTACTGAGCCCCTCCGCCACGGCAAGGCGACACTCCTTCGGAGGGGCCAAGGCAAGAATTTATAATTGGCACAGCAAATTCAAAAGAGATCGGTTTTTCTTAGTAATGATTTTGAACTGCTGTTCGAGCAATGCTTGAAGATCGACGGACACATTATGAATTTATTGGAGCGACTTGGGCATTGATAAGAGTTAAATCAAAGCATTTTGCATCAACAGCAAGACGTGAGAAAACTTTGTTGCCGATGGATTCCACAAAATTGACTCCCGATCAAAAGCAACGCAAAAAAGCTCTGGAAAAATTCCAAGACAGCACTTCAAATTTGGTTTGGAATAACGTTACTGGTGATGAATCTTGGATCGATTGTTCTGATCCTGAAAAGAGGTCAATCGACTCAATTGGGTCTTTCGAACACAAACTAGGTTGTACATTAAAACAGGTTCGTTATGAGAGCTAGGTGCACACGTGCGCTTGAAAATGCCCAAGGCAACGAACATCGTCCTCTGTGGTCTAGGGTAACATGCTAGTCCCTGGCTGCCTAGGTCGCGGGTTCAAACCTGGCGGAGGGCCATGCATTTTTACGGGGTAGAACTCCTTACCATGGCTTCCTTCGGAAGGGGCGTGAAATGATTTTGTTCTCTGACGCTGTCAATTGCCAGGATCACATCAGCGTCGCCGGTGTACCGGAATTTTGTCCCGCAGGAGTTATTTTACATGCCAGTAAATCTACTGACATGGAGCTGTCGTTTTTTTAAGCACACTTAAAAACCATCGGTCTGGGCCGGATTTCAACCCGCGACCTTGGGATCAGTAGGCCAGCGTCTAACCAACTGAGTCACCCAGATCGACAGGAAGGGGCGTGAAGCCGGTGGTCCCGTGTCATAGATTTACGGCATGTAGAAGAACCTCAAGCTTGATAGAGAAACCTATGAGCAAAATGACGCGGTCTTTCATGCCCAGTGTAGAATGGGACGCTGAGAAGCACGGTCTATGTGCCTATATTTCAATTTCTAATGGTGATTGTGAAGGAGCTCTTTCAGTGTACAATATGTCAGATAAAAGAAGCAATATCGCAGCAGGAAACTTAGAAACAAGCTTGTTATTTCAGCGAACATGCTACGTATAATGTTGAAATGTATAAGAGTAATATTTGATATTTTATTTCACCGCTATTATCCCGCTTTGAGCCTTCTTTTTATACCGACATTCACAATTTTTATTCACCATAAAATTGTGCCCCTACGTTCATTTCGACTGGGACAGAGCCACTTTATCCTAAGCCCCATAAAGTACGAATGCGTGCTACTAACGGCTTTTAAACTGCTATACTTCATTTAATTGCTTAAGAACTAAATAATTGTGCGTGAAAAAAGGTTTTAAAATAACTTGTGGGGAGGGTCCTTATTACCAGGAGAGAAGGGTGTGTTTACAGCACAGCTGCGATACTCGTTACATGTGAGCAGTCGTGCGAGCACAAGTAATGACAAGGGATTACCAGAAACCCGTTGTGACTGAGCACCCCATTTAATGTCTCATACTGACTTACCTCATCTTGCATAGAACCACGGTGTGTCTAATGCAGTGTTGTATGAGTGGCATTTTTAGTGATTTAAGGCGACGGATCAGTGAATCAGCATGACTTTCTCTACTATTGTACTATTCTTACATCTTCATGTTAGTTGAAATTATCTTATTGCTTATCTACTTGTAGGTACAAGGGGAAGATGGCTTTGAGCGATAGTCAAGTCTTGTAAAGCGGCTCGCCATATGAAAGCTGTGAAATTCCATTCCGTTCTCTTTGCACGGCCAACACAAAGAAGTGAATAACGACCTTCCATTGAGGAAAGTGTAAGTATGGCAAAACTCGCACATATAACAAGGAATATTACAGAAATGGCCCACTCTACAAAAAAAAATATTTCGACATAAATTTTTAGCAAGATCTAAATTTTTGTATAGTAAGATTTGGTTTATCTCTTACGGTTTACCACCTATGCAAAAGTCATCAAGAGTAAACAGGACTATAGCCAGAAAATTCAAAATGTGCATTTCATTTGCCATAAAAATATCTTAAACATATGGCATTTTAATCAAAATCCTTAGCCATTTTTGAGAAAATCCAAATTTTCAAAAAAATTGTCCATGCAAAGGATAGTTTAGTGTGGAGAAATGTTCTTCAAAATCTTCGTGTCGCATCCTTGAAAGATATTAAGCTTAAATACCAACCTTGGTTTTTAACTGACTTTTCGTTTTTGAGTTATGCTGTTCTGAGACAGACCTTGTTCTAAAAATGCTTTTTTTTTTATCCTGGCTGCCTCAAAACATATATTTCCAGTGAAATCTACACATCGAATTTTTGGGTCGAGTACAATGTCTGCTACTGTAAACGGTAATCTAAGATCTTTCCAGGGATTTACACTTCGCAAAAGTTTGCTCAGAAATTCTTTCAAATTAGGCAGTATGGACTTGATGCATGATGCAGAGAAAACAGTTAAGTTTATATCACAAGTGGGATGGGAATGGGGGTGGAGTGAAAAGTTCACATTTCCAAACATTTTACACAATGACGCAATCAAGTAAGCTATTTAAATAATTTTCGTATTTTAACCAGCTGGCTTATGTCTATCTGTTATAGTGTCAAGGCAATACAAAATCGAATGAAAGCACTTCAACGGTAACTACAGAAAATCAAATGATGTTATTTATAATGTAAATAAATATTTGAGGCCTAAGTTTTTGAGTGGGGGTAAAGGAAACTTTTTTCCTTCAAAATAAACATTTGAGGGAGGTAATTAATGAAAATCTTCGTCTGATGTTCTTAAAAGATAAAAACTTAAAACAGTAATTTGTATTCAGCAACTTCAAAACATGGAACTCTGTGAAAACAGGGTTACCAATCTTTTGGTTCAATAAATATCTTTAAAAGCAAATGCTGAAATTAAAATCCTTGAATGCAGTTTTATCTGACATGGGTTTGCAATGTCAAGTGGTCCAAGGACTTCAGGAAGTGGATTTCCAGAGGTAAATGGCATCAGCGAACCGAGTCAAGCAAATACTAACATTCTTCAACATGCAGTGCTTGTTCGGGATTCGAGGCCGCGATTACTAACCAAGTTAGCTACACAGTTGCACGTGGAGGCAAGTAAAATTCCAGAGCAGCGTCTATCAATTACTGGGTCGGCCGGGTGGTGCACCCTCGGGGAAACAGACGAAAATAGAATTGGCGGAGCACAGAGGAAGTTTTCAAGTTATAAGGAAGGCTCTGTTAGACAAAACTTAGCTAAAGGATACGAAAATTAATGTACGAGTGCAGGCCCTAGGGCAATAAAGTGGAGAAAACTTCAAACTTCATCGTCCAAAAAGTGGAATGAACTGCGTTGTATGATTACAGTATGAATTCTTCATCTGCTGCCGAGAGGAATGTGCCGGCACAAATCGAAATCCACGCTGTTTCTCTTATTAAACGAAATGTCTTTTGGAAAATGAACAACCATTCGATTTCCAAATTGAATATATTAATCAAAAGTCATTAATTTGCTGCCATTGTTCTGTTAATACCTTCAAGGGCTCATCTATCCTTAAGAGTATATCCATAGCTAGTTGCCTTTTCAAACCTTTGACCCTTTTTAATTCATATGTTGCCTTTGACAACTAGATCAGTGCTCTCCAACCTTTTATGTACTCGATCATGTTTAGAAAAATAGATAAACAAGTCATGTCTAAGGAGGCGCGAGTGCCATCACAACCACGTTTTGACTGTCCGCACAGGTTTTATAACCGAGGTGAATCAACTGCAAATTTTCTAGAATACACACCTTTCTGGAAGCTTCTCACATTCAGGGCTGAGGAAAGCGAAAATTAAGGAAGGAGGGAATGTGTATCGGTGAATTTCTGTTCTGTCTAGACCAGAAGTTTTGTGACACAAGATCAGCACAGCTGCTTGAAATGATAAAAGCTCCGTTAGGGCAAATGGTGTACAAAAACATACTTCATGAGAATGTACTGGGAGGATATTCAGAAGGAAATAGTTTCATCTTGAAGTTTGAATTAATGTTAGAAATTGTTGGAGTAAAAATTTGCTTATGAAGAGCGCCGCATTGGACAGAGCTGAACTGGATAATATCGGCGGACTTTCCTTTGGAATAATTTCTCATCGGCAATGATGATTCACTCGCATACACTTGCACTCTCACTCACACGTCCAGACTCTACGAAGCGTGGGGAATACTGGCTAAAGAAAAATTCCCATCCCCCGCGGGAAATCGAACCCGGGGTCTCTGGATTTGGGAAGCTACCATGCTAACCACCACACCACACAGTCACTTGACCATTGTTCACTCTACAAAATGTTTGCTTTTGTCATATTACCAAACTGAAGGCATTCTTGAATATTTAATAATACCGCTACAACAAAATCAGAGGAAAGACAAAAGGATTATGTGAAAATAAATTATGAGCAGCGAAAGCACATAACTGTTGCCTATTCAACTATAGAATACAGGCCGCGTCTGACTATCAGCGAGACTGCATCACTGAGCAACTTTATTGGGCTGTTTCAATATGAATAGATCAAGTATGAAGCACAGAGTTTCGAGAAACTGTGCTGAAACTTAGGACCATCCACTTGGTTAGAAGAACAGGAGGACAGCAGATACTATGATTTCCTTCAGAAAAAGCCTTAATGATGTTCCCTCATGGAACTCTAAGACTGGTCGTGTTTTCATACGCTACTCAACTATTATAACACGATTATATGTAGACAATAGAAAGAATAACACTAATGCCAGAGCTTAGTGGGTCTTGTGAATAAAACGTCTGCTGCCATAAACAGAAAAACAACCGTGATGGTACTTGAAGTAAATATATTTTTTGGATTTACGTGACAAGTAAGGCCCGAATTTTTCGAAAATGCGTATGTAAATGTATTAGTGCTTATTTCGACACGTACATGTATGATATGTTACCTATATTTCTGAACAAAGTGAAAAATCCAATTTCTGCAGAGGCGGACAAGTATTCAAACTTATGGATATGCAACCTTAAAAGTTGAATTAATGGACACAGAAGGCGGAATTATTTATTATTTCCTTATTCCACTGACGTGTTATCGTATTTTTCAAACACATACACAGTACACGAGCGTATTATTCAAAATTTCATGTTCCTTAAAAGCGTTGTTTTCTTATGACAAGTATTCAAACGCGCTCTATGTTACAGCAATAAAACACAGTAAACAATGGAAATCATGATGTTTACTCCTCAATCGTGTCTGCTGTCATAAAGTACACAATGAACATCAGCTAAGAGTTGTCACTGTCAAAATGGGTCGGAAAGGGAAAGAAACAACCCTAGAAGAGAGGAAATTAATCTTACATATGTATGTATGCATGAACAAAACAAAATCCATCTAATGTGTGGAGTGTCATCCAATGCTGAAGGTGCTCCACCAAAGCCTACTTCTACAGATAAGACAAGTGCTGAAAATGGTGAAGCAAAATCCCTGATTAATACCAACAGAAATTAAAGCACACCTGGAAGAACACCTTGGCAAGGTAGTTCACGAAGGAACAGCTCGTAGGCTTCTCAACAGTACTGGTTCAGTTCCCTAACACCAACAAGAAAAGCGTATGCAGATAAACAAGAAAAAGCGTTTGATAGTACGTAACGAAGAATGAGTTCTGGAATCGTGTGCTGTGGTCAGATGAAAGCAAGTTCAGTGTGTCCTTAGCTGACGGGCGATTAAAGCTGTGGAGGGAAAAGCATGCTGAGTGGGATCCTAAATTATGGAACTAGGTTCAAATATGGAGGTGGTAGCGTAATGGTAAGGGGTGAACTAGCTCTCATTGATGGCAATACCAACAAGTTAATTACAACATACTATAAAAACATGTGCAAGGAAGTGCTAATAAAACTTAATTTTTACTTCCAACGAGACAACGATCCTAAGCACACCTCAGAAGTTGCTAGGTTGTGGATCATTTACAACACTACATACACACACTCAGGACATCACCTCGATCACCCAACTTGAACCCGATCGAGAATCAGGGAACGCCACACCACAAGCAAAACAAGACTGAAATATGTTATTCTGAAGGAATGGAATGCAATTGATTTGGACTTAACTAGTGAGACGGTATCCCGTGCGTAATAAGATATTTACAATTTAAATAAATGTTTCCATATATTACAATAAGTTTCATATAGTACATTTCACCAGAATGCAAGAACATGCAGCGATATACTGACCCCGGAAGTAATAAAACTATATAGTATATTCTTTGTAGACCTATTTTTGTGCAACGGTCATAAAACATCATACATTGTTGGCGGAGCGTCTGTTGGATTGGCCGTTGTATGACAAGAGTGTTGTTTTCTAGTGCCTTGCATCTGGCAATGAAGCCATTAGCATTCGTGCTTTCCAATACTTTTGAACTGTAGTTTCTTCTGATCTTAATGCTTCACAGGTATGACAAGAGCGTAGGAGCAGCAGTTTCGCGCGCTTACCCAATGAGAAATCCCGAAGCAATTCAATTTAAAATATACCACATTCTAGGCAACCAATAGAAATTCAATATTTTGGCACGCAAGAGTAGGGAGGTTTGAAATAGTTTTAGCTGAGTGGTCTGTCTACAATCCTAAGGAGAACACGACGTATTAGTATGTTTAAGTGATAGAGTGAAAGTTTCCCTGCTACAAGACAAGCGTCAGGCTAAATTCCATCCAAGATTCATTTAGGCAATACCATCTTCGGCTATATACGTTCTTGGTGACGGTGAAGTGAAGCTCAGGATACCGAATCATTTGGCATATTTATTGAAAGTCGCTCTATATTTATAATGTACAGTATTCAAGTTTTAGCTGCTGAACATTGTAATAAAAGTGCAATTGTCTTTCACCTTTATTTCATTTTTATTAATACTTATTTCAATCCACTCTAAGCAGTCTCAAAAACAGCCGAGGCAAGAACAAGAGGACCAAGAACGAGAAGAAGAGGACTATTAATTTAACATTAAAAATCAATAAATATATAGGCGCCCTAAACTCAAACAAGTTACGACGCACTAGTAAGCATATACATACAACGCCAGAGTTTGGCAGTCGTTATTCATACGAAAGGCATAATAACCAAGTACTAGGATGTTGTGTTTTGTTTATTTGAATACTTCTGTCCAACTGTTGTTGGAATATTTTTCAGTTTTCATTAAGAGAATCTGTTTATATTTAATTAAAGCAAATGCATGTAACATTAAAATTGAAATAAAGGGCTGTTAAAATATACAACAGATTTGTTTATTTTAATAGTTAAATGTCCTCTTTTAGAAGCACGATGTAATATTTGTGTCCGCCTCTGTATGGGCTGAACATCCCTTGGCAACACAATAGCCTTCCTATTTCAAGCTATCAAAGTCGTATTGCATGTGTTTGTGAAGTAAAGCGCGCATTTGAATGTGAAATTGTGAATCAAGATACGAGAAACTCCCTGCGCGAACCTGCATGATACTCTTCAGTTGTTTCACTAAACAATTTCTTCTCTAAATGCTGTCTCTGAGACTGGGAAAAAAAGTTGGGTTCAATGCGGTATTGAACCCAAACAAAGGGGAATGAAGAAAATTAAATCACTTAACAAGTATGTAAGTAGAATCAGTCTTTCCCAGATGAATACTCCAAGTGTAAGCATTGCTCAATGACGTAAAAGGATCATTTTTAACTTACAAAAACTGGTTCTGTTCAATAGTAAAATATACTTAACCCCTGAAATGAGTGAGAAACTCTTGGTAACACTGTGACTCGTCATTTTGCACGGAACACAGCATGTGTATCAGCGAGTTAAAATACAATAACTTTTATGACAAGTGCATATTACTTTATTTTCACCGCATATAAACCCGGCCCTTAGTGATAAGTAATTCAACGCAACCATACACGTGTATGAAAGAATCAAACTGAGTACATTAAATTATAAAAATATTATTGACCAACCACAAATAAATTATGAGTTGCTTTTCAGCACCGAAAGTGGTGAAAATAGTTGTACTTGCAGAAAATCATTCTGAGATACTAATTCTGTTCTGATCAAATAAAAAAGCTACCAAAAAGTAGCGAAACCGAGTTCTCAGTTGTGTCATTTATATACCATACCACCTCCTTCAACACCGACAAATTTATTAATGGTCTGTTTAACTTTTTTAGGGGAGTGAAACTGTTCTCCCTTTCAAGTTAACCTATCATACAAATTAGCATTAATACACCAATTTCATTTGTTGTTCACACTAACAAAAACAATAAAAATGCAGGTGCAGGCACAAAGTGAAATAACTGTTATCCTAACATAAAACTTGATCTTAGCATTAACTATGTATTGCAAATATATACCGGCTAAAGCAATTTTTTTCTGGTGCTGGATAAAGAAATTTAATTATTGTATTATTCTAACAATGAATACACAGTGAAAAGGCTGTTTAGCTCCTAATAGGATTTTAAATCGATGTAATTAAAAAAATTTTGGGATGGAAAATCAACAGTAATCCTTAATTCAAAATGTTAACTAATTCATATTGCGACGCCGGCCGGCAGCCGCCTCAAAGACGCTCAAGATCAAGCTACCTCATACCACTACTTGTAAATACATGGCCTGACGACAATGGATCAGTCAGAACAAATCATTTCCAGGTTGTTCGAGTGAAGGTGGCTTTCCAGAAAAATCCGCAGTACGTCATTCTCGTCTATACAAGGTAATGCGGCGGCGGTTCTTCGGAGTCGTTAAGTGTTGAAAGAGACAGCTGTTAGCAGTTTGTTTTCAGCGCGCGTGTATTTGTTTACAAACAGAATGGAGGTGTTTGACATTTGACAGTTGCAGGCATTTAATCGTCGCGTTACTGTTTGTTCTAGGAAGTAGTTAATTATGCCTGTTTGATTAAATGTGAGTGTATCGTCGGAAGCACTTGTGAGACAGAGAGAGTAGAACTGAAAGACTGATGTACGTGTCATGCTTACCAGAGGACAGAATAGCTGCGAGCTGCACGAATTGTAGATTGTGTTACTAACGATAAAACATGAGGTCTGTATTTTTGTGATTCAGCTTTAAAGAAAATAAACTGACGGCAAAAGTAACTGGATATTGTTATTTTGTCACAATATATAGACCTCCCATAACCCTCAAAAGTATTCCTTTTAATTCATTTAAAGGAACTGTGTCACATACTTGACGGTAAAATAATGAGTTCTCTGGAAAGCAAATCTTCAAAATTAATGCTGCAATGCAATACAGCACTTTTACTTAGCAAACGTGAGTTACATTAATAAGACTGCAACCTAAAACAATTCAATCAAACCTCTTATTTACATTGAGATTCTTTCTTTCCAGTAAAACATTCTGTACTCTCTTCCTTTGTTCTTGTAAGATTAACACCTGTAAACGTGTAGCCAGTCACTTATTTTGAACTAATAGATGCATTTGATATTTCAATTTATTGTACAGAATTAGAAACTTTTGGTTTCAGAGTTACGGTTTTAGCACTCTTAAAATCATATATGCAGAGTAAGAATGAAGGTTAGAATGCAATAAGTTTAACTTGAACTTGAGTTCTATACGTATACACTTAACATAGATCCACTTTGATTATGCACCAACATTTCTTTTAGTGTATGTTTTTGGCCTTGTATTAACTTCAAAAGTAAAATGGAAATAAAGCAGCTATCTTGCAATTTAAAAAGTGGTGTGACAAACTACTGTCAATCTTAGTAAAAGAGCTCCAGTCATCTGCTAATATAAATCTTAATATCCAGCTGGTGAAAGCATTTTCTGAGAGTTGACACAGTTGAAAATTTCTTGCCAATAATGTAACTAATTTGTTAGCCTGGAATGAGTATACTGCTTTTATTGCTAAAATGCTATGTTTATCTAATTTTGCCATCTTGCAGCTGAGAAAAATGCACAGGTCAAAAATATACTAATTGATTACTCACTTGCTTATATACCAATGCTGTTTTTATGGAGTGATTTCTATCAATGCAAATAAATTCATCCCTCAAAGGGGAATTATGCAATAAATTGTTTAATTAAAAGAGTATGGATTTATGTAAACATTTTTAAAATAGCATTTCAACACTTCCATTCAGTTGTACTTATAAATACTTATCTTTCTCTAAGCAAAATGAAAATAACTTCAAGAACTCAGATTTTCACAATTTCAGTAAACGAAATGCATACATGGCTATTAAAAAAATGTGACAAATTTCCTACCAAGAACACTTCTTTTAAATAAGTTGCCAATGGATATAAAACTACCTAATATTAAAGTTAGAGTGAGAGCAAAAGAAATTTTAAGTAAGCAATGTATTATATTTATGTATTAAAATCTACAGCCCATCCAGGTCGCCATGGCACCCCCCCCCCCCGACTCATGAAGCATAGATGTGTAACAGCAGAGACATGCCTACTTGTATAATAGGAGAGGTGGGGATTAGTATACCACTTGCTCTGACTGTGATAACTACATAGTAATTGTTTACAATATGTAAACATACACTTCTTGTGTGTGTTACTGCAGGAGTTCTGACATCTCTTGCTTGTTCCCCACCACTCCAGTCACTTCTCCTCTCTTGCACACATGGAGTGTCAGGATGATCTGGACAAGCTATACAAGTGCAATCAAGCAAGTTATATCTCAAAGTGAATGAAGGAATGAAATTGAGGTCCATAAAGCTTAGTTACCATCATAGTGGTAACTCATGCCAATTCAGATTACAAACACGCTGCCCCCAAACTATAGATATAAATTATCAAGAATTTAATTAACTGGATCGGTATTTCACTATATTAAATTACTGATGAATGCATATGGTGTTACCTAGCTCTGCTGTTTTACAAGGGAATATACAGAGTTATTGCATAGATATGTATATCTCTTTCTAAACGTAATGGCTTGCATTATTAAACTTCCTATTTGGGACAATTTGTGATTTGAGATTATGCTATTAGGAACTCTGCTTTCAAAATTTTAGTTTGGCATAACTCCAAGTGAATAACAAAGAATTTTCAAGAAATATGGTGTACTACATCATATTTTGTTCTTTGCTTAGAACCGTAGGCTTATTATACATGTTTCATGCTTACTGGAATAAAATATACTAACTTTATATATTAATATTAATGTCAGTTAACCTTAGCATTGCTGTTCATAATCTAAGCTGTGAGCCAATGAGCCACTGTTGACAATGAGGAGTTCATAATAACTGCATTCCTACCTTACACTGCATCGTTTGTATGAAAATAAAATAGTTATTTAGTACAATGAATGGTCGGCTACAAGAATATTGGTTTAAAACTGGGAAATTGATCATTTTAGTATTAATGCATTGCTTTGTTCATTAATATGCTGGCTTTGTGTACTATTTTGCACATTGAGAAAAAAATACAGGCGACTGATTTCATTGCAAATGCTACAATAGAATGTTTAAAAATAATCATAATGGACATAATAATAACTATGAACCAGTATGGGAGTATTAATGTTTCAAACTAATAATAGGATTAGCCACACACACACACAAAAAGCCATAGAAACCAAAGAGAATAGTGGAATTTAGTAAACTATGGTATGTGGGTACTATATATGTTGATACTGTTATTTCAGGTCAAAATGTGTTTTTAAGCAGTAAATGAATAAATTACTTTAACCATAGTTGCAGTAGTTTAGCTTGCCTCTTCAGTCCAGCACAGATTGGGCAGACAAAGTACAACCTCTCCCCCCTTCCCCATATCTGCGTATCTTTTCAACATATCTATTTCTCTTTCTTTAGGCACGAGACAAGATAAACCAAATACCCTATACTTCAATGTGTGTCATAACTGCTAGTGCCATATTAGTGCTTACTTTGAACCTGGTGCAGTGCCTAGTTTTAGCTCTTTAGCACATACTACGCCCAGCCCTACTCATAAGTGTTCTAGAAATTAATCCTAACTGAAACCTTTAGAAAGCTTCAATGAAAAAAACTGAAGCTGTTAACAGTGAAGTAACAGAGTGTAAAATAAAAACAAACTTTGGACTAAAAGCTTCACCTATCATAGTAATTGCTAAGTTCACATTTATTCAAGAACTTGCAGCAATTACTAAGATAATTGAAGCTTTTAGTCCCTGAGTTTGCTTTTACTCTAAACTTTAGAAAGCTTGAGAAGTAGAACTGGAACTGAACAATTCAATGTCACGAACTGGTTGGAGCTTTCAATGTCATTATTGCTGGTTGTCACAGCAGCTTAATGGTTAGAGCACCCACCTAGTAAGTGGAGGGTCTGTGGTTCAAATACCAGCAACAGTAAGTTTGTTGGCATAAATAAATAATAATCTAGAAAGCTGTTCACTACATGCCACAACTTAGCATGACACCAATAAGAGAAGAGGACAAAGGTATATAGGATCCTCAAAAACTGTATGAGTAAAAGTTGAACATTCACATGTCACAAATTGTTTTTACAAAATTTGCATTTTTTCTGTCACTTTACACAAAATTTGACTTGGCCAGAACAAAGAAGGCTTCACAGGCTATTCGAAGAAACTTGAAATTGTGTTCATGTTACGATTTTGAATTGCTTTCTTTTCCACATTCATGGGGACCTTCAAAGATTATCTCTGGTGGAATTTCTGCACTGTATTTTTGGATGGAATACAATAGGGAGGTATATTGTAAAGTAAAATTATAGGCAAAAGCCCCTGACTATCTGCTTCCACAGCAGAGATGCAGAACAACAAAATAAACCAACAATAGTCTTAACTCTTATTCTACCTAACATATAGCCAGCATCATTTTTCCATGCAGATTACAATCTTGGCAATGAACCAATAACTTTAACATTGCATCAAAGTAAAACACCTTTTGTTACTTTTGCATTACTTTCTCTACACAGTTTCCCACAACAGTTCCTATAAATGCTTATTCTTCCATCTGTTTAATTTTAATTCCGAGAAACATCTGCAGAACTGGTTTTATAACCCCTTTTATAGAGCAATGGTCAAATATTTTAAAAGAAGGTTGCTGCATGTGGCTTTAAAATATTATCTTTGCATAACCATGGCAGAAAAACAACAGCAGTTCAAAAAGCATAGTTTGGCAATTCAAACCAACAACAAAGAATATCTTGGAAATGGCTAATGGCAAAAAACTGACTTAAATTGTTTGTTTTAGCAAGATTTATCTTCTTTTTGCATCACGCTTTTGTCTGTCTGTGTTTTATTATTTAAGAGTTCTATAAAATTAATTTCCTATAAAAGGGACTCCACAGGAGTTATCTAACTTTTTCTTGAGTCTTACAAAAGCTCCTTCCACTATCCACTTCTTATTAATCAAGTTAAGTTCTCATTACATATTTGCAAATTCATTGCAGGTACAAGAAGAACACAATAGATTAAAGTGAGCATCACAGTTATAAAAAGTAAATTATAATATTACTGTTTTGAAAGTCCAAGCTTTTTATAAATATAACCATGATAAAAAACAATATTGATGTAACATGCAAAAAAGTTGATCTTGTTAGCTAATGCTGGATTTCTGACAATGAAGTCATTAATCCTCTTGCTCTCCAATATTTTTCACTGATGGATGGGGCGCTAGCAGTGGCCGGGCATATTTGAAGGTGGTCTCGGTCCATTTCCTCTTGCAGATCACATAGAGGACAGAGTGGTGAAGAATATATCCCAATTCTGTTTAAATGTTTTGCCAGACAATCATGTCCTGTAATCAACCTGAAGGTTGCAACTGCTGTTTTTCGAGGATACTCAGGAATTACTGTTTGAATGTTTGGTAATTCCCATCATTTATTCTTTGATTTTTCATAGCAAAAAAGTATAAGCAGCAAAACGCAAACCAATTACAAAAAATATCTCATAAATGGTTAACACTATGAGAAAATTAATTTACCATTAGTTGGATGGCTGTCTACGATTTGCCAAGTATACAAATGTGATTCAGAATGAAGAGCCCCTCACAGGCTCTCTGCAGAAAGTTCAAAAAATATATTTTATTTGTTTGAAATCATGCTAAAACATTTTATATCTTAAATAAAATTATTTGATCCACCTTTGAGAAAATAAAAAGTAACAAAAAAGTGTTCCATGTAAAGGGTCGTTTAGAGTGCAAGGAGTTTATTGAAAATCTCCATGTTGCAACTCTTGAATATGTTGAATAAAAATACCAAGCTTGGTATCCAACACAACTTAGAGTATGCAACTTTCTGTCTGTCTCCCTATACCACTTTCTCGTAAAATGCTTTTGGATTCGGGGTGCTTGAAAACAGGTATCGTGTGCTATTTATTCTTTGACAACCGTTGATTAACCTTGTTCAAACCTGTCTTTCATCTCTTCGATTCTCTTATTTTCACCAGATTCTCTTATACTTTCTTTTCCTCAAGATCATTATTAGTTTAGATTACCCATTCCATTCTAAAATTTATTTTCCTCCTCATTTTTCTTATGTTTTCCTCTACTTACTTCAGGTAAGTGTTACATACAGTAAAAAAATATATTTCTTTTTATCTACTTAGTTATTATGTAATACTATAAACCTAAAATAAAAACAAATTTAGAGAAGCTTTTAGTCTCTAAATTTGTTTTCATTTTAGATTCTGTTGCTTCACTGTTAAGTCTGTCCCCACCCCTTCCATTGAATGTAATGCTGTGTTCTCTACGGATCCTAGAAAAAGGTTGACTTCTTGGCAAAATAGAGGACAAGCATTTTGAATCCAAAGGCATCTACTCTTATCATTTTATTTAGCAAATATGATTATTAAAAATTTATTTAAGACTGAAAGACATGAAAAACTTCAAAAATTAAGTGAGGGGAAAAAATGAGCATCACTTAAATAAGCCAACACCACAAGGATCATCTAGAAGCGAAAATGTAGCAGCTTTTTGCATAACAACAGATGAAAATTATCAATTTACTAAACTGGATGTTATGCAATAGTGACAATCCCATGGCCTTCGAACATCTGAGAAAGTGTGGTACACTCCAGAGATTATGGAATGGAACAAATGGCCAACTCTATTGGGAAGCCAGAAGCCTGATGGCAAATGGTCCACAAGTCTAGACCAGAGTATTAGATTAAATAAATTAATGATCCTACAAGACAATGCAGAATACAGTAAGTATAGGCTTCTAACAACTATTGTTAAACTGATCACAACCTGAATGTAGATGTACTTTACTACAAAACTAGCTGCAGACTTGCCTTGCAGCAGATTCTAATGAACTGCTGGGTTTGTAATTAAACAATGAGATCTCTAGTTATTTTCTCAGCTGTGGGAAGCTATTTTGGAATAAATTACTTAATTTTAAAATTGGCTATGTTGTTTAGTTATAACAAAAGTTTTATAAATATTTTAATAAACATACACCAGTCTGCTTATTAAATAATTCCAAAGATATTACTGAGGATTACAATGAATAAATGTGTGCGATACCGTGGCATTGAGTAATGAACACTAAATATAAATGAGAACCAATGGCTTCCCTTCTGAAAATTCCCTTATAAGTGCCTACAATCTTCTAGGCAATCTCTCAACTATTCTTAGTTATTTTTCTATGGCTACTGACAAAAGCTACACATTTTCCATACTGACAGTTTTCATTATGGCTGCCACTTGTCTTAATTTGTTATTTTAATATTTTCCTCATTATTCCAGGCATAAGCAGGTTAAAACATAAGTATATTCAATGACAAACAAGAAAACATGATAACTGTATTAATTAAGGAACATAAGCGAGCAATAAGCATATCTAAATACAATATATCAGGTATGTTTTCCATTACAAATAACAGTGCCTCAAAACAAACGTGAAATTAAATTATTAGAACTATACAATTTAGTGCTTTAGCTCAATGATGGAAGTTATTCTTAAAATGTTTCTATTAAACCAAGTTGTTTCAAAGGCAACACTTCTTTCCATGAAGTTGTATACAATGTTTCGCCTATAGAGAATATTCTTTGCTCGCCAACTGCTGTGGCTCAAGTGAACTTCTGAACCGTTTTAAAGAATTTTGGAAATCAAACTTAAAAAGGCTTTTGCTTTATTCATAGTCAATCCACGGTAGGTACTGTACTCTGACAGAACTTACCAAACAAGTGAAAATACTAAACAAAGCAAACCGATGCAAGGTTAAAGTCCCCTTGCATGAGACTGCTGATGGGACCTTCCAATGTCAGACGGCGCTTCAATATTGCTGCCAAATTGTTATTATGCACATTTGTTCTAACATATGACTACTTTTCACTGTGGCATACCAGAAATGTTAAATTTACACAAGGATCACACCTAGGTAATCGTAAGTGCCCTTATTTTAAAACAATGCAAGTATGGGGCAATGGGGCTTTCATCCTTGAAAATCAATAGAAATCAGCTGTCACAATATTCGCAAGTATTACACATAGTACGAAAAATTCCTGAATTACAGTCTAATATATGCATCCATAACAGTGCAAAACATTCTCAAATCACAAATAAACACTCTTATATTCATAGAAGATAAGCTATAAACTACAAAATAACAGTTGATTCCTAGCCTAGTAACGGCTTTGTTTGAATTTGCTATTTTAGTTAGTCACCCATTTAACTGCTTATGAGAAAAATACTTACATTACTAGACGTGAAACAATCGAAGATATCATATTTAAGGAACTAAACACTTCACAGAACAGTTAAGGTTGCAGAACTAATGTTTTATCGCACACCCTTACACACACAACTTCTCACTTCGCAGCCATATTGAGCTGTGCCATGACGTAAGGAATGTTTTGGTCACGTGGTTGCGATCTACTTCGTTTGCTGCGTAGGGATACGGAACGCACGTCGTCTGATTAATAGCGGACTCTGGTGGAGGTGTAGAAAGTGTTCATCGTAAGTATCAATGCGCGGATATGGAGCAGTGCTGTGGTGTTTGAGTCGATGGTGATGAAAAGTTTGACATTTGTGAAGTTTTTGAATTGAAAATGTGTACCTAGTGGATATAATGGCTTACAAATACAGAGAAGAAATAGTGGGTAAACGTTTTTTGTCTGTGTGTGGGTTCACTAAGTTGAAATTAGGAAAAATAAGTGAGTGGGGCTGGAGGGCGGGAGTAATACGTGCTGCAAGTCACAAGGACAGTGCTCATCCAGATCTGCAGGTAATGTTTTTAAATATTTTAAAACATTTCATTTACAATAATGAAACAGGGTTGATATTCGAACCTTCATGCTTCAGGAATTTGTTCTAACAGGTAACATTTCAGTGACAAATTAGCTATTTACATCCATTTAAAATCCACTGCTACCGAGCGTTTAAAAACCCATTACGCGCCAGTGTACAGATGCAGGCGCAAAACTTTATTTTCAACTTTTAACTTTTGTGTGCCTAAACCCAGGTGTTATAAAGTTATTTATATGAATTGAAAAAGCTTAAATAATGTATAAAGTACGTCATTCGGTGTTTAAATAGCTTACAGCATGCATGCCCCAGTTATTTTTTTCCAGCGCTATGGGTGTCCCATTTCTCACTTGTCAAAAGGGGGGCGAGGCTCGCTCGTGTGCTGTTTCCCGTGTGGTAACATCCGTCTGCTAGGTTCGGGGGAGAATGTCAAAAGGTTCATGTTGATTGGACAGTTCATCGTACGAAAGGTCCGTAGCAGACGACGCAAAACAGTGGCGGTATAGAATGCGGAAGTTGATATCGGTGGATATGATTCACCTCGACTATTTGCAAACAAACCACGTTACTCTTTTCTGTTGTTACTTTAGGCCCCGAGACAACATTTATATCAACATTTCTACCTTTCTAGTATGTTGCAGTAGCTATAGTGTGTTTAAACTCCATTAGA
Organism: Tenodera sinensis; assembly: GCA_030765045.1. NCBI lineage: Eukaryota > Metazoa > Arthropoda > Insecta > Mantodea > Mantidae > Tenodera > Tenodera sinensis. Next base: position 38,696,702 of record CM060973.1, read on the forward strand.
CCTCTATATTTACTACTCCACTACTTTAGATGTTTAATTAAATTCCTAAATGCATGTTCACGATTTCCTATTAGGATAATAAATTAAAAATAAATAATTACTATAAAAATAAATAATTTTATTACTCCTCTGTTGTTAAAAAAAGTAAATATGTTGATAGTGCGGATGTATCTATGAATGCAAATTCTTTTTAAGTACTTTTTCAATAATAGAACTATTAGATATAAACATCATTTAATAGCTGGATAATAATACAATACAAAACATTTTCACAATAGCTCCGCAACAATAGGTGATAACTGGTGGGCAATATGATCATTGTGTACTCGGATCAGTTCATCGTGTCGAAATTGTTTCGCGACAATAGACGGTTGACAATGATCAGAATGTACTCTAGCAAATTTTCCATGCGCCAACCACTAAGTATATTATTTCATTTAATTTGTGCATTATTCTGGGCATAATTAAACACGGCTCGTGGGTATCTTAAATAGAATAGGATGTCTTTTAGGATAGCTTCAAAAGTGTCTCATATGTACATAGGAATGAACACTCGAAAGTTGAAAATTCGGTTTAAAAGAATTTCGTACCTTAACATTCTGGTGCTGCTAGATATTCTTTGCAAGTGTTTACTCCTCTCTGGAGTGTTTGCTTCGGCATGCAATAGTAGTCTGTTAATTTTCGTTGCTAAACAAAACATGTTCAGCACAACCATTGTTACTTTTCCATAGGCTAAACCATTGGAAAGGAGTAAGCAGATTCGAAATCAATCGAATTATTGACGATGCTCTTTACTACTGAGCGACCGTGCCTGTCTTCCGTTAAGCACGCCACCATGAATGTCTTATTTATTTTATTCGCTATTTCCCAGAGATCTTTAAACCGATCTCAGGTAGTTTTATTTAATGTATATCTTTCCAGGTTTTCTACTTTATGTACTAACTGTAGTTTTACAGTAGTTTCTTATGGACTGAAGTTATAAAGGATAAATATATTCCAGCGCTCTTCCTAAATAAGCTATTACGCCGGCCTTAACACAACTACTAACCTCTCCTGAGTCCGTACAGCCTGGAAACTTAGACTTCGGTTGTATAAATCCATCATACCTCAGCATATCTAGACATTTCAGCTAAAGGAATTATTTTGTCATAAAAAGTTCAGTGAAATACAAGTGGCTCGAGACTTGGATCGAAATGGAGCACTCACAACTACAGGCTTAGGCTACTAATGCTTCTACCAAAGGACCTGAATAACAAAATGTGAGAATGGATATTGAGCAGATTCGTCGGCGACAGGCGGTCTCTTTTGCCTCCATCGGCTTTTTCTGCACGAAAGGCTTGTAGCTAAAATCAACTGTGGCCAAACTCTTCAACAAGACTCTTGTATTCAGTTCATTTGGGAGATCTGTTTTCTAAAAATATTGCAGTACAAAAAAAAAAAAAGGTAGGTGTGTTTTTTATGGCCACAAAAGTTCTCTGTAAGGTGAAGCTTCAATGAAAATCAAAGTATGAGAAAGTTAATGCCTTGCTGTAAAAATATATATAATATCATGGAAATGTGTATACAAAATTTGAATATCCTAAGTGCTACCATTGTGTTTAAAATGGGATGCAATTTGATATTTTTATTTTCTCTACCCTGTACTGACGTGCAAAAAACTCTCATTCTCCAATGCCCCCACATAGGATAATGGGCCACATTTTTGCACGTTAATACACAATAGGTAGAGAAGTTATTGTATTCCACCCATTATCCGAATGGAAATGCACGTTTTGAGGTCCATCATTTGCCTTCATAGGCTTTTCTGCACGAAAGGCTTGTAGCTAAAATCAACTGTGGCCAAACTCTTCAAAAAGACTCTTGTATTCAGTTCATTTGGTAGATTTGTTTTCTAAAAATATTGCGATACAAAAAAAAAAAAAAACAGGTGTATGGTTTTTTATGATCACGGAAGTCGTTTGTTAGGTGAAGCATCAATGAAAATCAAAGTTAATGCCTTGTTGTGAAAATATGTATAATAATATGCAAATGCAGATACAAAATTTGAACATCTTAAGTGCTACCATTTTTGTTAAAATGGAATGCAATGTAATATTTTATTGTCTCTACCCTGTACTGACGTGCAAAAGACTGCCCCATTCTCCCATGCCCCCACATAGGATAATGGGCCACATTTTTGCACGTTAATACATATGTATAATAGGTAGAGAAGTTATTGCATTCTGCCCATAAATTCGATAGCTGACTGAAAATGCGCGTTTTGAGGTCCGCTGAATAAAAATAAAGCTTGTTTACTATACCTACCTAGTAAGTAGGGGAAATAATGCATTCCACCTAAAAAGTAGATATTGAAATTTTATTAGAAATACATGTTTGAGATCCCCTGAGTCTGAAAAAGGCATTTTTAGTGTGTGTGTGTGTGTGTGTGTGTGTGTGTGTGTGTGTGAGAGAGAGAGAGAGAGAGAGAGAACAATATAACTCTAAAAATCGATGGAATACACACTTGGTACAGTTTCCCCATTCCAACTACCCCTTATAATTTCGAAAACTTTCATTTTCTCAGATGGCTCTAACCATTTCGATTAAAATACCACGTGTTTAAGATATTTTACGACAAATGAAATGTATGTATTTATTTTATTTGGTTGTTTAACGACGCTGTTAATTGGCAAGATCATATCAGTGTTGCCGGTGTGCCGGAATTTCGTCCCGTAGGAATTGTTTTACACGTCTGTAAATCTATTGACCTGGAGCTGTCAGAAAAACCACCGGCTGGATTTGAACCCCGACCTTAAGATCAGTAGGCCAGCGTGTAACCAATTGAGCCACCCAGTTCCACGAAATGTACAAATACCATATTGAATTTTCTGGAAACCTCCTCAGAAGTCCTCTTATTATGGATGACTTTGCATAGCTGGTAAACTGTGAGAGATAGACTAAACAAAATCTTAAAAACTTTGGTTTTTAACCGACTGTTAGTTTGAGTTATGTTATTGGTTTTGATTCACGCACGCATACACACACACACTAAGTGCTAAAGTTTCTTTAAAAATCCTTATGTTTTCATTCGCGATCACGAAGTGTATATTTGCAGTGAAATTTCACCATCGAATATTTAGTTACGTAGTAGAAAAATCAAGCTTATTGGTAATGCTATTTCTGCATTTCTCGTTAACGGTGTCAGGTTGACTTCAAGTCGGTCTGGGTGGCTCAGTTGGTTACACGGTGCCCTACTGATCCCAAGGCCACGGGTTCATATCCGTCTGAGACCAATGGTTTTCAAGTGTGCTTAAAAACGACCCCTCAATCTCAGTAGATTTACTGGCGTGTAAAAGAACTCGTGCGGGACGAAATTCCGGCACATCGGCGACACTGATATGATCCTGGCAATTAACAGCGTCGTTAAACAACAAAATAATTTTAATTCTTAATTCAAGTTGCAAAGGAAATGCTTGTCAAATAAGCATTCTCCCATTTTTATCTTACCTTTAAGTAGAGCTGAAATGTCCTATCTTTCCAATGAGGACCCATTAACTAGAAAACTGTTTAAGATTAGCTGAATTTTTCAAGACATGCTCAGTTGTACATTTGCAGTTGGCTGATGAATCAAACACAAATCTTCTTCAGAAGCAAAGATATGATTTTTTAATGTAATGCCTACACTTGAAAAATAATGGTTTTTAAAATTTAAACCAATAACTGCTGGGTACGTAAGATATTTTCTATTAACATAAAGTTTATTTAGTTGCCAATTTGTCAAATTTCAGCAGTTTATGCCCATAGGCTTTAGAGATACTGGAGCATTCATATAGAAAACTATTAACTGTTCAAAAATTGCAGTTAAACAAGGTAAGAAAGCCTAAAACCTAGACCTAGCGTATAAGGTCACATCGGCGGCTTTCCTTTGGAAGAATTCCTCGTCGACAATGATGTTCACCTTTTTTATTATTAGGTAACCTTGAGTTTGTTTATGTTAGGTTTTCTTTATAAACATTGCATTCACATACATTTACACTCTCGCTGGCTCTTCTAGGATGGGGAATAATCCAAGCTAAAGAAAAATGTCCATCCTTCCAGCTGAGAATCGAACCTGGGATCTCTGGATAATCACCAGACCACAGAGGCAGTTTCTGAAATATTCTTATGCTAGTAAATCCTAACTTTGGAAGGAAATAATAATAACAGCAATAATAATAAAATTCACCATTTTGACTCCCCTTAACATCATATGAGCAGCTTTGACTTTGGAACTGCTCATTTTTTTTATTAGGCTGAGTTTTTAAACGTCGAATTACACGCATTCACGCTGTGATTCCGCTTTCCTGAACAATAATTCAAGCTACAGAAAAACGTACTCAAGCAGCCGAGAACCGAACCGGAACCTCTGGATTTAGAGCCACTAGAGCGGAAAGCAAGAGTCACACGTGCATATGATTTAGTTGCACTTTACCTTGGCCCGTTATTGGAATTCCAGATCTCCACTTTAAGACTGATAGCCCTATCTAGTCAGTTTACACAACCATGTTTCTGATAAATTAATCAATTTAAGCAGCAACATTATATTAAAGAAAGGAAGGGGAGGGGGAGAGCCACATTCTCCACCCATTATCATTTATTTGTATATAGCTTCAGCGAAGTATCCTTACGAAAACTCTATTACATATTTTTTGTAAATTCTAGGAAGACTGAATCGAGAGTCACATGTTCAAATGTGAGTGACCACATGCTAGTCTTAAAATGTCATTTTTCCATGACATCGCGAGAAACAGCCCTTTAAAAGTGACAAAGTACTGCAAACTAGAAATCAATAATAAAGGTTATGTGTGAAGTGGCTAATACCTTAAATAATTATTGCAAATACATATTTTGTTTTATAGATACATTTTCTCTTAGTGCTTTTTCTCTCTCTTAATGGAGGTCTGGGGGAGTCGCGGGTTACCTTGAGCGACCTTCATTTGTTTTTATCTGCTAAACATAGTTGTGAGTCACAGTCGTGAGCAATCTGCGCTCTCTGAGCCGCCCTAATGTTTACCAGTTACAGACAGTAGTATGTAGTTCCTTTAGAATTAAGACGACTTGATAGGTAATGTATTTTGTCATGTAAATATTTTAAGTAGTGATGGGTATTTTAATCACAATTATAGACATTTTTGCGGATGTTTTTAAAAAGTTCTCCATGTTATTAGGTAATGTTGAGGGGGCAATTTCTGAAAATCTTAGTGTCGCATCTTTGGCAGATAATGAACTTGAATAAAAAACTTATGGTATTTCTTTGAGCTTTCAATTTTGGGTTATGCTGTTGACAGACCACACACGTACCTTTTTCTCAATTTGTTTAATAACCTCAAAACATATATTTCCGGAGAAATCTCGATATTGATTGTCGGGTTGAATAAGTACCATGGTGGATCGGAGTTATTTTAAAAAGTTTAATAGGTTATAAAGAAAACAAAAAAGATGTCCCAATAAACTGATATCTTTTAGCTAGGTGCTTTTCTATATAGTGACCAACTTTCTTAACCTATTTCTGCCATCGTGGTACCAGTGTCATTATACCCTGTTGATAGAAGTCTGTTTTCTTATTGCATAGTCATCTGCATCTGTTACAAAGCACTGACCGGCCAGGAATTTCCTCATGGGACTAAACAAATGAAAGTCCGACAGTGTGTCCGCCCGCAGTTAACTTTCAAAATGACCGCGCCAATGGCTGTAAGATTCTGCGGGGTTGCAGCTGTAACCGGCCCAGGCCGTTCGGAATGTGACAAATCACAAAGGTTTTCACGGCCGTGTTTGAAGAACGGTCCCCATACATTCACTGTGAATTTCACGAGAGTTATGTCCTTTAGCCCACAAAAATCGCACATCCGTACCATCTTTGTTGCATAGTTCTCGCTTCTCTCGCTAGAGCTGCACATGAAAAACAAATAGCATCTGTATTGGAAAGTGCAAACTCCATCTTGGTGAAATTTCAGCATGCCAGTCGCAATACCAAGACACCAAAGTAGTGTTGAGTATTACTTTCCGAGCCAACCTCGTACCTTCTCTATCTGTTCAATACCTGGTAGGGAAGATAAAAATGTCTTTTGTAGCCCCTAATGGGCTGATTCTTTGCTTTTTTACGTGAAAGCTTCTCGCTTAGGCCTTGAGTAATAAGCACTAATTAATGTCTTGTTTAAGGAAAAAATTTACATTGAAACGCCTCAGACTGTTGCTTTTATAATTGACATTTTTGTGGAATATTTTCAGAATGATCTTCTGAGGATCAAAATAAGTTTACTGAGCAATTACAACATCATCTCTATAGCGTTAGTAGTACAGAATGATTGAACGCAATAGAAGAGCAGAATATTCCTAAGTTCCACGTCCTGTTGCAGCGTGGTTTATACAAGTCGATATTTCAACATGTAGCTTAGCTTATTGAGAGTCTCTCTTCCATGTGTTATAGGCTGTTGGACACACAAATAGGCAGTGTCTTGAATTACCACTTGATTTTGTATACATATGTACTCGGAAATATAAATGCAAGTAATAATTCAAGACAGTCTATAAACATATGGAAGAAAGACTATCAATAAACTCATCTGCACGTTGAAATATCGACTTGTGTAAACCGCACAGCAGCACGACGTGGAACTTAGGAATATTCTGCTTTTCTAATGCGTTCAATCATTTTTTCCATGGCTGTACAAGTCAAAAAATGCTATTTTTATTTAGGGATCTCACATCTTGGCTTTCCAGTGAAATCTTTGCATCAAATTGTTTGGTGGGGGCAATGGAGAAAGTAAAAATTGTTTGGAGGTTAGTGGCCTTCAAAATATATACTTTCCATGAAATCTCCTTTTTAGTATTAAGAGGTAGGTATTAAGTAAAATTAATTATAATGTGTTACATTCTCATTACCTTCTATCCGCGTTCTTTTATTTTTATAACCTTTCTACAAAGTATTCCCACTGGGGTTTATGCTTCTATCTAATGTGGATCGAGGTTGTAAATGATTCCAGAAAGCATAGTTTCATAAAACATCATAAGTATAAAGGAAATAAGGAGATCCAAGCGATGGAAAAAGAAATTCCATACTGAAATTCCCATGACATCGCGAGAAACAACTGAATTTTGACCACTTCAAAAATGACAAGGCTATTAATAAGTTAAAATCAATAACCAAATCTCAGAAATGCCGGATGCCATCTTCGTTTGTGAAATGAGCTGTGTGAGTTACTTTTTGGGGTTGTGAGTTTTTATGTAACTATATGGTTTATGAAATGTTATACAAAATGTTGCAAAATGCATTGTGAATGCAGAAGACTAGAAAGCCTACTTTCAGAACAACACTGTAATTATATAGACAATTTTTCAGTGTAAAGTGTGGTTTGGGCTGGGGCTTTTTCCGTCTTCGTGTAGCATCCTTGGGAGGTGCTGAACATGAATCACCACGTTTGCTATTTAACTGACTTCTCGTTTTTGAGTTACGCGGTTTACACACTCTCACAGATCCACTGTTGCGTCTACATTAGCAGAATAAAACTCACATTAATACCGTACACCATACTCGGCTATTAACGACTGCAAAGCACTTCAGCTACAAAGAATATTAACCAAACACTAAGAGACAAATATCGATATACAAAGCACAGGTGTATCAAAGATAGGTCAGTATCAATCATTACCCAGCCACGCTGGAAGACAGCTGGACCAAAGAGTGCCAGCCCAAGAGACATGCACTACATATGTACCTAGTTTCACAGGTAAAATCGTTAGAGCTTCGACCTAACCGAGAAATTCTCGAGCGGAGCGAGAAGGAAAGTCAGACTGTCGAATGATATTCTTTGCACTATTTCATTAATAAAATATGAATTTAGATACTATATCGCAACGATTTGACCATTAAATGTTAAATTATATGAAAAATAACCTAAAATATATTCATTTCGATTAGCATAGTTCGACTTACTTAGCATGCCAACTGAGGAAAACGAAACCCAAAAATTACATGTATTTCGATCATCTTTTGTTGTTACAACAGAAAACCAGTGTATAATCTCAAATAAATCTCATTGTATGTTTAACATTAACATAAAACCTTTCTTCTGGAAAATACATTCGTTATTAAAAGAACAATTGTTAAAAACACAGTTGTCAAATTGAAATGGACTGCTGTTTTTATTCTTAATCGACGTGATAAATTGATATAGTTGGCGACACTGATTAAACAAAAGTATAGCTATTGATGTAAAGAATGACCAGGTGATAATTCTTGTGTGATAATTTAACGTCTCTAAGTATAAAATGATCACCGGAAAACATGCACATGACTGACTGTAGTAAAGACATTAATGCTCAACTGGTGGAAGGTAAGTCTGTTAAGTCAACGCGTGTGCAGTATCTTTACAAAGGAAATGTGCATTACCCACAACTAAGACTGTCATAAATCTACCTCCACTCTTAGGAAAAGTTAAACTTCTATCCCTATTCTTAAAGACCAATAGTAACTCTGATTTTAAGAATGTGACAGTTTCATGTTAACTCCACGTGGAGCCTCAGTAGCCAACATTTTGAATTTCAGTTTTGTTCTGTTGCATTAGATGCAAAGGTTCCTGTTAAGAGGTTCCAACTATGCAGAAAGGACTGAAGAGCAGGGCCCGTGTTGTAAAGTGATTATACGGGTTCCTCAAAGGAGGCGGCCGAATTACACACGCAGAAGGTTGGCTGCATTTTTCACTGACCGCTTTTTTCGCGACACGAATCTTGATGTAGAGATGCTGGATGGTATGCAATACTTTTCTCTTTCAGCTATAAGTAGAAGGTAGAGGAATTAAAGCAATAATTTAAAAACTGCTGTATATCGCATGACTTTCTCAACTCGTTCTTGTACAAACCATTCTTAAAAATGCTTGTTCTTCTATCTAGTTTGTGTATGTAATTCACCAGTAGAAATAGGCAAAATATGAGCAAAACGTTGTAAAAATTGGAAAATATAAAGGATAAAATCCTAAAATATTGTGGAAAATGGGATTTCTATCGTTGGGCTAGTGTATTTATACACTAATATTCATACCTGTCAAATAAGTAAACAGCTGTGAAGTTCGATAAATTTCCAGTTAATATTACTTAGGAAATGGCTTAGCTGTCTAGACTTTGTAGCAAAAGTAGGAACTTTATCCTTTATGTATATCTATTGTGGTAGTTTTCATGTAGCCGTAGTCTCTAACACAAAGAACACCAGATTAAAAGTAACGGTGAAATCTGTGAATCTTTAGAATTTGCACCTGAAACGAAATAACCCTGTAAAATGATAGCTTGAAACATTTCGAACTACCAAATGAGATTTTTTTCCTGATGTTCTCGTACAATTCATTCATCCTGTGATCCACTTGTATACCCAAACCACCATGCATGCAGGCAGTCCTTTGTTTTTATTTGAGGGGATCATCATCAGAGCTTTTAGATCTTCTCTATTGCTGTTTCTATTCAGGGATGCAGTGTCAAAGGAAATGCATTTCCGATTCAAAAATGTACCTCAATTGGTTTTCAGAATGCAGTAATGGTGTCCATGTATGCACCAATCTCGTTCGTATGAAATGAACAAAAGCTGATTGCACCTGTCGCATTTTTCTACAACAATACATCCATTACTATTGAATGCATATTATGGTGGAAAGCGTTAAGCTATAGACGGCTTGTATACGTTGAAGAAATAAATAGTTCGTCAATATGCGTCAGATAAAATTCATATTTATAGTAAGTTGCATCGAAATTTAAGCTTTCGATTGGTACCTATAGAAATAATCGATGAATGTTTATATAAACTCCATGGTGTTGCTGTGTAAATTTGACATCTCGGTGAATACATTATTTGTGTGCTGTTTTTAAACTTGTCCAGGTTAAATGAAAATTATTTTTGTTATATCTCATCATACTCTTGCTGCTGAAACATCGTCACTTCGTATACCGCATGGCTAACGAGAAAGACAGGATACGGCGCGAACTGCAGTGACGTAATTCTAGCAGTCATGGTTCAATAAAGTAAAACCACAATCACCTAATACATCCGTATTCTAAACAACCACAAAATTTCTCCTTGAATTCATACACAAGGTAGTTTTATCATGTTAGGCATGCATCAGACTACCATTACTACGTAGTCGATTCGCGCCATAGCCTGTGTCTCTCGTTAGCCACCTACACCGTCCATATTTTCTTGCATCACAGTTCGCACTTCAAGCCTATCTCAACGAGACGATTCAATTGTTATTTCTCCACACTTAATCTGAAGCAATGGGAAGCATATCGTATACTGATGTTTACTTTCTCCACTAGTTAGATTTGCTAAGTAGTGGAACTATTGTATTCCAACAAAAAATTCAATACTGAGATTTGGAAGAAAATAACCCAAAAAGAACCTATTTAGAAAAGGATCCTGCATGTGTGAAATCAGCGTGTCTGTGTGAGAGACTGGTTTGAATTTCCCAACATTTGGTCCTACGTTTGTAAAAACTATTTCACCATTCATTTGTTTCTCGTGTTGACATGCAAATAGTATAGAATGAGTGCCAACTTAAGGCAACAAAATGAAACAATTTCTGCAAATGTTTATCTGAATTAACGTGTAGTCGACAGAAAAATAAGTTTTTGTAAGAACAGTTTGTATAAGAGAGATAAAAGGAAACTACAGTTGGCAGATAAAATATTAGAATGTGATAGAGCACAATATATTTGATAAATTTTATCGCAGTATGAAATTGTTGCCTTTTTCTCCAATCTTATATAAATCAGTAGAAGTATGTAGAGAGCAGTAATTTAAAACCTCTCCTTGCAAAGCAATAAAATAACAGTACTATTACACTAGATCACTTTCTGAGGGTATGCCCAAAGCTCAGTGAACTACGCAGGACTTGTAAATCGGAAACCAGATGTGGCTGGCAGAAACTGACCAATAAACTACAGTATTATTATCAAGAGATACTTCAAGTCGTCATACGCTTTGTCAATCATATACATTTTGATCGATTGTAAAACTACAATTAAACTTTAAAAGCTGCTATAAGGTAAACGTTTATGTTAAGTATTATGTATAAATATTTATTCATTCTGTTAACAATAATATTTGCTAAAATGACTTTAAATCATGCATTACAGAAGGCTGTGGGGCATGATGTTGAAAATGTAAAAAAAAAAAAAAAAAACTAATAATTTCAGAGTTGGTTTGGCTTATGTTCCAGAGTGGTTGAAATGATGTCACAAACTTTGTTTATAGTTCTTATCGGATAACGTATAGTTGCTTTTTCAGTGCACTTAGGTCCAGGAGACCCATGTAGTTGAAGTTACTGACCATAAGTTCGGAAGGATCGCTGAGTTATACGAATATCTCAATTGCGACTTTCCCGTTGCTTGGTTGGCAATTTCCAATCAAGTTAAGACTTGCAATGATTTGACTTAGGTCGATTGCGCAAGCGCTGCGCCAAATGCTGAGCAACGTATTCAACTTGATCTTATGACACTCCGACCTCGAACCGCAGAAAGTCCTTCCTTCTTGAGCAACATCGTCCCCACAATACTCAGTGCTGACTCGTGAAAATAAAGATATTCCATACAATTTACATCTGTGGAATATTAAGGAGTGCTTTCAATAACAGAAAGCTGATTAATACAGTTATTCCGATGCCATTCTTAAACTGTCTGGCTGACCAATCGCTGTCCGCTGGGTTGACAGTGTTGCACGTGCTAAAGCTAATAATACTTAAACTTTTCTCAAATTGAAGGTAGTTATTCACTTTTTTATCTCCTGTAAAAAGAACGATTTCACTATCGCTCAATGCCTACTGTATCCTCCTTGTACCTACAAGAATGTCAGCAATAACTTCTGCAAATGTTTATTTCGCCTAACATGAAGAAGATATAGGAATAAGAGTTTGTAAGAATAGTTTATGCAAGAGTAGAGATAGTCATATGAGTGCAACACATCAGATTTTTTTAGTAATCAGCAATGTAATCTCTGCGATTTCTGACCATCCCTGAAGAGGAGTGTTTGCAACTTGATGTGTGGCGAATCAAATAAATATAGTAGGCAACAATTATGGGCTGTTCATGGACGTTTTTGTTGGATAAGTGGAAAATATTCGCACTCTTCAAGTTATTTCAGTATTTAGTATTCTTTGGCCACTTTTTAAGGTCTTACGAGGGATATTCAAAAAGTATGCAACTAGGTTCTGCATGTTGGACAATAATGAGTACAAAAATGTAACTAATACAGTTGGCAACAATGGATCTTAAGCTATCAAAATATGCACAAGTGCAAGTTTAAACTTGAATAATCATAGTCGTACAGTCTGTTAAGTTAGGTAGGTCCTGTGTCTATAGATGGTAAAAAATAAGAAATAAAACTCTGGTGTATTGCACTCACATGACTTTCTCTACTCTTGTACTAACCATTCTCTTATTCCTATATCTTCTTGGTGTTAGTTGAGATAAACATTTGTACAAATTATCTTATTGCTTATTTCCTTGTAAGAAAGCAGAATATTAGAATACAGCAGGCTTTAAGCGATAGTCAAATCTTTTAAAGTTTTCAAATTCCGTTCTTTTGCACACTTAACATAAAAAGAGCGAATAACGATGTTCCATTTGACAGAAGTGTAAGTTATCCAAAACTCACACAAATAACAAGGAATATCTCCGAAATGGTTCACTCTACAAGAAGCATTATTTAGACGTGTTTTAGCAAGATTTACATTTTGTGTACAGTAAGATTTTGTCTATCTCTTACGGTTTACCAGTTGTGCAAAAGTCAACCAGAGTAAATAGGACTTCATGGGATATAGCCAGAAAATTGAAGATATTCATTTCATTTGCCATAAAAATATCTCAAACATGTCTCATTTTAATAAAAAACGTTAGCCATTTTCAAGAGAATCAAAACTTTCGAAAAAATTTCCATGTAAAGGGTAATTTAGGGTGGAGGAATTTTCTTCAAAATCTTCGTGTGACATCGTTGAAAGACATTAAACTTAAATGCCAAATTTGGCTTTTAACCGATTTTTCGTTTTTGAGTCACGCTGTCCACAGACACACACACGCTGACCTTTTTCTAAAAATGTTCCTTTTTTTGAATTCAGAGGGCCTCAAAACATATTTCCGGTGAAATCTCAACATCGAATTTTTGGGTGGAATACAATACCTACTTCTACTTTACTATGTTTAGTAGGAAAAGTAAAATTATGGATAGATATTTCTAAAGAAAACATTAGATTTCACAGTTTCAGCACACACTATAAGCTAGTCAGTCATGGGGAAGAGGGGCGATAGGAATCCACTCGAGTATTTACCAGCACCAAATGCAGGCCACCTGTCTTCTCCGGTTCTGTTTGTTTACAGATACACGCGTCTTTACAAATAAGGTCAGTTTCAAGGCGTACAGTGGCGGAACGGAAAAGAAACACGATGTATTGCTTTTGTGATTACACTTCGTACATTGTCTTTTGTTATAGCAAACACAATGCTTTATTTACTAGAAAGACAAAAATACTTCTGTTCCCATTCGGCTTTGAAGCATTTTTAACCTTGTTATGCGGCATGATTCCACTAGACACAATTTGAGGGACTGACAGGTTTTCTTAAGTAGAAAGATAACAGCGGGGAACGTGAACTGGTTACTAACCGTGTGTAGCTGAGTGGACGGGGTTAAAATTGCTATGTAGAGGAAATGACACATTATGTCCGTTCTCCCCATGTATGAGCTAGGTGAAAGAACGTTAATGGTGATCGAGTATGTTCATTTGATAGCATAGCAAGATGGACTGTAACATTTGAAGAAGAGCAAGGGACGACTCTGGCCGACCAATTATGCCAAGTGTTAGGTAACTTGGTGGAGAAAAATCAACATGTCATTGTTGAAATGCTATGCATGGAAGTCAGTATTAGTGTTGGCATCGTTGACTGCGTACGCAGTGGGTTCAGCATTCAAAAAACAGGAACTTCCAGACTGTTGATTTTGCACTACAGTCCTGACTTCTGATTGTGAAATCCTACATTGCTGAAAACCTTTTAAAGGAGTGCAGGACCTTGCTCAGGCCATAAAGTCAGCTCTGTGGCCAATATCTCTGATTACTGCAGTGCTTTTGCACCATCTGCAAACGTGTGGGGAGTACTTTGAAGGATTGTGAGGATGACTTTTTGAATTTAATCAATACCTTGGACTCTTAAAGACGGAGCTTGGAAAACTTTTGAATGTACCTCGTAAAACAATGCAGTTTCCTTAAGCACTTAGAGTCTCAGAATTTTTCTCAAATAACAATTTCTCTGCGAGACATATAATAAGGAAATATGTATGCAGCTTTGAATGGAGTCTTCAGAAAGGATGGTAAAAATATAGGATAATTGTTGAGCTAAGTGAAAAATTGTTAAAAGAGAGGCAGCTCAAGCATAGGTTGTGTCACAGTAGCATGTCCAGGATTTCGCTGGAGAACACTGCAATTTGTTGATGCGACAAATATAGGTGTTTTTTTGCAAAAGTTGGCCCAAATATGACCCATTACAGAATACATTTTTAATTTCTCTACTACGTATAGTAAGTAGAGGAAGTATTGTATTCCACCCAAATATTCGATGGCGAGATTTCACTGGAAATATATGTTTTGAGGCCCCTGAATAAACAAAAAAGCATTCTTAGAAAAAGGTCCGTGTCTTTTAAGGATGCGACATAACGATTTTGAAGAAAGTTCCTCTACCCTAAACTACCCTTTACATGGAAAATTTTGTTTTTCTCGAAAATGGTAAACGATTTTAATTAAAATGCCAAATATTTGACATTTTTATGACAAATGAATTGTATATCTTGAATTTTCTGGCTATAGCCCACGTACTCCTATTTACTCTGGATGACTTGCATAACTGGTAAACCGTAAGAGATAGACCAAATCTTACTATATAAAAATGTAGACCTTGCTAAAACACACAATTTCTCTAAATATATTTTTTTTTAAGTGAACCATTTCGAAGATGCAGAAAGGTCCATTTGGTTCCAGAGTGCCCCTTTAATATAACATTTTTAAGAAAATGCTACTTGGCTAAGGTTTAACCTGTTAATTTTTCTCGCAAGGTTTATGCGCAGAATGTCGTAGCATTTATGGTGACAATTAGCAAGTTCCTTTACTTTGATTCTCCAAAATGTCCACACAACCCTTGGTAGGAACGGTTAAAGGCTCTTGGTGACTAGTAGATATGCAAATAAGCTTTCGTAACATTAGTATGTGGACGTTATTACAAACTAGAGTAAATATAGAAAGTTAAATGAACATAACACATCAGATTTTTAACCTGATTAGTTAATTAAGAATTTTCCTGAGCCAGCCAGCCATCAATCTTCAGCGTGTTAAGAATTACATTAGATCACTAACTGGTACGTCAGGGAATGTGATTAACAGTCTACAGGGATGTGAAACAGATGACGGTCGAGAACGCGAAATATCATTTTGCGAGTCCTCTACTTCTCCACTAGCGCGTTAATTACAAGCAACCGAGAAGGCTACACCATTTTTTGTGCCAATGTCACCGAAACCCTCTCATTAAGACTAGATCTGCAGCCTTTTCCCTCTTTTCGTTCGTTAACGCTGCTGCTAAACGATGAGGCAATCTGCAACTGTATTTCTCTCTCTTGCATACTCGCAACAACGCCTATTTTTCATCTATAGCTTTCATTAATATCCTTTGCAGATATATAGAGCTGCCTTTCAGTAATTAGGCTGCGTAAAATTTGTAAGGAATAGACCACAGTAGCTTCTAAATTGATGTGTCTTTAATGCATTGTAATTCCTCAAAAGCTAACGCGTTTTTACCCGTCGATATAAATAGACAATGAATATATTGTATCCTCGTATTTCCTTGTAGGTACAAGGGAAATATTAGAATACAGTAGGCATTGTGCGATAGTCAAATATTTTAAAGCTTTCAAATTCCGTTCTCTTTGCACACTTAACATATAAAAAACGAGTAATGATGTTCCATTTGATAGAAGTATTAAGTTCTCCAAAACTGAGACAAATAACAAGGAATATCTCCGAATGGTTCACTATACAAAAAATTATTTAGACAGAAATTGTCTGTTTTAAAAAGATCTATGTTTTATATAGTAAGATTTGGTGTATCTCTTACGGTTTATCAGTTATTCAAAAGTTATCCAGAGTAAATATGATTTCATGTGCTATAGCCAAGAAATCCAAGATATACAGTTCATTTTTCACACATATCTCAAACATATGGCATTTTAATCAAAATCGTTAGTCATTTTCGAGAAATTTTCCATGTAAAGTGTGGTATATGGTGGAGGGATTTTCTTCAAGATCTTGGTGTCGCATCCTTGAAAGACAAACTTAAATACTATCTTTGGTTTTAATCGACTTTTCGTTTTTGAGTTATACTGTCCACACACACACACACACACACACACACACACACACACACACACACACACACACACACACACACACACATACACACAGACCTTTTTATAAAAATGTTTCTTTTTAATCCATGGGGCCTCAAAACACATTTCCGATGAAATCTCGTCATCGAATTTTCGGGTGGAATAATACAATACTTCCTCTACTTTACTACACGTAGTAGAGAAAGTAAAAATTGTTATGTGGAGAAGTAGCTACGATATTTAAAGTTTTGGAACACAGTTATTGGAAATATTGCTCTTCACATATCCACAGGCTTGGCACTGCACTGCAACCTTCAGAGAAACACCACACAACTCTCTCAAATTCACAGTAACACATTCTTCTTTACACTCACAAAATAAAACTGTTGAAAACATTACTATCAACAAGAAGGTATAATCTGGTTCTGTACGTGACATGTAGCACTTTCAGTTATTAGTTACCAATATATTGTTCATTTTTACCTGCTGTAAAATATCTCCACCTTGTATAGCTTTCTTTTTCTTTATTACGTTTCCACTTCATACTTTTCCCATTATTTGCTAAAACTACAGTTACTCAACAAATCAACTACACACATTGTTACTTCAGTTGTTTTGTAAACAACACAATTCATCTGTTATATTTTCAATTTTTTTGTGAACCGATAGCAGCACTTGCAACAAGAGCAGCCAACATCTATATTTTAAAGACAAATTTCTGAATAAAATTTAAAAACCGCAAATACACCGAGTCTTCGCTACGAACTGAAATCTTACAGATTTGCCACGCCCACTATTCATTGCAAGCACCTAAATAAATTTGAAATACACCTGTTTCCAGGTGAATTTCACACATAATATTCAGTGTCCCCTTCAGTAACCTATATAGAATTTTTATGCTATAAATAATAGACGTTCAATTTTTTTTTACAACTACAAAACTATAACTATAACATAAATGCTTTACACTGCAGTGTCAACTGTAGTATAAATAATCTTGGTCCAAGGTGATAAACATTAAGATTTGTAAAGTTATTTTTAAATAAAACAGAACTATTAAAACATTACCAGAAGGAAACTGTGTAGTAAAATTTATTTTTGTAAAGTTTAAGTTAATATATCATTACTTATTCTATTAATTTAAACTAGTCACAACTTCTTAATTTTGTTATTGGCTTTAATTCGACATTGTTTAAAAGTTTGTATTAATTGTATGCCGTCTGCTGCTGCAACTTACTTTATGGAATCTCCCTCCTAAACATCAGATTTTCTTATGTATTCCCTAAGTTAGAAATTATTTTTGTTTATTTTTATATATGTAGATGTTAATTTGTTAGCAATAAATGCAGGATGATAGTGTATAAATGCAGTTGGTAATGCAGTATGTACATATACGGATTTTTGTATTTCGAATCGTGCCTTTATAAATAACATAACCTGTAACCTAAGTGGATAGTTACAATTCATTTATTAACAATCAAAATGGTCCTCCATTTCAATTTGAAAACTGTATTCGTTTAACAATTAATGTATTTTACCAGAAGAAAGGTTATTTGTTAATGTTAAAAATAAAGAGATTTATTTGAGATTATAAACTGGTTTTCTGTTATAACAGCAAGAGAAGTTGGCACATTTTCTGGGCAAATCTTTGCGATATATTATTTGAAGTCATATTTTGTTTATGAAATAGTCCAGATAATATCATTCGACGTCTTGATCTTCCCAGATAAGTTCTCTTACTGCGCTGGAGAATTTATAGGTTAGATCAGACGTCTTGATATTACTGGTGATGGTTTTTATTACCTCGAGATGCGCGGCCCTTTTTAAGGGACACACATTCGATACTGGGAGCATTGCTCGCAGAAGATTGATTTTGCCTTTTTTGTTGTCCTCACATCACACTTATCTCTCCTTTATTCTATTTTCCTTAGTTAATTACTATCGAAGCCAAATGCGCGTAATATTATCGATAAGATAAGTATCGCAAACAAAACACGCGAACAGACTGGCTCGACGTGCACGAGTATCTTTTATCACAGTTGTGATACACGCAAGATAACTTGCTGCTTTCAGACATCAACTATTCAATTTGTCTGAACTTTTTGAAGCCGAGGTTACTTATTTTATTGCTGCAGACCTTTCTAAAAGTTACATTTTTATTTAATTATTCGTTGATTACACAACAATGTAGACAGTAGAAACCGAAATCACATCCACAAAGGATTTGTTGATGCAGTTTTTGAAACGAAGCTAAGAGATGTCAGCCATTTCCTCATATTATAAACAGAATTCATGTAAAACATTGTTAATGAAACGCAAACTACTGGGTGTAATTATTTATATAAATTAAAAGCAAAAGAGGTATTAGGACAGATTCTTGTGGTACTCCAAATTTATTCTGTTGCATTTGTAATAAGTTTGTGCCCGCTGTGTTGGTATTTCCACCTAGATATGGGGTTTCTATCTTTTGTTCACAGTGCCTTATATAGGATTGAAGCTTGCAGCACTAGTGGGTAATTCCGGCAAAAGAAACATATGGTCTACCACATCAAATGCTTTTGTGACATCAAGGAAAACACCAATACCTTTATTATATTAATCTATAATGTGTTTATGTGTATCATATGTGTGTGTGTGTGTGTGTTTATTTGTATCGTATGCTTTTTCAAAATCTAGGAATAACGTATATGGGGGAATGTTGACATGGTATGAATGCAACAACTACTCACATTTTGTGTATGATACAAGGAATAGTTTACTGTCGACGGAAATGTGCTCTGATCTGCAGCAGGATGTTTACGGAAAGAAAAACAGCTGTTTAAAGACTGTGGGTGCTTTCATTCCATCCAGAAGCAGGGAAAACGAACGAGGTTATCACTGCAAATACAGATGCCTTTGTCCGAGGGAATAACAATGAAGCAACCAACTTGCCTTACAGTTGGGATATTAGTCATGGAAATATTCACACAGTTCCCCATGAACAAACAGTTCTATCTCAAAGTTGCGCTGTGGCAACCAACAAAGCCTCGGGTGAAAGTGACCAGAGCGTGCTCTACTGTTTTAACTATATTATAAATCAATGGGAAACAAGTTCACAATATTGATTTGTAGCGTTTTCATTGTGCAATCTGACAGAGACGATGTGCAGGACTAATCTTATTGACAATTGCTGGAAGACTCAGGAAGGTGTTCCAACTTCTCTCGAAAATTGTTTTTATTGCTTATTCTTCTATCTACTTCATGTTAATCGAAATGAACATCTGTAGAAATGGTTTTGTTACACATTTCCTACTAGGTTCAACGTGAATGGATGAATTTATTGATTTAAAAAGTAATTAATTGTAATTATACACATAGAATATTAACCTACTAAAGTGATAAAATAAAATAAATATAATAAATTCTAATCGTATTTTCCACAATTGCCTCAGTATTTCTATTGCTTCCCTTTATACCTATTTACCATTCTGTTTCATGTATTATATCCACTTATTTGCTTTTATACCTCATTCCCCTTTTCCGTATTTTCTCTATTTTTATTCACACTCCTTTTAACGATTTTAATCCTGTGTTACTTAATATTTCCGTGCTTTCTCCATATATTCTTACGTTTAAAATCTAATTTTTAGCTTATTGGAACATCTTTCCATTTTTGGATATTAAACTCTCTTTTTCCGTGCATCTAGTGCCAGTTTTGACACTATTACCGCATTTCGTAGATTCGTTACACCTGTCCTGTCCTGGCCTATGCATATTCCATTCTGGCTTTTTATTGCGTAGTGCGACGTATTTTTCTCTTTCCCATCCATTTTTAAAACTCTATAATCTAGTAATGAATGACCTTGTTTTATTAAAACTACTTACATTTTCTTGCTTTTCCATATTGTAAGAGATAAATAACGGTTTACTACACAAAAAATGCAGATCTCATTAAACACAATTTATGGCAAATATATTTCTTCTGCAGTTTATTTCTTTATCTCGATTAGCATGTAGTAGGTATAAGTAGTTTGTAGAGGAGAGAGCGGAGGAGATAATGTGAATGTATGTGTTAGGTTTGTTGATCTCTCCGCGATGCCTGTTTTGTAAAAGTAGTGGAAACTAGTGAGCCTTGGATAGAGCTATCTGGCTGCGGTGGGAACCAGTTTGGGCCCCAGCCGCCTCCTGCATTGTTCGATGAGCCAGGCGGGGGAGGACCACTCACCGAAGGTCATATCTATTTTGGAGCAGATCACGTGATGTAACTCACATGGTCCTGTTTACATAGTAGCATTAAATGCCCCAGCTGTAGTACACAATATCTTGTGTTTGTGTGTTTACTCATAAAGTGCTGAATACCGCGTAATATGGAACATTCTTCATACGGTTAGCCCTTGGGCCTGTATCCGCACCACGAAAGCGAGTCTTGTCATGCACTTTCGGAGAGACAAGTGGCAAAAAGCTCACCAAAAATAGTTTAGGATGGGGCTATTTTCTTGATAATCTTCGTGTCGCATCCTTGAGAGACATTAAAGTTAACTACCAACTTTGGTTTTTAACCGACTTCTGGTTTTTGAGTTACGCAGTCCACACACACACACACACACACACGCACACGCACACACACACACACACACACACACACACACACACACACACACACACACACACACACACGCGCGCGCGCGCGCGCGCGAATATTTTTCTTGAAAATGTTTTTCTTATTCACGGGGTCTCAAAACATATATTTCCGGTGAAATCTCGACATCGAATTTTTGGGTGGTTTCAATACTTCCACTACTTACCAGTAGAGAAATGTTTGGAAGATTAGCTTGTAAAAGAGTCAGCAGAGAAAGTCATGTGAATGTAACACGTCAGATTTTGTCCTCTTAGTTGCTTTGTAATTCTGTACCAAAGCGTAAATAAGTAATCCAAGTAGTTGGTTGACACGAAACATGGCAATGGAGGGTTGCTGCACTTGCTCGTGTGTTTGCATTATATTGGGGCTACTAGTTGCTCCAGAATCGCGGGCACGCTCCCCCTGTTGTTTACCCTTCTGGGAGGGGAGAGCACAGCACAGCAGTTGCAGTATTTGGGTCATTGAGTCTTCCTTCGACCAACCATACCTTCCACATTCTTGTTGGCCAACGTCACCTGAATGAAAACAAGTAGCACCTTGCTTTGGGCAAATCAAGTAGGATGTGTTGCATTCACATCATCTCCTATTTCGGGATCATGCGCTAAACTGAGTAAAAAGAGAGAGACCAAATCTTACTATATATCTTGCTAAAACAAACAATTTATGTCCAAATAAATGTGTTGTAGAGTGAACCATTTCTGAGGTACTTCTTGTTATTTGTGTGAGTTTTGCAAAACTTATATTTCTGTCAAATGGAACATCGTTATTCGTTTATGTTAAGTATGCAAAGAGAACGGGATCTCAAAGGTTTGAAACATTTGACTATCGCACAAAGCGATACTGTATTCTAATATTCCCCTTGCACTTGAAAAGAAATAAGCAATAAGATAATAATTTGTACAAATGTTTATCTCAACTAACATGAAGAAGATATAGGAATAAGAGTTTGTGTGAGAGTTAAGTAGGGTATATGAAACCTCCCAGCATATATTATGCGAATTTAAGGTTTCGATGAGCATAGGTGTGTATTCTTAGGCTTCCTTTACTTGGAACCTGAGGATACAAGAAGGGTGGTGATCGAATTTGAATAAATGCCTAGAGTGTGCATGGTTGTAAAAGAGAACACTCAAATTTCATCATCAAATGGTTTTATGACATGTTGCAACGCTGCTATTTTAGCAGAGGTGGTAATGAATGAAGTCATGCCAAAAGTGCCCTTCCTCTTAACCCTCAATGGAGTAGATATAAAATAATTTCCTATCAACACGTAACTTCGCCGGTTGTAATAAATATGGCGCTCTAGGTACTAAGCCCACATTGGCCATCTACTACGAGCGGAATTAATTATTCCCTTGCTCCTAATTTAAATAAAACTTCCTTTTAGTTCACGTAGAGCTAGCTAATAGTATCTGTTATCTACGCGTGCTTCATGACGGCTCTTCCCTTCCTCGGCGTTGTTAATTCTTGTAGTTACCAATTGTTTTTCCATAGTGTTCAATTGTTTACGTAGCGCCGTGGTTATTCCTGTCGGTGCATTTACTTACAATACTGGCGATTCTTCATACGTTGGCTACGTATTTACATATCTTTTCAATTAAAGTTAATATTTTAGCTTGATCTTCTTTGACGATGTTAAGGGAATGCTGCCCTAAATTAAGATTCAATACAGGTAGATAAAAAAATGCGGAAACTCTGACTGGGAAACGAGGCCGTATTCGCTAACGCTACTCTCAAGCACAAATATTAGAAATTCTATTTGGCTGCAGGACATGGAACTTGAGTCCTCTTTAAAGACCAGGAGTCGGGAACAATGTGTGCGAGATTTGTTTACAGACCACTTAGCTCAAATCTCTGAGGGGAAACGGGGCAGAATGCACTCGATTCATGCAGTGCTGTTCATCCGCAAGGTCACGCTACCTACCTAAAATAAACACGAAACAATTAGTACCAAGAATAGGACATTAAAAGTACTCTTTTGTTTTCCGCCAAATGCATTTTATCTCATTCCCAAGGGTCGAGTTTCCAGTAGCGCCCCACCTCTCGTACTAGATCCCAGTTTGATGCAAAGAAAGATGCTGGCACGTTAGAATTATTGTGGAATGTGCTAAAATATGCGGCCCAAAGGATCCTGGAAAGTTGGTAATTGCTTATTATCTGCATCTGTGAATTACCACCACCATCATCATTACATTACGATGTATCAGAGATCACAGACGCATGACGTAATATGCATCTTAACGCAGTTGTTTCATTTAGCATTTATAGAGGAAAATGGAAGGCAACAATAAAAGTATTGAAAGTATGGACTGTGTTCCGCTTAACATTTTCAACGGAGTCAAGAGTAGTGAGGGTCTATTACTTCCAGAAAAATCAAACCATGTTTACGCAAAAAAGATACGAAACTTTTGTGGATGAAGCTGGTTTTCTTACAGGCATATTACATAGAATTATGTTATAGCGGTGATGACGTCATTACTGTCTTGTTGCCATGGTAATCGCGTCATTCTTGTGCCAGAAATAGGGCACTTTCACACAATTTATGCCGTCATAATAAATCGTTTAATACTTACTAGGATTGCATAAATGTCATTTTTACTTTCTGTACTACGTATAGTAAATAGAGAAGTATTGTATTCCACCCAAAAATTCAATGTCAACATTTCACCGCAAATATGTTTTGAGGACCCTAAAAAAATAAAAAAATAATTTAAAAAAAACATTATAGAATTTATAACTTATTTGATAGTACATAAACAAGAATGAAATTAAATGTTACGTACTGTTTAAGAAGACTGGCGTACCCCAGGTTATAAACAATGTTTCTAACGCCTGCCACATAAGATAATTGTGCAAACCGGCTGCGGTATATAGGAATGCCAGACGCGTACTGAGTTGAAGTAAGTGA
Organism: Tenodera sinensis; assembly: GCA_030765045.1. Classification (NCBI taxonomy): domain Eukaryota; kingdom Metazoa; phylum Arthropoda; class Insecta; order Mantodea; family Mantidae; genus Tenodera; species Tenodera sinensis. Next base: position 38,720,642 of record CM060973.1, read on the forward strand.
CTTTTGTTGTTCACTGTGCTGCAAGTGTAATGTCCGTGGAATTACTTAACATGCCGTGCTGTAATGCGTTAAATTGATTAGCAGTGTTTGGAATTCATCTGCTGAGTCGCTGCCTGCTTCGTTAAGCTGCTTTTTTACTCTCCTATGCAGGACATTCCTCTCGCATTAACACACAGCCTTCTATTGTTATAAAAAAGAAAAGTAAAGGGAACAGTGTCGCACACTTACTCTATCCACTATGTTATTTTCACAGGTGTCCCTTAAATATATACTTAAATATTCATCTGAAATTAATTTTTACTTTCCCTACTATATTTCTCCACGTCTAATAGAACTTTCAGTGCAAAATAACACAGCTTTTTGTTATTTCTTTGCTAAGACATGCAAATTAAAGCAAGGGAATTTTGTTATTATAATTTGTTTCCATCAACCAAACTCAGTCTAGTAAGAAGCGCTCATTAGCAAACATAAACAGAGGAGAATCTGCCGAAGCCGTCTATAGACTCCCTTGGGATAACACAAGTGCTTGTTGCGATAACCTTTGCTTGCTTGTAGACAATACAAAAGGATCGTTTGCCCTCTAATGTTACTCAAGGTCACTGGTTGGCGGCTCGTTTGTACCACCACCACCCACCCCCCTTCTCCTCAAGGCTACAAACTGGTTAACATCTGAGCGCCGTATAAGAAATGGAGAACATCAAAACTTCAGCACAGTATTCTTTACTTTGGCCATTTAGCTGCAACCGAAAATTGAACTCTAAGTTTCATACAAGGTCCAGCCTAAGTTACTACACAGAGGGAAACTTTACTTTTTAAACACACTGAACGCAACTTTCTTCATACATTACAAATTCACACGAATATGTGAATGTGTTAGAAAAAGAAAAGCGAAACAGGAAAACCATGTGAATGTAATACGTTACACAATAAAACGGATATCATAAAAACTTTCATAAAAAACACTTAGATGTGCCAATTTCACAATATTTGCACTGAGTTTTCCAGTTTGGTTTTTAACCGACTTTTCGTTTTTGAGTTATGCTGTCCACAGACACACACACACACACACACACGCTTTTCTAAAAATGCTTTTTTTGCATTCAGGGGGTCTCAAAACTCATATTTCCTGTGAAATCTCGACATCGAATTTTTGGATGGAATACAATACTTCCCCTATTTACCGTAGAGAAAGTAAATATGACCTCCAGCAAGAACAAAGACCCGCTCATATGCAAATATAAACATTGCGTGTGACATGAAAACAAAGTTGATACTGGCGAGGAATAAAACGGTACCTGTAGCAAGCAGCAGCACAAATAAGTACAACTCTTTAATTCGTTTGTCTTGTGTTAAAGTTCTGGTCAGTCTGAGATGTCTAAAATAATTATGTTTAAATTAATTTTTAAATTTTTATACTGACATAACCTTTCATTTGCGAGTGCATCCAATTTCTTCACTCCATAGAATTCCTAAACAACTTCATGTAGCAAATAACATTTATAATTTAGTTATTCTTCAACACAATACAAATTTCTAAGTACATAAGCAACAACAACAAAATTGCCAATAAATGTTTTTCTTCCTTAAGGACAATATAAGGTTATTTTTATCACAACGAGGTTAACTTACACCAATGTTTGAAGTTTAAATATAGCACCAACTAATCATTAGAATAAATTGAAACTTGGTGTGATTATAGTCCAAGTATTTGTGTATTTAACTACTGTATAATAATGCAATTAAACGCGGAGAATTCCATGCAAAAGGAAATATTCCTTGTTATGTGTGTGAGTTTCGGAAAACTTAAAACTTTCGTGAAATGAATCATCGTTGTTCATTTTTTTATATGTTAAGTGTGCAAAGAGAACGAAATCTCAAAGCTTTAAAATATTTGACTATCGCTCGTATTCTAATATTCCTCTTGCACCAAGAAGGAAATAAGCAATAAGATAATTTGTACAAATGTTTATCTCAACTAACATGGAGAAGATATAGGAATAAGAGTTTGTAAGAATGGTTAGCACAAGAGTAGAGAAAGTCATGTGAGTGCAGCACATCAGGTTTTATTACATGATACCAGCATCTGTAGTTTATTTCCACAATTGCAACGCACCACATCGCTAACACTCCTGAGAATTTTATAGTTGTCAACAAAGAAGCTATTCCAATTGTGATACTTTGGCCGGCCCAAGGTCTGAAAGTATCTTGCGCATTACAGCCGTTCCGACGCCGTCCTTGACACGGGACGTAAACAGTCGGCGGGTAGCAGACCTGACAAGGTCGTTCGTTCGTTCGTGTATGTGCAGCTGAGTGAACAAGTCGGGGTTTTAAATGAAAAGCACAATTATTGACTTCTGTGTTTAAAGTGCCTACACTAAACAACGTAGTTTGCTGCAATCCCATATAATACGCAATCTTTTCCTACAGTAACATTCACAGACCTTAAATTTCCTTTATTCAATAAAAAACACCTTGATGTGTTACATTCACATGATTTTCTCTACCCATTCTTCAACAAACTTTTCTTACAAATAGTTATTTATATAATTAGTATAATCTGATTGATTACACACGTGTTATATACATTTTAGGGGTTCATGTTAATACAGGTAACATTTGCTTAAATTGTCTTGTGTATATGTACAACGAGAATATGGGAACACTCTTTAAAGCAAGGGCTACTCAAATCTTTTAAGAGCTGCTCGTTGTGCATGGTCAGTAGGTATATAAAAGTAATTGTTTGAAAATGCAAATCACTAACAAGGAATATATCGAAGCACAAAATATATTTACACTAAAAAAGACACAAGTTGTGTGTTTTAACGATATCTAGATTTTTTTAGTAACATTTTATCTATCTCTTAAGGTTTACCATTTATGCAAAAGGCATCCAAAATGGAGATGACTCCGGAGGTTATTCCTACAAAATTCTAGATATAGTTGCATTTCATTTTTCATGAAAATATTTTAAACTCATGATGTCTTGAAGTCGTTATAGCTATTTTTAGAAAATCAACATTTTTGAAAATTGTTCATTTAAATATTTGTTTGGGGTGGAAGAATTTTCTTGGAAACCTTTGTGTTATATTCTGAACATAATTACTAAACTTGAGATTTAATCAACTTTTCTTAGAAAAGTTTCTCGTTTAAAGTATTTAGTTGAATCTTTTTAGTAGACAATGTCTTATTTTATGAAAAATAGCATTAAGAATTTATCAAAATAGTACTTTTGTAGATAATGTCATAGCAAAATATTGTCGCGGTGGTAATGGGCAAACGAGAGTTAAGGTCAGCTACCTCACACCACTATGCTGGTCAGCAACAATGTCAGCTCAGAAGAAATGCCGTTCCACACAGTTCTAGAAGCTTTCGACGTCCGGGAACATGTTTACGAGACTCCGAAAAATTACGAATTCCTGAAGAATCGCCACTGATTGAGAGACTATATAAGCGACAAGTTTAGTTTGCAGTTAATTGTCAGTGAGCTTGAACTGTTGAGCATTGTTTATGAATTTCGTATCAAGGTTACGATACAATAGAACACATGTGAGGTCACGATTTGTAAATTGTGATTCAGTTTTAGGAGAAATAAAGTGAAATAAAACTTTTGTCACAATATATAGCTCGTTGGTAAGGTAGAATTTCCAGTGAACGACTAAAAAATCTTCGAAACTGCTGGAAATATACATAACTTTAACAAGGAACTCCAAAGCTCTCTTCGTCTGCTTCTCTCTTCAACCGGCCAGTTCGTCGTTTGCCTTCCATACGATGACAGCTACGTCACAGTATTACATTTCTACACATAACAAAACCTAAACGCATACAACAAAGCTTTAAAAAGTTGTGTTTATCAATTATTACGTAATTAAAACAACTTCCATGCTCAGTTTATTGTAATTTGTGGTGAAAGCTAAATGTATAAATGAAATATTAACTAGTAGTGTCGCAAGAGCTGAAACGTTTTTCAGAATGTTTTAATGATCGCATAACAAGTTTTACTTTACCACAATCAAGTGAAAATATTACTTTAAGAAGTATGACAACTATTTCATGTATAGAGGCTTTAAATTATATACGGATTATCACCTGGTCATTTTTTGTTTTGTACAAATCATCACTAGGTCATTCTTTTGTTTATTCATTGTTGCCAACTGTATCCCATAAATTGCTGAAAAACAATGTCTTCACATTACGATCAAAATGGCACTGCATTTCAAACGAGAAATGTGTTTTTAACAGTTGTTCTTTTGATAATTAATCCATTTTTTTTTTCAGAAGAACGGTTATCTGTTAATGTTAAAAATAAAGAGGTTTATATGAGATTATAAACTGGTTTTCTGTTATAACAAGAGAAGATCGAAATACATGTTTTTGGGTTTCGTTTTCCTCAGTTGGCAGTGCTGAATATGTAGAACTACACTAATCGAAATCTATTTAAGGTTATTTTTATAGAATCCAACCTTTTCTGGTCAAATCTTTGCGACATAGTATTTAAACTCATATTTTATTTATGAAATAGTACAAATAAATATGTTTCCAAGTATCTTTGGACTCTAGAATGCGTACGAAGTGTATAAAGGAGGCTGTGTGATTGTCACATCTGAGCTTTTTCTCAATTTTATTGTTCACGAAGTCTAGTTTCGCAGAGAGGGAAAATAGTAAGGTTCAACATTGGATGCAGAGGTGGCCGTTATAATTTGGGCTTCCAGCACTTCACATACTATTTAATTGCTAATTACACAATTGCTATTTCACAATTTTTCGATACTTGAAAAAAAGGTTGCCAACACAAAGAAAACGCAAGCAGATGTAGGTTGGAACACCTTTAGCCTGCATCTTGTCCAGGAAGAACCAACTATATTTATACATGAGACAGTGCCAGCATCATGCACCTCACTCTATAATAAGAAATAAGGGCCTCTGACCGACCGATCAAATATACCTATTCCAGTCCACCACGAGCCATCCAAACAGAAACTGCGGCGCGAAACGACAAACCTTTTTACTTTCTCTACTGTTTATAGTAAGTAGAGGAAGTATATAGAGATACATGGTGGAAGGTTTATAGATGCGATCCACTTAGTTGATTCTACACACAAAGATGTGGTAAGAGCCTGAGAACAGTATACTAATGAGAGATGAGGAAATTGCAGTATAAACCAGGGTTGCAGCCGGAGATCTAGCAACCCAACCGTACCCCAAATGCCTACTTTGAGATGAGCTGATGTGGTGCATTGCTTGACCCGTATTTGCTACGCGCAATGCGAACGGCGCGCTATTAACTGTCACAATGGGATATAGGCGTACGATGCAGTTGTATTCACTTTTCTTTATGACCGAGCAACTTCGCTAATGATGCAGAAATGCTGGAATAATGAATGACGTACCCCAATTAGTTGTGCCCCAAAATAGAATTCCCTGACTCTACAGGCTGTGTGCCGGCCGGCCTTGAACTTCCCTTTGTAAGGCATCTCTTGGTTTGTATACGTACCTACCCCGGGATTACATACGGCCTTTGTTGGCGGGTTTCTGTCGCTGGCAACGGCAAAAATCCAATTATTGTTGCTCTGGTATTGCTCCTGCCCTCACGTCACTTTTGCTTCTTCGCGCTCTTGACACTTCTTGGAACTTTGGACTCATATCAAATTCACTTCTCAAAAGTCTTAATTATAAAGAACACCCAAGAATCGGGTTTTAGGTCAGTGACCTGCTGTAGATCGCAGTGTCAGTTGAAATACAAATTGCAATCCGAGTTGTATGAGCTTTTTCTCAAATTCGTTGAATTTGGGATATTTGACAAGTAGGTTTTATCAGCACATTTTGGCCGCCAGTTCACCGTGAAGGTAACTGAACTGTTAAAGGTCACGGTGCATCCAGAAAGCACCTGTGGCTGTTTTTGCTTCTCCGTTTCTCGCCATTTGCCTTTGAAAGCCTTCTGCTATGAATACCTTCCTGACTGACAATTCATTGTTTGTCTGTTGATAAGTCTTCATTTTTTAGGTTTCCATGTGCAACGAAATTCAGCATTTATCCATTGACCAAACTCCTTCATTCTTTCTACAGTGTCTGGAATGAACAAGACATTGGATCTATGCAATTCAAAACAAGAGAATTAGTTCTCCGTTCACCAAAAGATGTAGATTCGGCGAAGGGCAGCTATATGAACAATCATGCGAAGATAATAGCGATGCAGATGCTTTTCCACTCGAGAGAGGAGAAGTGAATTCTGGCAAGATGAACCTCTTGTTAAAGATGCTATGTTCTATTTTAGGGAGGGGTGGAAGCACAAAGTGAGGAAAGTATCCTGAACACATGGGGACAGATAAAACAAGTTGTTGTAATAGATAATGTGTTTGCATTACACATAGATATATGGAGTTGTTTGGTGGTTGTTCGTCTAGGAATAATCCCATAAACCCTTTGAACTGTCGGCTGTGCCCACAGGAGCGTGCGGTGATGTTGAAGATGTGAAAATGTCGCTTTACCTCGTGTGACGCTATTCTTATCCAGTACGTGACCTCCATTGACATATTTTAAGCGCGTGCTGCGAGTATTTGCCCTATTTCTTGCAAGAGAGCACATGGAGGTTGAATTTGGTGATTCAAAATCAGACCCTTCCCTTCATGTCACAAGGCATACGTAGGTTAGTACCGGGAATTTACTGATGTACTTGTCTTTCAGTTTCTCTTTTGTTCCTTCTGTTACGAAGCTGTGTTAGCTATGCAGATGATCTTTGTGTACCTGTCCTTATTAGACTTAGGACATGAATGGTATGACTGGAGGCGGCAAGAACAACAGAGGAGCAACGAAGAGATTACTAAAAATGAACAATCTTCTTCTTTTGTTTAAGTATTCATATTTCTTAATTTTTATTTAGTTACTGATCTGAAGAAAAAAAGAACACGAGTTATTTCTGTATTTATTAATGAAGAAACAGGAAATAAGAATAAAATCAGTGAATCTGATTTTACATTATAAGTGCCAAGATAACAGTAATGCAGGTTTTATTTGTATTATCATTTTTGTAACTTTTCTTTCACATTTTCACCACTTGTTTGTTAGTTCTTGACACGCTACTCTGCTTCCTAAATTCACGGGCCCACCTAGTTTGTTGACGTGCACAGTACCTACGCCTCCATCCCGCCACGTCGTCATGTAGTCCCATTTAAGTGCTCTGTCTGTCCTTGAGACAACATAATCGTACTTATAATGTAAAATTGACATAAAATCCAGAGGAGCAGCGTGACGTAGGCCACCTAGTTAGTAGAGCTGGAAAACTCTTAACTGATGTGTTCCAGAGACAGTTGTTTATCACCGTAAGATCTTCATACGCATGACTCACGCAGGTGGTTTAATCTCGTTAGACAGGCGACAACAATCATAAGACTTCATTCACGATCATTCCTGATATTTAAAACACATAACCTCTTTTTGCCATCAGAAACAGTACTCCAGCGTACAATTTTCGAAATAAGAGAGTTAGATATAAGCTTTAATTATTTATTAATTTAATTATTTATTCACCTTAAGGCACTGTATAAAAGAGAACCTTAGTTTTGTGCTCGTTTCCCAGAGAGATATTAAATGAAGCATCTTCACACAGCTTCTAGAAACTTTGGGATCTGATCTGATGTTACTATATTTAAATATTTACAACGCTAACCACTTTTCTGCAGAATTCCCGATAACATGTAAATATTTTATATGCACTTGCATATAAATCTCTTCCCTGTTTCCATATTTAACCCCATACAAATATGATATCTATGGAGTAGAAGAGATGCCGACAGTTTAATTGATGATTCTACGTGGCATACGGAATGGAATGGTAGCAACGGGTTTTTTTTTTTTTCTTTTCAATCTTAGATTGACATTTGTCATATCATTACCTACTTTGCGATATGGTCACCCCGTAACATTGGGGCAACTGCCCCAGTACTGTGGAATGATAATGAAACACAAAAGCTGTCCCAAAATCTTGTTTATCTCTTAAAAAACGCTTACAAATTACCAGTATAACAGGTTCTGTTACCATTAAAATTTCCTTATGATGAATATTTAAGCATTTGCTCTGAATTTAAACTGTTTGATTACACAAACAACTCCGGAAAGATATCTTTTCTGTTTTCTCTTTAATCTTGAAAGAATATAATCACAGATTTATTACCGAATGAATATTAGTATAGTTTTTCTATACGATATTACTATTATTATTTAAATATTCGTCATTTTATGGACTTCCCACACATAAATTCGTGATGGTTTCACGAAACGTAGTACTGAGGTACTCGGGATGTGAAAATGACCAGCTCTTTTAGGAAGCAAGTTGAACTGCGAGCACAGAAAATACAATTTCTGTTGGGAACGAAGGAAGGGGTTGAGTTACGTGGTTCATTCAGTTTGATCTAAATCTACGGTGGCTTGGTACAATTGCAGTGGAGCAGTGGTGTAAGCACTCGTAATTGCAATTTGGTCTTGCTGCAAACCGCACCCCAATGATCCATGACGGATTCGGAGATTGGAAGGTAGGTATGATGGGGAAGAACATTATCTGATTGTAACTCTTGATGGTTACTGTCGCACAATTGCGCTCACTTTGCTTCATTAACAGACTTAGGGAAAATTTTGTCTCTACAGATCAGTAAGATAAAGTAGCAAAAGTGTATCCGCAAGTGGAAAAGAACGATACGAACCAACGCATTGCCAAAAGAGTCTTGCAATACCCCACATGAAGTAAGAGTTCCCAGTCATACAAAAGCAATGAAAATAAACTTATGACTATGGCAAGGCATTTTATTTTCTATATATGTGTGTGTGTGTGTGTAACAATCTTATCCTTTCACCGCATATATCTCTTCCTCAGTTTCGTTATTGATCTGTTGATCACCCTTGCAAATGAGAGAGAGTGTTTCTGTGTGTTTTTAAATAGATATTTATTGACTGCATGATGGATTACAAAGTTGTATGTAATAACTCTATGCATTGAGTTAGTTTTATATACATTCCTAGATACACACATACATTTTTCTTTACTGTCTATTCTCGTTTTAGTGCCTAGTCGTCCATCCAGTGATTGATTGTAATTTGTCAAAGTTAATCTTATTAAAAAGTATGGTAAATAATTGGAAAGATGAGAAAGAAACTATGATCAACAGAACTGTACTTCCTACTTCCATGTAAAGCGTAGTTTAGGTTGGAGGAATTTTCTTCAACATTTTCGTGTCGTATCCTTGAATAATATTAAACTTAAATACCCATTTTGGTTCTTAACCGACTGAGTTATGCTGTTCACAGACTGACACACACGCGCGCGCTTTTTAAAAAATGCCCCTTTTATTCTGGAGACCTCAAAACATATATTTCCAGTGAAGTCTAGACACCGAATTTTTGGGTGGAATAGAATACTTCCTGTACTCATTATCCGCAGTAGACAAAGCAAACATGAAGAAATTGGAAGAGTAGTCAATAAAGAAAAAAGTATTTTTTTAGAAGTTCAAGAAGAGCAATTTGTGTGGTAGGGACATGTTTGCTGCATGGGAGAAGAAAGTCAAGAAAGACTACCAAATATGATCCTGAAGTGGATCCCAAACGGACGCCCACGTGACACCTGGAAGAAGAGCATCAACACTGCTAATGTTCAGGAGGACGATTATTCAGATAGATAGATACAAGTGGCATCTAGGAACTGCAAGACGACTAGCCTCTGTGATATCGGATATACATACATACATAATATTATTACAGAATTTTAGAAACTGCTTTGTGTATAACTTAAGTAATTCACCGGTGTCCATTAGCCCTTGTCCAGATTTTCCTACCACACATTTCCCCCTGATTGTACGCACACGCTTGAACGATCTTCTACAATATTGAAGCTATGCAAATTTATCATGCCCTGTGAGGATGGAGTAAAGTTATACCTTAGTGTTAATTTTGTTTTCTGCTGCTGTTCTGAAGTATTGTCTTGTGGTGTCTCCGGATTTTGCTGTCTCCCGTAGTTGACTAATTTCTCTCAGTTGTCTACTAACTAGTTTTTGGTACTTCGCTGCTGTTTGCTGCTTCTTTAGCGATTTGCTGTTTCGTTCCCTCTATTACCGGCGTGGGCCTCGAGCTAGATGATCCATTCCTGGTCTTTGAGTGTAGCCAACTTTCCTCCTCTTATATCGGTGAGTCTATTGTGCTATCGGGGGCTTCTAGGAGCTGTAGTGTCACCTGGCTCTGTCTGCATAGATTCATACTCACTTTCCTTGAGGGCTTAATTGTTGCATTGTTTTCAGATGTTCCCAGATTTCAGGATGGCCACTTGCTCTGCATGATTATTAGACCAATTGTTGTAGAGCTTGAGCTATAGATGTAAGAGTATCATCCTTGTAGATTCTCAATCACTTATTCTGTTATGCAACCGTGTGTGTAAATGGTGATAGTAAATCTGATGTCATCTTTCCCATCAATATATTGTAGTTTGAGTGGGGGTGGGGTGGGGACTGCTATTCAATTCAACATGGACCATAGGAGTCTTACATGGATCCGGAATCCATATCAGCTGTAGACAAGTTTTTTGGTTGAGTCCTTGCTTCCTTCCGAAGTTTTCTCTCATTCTTAAAAGAGAAATGTTAGGTTATGTTTAGCGCAAACATTTCGGGTTTAACTGCGCTACCCCAATCATCTACTATATGCTCAGGTATGAACACCAAACGTGTTTTCTAGAACAATGATAGATTCGAAAAGGAGAACATTTATAATCTAAGCAGGAAATTATAACAAGTTAAGTAGTTTTTGTGCACTACACATAATGTGGTTCGTACTGCGACCAGCTCTTAAAAGATTTGACTATCGCTCAAAGCCTACTGTATTCAGCCCGCTGTATCTACAACGAAATATTCATTAAGGTTATTTCTGCAACTGTATATCTCGGTTAACATGAAGTAGATAGAGGAATAAGCGTTTGTAAGAGAAAGAGAAAGGGAAGAGAAAGTCATATGAGTGTAACAGTAATTTTCTTCTGGGTTTTAAACCCATCCCGTCCGATGTTTTGCGTTCTGTAAATGCTGTCCTATTTGAAACTCTGTTTTTGGGAACCTTGAGCTCGTTTTGTAAACAGAGCTGTTTTTTAGCCCCCTACATGCAACAAATTGCGTGTAAAAGTGTGTAATTTTTGCAATAAGGCAGCGAGCGAGCGCGGGAAGGCATAAGCAGTGTTTTCCTACATGCTCGGCAAGCGGAACCGATTGTATATAACGGCTCTACGCTAGTTGGGGTCAATGAACGTCCTTATGGCTTGCCCGCTTTCACTCCGTTCGCAGGGACCTTGGATCTTATCGAGACAGAAGAAACGCGGCAACTTCCACAACTGTGTGCCCTAAATCACTTCCATATTTAGGAGCATGTTAATAAACGTATTAAACCAATCACCTGAATTCGGAGACTGTCAAATTATACTACAGAAACATAAAGTAAACATTAACAAATAAAGTACATACATAGAAATAATACTAATGAAATATAAAAAAGTTGCCACGGTTTAGCTTGTCTCGAGGATCCTAAAAGTGAAAGAAAGGTCATTGCCATCATGCAAGTTAGGAGCAGCGGTAGAAAACACCTGAAGTATGTTGATACTTGCCTCTTCAGCTCAACACTGATTGGACAGAATGAGTCGAACTTATCCCACCTTCCCCATAGGGTGATTATCTGCGTCTCTTTTCAGCATCTCTCTTTCCTTTTGTTTATGGATGACACAACTTAAATCAAATACCCCATAGAACACAACAATTTTATTTAATTGTTACTTTTTCAAAAAAGACTAACGATTTTAATTAAAATTGAATAAATTTACGGCATTTACTTAATGAGACGTAGGAACATATAGTTGGATTTTATCGAATACTTAGACATAAATTGTGAGTTTTAGCAAGATCTACATTTTTTGTGTTGTAAGATTTGGCCTATCTCTAACGGTTTACCAGTTATGCAAAAGTTATTCAGAGTAAATACGACTACATGGGCTATAGCCAGAAAATTCAAGATATACATTTCATTTGTCATACAAATATCTCAAACATGTCATTTTAATCAAAATCGTCAGAACCATTTTCAAATTAGTTTAGAGTGGGGCTATTTTCTTTAACATATTCGTGTCGCATCCTTGAAAGACATTAAACTTAAATACCAACTTTGGTTTTTAAATGATAGTGGGCTTAGAAAGTTACAAGAAGATTTACAGGTGAATTATCTTAGGAAATTCCGAAATTCGAAACATGAAGTAGTTCTAAACGCCTAGCAAGTCTTGAAAGAATTGTTTTGTACTATGTTCGATTAGACAAAAGAAGAAATATGAAATATGGTTAGGTGTGGGGAATGATTACGTATCTTCCAGAAGGCAGTTTGCCCTGGCTGAGTGCTGCAGCCAAAGTGGTCCATAGCCCAGCCCGGGCGAGCCCCCCCATTGTGCGTTATATGGTGATGTACGCACCGCACCCTCCCCCTCCCCGGGTCGGCCCCAGTTTTGGGCTGCGGGTGGAACACTGTTTCTATGGTAACCTGTATGTGTGAAGATAAATACTCCCCGAGGCTTGAACACAGAGCTATATTTCTTTGGTCTGGGAAATGGGCCAACTCTGTTTGCATCAAATATTCGGTGTGCACTGGACATGGTGATACGGTCCTGCGGTTCTCGTATAAACAGCTACTGATTCAAGTTCAATTTAATTCAAACGTTCAGATATTGAAGGGAGCATTTAAAATCAACGCTCTTTTCATTTTTAGTTCCAGGCCTCGTGGAAGTCCTCCAAGTTTGAAAATTTAAATGGCAACCCTATGTACTTAGATTTGGAAGAGTTTATTCCATTCATTTGCTCCCCTCTTCTGCCTTTAATCGTTGCATTGCAACTCTGCCATTTACCTATAAGTAGAACACAATTTTGTATTCCATCCAAAAAATCGATATCGAGATTTGACCGGAAATGCATGCTTTGAGGTCTCCTAAATAATAGGAGTAGTTGTAAAAGTAGAGATTTAGTAACTAGAGGCTGAGGTTAGAACACGACCGAAGGGAATTTCTAATTCTAGTTTTCTGAATTTAAAGTAAAAAAAATCTGATGTGTTGCACTCACGTGATTTTCTCTACTCTTGTACTAACCATTCTTACAAACTCTTATTCCTATATCTTCTTCGTGTTAGTTGAGATAAGCATTTGTACAAATTATCTTATTGCTTATTTCCTTGTAGGTACAAGGGGAATATTGGAATACAGTATGCTTTGTGCGACAGTCAAATGTTTTAAAGGTTTGAGATCCTGTTGTCTTTGCACACTTAACATATAAAAAAATGAACAGTGATGATGTATTTCAGGAAAGTTCTAAGTTTTCCGAAACTCTCACACACAACAAGGAATATCTCCGAAATGGTTCATCCTACAAGAAAATTTATTTGTACATAAGTTGTGTATTTTAGCAAGATCTACATTTTTTGTATAGTATGATTTGGTCTATCTCTAACGGTTTACCAGTTATGCAAAAGTTGTCCAGAGTAAATACGACTACAGGGGCTATAGCCAGAAAATTCAAGATATACATTTCATTTGCCATCAAAATATCTCAAGCATATGACATTTTAATCAAAATTGTTAGAGCCATTATCAAGAAAATCAAAATTTTCGAAAAATCTTCCATGTAAAGGGTAGTTTAGGGTGGGGCTGTTTTCTTCAAAATCTTCATGTCGCATTCTTGAAAGACATTAAACTTAAATACTAACTTTGGTTTTCAACGAAACTGAAGTAGAGTTGGTTCGTATCGTTCTTTTTCACTTGCTGCTACACTTTTGCTACTTTCTTTTACTGATCTGTAAAGACAAAATTCTCCCTAAGTCTGGTAATGAAGTAAAGTGAGTGCAATTGTGCATCAGTAGAGTTACAATCAGATAATGTTCTTCCCCATTATGGGTCCTCCCCATCATACCTACGTGCTGTAACCTTCCAATGATTATAAAGTGCATTTCACGTTTTGTGAAAGCCTAACTTTATACATAAAACTCTGTTCTTTTTCACTTCATTGTTATGCTGTTCAAATGAGAACTTATAATGGTTATTCAATGAAAATTCTCTTCCTGGATTTATTCTAAACATTTTAGTCGTTTTTCACATATTATGAGATTACAAGAATACTTGTGTTTTTGGCTACCTTGAAAATGTTACCTTCGTCCCAGAGTCTGCGCGAATCTTAGCCTACATTTGCTTTAATAGTAAGTAACCAAGTGTGCAAATCATGCTCAAATATTCACAATTGCAGAACTTACTACATACAAGAAAACAAATCGCGAATTAATGTCTATTCACGATTATAAGTGCAAGAACGTTAGCGCGATTCTTAACATCAGGTGTAAAAGAACACTACACATCGTAGGTCAAGCGCAAAACACTGGTTTCCTGCAGCTGACGGCAGATTCCGTTGCTCCAAGTTTGTTTCTAAACATTCTCCAGTAGTACATAAGCATTTATCGCCAGCATAGAAGAAAATAAGGTTAAACTTTCACTAGACTATAGGCACAGAGATTGCAGATAGCATATCACTTTCAACCCTTATCTTAACTGCTTAAGAATTCCTATGCCTGCTAATATGTAACCATAAATGTCTTCTGTATCTATCTCACACTTTCATGTAGGCTGATAAAACATATGCTGCCTTTAGTCGCTGTTATTTTGTTTTATGAATTGTACTCGTAGAGTGTATTTCGGTGAGTCAGAAAAAAGATATATAAAGTTATATAATTTTTAAGCATATATAGCTTAAAATACTGGGCAACTAAAACGAACACTCTTTATAAAATATAAAAATAATGATATCAAGTTGCCGGTAATGAGAATTCGAAATAGTTCTGGGAAGTTTGGTCGAGTTACGCTGTTCGCTTTTCTCCTCTCCACTTCCCCCTTCCTCTCTCTCCGCACACATCATTCGTTGATTTTTTATGAAAAGAAGTTCTTTTAGATTTAGGGTTCTAGTAACCTGTATTCCCGGTAAAAGCTCCTTACAGAATGTTTGGGTGAAATGCAATACTTCCTCTATCCAACAAACGTAAGTGGTAAAAATGAAAACAAGAGAACGTCACGTGCTCTTGACCGTAGAGGGGACAGAGCTAGCGGCAGGGAGGGGGGAAACTGTTGGATATTGGTTTGAATGAACAGTGCTGCTACGGTTTGCTGAAAAAAATACGGCGCCTCTTTAAATATATTGAGCATTAAAATACGCCTGCAATGCTGTTGGACATTTTAAACCAGTGATAGATCTAGGTATGGAACACATTTTGTATCTCACCATTTTCTATGGAGATATTTTAGTTTTATAGAAAACAAGCTGGCAACACTGCACACTGTGTGGGTGTCACTCTCACTAGGTCAGTACATAAACAAACACAGTAACGGTGCTTCTTGAGAACACAGATACCCTGCCTTGTCCTTCCGTGTTTACTGCGCGGGTGTGGGCCAATCACAACCGTTAGCTCCAAAACATTAAGCCAAAGCGACAGTGTTTACATCCAGAAGCCGGTTCAACTCCCAGACCAACCTCAACGCAACGTTGTCGACTTACTGCACGCGTGAAAAAGCTGCTGGGAGTATTCCGTCACGTCTTTTAAGTAATTAATTATTTCGAAACTCTATGTGATGTCCTATAATTACTACCGAAGTTATGTCAGAAATAAGTTACTCTACGCATCTTACAAGTAACAAACTGTTATCTTCGTACATTCTTGTGGAATTACGCATCCAATTTTGATCAAAAACCATTTATTTTTTTCGAAATCGGCTGATCAAAGAGCAAAATGGCATTAGACTTTTTTGTTTGTAACCCTTCTACGAAGTATGTATTAAAACTAACGTAATGACTTCCCTTCCACCCTGTATACACACACACACACACACGCGCGCGCGCGCGCGCGCGCGCGCACACACATTAGCTGCAACCGGTTTTCCCTTCCGGTTTTCCGCTTTGGTGGTTACGAAGGGAGGGGAAGTAGAGGAATGGCTTCACATCTTGGGAGTACTGCTCCCTAGGTCTGATAGTATTATACTCCTGTTACATAAATAACTATTGTGTGAATAATTTGTAGAATAGATGTGAAAATAAAAGTTGGTAGAGAAAATAATATTATTTTTAAACAAGCAGATGTTTGTCATTTTGCAACTGAACTGCTGAGTAAGCAAACCAACCACTAAGAGGACGTACAAGTTGTACGCAACAATGTGGAAAGCCGACACTGGAAGCCAGTAGGGAGGAGAGACAGAGAAGCCGTGGCATAATCCTTCAGAGAGGAGCAAGTCGAGTTATTATTTTTAATATTAGAACAAATTTGAAGACGCGTGGCTACACAACTTTTTTCGACGAGGGCAGGAATTGCGTCATCGCGAGCCCGAACTTGCATGCAATGAGAGCGGCAGTGTGTGTGTGTG